>OX371017.1:9968200-12418125 GCA_947308005.1 Yponomeuta malinellus
CATTAAAGGCCTTAATTATACTTTACACCACTTACTGCTTCCCAGGTCCACCAGAAAAGCCCTGTTCAAGTCCTTGTGGTACACGAAAGCGGCGTGAACCCGGGAACAGCTAGCGTGATCGATGCAGAAGTCGTTCATTTGAGGATTCCGTCCAAAGAGGTAGCATTTCTTCTCATCAAGCATAAGCTTCTGAATCAGTTTGTCGCCTTTTAACACGTCTAAATGCAAGCCGGTTGGAGGCTTTCCGGCCCTGAAAAGTAAAGGAGTTGATATACTTCAGTAATAAATGAAGATCTAGAACTGCAAAATCTAGGTACCGTGAGCCGGTGGTGGTAAGTATTGGCGTAGAACATAAAATTCTTACCAGCTAGGCACCTCGTAATGATTTGCCATAATTCTTTATTGACCTATTTCGCTCCGTTCCGTGTAATCAAGAGCACATAGTGAGATTTTCTTAGCTAAAATGCCATAACATAAATTGAACCGCACGCAACACAAATCTGTTTCATTCAATTTCACTGACAGTTTTACTTTTTTGCTTCACAGACTACAATTACGAGCCATTCACGATCATGCACCACTAACTTTCTCATATCATACGAAACAGCAGATTGAAAATCGATCGATTTAATGCATTACTACGAAAATACAACGCTATAGATTTAAAAAAATACTATCAATGTCAATCTATTTGTTTATCTGTGGTTAAGTAAATAATTATTGCATTTTGTGTTTATTTTTCTATTTTTAGTAAATAAACTCAAACAGTTGCGAATATCCATCATTAGCATGGTTTCAAGTGAAGAGGAGACCGAGACCAAAGCCGGCGACACATTAGAATGGGATGTCGATATGGAAATACAGCTGTTTTACGCAATGGCAAACCACAAACCGGTGGGCATCAATAAACACTTCCAAATGGCTTGTATTTGGGAAAAATTATCCAATTCAATCACCAAAGAGATTACCACGCAAGATATATGGAAACACTTAGACACCCTTTACGATATGAATATGCTGGACGAGACAGAAACCTTTCCTTTCCCGAATACCGAAGTCCCATTCAGCTTGCCAGAAAGTGAGTTTGGCGCGCTGATAAAACAGAAGTGCAAAGACGCTATTTTGGCCGACGACAGTGAAGGCAACGAAGCTACACCGACTTTGCCTGGTAATTTACTAAATTATGTTAATTTAATATATAAACAATAATAATAAAACATAAATTGCTATGTTTTCATGAAGTCAAAAACGGCCATTATCACAACATTTGGTCTTTCATTCTAGAAGCCAGAAGTCCTTCGCCAAAGACTTCTACACCGAGAAGCAGCTCTAGAGGCACAGCATCCAAAGACAGCACCCCTAAAGGTACCTACGTAATCCTGTATGGCGTCAAACTCAATAATTTCAAAATTGAATTAACAAAAATTTTTAAATTATTGATGGAATAGCCGCTGAATAGGTTTCGAAAATTCGATTTTTGTTATTATTATTCATTAATACACAAGCAGCTTTAAGCTGATGCAATTATAAAATGATTATGAAGTCTGTTTTTAAATGAGTTCACTGAAGGAGCACTAATCACTACAATTCATTATGTTATTATTAAATAAATAACTAATAAAAATAGCCTTTATTTCGCTGACATTAATTGAATGAATTAAATTATATTAAATTACAATTGAATAAATTTTTAAATTATAGATTAGTTGAACTCGAATTAAATATAACATGCATTGCGTTGTTTTTTTTTTTTTTCTACATGCCGACTTCGGCAACGACTTCAAAGTCAGGTTGTCTTCCGACATAGGCCTCCTCTAGGGCTTTCCACTTCTCTCTATCCCTGGCTGTGACTCTCCATCCACTGGGTAAATCATCCTCCCATCTCCTCTAGGTCTTCCTCTTTTTCTCTTTCCTTCTCTTGGGTACCATTCGGTTACTTCTCTCGTCCATTTTTCCGTCTGTTCTCTCATTGTGTGCCCTGTCCACCTGAACTTTAGCTGCTTCACCTTCTTGGTTACATCAACAACTTTTGTTATTTTTCTTATTTTTTCCAATGTCCATTTATCCTTCAGTTTTATATTTAGCATACTTCTTTCCATGTTTTGTTGGCAAACTTTAATTTTCTGAAGGAGTTCCTTAGTCAGTGACCATGTTTGGCAAGCATATGTCAGACATGGCAGAACGCAAATATTATATACTTTGGACTTCTCTATCATTGGTATGTCTTTGTTTTTCAATACCTCTTTTAGCGACCAGTATCTGTTCCAAGTGCTTTTTATTCTTCTTTCAATTTCTTTCGCCATTTGGTTGCTTGGTGTTATTAGCTGTCCTAGGTAAATGTACTCACTCTTCTACATATTCAATCACCTCATTTTCAACAGTAATTTCTTCTTTGGTCCTGTTGGTCATGACCTTTGTTTTGCTGGTATTCATGGTTAGACCGGCTTTCTTGCTTTGTGCTGCTAATTGCTGTAATTGAGTTTGCAGTGTTTCTGCATCTTCAGCGAAGACTACCAGATCATCAGCAAATCTAAGGTGGTTAAGTCTTAAACCATTTATGTTAAGTCCACGTGTCTCCCAGTGTACATTTCTAAAGATTGCATCCAGGACCGCTGAAAAAAACTTTGGTGATATAGGGTCGCCCTGCCGAACTCCCTTGCTGACCTTGAATACATCTGTTCTTTCCAGCTGGATCTTGGAAGTGCAGTTTTTGTAAATCTCTTTTATTATTTATTTGTTATTTGCATACTTAGTTGCGAAACCACAACCTGAATAGCTCTGTAATATTTCACCAATAAAAAGTGATAGGCCACTGGGATTTAAATATCTATACAGATATTTATAGATATTAATAGACTATCAAGACACCCATTGTTGGGCATAGGCTTCTTCACTGTCACCCTAAATTCCCCAGTCCACTGCCGGGGGCTTGCCCCTACCTCCTGCTAAATATTATTGACCCTTGGGCTCCTTCGTCCGCTGTCCATCCTCCTGTCAAGCCAGATGCCTGCCCCTCCCACCACCACTTTAGTTTAAATGTAGTAGAATAACTAATTAACTATTCAAATATTCCTGAGGCCTATGTCCTGCAGTGGACTTCAAATGGCTGATGTTGATGGTGATGATGATGATGATGATGATGATGATGATGATAATGATGATGATTCAAATATTCTTATCTTAAATGGTGGTTCTTGAACATCAGCAGCAGCAGCACGCAAAGATAACACAAGCGCCACTCTCGCCACTAAAGCGAGAAAAGAAAGTGGCAGTTCACATGCCTCCACTGACACGCCTAGCATTAAGTCCGAGAAAGACTATGGTAAGTCACGGTCAAAATGGAATTAATCTAATATATAGAATGTTTCGTGTCTCAATGTTGGTTATCAAACTCCTGCGAAATGCCTTTAGCAATTTTTAAGAAATTTGTTTATTTTTTAGGTTGAGAAATGGTCGTAGGCTAATAAAATTAATATGCATAACAACGTTTGTGGGGTCAGCTAGTTAATTTATAAATTACATGTTCATTGAGTCTGATCAACAAAAACTTTGAACCTTTTTTATTCATTTAAGGTTGGACCGCCCTACGCAGCAGCGGACCTATGCGACTCGACATGACCAAATATTCTTCATATTAAAAGTGTAGTTCCACTGCCGTGTTGTGCATTCTATCTCATACAATTTCATACAGCAATGCTTGATAGCGAGCAGCGCGTAGTTCTGCTACCGCGCTGCTACAATATATTCCCAAATATTCTATAAAACCAAATATTCGTATATTTTTAAATATTTTTTTTCTAGTATAGGTACAATAGAGAATATTTTTATCGTATCTTATTATTTGAAGGATGAATAATATTTGGTCGTATCACATCGCACGCGTTCCACTGCCGCGTAGTGCTGTCCTACGTTAAATGTATAAAAACACATTGAGTACCTATCAAACCTTGTACACAATGAAACAGCAACACATTGCAGGCATCGTTTACCAATGTGAAAGTTCACAAATATTACGCAGAGCACTTTTGGAAAAAAAAAACTATTAACCACAGTGTCAGGCTTACAAATTCTCTGACCCATGTCACAGTATTTGCAGCGAAATACAAAAGAAATTAATTAAAAGGGTTCAAGGTTCTCGTTGATCAGACTCTCACAAAACATAGTTTAATATTGATTTGGATATTACATGTTAGATCACAATGAAATTTTACGAACAAGATAATCGAGAGGACAAAAATCCTAGAATTGCAAATAAACTAGTCAAACAAAAATTTGAGCCCTATGAAAAGTAACTATAGCAGCATGTGGAAATGTTTCCCTGACACGAGTCCAACTCTTTAATGACAAAGCCGTAGATAATCCCATAAAAATATGTTGATTTACCTTTTTTTCGCAGATCGAAGGAGAGATTCGCGTGATTCCAACGCATCTGGACCGAGGGACAGCTCGTCCAGTAGAAAGTCTACGTCACAGAAAGATAGATCAAGCAAATCTAAACTTAGCACAGCAGGTAAGATGCAACTTGTAAAGTTTGACCATGGACCAAGTCTCTCTTTTATTCATTAAAAAAATCTCATTGTTCATTTGTTCACTTGTAATAATCCTTAAAAATATCTACCCTTCTCATTCTACTCAAGATTGGTCCAGTAACAAACAACTTCAGTTACTTAAAAAACCGGCCAAGTGCGAGTTGGACTCGCGCACGAGGGGTTCCGTACCATTAGACAAAGATCTAATTTGAGAACAGCGCCATCTATAGAAACCAATAAGAAGTGTTTAACATTGACATTTAACGACATGACAACCCCGCTGTGAAGGTTACATAGAAGACCGCTAGATGGCGAGCGCTATCTTTAGACTACGTTTGTTATGTGGGAGCCCCCCTTAAATATTTATTTTATTCTGCTTTTAGTATTTTTTGTTGTAGCGGCAACAGAATTACGTCATCTGTGAAAAATTCAACTGTGGCTATCACGGCTCCTGAGACACAGCCTGGTGACAGACAGACAGACAGACAATGGAGTCTTAGTAATAGGGTACGGAACCCTAAAAAGCATAGTGCAGTAGGTAGTGATTGTAAGTTTTTCTCTTTCTATTTTGTTCCAGTATTTTTGTTTTGTTATACTGTGATTCTTTTGTGAAATGTTTTTCGAGAATGTCTATTAGGGGGTCTACGGGGTTCACTAGCACCTCCGTAAACACGTCTTTCGTAAAATGTTTTTGCAGTAAAACGCGATCAAGGTAATAGAGGATCTTAGCACCTAAGGGGGCTAATACACGGGCGGCAGGTTGCGAACAACAGTGCCAACTGCAGCCGTCGACATGTCGCGACTGCCGTCGACGCGTTGACGCCTATCGTCGACGAGTGTCGACGGCTACGTGCCGCCCGTGTATCATCATCATCAACCCATTATGTCCCCACCGAGGGGCACGGGTCTCTTCCCTGAGGAAGGTATAGGCCATACTCCACCACGGGGGCCAAGTCCGGATTGGTGGAGGCTGGTAGACTAGTGGCTCGTCTACTGTCAGAAGTTGTCAAGCCGCCCTAAGGCCTCTGATTTGGCTTAACGACTGCCATCTATCGACGGCAGCCGGCACCAACAGCTTAACGTGCCTTGCGAAGCACGGAACCGCTCGGAAAAATGCCACTAGCGTTAGGCATAGACGGCGACCCATCCATGCACTGAACGCGCCCTGTGTTGCTTAACCTTCGTGATCGTTTAAGATCACTCAGGCAGCCGGGGCTACGAGCGGTGCCCTCGCACCTTCTCGCCTCATAAGGGAAACTTTCTAAGGGAAGTTCTAGTGACCCTCTCGCCTCTTCTCTGCTCGGCCGAGGCACTCGTCAAAATTTTCGTATGTACCGGGCACTCGGCCGAGGGCACTGTCTCGCCACTGCACTCGGTACGTGTAATTACGGCATAAGAGTCAAAATTAGAACAAACACCTCACCTCATCAAAGGACTGTGATCTAATAACCTTCTCCCGCGCTTTATCTTTCAAGAAACCTTCTCCCCACCAGCCTGGGAGTCTCCCGTGGCGGACGAGGAGATCGGCGGGCGTCGGGGACGCCGCCGCGCCAATACCTCCACGCCGCCCGCCACCACGCCGGCCAAGCGCCGCCGCATCTGACACCCCCCACACACCCAAACCTACCACAGATACTTCTGAGGCCTAACTACGCGCCAAATCCTGTCGGTATCCTGACGTTTGCGAAAGCAATGTGTATGGAATTTGCCAGTTAGGGTTTGCGCGCACCTTGTGGCGCAGCGGTAGTGCATCTGTATACCACGCGAAAGGTCCCGGGTTCGAATCCCGGCTGGGGACAAAAAAAAAGCCAGGTCTTGGATGTTTACATGTTTGTGATGTCGTTGTTTCTGGTTCCCACGACACAGAGTATCCTAGTGTGGGGCCAGAAGCAATGTATGTGCCTGTATGTAAATGTAAATGTATGTAAATGTAAATGCACTACGAAATTTATTCGTTGCGATATTTATTTT
Organism: Yponomeuta malinellus; assembly: GCA_947308005.1. Classification (NCBI taxonomy): domain Eukaryota; kingdom Metazoa; phylum Arthropoda; class Insecta; order Lepidoptera; family Yponomeutidae; genus Yponomeuta; species Yponomeuta malinellus. The sequence goes on from OX371017.1 coordinate 9,974,701, forward strand.
ATTTTATTTATTTTTATTTTATTTATTTCCACAAAATACATACCATTACAGGGTGGACCTAATTCGATATGTATGCTACAAGTAACCGTAAAATCTTAATTCTAATATAATACGTACACAATAATTACTATTAGTTAATAGTTACCTATAAACATTAACATGCAATAAAAATAAAGAAAATTTACAACATGTGTTCCATATAGCACACCACAAACAGAGCTACTTTCTTGAACTCACCCAGAGCAACATGAAATAGGTCCGTTTGGTCCGAGATAAGATTTATGGTGCGGAGCGCGCGCGTTAGCGGCGCCTGTGCTAGAAGGTTGTATTTATAGTGCGAAATAAATTCGCAAACGACAATATTTCCTACGCGCACTACGATTTACTGTTGCCTGCGAAATAGCGGAGGCCAAATACACGAAAGACAGTTAACACTGTGCCACCACGAAGGACGAGAGTTTACATCGAAATATGGATTTACAAAAGAAAAGACCCATTATATACTACTTAATTTACGCAAAATAATTTTAAAGAAGAACATAAAAATTAAACATTACTGGGTCGATCCTTTGACAGCAAGTCGACTGACTAAAGATGGAACCGATATATACCTATTAGTTAGGATATCAATAATATTGAATGGATTCATGTATTAGAATCCGACGAATTCAAATATGCTAATAGGAAGGTATTCACTTCAACTGTACACTGAACATTAAATATGGGTCGTTTAATATCGCACTTCGGCTCTGATTCGTCAATCCACGCGATCTGTACGAAGCTCGTATTAATACCTATTAGTTTGAATATTCTACGAGTCGCGATCTATGATTGGATACAGTCGTGAATCTAATATCGAGTCGATACCAGCGGACCAATGACCCAACATGATACGATAATATTCTACGAATCGCAATCTGTGATTGGATACGGTCGTGAATCTAATATCGGGTTGATCTAATTCCAACGAACCACGGATCACCTACCATTCAAGTTAGATTAATGCGTTAACGTTGGCACAACACTACATGATTACATGCATTTATTACTCAACGTTGACAGAGAATGTTGCAAATATTGTACCCACCACATTGCAGTGTGACCTGATTAAAAAAACAAAGTAGTCGTCATGACTAACATTGCCTAACGTTGGCACAAAAGTCCTTACACTTGTCAACGTTGACAGTATATGTTGAAAATATTTTGCTCACCACATTACACAGTGTGGCCTGATTAAAAAATCTAAGAGAGATTATCAAATTCATCGTCTCAACTTTCTCGTGGGTACGAGTGAAATTAATGTATAACTAACAAAAGCGCGAAATACGAAATATTTATGCAAAATGACTACTTATTTATTACTCTATAGGTATTGGTAGAATTTTAATAATCAAATAGGTATAATTATATTCATTACTGAACGCATTAGTTTGTTTGACCTTTTGACAGTTCGCTTTGACGTTGTTTTGTTTTTGTTAGGAATTTAATGTAAATAAAACTGCATGCAATGAAGAGCGTTATTATTTTCTATGGATTTATTCATTTATGTGCATCGAAGGGGCCTCCGTGGATCTACGTATTCACTCTGGCGCACTCTGCGTCTCATCGGCAACTCCTTGACACCGGCGAAGCTCGTTAGGCATTAATATATTAAACATACACTGTGCAAGGAGATTTTTAAAATATAAGGTAGGTACAAATATACAAAAAGTTACGCAGGCAGATAGCAGGGTTTGCCACAATCTTCACTAACTTTGTTTTATCAACATTCGTTCGCCGCAATGATCTATATTTTAGATAATAATGAAGGCCTCATCCTAATATACGAATTAGGCTTTCGTTTGAAAGTATATTTATGTGATATTATAAGTTATTGGGCTTAATTACCACGCGTGCCCACCGCGGATTGGTGATTTCAAGCGCTGAGGTATGGGAATAGCTCCGACACTCAGGTTTCCTCACGATGTTTTCCTTCACCGTTAGCGAGTGGTATTGCTACTATTGTGAAGTTTCACAAATTCACAATGATGTGGTGATTAAGCCCATACTCTCTCCCTGAGAGAAGGCCTGTGCCCTACAGTGGGACGTATATAGGCTGCTTATGTATAACTTATTATTTGTGGGGTTATAACTTAGATTATACGACTTCGGTTGTTGATACAAATTAGCAAAGATCTGGCATGTCATTGGTCCTGTAAGCATGTAACTCTCTCCCATCTAAGTTTGGTTTCTACTGTATTTTGAGTAATTTAGACTATAATATGGACAGATATAAGAGACATCACCGATATTCATGTATCGGTCAGGATATTATAATATTACTTGGCTTAATATTCAGTATTGATAATACTTGAAAATATCGGTATTAACCCGTCTTTACGACTGACCGCTGCGCTTGCGATTTTTTTCGCAATGCGCGGGGCTCGGTACCGCTTCATAGTGTATGAAGCGGCTCAAAAAATACTTAAGATTTCGCACAAGCGATTTTAAATCGCAAACTATTTATTTTCGCAGTGCGCGGATTCTAGTGTATTTCTGTTGTTCACAGAATTGCGATATTTTTTCGCTAAGCGCGCGCTTAACCTTAGAAGATTGGAATCGCTTAGGATTTGGTGCGCGAAGCAGCTCCTATATTACGCGCATGATTCCCACATGATTTGGTGCGCGTAATTGGGCCTCAGATCTTCTCCGATCTCGGTGTTCTTCTCGTAACTATCGGCTTTTATGCACTAAGTTGTTGATTAAATTGGCGGCCTGTTACGCCTGTATTGTACGTTATGAAATAAATTGCTTAGACACAAATTCACGTTGTGGTTTGGTTTTACCTGTATATTTTCCGTAGAGAAACGGTGGCACATCTTCCCCCATAGGTACGCTAAGTGGCGTTTCAATGGCGTGCATTTGTTATATAGATCAGCCAGAATACGCCTGCTGTTTCCAATGCCTTCTAGAGTTTCTATTAGTATAATGCTATCCTTACTAATATTATAAACGCGAAAGTTTGTATGTATGTATGGATGGATGTTTCACGCAAAAACGGCTGAACGGATCCGGATGAAATTTTGCACAGAGATCTTTTATCCCGGAAAAATACACATCAAAATTACCACGTGAACCAAGTCGCGGACAACAGCTAGTTTATTATAAGTTTGTTAGTCGTTATCGAACGTAGGTAACTAAATAGAATGTATGAGGAGATAAATAATTGTGTACTTTGTCCGTTATGTTATATGTTTTTCTTTTTAGCATTTTTGTTGTATATATAAAATGTTTGTCTTGTTTTGAGTATTGTGTCGTTAAAAATAAATGTTTAGAACTCGGTGCCAAGATCAAAAAAACAGTTCATTTATGTACAAGTTTTATTCACGCCGAATAAATGTTCACTGGCACGATGAAAATTATAACATACACTGACTAACCGAAATAACTTAATTAAACTAAAACTGCAGCATCTGCTTGAAAAATAACATTTTAAACCAATATAATCGGAACCTATCAAATCACTAATGTTTTTAGACTGACAGGAAAAAAAATTCTAAATGTAACTTTTTTCCTTCCCGGCTACTCCACCATGTATAGCCTGCCAGCTACGCTTGGCGTTCGCAGGTTCGAACAATGTGGATCGACCCTGCGCGCGCCGGACTGCCGTCTGTGAATGTGGTGCACAGTCAACCCCACAAATGTTTTTATCTATCTTATTTTATTGGCATGTGCTACCATCTAGCGTCGAGTAGCCGAACTCAAAGAACATCGAAGCTGATTTCTATTTAAAACTCTGTGGCTCGCTCGCATGCATGTCAAACTGTGAAATCTGTGATGATTAGTAGTCAGCTGTGTCATGTTGTGTGTGAATATTGTTTTTTGTGAGCAATTTTTTTACACTTAGTTGCTGAGTTGAGTAATTATCTTCTGCAGAAATGGCACTCCCCGCTGCTCAGCCAGCGGAAGTGCTCAGAGCCTGGCAAAAAGACGATCTCTACGAGAACCAACTAGCAGGTTACATCGCTCGTCTTATACCTCCAAAGTATGCCACAAAATCCGCTCCCTTATCTTCCCTTCTCTACAAATCACTAACGACGCTTAAGGACCTTCAAACCCTCGGCGAAGAGTACTCAGGCATCGTACAAGTCGACGAATCGTACCATAAGCTTCCGTCATACAGCCACCGTCTCACAAGCATCCTTTTATCAGTATTTGGTGAAAATCTGACTAGGCGACTGCTCAAGCACATGGAAAAGCAAGTTGAGAAGAATGGCTCCTTAAGACCTGAAGCACAGAACATGTTAATAGTAGTTCTGAAAGGTCTAAACAGCATTGTACCTCAAATCGAAAGTATACATAGAGCTTTGTGCTACATTAGAGGTGGACCAATACAAATAGGTAAAACAGTCACCGGTATAGACTATGTGCAAGTCAGACCAGCTGCCGCAGCATACTATGCTCATCTACGTCTTCTAGGCTTGGTCACATTACTACATGCCTTCATTTCATGTGGTCAGAGTATTCATCAAGCTAAGAAACACATGGACCAAATGAGGGAGATTCCGAATGAGGTAGACAGTAGTAAGTCCTGTGTGGCTTGCCTCGAGGAGATCGTCCAGCCCTGTGCCCTACCGTGCGGGCATATCTTCTGCATGGATTGTTGTTATGGAGAACTAGACACTTGTGCATTGTGTCGGTCACCTTTTACTAAGAATACTGTAGTGCCCTTGATGAATTATTGCCCTGGGGGCTCCTAATATTATGTTCAAATGTTATTTAGTGAAGTAAAGTAGGATGTTAGTGTTTGGGTTTATGGAGACGTTTTTTGTAATTTCTATGATAGTACTACAACTATATCATCTCATGAAAACTTTAGTGGTTTTTAGTAAATAAAAAGACTTACATTTAACCTTTAGTTTTATTCTAAATTCGCTACAAGCTATTACATTGTATAAAGTGAGTCAATTTTATTATAATCTCTTCAATTTGGAACAATTTGACAACATTGTTTTCATAAGTCACAATTCTACTGAGAGATTTTCAAAGAATAAATGCATTTTAAGCCACAGTGGTAAGTGCAAAAATAAATCAGAAGTACAGGATAATCTTGCAAAATTTAACAACTAGAATTCATGACAAATGCAACATCTATTTAGAAATTAATGCAACATTTAAAACTTGTATGCTTTGAATTGGTCAAATTGTTTTTTGCTTTCTGATACAACATAAAATATGAATTACGAAGGCGTATTTTTTGCCTTCCATTCCTACAAACTATTACTTATTAATGAGAATACAGTTCCTGGTAGCCTTAAATACACATTGAACACACAGGCTAAACCAAGGTAACATTACAAATGTAATGTAAATACCATTAGCAACTCTGAACCCAAACAAAATAAAGGCATTAGAAATACTTCACCATTGTTTACAATAAAATAAAAATATCATGACACCAGAATAGTTAAATTACCTTAATTTGTTACTCTAACAACTATAGTCAGTAAAATATAATTAGTCAGACTATGAAAACGTAACCAATAAGTCTAAGTTAAAATATTAAATCAGAGGAACTTATTAAGTTTCAGTTATTCGACACGCAGCAACTCAACATCAAAGATCAGGGTAGAGTTGGGTGGTATGACGCCGGGGTGGCCTCTGGAGCCGTAAGCAAAATCGGGGGAGCAGGTCAGCTTAGCGCGCTCGCCTACTGACATCTGGAATAGTAGAGCAACTTAGTATACAACCAAAATATTTTTTTTAATAGATACACTGCACCTCCATGGTGCCCGCTAATGGATGTCTGTGACACCAGATTACTTATAATTAACAAGAAAGGTTTATGTGGAATGTGAATCAGATTATTCAACGGTAATTGCTTTTTAGCATATAATGGCAAATGAGGTTTGCCATCATAGTGTAACTATGTAATAATCAGCATGCACATTTTTGCTGAGCAAAAAGAAATAGATTTCTCTAAAAATGTTAGATTACTTGCCTTTGCTAAACCTTGATCCCATCCCTTGATAACGTCTCCTTTACCAAGGGTGAACTTGAAAGGCTGTCCACGGTCTCTGGAAGAGTCAAACTTTTTTCCGTTCTGTAGAGTCCCTGTGTAGTGTACCACCACAGTTTGTCCAGGCTTTGGATACGTAGTTCCTAGAACCCAAGGGTGTAATTTTAGTTTGTATTATAGGTTATGTTCTGGGAAGCAAAAGGTGAAACATTTACTTATTACGTATCAAGTTCAATACCGTTTCCAGGAGATATAGTCTCAACATCCACACCCATTGTAAATTAAAGAAACGCAACTACTTTGCAGGAAAAATACTGTTTTGATCGATGTTATTTGTTTTCTGTCAAAACAATCACAGATTAAGAAGACAAAAAATTCGGTGTTGCCAACACTAATATCAAATATTAATCAATAGACTAAAGATAAAATCCATCATGTCGGATCGTGTAAGCGTACCTCTGTTGTTTATGTACAGGAACCAGCCAATCGGGGGCCAGTATTTTGAAAACATCCGGTCATAGACAATTGACGCAGAAAACAGTTGAAGTTGAAACTTCATTGCCGAATTAATTTTAGTTTTTATCTTTTTGACGATTTTTGTGAATGTTTTTCCTTCTTGTTACATTGCTAATTTGCTACTAAATTATATTGTTGCCGTGGTGTCTCAGTTTTACAAGAAAACATGAATATGGAGGTGGACAGTGGTGATACGTGGAGCAATAATTGTGAAGGTGGTAAATTTGCGAATCTAAAGGCTTTTGTCACAGCTGCTCGTGAATTCGAAGCCACGCACAGTGACTCGGCCGTAAATTTGATGGCCCGATACTTAGGGGTAAGTAATATATCCATTTGCTTTTGTTTCTTTGGCACATTTCACGTTAGTAACCTATTTTTTCCTAATTTTTTCATCGTTGCAATAGAGATAGGAAACAATTAATGAACTCTAGATCATTAAAAAAATATTATCGACGAATCCTAAAATATTTTATAAATCCTTCCGAAACATTCAAATTTTCACACATTCGGGGCCCTCCCCAGAACGGTCTAAATCCACCCCAAGTTGGGTTACTGCCATACAGCGTTGGGATTTGGTTTGGCATGCATCGTAGGGCCAGGCCTCCCTGGAAAATAATCCCATATGCACCAAAGACATCAAATACATCTCTAGAAACTTACCTGCCTATCTTATATTCCCAGCTCATAGCATCATCATGTGACCTCTCCATCTTCTCGCCCGGCCGGTCCGAGGTGTGTGCTTTCTTCAGCTCACTGTGGAGAGTCATGTGCGACAACCGAGGGCCTCACTGGGCGGGTTTGGCAGTATTGGCTAGAGCTGCTATGGAACCCAGCGCAAGACATGCTTTGACTCATACTTACAAGTTCGTAAGATGTCTTTATTTTTTCTGTGCTCCTTATACCTTGGTTAAGTTGCTGATACAAGTTAACTTTGAAAAACTACATGTTTTATTTTAATTACGAGGTACACTTGGACTTCAGCCATTTCTCTGTGCCAAACTGTTGGGAACTGGCCTCTCAGAGAGAGTAAAAGAATACTGGCACGGGCACATGCCCACTCATGGGCACTTGAGGTATGTGAACAACTTAGGTATCCTCACAATATTTTCCTTCACAAAAAGTTCTTTTGAGGACAGAGAAGAAAGTGTATGCTGGGATTGGTTTGAACCTAAAAACTCTTGAGACAAGCAAGACTGCTTCTGACATTTTGTATTTCAAAGACTTCTATGTTTTCATCTAGGAAATTTCGGTGGTACAAGTATCTATCTATCCAATCAGCCCATAAACAGAGCCCACTTTTGGCCATAGGCCTCTTCTCTATCTCTTTTGGTACAAGTATGTATTCTACATGTCTTGTGAGCATGTGAGACTACTAGCGACATTATTTCCTTTTTCAGATTTATGCCTTTACTATCTAGGCTGCTGACAGACTCTATATCAAATGACAAGAAAATAAAATTACTTACTGTGATGCAGGTAAGTTGTAATGTTTAAAGCTTAAAGAATTTAATTATTAGATAAAATATCATCTTGTAAAGGTGTAAACCTTTTTACATCAATTTTGTTATCTCTTTTCATTCCGTTCTATCATTTCGGATTTTGGACTTGTACTCCATCTTTGGACCAGTCCACTTGTCATCACCTTCCTACAGTTTTTATCACTTATGTACCTACAGTTTAAATAAACACAGTTTTTCTGGAAGTCGTATACATTTTTATTAATCTAGATCAAGAACCCTTCAATCTTAAGTCAGTCAGGTGGCTTGTAATCGAAATATTTAATAAAAACCTATTACAGGAAATCTCCTATGGTACTAAAATTAGCTGGCAAGAATCCTACCTACCGGGTCTGATGAAACAACTAACGGAATGGATAAGACAGCCCATGTCTGACCTACAACACCGAGCTATCGGGCATAAATCCCTCACAGTGCTTGTCAATGTCTGCTATGGTAATCTACCTGCAATATATGCCTTGATGAGGACGGTGGATACAAAAGAATTTGTGGCTCATTTGGTTAATTTGAAGGTGAGAATTCTTGGGTATGGCTGGGCCCTATTTCATAGAAGTACAATTCATGGGTTACTATGGCAATTAAATGTATATTGCAAAGTTGGTTACATAAGCACTCTATATGCATATATAGTCTGCTTATATTAGGGGTTAAAGTATGAAATTGCCGTTTTATTGCAATAGGTTCTTTGAATTGACATAGAATCTTCATGGTTTGAGGTTTTCGAATGAAACTTTTTTCAAATGGTTTCTATGATGTTCTTTTTTTAAAAAATGTGAAACATTTGAATATCGACTTTCAATTGTTTTTGTTATTCAATTTAGACAAGAAAGATGGATACTACGAAAATTCGAGTGATTATGAGGCACCCATTTTTCGTATTTTTTTTATTTTATTGATTTGACGCAAGTGAGTCAATATTGTGGGTAAGGTAACGTTAAACCATGCCGCTAATTCCTGGGTAGTTTGACTAGGGTCGGCTTCCACTATCTCTCTTAATTCATCGTTATTCACCTGTGTGGGCGGTCTTCCTCGTGGCTCGTTCTTTAAGTCGAAATTTCCATCACGAAAGCGTTTAAACCAAAACCGCACGGTGCGTTCATTAGTAGACCCCTCTCCAAACGCAGCATTGATATTGCGGGCTGTTTCTGCCGCGTTAGTTCCGCGTCGGAACTCGTATTCAAAAATCACTCGAATTTTCGCAGTATCCATCTTTCTTGTCTAAATTGAATAACAAAAACAATTGAAAGTCGATATTCAAATGTTTCACATTTTTTAAAAAAAGAACATCATGGAAACCATTTGAAAAAAGTTTCATTCGAAAACCTCAAACCATGAAGATTCTTTGTCAATTCAAAGAACCTATTGCAATAAAACGGCAATTTCATACTTTAACCCCTATTATTTGGGTCAGTGGGACGTCCCAGTGTAGGGCACAGGCCTTCTTTTAGGGAGAGAGTATGGGCTTAATAACCACGCGCGCCCACCGCCGAATGGCGATTTGAACTGAGCTATGTGAATAGCTGAGACACTCAGGTTTCCTAACGATGTTTTCCGGTTTCCACGCGATGTTTTCCTTCATGTTAGCGAGTGGTATTGCTACTATAACTTCACAAAGATGCATAACTTAGAAAGTTGATTAACCCACAGATTAATAAGTATTCTTGTATTCTATTGTTGAATTGAATTGAAATATTCTTTATCTACACTAATGTTGTAACATTCTACTTATGTTTTCAATACTTGACTTATAATTACTACTGTTATAGCGCAGACAACAAAACACTCAATTTAGCAATTTCACATGATGGTATAATATTCACATCGATATCGTAAAATCTCATTATAACATCAATAAAACGCGACCAACTTGATTGCAGGGCCAATCAGGTTGGTCGCGTTTTATTGAAGCGCGCAGCTGCGCTCTCATTGGTTAAATTTTAATGGCGGCAAAATCACTGTGATTATACACGTACGCGTGAATTTAATTTTTAATTGCATTAGTGAAGATAAAGTAGTGTATGCAACTGCATATAACACGGGTATTAAAACACTCGTTACTATTATGAAACTCGCTGCGCTCGTTTCATAAACTCACACTCGTGTTTTAATACCCTTCATTATTATGACAGTTGCATAAACTACTATTATTGCACTAAAAAAAAATCAATTTTGTACAAAGGCCGATTATTCTACTGTTCTGTCTTAAGTATGAAAAATTTTATCAAGCTACAGTTTTTGCTGGTAAACATGTCTTTGAGATCTACAAATTTGTGTTCATAGGTCTTACTCCAAAACTAACCCTAGCCAAATATGAATAGTGCCAATAGACAAAGAAAAATATATTTTAGGCTAACTTTCTTAAGTTCCAAATTCTTCTGTGTCAGGAAGGAGGCTATGGCGGTGTAGAAGTCTGCAGACTGTTGCTTTGCCTATCTGGAGCCACCAGGGGATCAGTAGCGACGCGGCATAAAGACGTTCACAGCTATTTATGTTGCACTATGAGAACCTTCAAGAAAGCTATTGTGTAAGTAGAATAAGTTAAGTTTTGTTTTACCCTAGTAACTATTATAATTTTTTGTGAAAGTAATAAAGTGCAACAGAAGCAATATTGCCTTATATGCACTATTCTAAGCCAATTTAACCTCCACATAACTTAGGTTTCCTGTTAGCCCAGTACCTAGGTCTTTAGTTTGTGAAAGAAATAAAATGCCAATGGTTTCTTTATACACAATTCTAAGCTGATTTCAATTTCTTTCGTCAACTGTCTGCTTTCCTAGTAAGAGTTTCACTTCGCTTACCCATTTCCAGTCATCCAATGCATTTCCTTCCAGTGAAAGAGACTCTACACAACTATTGCACGCGTACACATTCGTCAACGATCTCTGCTCTGATAAAAACTTGAACAGCTATGTGATGACTTATCCACATTTCTCTCCCTCTCTCGAGGAAGCTCTGAAGGTAACTAATTAATAAGGTAGTAACTTAGCTGACATGTAAAACGGTATTAACTGTTAAAAACCTATTTGCATCCCATTTTGCAGTTAGGTTTTTACATCGGAATGATATCGCTGTACCTGATATAATTCCGATGTAAAAACCTAACTGTGAAGTGGGTTACTCGAGGCTGCAAGTGATGTAAATTGCACGTCTTGTACTAATGACTTTTCGACAGCTAATATTATGAAAAGTATCAGTTGTAGAGAAAAAAAATCAACCATGTTTATTTATCGTTTAACATGGCCTTTCCGAATATATTAAAACATATTTAAGTGCAAGTTCTCCTGTGAAGGTAGTGACGGTTTCCCTACGCCTGTATCATAGGCGTGGACATAAACAAAAAATAAAACTAAAGACAACAATTTATTCTTTCAACTTTTATAGTAATATTTAATAAACATTAGGATATTCTTGGGTGGATTCCATTCATGGTCTTGTCTAGGTGGAGAGTGCGGCTACCATTTCAGCCAACGATTCTGAGAAGTTAGTTTAGCAAAGCACCTTTGTGGTCACTGTGTAAGTAAGCATAACAGTTATTAAGACAGGGCTAGGCTTTCGTAATTACAGGAATTTATGAATTGGAAGATCACAGACAGAACTTACAGTAAATTATGTAAACAGTATTGATTAACAGTTTACTTTATTTCACCATGATTAGGGCCAGAAAGGCTGTAAAATCCAATGAGAAAGTACTAGGGTGACAGAAGCACAAAAGATCTAATTTAAACCATTTTCAATTCCAGGATGTACATGGCCTTTGCATCGCGCAACCAGAAGACAATATGGGCGAGCCTGAGAACTCTATGGACTGTCTGCGCAATGTCCTGAAGTTCGCCACAGTTATTGTGAACTTGGGTAATAGACGCGTTGCCTTTTTTGCCTATGCAGTTACGTGCCTTAGTTTTAACCATATTAATAGTACTTGGGCAACCGGGCTTATTCAGTTAAGCCCGGTTGCCCAAGTACTATTAATATGGTTAAAACTAAAAACAATTTTTTTAAAAACTTGCAAAGCGCGGATTCGACTTGTTTCATAGGCTCCCAAACCGACAAAATTATGTTTTCGTTCTTGTGATTTTGCGTAGCAATTTTTTATGCCTAAAAACATGGGGGAAACGATGTTCCGTAAAACTAAAACCTAGCAAGATACATAAATTTATCATACTAAATTTCGTGGAAGTTATGGAGATTCTTATAATTTGCAAAAAATCCTTGTTCAAAGTAATAATATTCCATTCTCGATTGAAAGAAGGCACACATAAGACACTGGCTAGTTTTTTCACTTCATTGCAGATCTTTACAGCCTGAGATGCCATCACAAGGATCTAGTCAACCTGTGTATGAAAGCCAGTCCAATATGCTTGCCAGAATCCCTCGAACTCTTCGCGGCCATTGTCTCCCAGTACCGAGGTATGTGATGAGGATTGATTAGTCACACAATATGTCATGTTTCAGGGCACCGTTTCTTGGAACTACAATAAATTCGTGGTTCAATATTACAAATAGATGGACATAGCGTAGCCGATTAACCTACAGATTAAGAAGTAGGAAGACTAATTCAACCGTGTTACGCAGAAACATTCCAATCCACAATACGTAACTTGCGAGACAAACGCCTTTGTATGTATTAGATTGCTTTTTCGACTACGCAATGTACGTCGAATTTACCCTTTAAGTTCTCACATGAGAATCTACCAACTTGGCCACTAAAAGTTTAAACTACAAGAAAATAAACTGAAGGTGGCTCGCACCTATACATAACATGGATAAGCAGCCTATATACGTCCTTGTGCAGGGCACAGAGAGTCTATGCAGTGGAATGTATATAGGCATAAGCAGCTTATGTATGTCCCACTGCGGGGCACACTTCTCTCAGGGAGAGAGCATGGGCTTAATCACTACGCTTGCACATCACAGATTCACGATTTCAAGCACTAAGATATGTGAACACCTGAGATACCCAGTTCTAGTCAACTCAGTTCATCAGTGAGAAATTAACCTATAGCCAGATTATGTTCTGTATCCTGTCCTATGTCTTACGCATTAACCGCTCGTCTGCCGCGACACAGATCTGTGTCCAACTTAGTATGGGCCACCTATACGTTGCGTTCCGCGAGGGCAGTTCAGGAGTTAAAACATATTTTCAGATGAAGGCCGTCTCCCAGAACAGCTGATATCCATTATAGCTGATGGACTTCCGGGCCTGCTGGTTCCGCCAGCTTTGGAGCCAGGGAAATCAGGCTTGCAGTGGGTATGTTCTTATAAAACTATATTCATATACAGGAGTGGTGTTACCGATGAATGCTCTGAATCAGCAGGACTGACAAAGTGACCAATGTCAAGTCCTGGCACAAGAAGGTGGAACTTAAGCGCGCCATCAAGCAGCGAAAAGTAGCCTTCTTTGGTTATGTGATGTGAAACAAAAGATACCAACTGCTACAGGTTTTATCATGATGGGCAGAAGTTTCCGAGACCCGAATTTCTGAGATAGTGGTTGAGAATTCAGTAATTTATTCATTATTAAAAACGAGGACAGTTACATTCCTTACACCATCGTATTTTGATGCTTATAGTGTATAATATATACATTCAACGAAAAACGATAACATCTGAACTAGTGATAAACACTGTATCACAGATGTCAACGCCCACTACCGCAAGGTTTCAAAAATACCTACACCATAAATGCATTAAATTAAATAAAAGTACTATTCAATATACAATATACATTACTTTGAAATTGAAGATAATATTTTGCCGAGATAACCATGCCTTTTGTGCTTTTATTTATTACTTATGTGATGTCCTTCTATGCGTTTTGTGTGCAGTAAAGTATAACCAAGGTAAGCAGTGTTAAATAAAAAAACTAACTAACACATTTCACTAAAAAAACGAATTAACACAAAACTGACTAACCGGACATTTTATGTCCCGATAGTCAGTTTTGTGTGGACTCAAATATTTCGCAGCTGAAATCCCTCTGGCGTATTTCCCGCCGAACAACTTTGCGTAAATACTCACCGAGCGCGTATCGGCGCTTAGGTTAATTGCAATGTCGCAACCGTTTGCAGTACCTATATCTTTTGTTTTTCAGCTACAAGTGGTAGGCGCACTCTGCGAGTCCAGCGAGACGCAAGAGCGAGTGCTTCTAGAAGTGAAGCCGGACTGTTTCGAGGATACACTGCACAGCGTGTTGCAATACACCTCACAGGTAAACGCCGCTGACGTCTTTAAAGAAGAAACAACAAGAAACTGGACCGCGTCGCTTTACTTCGATCCGTAACGTGCCTCGACTCTCTGCCTCAAGGTGACCAACTTCTACTGCCTCAAGTAGAGGCTGCTCGGCCTGAGGCCGAAATCCAATAAAGTAAAGCAAAATTTTTTGCCACTCTGGGCAATTACTATGTCTGACGGACATAACCATAGCACTGCCATTATTTATTTGGTCTTTTAAAATGTTCGCTATTTAATGTCTCGACGATGCCCATGGTGAATTATTAATATATTTTTGTTTAGTATTTGTATTTATGATTAAATTTATTTTGAGTAAATAAGTTAAATGAAATCAACAACTTACTTCATACATCTAGTTGGCGCCATGGTTTGACAAATACCCTATTTTAAGTTGAATGTAATGCTCTGTCAATAATGTTGTTTTGCATTTTCTCACATCTTCTAACAATAAAATATGCCGTCTTTCTAAGGCGGTCTGGTAAAAGGATCCCTGTTGCGCCCGACATCCTAAGTGGGTTCAAAGATATTTATTTGACGTAAAGAACTTACGGTTCACTTAATTAATGGGAAAAGAAACTTAAAATTTCATTCCGCTAAAGAACTAAATCATCATCATCATCATCAACCCATTATGCCCCCACCGAGGGGCACGGGTCTCTTCCCTGAGGAAGGTATAGGCCATACTCCACCACGGGGGCCAAGTCCAGATTGGTGGAGGCTTGTAGACTAGTGGCTCGTCTACTGTCAGAAGTTGTCAAGCCGCCCTAAGGCCTCTGACTTGGCTTAACGACTGCCATCTATCGACGGCAGCCGGCACCAACAGCTTAACGTGCCTTGCGAAGCACGGAACCGCTCGGAAAAATGCCACTAGCGTTAGGCATAGACGGCGACCCATCCATGCACTGAACGCGCCCTGTGTTGCTTAACCTTCGTGATCGTTTAAGATCACTCAGGCAGCCGGGGCTACGAGAACTAAATAAGACTCCTCTTTGATAAAGAGTCTTACTCCTATGTAGATGCGATAAAAAGCACAGAGGTCACTGAGCACTATTCAAGAGCTGGACGTATGTACTTTTTTTAGGGTTCCGTACCCAAAGGATAAAAACGGGACCCTATTACTAAGACTTCGCTTGTCCGTCCGTCCGTCCGTCTCTCAGTCACCAGGCTGCATCTCAAGAACCGTGATAGCTAGAGAGTTGAAATTACAAAAAACGTGATTTTTTTGCAGTTTTTTTTTATTTTGTCTTTTTGTCTAATGTTGTATAGATAATGGTGCGGAACCCTTCGTGCGCGAGTCCGACTCGCACTTGGCCGGTTTTTACTTTTAAATCCATAGTTAGATTCAGTGGAAATTCTATAGCAACCTTTCATATTACTTCACTTAATTTTTTTTTATTATTTACTTCAGGTAATAATCAACCTTATAACCACCTACAGAACGGCCACATCGGCTCGGAGGCGGCGCAGCGTGCAGTGATAGTCGGCTTGCGGTGCGCTTTGACCCTGGCTCCTCACTCCCGCGACTGGGAAGCTAGTCTGGCGCGGATGTTGGCGCACCATCAGGTTGGTATCTACTTCGCAAACTGTTACGTAAGCTAACTGATTATGTAGGTACCCAATTATTATATTCATAATAATACTTTTATACCGGTCTTTGGGGCCATTTAAGTGTACGTAAACGGAATTTTAGTATTTACTCACCCATTCCCCTCGTCAGTAAAAGTGATCAAAGCTTTAGCGTCCCCTTCTGCGCTTACGTAAACATTGGTACTCATATTTTTTAATCTGTTCGGGCGAAGGAACAAGTTTAAACAAATAAACATTAATTATATGAAGTAGGTAATTCCCCTCCTTAGGTTCTTCCTAACTTAAGCATAGAGCACCGCGTGAGACTGAGTATCTAAGCGTGTTTTTTTTTTTTTTGGGATTCACTGAATATGCTTTTCCCTTTCGAGCAAAGACAAGTAACGTTGTCATGTGTTCAAATGAAAAACTTAGTTTTAGTTTTGCGGAAGCGGTAGCTTAGCTGCTTAGTTTTGCGAAAAAATCTGAATAGTAAATGAGGAAATATTGCTGACGTAATATTTGTTTATTTATAATCTCCTTAGCAGAAGATCGCGCCACGCCGAAGCGGCTCACCGTGACCTGCCCTCCTATTACGTAACTTTTCACTGTATTATTGGGTTATTCATTTTGACGTTTCCGAAGCGTCAAAGTATCTATGTATTTTTTGACAGATCGAATAAGGTTCAATCGGACGTTTCTCTACAGTGGAGTAGTTATGTAGCAGCACCCCTGGTGACGGCATTTTATGATGGCAGGTCCGGAAACTCCTGTGCGCCGGTCTCACGAGCAGCAACGGGAAACGTCGGAAACAGATACTGCAGCTCATCAAACACCACTACTTCCCTACGGATCAAATGAATCAAGTGAGCTTTATTGTTTTATAAATTACTAGCTGACTCGGCAAACATTGTTTTGCCATATTAATTATATCCTACCACCTATTCTCACACCTACCAAATGTACACAAAAACATTCATAAAAATCGGTGAAGCCGTTTTGGGGGAGTTCGATAACAAACACTGACACAAGATTTGTATGTATTAGATTTCTTATCCAGTGCGGCAGACTAGGCTGGGTTTTCTATGTTATCATTTTTAGTTTCTAAGATTATTTTGTGTTTGGGCTACTGTAGCTAAGAAAATAGAAGTTACATGAAGGCTGTAACAAAATCCCTATATCTACCTAACCGAAAACGGAACTTTTTACTTATCAACACGAACTAACCTACCCTATAAATTTAATTCCCGATGAATTCCTGATTCCCAATATATAAGCGCGTGTGGCGCCGGATTAAGAATAGTGTCACTACATTTCCTCTCGTGGATGTCGTAGAGGGCGACTAAGGAAATTAATTACCAGGAGACGGGCAGCAGCGTCTTCCTGAGATTCCAACCACATACTGCGATCGCCAACCCGCCTGCCAAGCGTGGCGATTATGGCAAAACCCCCTCATGGTTACGAAAACCATGAGGGAGGCCTATGTCCTGCACTGGGCGTCAAATGGCTGATGATGATGATGATGAATGTATGAGCATGGCGACTCATTAAAAATAATGTGTGATAGTAATTATAACTTACACACGACACAATAACTTCCAAGGTCCAAACTAGGACACCCTGTGCTATGGTAACCAGGCAAGGACATCACAAACATGGAAATACACCCACACTGAACCCAAATATTCTTTAATTTATGACACATATCCCTCTCCCAATCGCAGGTCTTCGGCGAGACTTTAACCAGCATCGGCAGTGATGGCTCAGACTTGGGCTCATCGCACGCGCGAGGTGATAACAAGTGCGATTTTGAGGGCAACTGGGCCGTGCACGGTTTGGGGGCGGCCCAAGAGGACGCCGTGGATAGGCTGATAGCCAGTCTCAACGAGGCGCATAGCAAGGGACAGGTGAGAGCACTAACATAGCCTTAATAGCCGATAGCATTTCCGTCATTAGCAAAGTAATAATTTCTAAGTCTTGTGACTCTGTGTAGGCTTCATTACCGACAAAACCTATTACCACGGTGTGCCATTCTCCTCCTTTAATTTTTTGTTGATGTCGTTACTGACTAGTGTTTTGTGTTAACTCTCTTTCACCTGTGCTAATTGTCCAAAATATTGCTATCAGTGAAAACTTTTTGGTGGCTTTCTGTATCTATGTGTGTAAATTTAGTGTGTTAGTGATAAGCTGTTAGTTTTCACAATAAAATAAAATGAAAAATAAAATAATATTACTTTGACGTAGTAGTTTTGACACATTAACAGTGACATAGTACCTGCGACATAGTAACAGTGACACAGTAACAATGACACAGTAACAACAGTCACTTAGTAGCAGTGATACAGTACGAGGGCAACTGGGTCGTGCCCAGGAATGTCTGGGGGCGGCCCAGGAGGTCGCTGTGGACCGACTGGAGGTCGACGAGGACCCAGGAAGACGCCGTAGCCAGTCTCGACGAAGCGCATAAAGTTAGCAAGGGGCAGGTGAGCTACAGTAACAGTGACGCAGAAACACAGTAATAGTGACACAGTAACGCAGTAACAGTGACATGTTTCAGAAATTGCGCATTTTTTTAAATAACCTTGTATACTGTGATTGTTAATTTTTTTTTATCTCCAGTAGTCAAACTAAGAGGATTGAATCAAGCGAATGTTTATTTTTTATTGCAGATATCAGACGTGGCGACATCTAGCGTAATGGAGCTATACGGCTATAAGATGACGTGTCTTGAGCAGCGGCTACATTCCTACTCGGTTGCGTTGCAGGTAAGAAAGTGGGGGCTACAACGCAGCTGATGAGCTAGGGCGTTATATTAGGTTAGGAATACATCGCTAAAAAAAAATAAGACTAATTTATTTCCTAAGACCCAAGGAACCACTTGTGTAGATCAGATTATAACCTATAGGGTACCTTCTTACTTGTTTTTTTTATCAACTATTTTTCCAAAACGACTACACCTTGAGATTGGACACCTATGTTTAACTGGTTACGTTAGGTCTTTAGAATATAATATTTAGAATTATAGGTTTTTAGAAATAACAATAATCAACCCGACCGCTGAGCATTAACTACTAAGCAGGCGGGACCAACCTAAGTTACTTATATGGTTGAATTTGGGTCCCGCCCTGCTTAATGCTCAGCAGTCAGTTTGTTGGTTATTTTTGACATTTTAGTGTTTTCTTAAATTTTTTGCTCGACTTACGTTACGCTGATTTCAGCCTATGTCACTCGCGCAGACATAGAGGGAACATACACACGAGCTTAACACATCTACCCCCCCCCCCCCCCCCCCTTGGGCTCTGCCGCAGTCTGGTAACAAATACCTGTGAATAAAAAGATGTTGTCTCTGACTTGACCTTGACTAAAGTCTGCTCACCTCCCCAGGGTGCGACGGATCACATGGCGTCTCTACAGCATACGCTAGCGATGCTGCAGGCCACCAACACATCCCAACAGGATGTCCTCTACACCACGCAGATGCAGAATGAAAAGTAAGTACGATAAATGTGTATATTATTTCTTATGTAATGTCCTGTTCAATGTTTCGTGTGCAATAAGGTATAATATATGAAAATCTCGTGTCACAGTGTTTGTTATCGAACTCCTCCGAAACGGCTTCTAGGTCTGAGAATAGGGTGTTAGACATTATCCTGTTATATGTCGATGGCAAACGAGAGTCACGGTGGATTTATTGGAAGCACTTTTCCAAGTATGTATAACTTATGATCTTCAAAATATATTATTTGCTTTATACCTTTACGAATAATAACTACAAACATGTCAATAAATTAAAAAATATATGTTTATTCGGGGATTTCGTGGTGTGCGATAATTTAGTGGACTGTATGAGTGAATGTCGGTAGGTTCTTTATTGAGTGCGATTGTAGGCGGAGCTTTAGGAAGACTGAAAGACTTATACCAGGTCCGATAGCGAAGAGGGTCAAAGGTCAGCGTACCTCGGGCGGGAGCCGCTTCCAGCTCCTCGATTTACCTTCCACAACCGCCCACCGTGAGTAGCGTCGCCTGACCTGACGACGATGATTGATCCGGGTCCGTCCTTCAGCTTCCTTCAGCACTCAGTTCTCAGTGTTGGCTCACGAAATTACACGAGAGGCGAGAGGCGATAGGACGATAGCTATAATCGAAAATGGTGGAAATCAGCAGCGACAGGGAAACTGCTGTTGCCTCGACAATGACTTTAAACCGACAGACGACAGTTGTCAATTCAAAAAAAGAATGTAAAGCAATCCCAGAAGAGGGGATTGTGTTGCCAGTTCAACAAACAAATTAATATTGAATTTAGATGGGAAAACTGAACAATATAAATTATGTTTTTTTATAATCATTTGATATGCAACTTTTAAAGTAAAGTCAAAATTATTTATTAATTTTAATAAATTAATGTTTAATATTACCACTTTTAACTTGAAAATTCTATTCTAATAACTTTAACATGAGCAGTTGGACACCAAATGCTCATCCTTCGTATCCAAATCTCGACACAATACTATTGATCTATCAAGACTTCGATGGAATTAAGCAACAAATTCTATTGTTAACATTTAAAAGGCGGCGATTTAGACATTTAAGCTTTTCGTAAAGTTTTTCATTAATAGCGACGGATATTATTCTGTAGTCGGATGTATTTTTATTGGAGTGTAACATTTTATCCACAGTGCGAAGTAGCTTTATTTACGTTAGAGCCATTCTTTTTGGAGTGTTTTCCATTACTTTTAAGGAGCCTTTCAACGGGTCCCTTTTTCATTAAGTTCCGCGAAACTTAGCTCTCTCAAATCAAAACATCCGTCTTGTAAGTACACCAAAAACATTACTAAATTAATGTTACAGCTGTTATTATTGTTAAAGAGCGTTTAAGTCATGAATGAGTCCCATTCACTATCGAGTTGAAAGTATTCGCCAATCAGCGTCAATTCCTTGCTAATTGTTGCTCAAGGCGCGCCAAACGTACTAGGTTCAGTAGGTGCGTCGTTCGAAGGGGCTCCTTCCATACCTCGACTGCTTCGTTGGTCTAGCGGTGTCACGTCTGATTACCGTGTCGCAGGTCGTGGGTTTGATTCCCGCTGGGGGCCGCCGTACATTTGTTCAAACGGCCTCAGTCTGGGTGTGTTTCCATGTTTGTGATGCCCTTGTCTATTTACCAGAGCTCAGTTGTGTCGGTGACATACTATTCAAATCTTAATTGGCCACGTGCACACACGTCCTATTGAGTGCTGGTAGTTGGGCACGGGGGCCATGCATTGAGATGCCTCTAGTCGTGCGACTCACGTTGGGAGTAAACCACTCCGTTGCTGATCAAAAAATAATCTAAAGGACACACTTGATAGACAGGGAACGTTCTGTTGGCTATCCTACATAGTAAAAAGGTGAGATCAATTTAGGGTTCAAAGGATGTACTGGTTCACAGCTACGGAGCCAAGATAAATTCATAATTATGGATATGCCACAGAGCATATACCATGTAAGCCCGTTCTGCCAATGGAGATAACATTTTAGCTTAATGTCATCATACAGATTGCAAAGCAAAAGGAAGCATAAAGCCATAGCTGATAGCCCACTGCTGTGGAATTTGATGTGTGTAACAAAATCATGTTTAGTTATTAAGTACTAACCCTAGCCTATAAGTTCTATTGTTACTAACATAAACGGACCTTTGTTGTCTCAATAAATGGATATTAAATTAAATTAAATTAAATAAAGACTGTAGGGTTTGGCATCTTTAAAAGATCTTTCTAAATAAACTGGCTAGTACATTAAAAAGTTACTGGAAACACTATACCATTGCACCTACATTACGTTGTTAGTAATGACCGCATTGAATCGATTCGGCGCGCCTTTACAAAGCGTTCATTTCTATGCATGTAGCATTGGTCACCGTTGGTTATATTATTATAGGCTGCAACATTTTAATATGCTTAGTCTGTTGGTTAGGAGGAAGATTCTCGATTCAACCTCCATGTAGGTTTCAAAAACTATGAGTTATTACAAAAGTTGAACTTTAACGCGAAACGTATACATTTTGGATTTTATGTATGTCTTTTATGTGTGCAATAAAGTATGAATCTGAGACAGACTCAGAGAGTTCTAAACACTAGAGTTCTATATTCTTTTTTTTGCACCAACCCGTGCTGAGGATAATTTTAAAACCCTCAGGCAAACCTATTTAGAGGTTAAAAATTTTACCCATGCCAGGACTTGAACCCGTGACCTCTGGCTAACCGTGCCAGCGCTCTCCCGACTGAGGTAATGGGTAAGTGCAGGCATTGGCGAAATTTTGAGCCTCTTTACAAACTTCTCTGTATTACGTACAGGCAGCGACATCTGGTCGAAGCAATTTACATCACTTGCAGCCCCGGCAACCCACTTTGCACTTAGGTAGAGTTCTACTCAGACTGTGTAGAACTACAGTTAGACATATTTTGTGATAATTTTACATTTCGTCTAATATATCTGTAACGTCTATTTTTGTCCAATGTTTTTCTTTTATGTGTACTTACGTAGTTTTTTTTTATTCAAAATATTAAGTTTATTGTAATGTCGTGTAAATACTTGCGTAAATGATAAATATTGTGTAATGCAAATCTATATCGATGTAAATAACAGCACTTCTGTGAACAAAGTATTTATTTAAATTTGACAGATCAACGATGTAAACAGTTACTAAATATAGTATAGTTTATTTTTATATTTCTGTTTTTTCAGACGTTTTATGTGTTAATTTCGCCGTTATAGTGTGTAAATGTGTGTTTTGGTGTGTAAATAAAACATTATCTTATCTTATCTAACCTGAATTGTTGATCTGCGTTAATAAATAAAATACCTAAAGCGTTGTATGAAAATGCATTAATGCAATGATTGCAGCACTTGCGTTTATAATCAATTTCCATTTCACTGTGTGTACCTTTTGGATTATGACGGTGATTGGTTGCGGCTGTGTAAGAAAGAATGTGCTGTTGCAATAATACAAACGTCAGGACAATGATAAGAAAGTAAAACATAATCTATACATAGACAAACTAGCCAGTTCTAGTTAGCGCAAAACAATTATTTCAACATTGTGGTAATCCTGTAAACCCTCATAATTTCATTTCTGTCTCAGCGCTGATTTCAACGGCTGTGGCTTTAGTAACCATTTCAGAACATATCTTTTAATAAAAATTTATTCGGTTACCTGCTCCCTGCAAGAAGTTTAACCTTGTAGTATCGCCGTTGTTTGTTAATAAAACGCCTCTTCCTCTTATTCAAGATGGATAAAGAGATGAAACCGAAAGTGGAAAGAAATGTTCGAGTGAACTTTGACGATGCAAAGTTCAGTGCGTTCAAGCCACCAACGACCAACGCGGCGGATGGTGGGAAAATGCTGTTCGACGACCTGCTGGCCTCGGCGGACGAGCTGGGGCCGTACCAGCTGCTAATCTGGCTCTCGACGATGCCGTTCTACTTATTTGGCGCGTTCGTCTACTTCTCGCAGCTGTTCATGACGCAAGTCCCGCGTCACTGGTGTTGGGTTCCCGAGCTAGCGAAAGCGAGCGTGGACGAGCGACGCGCGGTCGCCATCCCGCAGGACGGCGGCGGCTACGCCCAGTGCACGCAGTACGCCAACTGGACCGCGGGTGGTGCGGTGACGACCTGCCAACACGGCTGGGAGTTCGCAGACGATATCCCCTACCCGACGGCGGGCAGCGAGCTCGGGTGGGTGTGCGAGCGCAGCACGCATCAGGCGACGGCCCAGGCCGTGTTCTTTGCGGGGTCCGTTTGCGGCCTGATCGCGTCGGGCTGGTTGGCTGACCGCGCGGGCCGCCTCCGCGCGCTCGTGCTCTGCAATCTCCTCGGCTGCGTCGGCGGCATTGCCAGCGCGTTCGCCACCGACCTGCCCACCTTCGCCGCCACCAGATTCTTCGTCGGAATGTCCAGCGACAACTGCGTGATGCTATCCTACCTACTCCTCTTGGAGTACGTCGCCCCGAAGTACAGAACGCTGATCTCGGCCACGAGTTTCGCCGTTTTCTACACTGCTGCCATCGTGGCGCTGCCCTGGGTAGCGCTGGCTTGCGGCCACTGGAGGACCCTCGGTCTAGTGACCAGCGCGCCGATGGCGGTAGCAGTGTTGGCACTGTTCATTCTGCCCGAGAGTCCAAGATGGCTGCTGTCCCAAGGACGCGTAGACGAGGTGGTCAAGAACGTGGAAACGGTCGGACGTATAAACAAGAAACAGATCCACCCGCAATCAATACAGCAATTCAGAGACGCTGCCGCGTTAAAACAAGAAGACGAGAACAGCAGTGTTTTGGACTTACTGCGAAGGCCGCTTCTGAGAAGAGTATTCATCCTCATCTGTCTAGATAACGTGTGTTGCGACATGATTTTCGACGCGTCTGTAAGGAGCCTCTCCTCATTGGACTACGACTTTTTCACATCTTTCTCTCTGGTTTCATTCGCGGAGTTTCCGGCCTGTATCGCAGCTGCCTCTGCCATGGATTGGATGGGCCGACGCTGGCTGACAACTATCACGATGCTGCTCTCTGGCCTTTTCCTCATCCTAACCGGGTTTTTAGGCGGCGGTTTACCGTCTGTGCTATGCGCTATGATCGCTAGGGTCTTCATAAGTATGTGCTACTTAGTTGCCTATCAATGGGCCGCGGAGTTGCTCCCGACGCCGGTACGAGCGTCCGGAGTCTCCGTCATACACATATTCGGTTACGTCGCTACAATGTTGGTTCAGTATGTGGTCTATTTAGGAACGTATATAGTTTGGTTGCCATTCGTTACATCTGCGGCCTTGGCGATGCTCGGCGCTATAGTAGCACTTTTATTACCGGAAACTATGAAGAAGGAGATGCCTCAGACGTTTGATGAGGCGGAAGCGTTGGTTCGAACGCAGAATTGGTTTGATATGCCTTGTTGGCCGTGGAAAGAAGTCTTGGTGATTGGTGGACTTCGTGGTAAAAGGAAACTGTTCGGTTGAACATAATCGTGACTGTGCTATGCTCAAGGGGCTGTTAATTAATTACCTAAGGGAGAACAAAGGTCCGAACCTTAAATGGCCTTCCAGGGCCTAGAGTCTGATAAATACATACCTAGTTATTCAATATAATGATATACACTCATCTTTTTTCAGTCCTGTCCATCCTAAGGTTGTCTGGAAGAGATCGCTTTTAGCGATAAGACCGCTGAGTGTATACTACTAAGAACTAGCTACAGGTTGTGATAGCTCAGGTGGAAAATCAGGCGGTTCGGAAACCAGAAAGCCCCGTTTCAAGTCCAGACGCGATGTATCCAGTCCGGAAATTTTCCTTTGTTTCATCGTATCTTAGTACAATTTCCAAAAAACACGATCACCCAAAAAAAAATTAAAGCAAAGCTCGGTCATCCAGGTACTGTCCTTTATACGATGTGCCAATGTTCTAATATTGTACTGTTAACAGCTGTCGGTTGGCCTAAGCGTATACAAAATATCGTTTACAATAAGTTAACAGACTGTTGGGGTTCGAGAAACAGGTTTGAGACTTTTAAGAGACTTTCGAGACTCAAACAGAAAGTTTTTTAAGAAATTGTGTCTTGTTCGTTTAAAAAATAATGTACAAATAAATAAAATATGTTGTTATCATAATACAAATAATTAAATACACAACGGCATGCTTAATAATGCAATGAGTATTCTCGTCAAGCGTGTTTAAGGCAAGAAGCCATTTGGCAATAAATACAATATAGGTATTTATTACTTTTTTACGTTTTGCTCTTTTACGTGTCTTATTTTCTCCTATATGGGGTACAATTAAGTAACCTAAATTTTTTCCTTCCATAAGAGGATCAGAAAGTGGTTATAAATGACCAGCTCCTGCAATAAAGCGAATGACCTAATATACCAGGGGGGCAAGTTCCGACCAGCACTGTAGGTACATATATTTATCCGAACCTATCAGCCCGTATGCTACTGGACCGTGGCCTACAAATAAAAAAAAATATATTCGGAGTATTTCTTACTACAAAATTCACTCTCAAAAACGGCCCGTGCCGTCTCAATTAGTCTGTACCAATGTGATGGTGTTCTGTAGAGTGAATCACTCTGTGTTTGGTTCATTCTGTGCGCCATGCGTGACATCGT
Source organism: Yponomeuta malinellus (assembly GCA_947308005.1). NCBI lineage: Eukaryota > Metazoa > Arthropoda > Insecta > Lepidoptera > Yponomeutidae > Yponomeuta > Yponomeuta malinellus. Next base: position 10,000,649 of record OX371017.1, read on the forward strand.
GAACGTTGATTGGGCGACAGTAAATGAAGGCGTAACTTATCATTGGTTTTATACAAAAATGTCAAACCCTTGCCTTCATGATGTATAACTCGTCGAAATATTTAGGTACCTCGCAAGATGGCGGTCTGACGATGGCCGGTGCACAGATATTTTGCCGGGTAATACTGATCTCGCTCCGATTGGTAACACAATTGACAAACCCCGCCCGCCTTCCCACAATTGAACGTGGGGTCATTGATTAGCGCTAGTTAGACATCAAATGTTTTTGTCTATCGCTGACCGTGGCCGTGTTTTCTGTTCTGGGGTTAAAGTCCGCACAGATCTTTCTGGCGGTAACGTTAACATAGTCACAGATCGTTTGCACATAGCTTATTGTCTTTACAGTGGATGTGTGAGTAATACTGCAACTATGTTCACGTTACCGCCAAAAAGATTTGTGCGGACTATTTGTTCCATTATGCCTTCTGCACGGATAAGTAAAATTCAGCGTCTCCGTCAGAAGCATCGGTGGTTCAGTGGTAGAATGCTCGCCTGCCACGCGGGCGGCCCGGGTTCGATTCCCGGCCGATGCATTCCTTTTTTTTTTCTTTGCTGTTACTTACCTGAATGCTTTTTTAAAATTAGTATTTTTGAAATGAATAAAAATAATTGAATTGTGCGAGTGAGTTTATGGTCAGTCGGTTAAACTTTAAAATTAATTTTAATTATTGAGCAAATTTTTCCTCACTGCTACTTATACCAAACTTCAGTTTTATAGGAGACTAGCAGCGCCCGCGACTGCATTCGCGTGGTTAATGGATTAGCCATAACCTACGTCCACCCTGAGGGTCCATTCTAAATACTAGTGAAAGATTTTTTTGAAATCTGATAAATACTTTCGGAGGGTTCGTACAATGTGATCACGCGATCCGTTGTGGGTGGAAATTGATATTGCACTCGAGGTGTGTTCTGATCTCGATATCAGTTTCACCTTTAAAAAAAAAAGAATAAAAAGTTTTCCGATTCCTTCGAAACAATACATTAAAAATGTCGACTCTGATCACACAGTTTACAGTGGTAGAAAGGGTACTTCTGCCTTTTCGCATTTTCGTTTTAAAATAATAATAAAATTGTTTATTTTCAGTATAAGTACTTAACATATTTTAGATTACCCCCTGTATGTAGGTGGTATATACGCAAACCGTTGCTAGAAATCATTAAAATACGGAAAGCAATAATGTCTAATTGTCTATCGAGTTGTTTGCTCGTGAGATTATACTGGAAGAGCTGTCGCCGAGCTTTGCCTGGTAGCCTCTAACCCTATATGTTTAAGGATTATTTTAGATCAGTCAGGACTTTGACTTTTATGTATTAGATTAATGCCATGGCGCCCACACGCCGCTTGCGCGTGCGTCTAAGATAAGAATATTCTTTATTGTACACCGGTAAAAAACAAACAAAACATTTGCATATCGCTCATCCAGAACAACCACGACGGAATTACAGTTTTTAAAATTTATCCACTCGAGTATATTGTGTTATAATTCTCCTTAAGGGAAGTTAAACACGAGGTAACATCGACACAATTGAATTTCTATTAATTTCAGTCAAATGACGCATTATGCATTATATGCCGATTCGTTCTAGTTTCTGTAGAACCATCGTCGACTCATCGAAAATGTAAAAACGTCGTTGTTATTCCGGATACCATCCTTAGGTGCTGGGCAAGCCTACTCCATCTGAAAAACAATGTCCCAGCCACTGAAGCGTCCTAGTGGTCCCTTCGCCCATCTAGTGTGAGTGGGGGTGCCACTGGACGCTGTATAAATCATCTCATTACGTTGATGTGAAGGCCAAAGTTTAGTTTTATTCCGGATAAGCGGATTATGTACAATTGGCGGCCATACTGCTAGGCTTACCCCTGGTTTCTTCTACACTAACAAGCTGTTAATCTACTGTTAACAGCTGTCAGTTGACCAAAGTTCATCAAAAAAAAAAACCACTGACAGCTGTTAACAGTAGATTAACAGCTTGTTAGTGTACGAGAAACCAGGGGTTAGTGTGCACTGGCTTTCGAATTTTCAGCTTTAAACCTACTCCGTACTATCTCCAGACATAAGAAGACAATCGACGAACTCCACAAGCAGCTCGAAGACGCTGAGACCACCGTCAAGGGGTTCAGGGCCAAACTGGCGGCCGAGCGGGTCGATAAGGAGGCGCAGCGGGAATCCCTACAAAAGGAGTTCAAATTGCAGCTGAACGTGAGTTAATAATAATAATAACCTCAACACAACACAATCACTTGTCCTGGTCCCAAACTATGATACCCAGGCAACGACATCACAAACATGGAAATACACCCAGACTGAGGCCATTTGTGCCCACCCACCCACGACCTCAGGCATGGTAATCAGACGTGATACAGCTAGACCAGCGAGGTAGTTGTTTGCGAGGCAGTTTGTCATTAGGTCTGATTTATACTCTTGAAAGAAATGTTGCGTCCCAGTTGAAGAGGCGGCTCGGATCTACCTAGTGCCACCTGTAAAAAATACTCCCATCCTTTTTTATGGGAGTAAGTTTCGTGGCGGTGTTATATTACGTTTTTTGCGACCTTAAATACTTCCAGGCTTAGAGACTACAGCCGTGCGGCCGACGGGCTTTTTGCTCGTTTTAGTCTCTAACTTCATCAGTATTTAAGGATTATTTTAGATCGAACTCGTGCCGCTTATCACCTTCGCTGCTAACCGATATTGTCCATTGTTCGGTTTTAGAGTTACGAGGCAGAGGTTAAAGCCCGCGAGCGCGATCACGAGGAGCGTTTGCGGCAACTGGAGGGCGAAAACAAAACTCTCGGGAAGAAACTCGAACAGCAGGTGACCCATATTGCTCTATGTTATTATGCCCCTATATTACGCGCACCAAATCCTGAACGGCTGCAATCCTCTAACTGTCAAATTGCTCTCGCAAACGTCAGGATTCCGAAAGGATTTGGTGCCCATAATTAGGCCCCTGATGTGATACCGTTTTTAGACTCTTGAAAACGTCAAGACTTAAGTCTGAAATAAGGAAAATTATCAATCTCACATAAATGACATGACATAGTAAATTGGCTTTAAAATAATAACTTAAAAATTAATCTAGATAAGACCAGCATAATGCATTTTGAACAAAGACAAAATAAAGCTAATATCTTAACATATAATGATATCGAAGTAAAGGAGGTATGTAATTGTAAGTTTCTAGGTGTAATAATAGACATAAGACTAAACTGGGATGAACGTACTGCACAGCCAAATAAAAAATTGTCTTAATATGCTTTTACGCTTCACAAAATCTCCGCTGTTACAAACACGAATGCGTTAATAACAGCTTACCATGGTATGGTTGCATCTCTTCTGAGATATGGAATTATACTCTGGGGCAACTGCACAAATAAAGTATCTGTATTTAAATTACAACAACGATACATCAGAGCTATGTTTGCCCTTCAAAAACAAGAGGCTCGTAAGCCTTTCTTCATAAAATATAAGATTCTGACTGCCTGCGATGTACATATTAGAAATATGCCTTTTTGTAAAAACAAATGGAGATTCATTCCATACAGCTCTAGATAATAACAAGCGAGCTGAAAAAGATCCCACCAGGTAATATAAAGCAACTCAAACAAGGCACTAATGACGAAAAGCGTTTGTCACATGGCTCCTACTTTGAATAATAAACTACCTTCAGCATGGTGGGAACTCCCGATAGACAAATAAAAATTTAAGTTGAAAGATTAATTTTAGCGAGATCTTATTATAGCGTCTTCGAATATTTAAATGACAAATTTTGGCATTCTGTACTTTTTTATTATAATTAATATAATTTAAGAAAGAAAGAAAGAAAGAGGATATTTATTTAAATTGTCACAGAAATTGTAACACAAAGTAAACAAAAGGTACACAAACAAAAGACACGAACGTCAACAAAACAGAGATAAAACAAAACAATCGTGAAGAGAACATGTGAGGCAGAGTCAAAGGCAGCCGGGTACCATATAGTAAAGTGTGGCACCCAGCCACCTCGGACCTCAAACGCCTCATTTCCCTAATTATAATCAATTAATATTATTGCAATTTTGTTAATATAAATATCACCTATTGTTTTATGTTTTCCTTACATTTGTACGCCTTATTGGCTTAACAAAGCGCATATTTGATATTTATGAGACCACGCATGTCTCTAATCAGCGACCCATCTTGTTTCGGTCGATGGGAACTGCCACCAGCCGGTTGTTGGTCGTGGTACACCTCGTCAGTTCACTTACGTGGACCACGAACAAAATATTGTGTTCGTGGGCCACCTTTGTCCACCCAGGTGATCCACGAATACAATTTTTTGTTCGTGGTTTACTTTACTAGTTATGTGTGACCTCTTTCTTTAATTAACTGCATAGTTTTGTTATCGTTTTATCTATTATAATGATAGTAATGGCTAGTAATAGTAATAAATACACGTGTTCTCGATGCCATCTGTCAATAAATCTTTGCGAGATTGTATTGTAGAAATGTATTTAACATGACGCGCTAATAAAATAATTTATGTTGTAAGCGAGTTCAAATATTTTTTAAATATGAATGTATTCTGCTATATATCTAGAAAACGAGGAGGAGAAAAGAGATGCGTTATTTTGTTATAACTTTTAGATTTTTCACAGGTGAACCAAGAACCATACGTTTTTACGATTATTTTTTTATGAAAGGAAAGGTAGTCCAGCAACAAAAACATTTTTTCGTGGTACACACAGGTGAACTGACGAGGTGTACCACGACCAACAAGGGCCGCCAGCGGGGTCAATGACTAAGATTAGATAAGCCAAAAATTGCACACAGGTTATAAGATAAGATAAAAACAGTATTTATAACGTACACGTTAGAAAAAAAACATAAAATATGTACGAATGCATTTCTACCGATACTGTTCTGACTTGTTGTTTTTTTGTTCTCGCCACCAGACCAACAAGAATACGGAGCTAGCGAGTGTGCTCATTAAGTTTGAGGAGCGCGTGAAGCAGCGTGACAAGCGACTCGAGGAGTACGCCGTCGTCGACTCCTCGCTCAAGAAAGACTTGGAGCACAAAGAGAGCGTAAGTACCGGCAGTGGAAACGCCGAAAGTATACTGGTAACACTCCTTAACAGTAACATAGGAGGGTAAAGTTAATGATGGCAATAATGGAATCTTATCATAGACAGAGGTTAAGTTTAAGATGTTCTGAGAAAATATGGTCCTGGATGGTTTGCCACTTGCGACGATTCTGAAAGAACAACAGGGTTAACCCTAAAACCCACAATTCCTGAAACGGGTCAATTTAAAGTTCTTTTTTATGATTTTTTTTTATTATTATGTAGTTTTCTGCTTTGTAGCAACGCTGTTTGATAGATAATGCTTAAAATTATTTTGTTTTTAACATAATTCTTCTAAGTAGGACAATTTACTGGAGCGCAACACCTAAGCAATCACAATTATTATTTTCCTTTACTTCTATTGTTTTGTTTATTTCCTTCACAGACAATAAAGCAACTGGAGAAGACAGTTCTGGAGCGCGAGAATCGCTTGTACCAGGTCACCACGCAACTCGAGGAGATGAAGCGAGTGCAGGAGATGGTCGCCAAACTCATGACCAAGAGCTCCACCAACACCTCGGTGAGCTAGCGGCGGCCTGCTGCGCTCTTATGGTAGCCTAGTACATTCACGAAAACTTACCTGTAGAATACTACGGATTTTTTTTTATCGCTTTCTGACGTATTTTGGGGATTATCATTGTTTTATAGTCTTCATTAATAGGCAAGGACTGGATTTGAAAGATTACGTTCAGTGTAATAGAAGGTATGAAAGGGATCCATGAGTTTCGCTAGCGTCACGAAAAAACATCAGTCGTGTAAATTGTGACTTTTAGGATCCTCGACCGAGAAGCTACGCTAAAAACGGCTAATTTTGGTATAAGTTCCCAGGTTCTTGGTAGTGGGTCCTAAAATCACAATATACATGATAAAGAGATATATGTAAGCCACTTCTTACGAAAACTATATAATATATGATTTAGTTTTCTTGGCCATTGAAAACCCCATGGAGTCAAAATAGTTTACTTTACTACACACGTCAGTGCACCGATCTTAACAGTGACATTTTGAACAAAGGTGATTATCTTATCAAAACATTGTAAAGAGTTGAACAACTGTCATGTGAACGTTCATTGAAAAATCTTAATAGTCCTAGATGACAGCAAATAGCAGTAACTGCAAAAGTTTTACTTTATAAAATGTACGTAAATCTTCTTGATAAACAATATATTTTCTGCGTTGGCTGTCAGGTCGTTGCATCGCTCCCTACTCAACGCAAGCTTGAAAAGCGAAAGGTAAGTTTTCGTGAAGGAACGTTGCAGTAGATTAGTGGATGTTAAGAATGTAAAGATGAATTGAGGTGCTTCGAGATCGTACATACTGTATCACAGTCGGCGCGGACATACCGCGAAAACTATAAAGATGGAGTAGATGCCCTAGTCTACTTATTAGTGGGGTTCTACACATAACTAGCTAAGAAATATCGTGATAGTTATGTTTTGGTGTAGCCGCTGATATAAGGACTTACTTATTTCCAGCAATTTTTGTGAAAACCTTGTAACGGGATAAAATTAAGTTATAGTGTCACTCCGATAGAATGCTTTCCATATTGATAATTATGTACGCAATTGGAATTATTTGGAGGACATTTGAAGAAAAATATAAGGACATATTTTTAACCATTTACGCGAACATCTTCTGGCAATCACGTGATGAAATTAGTTAATATTTTTAGTGTAATAAAATTTTCTCCTTATTCATAATTACCTATGTACCCATGTTGAATTATTTGGAGGACAATTCACAAAATGAATAAAATGTAATGTATGGACTTAAAAAAGTTCTTTTATTTAAAACTAGCTGTTGCCGGCGACTTCGTTCGTGTGAAAATGTTTATGTGTATTTTTTCGGGATAAAAAGCAGCCTACTCGTTTTTCCAGACTATAATCTATGTCTGTCTCCTCTGTTTTTCCCGCTGCCTTTTTCTTCACTGCAAATACGGCCCGAGGGCAGCTGGTAATATAGTAACATACGAATACAAAAGTATCTATTCAGTTTAGTAAAGTTACAGCATGTGGTGCAGAAACCCACCAAGTAAGTAGTAAAACCTGTGTCTGGCGGGTTCCGCTCTTTCATCAGGTGTTAAGACACAATATCAGTTGAAGCTGTTGAAGTAAATCTCTTACCCCCGGTTTTTCGTACACTAACAAGCTGTTAATCTACTGTTAACAGCCTGTCAGTGGTTTTTTTTTGTATGTACTTTGTTCAATTGACAGCTGTTAACAGTAGATTAACAGCGTGTTAGTGTACGAGAAACTGGGGGTTAGGGTAGTACATTGACGTTCAGTAAATGGACGCGCAGGACGACCAGCCACAAGATGGACAGATGACCTCATCCAAGGGGCAAGAAGACGCTGGATGCAAGCCGCTTCCAATCGATCTTTTTGGAAATCCATGGAGGAGGCCTCTGGACATAGTGGACTTCTTGTGGCTGAATGATGATGAAATTATTGATTTCTAATTTCTGTGCTATTTTATCCAGATCCGTTCAGCCGTTCTGGCGTCATTGAGTAATAAACAAAAATCCATCCATCCAAACTAGCATTTATCATAGATGGGCACCGTTAATCAAACAGTTAACTTCATTACTCGCTAATTCGTTACTAAATTAGTTAACTTCGTTAAACGTTAAAGCGTTACATTCCGGAAGATTTAACGCAAGTTAACGTTAATCGTTAACATGTGATGAAAAATTCATTTTTATACCGTTGCGTCATTGATTTACTTATAAAAACTGCTGGTTTGGGTTCTGGGTCAACAACTTACGAACAAAAAGACCGGCCAAGTGTGAGTCGGACTCGCTCGCGAAGGGTTCCGTACCATTATCTATAAAACATTAGACACAAAGATCGTATTTTGTATGGGAGCCCCTCTTAAATATTTATTTTATTTTAATTTAATTATTTGTATTTGAAGGGAATATAGAACTAAATATTCTGTGAATATTTCAAGCGTCTACCTGTTGCCGTTATTAATATCGAGCAAAAAACTTTAAAATATTACGTCTGTAAAAAATGGGAGCCCCCCTTAAATATTTATTTTATTCTGTTTTTAGTATTTTTTGTTATAGCGGCAACAGAAATATTCATCATCTGTGAAAATGTAACTGCCTAGCTATCACGGTTCATGAGATACAGCCTGGTGACAGACAGACATACAGACGGACAGTAGAAGTCTTACCGTTTGGCACCCTTCGGATACGGACCCTAAAAAAGATGTAAATGATTGGGGTGTCTAATTAAGTCATCTGGCATAATGAGGATAGACCCCTTCATGAACATTAATTTATTGAAGTTCTCGTCTGAAAGCGAGGCTCATTTTCTACCCCTTTAGCCAATATGTACTTAACAAAAAAACAATACACTCGTCACTCTAAGCGCCGGTGCTTAGTAATGAAACGAATAATATGAATGAAATTTCTTCGTAGTTTTCTCTTTCACATGCGCCGGCAAGACATACTTACATGTACCTACGTAGTTTCGATTTACTCGCAGCCCGAACGTACTTATCCGAACGTTTTTCGCGGCGAGGCGCGGCGTGTGCGGTATTTTTTCGGTAAATAGTAGTTACTGAATTAACGGACTTTGGGAAATTTAACGGTAGTCAACGAGTCCGTAAACATTTTTTAAAGTTATCTTAATAGTTAATCAGTTAGTCGATTAACGACCAGCTATGGCATTTATAATAATATTAAACTGGCTCGGTAGCGAATAAAATTTATTTACAGCCCCATCTGTAAATAAACTAATAGACTGTCACATTCGGAAATACGTGTCTGGAAGCCGAAACGGCAGCGTCAGAAATACCGGATGACCTTGAACTTTATACGTGGCTCGTTCTAAAACAGGCAATGACTTTTACGCCCCAACTTGGTAGGTACGGTCGCCATCATATTTAGGCGTAGTATTTTGGGAAATGTCATTTAATCTGTAGAATTCTAAATGACTCGATCAGCCCCTATATTACGCGCACCAAATCCTGAGTGATTCCAATCGTCTAACTGTCAAATTCCATACTAATTGCTATCGCAAACGTCAGGATTCCGACAGGATTTGGTGCGCATAATTAGGCCCCAGACCACCATAACAATGGTTTTTAACCGAATTCCAAAAAGGACGAGGTTAGACGCGTATATTATTTTTTTTTTGACTATGTTCTCGCATAACTCTGTCAATTTTTCTGTTCGAATAGATATAACGTCCCATTGGTCCCATTTTAATTTAGTGAAGTTCTGATGAAGACTTTCAGAGATGGAGAACGGAACTCTTCAATGGACAGCATCCTTTATTAATATCCGTATGTTTCATAAAAGTAGTCCCAAGGTAATTTTGTGATGTTCTGGTGAAGACTGTCGGTGATGGAAATTGAGAACTTAAAATTTTAAAGCAACGAATTAAGTATGTAGGGTAAATTATGAAAAATGAAAAAATTAAATAAGAAATGAAAACCGACTTCAAAACGCTAAAGCACTAAAAAGTTAGAAGTAATTTAAAAGAATACCTTTAAGTTAGAAGTAATTTCATATATGTACTTTGGGCGCCGACTCCAAATTATACTTCTACAATACCTGCATTGTATACATACTTCTAATTTAAAGGTATTCTTTTAAATTATTTCTAACTTTTTAGTGCTGTAGTGTTTTGAAGTCGGTTTTTATTTAATTCTGTAGCTGAGAGCTAAAGATTTTTTTCAAAAATCGTTTTTTTTCAGATTTTGCTCTCCATGATGCGGTGAAAAGTAACGAGTACTATCGGCAATATACGAGTATTTTGATTTATTCAGAATTAAATAATAGTAGGTCATAGTAAAAACTCGTCGTGAAAAGTTTTAAATTTGGCGGTTGTTAATATTTACCTCTCAGCTACAGAATTGTTCTTTTCAAGGTCATAATCTAACCAGTTAATTAACCAGTGCGACTTAAATAGTCGCCTAGAGCGAATAACATCGCATCGCGCGAGGTAACGAGTTGAATTGCACAGGTTGTACTGGAAATCTGCCGTTGTGGCCCTATGCTCATCTGTGAGACAGTAAACAGAATTATGAAATGCGCACACTTGCGATTTTATAACACGCGACTAGAACTACTTATCGATAATATTATGAAAAGTATTATATACAGTCTTATTTATAAAGACACGATTCATTAGAATACCTCGGAATCGGACTTTATTCATCACTCAAGTTGCAGTTCAAATGCAGAAGTTATATAAGGAGGTAGGTACATAATTACACTTAAAATAGATGTGTGATGAAAAGGACAGAGGCTCAGCATAATTGCTGTTTTACAGACTGCATTGGTATGATAGCAGATTACATAATTCACCCACAAACCGAGAAATATAATAATAATTTGGAATGTTTAGTTAGGTTATATTGTAACACTTTATTATTTATCTTATCGTATTTTTTATGTAGCCTAGGGCACAGCCCTCTCAGAGAGAGGGTTTAGGCTTAATAGGTACCTACCACGCGTGCTCACCGCGGATAGGTAATGTCAAGCGCTGATGTACGTGAACACCTCAGACACTCAGGTTTACTCACGATGTTTTTCTTCACATTTAGCAAGTGGTATTGCTGCTACAACTTCACAAGTGTACGTCACATATAAAAAAACAAACTCATTGGTACATGCCGGGATTCGAACCCACCACCTTCCGAATGTGACGCCGGCGTTTTGCCGCTACGCTACCAGCGCTTTTATTTTATTATTTATCCTTAAAGATGGAGTCTCCAATGAGATCAAACATTTTTTGTGCAAGTTTTCCATTGTATATTGGAGTACATTCAATGCAGATCTAACATTCATGTGCTAGCCGTACCAGCTCCTATACAGGTCACATCCCAGACGTTCAGTGGCGCTACAGGTCAAAGTCAAATGTTCCCAGCTCTGCTACCGGATATAGAAACCAACAGACCCTTTCACATTTCATGTGATTAATTATTACTTTTCAATACTAAAAAAAGTATGTACTTGTAAGTAAAAAAGTACTCGAAACCGGCGCGCGCGCATGCATGCATGTTGATGAAGCGAAAGTGGTTTGTCGGAATCGTGGCAAGTGGCAAACCCTGCTCTCTGCCTACCTCTCCGGGAAACAGGCGTGAGTTTATGTAATGTATATTAATACTAAAAAAAATCTTGTTTGTATCTAATTTGCCATTTGCAGCAGCTGAAACACAGCGCGACAAATTATGAAAAGGGTTTTTATTATTTTTTATTGTCCATATTTTGTTTTATTTATGTTTTAATTAATGTGTGTTGTCTGTTGCTGCAATAAATGTTTCCCTTTCTTTCTTTCTTTAATTTTGTTATCTAGCAGATTAGATTAGATTAATACCTACTCTTTATTACATACCATACATTATGAAGATCCCTGAAAAATCTTAAATATCTAAGTTACATAGTATACAACTGGCGGTCTTATTGCTAAGAGCGATGTCTGAGCAGCACATTTATCAAAGTATTCTTTTTTCTACATCAATGCACGCGACACGGATGATACACGAAGTACCAGTCTAAATGCCATGAGCATATTATTACTTGCCCAAACTGGCTCCCAAATACGAGTATGTGACGGCTTACCCCCGGGTTCTCGTACACTAACAGTCTGCCAATCTACTGTTAACAGCTGTTAGTTAATTTAATAAATAACTTCAACACAATACAATCATTTGTCCTGGTCCCAAACTAGGATACCCTGTGCTATGGTAACCAGGCAACGACGTCACAGTCATGGAAATAAAACCAGACTGAGACCATTAGTACGCACGACTTTCAGCGTGGTAACCAGATGTGATACCGCTAGACCAATACTGAAAAACCAAGTGACAGCTGCTAGATTAACATATTGTCAGCGTACGAGGAACCAGGGGTAAGTATGTTATACTATCAGTATGCAATGGTGGCGATTTTATGTCTATTAAATCTAAAAAGAACACAAAATAGAGGTCATCAGCCGAGTAAAATGTCACCAAAAAGCTTCAAATAAAATAAACCTACCTATTTTAAAAAGAAAAAAATCCGACTGCTCAAATTCTTAAACAAGGCCTGAATGCATACTTTGGATATAAAATCCAATCAAGTACCTGCTAATATTAATTTTAAATATTGGATTTTTTGGAAGTCGAAAGTTACAAGAAATTTAAGCGGAGGCTCCTGTTGAGGTTTAAGATTCAACAGATGCATATAAGCATCCGAAACAGTCGGGTTAGGTACTGGTTTTTAATATAAATATTATATGTTTGATAATATACGTTTATATTGTAAATATTTACTTATTTATTATTGAGTATTTGTCAGCTTATCTAATTTTAATTGAATTGAAAATGCTTATAGCATCAAGTCCGACAAATTACCATTGTATTTTTTACTTACGTGCAATGAACGTATTAATAAAAATAAATAATAACTTCCACACAATACAATCACTTGACCTGGTCCCAAACTAGGATACCCTGTGCTATGGTAACCAGGCACGGACGTCACAAACATGAAAAGACACCCAGACTGAGGACATTTGTACAAATATACGGCGGCCCCAAGTGAGATTCGAATCCACGAACTCTGTTTTGGTAGCTAGCGCCCTAACGGCTAGACCAACGAGGCAATCTAATAATAAGTTTACTTGGTCTCTAATTGTGTTCGGTTTTCTCAACGTTGGCTTTTCTGTCATGTTGTGTATTATTCTCCTGGAACCTTTCAACTTAATGAAGCGTATACCTAGTGGAAGTCTACGCTTTCAACCACATTCGGAAAACAAAACACAGCCTCTTGTACATTGCATTTGCAACGCGGGTCAAAGTCGAGTATTTCCAGCACTGCCATTGAAAGCCTTCCGGAAATAGTCGGGAATAGGCGAGGCGAAAACTAGTCAAGGGCATTTCCCACACGAGTTTTGGGGAAACTGTCTGTTTTGTCTACTCAGGTTAAAAGCGCTGCGCGGGAAGATGCTCATACTAAAGTGGTTTGGTTTTGATTGACATACGACATAGAGGTCGAGTTTATTTTATTGAGTTTTGAGGTCGTTTTAAAATTTACGAACGGTATGCAAGTTTGCCAATAAGTTTAGACGACGTTTAAATTTTCAAACGACAATGAATCTTTGCCGATATGTTTAGAGGATGTTTTAATTTACAAACGATATGTCGGATCGTAATGGTACTTTACCGATATGTTTAGAGGACATTTTCATTTTGCAAACGATATGCTGGACCGTAATAATAAAACTTTGTCAATATGTTTCTAGGTCGTTTTAATTTACAAACAACGTGCCGGATCGTAATGGAATTTTGCTAATATGCTTTGAGGACGTATTAATTTATAAAGTACATGCCGTATTTTATTTTATTTATTGCATTACACAACAGATAAGTAACATTGCATGTTATAATATCATTATGAAAGCTTATAATCTAGTTACATATCCTTTAACGTGTGATGACAGCATGGTAGAATATGGTCGAGAGCCAAAGCACATCAACCAAGTTTCATTACGATCCGGCACGTTTTAATTTGAGAACGACATGCTAGATTGGAATAAAACATTGATAATACTTATGTTTGTAGGACACCCAGGTATGGTCGTGTTTATAATTGCGAATAAACTAGGTATACTTAATAAATAAGAGCCTTTTGAGGAGTTACTACGAGAGACTTGTAATGCTCCAATTTTTGGTTTATTCATACGCACATAAAGTCACGCCTATATTGCGGAGGTGTAGGCAGAGAAATGGCAGGTTTGCCACTTGATACTGACAAAATAATCGTAGGCCCGTTTCTTTTCCAATTCAATTATGTATTCTGTTTAAGCACAGATAATTAGTTAAAGGTGTTCAGTCCAGCAAAGTATCTAAGAAATAGCTTATGGCATCACGTCTCGGGGGCTTCATAAACAAGACCAAATTTCTTCCACCTTTGAACTTAATAGTTGCAGACTGTACCCAGGGAACTATTTTGAAAAGGGACGTGTGATGATCAGATTTATTATCGATAAATAGTTTTTATATGAATAATGGTTTTTTATTGACTAATGCAGTGGTCGTCAAACTGCGGCCCGCTACATCATCATCATCATCAGCCATTTGACGCCAACTGCAGGACATAGGCTTCCTTCGTGGTTTTGATAACCATGAGGGGTTTTGCCATAATCGCCACGCTTGGCAGCCGCTACATAGCACGATGCTTTTGCCATTCAAAATCTATGGCGCAGTGGCGTTTTGACAGCTCATAAAAAAATGCAATTGATTGGTGACATCTACGCAATCCATGAATGTGCGGCGCGCACTAATACCTTACATTGTTCTGTGACGCTTGACTAAAGCAGTGTGACGACCTCGGGACTGGTGGATAAGGGGGTACCGTATATGCTTGGATTGTTTAAGGCATCAAGAAGGATTTACTGCCTACCGAAGTTACACTGCTTAGACTATTGATGCGAGTGTTGAGAGTTGTTGTTAAAATAAAATTCCATTCAGTAATTATTTTATATTTAATAGATAGTCTCGATGAAAATGACCGAAGTTACAATAATACATAACAGTAAATAAAATTTATATAATAGCAATAACAGCGTACAGCCAGCAACGAAAATAATTTAACATCGAAACGTTACATTTAGTTATTGCAGAGAGAACACATTATTTCAGTTGCCAACCGTACTTAGACTTAAGTTAGATCAAAAACAAGTTCAGCTAAAGTTTACTTAAGGTAGCTCAAAGATTTATTTTTTTCTTTATGTGAGTATTTACAAGCTTTTTAAATAAAATAAGTGAATTTCACTAAGCTAATTTTAAAAGTGTGTGTTGTAGAAAAAAGGGAACAGTTTTATTTAAATTAATAGTCGTAGGCAATCGGTTACACTAAGTAGATGCTGGTAGGAAGAATAACGGACTTGGACCCTTATAAGTTATTCTACACTAAAGCTTGAAATAATTGAAAGACTTTTTAAAGAGTATTTTAAAGGATAACGTTTTTTGAAGTGTTCTTTGAACTTTTTCCAAGTCTCGCTGATAAAAGACTAATCTGAGCGACTTGTAATTTTTTTGCGGACAGTTCTATTAAACATTACTTAAATGTTGGAACAAAGGATGCCTGGCGCCACCTATAAAAAACTGTTGTAAAAACGACTTTTTCATGGCAATGAAATGAGCTCTTGGCTCTAGGTTCTAGGCGACAGCCTCTCTTCAAGCCTGGATAGGATTTTTGCAAAAACGGCCTTTTCGGCAATAATCCTAAGCTCTTGGCTCTAGGTTCTAGGCGACAGCCTCTCTTCAAGCCTGGATAGGATTATTGCAAAAGTTCTTGGCTCCAGGTTCTAGGCGACAGCCTCTCTAAAAGCCTGGACAGGATTATTGCAAAAACGGCATTTTTGGCAATAATCCTAAGTTCTTGGCTCTAGGTTCCAGGCTACAGCCTCTCTTCAAAACCTGGATAGGATTATTGCAAAAACGACCTTTTTGGCAATAATCCTAAGCTCTTGGCTCTAGGTTCCAGGCGACAACCTCTCTTCAAATAACTGTTACTTATACTTACTCATCATCATCAACCCATTATGTCCCCACCGAGGGGCACGGGTCTCTTCCCTGAGGAAGGTATAGGCCATACTCCACCACGGGGGTCAAGTCCGGATTGGTGGAGGCTTGTAGACTAGTGGCTCGTCTACTGTCAGAAGTTGTCAAGCCGCCCTAAGGCCTCTGACTTGGCTTAACGACTGCCATCTATCGACGGCAGCCGGCACCAACAGCTTAACGTGCCTTGCGAAGCACGGAACCGCTCGGAAAAATGCCACTAGCGTTAGGCATAGACGGCGACCCATCCATGCACTGAACGCGCCCAGTGTTGCTTAACCTTCGTGATCGTTTAAGATCACTCAGGCAGCCGGGGCTACGAGCGATTATACTTACTAATGATTGCAATTGATAACGCAGTCAGCGTCGCAAAGTTCTGGGCCCCAATTGTTTAATAAAGACTTTTAATTAAATTGGTTTTGCCGTCGACACGCTAAGAAGAAGACGAACACTGATATCAAAGTTTGTCACTTTTTACTATTGTTGAGATATCTGTTTGTCGCTTTGTACAAGAACAGCGGCCTAATTACGCGCACCAAATCTTGAGCGATTCCAATCGTCCAACTGTCAAATTCCATACTAATTTGACACTTAGACGATTGGAATCGCTCAGGATTTGGTGCGCGTAATATAGGGGTAGATCACAACAGAGGATAAATAGGTAGATACATAAGCGGCCTATAAACGTCCCACTGTAGGGCACAGGCCTTCTCTCAGGCAGAGAGTATGGGCCATTATGGGCTTAATCACCACGCGTGCCCCCCGCGGATTGGCGATTTCAAGCGCTGAGGTATATGAATAGCTCAGACACAGGTTTGCTCACGATGTTTTCCTTCACAGTTGGCGAGTGGTATTGCTACTATAACTTCACAAATGTGCATAACTTAGACAACAAAGTCATGGGTCCATGCCCGCACTGGGAATCGAACCTAGGTCTCTCGCTACAATGTTCTACCCACTAGCCTACCACTGTAGGTAGATACTTACTTATATTTTTTATGGGTGGCGCTAGTTATATCCAATAAGCACTTTTACTATAAGCTAAGCAAATAGGTACGCGATAAGGCTTCTTTCAGACGCGAATATTTGTTCGCACCTTGGAATCGGAAGTGCGCGCGAACATCCGCATCACCGAAAGTGCAAGAAAACATCAATAAGGCAAAATCACGATCTGTGCGTTTGATTACTTACTAATTTAAATATTTTTTAAATTGATTTTATTGCGAATAAGAATAATACTCGTACCTACTATTACAAAATGTCTATTTCTATTTGGAGTCAATGTTTAATGGCTAACGGCTTCACGATTCTCATTGGGTCGAGTCAAGCGATTTCTCTATTTTTCGACGAAATTAAAGAAAAATTCTTCAAGAATTCCTAACAACGTAGGTAAATTACCACGAAGTGTTCATTAATTTTAACTTTAACTACGTTTATCGCAACGAACCTTAATTAAACACCTTCTAAAAGGTACAATAAATATTTTAGGCTACGTTTTCCTCTTTGGGATGAAACGAAGTCGTTAAAAGGTATTCTACACTTTTTTTTAAGAAGTAATTTCAGCTAGTTTTTTTATTAGATACAGGTGTAAATAAGACTTATTTCATTTTCAATGTAATGACGCTTTGGCACTTAGGTCTTTGGTATCATAATACTTACATTGTTTTTGTGTGCAAAATTACATTTTATGTTAAAAGTATCTCACTCAAGCAAGCGACACGCCGATGACACTATCACACACTATCATCTTATTGTTATTCGACTACTCGCACGTTTCATTCTCTTTCGATCGTATACAAACATACTTACATTTTACAGGAAAGTTTTTTTTTTACTTCCCTTCGCCTTGGTGATACATCGTAGGGTTTTAGACTAGCCCCCCCCCCCCTACCCCCCTAAGGGTGTAATGAAGTTAAATCAGTTTAGAAATCGCGCTTTCAACGAAAAAAAAAACAATGTACTTACGTGATGATCTCACACCTCCCTCCCCGATATTTCGTAATTTTTTCCTAACCCTGCGCTTTCGACTCTCATGTAATTAATGGACGATCATCGATAAATGTTTTTTAGGGTTCCGTACCTCAAAAGGAAAAAACGGAACCCTTATAGGATCACTTTGTTGTCCGTCTGTCCGTCCGTCCGTCCGTCCGTCTGTCAAGACCCTTTTTCTCAGGAACGCGTGGAGGTATGAAGCTGAAATTTATATCAATTACTCAGGTCTACTGTCCCTTGAAGCTGTGAAAAAATCAAACTTCTAAGCCAACGCAATCAAAAGATACAGCCGTTTATGCCGCAAATTTTCGACACTTGCAAGGGAATCAAAACCTACAGGGTGCTTCCCGTGAACTCAGAATCTTGAAATTTGGTACGAAGCAACGTCTTATAGCATAGATAAAGGAAAAATTACGAAAACCATAAATTTTTAGTTACATCACATAATATATTTTTTTTTAATAATTTTAAACTTACTACCCATTTCCTCATAAACGCGTAGAGGTATTAAATTGAAATTCATACCAAATACTCAGGTCTATAATACCTTTAAGCTGTAACAAAATCTAACTTCTATGTCAACGCAATCAAAAGAAACAGCAATTTAAGCTGCATATTTTGAAACTCGCAAGTACTCGCAAGGGAATCAAAACCTAAAGGGTACTTCCAGTCGACCTAGAATCTTGAAATTTGGCATGAAGCAACGTTTTATAGCACACATAAAGGAAAAATTCCGAAAACCTTAAATTTTTAGTTACATTACAAAATATATATTTTTTAATAAATATAAACTTATTACTTTTTTCCTCATGAACGCGTAGAGCTATCAAGTTGAAATTCATATCAAATACTTAGATCTAATTGCCTTTAACCCGTGAAAAAAAAAAAATTCTAAGTCAACGCAAAAACGCAAAACGCAAAAGTACAACCATTGATACCGCATATTTTGAAACACGCAACTACACGCAAGGGAATTAAAACCTAAAGACCACTTCCCGTTGACATAGAATCTCGAAATTTGGTAAGAAGCAATAGCTTACAGCACAGGTAACAGAAAAATTCCGAAAAGCTTAAAATTTTAAGTAGTTATACCACCAAAAAAATTGTGATTGTAAACATAATTGTAGTTACAGCAATGTGTTAATATAAAATAAAGGATTACTTAAACGATAAAGAGATCTTTGTCTTAAATTTATGCTCCTCCATCTTTCCCCATTGTAATGTTATGAATTTCATTTTGCAATAAAAATACCATAGTTATGACTCGATTGTCGTAATGAACGAACTTTGTAAACCTTGCAGGTTTGTACGGAACCCTCGGTGCGCGAGTCCGACTCGCACTTGGCCGGTTTTTTATCGATGTGGACGATCCCAAACTCTTGTGTACGATACGATAATAGTGTGTACAAGGTACGTTTCGTTCCTTTAGCAAGAAATGTTGCATTCGACTAAATTCTAATTTGGAAGAGTGCTTGCTTAATTTTTTAATTTTTTTGCATTATTTAGTACGTTTTACGAAGTAATATTTCACTATCGTTTATTGCTATTACAGTGTCGGTTTCACTATTATAAATAATGTTCTAAAACGATTTCTAATAGTTATTAATGCACTAAACTTCACTTTTTAAAATTTCTAATTATATTATTATATTAGAAACGATTTTTATAAAGTTTTTTAACATTCTATTGGTCAATAATAAAACTTTGATTAATTATGTAGTTAAAATGTATGATTACTAAGAAAAATCATGCATAGTATCTTAGCTTATAGTAGAAAGATGAGCAATATAATAACGAAGGGCCGTTTTACAGTGCCACTTTCGCCAGCGCGGTTGGTAACCATCGCGTGCCACGAGCTTCGAGTGTCTTAGATCGTTCCATGGTATAGTCCACACAGATATTGTTGGCGGTAACGTGAACATAGTTACAGATCGTTTACACATTGCTTACTGTCTTTACAGTGTATGTGTGATTAATTGACTACTTCAGTAATTTACTAATAGTAATTTACTACGCATCACAACACTACGTCATTCACTCACACATACACTGTAAAGACAGTAAGCGATATGCAAATGATCTGTGACTATGTTCACGGTACCGCCAAAACGATTTGTGCGGACTATAAAACTGGTAAAACGCAATATGGCGTACAGGCCGTGCTTACCTCCCGCGCGGACGGTAAGCGTCACTGTAAAACCACACAGTCGTATTATGTATCTGATTGACATATTTTGCCATAGTGTGTCATTAGACGAATCACATACTTATGTTTGTATGATTAAATATACCAATGCAGGACCATATCATAAATGTGGAACAAAATTGTTGTCGAGGATGGTTGAAAGTTAATTATCTAAATTACGTAATAATATCTACTTAATACTCGTATTAGGAAATAATCTTATGAATGTCTGTACATTTATTTGTCATTTAGAAATTACACTTTACCATTTTTCGAGGTATCATTTTTAAGATACATAAAATGTTTGTTTAGTCACAGTTAGAGATGGGCCGTCGAGAATCTTCTCCGAGAATATTCCCGCATGACCAGACTGAAGAGTTGATAAATTATGTCTTCGTTCAATTAATGGGGAACTTGCGTCTAACTTAGATTGGAGTGAATTTGCCTTTATACCATAGAAATCATAATTATAACAACTTAGGAAAAATTTAAAAATAAAAAAGTAAAATATTTTTTACAGAGTTTACGGGGTCACATAATATGCGAAAAATAAAGTTACTCTAATAACATAAAAATTATTAGATTTCGTTTCGTTATTACATTCTAAACGTTTTCTTATAAGGGTGTACATGCATAAAAACATTATTTTACGAGATAACTCAAATATTTATAAACGCTTCATACATTATAAACGTTATATTAGGGAGTGACGCAATAGTGGCGCGTTTTAGTACGTGACTATATTGACTTTTCGACTGGTTATATTATAAAAAGTATTAGTCGCAGAGAAAAAAACGTACCACGTTTATTTATCTTTTAACGTGTCCTCTCCTATTCTATTAATTTTTTTTTTACTGCGAGTTCTCCATTTTGCTTAGTTATTTAAGGTACATAATCCACTTATATACTGAATTTAATGTAAATTAATTCAATAAAGATAAATTCACAGGCATTTTCCAACTTTAATTTCTGGTCAAGCGAGAACATTTTCGCCCGCCCATCAATAGTAAGGGTGTGACGAGCGCTTAGGATTAAAATCAAATAAACTTTAAAACAATTACAAATGGTCATATTAAATACTAAGATCACAAAAAATTATTGACTAGAAAACTACAATCAATTCCCTTACTTTCTTACAATAGTTTTTTTTTTTGAGAAAAATGTTTTTATTTACATTCGACAGCATATCGATATTAACATGTGCTATTCCGTTACGGTAAAGGTGAATTTGCAATAAATATGTAAAGAGCGAGTTACTGTCGATTGTACTTTTGAGATTTATTTTAATTTCTTTATAATTTGCTCTCTTAGAGTTGAATTGAGCATTTTTAAGTACAAATATTTTTTTGTTTTTTATATCATAAAAGTAGGAAATCTTATCTATGAAAACGAATAAAATTGTTCATTGTAATTGAATAGGAGTATAGTACTGAACAACAATTTTTTTTGGGAAAGGAGACACTCTTACGCCCGGTTTCCAGAGGTTTTATGTGGACTCAGGAACGTAATTAGATCACGATCTTCAGTGGGTTTGTGTTGCTATATCGGTGGTTTGAACTGCTTACTGATCTACGAATAAAATAAAATTGTTATACTAATAATAAATTCTACATTCAACCACTATAAAGTCGAGTACAAACTTGAAATTGTGTTTTGTAAAGCACGTTTTTTGAACTCGACAAGTGTATACGCGTATTTGTTTTTCGCGATTCGGTTTATTGAAATGATCACTTGGCAGCTGAATATTTCGTTTTGGATATGAATCTGTTGTACTAAACATTTGCTGGATATTCTGAGCTTCCGATTACCTGAAAGGGACAAAACAGTACATCAATCAATTGTGTAGAATCTTTGTAGTTAGGAATACATTACCCCGTGGATAAAACACAGTTTAGTTCATTAAAGTTTCAAAAAAATTTCCAAGTCAAGAATGTTGGCGGACAAGAAAATTACTATGTCGAACATATGATTCCAACATAATTATGTATTTATATAATTTTTTATTACTCATACTCGGAAAGTAGGTCTGAAGTTGCCTGAGGAGTGGGTAATTGAGTAATTGACGTAGTGTGATGCGTAGTAAATTACTATTAGTCAATTACTAAAGTAGTCAATAACTCATACATACACTGTAAAGAAAGTAAGCAATGTGCAAACGATCTGTGACTATGTTCACGTTACCGCCAAAAAGATCTGTGCGGACTAGAGAGAATCGTTTTCACTGACAGCTGTGAAATTATGTTCTAACTTTCTATACAGCCCCTCACTTACAGCGCGATGAAAAATTGAAATAGCATCAAGTTAAGTATTAATTAAATAAAATAAAATTCACTCATTTTTTCTTTAGCTGATTCATATTTTTATTTTTACTTTCTTATATTCATAATGAAGTGCACAGTGTTTACCTCGGTTTAAAGACTTATTTGGTCCCTCAAACTATTGCATCCGAACCGGCGTAGCGACCGGCTCGGAACTAAATAAGTTACTTTCACCTGGTAACAATTACCTACTATTTAGTTAGTGCCTTTTTGCTCCAGAGCTTATGATCACCAGGCTACACACGGCTAGGATCGCATAACTCACCAAGAGTTCACATTGTCTTTCCTCCTTCTTGTCTCAGTCGCGAGTTTACTTGTGTAAATAGACCAAAGATTTCACAAAAGTACCTACTAGGGCCACACGACTCACCAAGAGTTCAGCTCCTCGTCCCTCCACGTGTCTCAGTCGAGGTTCCCCCCATTCCGCAGCCCCGCCTTCGTCTCCGGAGGCACCTGCTTCCTGAAGCAGTCATCTAGAAACGTCGACATCGTGCGGTAAAAGTGTCGGCGGACGCCTTCGAGCTCGTGACCCTCGTCTGGGTAGATCTGGAAGGAGAGATTGGACATTGTTAGGTTCGAATCAGAGCAAACGGTCAAGTCGTAACGGTTCTGTCTGAAAATCAGGGCAAACTAGACAAGGACATCGGCCAATTGGCCGTGTAAGGTACTGATCGCATTAGCTCGGTAGTACTTGGTCTGTACCCGATATGACGTTTTGGGTGTTAGTGTAACTGTGGAAGACACAGTATAAAGTTGCTGTGTTTCTACAGCTCATCGATTAGCTATTGTTGAGTTCTCTTAGTATCCAAAGAACGCTACGCTGCTGTACTAACAAAACTATGTATGTTCTCTTGAAAGGACTAGCCTACCAACTCAAATTAAGAAACATGGATGGCAATTCCTCTTCCGAATTTACTATTCTGATATCAGACATTATACCACGTTTCCCGATGAAAAATAAATTGCTGAAATTTTAACCAGAATATGATACCCTGATCCGCCGACGCCATGGTCTGCTGCAGGTGCATTGTCGTCGGCTTAAAAGGACTAGTCGTCTACTAACTCAAATGTAAGAAACGTGGATGGCAATTCCTCTTCCGAATTTACCATTCTAATATTAGAAATTATACAGAATTTCCGATTGAAAATAAACTTACTTGCTGCCGAAATATGCTGCCCTGATCCGTCAAAGCCTTCGCCAACGCCATGGTCTGCTGCAGGTGCATTGTCGTCGGCTTGAAACGACTAGTTTACCAACTCAAATGTAAGAAACGTGGATGGCAATTCCTCTTCCGCATTTACCATTCTAATATCAAAAATTATACCTACAGAGTTTCCGATTGAAAATAAACATACTTGCTGCCGGAATATGCTACCCTGATCCGCCAAAGCCTTCGCCAATGCCATGGTCTGCTGTAGGTGCACATTGTCATCGGCCGTCCCGTGTATCAGGAGCAGCAATTTGTCCTGCAGAGACGCGGCCTGCTTCGTGACGTCAGCGTCTGCGTAGCCTCGGTAGTTTCCGGTGGCGTTCGGGAAGCCCATGTAGCGCTCCGCATACGCCGACGCTAGAGAGATATGGAGAACGTTGCAGGATATAATTCTTAGGTACTAACTAACATTTTTATTTTGATTTGCTGCTAAACACAACATGACCACCAAAAAGTTATTTATGATCTTTAGGCACGTTTGCGATTTTTGATATCTTCCATTTGATCCTCATGGTAACATCACATAAGCCACACATACTTCCTTAAGGATGTTCTGCCATGGAGCATGGTGTCTCGCTCGCACAATTTAAATTTCTTTTGTACTGTAATAATATGTATGAGTTTTAATTTGAATGACAGGATACGCAACACGCAAGTTATACACAATATTTGAGACTGAAAGAGGATGTAGTAACAAAAATTGAGAGAATGTTGGCTTAATTTAGAAAAGCGAGGATTGAGTGTATTAGCGGAAGGCAAAACCAAAGTAGGTATACCCGAAACTGACGTACGACTAATAACAAATGAATAATGAATATTGATGAAGCGAAAGAGTTTGATCAGGATCGTAGCAAGTGGCAAACCCTGGTATCTGCCTACCCCACCGAGACACTTGTTCATCATCATCAACCCATTATGTCCCCACCGAGGGGCACGGGTCTCTTCCCTGAGGAAGGTATAGCACGGGGGCCAAGTCCGGATTGGTGAAGGCTTGTAGACTAGTGGCTCGTCTACTGTCAGAAGTTGTCAAGCCGCCCTAAGGCCTCTGACTTGGCTTAACGACTGCCATCTATCGACGGCAGCCGGCACCAACAGCTTAACGTGCCTTGCGAAGCACGGAACCGCTCGGAAAAATGCCACTAGCGTTAGGCATAGACGGCGACCCATCCATGCACTGAACGCGCCCAGTGTTACTTAACCTTCGTGATCGTTTAAGATCACTCAGGCAGCCGGGGCTACAAGCGATTTGAACTTGTTAGTTTTCTATAAAAGACACCGCCGCCGCCGATTGCAAGATCGCAGTCAGCAAACTCACCGTAATACCTCCACCTCACAATCGGCGTGATGGCGATCCCACAATGGAAGACGTTGAGCGGACTGGCCAGCGCCATGGCCGCCAGGAAGCCTCCGTGAGCGCGGCCCCACACCGCCACGCGCCGAGCGTCGATGAAGTGCAGCGAGTCTCGGAGATATCTGGGGATAGGGCGTAGCGGGTGAGTGAGCGGGATGGCTGGCTGTGGCGCAACTTCTGCTCGATGCGGATCTCGAGAAGCTCGACTTCTATTTCTAGGGTCGGCGGACTACAGCGCATAAGCCCTATTTCGATTTGTCTTGACGTAAATGATAGATTTGATTATTTTATACTAAATGTTTATTGATAGTTCCTTATAATGATTGATTATGCTAAATTGCTAAACATGAATACACCTTCGGCGGTTTATCGTGTACTGAGTTGAAAGTGACATTTTACGTCACCGCTGCAATGAAATTGCTGATTAAGGTGTTTGATGCGTATGCATCGAACGAGCCCAAAACACGATTTTTTGAGGAAATGAAATAAACCTTTCATAAAATTACTCTAAGTATAACATTTCTATTATTTTTAAAACATTAACGGAGAGCTCTGTCATGAAACAATGAATTAAATTGAATTGTTCTTTCACAAAAATAAAGCAGGCTGCTTTTTTAATTACTTATGTTGTCCAGAACAATAATTTAATGACAATTTGACTTACTTACCTCTGTGCTTTAGTACCCCGACCCTAGATTTGGTATCCGCAGCCCTAATCAACATCACTTTCCTGTTATCTGTGACATTGACCCCCAGTTTCTTGTTCACTAACACGCTGTTAATCTAACTACTGTTAACCAAAGTGCATGCAAAAAAAACCACTGACAGCTGTTAACAGTAGATTAACCGCTTGTAGTGTACGAGAAACAGGAGGTAAAGAAACTGTCAAAAATTAGCCGCTAAACATAGTGTCTTATCGCTCTAATCATGTCGCGAGAGGACGCGTGTTTAACTGCACAATTAATTAGCCTGCGACGTATTCTCAGACCTATAATATACACAAAAAAATCATAAAAATCTGTGAAGCCGTTTCGGAGGAGTTCGATAACAAACACTCTGACACGAGATTTTTAAATACTAGTTTTGGGTTTTTTTTCAAACTAAACCCTAATCTAAGTAATGATAAGTAGCATTAAGCTCGCCTGTAAAAGTTTTTGTGTTTAAATGCAATAAAGATTTTTTAAATTTTATTTAGTGGTTTGAACATCAAGTTGATCTCGTCGCACAGGTGTAACAACACTGCCGAATAACTCATGCAGCCCTGATACTTTGAGCACTCACTCAGCGACTTCCAGCTGATCCTGCAGCTCGACCGTGCCCAATCGTTTATGCAGCGTGTGATGCGCCCCCAGTCCCCTTCCACCCGCGCCCCGCGCGTCCACCGCCGCCAACACCGCCCCCGCCCCGGATGCCACCGAACCCCAGTCCAGAGACCACTGCTCTGTCACTAGCTGCGTTCCTGGTGCCCCGTGTCTGAGGAAAGAAGGTTGAGGTAAACCTTCCTAACCTAACCTAAAAATGTCAGAAAATATTTGTCTAAAACGCTTCTTAGATGCAGTTTTATTTAAGTCTGTGGTACAGTCTTTCCCTATACCACATACTATTTAAACTGTGTTTGAGGAGTATTTTGAAGATATTTTTTTTTATGCATCATACTGCAATGGTATATTCCAACCAGGGATGTTTTACGTTATTGACACGTACCAACAGGCCATCATTGCAACATGCCCCATTAGCTCTAAACGTCTTAAAATATTTCATTCCAACGGCCTAACATCCTAGCTTTCTTTACAATCACTTCGAGTGATTGCAAAGAAAGCTAAGATGTAGTTCGAGTACAAACTGACTCACACTTTCAACAGCAGCGGGTACTTGGTGACCTCGTCCTCCCTTAACCCTGGCGGCATCAGCAGCCTGACCCTGGCTGCGTGACCGCTGGACAGCTGCACTGAGAAGGTACGGATCGTCGGCAGCGCTATTGATGACAACCGCTCCTGAAAATGGTCTATTTTGAACAACGTTTCCACATCCAGAATAAAAGAGAAACATTTTTCTAGCACTTTATTAAGTCATCTTGAACTCTTGATATATTATTTCCACGGATCTAAATACCCATTTCACTGAATGAAATCTTCTCCACCCATTCCAAACCCTTGTTCAAACTTGGTACATCACACACAACTATTTGCTTTTCACCAACAATCTGTTTCTCTTGTAACAAGAAAGTTTTTAGATATCCGTCGTTGGCATGGTGGGTGAGAGTACGTTGAGAGACTCCTCCTCCGAGACTATGGCCATCAAAAAAAAAAAAAATCATATCTTCCTCTGCAGATCTTCTCTATCTCCACAATCAAGATTCCAGGTTCTCGGTCATTGTATCTCGGCCCTTAAGGACCTGGGACTACTAACCTGGGACCAAAAATAAATGCTAATGGCTTCACGTTACCAAGACCAAGCTCAATACGGTTCTTAGCATACAGGACAGACGCCAAGACGCCTAGTCGTTCATACCTTGATTGCAGTATTATTCTCCAAATGTGTCACTAGCCGCGGCTCAGGTAGAGCAGTTTTGTGCAGACTCGATGTTGGGACTCCTGGTCCAAGGCACTCCAGGACAAAGTAGGCGGCTGAAGGACTGAAGTGTGCTTCGTGGTAGAGACATGGCAGGATTTGCAGTGGACCTTCTGGAGGTAAAGTTGACGGTTACTAATGACAATTGACCAATATAGTTACTAATTAAATTGATATCATTTAATTATAAAGTCCGAAGTTTTACCGTCTGATTCTAGATAAACTATAGTCAACTACCAACTATAGAAAACCTTGCACCATCTGGTCGCTACAACACCAACACGTTACTGTTATAGCACCCCGCCTTCGGAGATTCAATCAATCAGTCCCTACTAATAATAATACTTTATTCATTTATTTGCTTCTTAGCTAAATAGGTTACAGAGTAAGCGATGACAAAAAAAGGGATGTTCTTCGATTTTAAAAAATTATGGCCTACTGAGCTCAACCCGTAACATGAGTGAGTGTAACCCTCGACCACTTCTGTACATAGGCCTCCCCCAAGGGACGCCATTTCTTTCTGTCCTCGGCTATCCTCATCCAGCCGCTGCTAGCAATCTGCGTCAGAAGGTCGGTCCAGCACTAGTTGACGCCTACTGAGGCGTCCTACGTTGCGTTTGCCAGTCCGTGGTCTCCAATCACGACTCTTTGCATCCCTTCGCCTTCCGTGAGTGTTCTTTGGCAAAAACTCTCACTTTTTCTCTTTCTTCTCCCCCCTCCGCTCTCTTTCTCTATTCTTTAACACGAGTCACAATTCCAGCTGTTCCATCACCTGGCTGCTTCTTCCGCCTTCTCTTGGGTGGCGAGGGGTTGGTAGTGGCTGGAAGAACCTCGTCCCACTCGCCGTCCCACGTGCTGTCGCCAGACGACGCCAGGCTCCCGTAGTACTCCAGGTTTATTGACGGCGATGGCTGTAAGTGCAATTTGTTTCTGTTTAATTTTACGCATACCTAACTACTGCTCAAAACTGTTCGGGGAATAAGATTTCAAAGCGGAATAAAAAAAATTCTTTGTTTTTTAAATATAACTGCCGACCAAATTTTAAAATGACATTGTTCATGAAAATATTAAAGAAAAGAAACAAAAGAACATCAGCGTTTTTATTAGCAGTTTTTAATACTGTCGTCAAGAGTTATGTACACGTAAAAATAAGGTGATTGAATTTTCTAAATTTTCACCTACTGATGGTAAGGTACCCTTCATGGTTAGGGAAACCATGGGGGAGGCCTATGTTCTGCAAATGGCTGATGACGATGGTAAGGTGATTGAAGTAAGTGTTAATTTGGTTTACAAGGTCATTATGCCAGATCTGACTGAAATCCAAGTGCCGTCACTCTGCTTCAAGAGGGTCAAACTGTGGCGTATGTAGGAACTAGAGATGGAATTTCTACTCAGTACTTCTGAGAGTAAATACTTAATCAATAACAACGTTCAGATTAGAAAGATTACTTTGAAGACTTATGAGTTATGAGTGAGTTTTCCATCATTGAAAAGTTAAAGAAAATTCAATAGCTTCTTGAAATCACTTGGTTTTTTGGTACCTAGACTCACCACTCACGACCTACCACTCTTGGCGTATTAAGAACTGCTAACAAATCGCTGACATTCTTTTTTTTATTTTTAGTTATTATTAAAAACTTAGGCAAAAAGTTTTATTATATTCTTTTTTTTGCCCTTATCCGTGCTGAGGACAATTTTTTTTAAAACATATTTAGGGACTAAATGTTACACCCATGCTGGGACTTGAACCCGCGACGAATATAATCTAGTAGATACAGCGATATCATTCCGATGTAAAACCTAACTGCAAAGTGGGTGCTCGGCGCTGCAAGTGATGTAAATTACTTCGGCCAGATGTCGCTGACTGTACGTAATACAGAGAAAGAGGTTCGAAATTTCGCCGATGCCTGCACTTGCCCATTAGCTCAGTTGGGAGAGTGCTGGCACGGTTAGCCAGAAGTCGCGGTTTCAAGTCCCGGCATGGGTGGAATTTTTAGCCTGGTATTTAAAAAACGTTTTATTCCATTATGAAATCTTGTTCCCCTAATTGTTTTGAGCAGTATATAATATATCCGTTATCTCTGCGTTGAACTCGTAAACGAGTGCCGTTGACCTCGTTCGATTGATTGAAAATTATTTATTGCCCAATAAACAATAAACGCTGAGTCAGCTGCCTTTTGTTGCAACTTAGATACACCACAGGCTACATCTATGGTCCTGTTTTATTTATTTGTTTTGTCCGTTGTGTATTTATTTTTCTTTCTGTTGTTGTGCATATTATGTTACTTGTCTGTTTCTTTTGTTTCTTTGATGTGTCTTGTTTGTATAGTAAATGTCTTTTTCCTTCTTTTCTTCTTAAATGTGCAAAGGCGAGCACAGGCAAGCTTTGGGTCATTGGGAGAGTGAACAGGGTTGTGCTAGGAAATGGTGTGTCTGGCCCCAGCAGTTATAGATAGATAGAGAACACTTTATTGCACAACCAGGTGAAAGAATTACAAATAATTTCTTATATCATTATGTTTTCGTACTTAATTTATATATGGTTTACCAATTATTTTAAATTTTTCATGGCACTCACTCTATTATAATCTAAGATTATTTGAAAAAGAAATGGTTGGAGTAGATTCGCTTTGCTGCGTTATCCTCCACTACAGAATCCACTCGAAGATTGCATTTAGTGTGAGTTGGTTGTACCTCGACATTCAACAGATGCAAATTGCAACCACAACAGCTAAATGTAACCCATGTTTTAACACAATTAAATTCATTTATTCACTAAGTATTCTTACAAATTTGGTCTTGCATCAGCTGGGGCATAAACATCGACTTTTGAATGTATTCACCTGGGAGTTACAGGTCACGCAGTAAGGTAGTTTCTGCGGTGATCCAGGTCTCGGTGCTTCTGATGAAACTCTGTACAGGTGCTGCTGCCCTGGTTTGCCTTCCGGGATACCGAGGTAGTATCTGAGAAGACAATTGATTCAAATACCATCGCTTTCTTTATAATAAGAAGGCGGACCTAAACTATTGAGAAAATAGTTTATCATTCAGCTGGGCAACAACTGTTTCTTTGCGACCTCCCAGGCCCGAGACACACAGAAGGGACGTGAGACGCATCGTTAGTCCAATTCACATTCATACAAAATGTACTGAAGGTACGGGACGAAGCTCACACAGAAGAGACGCGGCGAGGCGAGGGCGCGATTTTAAATACAACGCGTCTTTTCCGTGCCCTCGCCCCACGTCCCTTCAGTGTGGCCAGAGGCCAAACAGCTTGACCAATCTTGTCGAATAAGATGTTAAATGTATTGACGAATAAATATATGACGTAACGAATGCCAGCAGTCATATTCCAAGTTGGTCATATCGTTAGTAACAAGTCACAACAAAATATCAAATATCCAAAAAAATTTCGTTACCTACTCATACTCGGAAAGTAGATCTGAAGTTGCCTGCGGAGCGGGTTGAAAGTAATACTTTTCAGCCCTAGGGAGAACCGTTTTCAACTGACAGCTGTCAAATAATTAAAAAAAAAATTGTTCTATTTTCAAATTTGGAACCATGTTCTATACGTGTATACAGCCACTCAATTGCAGCGCACTGCGAATTGAAATAACATAAAGTTAAGTATTAATAAACCAAAGAATATATTTTTTTGGATGACTTTATTATAATTTACTTTCAACTATTTCTTTAAAATAACATAGTGTTGGCCAAAATATTTACCATTTTTTCAATGATGAAAGTGAAAAATTATGGCTAAATAGCTGGCCGGCCACAGAAAAAATAATAGGCGGGAAAGCGGCAATCCGATCTTAATTTTTTTCGAGTGGTCAAATTAAATCAAATTTGCTAATTCATGTTTATATTTTTTACTTTCCTTATATTCGTAATAAAAAGCACAGTATAGTCCCGAGACGGGGTTTGGCACCCGAGCGTAAGTTACTTTCACCCCTAGGGTAACAATGTACTAATAAACAAGGCCTAGATGAGTCTTTTGAGTTTGCAACCTCAGCAGGCAGGACCATAGAATCTTAACTACAATAAATGGACGGTTTGGTTTGATTAGGTTTGAATTCTATTTTTGCAGATCATGTTAAGTCTTTGCTCTCCTAGTACCTCGCTATCCAAACTGAAATACGTTCTAATTCTAGCTAGACCTGAGATTCCTGGACTTACTTATAGTTCGGCCATTTACGTAGCAAGCACTAAGGTTTCCTCATACATGTCGGGATTCGAAGCCACGACCTCCCGAATGTGATGGCAGCGTTCTACCCCAGCGCTACCACCGCGTAACAACAAAATCCCTATAACACCGTTAGTAAAAGAAAAGGACTGGACAAATTGCATTAAACGACGAGCGTACTATACTTACATGCACTGATTAGCATGGTCCCACGCCACAAACCTGACCACGTCAAAACTGCCGTGGGCAAATGGCAGCGCTCTCGGGCCATGCGCGTTGTGTTCAGCTCGGACAACGTGGCGGAACAAGCCAGCTGGCTCGTCCCTGACTGGGGTCAAGGCAACCAGGACACCGCCACCGGCTGTCAGTCTGTGCTCTCGTACCTCGCTACCCAAACGTTGAATCCATACTTACATGTGCTGATTGGCATGGTCCCAGGCTAGCAGCCTGACCACGTCGAAACTTCCGTGCGTCAATGGCAGCGCTCTCGGGCCATGCGCGTTGTGTTCAGCCCTGACAACGTGACGGAACAAGCCGGCTGGCCCATCCCTTACTGGGGCCAAGGTGACCAGGGCACCACCGCCGGCCGACCAGAGCGGATTCGGCGCTGACTCTACCCAGGACTCTGACGCTGATGCTATTCTGTACACCTAGGGGCGAAAAAATGCGTGCAGTTTATCTTTCAAAATGTTTTTCTTGATGTAACCTACGCAAAATGTTTCGTCCGAAGATTTTTAATAAAACTCGTGGATTGCCGGTTGACAAGAGAACTTTTTTATTTACCAAAGAGCATCACTCTACGTGCAAAACCATAGACAAAAATCGGTGCGTTTTGATATTAATACTAACACCCCCACTATATCAAAATAGCAAACAATTTTCCAACAAAATTGTATAAAACTTATAAATTTATTTCTTAACAATACCCAGTGTTTCCATAAACTTATAATGTTTAACCCCAGATAAACCTTTAGTTAATAAGTCAGCGGGCATGTTGGCAGTTGGCAAATACTTTGTTTCAACAATGTCATTATTAATTACCTCTCTGATGAAATTGTATCGCACATCAATATGCTTCGAGCGTTTATGAGACTGATGATTATTTGCCAGCTTCAATGCACTCTGACTATCATTGTAAAGTACAATCCTATTACAAAAACCTGCCAATTCTACTTCTAGGTTCTGTAAATAAATGGCTTCACGACAAGCCTCTGATAAACCCATATATTCAGCTTCACAACTACTTAATGCAACAGTTCTTTGTTTTTTACTTTCCCAGGAAACAGCAGATCCAGATTTCATAAAACAAAATCCTGTGTACGACCGTCTGTCAATGGCATCACTAGCCCAATCAGCGTCTACATATCCTACTAGTTCTGCCTCTGTTCCCTTGGAATATTTTAAAAAATAGTCCTTTGTTTTCAACAAATATCTTAAAATTCTTTTGGCATAAATCCAATGAATGTGAGAATATGAATTGTTGAATTGGCTTAAATAGCTGACTGAATAAGCAATATCTGGTCGTGTCAGTACAGCCAAATACATCAAGCTACCTATTAATTTTTGATAATTTCTCATCACAGATGTTTGACTTTTCAGTATTTAATTTACTCTCTATGGGAGTTTCAGCTGTATTACAATCAGACATATCAAATTTTTTTAACAATTGCTCAATATAATGCTCCTGATCTACTGTAATTACATTTGAATTTTTGTCTATTTTAACTCTCATACCTAAATATTGCTTGACTTGACCAAGATTCTTTATTTTAAAGTGTTTATTCAAAACTTTAATCAGACAGTCAGTTTCAAAGTTATCATTTGAAAATATTAAAAAATCATCAACATAAATTCCGACAATAGTTTTCTTGCCATTGCTATGATTCTTTATAAAGACACAAGGCTCCAATTTACTCTTGCTAAATCCTGAATTACACAAAGTTTCTTCCACTCTCTGGTACCAAGCAAGTGATGACTGTTTCAACCCATAAACAGCCTTTTTTAATCTCAAAACTTTATTTGAATGTGTGACAGGAAAACCTTCCGGTAAATGCATAAAAATGCTTTCTTTTAGGTGACCATTCAGAAAGGCTGTTGTGACATCTAAATGTGTAATGTCCATATCTAACTGTACGCTTAAAGCAAATAGTAACCGCAAAGTTGAATGTCTAATAA
This sequence comes from Yponomeuta malinellus, assembly GCA_947308005.1. Classification (NCBI taxonomy): domain Eukaryota; kingdom Metazoa; phylum Arthropoda; class Insecta; order Lepidoptera; family Yponomeutidae; genus Yponomeuta; species Yponomeuta malinellus. Next base: position 10,034,340 of record OX371017.1, read on the forward strand.
CTGGCGAAAAGGTTTCTTCATAGTCCACACCAGCTATTTGTGTAAAACCTTTAGCTACTAGTCGTGCACGATATCTTACTTTATTGTCACAATCGAATTTCTTTCTGAAAACCCATTTACACTGCACAACACTCGTGTTATCTGGAAGATCAACCACTTCCCATACTTCATTGTCTTTAAATGACTGCAGTTCCTCCGCCATCGCCTGCAACCACTGTTGTTTCTCAGGACCACTGATAGCATCTGCGTATGTGAGTTCATCTTCTCCTACACTGGTGCATATGTTGGCAAAACCATACCGTTCAGGTTTCTTCCTCTGTCGCTTCGGTCTCCCTTCATTGACAGTCACTGGTGAATCGACTTTTGTATCAGTTATTTTTGCATCACTTAAATCTTGTTGCTTTTCAGACTGCTCACTGCAAACTGTGTTCTGCATATTCTCTTCTTCAACATCTAAATAATCTGATTCACTTGAATTTGACTGATCAAAATCTAATTTGACCGGATCTAATTCGACCACAGATTCCTGCATTAACTCCCCCACTGAATCTGTGTTTTCTATACAGACAGTGACATTATCTTGTCTTTTCTTTTCTATAATTACCACATCTCTACTTGTTGTGACTGTATTCTTCACTGGGTCATAGATTCTATAACCCTTGACGTTTTCACAAAATCCCACAAGGATGTGTTTCTTGGATTTTTTGTCCCATTTGGACCTTTTTTCTTTCGGGATGTGTACCATGATTGGGCTACCAAAGATTCGTATGTGCTCTAAGTTTGGTTTTCTGCCAGTCCACATTTCATATGGAGTCTTTTCAATGCCCGAGGCTGCTGATCGGTTCTTTAAATAAACCGTAGTATTAGCAGCTTCTGCCCAGAACTTCTTTCCCAAATCGGCCTCGAACAGTAAACATCTTGCTCTCTCCACAATGGTCCTGTTTGACCTCTCGCTGAGTCCGTTTTGTTCGGGTGTATAGGGATTAGTTCTCTGGTGTACTATGCCTTTACTTTTCAAGAAATCTTCAAAATCTTTACTGCAGTACTCACAGCCATTGTCAGTCCTTAAGATTTTGATTTTCTTGTTTTGATTATTTTCTACCATCGATGTAAATTCTTTGAAGTAACTTAGTGCTTCGCTCTTTGCCTTGAGGAAATAGATAAAAGTCATTCGGGAAAAATCGTCGATGAACAGTAAAAAATATCTGGCACCACCAATTGAATTGCTCTCCATGGGACCACATATGTCAGAATGAACGATTTGTAGTGTTTCTGTGGCTCGTATACCCGTGGGGAAGGGTAGCCTCGCCTGTTTTCCTTCACAACATACCTCACAGTTCAACTTACTGGTCACAAATGTGTCAGGGTAATCCATTCCTTCAACCAATCCACGTTTCATCTTGTCCATACTGTTGCTGTTTATATGTCCTAGTCGCCTGTGCCATGTGTCACCATCAGCCGTTGACGGGCTCATGAGACAACTATGGGTTGTTGTTTTTAAGTTCAACCTGTAAACTCCATCAATAAGTTCAGCCTCTGCAACCAAATCACCTTGTTTGTTTCGTATGAGGCACTTGTTGGGCTCAAAGATGACACTGTTTTGATTTTTTATCAACTCACTAACTGATAAGAGGTTAGTCGTAAGAGTCGGCACACACAACACATTCTTCACGTTAATCTTGTAATCGTGACTTGTTATGATCTCGACATCTCCGGAACATAAAACAGGGACTTTTGTTTCGTTCGCAACGATAATTTCTGGCAAACTCGGTGAACGCACCGGTTCCTTCAGCCAATTCTCGTTTGCAGTCATATGCATACTAGCGCCGGAATCTATGTACCAATCACTTTTATTGAAATTTCCGCTAAGAAAAACAACGTTGAAAGCGTTAGTCTGTTTCTTCTTATCTGCTTTTTCATGTAAAAGTGGACATTGATTTCGATAATGGCCAGTTTCCTTGCATTTATAACAGGTTATTGTTTTCGTGTTTTTGACGTTTGATGTTTGCGAAGTTTGCTGTGATCCAAACTTGCCAGTGTTGCCATATTTATTTTTCCTTTTTGGCCAACCTTTTGCAACTAATGCCGAGTTGCATTCCGTTCCACTCACTTCGACAGATTCCATGTCCAGTAGCTTGGTTTTTATTGAATCGGCCGTAACTTGAATTCCAGAGTGCTCTATGGCCATGATCATTGGCATGAATCGTTCTGGCAAACCAGCTAGCAATAATGAACCCACCCATTCATCGTTGATTCCGAAACCCGTTCCAGATAATCGCTGTGACGTTTCCACTATTTGAGTCACATAATTCGTCATATTCTCACTGTTATCCAGTCTGATAGAAATCAAATGACGAAGCAAAGAAATCCTCCTCGAAAATCCTGAATCATCGAACAAAGACTTCAGCGTTGTCCACAATTCCTTCGTGGTCTTTGCATGCTTTATGTGCACAAATAACGACGAATCAATCGTCAAGATAACTTTTGCTCGTGCTTTTGCATCTGCTGCGGCTGCATTAGCAATTTCTTCCTTTATGTGCTTATCCACGCCTTCAAGTATCAGCAAATTTTCTACTGCGAATGCCCAATCGTCATAATTTTCGCGACCTTTGAGCTTTGGCACGTTCGACAGAAAATTGGAACTCATTTTTGCAAGCACTACACACAAAAATACTATAACAATAAACTGTTATTTTTGAACATTTTAGGGGGCTGGGCCCATAACCTAATAAAACTCGTGGATTGCCGGTTGACAAGAGAACTTTTTTATTTACCAAAGAGCATCACTCTACGTGCAAAACCATAGACAAAAATCGGTGCGTTTTGATATTAATACTAACAATTTTATTTCCGGATACTCCGATGAATCGGATTTTTTGGTTTCTCCATGAATGGAGAAAAAAAAAATCCCGTAGAAAGAAGCATCTTAATTTTTTACGAACGGACAACTTTTCTTATTGTGCTGTGTCCAAAAATCTTGTTCGGTCTTATAAATGCCAAATCCGTCTGTCTATACTTCCCCAACCGTTGTGCTTATGTACGACCTGTATAGAAATCAAGATTCCATTGAAAAGAGCAACTGCATAGTGAGTCTCCCGAAAAGTCTGGAATTTTTAAATTTTAAGAAGCCCCTCACCTCCTGACAGTGCCACAGCGGGCTCTTGCACACGGCGACGACGGACAAGTTCTGCGTCCTCGTTAACCAGACCACGCAGACCTCGGTGAGAGACACCCACTGCGCTGACGTCACGTAGTAGTCCCTGCAATAGAACGTGGGAGCGTTAAACCCATAGATAAATATCATTTTTAGGACAATGCGAGATGCAGTCGCGTGACCCTCCTGTAGGCCCACTGTTCCTTAAGAAGTACATACTTACGTATAAGCAGCCTACATACATTCCACTGCAAACAAGGCCCTCTCAGAGAAAGAGATATAATAATATATTATAATGTAAGTTTTTACCTGTAAGAAAAATACAATGTAGAGTAGAGTATGGGCTTTATCACCAAGCCCATTGCCCATACATCACCTCTGGGCTCTTTCATAGAACTACAACTAATGGTTTACTATGACAATTCGATGTACATTACATAGCCGATTAAGCCACAGATTAACAAGTAGGATTGACGAAAGAAATATGTCGAGCGAACGTGGGTGGAAGAGCCGGTAAGGGACGTCCCAGGCGGACATACTTCGACTAAATAGATGTGTCCGAAACCGACGTTCATGCAACGACTAATTAATATTAATGAAGCTAGAGACAGAGACGAGGGTTTGCCACTTGCCACGATCCTGAGACGAGGGTTTGCCACTTGCCACGATCCTGACATCGTGGCAAGTGGCAAACCTTCGTCTCTGTCTACCCCTCCAGGATACAGTCGTGAGCTTATGTTTTGTTTTTTGACAAGTAGGAAGACTCGGGTACGCAATGTACATCGAATTTTCATTATAATCTATGTGTTAATTAACGCAGCCCTAGTTTCTTCACGAATTTTTGTTTGCTTCTATTAGCGCGTGGTAGTGCTACTAGGAATTCACAAATGAACGTAACTGAAAACCAAATTCTGACAAGTGTTGCAAAGTACATAACACTGTAAAGAGTGTCAAATGTTTTGTCACCGCTCGTTTTCCGGTCCGAATCCGCCATTATAACTTTGAACGAAGACATTTTCATAGGCCAGTGTCGTTGAATAACGGCTTCGCTTCCGTGAGGTCAAGAGCTATGGGTTCCTTGTCGAGCAGAGAACTCTAAATGTAGTGGAGACAGAAGTGGAGTGACAGAAACTTTCGGGCATAATATAAAATAATCAGCCTATATGCGTCCCACTGTAGGGCACAGGCCTTCTCTCAAGGAGAGTATGAGCTTAATCACCACGCGCGCCCACCGCGGATTGGCGATTTCAAGCGCTGAGGTATGTGAATAGCTCAGACACTCAGGTTTCCTCACGATGTTTTCCTTCACCGTTAGCGTGTGGTATTGCTACTATAACTTCACAATGTACATAACTTAGAAAACCAAGTCATAGGTACATGCCCGCACTTGGGATCGAACCTGGGTCTCTCGCTTCCGAGTCCGATGTTCTACCCACTAGGCTACCAACGCTCTGGCGATGCAACTTTCGGGCGTTGAGACTAACTCCACTTGAAATGAGTTTGAACTTACGCCTCACCGCGCTGCTGGTGGAATAGAATGATATGTTATACTGCCAACGAAGTCGCAAAAAAGCTGTTGCAAAAACATCTCAGGGGGTTGAAATCTATATATATAAAAATCAATTGCTGTTCGTTAGTCTCACTAAAACTCGAGAACGGCTGAACGGATTTATCTTATCTTAGACTTGAAATGTTCGTGGAGGTCTAGGGAAGGTTTAAAAGGCGAGTAAAAATCGAATAATTTCCGGGAAAACCCTAAAAACAGCCCTTTTCTATTTCCCATACAAACGTTTTCTGTGGCGTTACGAAGTTCGCCGGGACAGCTAGTATCTAATACACTGTACCTAATATGACAACTAAAGATTAAAAATGTGCATAATTTTTATTCGAAACCCATGCCAACGAATTCGCGGGCACAAACAGTTTGTAGTATTATTATATCCATCTGTATTAAGGAATATCTAAATTGTTATGGAAAAAAAATTGTCAAAAATCTCCACAGTCCCGTAGTCTTAAGGATAATCGCATTATTCCTTTGCTGATACAAATATGCCGAGATCACCTCTCGGAAATTGTTCCGTATCATGGTCCCATATGCTGCGAATAAATTCACTAGAATCCACGAAGTTTTATGTCCCATATAACTTTTGAGCTCGGACATTATTTCTCTAAAGCCCGTAGCTTCGAATACATGGGTGCTCTCTTCTGGAAGTATCTTTCTCAATCTAAACTGACTCAAATGTTTCACATTTACAAACTGAATTCAACTCTTTATATGTAATCTATCATTTCCGTCAATGATAATTCCACATTCGACCACTGCTGGACAAAAGCCTTCCTTTAGGCGTGGAGCACATAGGAAGGTCGTGGGACGAGAGCGCGGAAAAGACGTGACGCGATGTATCAATGTGGGATGTGGGTTACGTCCCATCGCTTTAGTATGGCACTTCTTTGTGTTCTCTGCCATCCATTCGCGTAGCTAGGGGGAGCAGGGCCGTGGCATAGGGAGTGGCGTAGACAGGTCACCCCCCGAATGGTCAATGGTCAGTGAGGAACGACACTGATAAGTAATAGTACTGAAATGGTACACGAATATAATGAAGTGTCATTAAATCAATGAAGTTTTTTTTCCTGTAGAGAATTCCTCAACTTTCACTATCATAAACATTTCACTGTGGACGCCTGCTTTGCGTAAAAGGAATATAAAGTTTAAAGCTTGTAACCTTTCTCGGAGATCGCTTCGCACATTGTACCTACATTTTTTATCATTAATAAAAATATGTAATTTTTTTAAAAATGTCACGAAAACAGTAGTAGTACAAATTTTCATATGATTAGTTTTTGATAGAGTAAATTCTTTCAATAGCAGAATTCCCTATCAAAACCAAAACCCCGGTTTATCGTACACTAGCAACCCGTTAATCAACTCTTAAGGCTGTCAGTTGGCCAAAGTCCATAAAAAGAAAAAAAACGGCCAGTGCGAGTCGGACTCGCGCCCGAAGGGTTCCGTAAAATTATCTATATCACAGTAGACACAAAGATCGAGAAAAAACGGCAAAAAATCACGTTTGTTGTATGGGAGCACCCCTGAAATATTTATTTTATTTTAATTCAACTATTTATTTTTGATGCGAATATAGAACTATTCTGTGAATATTTCAAGCGCCTACCTGTTGCCGCTATTAATATCGAGCAAAAAACGGCAATCACGTTTGTTGTTTGGGAGCCCCCCTTAAATATTTATTTAATTCTGTTTTTAGTATTTGTTGTTATAGCAACAGAAATACATCATCTGTGAAAATTTCAACTGCCTGGCTATCACGGTTCATGAGATACAGCCTGGTGACCAACAGTCAGACAGACATACAGACAGACATAGGTACAGACAGACAGTCGGACAGTGAAGTCTTAGTAATAGGGTCCCGTTTGGCACCCTTCGGGTACGGAACCCTAACAACTATTAGGAGATTGTTAAAGTACAAGAAAACCGGGGTTAGTAAATACAAGTTAAATTCGTCTAATGTCCGTACTTTCATTTTCTAGAACTTGGTTTGACCACATTTCTCAAAAGTATACAAGTTTTTTACAATACTTTAACATGTCCGAATGTGGAAGCGATAGAGATGCGAGCGAGAGGAGTTTTAACACAAGCAGCCCATATACGTCCCACTGTAGGGCACAGGCCTTCTCTCAGGGAGAGACTATGGGCTTAATCACCACGCGTGCCCACCGTGGATTGGCGATTTCAAGCGCTGAGGTACCTACGTGAATAGCTCAGGCACTCAGGTTTCCTCCCTATGTTTTTCTTTACCGTTAGCGAGTGGTATTGCTACTTAACTTTACAAATGTACATATCTTAGAAAACAAAGTCATAGATACATGCCCGCACTGGGAATCGAACCTGGGTCTCTCGCTTCAGAGTCCAATGTTCTACCCACTAGGCTACCATCGCTCTCAGAGTCTTAACAATTCCGTCTATCTATCTATCTAATCTGCCCATAAACAGAGCCCACTGTTGGGCATACGCCTCTCTTTTACGCCAACCCGTCCGGTCCATAGTCCTTCCGTCCGTCTAGTAATTCTGTCTGTTTACTCGTAAATTCGTGTCAACTCTGAAATTTCCAAATATATTAAAAGTCCTGTAGTCTTAAACCTAGCCTGTATCTATTCCGGACATTCTGGAAATAGCTGGACTAACCTCACTTTAAATGTTGTCTAGCTAGAGCACAGTTAATTAATTATTTCGCTGAGTAACGACGCTTTTAGAAACTAATGGTATTTACTTACCTAAACTGTTTCTAAATGTTGTTTAATTATACAACAAGGTGTTTTTTAACGTAGCCTATAGCGTCCCTTCTCTCCTTCTCTCAGAGAGAGAGTATGGGCTTAATTACTTCGCGTGCCCACCGTATATTGGTAATTTCAAGCGATGAGATATCTGAACACCTCAGACACGTTTCCAAAGCGTTTAAATGCCCAAAAAATTCCTGCAGCATCGATTTCCTGTCGCTTTAACTGTAAATGTCCAGCTGTTTCTCAGTTTTTAGGGTCCCGTAGTCACTAAGGAACCCTTATAGTTTTGCCATGCACGTGCGTCTGTCTCTCTGTCCGTCTGTCTGCTAAAACTTGGCATAGATATACATATTTATTACGATGAATATGTATATCTATGCCAAAACGGTAGGATTGAGGATCGAAAAAAAAATTCACTCCTCTACTAACGTCTAAATTAGGGATGAATTTTTTTTTCTCGACTACACCATAGTATGGTAAGTCGTTGGATTGGTCGTTATCGTGAATATATAGTGAGTGTAGAAAGACAATGTTTTCGATTTAGGGTTCCGTTTGCGGAATATTAGGCTTTGAAGCGCCAATTTTTGTCAGAGTAGGGCGTCCCCCCTCTCTTCCAGCTAAACGGTTGATGGTAGAAACGTAAAAAAATTCAGGGCAGTAGCAAATATAATAAACTTATAAGGAAATTGTTTACGGCTAAGTAGGCTTTACAAGTTAACGAGTAATAGGCGACCAACTTATAAAAGGAAAACTTCGCACAAAATCCATTGAAAATTACTTTGATGAAGTTGTTAGTTCTGTAGATAAAAAACCCCTATTTCTACAGAACCCTACACTGCGCGTGGCCTGACACGTACTTGGCCGGATTTAGTTTTTTATCCGAGAATATTAATGTAAGTATTTATCAGTTCACTCATAAGGGTGAATGAGTTGATGAGTGCCTGTGAGTGGATGAGTTGTTCACACGGCGCTTGAAATTTCAACTCATTCACGGTGGACCGCGTGGTGATGAAGACCAAAGTCTTTTGGTCCATGTAAAGGAGGACCTGATCAATCTTAACATTTTTGTTGCAAGTCACACGTGCCTAACATAACTGAGCTAGGGCCTTATTATGCGCACGAAATTCCAACCATCTAACTCTAAAATTCCATACTATTTAATTTGAAAGTTAGAAGATCGGAATCACTCAGGACTTCGTTCGCGTAATATAATGGCAGGTTACCTACAATGTACGCTGTCGATTGTATTCGTAATTGAAAAAAACACTCCTACCCCTACGGGCCTAATTGGCCTAAACAAAGAGGCACCAAATGGGTTCAAGTTTCTAAAAGTACTAGGCTACCATAACTGCACAGGAACTCACCCCTCCTCCACGATGGCCTTAGGCGGCGTGATGTGTCTCGTGCGGATGTGCTTTGGATCGGCGATATCTGCCACCGTCAGCTTCACCGTTGGGTTATTGGTGCCTGGTTTGGGGTACCGCACGCTTCTGATCTCCGGGTAGGTCTGGACAAAAAAGTATTTATGTATGTAGAACCTCTAACACGAAATCAATATCAGGCGATAGGTATACTTACACATATTTTTGGTCTGAAAGGAAAGGGGCCTATTTCCAGCAGTGCAATAGGCTCTATTTATTGGGTAGACTCATCATTAGTCTGTTGATGAACCGAAAGAGCTTTGTCAGAGTCGTGGCAAGTGCTAACCCTGGTCTCTGCATACCCCTCCGGGATAAATAGAGCCTAATTGCATTGCTGGGCCTTTTTCCTTTCAGACCAAAAATATATTTTTTCAAACATTTATTGATTTATTTATGTGTAAGTATATCTTGTGCCTCATATAGATTAGATTGGATTTTCTATTCCTGATAGCATCCCCTACCTCACAAAAGATGGTCAAGTGTCAACATGATTAAATTCTGGACCATATGACTCCTTCACCGATCCATCCACTGTTCTATTTTCCAATCATCAATCAATAGGTTGTGATTTGTTTCTTACTTTCTTTTATTACAGAGAGATAAAGTATAATCAATGTTATGTGTTGATAAAGTAAAGAGCATTTTATTGTACACTAGAAAAGGGCTTTATAACCAACGTTGCTTCAATCGCTGCCATTTTCACCGACAAAATGGTTTGGCCATAGTTTTCTTTTTCCCCGCTAAATATATTTACGAGAAGGAACATACGCCTTTGTATGATCAGGGAAACATTAAGACCTTTCTTTGCACGGGGATCGGCAGCAAAAAAGGTATTCCGGCATCTAAGCGTGTATTTTTACCCTTTGAGGAAGGTGGGTAAATTACCTAACCGCTTTTCCTGCTCCCTTAATAAAGTAAAGTAGATTATTCCAGCCCACATTCTTTCTTCCTACCTTTATTGTAATGAAATGCAACCTTTTGTTATTATGTACCTGTTAGCCAGAGTCCATTGAAGTCGCCTTAGATTAATCCTATGCAAGGTAATTCGTAGATGATTTTCAAGGTGGCCTTGATGATCTTTTTACCCGAATGCGGCGATTCCCGAAAGGAGGGTGCATAATGTGTTTAGCTCATATGTATGTATGTTACTACATATGTCCGATTCTATACAAATATAAGCAGCCTATATACGGCCCACTGTAGGGCACAGGCCTTCTCGCAGAGAGAGAGAGTATGGGCCAAATCACCACGCGTGCCCACCGCAGATTGGCGATTTCAAGCGCTGAGGTATGTGAATAGCTCAGACACTCAGGTTTCCTCACGATGTTTTCCTTTACAGTTAGTGAGTGGTACTGCTACCATAACTTCACAAATGTACATAACTTAGAAAACAAAGTCATAGGTACATGCCCACACTGGGAATGGAACCTGGGTCTCTCGCTTGCGAGTTCAATGTTCTACCCACTAGGGTACCACCGCTCTCGGAGTCTTAACTATTCTATCTATCTAATCTGCCCATAAACAGAGCCCACTGTTGGGCATAGGCCTCTCTTTTACGCCAACCCGTCCGGTCCATTGCTAGTCCTTTCGGTATTTAACACGATCAACAATAAATTATTTCATATGCTCGATTAAAACAAAAATTACAAAATATCTCGGAAAATTTATCTCTTTAGTGAATTACTAGTTATTAATTTTTTTAAATAGATTAAACATAAAAAGAGTGCTCTGAAATGTGACGTCATAAACCAGTATTTTCATACAAAACTCCGTTTTAAAAATTACTCATTTGATATTTTGTGAAATACCCAAAGCCATCTGTGTATATACTCGTAAATTCGTCTCAACTTTGAAATGTCCAAATATATTAAATGTCCTGAAGGCTAAAACCTAGCCTGTATCTATTTCGGACATTCTGGAAATATCTGGACTAACCTCGCATGTGAATAGCTCAGACACTCAGGTTTCCTCACGATGTTTTCCTTCACCGTTAGCGAGTGGTGGTGGTAAGTCTGATTCTATGTTCACTCATAACTCCTTAAATAATGGTAAAATTTTAACAAGTAAGAGCTCAATCGATTTGTATTGTTGGCGCGAATGTCATATAAAGCCAACAAAAGTTAGAAATAACCCTGTGCAGTCTAGTTTTCCGTGTGGCGCCGCATTAAGAATAGCGTCACTCCATTTCCTTCCGTGGATGTCGTAGGAGGCGACAAAGGAAATAAATTACCAGGAGACGGACAGCAGCGTTTTCCTGAGATTCCAACTGCATACTGCGATCGCCAACCCGCCTGCCAAGCGTGGCGATTATGGCAAAACCCCTCATGCTTATGAAAACCACCAGGGAGGCCTGTGCCCTGCAGTGGGCGTCAAGTGGCTGATGATGATGATGATGAGTATAGTTTTTTACTGTCACTACCAGGAGCTCATACCTTGGCAGGATCATCGGTGTGCAGCGCGGTCCCGTACCAGGGGTACTTCTGTTCGCGGACCAGGGTATCATTGAAGGTGGCGTAGAGCACCATATGCCCGTCGGCGGACATCCAGAGTGCTGTTCGGGACTTGAATATCTCTTCTGCAACAAAGGAAAAAGGGTCGTCTAATAATTACGTGATATTTTTAGCAACTTTTAAAACCCCCCAACTCTATTGAAACACTAGTTCAATAAACTGTCTCATTAGAACTTCTTGCATTTCTTTGAAGAGATGCCAGTGATCTTTTTTTTATGTATCCTTTATACGCCCCACTGCAGGGCACAGGCCTTTTCTCAGAGATAAAACAAACTTTGGTCTTTGCATCTACGTAATGAGATTATTTATACAGCGTCCTGTAAGTGACTTTGAATTCGTTTAATTTCGACTTTGAATTCTATTAAACCTTAATAGTAAGTACGAAAATATTTTCTCCCCTACACGAGTCACTAAATTCAACTAAAATTTTACTTAGGGAAAGAGACTAGGCCAAAACACTGTTTGCTAAATGGAAGAAGCGTAATCTGCAATTTATAAACACGAGCGCGAGACGAGTGGCGTAGTGACGTCATCGCTCAGATTGCATCTCGCAGATGTGTGTCTCGCAGACTAAGCTCTTTTGCAGAACAGGGAGCTTTCCTTTGCCGACTGTATTCGGCATGCAACGACACACCCCTATAAAGCAAGCATAGAGCAAAAACGAAAAGTTGCCCGAGGTGGACATGAACTCTGACACCCTATCTAAATGAAACCGAATATTATCAGATAGCTACTTATTTATTTTATATTTTCAACATTCTATCGATTTCCCAGCTAGTTATCCACAACCTCTCAAACAAAACGTAACGATTACTCTTAAATCACTAGACGCCTGCGCTGATCAGCGACCACGAAGAGGTATCGTTACTCACTAGTTCGAGTTCGACTGGTGATTTCCGCCTCATTATCGAGCCATTGTACGTTGCAAGTGCTGAGGTATTTAAATACCTCAGACACTAGGGTTTCTTCACGATGTTTTCCATCACCGTCAGCGAGTTGTATTGCTACTATAACTTCACAAATGGCGTAACTTACAAAACAAAGTCATTGGTACATGCCGAATTTGGATTCGAGCCCACAACCTCCCGATTGAGAAGCTTGCCTTCTACCGCTCCGCTACCACTGCGTACTACAGAACTCCCAAATAACCTCATGTATTTATTAATTAGAAATAAGCCACACTTTACAAATATTATAGCCACAAATGTTTTGTCAAAAATTAAAACTATGAATTATACATCCGAAAAACATCAAAATAAATCACACGCACATACCTACACACACACGCACAATACAAACAATATAAAATCAATCAATTAAACCGCCCCGAGTCATATCCGACCCAAAGTTTTCCATAACGCTGAGAGCATTACCGCGCTGGACAGCAAGGGAGATTCTTTGCATTAAATATGCCCCACAGAGTGGTAGTTCAAGCCACGGTTCCTCAGACGACGCCCTACGCCATCATGTTGTATTTATTCATTTATCTAAGCTTCGATGCTAGTCTTTGCCACTGTAAAATAAGAGAACCACGTGGTAATGTAATTACGTGATAATCCAAGAATGTGGCAGATTAAAATTTGTTTTTAGTTTCATTTGTTATAATCGTTGTTATATAATTATAGGGTTTATTGTAAAATCATTCTTTCCAATTTATTGTCTGACGTGACAAGACAATAAATTTAATAATTTAGTATTTTTAGTCTACAGGCGAGAATCTGTAATTAGCTCCTAGTTACCTATTGTAAGATCAACTTTAGATTTGTAAGCTGATGATAAGCACCTTAAACTGATGTAAGCACCCCACCTCACATTTAATTTTGAACTCCAAGATGTTTAATTTATCGTTCCTGGATTGCTGCAACATAGACACTGGTCTAACGTGGAATCCGCTGTAACACTTGCAGAATTTACTTCTCGGTAAAATAGCTACAACGGACGTCAATGCAATCTCTCCAATCGCATCGTGCCAATAAATGTTCCAACTGGGTGATTTATACAGTCTTTTCGACGAGTCTTTACATGAGGTTCGGTGGTAATATTTATGTAAGATTTAAAATGTTTATAATCGAATTTACTCGGCCCCAGAGCTGTCATCTAAATTTAGAAAATCATAATTTAAGTTTAAACTCCTATAGTGTAGTCAAAAGCACTCATTTCCGTTTTTAAGGTTCCGCACACAAAGGGCAAGGGATCCTACTACTAAGACTCCGCTGTCCGTCCGTCTGTTACCAGGCTGTATCTCATGAACCGTGATAGTTAGACAGTAAATATTTTCGCAGATGATGTATTTCTATTGCCGCCATAACAGCACATACTAAAAACAGAATAAAATAAATATTTAAGGGGGGCTCCGATACAACAAACGTGATTTTTTCCGTTTTTTGCTCGAAAATTAATAACGGCAACAGGTAGACGCTTCAAATATTCAAATGTTGAGTAGGAAATGGTACGGAACCTTTCGTGCGCGAGTCCGACTCGCACTTGGCCGGTTTTATTAAATTACTCTAATATCTACTCATTGATATAATTTTTAAATATATGTACCGTAAAGAAATGATTACCGCAATCATTTTATAACTTAGCATAGAAGAAGTACTACATACAAATAGTTGTGTGACTAACAAAAAAAACACTATTATTGTATAATAAAATCGTCGTCGACACAAACTGTATTTGATAGAAACATGGATGCTAAACTAAACAATATGATTTTAGACCATTTGTAGATATTGACATGCAATTTTAAACCTCGTATCAACAACTACAAGACACAAAACATTACGGACTTGCGCAAGGCTTTGAGGTGAGGTTTGTTTTCTTTGCTAATGGAAAACCGGAATAAATGGAATTTTGTATACATAATTCTGTTTTGATAACTGAAAGCGATCAATATTGCTCCGTCGTTCTATTGTTAGGTCTACTACATGTACCTACTGTACGTACACCCGACACCACATATTTTTATTTTGACAAGCTGAAATCAACTCCATGCCTTTACGATAAAAACCGTCCCTACTCCCAAACGTAAACAAACGTTGATCAGCTGATCTTAATTCGTCGTAGTCAATCAATCAATGAATCGCAGCCGATCGTAACATTGGATTGTTCTTAATATATATGTACTTACAGTCAGCTAGCTACCCCTTGAACCCCTCAACTGCCCTCGCGGAATGTCACGTGTGGCGAGCACATGCCAACTCTGCGCGCGCACTGTAAACTCCAACATTCCTGCATCGCACAAGCAAAATGTTTCATATGACATACCATAAATATAACGTCCGACGAACATCAGTTGGACCGGCCGGCACGATCGGCTCTTCCCTATAAACGTGGCCCATACTAAGTTGGGCACAGATCTGCGTCGCGGCAGAGTAGTGGTTAAGGTACGCCTTTTCACACTATCATTTGTGATATGACTCACTTATCATCATCAGGCATTTGATAAAAAATATATTCTAATGACTAGTCATGATGTCTATTAACTGTTAACAGTTTTTACGTTACAGATTGTAATATTTAAATGTGGATCAGCACCGCTTACCCTAAGCTACAGGGTCTCACCTCTCTTTTAGAAAGTAGAGACTCAAAATCTCAATGTAGGTATATTTTTCTAATCATAGAGATCTAGATAGGTGCTAATTAATTCATTATATTTTATTGCACACGAAACATTGAACCGGACATTACATAAGAAATAACGTGTGTTAATATTATCATTTTTAATAAATAAAATTCAGGCAAAGAATAAAAAAACATTGGACGTACCTGCAGTCGACGTATTTGGAGCGCATATTTGGCCCTCTTTATTACTATACTGGGTGAGGATGACCGAGGACAGAAAGAAGTGGCGTGCCAGAAGTGGACGTGTACAGGGTGATTGATTGATTGACTACCACAGTTATGTCCCAGTTCCCTTCGCGATTTTTATCGCCAACTTTTGAAGCGACTTTTGTATGTTATTGAATGTTGTAAAATAGAGGATGTAGCAAAGGGCAAGATAAAAAGTAGCTGAAAGCGGCGTCCGTGTATGCAACGACTAATGAATGTTGAGGAAGGGAAAATGATCTGTCAGGATCGTGGCAAGTGGTAGCCCCTGATCTCTGCCTACCTCTCTGGGAAACAGGCGTGAGTTTATGTATGTATGTATTGTGATGTGTTAATTTGTCCCAATAAATCTATTTCTTTCTTTAAAATAAAATAAGCACTTTGAAATAAAATCCAATTGGATACCAATCGTTAAAACATCAGCATGTATCCGTACTGCGATGCAAGTCCGTACTTTGTCTAGGCTAATTATATTACTGGGCTACAGCTGCCATAACAGCTGCTGCAACTACTATATTTGTTTATAGAAAGTCGTAGCACGGTCGTTGACTCTACGTATTCAAACGGCATTCCTGAAGATAAACTAAGACTGAGTTGACACAAGATGACTACATAGATGGATAGGTAGATAGATAGATAACACTTTATTGCACAACCAGGAGAAGTAATTACAAATATTTCATAGTTACTTCATACTACATAGGCAGTACGTAAAAACAGTTCTGTCCATCCAGACCGTAGATTTCAGACTGTAGGAAAGTGATATATATAACCCGAGATCGCAGAAATAGCAACAAAACGATGATTTGTAGGGAAAAAGTATGGATATTTTATTTTTTAGAAAATTTCACCGTTTCAGAGATATACGGAAAAAACCAAAAATTGTGACCTCGGATAAAAACATCGCACACGCGGGATCGATGGAGAACTTTGACATAGCATTGTAATGACGTAGGTATTTAAGACCTATACAAAAATCAGGCTTGTTGGAAATAAATGCAAACTGGAATGTCTATTTTGTCTGGACTATGAAACGATCATTCGAGCTCCCGCAAGGAATCTCGAACTGAAAATCATTCAGCAAAATTTTTTGGTGCCTAAATAAAATAAAAATCAATTGGTACGGTCTATGGTACGGTGGTGTGCAACCCTGGTTACCCGATCACATGCACACTAGGCCGGTTTTTTTAGATCCATATAAAGAGGAATTAAATAAGACGCTTTGAGAATAAGTTCGAAACAACACCTTGGTAAGACTGGTTTGCCCAATTAACTTGATTTAGCTAGCCTTTGAAGAAAAAAACAAGGAAACAAATAAGGAAAACAGATACCCGATAACTATTTCAAGTACCAGGAAAACCGAGTACGAAGTAAAGGAAGTGGCAGTAAATTACCCGTAGTCGCTGCAAAAAGGTTGAACAGAAACACGTTACGTAAAAACTCCTTTGCATGTGCACTGGCCGGTACGGTACATATTACCAGCCAGTGCACAAATTAATAAGTTTTTTACACCGTTTGGTCTCGCTTGCTACCGTTTTCACTTGTTCAGCCCCTCTATTTTGTAATTAATTGTCCATCGTGTTGGGTTAACCATCTTAACGTTTCTGAAGTTTAAAAATACATATTTGACAGTTGGAGGGTCTTAAAAAAAGCAAAAATCGGCGTCACACAACCCAGTGGAGACTTACATAGTGAATGCCTTTTTTTACTGTGACTAATGCTTCTAGTTCAAAGTTGAACACCGCCGCGTCGTAGTATGACCGAAATATTCGTATTGGTGATGTTCTCGGACAATTCTCGGTCAAAAATTATATCACGGACATGGTTAAGGTCTTTAATTGTACTATGGTTTCATATTCCAAAATTAGTTTTATTTCAATCATCTATTCAAATTATAAAGGATATTAGAATTCGAATATTCACTGAGTAAGAGCGCCTTCCCGAACTATTTAATTTATCGCAAACACAATGAAAAAAAGGAGAGACAAGCAGCGAATCGCCTTATGTGACTTATCAAAATAAGATGTGAGTCAGGCCTACGGTTCCCAAACGCAACGAAAGTATACACATTTTTGCTACATAAGTAATTTTATATTTATGGTGGTATGCGCGACTCCCATTATTAACATTAATTTGGTAGTTTTTAGTGCAAATAGAGAGATTTATCACAACCTAAATATTTACTTACGAATCTTTTTCGGATATCCGGACACTTACCCCTCTCCTTTCTTTTTAACTTTACACCGACTCTTAAGAGCTTTTGCTGCTTTGAATGTGAGCGACAATTGTTGCTTTCATTCAAATGTAAATTGAATTTTTTCGGCCAACTTTTTCCACGCGAACGCGAATTTAATTAATGTTTTCAAAGCGCTTTGAACAGAAAGTTTCGTATAATATCTCATTACCTTTTATGATGGGACATCACCGTACAAAATACTAAAACAGCAAGTAATGGATCCATTGTTTTGCGGAAAGAAAAGCGGCCTTGAAAAAGCTTTTCTATCTATTCTTGCCATCAGAAACTCACCTACCTCGGCGCTTGAAATTGCCAATCTGTTGTGGGCTCTCTCTCTCTGAGAGAACGTACATAGGCTACATAAAAAAATCAAGCCCAGAATAAAAGGTGTACCAATTCCATATACCCAATTCCCATATACATCCGTGTATTTTATTTCTTTTAGCTTGTAATGGAGTTTCATAAATCATACATACATACATAAAACTCACGCCTGTTTCCCGGAGGGGTAGGCAGAGAGTGGCTTGCTACTTGCCACGATCTCCACAGACCTCTTTCGCTTCATCAATATTAATTAGGTAGTCGTTGCATGCACGCACGTCGGTTTCGGGTACCTTTTATCCTGCCCTTTGCCAATATATCACTAATAAATTATCTTAAATTTTTAAATTCTCTTAAAGAAAAGAAATGTTTTTTTAAGTAACGAGATAAATTAATGACCCAGGATGAATAGAAAAAACTAAAGAGGTTTATTTTATTGAATTTATTGCATCGAAGCATTTTTTTCACAGTGCGTTGTATTTAGGTTACAGCCGTTATTTGCAACGTAATTTCCATTTTTGGAACTAAAACTTTCGTAAACTAGTCGGAATAGTGATTTCCTACTAGCTATTTTTTTTTTTTTTTTTTTTTATCACTAATAGTTATTGGTGCATTTTTGCGATCTGTAGCCTTCTAACTACAATAAGCAAACTGTTTGGGCTTCTACTGCTTCTCTGTAGTTCGTGATCGATGCAGAGTGAGGTCCATTGGCCTCCATCCTCCTAAGTTGCCCTTGCTGCCGAATTCACTTTCTGTCTGGCAGATTGATTATGTTGTGCCTCTTCAGTCGAGCATAGCAAGTGCTATTTTTTGTTATTAGGTTCGAAGCTAATTCGTTTGGATGACGGCTAAGCCGATCTTGATAGTTGGTACTATATTGTCGAATCTCCTCCATAACGGTGGGAATTTTTAGGTCTTCATACATGTGTTTATTGCTGATGTACTGAGGGATGTTCAGCATTGCCCTTAGAGTTTTAGTCTGGAATCGTTCAAGAATATCTATGCTAGATCTGCAAGCGGTTCCCCACAGCTGAATACCATAGGTCCAGATAGGCTTCAAGATTGATTTGTATAGTGTTATCTTGCATTCTCTCGATAGCTTGGACTTGGGACCTATGAGCCAATACATAGAGCGTACTTTAAGGTCTAGGTGTTTGCGTTTCGCTGTTATGTGTTTTTTCCACGTCATGCGCCTATCAAGGTGGATTCCCAGATAACGGGTTTCGTTGGATTGAGGTATTTGTTGACCATTGAGATACACTGGAGGGCACATTCCTTTTTTGAGGGTAAAAGTAACTTGTACCGATTTGGTCTCATTTGTCCTAATTCGCCATAATCTACACCAACCCTCCATAAGGTTTAGAGCTTCTTGCAAGTGGTGAGATGCGGTAGCGGGATCTTGATGGCTTGCTAGGTAGGCGGTGTCGTCAGCAAAGGTACCAGTTGTGACTTTATCGGTAGTTGGTAAATCGGCTGTGTAAAGTATGTAGAGCACGGGACCGAGTACGCTTCCTTGCGGGATTCCCGATTGTATTTCTTGAAGCGCGGAAATTTCTTCATCGTATTTTACTTCAAAGCATCTGTCAGTCAAGTAGGAGTCCAGGACGGGATAAATAGAGTGTGGCAATAGGCTTTTAAGCTTAAATTTGAGTCCTAGGTGCCATACCTTATCGAAAGCTTGAGTAATGTCGACGAAAGTAGCTGAGCAGTACTCTTTTTTTTCTAATGAACTTGATATTTGATTTACCAGTCTGTGAACTTGTTCCGTTGTTGAGTGGTGTTCGCGAAATCCGAATTGGTGTTGGGGAATTATGTCGGTAAGACAGGGCCTCAGTCTGTAGAGAAGAATTTTTTCAAAGACCTTTGAGGCTACTGGGAGTAAACTTATAGGTCTGTATGAAGTCACCTCGTGCGCAGGTTTACCCTCTTTTGCTATTAGGATAATTTGTGCAACTTTCCACTGGCATGGGTATTTCCCTGTTCTTAGTATGGCATTCACAATGTTTGCAAAGAGAACGATTGCTTTCCTGGGAAGATTTTTCATAATGATTGGCCTACTAGCTATTAACTCAATTCCCGTAGTTCTTTTTAGGGTTCCGTATCCAAAGGGTAAGGGACCCTATTACTAAGACTCCACTGTACGCCTATGTGTCTGTCTGTCACAAGGCTATATATATCATGAACCGAGATAGCTAGAAAATTGAAATTTTCACAGAATTTAACAACAAATACTAAAAACAGAATAAGATAAATATTTAAGGGGGCTCCCATACAACAAACTTGATTTTATTGCCGTTTTTTGCTCGATATTAACAACGGCAACAAGTAGAGGTTTCAAATATTCAAACGTTGTATAGATAATAGTATGGAACCCTACGTGCGCGAGCATTTAGCCGAACATAAGCTCTAACAAGCTTCTTTTTCAAAATGTAGATTTTTTACATGAAGGCGAAATAAAACCTTAACATTTGCTTCAGACAATGTAGAGCTCACCTACACACACGCTTCAGTGAAAAATACGGCGGCTATGCGGCTCTGCCCCATTTACATAAAACTTCTCGTGCTGCTGTTTGCGTTGCAATGTTTGCGCTGCCTTAACATGGTCCTAAATACAAAATACGAAATATTTAGTACATAATATTGAACATAAATAAATTAAACATATGTATGTAATCGTGTCTGAATATAGAATAAGTTTCCACAATTTACCAAAACAAAAACAAAAAAGATTACGTACAAACATAAGCTTTCATTATATCACATTACTAATCTCTGCGAACGAAGCACTTCGCATAATTGTGATAGAACTTCACGTACAGGTAAGTTCGTTTAATCATAACATATACGTCACACTAAAGGGCATCGGCTATCTCTCAGAGAAAGATTATGGGCTTAGTCACCACGCGTGCCCACCGCGGATTGTAATTTGTGAATTTGTGGCAGTAATGCCAAACTTTTTACTAATCTGTTGTCTTGCTTAATATTTGGCTTACGTACGTGAACCTGCAAATAATGGCTGATCCTGTGGTCTGATCTTATTTTGTCTAAATAAAATTAAAAATAGCCTAAAGGGGAAGGTAAGGAGCAGGCCATAACTTAAATGAATTATTTTTGGATGACGTGTTGGATGATACATTGTGCCAATTAATTAAAATTAAACATGGCTAAAATTGTTGATTTACATGATCGGATTTAATTTGGACAGTAAATTGCGGCCAGAACATAAGGTGCCCATTAGGCTGGCTGCGTTGCCACGATTGTAACGGTGTTCTAAAACACCTTAAAACAAAAACCTAAAATACAATAATTGAATCTATAATACAATAATTAGTTACCTACTTATCTAATAAAATTATTTACACTTAAGGTTTACTCTAAAGCTAAAATAAAATATAACATACTAATTAATATTTCAACGAACAGACAAACATTCCAATCCCCTATTCACATTAGATAATACAATCGTAAGCGATCGAAAGGTCCGGTTGTTACACAAAGAAACGCGCGAGAGTGTCATTAGTGCAATGAATTCGTTCATTTTAACCTGGCCGTTTACCGGAGAACACACCTCCCTGTGAAGTGACTTCATTTAAATTCTAATTACTAATATATATTTTCTACCCGCAATTTTTAATAATCTAGGCTATTGCTGATTTCTTTGTTGTAATTGTGCTAAATCCATCGAAATCATGTAAGTACTAATACGCCCACTCTTGGCTGTTGCTTAGTCATTATTGTATGGGGCTTGTCACTGGTTAATATAATTTTAAGTTCATTTTCATTATGTCATCATTACGTAACATTTCTTTCATCTAGCATCAAAGCTGATTTCGCCTGCAGATACCACATTATTGATCACTATCTAATGCTTAATTGGGATCCCACTAGCTTCTTCGTGAATCAATCTCATGGACGGGAAAAGTTGTTCCTGTGTTGCAGTGCGTAACGTGAATTCGGGCATTCCTAAAAATGTCTATATTTCCCGAATTTCAGGGCCCTCGTTGCTGGCCGAGTTCTACGCTCCCAATCGAAGCCTACCCTTCACCTACTTCAACTGCACCGGAGTTTGACCCTAGACTGCCGTAGCGTCTACCCGCAACTGTAAGTGGACTAACTCAAATAAACAGTGCAAAGTGAACTCGATCCGTTAATTCGAACTACGACCCTGAGCTATTTTAAAAACTATAGTGCTATTACTAAGACTAAAAAGTAAACTGTATAAAAACTAAAACTAATCAAAATTGTAAATACCTAATTAAAATCTGTACATGTTTAAAACTATCTTTTTCTAACTAAATTAGTAACCTAAGCCCAAACCTACACACAAAAATGCTACACGATAAAGTCACTTTCATTAGAAAGGATGGTATTATTGCACTTATATGAGCGCAATTATCACTTCACTGCTCATCGAGTAACAGGCGTGATGTAAACACATCATAGTACTCGCTCCACTGGGCCGAGTTTTCAACAAGGGAAATAGCGTCAGCAGGCCAAATGCCTCGTTCAACTTTATTGTGTGTATGCCTCGCTTGGGTAATGTTTTAAGCTTTATTTTGTGGATAAAATACATCAACCTTTAAATGCGTGTACTTCACTTAGTTGTATTACGGACGACTTTGCAACAAACAAATTGTGTGGATTTGCTATTGACTTATTGACTTTTGGTATTATTATTTTTATTTTGACATCATGTTTTTTTTACCGAATAATTTAGGTTTTGTAGTTTTCTATAATTTAAGTTTTGTAGTTTTCTAAGCCTCTATAAATCTATACGTTTTAAGGTCTAATTGACCAATTAACTTATTGCAGCTGGGAAACATTGGACGAGACTGGCATTAAGGGACTGGATGGGTTGGCGCGAAAGAGAAGATGCTTATGCCCAACAGTGGGCTCTGTCTATGGGCTGATTTGATAGATAGATAGAATTGACCAACTATTAACAATATTTGGAGTATGTGTGCAATATTTTTGTAATGGGTGCATCATTATCTCATTAAGCTTTTATGTTATGAAAAGGGAGTCTGGAATCTGAATCCCCCTGCCACATCGGCGAGTAATTTTATATGAATACTGCGTACAAATTTTTGCGTCGACTTTTTGTGCGGTAGATTTAACTTCTCGTTGCTATCGCTACATTCCCGCCCCAGAAGGCCATCTCTATATTGGGACCGCAATATCCCCTCGCAGCCAGGCATTGTTTGTTCTGACGTTACATGCGCAGGACATTTCTAGTTTATCTGTTGACTGTACGGTGCATACAACACATAATGATACAGTAGTCATCACATCTGTGTTTCAGCATATCTCTTCGTAAAGGGTGACTTAAAAAAAGCATAGATTGATCGGAGCCGCGTTTCATAAACTTACAAGTCATAGTTTATTATGACAATTCGATGTACATTACATAGATGAGTCCTCTACTACTTACTTAATCTGTGGCTTAATCGACTTTGTCATTTAAGTACGTCGAATTATCTTAGTATACCATGAATTGTAGTGTACCAAATAAGGCCCTGCTGTCAATTGTACTTAACGTCCTGTTCTTTTATTACGACGCCGCCCGCCGTGGGGGAGGGCGACCGAGCAAACTTTACTTTTTTATACAATATGGAATTGAAGTAAAGCTTATTTGGTTTTACGTATGGGGATGGAAGGTCCGCAAGTGGTTAAAATTGTCTTACCTTATAAATGATCAGCCTCTGCTGGAATGTCTAGAGTGCATGCATGTACAAATTAACGTTCTATAGACGGTACAGTAAACAGTAGGTCTATCTACACATTTTATTGCAAAGTTCCGTAACGCAACTCATTAAATTTTAAAGTATCTTAAAGATTGACGTTCTGCTGACTCTACCTTAAAGATTGGTACCACCAAGTCGTAGGTAGCATGTATCTCACTGAATAAAGGCTCGTTTGTTGCAGGTTCTTATTTAATTTCCTGTTCAATGTTTCGTGTGCAATAGAGCCGTAAGCACATCAACAATTACATGCTTGTACTGTAATCACAGAACTGTGACTGTAATCAGTTACGTTAAGACCGACTTTGCGTCAAAAATGTAAAGGTTAACCTGCTTGAAAAGCTCTTTATTGCACTAAAAAACAATTTTGTACAAAGGCGAGCTTAGTAGTAGGTAGTATATTCTTCCAGCCAACCTACGTTGTTGTATTTAGGCGGTAAGCGCTCAGTGACTTTGAGATACAGTCGATAGTAAAATAACATGCATGCACTCTTGACAATTACGTTACAAGCCACTTTCCAGCATTCCTAAATGAATATATTACTCGCAATCAGTTTTCGTAACAAAACTTTTGTAAGCACTAGGTACACTAACTATTTACTCCCGACCAGGTTTCACTTTGATTCGCAGAGCGTAATCACAGTAAGCTCTTCGAATCAGAGCGAAACCTGGTCGGACTCTTCCGACAAAATTGAAGTAAGTACTCTTAATTCCAGAATTAAGTTAATAATGGTTAATCAGTTGTTGAGTGCAACAGTTTTCCTTCTCGGTTAGCGAGCTGTATTTCAATTGCCCCCAAATGTACAAAAAGTATTTAAAATGGTGATTTCTATTGCAGATGCTCTTGATTGAATCCTTTGTCTTAATATGTCGATAAATGCTTTCTATTTCTTGAGAGTGTATTGTTTCTTATTGTGTTTATTGTAATCTTTTTGTTATTAGTCTTTTAAACCATGAAGAGAGAAAAAAAAACAAAGACGGCAGATTTTATTGTTCGCTTCTATTTGACTGAATATTTTTGAGTCGAAAATTGCGAAAGAAATAGCCTCGAACGCCCACAAAGGGCAGGAAATGCTGCAAAAGAAAACTCAGAAGACAGATCCCCGACAGATTCTCCATTAAATTATTGAAAGCTGCTTTTGTTCCCGGCAACGCTTTTTTGCTCGATCTAATATTTTTCGTTAATTTTCAATATTGAAGACGGTTGAACGTAAAAAGATAATGATACACATTTGGCTGCTTGCAGGAACACCGTATTTGTTGATGACCCCTCGATATTAACTTCAATAATTTGTGTTACGTATTCTAGTTATTTTATTTTATTTTTATTTTTTTATTTTTATTTATTAGAGAAAACAAACAGTTGTACAAACACATTAATGTAACTTAGGAATAACATATACACTATATAATTGTACAACCAGCAGCGTTTTCTACAGTTTACTTAAACAGAATAAGCACAGACGCTGACATTGAATGTTTATTTATCATCTTATAAGTAGGTTTATTTGTGTGTGTGTGTGTGTGTGTGTGTGTTTTTATAATTATCTGAATTCTGAATTCTTTAAATGAGCAATTCTTGTAAAAGATTGAAAGAAAGAAAGAAAGAAGAAAGAAAGACATTTATTGGGACAAATTAACAAATCACAAGAAAGAAACGGCATAACAAGATGATGATCATTGTTTCTTTAAATGTTTTCAAGTGTATACAATAAAGAATATTCTTATCTTATGATTGATGACGAGCCACTAGTCTACAAGCCTCCACCAATCCGGACTTGGCCCCCGTGGTGGAGTATGGCCTATACCTTCCTCAGGGAAGAGACCCGTGCCCCTCGGTGGGGACATAATGGGTTGATGATGATGATGATTGATGATGCCATTGATGCCTAAGAAGTACTGATACGTCTGCGCGCGTAGTCTTGAAGCGGAAATGAAATCGACGCGTTCATGCAATTGTCATAGTATTAAGTACAATGGATTAACATAATCTAAGGCCAGATGAAATGGAGACCAAATATCAGCCTTTCTTACGTTAAAACAAGTCTGTCTTTTGGACTTTCGAAACATGCTTATGTTTAATCTCCTTTATATTATTAAAAAATCCACCAAAAGCGGAGTTTTAGGAAACAACCCAAGGAAAAGAAAGTTAACCGCCAGAAAGTTCGTTAATGGCGGTGTTGGCAACCTCCGTCTGGGCCAAATGACACTTTTATACAGACTTTATACCCCATTTATTCCAACCTACCATTGAGTGAAATAACAGAAGTGAAATAACACAGGGTTAACTCAAAGTGCGCAATTCCTTAAACAAACTTTAATGGAGTTTGTGTTTTCAACAAATTTTGTTCAATGAGTTAATTTTTATTTTCAGATTTATATTTTTCAAAATATCAAGGTTTTGATAGTTTGATTAACTTCGCGCTTTAAACGTTCTGCCAATGCGGCAACCTAAGCTTATGTTCTATTACTTTTGATTTTCTTGTAAGATTTTCGATTATATTTTGCTTATTTTTTTTTCGGATGTTTTACGGTTTTATTTTTTGTAGTTGCACCATTTTATAGACAAATGCTTAAAACCATATGCGTAGAATAGTCATTCTTCAATGTAGGATAATGATTTACTGTAAGTGGTATGGGTAGCGCGCGTAGTATCCTAAAAGAAACAACACTTCACAAAGAAGAAGTGGGAAAAACAGCTGCACTCATACTTCTGTCACTTTTATCCAGACAGTTAGTTCAAGCACATTGCGAATTCTGCGGATCTTATCTTTATCCCGCGCTGGTGCCTTTCTTTGAGGTCCTAAATGATAAGTACCTACAAGATTTTACGACAGACTTTAGATCCAGTCTCCGAATCAATGGCAAAAAAACGATATTCAATACTAATTAGCTTAGTACCCTACTTTCTACTTCTGAACAAAAGTTAACAACCATAAATTTTTGCTCACTTTCTGAAAGTAACTTAGTAGCGATAAGTAAAGAGAGGGTTCTGACGTCTACGTTATTCCAATTTAATACATGTATTATTCAGCTGATCATCTCAGGTAGACAAGTTCCCACAAAGCAGTGTGTACACTCCCCAATTAGCACAACTTCCTTCTGCCTCTACCCCCTTTCGTTAAAATTTACCTCATTAGCGGATGAAACTAACTTTTTTCGCAAGATTTCAAGATTGGGGCCCGCTTAGTCGGCAAGGACGTGAGATTGCAGAAGGATTAAGAAACAGAGAAATTGCAAATAAGTACCTACTTTTTATCGGTACTTGGCAAATAAGTACCTACCTTTTATCTGTAATCTACAGTGTGTAATCACTCTATCATTACGGACAAGTTTAAATTAATGGATACCAAAAATATCATTAAGTCCAGTAAGTACAAATAAAAATGACATTGAAGTTAACACAAACACAACTCACGAATAAAAACCGGCCAAGTGCGAGACGGACTCGCGCACGAAGGGTTCCGTACTTCTATACAACATTAGACACAAAGATCGAGAAAAACGGCAAAAAATCACGTTTGTTGTGTGGGAGCCGCCCTTAAATTATTTATTTTATTTATTTCTTTTTGATGCGAATATATAACTAAATATTTTGTGAATATTTCAAGTGACTACCTGTTGCCATTATTAATATTGAGCAAAAAACGGCAAAAAAATTACGTTTTTAGTATTTGTTGTTATAGCGGCTACAGAAATATATCACCTGTGGAAATTTCAACTGCCTAGCTATCACGGTTCATGAGAAAGCCTGGTGACAGATAGACAGACAGATGGACAGTGAAGTCTTAGTAATAGGGTCCCGTTTGGCACCCTTCGGGTACGGAACCCTAAAGAGTAAGTTCATACACTTTACATGACTACCAATGTTTGAGGTAGCCGTCAGTGAACTAGAATCTTTTCGTCTTCTAAACATCATCATCATCACTTATTCATGTGTGATGTCATATTATATTTGTGAAGCTTAATATCCAAGTGTTTCTATAAATTACAATCTCGTGATTGCTGTTCGTCTTCCTATAAGTACCTACTTACTAAATAAATACTTACGTTACCAAGTAACAGATAAAGGTAAAATAGCTGATAATATTTTTGCAATTTTGAGGTTGTCTCCACAGTAAAGATGACCAATAGATAATATACGTCCTGCTCTTTCACCCCAGTAACCGGGAAAGTAAAAAGATTATGTTACACCATGTATTTTTTAAGAAAGACAAACATTTCAATTACGATACGAAGCTTACCTAGATGTAAAACACGTGTAAGTAGAGTGGATCCTATTATCCTTAAAAGATGAAACCTTTTTCAGGTAACGCTTTACAAATCGCGTATTTATGAAAGGAATTGGATAACATCTTTTCAGCGTAATGTTTTTTTTTACAAGAGAACAACGGAATCATTACATTCATTCATTTGTGTAGGATACGGATAAAATAAGCCTAAGTATTAATCCAGATAGTGGTCTGAGAATCTCATATCGGTGAGACGAATTTCACTGGGGGTCTACGACGCATGGAATAAACAGTTTGTAGCTACAGAGTACTAAATAGATTGTAGCTGCAGTATCCTTCTAATAATCTGCAGCATTAGCTTACCAAATAATTTGCAGTTGCAGTGCTATTTAAATAGTTTGTAGCGACGTTTTATACAAATGTTGTTACTACAATATATTGGTAATAGTTTATAGCTACATCACACTATCGACAACCTGAAGAGGGCCAAATGTCACCACCAACCTCCATAAAGTCAGGTTTTAGACGATCCCCGGCACGCCGGTCTTCGTGACGCGGTATCCCGTGGAAGACCGTGATGCGAGTCGGTAGTAGATGTCTTGATATTTCACCGTGACTAACCCGTGCCCCTTAGGGGTCCACG
Organism: Yponomeuta malinellus; assembly: GCA_947308005.1. NCBI lineage: Eukaryota > Metazoa > Arthropoda > Insecta > Lepidoptera > Yponomeutidae > Yponomeuta > Yponomeuta malinellus. The sequence goes on from OX371017.1 coordinate 10,062,719, forward strand.
CAGCACAGAGCACACTGTGTGTAGCTACAGCGTACTAAATAAGTTGTAGTTACAGTATAAAGTCAAAGTCAAAAATTTTTATTCACTATAAAAACAAAATGTTTACTTAATGAACGTCAAAGCTGTTAATTTCACAATTAATAGATTATGCGGAGAAGAAGGTAACAAAGAAACTCCACTTTTATTCTTTTCAAAACAGGTTTGCTTAATTAACAGTATATTAGTAATAGTCTGTAGCTAAAGCGTACAAAATAGTTTGTAGCTGCAGTACTATATAAATAGTTTGTAGCGACAGATTAAGAAACAGTTCTTAGCTACAACATACTGTAGATTGTGTGATGTAGCATCACACTATAGACACTCTGAAGTGGGCCAAATAACACCACCAACCTTCGTAAATCCAGTCTGGGACCCCGTTGTAGACGATGCCCGGCACGCCGGTCTCCGTGACGCGGTATCCGGTGGAAGACCGCGGTGCGGGTCGGTAGTAGATGTCGTGATCTTTCACCGTGACCAGCCCATGCCCCTTGGGGGTCCATGTGGCGTAGAGCAGCAGGGGCCCTTCAGTGGCTACTCCGCCCCCGACCTCGTCCGGAAGCGGCGTGAGAGGGTAAGACTCGCTGGGGACAAAGAAAGGTGAAATAAATACAACTAACTGCAACGAAATTACTTTTAGTAATAAGGCCGCCAATTTTACTGTACTATATTATTGTTAAATTCTCATATGTAATTCTTGGTGTACATACAATAAAGAATATTCTATCTATCTAAAGAATCACGGAAAAGCTGTAACGAAGGCTGAACATGTTGGAATAAAATTATTATACCTGCTGTGATGTTATTAGTAACATTGCAAAATAACATCATATGTGGACTCATTCTTCTTTGTTTAATTTTTTGTTATGTTCTCTGTTCCATGGACTAAAACTTAAGGATAATGTACATAGAGTGTAGCAAAATTCTTATGAACATCAACGATGGGGGGTGCTTCTCGACAGTATGAACAACTTTTGCTATGAGACAAATTTACTTTGAAATGGCAAAAAATTTCAGCTGTTCCCTACTAAAGTTTCCATCTGCGCCACTAAAATTACCACCTGCGCCACTAAAATTACCACCTGCACCACTAAAATTAATAGCATCAAATTTTTAATCAAATTACTAGCTGACTCAATAAACGTTGTTTTGCCATATTAATAATTAGCCCTACCAAATATACACCAAAAATTGATAAAATTTGGTAAAGCCGTTTCGGTGGAGTTCGATAACAAACACTGTGACACGAGATAGATGAGGTTACTACACCCATATACCTCATCTATTTATTTTAGCGCAATAAAATGCATCAAAATTATGGCATATTGTGGTAAGAATCACATTCTAGCTATACAGTGTCGGCTATATACTTCTGCATTTATTTTGAGGGTTAGATCCTCAAAATACACGTAGAAATAGTTACCCAAGTTTCTAGGTCAAACTCAAAAAAGAATTCTATGCCGCAAACTTGGTGTAGATTTGGCAACGAGATACCTGCGGGTACTAGGGTAGAATAGTTGGAGACCACATGCAACCATCTGTGGAGCAACTTGTCCGTCGCAAGGGTTGCCACCTTCAGAAAAGAGATTTAAAAAAGTACTTTGTCTGTCAACCCCTCAACGGAGGTTCCTTTTATTTTCACCGAAAAAAAAGTGTTGAGCAAAATAAAAAAATATATTAAAATACTAACATAAAAAACACATAATCCATATAAAAAGATCTGGAGAAATATAATGTTTAAACGGAACCCTAACAGGCACCATTTAAACCCGCAGATTCCAGGCCATAGAGTCGTTTTTCGATAGACTTAAATAAGCACGACAATAGCTGTTATTTTGTAGATTACGATTACATTCTATTATTTACTTATTCTATTACTAGATTACAATCTATAATACCAGTACAACGTCATTCCAATGGCATAACCCGCGCAAATTAAACATGCACTCCTCATCGTCGAAGACCGAATCGCGCGAGGCGCCGCGTTAAGTTGCACAGGTTATACCACTGGAATGCGATTGGTTACTAGTCTACCAATAGTGTCAATGAAACAATCATTACCGTACTAATATGACTCTATTGAATAACTGTCCATTTTAGAGACTCCTCCGGTCAAACCCGAAGAGGAGATAGCCCTAGTTGTAGTGCAGTAGAACCGCAACAAATTAATCAAAGTCTACGCCGCAGACAGAACAGGAAGTTTCAGATAGTCCAGCTACACGGTTCACGGGAATATAGCCCTTAGTATGTGCGACGTTCGGTGTGGCGCCGGATTAAGAATAGCGTCATTCCATTTCCTTCCGTGGATGTCGTAGAAGGCGACTAAGGAAATCAATGGAGACGGGCAGCAGCGTCTTCCTGAGATTTCAAACGCATACTGCGATGGCCAACCCGCCTGCCAAGCGTGGCGATTATGGCAAAACCCTTCGTGGTTATGAAAATGGAGGAGGCCTATGTCTTGCAGTAGGCATCTAATGACTGATAATGATGATGATGTGCGGCGTTGATGATCGATATAGGTCTTAGACGTATACAGGGTCGATTCTATTTAACACGTATGATTTTAAGAATTTTCTACCAAAGAGTGCCAATGGAAAGCTGAAATATTGCAAAAAACCACTTGGAAAATTGAACAGTTAAAAATCAAAAGTCGTAGAACTATAGTTGATCTAAATTACAAACGGTAAAATGAAACTTATCAAAAATATATGTCGTTGATAGATTTTTGAAATACGGATGGAAGGTGGAGGTTCTAGTACCCAGAACTATAGAATTAAGTTAAACCTCGCATGATTTTTCATCAGCATTCGTAGTTTTCGAGACTCAAAAAGGAATGTTTGATATAAATAGAATTTTCTTATTCAAGGAGTTTCTGTTTTTCCTACATATTTCGAGCAAAGGAATTTAATTTTGAAAATGGAACCGCAAGTGAAAACAGAAATGCATATTTTTATTTTTGTTCGAAAAAGTTCACAAGGTAACGACTGGGCAGATAAAATGACGCGGTTTAAAAATAGAACGCGCAGTGATAAATGACCATCTTTGTCTTTCTAAATGGCCTTGGAAAAATATTTTCAGCCAGCACTTTTGAAATAAAAATTGTACTTATATTTTCCCTCCAATTTATACCTTCTTTTATTTGAGTGGAAAGTGGTCTGGTTACCATAGTACCAAATTCCCCTTACGTTCCCAAAGTATAGGGGTTTTAGTCTTAAACACGATCCTAAATAAATTGTTATGGATGATGTTCTTCGCCGTTCACATGTTGTCTTGCTAAAAATTGCTCGTATGAATAAGTATCTACTTATGAGTTCCCCGTTTTTAGGAAGATAGTAGATTTTGATATACTCTGTATTGTTTAGTCAATCCGAACTCTTTACACATAAAAAACCGGCCAAGTGCGAGTCGGAGTCGCTCACGAAGGGATCCGTACCGTTACCTATACAACATTAGACAAAGATCGAATTTGAGAACAGCGCCATCTATAGAAACCAACAAGAAGCGTTTGATGACATCGGCGTTTAATGACAACCGAAATGACATCGGCGCTGAAAGGTTACATAAATGGCCGCTAGATGGCGAGCGCTGTCTTTAAACAACATTTGTTGTATGGGAGCCCCCCTTAAATATTCATTTTATTCTGTTTTTAGTATTGGTTGTTATAGCTGCGACAGAAATACATCATCAGTGAAAATTTCAACTGTCTAACTATCACGGTTCATGAGATACGGCCTGGTAACAGACGGACGGACGGACGGACGGACAGCGGAGTCTTACCCTTTGGGTACGGAACCCTAAAAACAGAAATGAGTGCTTGTGACTACACTGTAGGAGTGAAAACTTAAATTATGATGTTCTACTGGGGCCGAGTATATTCGATTCAATCAAACCCCAAACGTAAAGGAGTGAGGATCCATTATAATTCACACACCTGTCAATCAGCTATACTACAAAATATAAAAAAATGGGATATTAAAGAAAAATATTCAAAAGTCGTAGAATAAATTTTTTTGTAAATACCAAACTCTAATTGACTTCTTTCAGCGCCGGTAACCCTGTATAATTTAAATCAGACAAAGGGGTTTTAATGTAACAAAAGTCGTCTCAACATCCATAAAGCCGCAGAAACTCTTTAATCAAGTCATGTAATTCATCAAAGCTCAATGATCGTTCACTCAAACACAACTCAAACATTTTACCGAGTGTCCAACGTCACAGATCAAGTAGGTACTTAAAGTTAGAATAAAGGCAAACTAGCGTTACCAATGAAAAAAAAGCATAATATACATTTTCGATAGTTTGTTTTTTATGGATTTTAAGTATTACTTTATTAATAGTCTAGTGAACTAAATGAATGTAAATGAAGCGTCGGCGATCTGTCAGGATCGTGGCAAGTGGCAGACCCTGGTCTCCGCCTACCCCTCCGGGTTACAGGCGTGAGCTTATGTTATGTTTGCTATTAAGTTAATAATAACCTTGAGTAATGGCTATTTTTGGAACCGACTGTCTAGAACCTATGGGTAAGAACCAAGAACAAGATTTAATAATGCCAAAACTAGCCGTTTTGCGTTTTAGTTACATTATTTTTTATTTTCCTCCGTATTTTTATTGCATAAGTCAAAGTTATAGTAAAAAAAATTATTCGCTATAAAAACAAAATGTTTACTTAATGAACGTCAAAGCTGTTAGTTTCACAATTAATAGATTATGCAGAGAAGAAGCTAACAAAAAAGCTCCACATTTGTTCTTTTCAAAACAGTTTTGCTTAATTAACAGAGTTTTCAACTTAAAGTTACACTACACTAGATACAATCGTCCCAGTTGACATTATTTAAATACCAGACATCTTTGTCTTCCAAATAATCCGTAAAGTTATAATAGGCTTAAGTAGGCTTAATGTTAGGCAAAGTCACTGAGTACACATAAATAAGTAATATACACATAAAGATCAACTAAACTGTACGTATTGCCTTCGTAGGTACAATCTAGTGAAATCTTCTGTACGTTTAAGTATGGAGCCCAAATCTACTTGAATCAGACCGCCCCCCAGCGAATTTAATTTAAACTTTTGATTTAAGCTTTACTCTGTGGCCGATAGAGCCCGGTAATGATTTGGCGTAAGCGAATCACTCGGTCGGATTACTCTGTGGCTTGAACTCCGCAAAATACTGGCTGAAACAAAAATAGAATAGAAAGCAGTTTGTTCGGAAATGAAGGAGGTTAATCTAACTAAGCGATCCCGAACTTGAGCGGTGTTAGCGCAGTGGATTGAAGTTTTACTTTAGATGCGTGGGTTACCGGTTATCCGTGGGTGACCAGGTTCAAATCCCAGCTTACGATTTACACGTTTTGTTTAACTGATTATGTATATTTTCGAACTTGTAGCAATAGCGCTCACAAACTGTGAAGGAAACCATCGTGAAAAAACCTGCGGTGATTACAAATGATGAAATGATGAATGCTCTCTCTCGATGACAAAAGGCCTGGACCCTAAAGTGAAATGTGTGCCACGTTTTTCATTTCGGGTCTACTCTACGAACTACTTTCGGGTTGTAGCCTAGTTCAAGATGGGTTATATTTTTTAAATTCCTCTGTGTATCTTATCATTATATTTGATACATATTTACGCAGTGGGCATGCGCGGTGATTAACCCCACACTATTTCTGAGAGAAGACTTATGCAAAATAGTGGGATGTATATAGGCAGCATTATCATACATATATAACATAGCGGTAGTAGCCTAGTGGGTAGAATAGCGATGATAGCCTAGTGAGTAGAACATTGGACTCGGAAGCAAGAGACCCAGGTTCGATTCCCAGTGCGGGCATGTACATGTACTATGACTTCGTTTTCTAAGTTATGAACATTTGTGAAGTTATAGTAGCAATACCACTCGCTAACTGTGAAGGAAAACATTGTGAGTAAACCTGAGTGTCAGAGCTATTCACCTACCTCAGCGCTTGAAATCGCCAATCCCCGTGGTGATTAAGCCCATACTCTCTCACTGAGAGAAGGCCTGTGCCCTACAGTGGGATGTATATTTACTGTTTACTTTATTTTATTGAATGCTAAATTTGAGTCCATTGTCAACTGTAATTAACTTAATTAGCATAATCAATTAGCATTAATGATTAGCATAATCAATTAGGAAGAGCGGGAGTTTTCCTGGCACAGGTAATTCTTAATTAAAAGGAAACTCCCACAAAAAATTGTAGCATTAAGTTTGAAATTGAAAATAAACATATTTTATTTTATTTATTTATTTATATAGGCTGCTTATGTATAAGTTAATGTTCGTGCGAGTACAATAAAGAAAATATATCGTTTTTTCACCACAATCAACTAACCCGAATTTACTAACAGATGGTTAAAGTACCTAAGTCTGAAATATCTCTATTACTGTTATCGGCGCCGTAATAAAATGCCGTAATATTTGGAAATGAACTGAAACTAAACAACAACTGAAAGCAAATCTAACTAAGCGATTTCAAACTTGTGCTTTGATTTCACACAAAGTTGAACAGACATGTTATTGAAATGGCAAGTTTAATTTGTATTAAATCTGGGCTGCTAGAAATGCGAAGTTTTTAATTGAGTTTAGAGATTTGTTCAGTCGACCTATAATGCCTTTTAACCCACGGAATATTCTCGACAATAGATTTGGCCATATATGGCAACGCGGTTAGGAAATTAATCATATACGGGTTACCAGATTCAATAAACCAGCTCGTTTCGTCTACAGCTGGACATAGGCACACCATTCCTTTCAGTCCTCGGCTATCCTCATTCAGCCGCTGTTGCCAGCAATCTGCCTCAGATTGTTGATCCAGTGAATCGGTGGGCGTCCTGCCAGTTCTTGGTATCCACCCGAGAACCTTTGTACTCCATCAGTTTCGAGATTCTTTACGGAAAATAGGACAATATTTACAGTTGAGTTCCAGTAATCTAAGTAAGTAGTCACCGAAACCAATAGGATTGCCAGATCCAAAAATAATTAATAATTTCCGTACAAAATTCAAAAAATTTCAGCTTGATCGATTTTTGTGATGGGGTTGCGGATTCATCGGAGGCAGCGAAAAAGGCAATAAAAAGCGGGTTTACGTCTAGGTACTTGGTGCCCGAGTATGTCCATATTGTCCATAACGCTTGTAATAACAGGGCATGAAAAAACTATTATAAGAACATCTGTTATGGCGAACAACGAGAAGAGTAGCCGTCGCCGTTTTTACGGTTCCGTACCTGAGGGAGGGGTAAGGGATCCTATTACTAGGACTCCACTGTCTGTTCATCCATCCGTCCGCCCGCCCGTCCGTTTGTCACCAGGCTGTATCCCATTAACCGTGAAAATAAGACAATAAATTGAAACTTTCACAGAAGATGTATTTCTGTTGCCGCTATAACAACAAATACTAAAAACAGAATAAAATAAATATTTAAGGGGGGCTCCCATACAACAAACGTGGTATTTAGCCGTTTTTTGCTCGATATTAGTAACGGCAGCAGGTAGACACTTGAAATATTCAAATGTTGTAAAGATAATGATACGGAAGCCTTCGTGCGCGAGCCCGACTCGCACTTGGCCAGCTTTTTGTTTTGTTTTGTTATTGTTGTACTGTTTTTATAATCATTGCTTTTTCTTATTCTTCTATTTATTCCTATGCCCTTTTCGACTGGCACTTGAGTGGTTTTTACTACATTAAGTCTACCCATATAACTTTGAATAGACAAATACCTTAAGCTCAACATAAAAGGAGATCACATCAGAATGTTGAAACTATGATATATGAAAAGAAAGGAGACCTCTTCAAAAACATTTAGGTGACACCGCGTAGTCTCTGGGCCCTTTGTGAGTTATAAAGGGCATTCGCGTGATATTTCCCCACTTCTCAGAGATTTGCGACCCTGCAGACACGGAACTTCACAGAAGGAATAGTACAGAACACATGAGCTGGCGCTACTACATATACACGTTGACATCTGGAGGGTTTGAAAGCCGTGGTTATGTAATTAGTAATAAAAAATTACGCATCCATATATTTTAAGTAAGCATAGACGAAAATAAAAAATTAAATTATTTGAGAAATCTTGTTTCCAAAAATGCGCGAACAATTAGTATCGCCTATCTGTCACAACAGTGACCCGCGCAGCCGCGGCACGCATGCACCGCTCTGGCTGGCCACTAATGGTTCTAATAGATTCTAGTTTGTCTCGAGATATCTTTGGAAAGTACCTTTTTTAGGGTTCCGTAGTCCGACAAGGAACCCTTATAGTTTCGTCATGTCCGTCTGTCTGCCTGCCTGTCTGTCTGGCCACGCGCAATGTAGGGTTCCGTAGAAAGGGTTTTTTTATCTGCTTTACAGAACTAACAAGATGATGCCAAGACCGTGCCGGGCCACGTGCAATGTAGGCTTCCGTAGAAAGAGGGGTTTTTGATTGACTAACAATTTCATCAAAGTAAGTTTCTATGGAATTTGTATTGAATTGAATTGAATTGAAATAATTTATTCACTTAAAACACAGTACAATGACAGAGTACAATTTTAAATTATAAATTAAAAAGAAACGTGCAAAGAAAGCCAGTGCACTGCGTTTGTGAAAGGACCCGACTCAGCATTTGTCACAAAAGGGGTACCTTCTGTAACACTGGTATTCTGTCGGCACCTAATAAGTAAAATAAATAAAAACGAAAGACACACACAATAGATATTAGGAAAAATAAAATAATTAAATAATATAATAATAATAATAAATATGTAAATTTTCAAATATATAAGCAGATATTTTTAAATATAATATAATAAATTAAATAAAGTAAATGATAAGATTAAATAGGTTAGTTCGATCGATCCTAAAGTAAATGAAAAGATGAAATAGATTAGTTTTACCGATCTTAAGCGAGCCATTGTGGTTAATTAATTTTGTTTTGTTTTGTTTTTTCGTTGGCATAACCTACTAATAAGCGCACCACAGCAGCAAAACAAACTACAGATGACACATCTGATCTAATAGGGCAGAGCTATACAATTTCAATCATTCTGCTGGTCCTCCAACAACAATAACCTATAATGATTTTTGAATGATCCTAAAGTTGGTAATGAACGCAGTTTTCCTGCTATACGTTACATAAGCAGCCTATATACGTCCCACTGTAGGGCACAGGCCTTCTCTCAGGGAGAGAGTATGGGCTTAATCACCACGCGTGCCCACCGTGGATTGGCGATTTCAGACGCTAAGGTATGTGAATAGCTCAGACACTCAGGTTTCCTCACGATGTTTTACTTCACAGTTAGCAAGTGGTATTGCTACTGTTACTTCACTATTGTACACAACTTAGAAAACAAAGTCATAGGTACATGCCCGCAATGGGAATCGAACCTGGGTCTCTCGCTTCCGAGTCCAATGCTCTACCCACTAGGCTACTACCGCTCTCTATAAGATGCTCGACTATTACTAGTGAACTTGTAAAGCCTACTTTGATGTTTTAGTTTTCCTTTCAACTTCATTATATGTGCTACTGATCTCAATATTTTTTACGTTTTTTATAGCCGATTAGCAAGAAGAGAGGAGGACGCTCTACTCTAACAAGAAATAGCGCTTTAAAACTTAATATTTCGCAGCCGGATCGCTAAATCGAAAAATGATTTCGTGCACCCTCAATAAAGATGATAAACGACCAATCAAACGATAACCTACACTACACACTACACCTCTTTTCTTTTGTCATTGCTGTTTCTGTAACATTTTTTCCGGTATACAATAAAGAATATTCTTATCTTATGTTATGGGACGGGATAGACGAGAAAATGCATCTCTAATTTAGGTGTAAGGGAGCCCTTAAATATAAGATTTTATTCTACCGCGGTGGTAGTCTAGTGGGTAGAACATCGGACTCGGAGGCGAGAGACCCAGGTTCGATCCCCAGTGCGGGCATATACCTATGACTTGGTTTTCTAAGTTATGTACATTTGTGAAGTTATAGTAGCAATACCACCAAAAACATCGTGAGGAAACCTGACTGTCTGAGCTATTCACATACCTCAGCGCTTGAAATCGTCAATCCGTGGTGGGCACGCGTGGTGATTAAGCCCACACTCTCTCCCTGAGAGAAGGCCTGTGCCCTACAATGGGACGTATATTGGCTGCTTATACTACCGTCTTGTCGGCGTGATTAATATGTATATCTGTGCCAAATTTCAGCTTTTTAGTACTAATCGTCTCTGAGCTAAGCTGCGGACAGACAGACGGACGGAGATGACGAATCTATAAGGGTTCATTGTTGACTACAGAACCCTACAAATAGAGACTTACCAAAAGGAAACCGAACAAAGTAACGAGGCTGTTGCCATATAAATGTCTGAAATCAGATAGACTGGTGGAGAATGGACTTCTGTGTCTATCTCCAACTGTTTGCATCCCCACTTCTGAGGGCTCAGTCTTTACAATAATATTAATTAGGGTCGCGGGCGTACCGAGGAAGTTTACTCTGTGTTTAGAGTGGGCTGAGCTTGATGGGGGTACAAGAAGTTGTCTTAGTCTGCCCTGCCAAAAAGGAAAAGTTTTTTACAAGACTTTGATTATTCAGATTGCTAATTGGTGAGCTCTAAGGGGCCTGAAACTTGTTTGTTTCTTTTATGTCAAAACCAGCATGGGATCCAGACAAAAAATATTTGATGTGTCTGTATAAGCGATATTATGGTTCAATTTCGGTGCAATATTGCTTTCAGTTTCATTGCTTCAATGACAGTGAAACGTATTGACGGGAAATTTCTCTCGGTACGGCAACACTGCTTGCTTCTTGTCTTTTAAAGTTTTATGGCAATGGCTCATGAGTTTTTCAGGCTACAAGTGGTTTTTAAAAAAAAAAACATTTAAAAAATTAATATAATATTTAAAAAATCAATATTTTGGAAAAGGGATGTAAGCAATTCCCTTAGTTTTTTACCTACTTTCGGCTAAGCTATTAAAATATCCGGGTTACTATTTTGAAATGTTGTCAATTAGATTTGCATTTCTGTGTAATTTCAAAAATGCCTAATTGTCCCCAACTATTCGCTCGTCCAGCGCAATAAGTCTAATAGAAATCATGCTCTCGGAGAACCTAGGCTTAGCGTCAGTTTCGACTCAGTTAAATAGAAATATAAATAGAAAGAATTTATTGACTTAAGGGTCGAGGCTCAGTATTATGCAACCAAGTCAACGCAGTGATCTTGGCAGCGCTGATCAGAAATCAATAACTTATTTCAACGTAAAGAATTTACATTCTGTTTGCTGAATGACAATTTACTGTTTTACTATGTTAGATTTTCAGCCACTAACTATAAAAAGCTTAAACTAGACTTACAATGTAGGAGAAAGGTAAAGGAACTTATTGTCAGTTGAAGTCGGTCAAATTTGACAGTTGTCTTGACACGTTGCTTGGCCTAGGTAAAGGTACAAATAGTATGACTGCAGACTCACGCGGTCAGTATATCGTAGACGGTGTAGCGCGCCAGGTAAGAGTACCGGTGCAGCTTCTGAACGCTCTGAGCCAGCAGGAGAAACCGCCGGTCCGCTGACAAACTGTAGGTGGCCGGCTCTAGGACCCTCTGGAACAAAACGACGATTTTACTAACTTATGCAGCAGTAATAAGGATCGTTTAAATGCTCTTTAATTGTTTAATGTTTTTCTTTTTTCATTTTATTCTGTTATGCAAAGTAACGTTAATTTTCGTTAATCACTCAAGTCACCGTTCACTATTCGTTGCCTATTCTGCAGATCAAGAAAGTGGTTAAAAACTTTCCTTTGTAGGATATCTTTTTATTTTATTTTATTAGAAGGTGAAGTTACAGATACAAGTACAATAAAAAATTTGAAAACAAACAGATATAAATAATATGTAGAATAGGTACTGCATCCCTAAGGATGCCTTCACATATCGTTCTAAAGGACAACACACACCAATGCGGTCGCGGTCGCGGTGGCGGTGGCGGTCTATACAAAATACTACTGCCGTAAGTGACGTATGTATGGACCGCCACCGCTACTGCGACCGCGACCGCGTTGGTGTGTTTTGTCCTTAAGTGGTAATACCGCCAATTGTATACCAATACTGAGATACCAGAAATCACTTCATCAATCAGAAATACTATTATATGGAAATATTTTTGTTTAATGCTAGTGAGTTAAATTTATTTAATGATGCCGAAATGAAATAAATGATCGATTTTTTTGTTATTTTTTCACTTTATTGGACTGGTATAATATTAAATAGGATTATAGTGATAATGTCGAAATTTATTTTATTTTTAATAAAAGAGTCAGTTGTATACTATTTCACTTGATATTTAAGATTTTTTATGTACTTTTATAATGTATGGTGTGCAATAAGGAGTACTAATCTGATCTAATATTATTATGATATTGCCATGCCGTGCCCGGTAAAACTACACATGTACCTGTATGAATAATACCTATTTATGATCTTTTTCCTGTAATTTATCGCAATAAATTGAATTGAATTGACTTGTTTCTGAATGTGCAGTAAAGTGTTCTCTATCTGAAATCAGAAATCTGTCCATCTACTCACGAAGGTGGTATTCGGCATGAGAGTCTTGCTGGTCTGGTTTGCCGCGTAGAAGATGCTGATGCCACCGTACGGGTCCTTGTACACGAACGCGTCGCCTGTGGACACACAGATGTCATGTTTATTCATTAGGCTGGTCTACAGCCGGCCGAGGCAGCCTCTGACTGATTCGTAGGCGAGACTGCGTGCAGCGGACCCAAGCCATTTTGTTTGCTGAGCTTTAAGACACTGGACAAAATAAGTGTGCCGATAGGCCGCGTTTCATAACATTACATAACGACATACAAAACTGTTGTAAATTACTTCGCTGTCACGAAGCATGCACTTGTTATCCCAATATTATCCTAAAATCCAAATTATTATTATCATTATACAATGACATTGCGAGCTTACTTATAAAAACAAGATTCCTTAAAAGACTCGTTAAAAGTTTTACAAGGAAAATACGTACCAACAGATTAAATACAACTTCTGTCTATGATAGGCATGCACAGCACTGCATACAAATAAGAATTACAAAAAATTACATTAACAAAAATAAAATTTGAGTAAACCACATGTACAAAGAGGCATCGTTACAGTTTCCCCTACGTATTTTATACCGTTCCTACTTTGATTTTGGATGAAAGAGAAATAGTTACAGTTCCCAGTTAAGTCGGTGATATTGTCTTGTTTATAAAGAGAAGAAAAAAATATTTTGAATATTAAGTGATTTACTGTGATATTTTGATTAAGTATATATACAATAATTAAAATTAAAATATTAGGTAAGAAATCAATTGCGTTATTTATTTCTATATGATTTTAATATTTGTATATACAATTTATTGCATTTTTTTTCTAAGACCAGGAAATAAACTGAAAATTCTGCTCTAGACTGTAACAATTGTAACTACAAACGCGGCGCGGCGGGCCGGGAGCCACTCTGAAGCGAGGAGCGAGGTACTGGGAATCAAAGTAAAACGCAAAGCGACATTATGGGAAGCGACGTTCAGGGAAAAATTCAGTCTTTCGTGTGTGAGAACGTTTTTTCAGTAGCTGCAATCTATAACTTCCCTTACTGGCGCATCTCATAGCGTTACCGCTGACGTCGACAAATACATAAAAAATCGATAAATAAAGTTTTGCCGCATAATTGGTGTGCAATTAATGTTCGCCTGACGTGACTGCGTAGTGCAATGCGACAAAGCCAATAAGTTCTAGCCTATTTGTATTGTAAAATAACAGGGATATCGGAAAGAATACAAATCAAGTCAGTCAAATCTCAGTTTCGCATCTACCCGCTCTTTTTCAAACAGTTGTTAATTTAGTGTGTGGTTGTAATTTGTTTCTTTAATAATAAAGCATAAAATTATTTTCATATTGATCGACAAACCTCAATACCTTTTGGTTGGTAAATAAATTCAAAGATAAAGCCCCGGTGTCCCGTACACTAACAACCTGTTAATCTGTCAGAAACAACAACAGAAACGTCGTAGGTCTGCGGCGTTTGACATTTCTATGTAGAAATGGCGTGGGGCGAAGGCGCGGAAAAGACGCGACCCGCAAACAAGTCCTTACTTTGTCACTATACAACGCGTCGCGTCTTTTCCGCGCCCTCGGTGGTTATTTACTGTTCGTAATGCGTTCCTAAATATTGATATCCAGAGTGACATATCTGGGTAATGACAACTATAAAAAAATCACATAATGTAACTTTCCAAAGTTCTTACTCAGACTGTTTATCTGTAAGTACAATATATAGATATTGATACAAACAACATGTATCTTGTTTTACTTTTGCATTTAATTCGCAATATTTATTGGATTTTTGTAATTGATAAGTTTAACTTTACTTCAGTTAGCATTCATCCATCAGAATGCATTTATGTAATAAAAGATAAAGTAAAATCTATCTTGTTGGTATAATAAATGTCTTTCTTCTTCTTCTTCTTTAAAATAAGTGCGGAACAGAACCGTCGGTGCGCTTGTTCAACTCGGACTTTTTCACTGCTTTAAAATCTGCCGGCCACTATAATTAAAAAGGGCATAGGTATAGATAGAAGAAGAAAAAGCAATGATTATAAAAACAGTACACACGCCACAATAACAAAACAAAACAAAAAACTGGCCAAGTGCCAGTCGAGCTCGCGCACGAAAGGTTCCGTACCATTATCTATACAACATTTGAATATTTCAAGCGTCTACCTGTTGCCGTTATTAATATCTTTAAATCACCTTTTTTGTATGGGGGGCTCCCCTTTAATATTTATTTTATTCTGTTTGTAGTATTTTTTTGTTGCAGCGGAAACAGAAATATATCATTTGTGAAAATTTCAACTGTCTAACTATCACAGTTCATGAGATATAGTCTGGTGACAGACGAACGGACGGACGGACGGACAGCGGAATCTTAGTAATAGGGTCCCTTACCCTTTGGGTACGGAACCCTAAAAAATTATTACATAAAAAATAATAAAAAAGGAAAACAATGGCCACAGCGTGTCACTACTATTATAAATGGCAACTGACTCAGCAGTATGCTCATGGGCAAGCCTTCAGCGCTGATTTTCAAATAGTGCCAGGAGCTACGCCGCGAGCGTCACAGACTGCGTTGTGGTATAACCGTGATATTGTATTCTAGAATAGAATACAGAGTATGTATAAATATCGGAATAGGTAGATCTAGAATAGCTCCAGATATAGTACTGTTATTAAAAAACCGGCCAAGTGCGAGTCAGACGCGCGTACGAAGGTTTCCGTGCCATTATCTATCCAATATTTGAATTTATTTTATTCTGTTTTTCGTATTTGTTGTTATAGCAGCAACAGATACATCAATACATCATCATCATCAAAAATACATCATCTGTGAAAATTTCAACTGTGTAACTATTACGGTTCATGAGATACAGTATGGTGACAGACAGACGGAAAGCGGAGTCTTAATAAAAGGGTCCCTTACCCTTTGGGTCCGGAACCCTAAAAAGGCATGGGTATAGAATTGCTCCAGATTTAGTGCGCGTCTACTGAACGATAGGAATGATCCATTGGATGTCCAACTCGAATAGTGAAATTTGTTCTAAAGGAATAATTTACTGAATAAAGTGAAATCTATTAAATTGTTCACGACCCAAGGGCACGATAGAGCCTTTCTCTGACATCGGATAGACACTGAGCTTAGAGAACCATCAATCAATAAAATTAATTAAGGTTTCTTCGCTCAGTGTCGTCTGGACAACTGTTGCCCCGGTTACTAGCTCGGCAGATGGAGCTGAGCCGTTGTAATCCCGCCCTGAGATGTGATGCCAATCAATAATATGAATGAGCATTTTACGATCTTTAAAGTTATATTGCTATGAGAGCTGCCCCGTGCTCAAAAATCTATTGCTTTGTAATGTTCGTGAAATAACAAATGATATTCTGCAACAGTCTGTAGAATACAATTTTTTATTTGATTGGTCTAGCCAGTTTTTTGCCAAAACTGGCTTACAAGTGTATCTATGATGTTAATTGCGACTTTTAAGACCCACGACGGGAACCTAGAGTCAATGACCTGGGACTAGATTTGAGGCCACAAATTCTGAATGGCTTATTTGGTGAGAGTGCTGACGTGGAACGCTAGATGCGCTTGTTCGATTCCCACTTTGGCCCGGAATATTTAAGATAAGCACCTACCTACACCCTTTTAAAAAACGTTTACAATTTAATGAAAATCCTAACCTAATAAGTTTTTTGTTATTCGAGTATCTTGATTTTTCGTATTTTTAGAATCCCAAAAACCCAGAAAAGAAATTCTGTTTTTTTTTATATTCCTGAGTTTTTATGTTTTTTCTATGGTAAAAAATCAATAGCACTCCAATTTAAGTTTAACGCGAGTTTCCCATTTCCGACGTTAAATGTATAACTGTGTATGAGTATCGCGAGTACGAAACTCAGAAAAAATAAACAATGAAGAAATGCGAAATATCACGTTACCTACTCTGACAATAAAAAACTTATAAGATTTAGTTTTTTCAATTTATTCATTTTTTTAATAAGGGCACAAACAGTTAAATACACTATTTTAGGAGATAACTCAAATAAACACTTCATAAATTATAAGCCTTTAAGTTGTAACGTCATACTTAGATTTGTATGTCGTGTTTTAGTGCCACGTCATTAGAATAACCTTTCGACAGGTTATATCATGAAAAATCAAGCATCAAGCACCGTTATTATCTTTTAACATGACCTCTCCAATGATATTAAAACATATTTTGTGCATATTCTCCATTGTATGACAATGAAAACTTCATGAACGAATCATACAATTTCACCTTCTTGGCGTCAATGGTATGAAAAAACCCGTCACGTGACCCGAACCTGTAACTTTGATTGTACTGTATTGCGCTAACAGAATCGAGGCCTAGATGCCGTTACAGTTATCATCCAATGTGAAACCAATGATAGAAGTTTATCTAACGGAAGTGGCAAATAATTGCAAATATGTACACGGGTGTCTCCGGAATAGGCGGCCGATGTGCCTAATGGCCCCGGATTGGGGGTCCCATATGATTCATTTAAATTTAAGCGGGAGCTATTGGAAGGATTAAATCGAAAACTCCCAAGAGGGTCAGAGCCAAAATAAGTTTGGGAAGCCCTGGATTACCTAATAAATAATCGCGATTAAACCCCTACAATTTTTAACTAATTAGTTATCCAGTGCCTTTCTCATACTCGTACTATCAGCACAGTAGTGTAGGTATTGAGCAGAATTCACACCTGCCTACATTATACATTTAGTTATTATTATTAAAATTCTTTATTGCACAAAACGTATTTGGTACAAAAGCGTACTTATTGCTCAGTAGCATTTTCTAAGTTAAAAAGTTAAATAAGACTTAAATAGTCGATAAATATATACATAAACATTTACAAATATATACATTATACCTACTACCACAAAAAACTTACTAAAATTGATAATAAGGATGTGCTATCACAATAATATGCGAAAAGGGTGTCTATGTTAAAAAAATATTATTCTGCAGATAAATTAAATTATGAAAGACTTTGCTGGGATTAGGGCCGGTTTCTGAATTGACAATTTCACTAAGTAAATACTTAAGTAACGTTCTGTCACGCTCTTTTCTGAAAAATTGGAAGAGACAACACCACCGTTAACTATTTACTTAGCGAAATTTTCAATTCAGAAACTGGCCCTTAGTTCGGCAAACATTGTTATTTTGCCATAATAATTAGCCTAAGGCCTATTGTCAGACCTACCAAATATACCCAAAAAACATTATAAAAGAAACCGGCCAAGTACGAGTCGGACTCGTGCACAAAGGATTCCGTACCATTATCTATATAACATTAGGCACAAAGATAGGGAAAAAGCGGCAAAAATCACGTTTGTTGTATGGGAGCCCCCCTTAAATATCTCTTTTATTTTAATCTAATTGTTTATTTTTGAAGCGGATATAGAACTAAATATTCTGTGAATATTTCAAACGTCTACCTGATGCCGTTATTAATACCGAGCAAAACGGCAAAAAAATACGGGAGCCCCTTTCGAATATTTATTTTATTCAGTTTTTAGTATTTTTTGTTATAGCGGCAACAGAAATACATTATCTGAGAAAATTTCAACTGCCTAGCTATCACGGTTCATGAGATACAGACAGACAGACAGCCGGACGGACAGTGAAGTCTTAGTAATAGGGTCCCATTTGGCACCCTTCGGGTACAGAACCCTAAAAATCAGTGTAGCCGTTTCGGAAGAGTTTGATAACAACACTGTGACACGAGATTTTATTTATTCTATTAGATTTACTCTACTAAATTACAACCACGACCTCCCCACCAAAACGACGAGCCAAGTTGGCGCCTCTATTTCTTTTTAATAGTGACGTCATTACATGAAGGTTTTCAACTTTCATGTTTATGTTTAATCTTGATGGCCAATGATGGCAAAGTAAATGTGCTAATGATTTAGGCCGCGTTTCAAGCTGAGGTTTCTAACATCCGCAATCGTGCTTCACGATCCCAACACTCCTAATGCATTTCATCATCATCATCAGCCATTTTACGCCCACTGCAGGACATAGGCCTCCCTCGTGGTTTTCATAACAATGAGGGGGTTTGTCATAATCGCCACGCTTGGCAGGCGGGTTGGCGATCGCAGTATGCGGTCGGAATCTCAGGAAGACGCTGCTGCCCGTCTCCTGGTAATTTATTTCCTTAGTAGCCTTCTACGACATCCACGGAAGGAAATGGAGTGATGCTATTCTTAATCCGGTGCCACACGGAAAGCATTTGTTTCGCTATTAATATCGTTAGTTTATTATTGGCAACTAATTCATTTACCGAAATGCTTCACATAACTGACACGCATGTCGAAATGTTACAGATCTATACCCAGCTTTACATCCGTAAAAACCTTGCGTGCTAGTAATTTGTCTCAACCTACTTTATAACCGGCAGTAAATTAAGTGAAAATCTTGTCGAATTGCCGCTGTAAATATTTATTGAACAATTCTGCCGCAAATAGCCGATCTATAGGACCTCAATCGAACGAGCTTACGTATTTTATAGCCGAATATTGGCAGTTTCCCTGATATTACAGAGGTAATTTGATATCTGGTTACAACGTAAATTTGGTTGGCAGAATTTATTTCTCTCTTCCGCTTTCATTTTAGTCCGATAAAGACTGCCTCGTTGGACTAGCCGTTAAGGCGCTTAAGTACCAAGATAGATGTCGTGGGTTCGATTCCCACTGTGGCCCGCCGTACATTTGTACAAATGGCCTCAGTCTGGGTGTATTTCCATGTTTGTGAAGTCCTTGCCTGGTTACCATAGTACAGAGTACTATGGCACACATAGTATCCTGGTTTGGGACCAGGTCAAGTGATTGTGTTGTGTGGAAGTTATTTATTTATAAAAATATATTTTAGTAAGTTACTAATTGATCCCCGTAGCTTAGCCTGCTTGAAGTTTACAATTATAGAAATGAGGAAGTATTGATCCACCCTTCGGATCACCAACTAGCTATTTGGCTAGCCAGGTACCGTATATTCACTTATAGCTAGCTTACTGCTGGATATGGGTCGCTTTCCTCTGGCAAACAGATCATCATCATTCAGCCACAAGCAGTCCACTGCTGGACATAGGCCTCCTCCATGGATTTCCAAAAAGCCCGGTTGGAAACGGCTTGCATCCAGCGTCTTCCTGCCACTTGGATGAGGTCATCTGTCCATCTTGTGGATGGTCCTCCTACGCTGCGCTTGCCGATATGTGGTGTCCATTCGAGAACTTTTCGGCCCCATCGGTCATCAGTTCTGCGTGCTATGTGCCCCGCCCACTGCCACTTCAACCTACTAATCCACTGGGCTATGTGGACGACTGTCATTCGTCTACGAATCTTATCATTTCTGATTCGATCTCGTAGAGAAATTCCGACCATAGCCCTTCCCATAGCTCGTTGCGTGACCTTGAGCTTTCTTATGAGGCCCATAGTGAGAGACCACATTTTAGTGCCATAAGTCATCACTGGTAACACACACTCGTTTTGTCCATGTTCATTTAAAGGCCCACCCGTTGGGAAACTCGACTGAGGTCTTCGAGCATTATACCGAGGTCTGCCATCTTTTCTGCCAACACAACCGGTACCTAGTTAAACAAATAATATTAAACTAAAAAATTAGAAGATTATGTGGAGAAGAAGCTAACAAAGAAACTCAACAATCGCTAGATTGATTCGTAGTTCCTTATTTTTATACACTTATCTATTCACTGTGCTAGTACCGTTAGTGGTAGTTTCAGATTTAAAAGACTATGTGGAGAAGAAGCTAACAAAGAAACCCCGCAATTGCTAGATTGATTCGTAGTTGCTTATTTTTACACACTTATCTATCCACTGTGCTAATACCGCAGCCCCTGCGGCACGTCACAGCGACAAAGTATTTTATTGCAAAGAAAAGCGGAAAAGCGAAATAAAGAAATATCTGTCGTGCCGCGAGGCAGGACTGACTTATAACCAAGTGGCCAAGTCCACTAAATGCGTTATTGTTCATAATGTTCATTGGATTAGCACGGTGTTGGGGGTATCCTAGTATGGGACCGTTTATATTGATTTGTGTGGAAGTTATTTATTTATTTATATAAAGAGATGTCACTGGAGGTATGTTCCTGTCTGTGACACATAAGCAGCCTATGTAGGTACGTCCCACTGTATGGCACAGGACTTCTCTCAGGGAGAGAGTATGGGCTTAATCACCACGCGTGCTCACCGCGGATTGGCGATTTCAAGCACTGAGGTATGTGAATAGCTCAGACACTCAGGTTTTCTCACGATGTTTTCCTTAATAGTTTAACTTAGAAAACAAAGTAATAGGTATATGCCCGCACTGGGAATCGAACCTGGGTCTCTCGCTTCCGAGTCCAATTTTCTACCCACTAGGGTACCACCGCTCTCGTGCCTGTGACGCGTTTCAGAATAACAAGACAACACACTAAAACGCACATAAAAAGAAGTACCTACGGCAGCTTATAGCAACCGACCAAATAGGTCCAATAGTGCGTTCGATTAAGAGACATTGAGTACCATCTTCTTTTCTCTGTAGTGTCATCTCCTATAAAAGGTCGGCTATTATGACGAGAAAAAGATTTCACGAGAATCACCAGTATAAAGGAGGGCTTTACCGATGGCGCAGCCTTTGATAAGTTATTTTCATCATCATCATCATCATCATCATCATTAAGCCACAAGAAGTCCACTGCTGGACATAGGCCTCTTATTAATTATTAATAATAATTATTATTAATAATTCCTAATTATTTTCGTTCATAGGATATTTTTTTATATTCAAAAAACATGGTTTTAAGCATTATCTAACAAACAGAACCAGACCAAAACAGAAAACCATATATTTTTTTTTTAACATCATCATCATCAGCATCAGCCCCATGAGGGGTTTTGCCATAATCGCCACGATTGGCAGGCGGGTTGGCGATCGCAGTATGCGGTTGGAATGTCAGGTAGACGCTGCTGCCCGTCTCCTGGTAATTTATTTACTTAGTCGCCTTCTACGACATCCACGGGAGGAAATGGAGTGACGCTATTCTTAATCCGGCGCCACACGGCACAAAATTTAAATTGAACGAGCAAATTTCAAAAGTCTTGGAATAAATTGTACAACAAATGAGAATCTCTAACCGACATTAACTTAACCGATTAGGCATTTTAGAAAGAAGCTTGTATTGAACAAATACGCATTTGATTTGTCCTAATAAACGTATTTCTTTCTTTCTTTTTTTCTTTCTTCACTTGGTAGACTCTAGGTCCAGCTCAGAAACTGCAAATAAAGGGCCAGACCGTTTCAGGAGCTCTTGTTTCAGTGAGCCCTTAAGCTGAAGAGCCTTCTTGTCCAATCCACTCCGCCAGATAACAGTTCTTTAAATTATACTTATCTCGAGCGGTTGATCTTGCTTTATAAATGTTTATTGAGCTTAAATTGCGTTTTATGTTTTCTAGGGGTTAAAATATTTTATATCTTCTACTTCACCTGAAGTGCTGTGAGAGAAGGCTTGTAGCTTGCAGTAGGACGTATATAAGCTATAACATAACGTAGGTAAATATATCATATTGTTCTCTCTGCTGCATTATTTTCTTTAAGATAAAAATGCCTCGGGTAGGTGCACACTGGATTACCAATTTCGAGCGCTAAATTCATATAATGGGAGGTACCCGGCGCTACCTCGCGCCGCACATCGAAAAATAATACCACATAATTAACATAACATAAACTCACGCCTGTATCCCAGAGGGGTAGGCAGAGACCAGGGACTGCGACTTGCCACGATCCTGACAGATCACTTCATCAACATTCATTAGCTAATACATCCCCTATTTAGTCGAAGTATGTCCGTCTGGGATGTCCCTCACCGGCCTGACAGACAGACGGACAGACAGACGGACACGGTGAAATTATAAGAGTTCCTAAAATAACGGAACCCTAAAATGTTATTTACCCTAGTTCTAAGTTGTGGTTTCTGAAGATAGCTAACAAAATTATTGCGGTCTATGATCTTCACTTTTTGCAAAAACGTATTGTAAAAGAAGATATTATGATTTTGACGGGAAACGTTTCGGTAGGGTATTAGGGTATGCGAGGGCTGTAACTCTGTTACTACGTGTCGTGTGAAATTTATTATATAACGTTGAGTAGGACAAAGTAGCCATTATTCAGATCCTCTTGACTCGTGCCACTAAATGGCGCCAGTGCCGCGTAACACATTGCGTGGTTTGAGCTATAAAAGAACGGTTACTCATAGACGTATCACGTTAAGCCAACGGCCGTGTAACCCGACATAGCCCCACCTCCTTTTTTTCTAAACAGCGCTATTGTTCAGTATTGTTTTACTAAATATAAACAATCTTGATACGTCTTTTTATTGAAATGTACACTTTATAAATCTAAATATTTACATTTTACTTGAATTTAATGTAATTTCACATTGACTTTTGTAAAGTGTAAAGATTTAGATTTATATATTTTAATAAAAAGACGCATCAAGATTGTTCAGAAGATTGTCTCTTTAAAGGATATAAATTATGTTCTTTTAACATAATTTATACTCACACATCCTATGGCGGGAATTTCCGAATCTCAATGGGCACTCAATTCACCTTCCAGACTCTCTAACGAGCTTGTCAGATGCAGACGAGCACATTCAGGGGGCGGAAAAGAAAATGAGTCATTTTCGTCGAAAGTAGGTACATTCCTTCGCGTCAGTCGAGCTTGGTAGGTTCTACGCGAGATGGGACGTACTCTGGTAGTGTATTAGACACATTACGTATAGGTAGCAGTGTAAAGTAAATTGTCCAGTGGATACATAAAATAAACCCGTCAGTTATATATTTTTTTATTGTAAGTATTTTATGTTTAATCTGCCTCAGATCGTCGGTTCTGCAAGCTAGGGCGTCTTACGCTGCGTTTGCCAGTTCGTGGTCTTCAGTCGAGAACCTTTGTACAGCATCGACTATCGGTTCTTCGGCAGCGGTATGGTAATTTTAGTTCTTTGGCGAATTGTCTCACTTCTGAGTTGCTCCATCAAAGAGCCTTCGAGTATAGCCCGTTCCATAACACGGTACGTGACTTTGAATTGGTCTTAGTCGATTGGTCGATTAGTCTTACCGTCAGTGTCTACGTTCCGCACTCATTGAAGACTCTTGACTTCAGGCTCTGAGGAATAGCCGAAAATATTAAACCTTCTTTCATTCAACTGCGAAGCGAACGTTAGAAGATCGAAAAGTCATACACTTATTCACAAAAATACAAGAAATCAGTGAGTTTTGTTAATTTTAATTATATTTACTGAGACGTTATACCTTTAAAATTCCGTATATTTTTTTAACTTTTTTCTATATTTAGGATTATGGCGGAGGATTATGGCAAAACCCCTCATGGTTATGAAAACCACGAAGGAGGCCTATGTCCTGCAGTGGGCGCCAAATGGCTCATGATGATGATGATGAGATGCCTAATGTTTGCCCACTATTTCACATACTTGATGATGTTTTTGGTCCCCTGACTTCGGTCACGGTAAATAATTCAACCCCTGTGTTGGTGGCGTTGGTGTGCATACTTCCACTACAATTTCATTGTTATTCAATTATTAATATTATAATTTATTTACTTTTGAAAAAGTGTAAAGACTAGGTGATTCCATATTAATAAAATAACTATATCATACATTTTATAACGGACAAGAATATACTGCTATTTTATAACGGACAAGAATATACTGCTAAAGGTCATTCGCATGGTGGCGTGGTGGCCGGATCACCTCAGCTGTCCCAAAAATAAACACAGTAAGGGACATTTTTTTTCTAAGCCGAGATATTTCAACTATTGGTTACTGGAACCAACTATTAACACATAGGGGTATTTCTCAGTTTTGAAAAAATATCTTTCTTCTTTATTTTTGGGACAACCGACCTATTTCCCTCTAAAATGGTTGAGACTGGTGATGCATTATGCTCGTGAACGGGTGCTGTTCGCGTTTCTGGCCGTAGCATTAATGTTTTTCCTACTTTTGTAAGAAAATTATCTAATATTTTAGCATTTAAAGTTATTTATGGAACTTATAGAATCCTCCATTCCGTGTGGCGCCGGATTACGAATAGCGTTACTCGATTTCCTTCCGTGGATGTCGTAGAAGGCGACTAAGGAAATCAAATACCAGGAGACGGGCAGCAGCGTCTTCCTGAGAATCCAACCGCATACTGCGATCGCCAACCCGCCTGCCAAGCATGGCGATTATGGCAAAACCCTTCATGGTTGTAAAAACCACGAAGGAGGCCTATGACCTGCAGTGGGCGTCAAGTGGCTGATGATGATGATGATAGAATCCTACTAATATTATAAATGTGAAAGTTTGTGAAGATGTTTGGATGTTTGTTACTCAATTTACATGAAACTTGGCATACAGATAGATAATTTTTTTACGTTCTGTAAACGTCAATGCAATTACGTCGTTTTAGATTTCTGATTTCATATGGCTCGCATATTTCGCATAATCAACCTTTTTTGTAAAAATTCTGCCACATTGCAGACATGCGAGTGCACCGTCATTGATGTAATAGTAATAGGCACGCGAATAATCAAATTAGGATGGAGATGGGCAGGGCATAAAGATAGATACTGAAGGAACGATATTTCAAGTCTTGCGTTATTTCAATAACACAGCAGAAATGCTCTCTGTCAAGTAGTTAGATCTATTAATTTCTATGTCATGCTACATAGAACTGAAGAGAAATTTATATCGCTTTGAAATAGGAGTACGAGATTAAAATACCGGAATGTGCCCAAATTAATGATAGTATTCGAACGAAGGCTCTTTTACTTAGAAAAAGGTCGAGTGTTATTTATTGACCATTTTAACCCGCGGGCCATTTATTCTCAAGGGGGCAAACGCGGACCTCATTAATTTCGAATTAAAGCCGTTTTTATCATTATAGCCTTTTATTGTCACTGCAAAGGTATTGTACTTAATTGAGACTTGATCAATCCCTGGTTTCTTGTTGATAGTCGGCCAAAGTGCATACAAAAAGAATGAAAGCAGCTAAGAGCATATTAATTAACATATTGTTAGTGTACGGAAAATCGAAGCGTTGCGTTGGTTTGGACTTGTAGAGAGGATGAAGGAAGAAAGATTAACGAAACAAATATATCGAGGGAATGTGGATGGAAGGGCCGATAAGGGACGACCCAGGCGGACATCATCATCATTCAGCCACAAGAAGTCCACTGCTGAACATAGGCCTCCTCCATGGATTTCCAAAAAGACCTGCTGGAAGCGGCTTGCATCCAGCGTCTTCCTGCCACTTGGATGAGGTCATCTGTCCATCTTGTGGCTGGTCGTCCTACGCTGCGCTTGCCGATATGTGGTCTCCATTCGAGAAGTTTTCGGCCCCATCGGCCATCAGTTCTGCGTGCTATGTGCCCCGCCCGATGCCACTTCAACTTACTAATCCGCTGGGCTACGTCGACGACATTCGTTCGTCTACGGATCTCATCATTTCTGATTCGATCTCGTAGAGAAATTCCGAGCATAGCCCTTTCCATAGCTCGTTGCGTGACCTTGAGCTTTCTTATGAGGCCCATAGTGAGAGACCATGTTTCAGTGCCATAAGTCATCACTGGTAACACACACTGGTTGTATAATTTTGTCTTCAGCGATTGAGGTATATTAGACGAAAAGACTTTTCTAAGTTTCCCGAATGCTGCCAATTGACCTCTTTCACGCAGTTGGACCGGCCTAGTTGGACTGTGTGTCCTAAGTAGACGTATTCGTCTACAACTTCAAGAGTCGAGTTCCCCAATGTTATTGGGGTGGGCACAACACGGGCATTCGACATGACCTTCGTTTTGTCCATGTTCATCTTAAGGCCCACCCTTTGGGAAACTCGACTGAGGTCTTCGAGCATTATGCTGAGGTCTTCCATTATTTTTGCCATGACTACTATATCGTCGGCAGGCAGGCGGACATACTTCGACCAAATTGGGGATGTATTCGCAATAGGGAAGATAAAAAGTACCCGAAACCGGCGTGCGTGCATGCAACGACTAAGGAATATTGAGGAAGTGAAAGTAATCTATCAGGATTGTGGCATTGGCAGTCGCTGGTCTCTGCCTACCCTTCTGGGATACAGGCGTGAGTTTATGTATACATAAAAAATCGGAGGATAAATATCAAGAGATAAAAAGTAATCTATATAATGCTCCTGTGCTGTATTTGTTCCTGTGCAAATTTCCATCCAGATCCGTTCAGCCGTGATTGGGTAACATACATCCTTCCATCCAAACACTCGCTTATAGTTAAATAATACTTGTGAGATTTATTTATTTGCTCCGCCAACACGGTAATGGGTTAAAAATGAATAAGAGTCCTTATTTCTTTCTCTACGACGAATAGGTACTTTTCATGATAATTACCCGTCAAAAAGTTATTCTAGTCACGTGGTACAAAAACGGCATCAATAACTTCAAGGTCTTAAGTTATATATGTATAAAAAGTAGCCTACTCGACAAACGTTGTTTTGCCGTAATAATTAGCCTACAACCCATTCTGAGACTTCCCATATCTTTACTTGCCGAGTCTGAGTCCGAGAAAATAATGTTTTTACGCGTCTACGCTGTTATGAGAGAACTTAAGAATATTGATAGGTATATAGTTTTTATTTTTATTTTTTTTCTACGTTTTTTATCATATAAAAACAATGTCACTCCAATCTAAGTTTGACGCAAGTTCCCCATTACAGTAGGTACGCCACTCGCAACTAATTAAGAATAAATAATCTAACATAGTACCTACTACTAATTAAGATGCCAGACAGTGACAACTATTAGTTATACATAATTCAATTTAAATTAGGTAGGTAATTGTTTAATTTAGATTTCTTTTATTTTTAGGCAATGGAAGAAAAAAAATCTATCACTGACGGGCGGACAGAGATTATGTTGATGCATAGTAATACAATGACAATTGCATGAACGCATCGATTTCATGCCATTGCTGTCGAATGTACCCAAAAATCTTGCCTAAAAAGTTTCTTGCGGTAAGTAAGCAAGATGAAATCGACATCGAATAAATATTATCGCAAACTAAAATCATCTCAAATCGTAATATACTGAAGCACAAAATTCGCTAACATCCGTGACATTGTATGGCCACAAAGCAAAAAGGAAAAGCAGCACAATTTAGCCTCCGCATTACATAAGTACGTTATTTCGATGTTATCACCTCTGATTCAGTTCTCCGAGCTATGTGCCCCGCCCACTGCCACTTCGACTGAGCAATTCTTCGAGCTATATCAGTAATGCGGGTTCTTCTGTGGATCTCGTCATTCCTGATTCGATTACGCAGTGAAAGTCCTAACATAGCTCTTTGCATTGCTCGTTGGGCGACCTTAAGCCTTCTTATGAGCCCTTGGGGCGAAAAGGTACCTGGTGACCTTGTTTTATTTTTCCTAGTTTTGTTTTTAGCCGACTACCAAAAAGGAGCAGATTCTCAATTCATCCGCATACTTTTTTATGTATTTTCAAATAGTTCGTCGATAATTCTTTACCACGTTGTCCGATTTTATTCATTCTTTTTTTTTGTTCTTTTTGGGTACCTATTTTGGTCAAGATTGTTGATAAGATCCATGAGCAAGTCATTGAACTCTTCTTTTTAGTCCGTGCTTTTCTTGATTTCGGGTTTAGTAAAAAAGAATGCCTATGTGTAGTAAATGTTAAATGTATTTTATATACAAATCCTAAAATTGCAAAAGTTTTTCCAGATTTATCTGTCACCAATCAAGACACGCCTCTTTACTTTTACTTTCTGCCACTACAGAAATGTATTTGTAAAAAAATGAGAACTCGAATCTTTCCAGTTTTGTCTGACAACACTCAATCACGCTTCTTTATATTCTTTTTACTTTGTACCAATAGCGAAAAGTATACGTTAAAAACTTAAATCTTTTAACCAATTTCAAAAGAGGTTCATATTTGGCATATTATTTTTTTATGTAGGGGCAGCGACAGTTCCTTACCACAAGGTCCGACTTTATTGATTCTTTAATGTTAAAAAGGGGATATCTTAGAGGGGGTCTCATATAAATTTGATCAAGATCTGTTGGCGGGATCCATGAGAAAATCATCAAACTCTTCAATTTGTACAGGCATCTTCGCGGCATTACGGATACAACCTCACTGCGATAAAGAATAACGCCAGCGCCACCTAGTGTTAACATTTGCGAACTATAGTTTCTGTTTATTTTTGGCACTAGGTTTTTTAGTCTTTAGCGGCTTGTATCTGATGGCTATCAAGACACGCCTTTACGTTCCTTTTACTTTGTGCCACTGCAGAAAAGTACTTCTGCCTCAGCGTAGTGGCAGTGGCTTCACGAAAGTAAATACCGAAATTAACGACCACGAGCCAAGCAATATTATTTAGCCGACCCGATCAGGTTTCGGGGGTTATTCTAGCAGCAATAAAGGGAGTTGTAAAAGATTACTGCCGTACCTTCTAACGAGATAATTCTGTGTTCAATTTCCGTGCACCAGGATTCGTATACAATGTGTTCACTATTTCTAATTGTAGTGTTTGTAAGTGGGTATATCGTAAACATGTATGGGGGTAGGCAGTCTGTTTCCGAGCATTAAACCGTGTGTAATGTGTTCCGATGTTTTATTAGATAATCCAAGTAAAACATAACAAATTGGCGACGAAATAATTACTTACGTGTGCAAAACGGTGAAATAAGTATTGCATTGACAGCTAAGAGTGGTGCTTCTGTGAACCTTTGAGCTACCTCCCCAATATCTACTTCCTCTACCACCTCCGGCTCTGGAGGAGGTTCGGGTACTGATGCCTCACAATCATAGTAGGTTAAACCATCATCTTCGGCCTCGCCTCCTTTATACCGCAATAAATGATCGACATGTTTCCTAATACTAATATTTAACTCTGGTATGTAAACTAGGTACATCCTATTACCGATTCTTTCTTTAATGATACCTTGTTTCCAGACACTTTTGTTTCCGTAATTATAATAATGTTTTATAAGCACTTTTTCACCCACTGTGAACTTCACTTTCCGCTGTCCGCCAAATTGATCACATTGTGAGGTCTGTTTGGACAAAACATTCTGGTTAGCTTCCGATGACAACAACAAATGCGAGCCGGTGGGCGAGTCGTGCAACAGATCGAGACGACCGCGTAAACATCGGCCAAACATTAATTGTGCGGGCGTTAAACCGGTTGTGCTATGTACAGAGTTTCGGTAGCTGAATAAAAACTTGTTTATGGTCTTTTGAATTAATGTTTGGTCGTGGCTTTGAGTTAACATGACTTTTAAAGCTTTCTTCATAGTTCTCACGCTATTCTCGGCCTGGCCATTGGATGCTGGATGGTACGGAGCGCTAGTTAAATGATTAATTCCGTTAACTTTACAATAATTTTCAAATTCTGCTGACACAAAATTTGACCCATTATCCGTCACCAAGGTCTCCGCCAAACCATATCTACTGAATGTTTCCGTTAATTTTAGTATAATAGTTTTCGTATCGGTTTTGGTCATAACGTAACACTCCAGCCACTTTGAATGCGCATCTATTATTACTAGAAATTGATTGCCGAACAAAGTAAACATGTCGAGATGAACGCGTTGCCACGGTTTCTCCGGGTACGGCCACGGAGCGAGCGGTGAGCGGGGCGGAGCGGATCGCAGTGCATTACAAACGGAGCATGACCCAATCTTTTCTTCTATGTGAGTGTCTATATTAGGCCACCACATACGCGCTCTTGCCTCTGTTTTAGTTTTAACGACCCCAAAATGCGAACTATGAAGTTCCTCCAGAAGCTGTTCCCTATACTTGGTAGGTATTATAAGTTTGTGCCCACGTAAAACGCATTCTTTCTCTAAGGAAAGCTCCCACCTACACATATAAAATGGCCTTAAACTGCCATCGTTGCACTTTGCGGGCCAGCCGTGCTGAATATAATCCTTTACCTTACTCAGAATTTCGTCCCGGCCCGTTTCAATTTGAATGTCTTTCATAGTAACTGGTTTCAACATCGAATCTGTTATAAAGTTTATAAATAACCCTTGATTAATCACATCCGAATCCTCTTCCCCCACGCAGTTCCTAATCGCGCGTGATAGAAAATCTGCAACATTGCTCTCGCTTTTTACATACTCTATTTCAAAGTTGTATGCTGTCAAGAATAAGGCATACCTTTGTAATCGATTTGCGGCGAGTTCTGGAACTCCCTTCTTGCTGCCAAAGATTGTAATAAGTGGCTTGTGATCTGTTCTTAGTAGAAATGGAACCGTGCGCCCATACAAGTAGTGATGGAATTTCTTTATGGCAAAAACTATCGACACCGCTTCTTTCTGTATTTGCGCATAATTCCGCTCCGCTTTAGACAGTGAACGTGATGCATAAGCTATGACTCGCTCTTCGCCGTTGGGCTGTCTCTGCGCGAGCACTGCGCCGAGCCCGGCCGGCCCTGCGTCTGACGTCACTATTGTCGGGTAGTCCGGATTATAGTGCGCCAAAACCCTCTCAGACATTAACTCTTCTTTTATCTTGAGAAATGCTTCGTTTTGCTTGTGGCCCCATGCCCACTTAACACCTTTTTGCAATAACTCATGAAACGGAGACAAAACACTGGAAGTGTTAGGAACGAAACACCGGTAATAGTTAACCATTCCAAGAAAAGATTTCAACTCGCTTACATTTTTAGGTCGCTCGCAGTTCTGAATAGCCTCTATCTTTTGTTTTGATTTATGCAGCCCGTTCTTATCAATTACAAAGCCCAGGTACTCCACAGAGTCTTTAAATAACTCACATTTATCTGGTTTTAAACGCAATCCTGCATCTTGTAAACGTTTTAATACCAATTCTAATCGTTCAAAATGCAGTTCCCTATTACTTGCGGTCACTAAAATGTCATCGAGGAAAATACATGTACCTTCAATGTCTCCTATCAAATTTTCCATAGTTTGTTGAAATATAAAAGGCGCGTTACTTAGTCCGAAAACCAGTCGGTTGTAACGGAACAAACCCTTATGGGTATTTATGCATGTTAAATCTCTTGAATCATCCAGAAGCAGCTGATTGTACGCTCTGGACAAATCTAATTTGGAAAATTCCTCCCCTCCGTGCAGTTTAGCAAACAAATCTTCTATCCTCGGAATAGGGTAATTGTCCATATACAAGACTTTATTTAGTGTTACCGAATAGTCGCCGCAGATGCGTACATTCCCGTCAGGGCGTAAAACAGGGACAATCGGGGTAGCTACTTCTGCATGGTCCACTTTTTCTATAATACCTAGATTTTCTAGTCGTTTTAATTCCGACTCGATTTTTGCTTTTAATGCTAACGGTACGGTCCGTGGTTTGAAAAACTTTAACTCTGCGCCCGGCTTTATTTTAAGTTCAATTTTGTGTTTATTGAAGGTACCCAATTCATTTGAAAAAAGTTGTTTATATTTTTCCCTTAACCTATTCGCAAAATCCTCCTGTGCAATATTATTAATGCTACATAATTGTAAATTGAAAGCGCTAATAAAGTCGCGTCCTAATAATACCGGTTGATCTGTTTTGGTGGCAATAACAAACATATCAATCGGTTTTGTGTTATCATTATAGCTTACTGGTAGCGTTACGCGACCCAGTGGCAAAATCTTTGACCCATTATAGCAGTTTAACACTACCTTGGACTGTTCCAAACTACAATTGGTTTTAAACCCTGCTTCAAACATTCCACTAGGCAAGACAGAAACAGCGCTCCCGCTATCAATTTCACATGTAATATTTTGTCCCGCGATCGAAACAACCTGTCGCATCGGCTCGCCATTTAGAGATTTAATATTAAATAAATCATAGTTATAGTTACCCTCCATTACGTCGCTGTCATCGACCGCCAACAAGTAATTGTTTTTCCGATTTAATTTACACATTCGTTTCAAATGTCCTTTCTTATTACAATTTTGACAAGTGTAGTTTATGAAACGACAGTCTTCCTTTGAATGGTTCCAATATCCACACACCGCACACCGTGCCTTATTGGTGACACCTTGAGCCGCAGCGCCGCCGCCGCCGCCGCGCAGTGAGTAAACGGGTTGAGCCGCGCTCTGAGCCGATACTTGCGTTTTCTGAAGTGCCAGGCGCGCGCAACGTACGCTCTGCGCCAGGTCCAATGCACGGTTAAAAGTGAGACTATTTACATTCTCTGAAAAAAGCTTCTCTTTCTCCTTCACATTCTCTAATCCCAACACAAACCGGTCACGTAAAGCCGTGTCGAGCTCGGATTTGAAGCCGCAGTGTTGTGCCAGGTTGCGCACTCGAGCCGCCCACTCTGCTAAATCCTCGCCCGGTCGTTGTTCAGCCTTGTAAAAAGTATAACGTTCCGCGAAACTGCTCTTCTTTGATACAAAATGTGCGTCCAACAGTTTTATCAGGCCGTCATAATTGTTACTATCTAAGCCGGTAGGGTAGGCTAAATCCGTTGCCACTCGGTAGGTATCTTCTGCCAGAGCTGTTAGTAATAAAGCTTTTCTTTTCACTCCTGCTTTGTCGTTTTCTTCTGTTATATCATTTGCCAAGCAATACTGGATGAAACGACTTTTAAAAATTCCCCATTCTTGAGCACGATGATCAAAATAGAGGCTGCCGCCGAACATTCCATTTGTGCCACTCATTGTATTTTGTTTCTTTCAAAATACCACTCTTCTAACATAATAACACTAATTCAATAGAGCGAGACAGAATTCAAGGTTTCACACTTCATAATAAAGATTTCCACTCTTCTGCTCTTGAAGCATAAAATAAATTATATCCCCGAGGGCTAGGCCGGAGACCAGAACCCTATATCATAAAACTACAATTCATGGTTTACTATGACAATTCAATGTACATTGCAGCTGATTAACTAACGGATTAGCGAGTAGGAAGACTTAGCGACGCAATGTACATAGTATTGTCATAATTTATTATTCATAATTCATTATGACAATTCGATGTACATTGCGTAGCCAAGCTTTATTTACCGGACCTTTCTGCAACAGGCTGTTTAATTCAAATACAATAATAATAATTGCCAATGCGCGGTGGTCACGCATGGTAATTAAGCCCATACTCTCTCTCACTCTCTCTCACTCTCTCTCTCTCTCTCTGAGAAGGCCTGTGCCCTGCAGTGGGACGTTCCTAAAAAAATACTCATCATCATCATCATCATCAGCCATTTTTACGCCCACTGCAGAACATAGGCCTCCCTCATGGTTTTCTCTAACCATATAACCATAAAGGGTTTTGCCATAATCGCTACGCTTGGCAGGCGGGTTGGCTATACAAAAAATACTATACACAATAAAATCATACCTACTAGTAAATAAAAAGAGGGTCGGTACGGTCTTAGAGCGACTTGTACCATGTCACTGGAAAATGGATAAACGAATAAATAACTGGATGTTACGCATACAGTTTATTTATGGATGGCTCTGCAAATGTCCTGGTGCAAGACGTTTTTGGAATTATGTACTGGATTGCGCTTCGCACGGATAAACAGTTAGATAGTGCTGTCAGAATAGCGTTGGCGCAAGCCAGCTTAGGCCCTGGCCACACAGAAAAGACGCGACGCGTTGCATAGAGTTCGCGCACTTCAATACATTTTGTATGAAAGTGAAGAAGAAAGACGACGACGCGTCTTTTCCGCGCCCTCGAGGCCTCGCCCACGTCCCTTCTGTGTGGCCAGGGCTTTAGTATTTTTAAATAGACGAGATTAGAAAATTGAACTTCAGACTTTTTGCCAGCCAAGTGGCAAGATAGGGTGAAACAAAATCCCCACTTATGCGAAAATAGGAGGTCCTACTCTTTTTCTGTTGTAGCACTTGTGTTCGGCATGATTGTATTAGGTACTATTATTTTTTGTTTTCGTTTCTCTACATAACTTCGTATTATTTTTGTGTTACAATGGAAATAAATATTTTTCACTTTCACTTTCATTTACTCTACTTGCCCACTACGAACGACAATACTTATAACTTCTACGGTACCGTTATTCTAAACAAGATGTTATGTCCGGCTATTTCTAACAGTTTCCGATATCGGAAACGGTTCTACCTGGTATCACTGTTTGTACTAAGTCCCTTCCGTACTTACAGGGTCTCTCTTTACGACCCTATTAATGGGAGCTCGGTCGATGTTGCCAGTTTCTGCTTCGATTGATTGCCTAAGATTAGAGGAATCACAGTTTGGAAACTTCTTTTATGGTCAAGTAAATAAGGAAATAATAATATTGTATTCACTGCCCCTCCGCCCTCCTAGTTAGGCACCCAAATGCAATAAGAAGACGGTGTGTAATACAATCGACAATAGGTCGCACATTCGTTGCAAAATCGTCCTTAACGTAACTGATTAGAGTACAAGTGTGTAAAAGTTGGCATGCTTGCGCAAGTACTGGGCTAAACAAGAAGTGTTGACGCGTAAACAGTATCCAACAGTAAAATATATCTGCAACAATGGAAAGTAATGTATTTTCCTCTAAAGTGAACCGAAATACATAAAAATGCAAAATGTACTGAGTCCAAAGACCCAATGCATCATGGCATGGCAACAAGAGCTAACTTTACGACACGTAGCTCTATAGCCGTAGAATAACAACGCGCGACTTCTTTTATCACGCGTTATCTCGTGCACAACTATCATAATGAGCTACATACCATTTTTCTCACACGTAAGCCAGAGAATCTCGACAAACAATCACGAAACGACTCACAAGTCACACGTAGCCTGTTGCGTCTGAGGAGATGCAATGTGCGTTAAGCAGTGACACTTTTAACATACCCCTGCTCACTGAATAGACACTTCCACATCATGGAACTGACCAAGAGCCCGCTAAGCCTCAAGAAAACCTCAAGGGAGAGGAAATACTATTTACGTGACCATTCACTGGGAGGGCGTAAAAAAGCAACGGACCGTCATCATTGGGAACATGGAATCTCTTCAAGAGGCCAGCATTGCTTTGGTGTCACTGATGCCAGCAGTGACATCGAAGCACTGTTAGTCTTCTGAAAAGAGATATGCTGGCTGGTGTGATCTCACAGTCCTGTTACGTATAATGGCACAAATTATATTATGCACGGATATTCATTCGTTTATTTTTTCATTTTACTATTTTCCGACGTTTCGGTACTTTTGCAAGTCCCGTGGTCTCCGTAGACTGAGATGACAGTCGTCTTTGTGAAAGCATTAACTGTTACTTTACTACCCTCGGCAAAAACTACAAAAAAATATTAAGTTACGTTCCAAAAATATTTTGGCAATTTTTTAGATTTTCAACTTCAAATACAAATATTTTTTATTTGTGAAATATTGGTAGGTACAAATATAATGATGCGTAAAGGTGTAGAAAAAAGTAACAAGTCCTCCATATTTTACCTTGTGGCGTACAAATATTTAAATTGGCAAAACAATTATTTTATATAAAATAAAAATAAAATTGTTATTGAAATTAAAATTCAATCTCCAATTAAATTTTTGTTACGTCTAGTGCTCGTGTAAACCTTAGAAAATACTTCACCTAAATAACCATTGGTCCCAGCCACTACGTCGCATTGAAACGCGTGACAAAGAAGTCGCGCGTTGTTATGCTACGGCCACTGGAATGAAATGAAATGCAATATGCTAAACTGGGTACCAGGGCAGCATAAACTCGAAGGAACACTGGGATCAGAGTGTTAGAATAATCTACGTCACGACGACGAGCCCGGACGTAAACGCGTCTGTTTTGATTTTATAATGTGACGCTTGCATTGAAGCAAAGGAAACTGTCTCTGTTATTACATATTTTAAAATCCCGACTTCTGATACTTTCAGGGCTACTAAGTATATGTGCGCGGTCTGGCGTAAAGCATGGATGACTTGAATACTATTTCTTCTGTAGGATAAGATATTTATTTATTTACTTTATTTTATTTTATAAAGGAGGAAAAACAGAATTAACAAAAAATACTTAAATAGAGAAAATGAGTTAAGTTAATACATTTTGTTAACTCCTAAACATTCCTCACCGATAGATAAAAGCTTAATGATCTTAAATGACAAACTTAAAACAAATGGCGTGCAAGAAAATATACAACAATGCACACAAAAATTATGATGTGGTTAAGTAGGTAC
Source organism: Yponomeuta malinellus (assembly GCA_947308005.1). Lineage (NCBI taxonomy): Eukaryota > Metazoa > Arthropoda > Insecta > Lepidoptera > Yponomeutidae > Yponomeuta > Yponomeuta malinellus. The sequence continues at coordinate 10,099,516 of OX371017.1, forward strand.
TTATAGGTACTCAGCCATTTTCAGAAATCAAAGTACGGCGGTTCGAATCGACCTTTGTTTTGGTAGTCAAGCGTGTTACTATTGTTTCTGTAATAGTTTTCTGGTGTGTACAATAAAGAATATTCTTATCTTATCTTACTGTCAGGCATGTAGATAACTCTATCCAGCTGAAATATACAAGAATTTAGAATGCAGCTGTAAAGAACTTCCCCCGAGCGGAATATAAGTGCTTTGTATTATTCATGTCGCTTCGAATGCAAACTACTCGTCGGCTCACATTTAATTCAATGTGTGAATTAAGGCTGTTCTTACGTCGAGCATTCTGTCTCGCTCAGAAAATTTAACATTTTTAGTAATTATAATAAAATGAGTACACTTTTAATAAATGTGGTCTGAGGGTTTCATAGATAATAAAACCGCGGACATTCCTTACCCTGTACCTAATTTTCGATTGAGAAAACTTGATTCCAAAATTAATAATTTTGGAAATAATTTTTCGTTATTAAAAACTACGTAAGGGAAAACAAAAATATATTTAAAATGTCCGTAATTTAATTATGCAAGAAACCCTCAGACGACATTTATCAAAAGTTTACTCATTTCATTACAATCACAAAAAATTATAAATTAAGAGCGTAAGAGCAGCCTTAAGTTACTTCGTCGTGTGAGTACAGTGCAGTAGACGATACGTTAGCATGCGTCGTACCCGTAAGAGAACGTACCCACTAGGTACGTGACCTGTTTTGGGGGGAGGAGGGTCTACAAAGTACCACGCGCGGTCGCAGGGACGGGGGGGCTTAGGTCTTCGTCGCGTAGTCAATATCCTCTATGGCAGTGTTTTTCAATCTGCGGGTAGCGACCCCCAAGGGGAACCTTTCACGGGTAAAAAATTGTAAAACGTGGGTAACGGAGTATGGGTACGTTCCCTTACCTATATTTCGTACTTACGTTACGGGTGACTTTGCAACGACAAAGGCTTTTCGAGGAGGGAGCACACACTTTCTGATGAAAATAAAAACAGTCAACGTACTCGTAAATACTTACTTATACTAGAATTAAGATAAAAATACATAAACCGAGATTAGTTTTGGTGAACACTTACTCCATTGATCCCAAAGAGTATTTCGTAAGTTATAAAAATTATTCACTGTGCTCGGACCAACCACCTGCTTTTTTAGGGTTCCGTAGTCGACAAGGAACCCTTATAATTTTGCCATGTCTGCGTCCGCCTGTCTCTCTGTCTGTCTCGGTCTGCGGCTTAGTTGAGAGACGATTAAAGAATATATGATACTAATAATAAGCAGTACTAGAAAGCTCAAATTTGGAATGTGCATACATATTAATAACGCCGACAAAAGGGTAGGATGAAAACTTAAAAATATTTTTTTAGGTTAAGTTGGCATCCTAGTGGGTAGAACATTGGACTCGGAAGCGGGAGACCCAGGTTCGATTCCCAGTGCGGGCATGTACCAATGACTTTTCTTTCTAAGTTATGTACATTTGTGAAGTTATAGTAGCAATACCACTCGCTAACGGTGAAGGAAAACATTGTGAGGAAACCTGGGTGTCAGAGCTATTCACATGCCTCAGCGCTTAAAATCGCCAATCCGCGCTGGGCACGCGTGGTGATTAAGCCCATACTCTCTCTGAGAGAAGGCCTGTGCCCTACAGTGGGACGTATATAGGTTTTCTTATGAAGTTGTCATCCTACGCCTAGATTAGAGATACAATTTTTTTCTCGCATACACCATAGTGTAAGGTATCGTTGGATTGGTCGCTTAAAAATATTATGAGTGCAAGAAAACCATTTTTAGGGTTCCGTACCCGAAGGGTGACAAACTTACTAAGACTTCACTATCCGTCTGTCTGTATGTCTATCACCAGGCTGTATCTCATGAACCGTGATAGCTAGGCAGCTGAAATTTTCACAGATGATGTATTTCTGTTGCCGCTATAACAAAAAATATTAAAAACAGAATAAAATAAATATTTAAGGGGGACTCCCATACGATTGCTGTTTTTTGCTTGATATTAATAACGGCAACAGGTAGATGCTTGAAATATTCACAGAATATTTAGTTCTTTGTTCGCTTAAAAAATAACTAATTAAATTAAAATAAAATAAGTATTTACGGGGGGCAGGATACAACAAACGTGATTTTTTACCGTTTTTTCTTGATCTTTGTGTCTAATGTTGTATAGATACTACGGAACCCTTTGTGCGCGAGTCCGACTCCATCCGGCAACAGAAATACATCATCTGTGAAAATTTCAACTGCCTAGCTATCACGCTTCATGAGATACAGCCTGGTGACAGACAGAAAGACGGACAGACAGACAAACAGACAGACAGACGGACAGTGAAGTCTAATGCCCGGTGCCTATATTTAACGAATCGTTATTGGTAATCGGTAACTTATCCTTAACAAACGTCCCGTAACTTGAATAGCTGGTTGATATTTAAAAAAAATTTAGGAACCTTACAATTATTATCTCCATAGATACATTTATCGTACGGTACGTTATTCGAAACCGTTTTTAAGAGGAATACTTGAGTAGATATTTTACCATCCGTAAGCAAAACGAGTCGTTCTTGAATATAGGAACCGGGCATTAGTAATAGGGTCCTTTTTAGGGACATTCTTCGGGTACGGAACCCTAAAACTTATTAGATAACCAGCCAGCAATTTTTAAAACAAAAAGATATTATGTCACATTCTTTTTTTGTTACTATGCAAAAGCGGCCAACATTTTTGTTTACGAGTTCATAATAATAAATAACTTCGCATGGTTAACTCCCAAAATACCAGGAGTGCATAAAACTGGTGCAGCATAAATTTATTTGTATACGGTGTGGCGTTTACGCTCCGCTGGGAAACAGGTAATGAAATATCGACCTAACTTGTCGCGAGGCTTGCACTGTATTAACTTTTACCCAACTCGACCACTTTAAAAGACAGAAATGATGGATTTCTTAGTAGCTTATTTCAGGTAAATGTGTGGGATATTTACAGGGTTACCCCTGAAATGCGCAATTCTCTCAAGAAAGACGCCACATGTCAATTAGAACTTCTTTAGTCTGACGACTTACGAAGTATTTTTGTATTATTTTTTTAATCTGTAGAATTCTAAATGACCCGATGGGCCACCATAACAATTTAATTGTCCTTTTAGTTTTCGGTTATTTGCTTTCTAGGGTTAGTGGCGTTAATAATAAATAATGCAGTCTCTTTACGTGAAACTGTACGGCACAGGCCTTCTCTCATAAATAGAGTATGGGCTTAATCAACACGCGTGCCCTGCCCACCGCGGATTGGTGAAATCAAGCGCAATACTGCTACATTTTTTTGGTCCAGACAGTTAATAACAGGCACATACGCACACCAAATTACAGCTTTCTAGTACCACCGGTCTTTGCGCTAGGCCGTGAACGGACAGACAGACGGATGAGGGTTCCTTGTAGGACTACGGAACCCTAAAAATGAAGGGTTAAAAATAATAATAATAACTTTCACATAACATAATCACTTCAATCCTGATCCCAAACTAGGATACCCTCTGCTACGCTAACCAGGTAAGGTCATCACAAACATTGAAATTCACCCAGACTAAAGCTATTTGTATTTGCATGTACGGCGCCCCCCAGTGGGAATCGAACCCACGACCTCCATCATGGTAATCAGACGTGATACCGCTGGACCAACGAGACAGTCAAGGAACGATAGAACTTTAGAGACAGCCTTTCTGTTACGCCGTTACCATGTTTATCCGAAGCCGACATTGTTGGCACTGCGCCAGAGTTCGTAATAATGTGTCATTGCGCTTAACAGCTACTGGGAATTCAGAGGTCACAACTCTCCTCCCTAGCCGTATAAGAAGAGCTACCAACTCGTATAGCAAGAGCTGAAAGTAGCTTTCAGCTTTATTTAAGGAAGAATGGCATTATTTCTCTTCTAAAAATATATTCTAATAAAAGAATGGCCTGCCGCTGCTGAAAAAAGTTTCTTTCTCTCTCCCTCTGTCTCTATATTTTTGTCCCTTTCTCTAGCCCCCGCAGAGTGATTTATCGATCGCTTCCTTTCTCCACTTAACTTTTTAGTGGCATACATAAGTAGCACGACGACGTGAGTCGCGCGCTCAAAAGTCAAAACGCACCACTTTCGTTGACAATTTATTTCGACGTAAAGAATTTACATTCTGTTCGCTGAATGTCAATGTACTTCTCGTAATGGAGAAAAAGGCAGCGTAAACTACATTCTCACCATCTTTTCTCAACTCATCGTAGACCTATATATTAGTTGTTTTCTATATGATAAGATTCCATGATTGCCATCAATAACTTTAAATGCCAAAAAATTTGTTAATCTTCCTGCAAAGGTAGGAACAAAACATGAATGCTGCGGCCAGACACACGAACAGCATCCTTTCACGAGCGTAACGTAGGGGTTGGCTATCCAATCTCAACCATTTTTGAGTTCCTGTAATGTAAAGTAAACCACTTCATGTAAGCAACCATTTAAATATTTCTTTTCATTTTTCATACAAATTGACCGTATCCAGCCGCAAGAATGTGGGGAAAAAAAGAGAATTTTAAACTTTTCATACGGTTCCACACACTTACACTTTTTATAAATTTCCAGATACTCGGATTTCCTCATGATGGAAAAACACGCAGGTTCTATCTTAAGAACCTGTGGTAGAACCACGTACGTTTTCATGGTAACCGCACAGCTCTGACGTCACTCCTAGGTCGCTCATAACAAATTACGGGGCGCTTTGATCGCGTCCACTAAAACGCGACATCTGAAGAGAACTTTAGCGTGGTCTGTTTGCGCGCTGCTAATGGGCGCGCGTAAGGCCGCCTGCACATCGAGCGGGAATTTTAACATTGCAATCCAACAAAAGCGAATTTTAACATTGCAATCCAACAAAGGCGAATTTTAACATTGCACCGTAATTGGGAGTTACTGTTAAGTCGACATAAAAACATAAACTATTGATGTTTTCAGAATTTAAGATATTGATAAATTATCTCGGCTCGGCATTGTGCAAACAAGTCAACGCAGTAATCTTGTCTATTACGTATATATCAGATTTTCCTATTTTATTCACCGCAGATTTCGCTTACGGAGCCTTACTCCACTATAGTTTATCTTTTGAAAGGGGTACATTAAAATTTGTAAATACACAGCTAATTAAAGAGATCTTGGTCCCAATGTGGCAGATCTGTGCTACAGTATAAGGAACAACTGTGTTTGTGCTAAGTCTAGTTAGACTGTACCACCTCGTTATTCCTCACATTCGTAGGTACAGTCGGCAGTACATCATTCTTTACATGCGTGCACTCTACTCAGTTACGTTATGAGCGATTTTGCAATAGAAATGTAAAGGTTGATGTGCTGTCGACTGTACGCACTTTCGGCCTAATGTGGGTGGAATAAATCTAGGTCAGTTAAAGGGCCGCAAAAACCAGAGGTGCTTAGGAGGTGACGTGGGAAAAACGTCGTTTGGCTGCGTGAGTAAATTAGTTACCTCGAGTGGCTGGCCTAGAAATATACGTTGGTACCTAAATTATTACTAGCAGAAAAAAATGTTAAAACATAAAATCTAGTCACAAACATACGTACATAAAGTCACACCTGTATCTCGGAGGGGTGGGCAGTGACCAGGGTGTACCACTTGACACGATCCTGACTGAATAGTTGCATCATAAAATAAGGAATATTCCTCAAAATTTTATGTGATTGGAGTGATAATTAGATTGGAGGTGTGTTAATAATATCTATCATAAACAATATAGAATATACACAAAAAAAATTACTATAAAAAATGTTTTCGGAGTTTGACGGGTCTCAAAAAGTGCGAAAAATGAAGTTAGGATGTAAATCTAAACAAAAAAAAAATTACTAGATTTAGTTCATTTAGTAGGAGTTGTAAGGAGTTTAATTTATCGATACTGAGGCAACAGTTTTCAAGTTCCGCATTATAAGAGTATCAATAAAACACTGTATAAGTAACAAAATATTACGTCTATTTTCTGTTGAATGAACGACAGCCCAAGAAACACGTTTTCACATTTACAATATTAGTACGAATTCAACAGCAACCTCTTTGGTCGGTTAGTAAAATGGCAAGCAAGTTTAGTTAATCAATCAATACCCAACTGGCCAGTGCCACATTGAACCGCAAAACCAAGTTGGAATTTGTTCTCGGGGTAACAAATCGTCGAGCAGTGCATTTTGGCTGGCCACTTGCCAAATACTGTCGAATGGTAATGTTTCATGCAATGTCGTCGAGTTTCCTGCGATCCTGGTACCCGGAAACGACGAGATAAGCCATTTCGGGCTATATTTCAAATGAATAGACGTAATTTTGGACTGCATTTTAAGAGCCGGGAATGTCAGCATATTTTGTTAACAAGGATGCGGATTTATCAATTGGAAATAATAAATTCGTGCGGATTAGTTGAATTTCCAGCGTCCCTAGTGGTTGTTGTATTTTCTGCGACGGGTTGATTTGAAATATTTGACCTGCGAATGCAGTAAGACATACGTATTGAAATCTACAACTTTGTGATAATATTTTTAGGGTTCCGTACCCGAAGAGTACCAAACGGGACCCTATTACTAAGACTTCACTGTCCGTCTGTCTGTCTGGCTGTCGGTCACCAGGCTGTATCTCATGGACCGTGCTAGATAGGCAGTTGAAATTTTAACAGATGATGTATTTCTGTTACCGCTATAACAATAAATACTAAAAACAGAATAGAATAAATATTTAAAGTGGGCTCCCATACTAAAAACGTAATTTTTTTGCCGTTTTTTTGCTCAATATTAATAATGGCAACTGGTTCAAATTTTGTATAGATAATGGCACGGATCCCTTCGTGCGCCAGTCCGACTCGCACTCGGCCGTTTTTTTTTTTGTTGGGTATGTACCTCTAGCGTCTTTTTTCAATCATTCAAGGCACGCTACTTTCGTCTTTTTTTATCACTTATTATTTTGTTTCGCGTGCAAAGCGATTACCCACATAATAAAATAACGAATTGATTTCCTGAGCTCTTACTGGAACAAAGAACTAATTCTCATAAACAACAATGCAAACCCTCGTAATGCAAAACAAATTTCATTTTCGTACTGCACATCAGCATCAATCATGATCGGGATACAACGACTCTGTACCGAATCAATCACTCAATGTTTCAATATACTGAGAAAGAAAACCACTTGTTATCGCACAGACATCTCGCGAGCGAGTCCCTACCATTTTTCACCGCTTTATCGAGCCGTTACAGGGTGCCGACTACCGGAAGCATCAGAAAAGAATACTGTAGAATATCAAAGAACATTCCCGTATTTAATACGGTAGGGACTTTATTAGTACTGTACACCTTTATTACCACTTGCAAAGACCTCAAAATAAAAATCACCTATATACAAAATTAGCTTCTGTTACCCAACGCCACCACAGGTTTAACTTTCAAAACTGTAGTTTAACACTCCTGGGCCGCGTTTGATAATACTACAATTCATAGGGCCAGTCTGAATTAAGAATAAATTAAATAGTTAAGTAACGTTCTGTCACGCTCTTTTCTACAGTTAACTATTTACTTAGCGAAATTCTCAATTCAGAAACTGGTCTATTATGCCAGTTCGATGCACAAGTTACATTGCGTAGCCGAGTCTTCCTACTGATTAATCTGTGGGTTAATCGACCATGCAATGTACATCGAATTGTCCTGGTAAACCACAGTCAATTAATTGTAGTTCTATACAGTAGGGCCTAGGAATAGCAAAAACATACATACACTACGCACATTGAAAACATAAGTGGCACTTTACGAAAAATGGCAATTTTGAGTTAAATATACAGTTAAAATGCGAAAACCGGAACGCACCCAATGCAAAGACTCTCGTTGTTCTAACACGCAAAACTTTCGCTAGATGTCTCGAGTGTCACTTATTACTTTGTAACAACGAGTGCTGTCAGTAACTGATAAACCGGCACTACGCCAGTTCGGAGACAGTCGCCGGTGGGAATCTTTGTCGAGGTGAGTAAACAACTGGCATTTTGTGTAAAACACCACTTATTTTGATATTTCTGCTTTCTAATTTTCACAGTGAATCAATCTTTAAGTGGCACTTTGAGTAAAGAGCTGGTTATTCAATAACGTTTAACAGAACTTTACATTACGACAAACCAGATAAAGGGCATTTTCTGTAAAGTGCCATTTAATTGATAAATTTGCTTTCGAATTTTGGCTTTGTGTAATTTCTTAAATGACACTTTCAGTAAAGAGCTCGTTATTCAATAACGTTTCTAGAAATTTGGTTTGAATAATACAAGATAAGATGTGCAAAGAAACATGGCACACCATTTATAGTAAACGAAACGGCTTATAACGATTTTATGGATATCAAACAACTGCCTGTTCCTAAATTGAACGAAAGTGTTGAAGGCACTCAAAGTTATCAAAGTGAAGAAAATTTAAGATGATAAGGTAAAAATATACTACAAGACGATTTCAAAGAACTTGACATAAACACTAAAAGAAAGAAATACAAGGAGCAACCGGTCTCAAGAGCTGAAACAGCTGTATAACGAAAAATTGGATTTATCCGAAAGAAAGAAGAATGATGTGAAAAGCCTCAAAGATGCCGGTTTGATACCTAACTTTTACAGTTCGTACTATGACAGAGTTTTAAACTAGTGTGAAACCTATACTAAACAATGATCCTGTCTTGACAGACTTCTAAGTCAGTAAGTTAAGTTAAAATGCCTCAATGTTGTCGATTAGTTGGTAGTAAAAACAAAATTTTGGTCCAATTAGTGTTTATGATGTTATGTTACGAAGTTTTGAGAAAAACTACCTATGTTTTTCATTTACTGCAAGGATGCTATTTTTGGTTTTTTGATTTATGGATATTAGGCCTAACGAGTGACAAAAATATAAAAAAACCTTAAAAAGCCAAGTTCCAATCAGTGTCTATCCGCTGACAAGTTGGAACTTAGCTTTTTCAGTTATACTTTAAAAGACATTTAAACTAGGTATTTAAGTCGAAATACCTCTAATAATTTTATTGTTTAGTAAGTAGTAAGAACATTATTATATTCAATTCAATTCAATTCAAATATTTTTATTCATTGTAAAAACAGAATGTTTACTTAATGAACGTCAAAGTTGTTAGTTTCACAATTAATGGATTATGTGGAGAAGAAACTAACAAAGAAACTCCACATTTATTCTTTTCAAAACACGTTTTAACTTAATTAACAGAGTTTTCAACTTAAAATATTAGTCGTGAATGTGTTGAACACTAGTCACAATCGTCCTTTAAATAATATTAATCTACTGTTTAATGCCAAACATCTTTGTCTTCTAAATAATCCTTGATGTTATAGTAAGCCTTTTTGCACAGAATGTGCTTAACACATTTTTTAAATCGCGTTGGAGGTAACTCTAATATATCTTGAGGAATTTTGTTGTAGAACCTTATACAGTGCCCCATAAAGGATGTGTTAACTTTTGCAAGTCTAAATAGTGGAAATGACAATTTATGTTTATTTCTAGTATTAACATTATGGTGGCCACCAACATTTTCGAAGTCTTTGATATTTTTTCTAACGTACATAATATTTTCATAAATGTATTGACATGCAACTGTTAAGATGTTGGTTTCTTTGAAGAAATCTCTTAGCGAATCCCTACTACCTAACTTGTAAATAAATCGGATTATTATCTTAAATATTATAAATATTATAAAATATTGTTATCTTAAATATTATAATATTGTTATCCGACTTTTATCTAAACCATTCAATGTTTCTGGTGCTATTTTTATTCATCTCTCTAGACAGACTAGTTAATTATGGATGTTTGTGTTACTATTAAGTTAAAACTGTGAGCATTGTGCTAAATAAACAGTATTTTAAATATTTTTGTATTTTCATTGTTTTATTTGTCTCTTTTTTATCATTAAAATATAGGCAAAATAACAATTTAGGGAGTCATTAAAGAAAAATAAATACATACTGTGAATAGAAAACCGACACTATGATGAACTTTTTTTTTAAATGCATTTCTATCGAATACTATTCATTAATTTTATTTTATACATCTAGATACTAAAAGAGCGTTAGCTAAACAAATTTTTAAATTTAATTGCAAAGCTTTATTGTAAATTTTTCGGTTCTATATCACCCAAACAATGTTTTGGAAAACTTAAAATGGCCGTACTGTAAAATCGAGTTTTTCGCTTAGTGCCATTTATGTTTTCAATGTGCGACTAGTTTATACCCGGATTATTGAAGTAATATCGGTTCATGTCAGTTCATTAATCTTAAGCAAAACTGTCCACCGGTGGACAAACCTACTGAATGGTCCCTCTGTGAAATGTGGAACCTGGCAGATAGCTCGAACAAAAATTCGCACAGTTGGGGTGAGCAATTTCCTTTTTACTCTTTATCAGGCAATGGCATAATAGTTGCCACCTTAAATTTAATGTTATCACTTTGAAATAAAGTCCAAAACCAATAAAAAATATATACTGGCTCCGCCCGTTAAAGAGTTTATTATTTGTTAATGTGACAAAAGTCCAACGAATTCTGAGTCACAGTTAACATCCGCCGCCAATGAAACCGAAATTAAAGTCTATTTGTCTTTAGTTATTTAGCTATTTATCTTTCCTGTGGGCTAGGCTGATTAAGCTGTCAGGATGGTACGAGTCCTATACTTGTTTATACTAGGCTGGGCAAGCCTACTCCATCTAAATAAATACAATAAATAATTATGTTTTTTTTTCTTATCTTAAAAAAAATATGTCCCAGGCACTGCAGCGGCCGAGTGGTCCCTTTACCCAGGTAGTGTGAGTGAAGGTGCCACTGGACGCTTTATAAACCATCCTATTGTTTTTAGTTTTAGCTACGTTTTTATTTTTACTTATGTTAAATTTTATTGTTATATACACATTGTTTTCTAATTGATGTACGTTTGTGAAATTAAGTAGCGATACCACTCGCTGACGGTAAAGGAAAATATCGTGAGGAAACCTGAGTGTCCGAGCTATACACATACCTCAGCTCTTCAAATCTCCAATCCGCGGTGGGCACGCGTGGTGATTAATCCCAGAGAAGGTCTGTGCCCTACAGTGGGACCTATATAGGCTGCTTATGTTATGTTATACACTTTTTTATTATTTACATACAGTCACAAACTTTATACCGACGATGTTATGAATAAACTTTATCTTATCTTATTCGTCCTGCAATACATAACAGTGCAACATAAGCCACCATAGCCGTTATTTGTTTTCACCGACATGCTTATCTTTTAGGTACGACAGACTTCACTTCCTTCCCCTTGAGAAATGAGCTCTAGCGTGCGGGATAGTTCGCTAGTGTAAACAAATCTACTGCGTGATATTCTTTCTTCATTCTTCTTATGAATGAATCCTCACCTACACACCATAATACGCAATAAATTTTAGTAATTTACTTATTATCAAATACTTAATGTAAACATAAGTAAATAGTTGTATAATATAATAAGTAATATATTATATTACATTCTGATGTAGTGTACGTTATTACCACATTTAATTTTCAATTTATTAATTTATTGGCACAGATATAACTCTCACAGCTTTAATTTATCCAAAACTGGTTTTAGAGTTTTTATTTTAATGTACCAAGTACCAAGTACCAAGTACCAAGTACAAAGTACCAAGCAGTACTTTGCATGATTTTTTTGAAATTAAAATTCATAGACTTCGCTTATACATATTTTTATATGGTTTGTCTAGTTTTTGTGCATATACTCTCCTCAACAACAACTATACTGTATGGGTCAGCAAAACGAGTCAAGTCAACGACGATTCCTACTCCTGCCGCAATACAGTTTTTAACTAGTAGGTACGGAGGGTAGTTATTGCTCTTAGGCTGTTACTGTTTCTTATCCGACTGATTAAAATATTTTAGGGTACCCACTTAACATATGACATCCTAGGTTAACACCATGTAGTTTATAACTCTAAGGTTTACACCAACTGTTATTATGAAAGGGCAATATTACAAAAGCAAAAAAATAATAATACGAGTACGAGTACGTCCACAAACGTTTCGTCCAAAGTAATAAAAATAAAATATACATAAGAAGCAAGATGTCCAGAACGGTAAAAATATATATACATATACACACACAAGAATATAAACGATACATTAACTGTCAAGCAAACCGCCGCGAGACATACTCGAGCCAAAGGTTCCCATAACGCTGGCAGCATTATCCCGCTGCACAGCGAGAGAGATCCTCTGCATCAAATATGTCCCAGAGCGGTAGTCTATGTCACGGTTCCTCAAGCGACGCCCTAACTCCTTTATAAAGGCTCTTTCCTGGACGCCCCGTACCCCAGTAGTCTCAATGCTAGAGGCACAAATAAGTAACTACTCATTAACGAGCTATACTTGGTACATTTGTGACTAGCAGCCGCTTCCGCAGCAGCCCCAGGAGAAATGGCCGCTGAGCCTAAATGAGACGGAGCAAATGTACAGACACATGTGGCATCCCAGAGCAGGCACCGACCCCTCTCCCACGGAGTCATAGTGAGACTGACCGGACGTTTCCCATCACTGCGACACAACCCTGGTGGTTCAAGAATCGCAGGATTGTCACCAGTAATAAGAGCCCTCCGGACGATGTCATTGATGGAATGATGCCGTGAGATCCTACCCGCGCTCTGAACGCAATGGAGTCCGTGGCGCCCCAGTGAAAGGTTGATTCTATTAACGTTATTGGTTTATACCTACACAAACCTATGTACCTATTCCTATGACAGTATGAACATATGTTTTCGTGTCAATAAACAATAAATTTGTATTTGTATTTATATTGGAGTGCACATACCTCTATTCTATTACGTTCTTTTAAAAAAAAACTTAAGAGACATGAGTCAAATGACTGAGATGAGACAAAAACACACGTCATGAGTGATTTATGTGTTTTTCTGGTTTAAAAAAATTACTAAAGTGATTTTTTTGATTTTCAACATTTAAGAAGGTAAAAAATCCGGGTCGACGCGGGATTTGAGCCCGCGCTTGTGGCGTACCGTCCACAGCAGAGTCGCCCGTAACGTAACTGAATAGAGTGCACGCGCGGAAAGGTCGATGTGATGTCGACTGTACAGTGACGGCGCTCTTCCCAATTCACACGTTGTCAAATTGTTATAACGAAAAGGACCACCATCATCTTACCTAACCCAACCTAATCTGACGCAGAGTTACTCAAGTCTACTCAGATCCGTACGAGAAGCATTATTTAAAACGTTAACTAGATGAATAATCAAAACACTCACTAACCTAACCTAGCCTCATCGACGCGAACCCAGGGCTGGCTACTATCTCGGGCAGAGATACGTCTCGCCATCCAACTAGGCAACATAGCCAGCATACTGGGGACCCTTCCCAGAGGCGGCGATAATCTGGGCGCAGTTTTAAAAAAAAAAATTGTAAATAGTATTAATTTATGAATGATAATAATAAAAATTATTACTAATTCTATTTTTGCTGTATGAATTTTATTTTTTTAATTCTAATTTCCAATTCTAATACTCTCTCTTTCTGAGAGAAGGCCTATGCCCTACAGTGGGACGAGCATAGGATATATATATAAATTAAAAAAAAATGTAGCATCACATTATTTAAACCTAACTTGTTCTTACCGGTAATCCAGGTCCCGTTCCACCGTACCGGCTGCAAGTCCTCACTCAGCAGGTCCTGGATTCGGAGCCGGCGGCCCTTGATCCGCGGTCCCTCGTCGGGTGGCGTCAGCAGGACCACGGAGGTGACGATCAGCGCGAGGACCACCACGATCACCAGCACCGCGATCAGGATGCCGCGCCAGTTGCGCTGGTTCGGACTTCCGACCACCAACTTCTGGAACAAGTGGCGAGGATTAAATGCTGGGCATCCGCCAAGCTGCTTCACCCCAGAGCCGATACCCAAAGGGACGAACCTCCAGTAGGTAAGGCCCTTACGGTAGTGCAAACACCGTCAAATTTATTCCCTAAATCAATAAATTAGACTAGAAGTGTATAAAGACTGCGAATAAACAACCGTTCCAAAAAATAAAAATTAAGTTCCCAACTCTTTTCCAACGAAACTATACATCCTTAAACCAAAGACCGAGTTAATAAACTGAATCTTCGACTTAATTTTTTGGTAGCATCTTTTAGCTACAAACAACAACCATGAATACGGCTACTACACAAGACGTGCTTCTCGAAAAACGGTCATCCTTTCACGACCTCTTTACGAGTTGTCTACTTGACTGCGCTACAAACTTATTAGTTATAGAAAGACGGTTACAATTTTGGAGCTAAAGTTTGGTATAGCAAAGAACTACCTAGTTTAACTTGCCATGAAAATTAACATTCCATTGAGTCGCAGTTTCTGTAGGAAATTGATCAAACACTTTTTGATTTTAATTCGATCAGAGACTAGCATCATCAAGTATTCTCTCTGGAGATAGGTACCTAGTTGTTTAATTTGGTCTAATGGCAGTGGTGAACTTTCTTTTTCTAATTTGCGAACATTCAACGACGCGCCCTCGGTGTTGTAGAGTGTAAGTGTGGTGTAAACTTACTTTAAATTTTTCATTCACTTGCATGTTTGCCACTTAGTTACTATATGCGGTAACTTATTCTTAGCTTATGTGTAGTTATTCTAAGTCTCTGTCCATTTATTATTTAAGCTGCAAGTTTCCCAAATAAATAATAATAATGTCATCTTGCTCTAATCATATCCGGAGCTGTGTAACCCGATACAGACCCTGATTATATCCCCGGGCTGTGGCACTGGCGCGATCTATCGGCAGGATTCAAGAGGATCTGAGTAGGAGCAACTTTGTTTTAGTCAACGATATATAATGAATTGGACACGACACGTAGTTACAGAGTTACAGCCCTCGCGACATGTTTTCGTTGCATGCGGTTTTACCAAGTGACCCCGTAATACTGAACTAAAAGGTGTTTCACGTCAAAATTAAAATATAAGTTCATACATGAAGGAGGTTTACCGTGTTTTTTGTGGAGAAAAGAAGAAGACATGCCGTGGAAACAGTTCGTGACTGTCAGTCAGTCAGTCAGAGACGTGGAGGAGAGCAATTGGAAAGCAAAATCGGGCCATCAGGAGGCAAGGCCGCGACTCTTCAGTTGTTTCCAGAGTTTCCTGACTGTTTCAGAATATTTCCTTACCTAAATACTTTCAGGAATTCTTCAATATCGTTGTACAATTTAGAAGTGAATTGAGGCTGAAGAATTTCCAGACTGTTTGGAATTCTTCAGTATTGTTTCTCAATAGTATTTCAGAGCTGGGTTGAGACAAAGCCAAATGTCATTCATAATATGGGCTTCAGCTTACTGCGAAACTATCTCTTATCTTTCTTATCTATGTAACCGAGGCTCTCGGTTGTGGCTCTTAAAATTACTATTGACTTTATTGAGAGAATAGAAAGACACTTTTTGCAAAAACTAACTGGAAAAAAACTGAATTAAAATATAACCAACAACCCAACTGCTGAGCATTAACTACTAAGCAAGCGGGACCAACCCACGCTCTTCGCGTTAAGTTATATTGTTGAATTTGGGTCCATCAATAATTTTGGACTCATCAATCGGGTAGTTGGTTATTTTTTATTTCAGTTTTTGATGTTTATCTTGTTATTGATTTTTTTATATACATAAGCAGCCTATACATCCCACTATAGGGCACAGGCCTTCTCTCAGGGAGAGAGTATGGGCTTAATCACCACGCGTGCCCACCGCGGATTGGCGATTTCCAGCCTTGTGGTATGTGAATAGCTCAGACACTCAGGTTTCTATGCTACTATAACTTCACAAATGTACATAACTTAGAAAACAAAGTCATAGGTACATGCCCGCACTGGGAATCGAACCGTTCTTTTTATAGATTTTTTTATGTTAAATTTGTTTTATATAGCCTATAAAACTCGCGCAAGGACGACTAATAGACTGAGATCTCATTTGTAAAAATCTGACCATTGGTTAAGGGAACATAGGACAGACACATGAGCCAAACACATTACCCTCCTTTTAGGGTCCACCGCAGTCGGGTAAAGAGATGATAGCGGACCTTATAGAGCCCCGTAAGTTCCACGCTGAATAATGGAGCCTTCTATTTGTTTTGACTTTCTACTTTCCTCCATTGTCGCTGCGCTTGATAAATTGACTCGACGAGACCACATTCTATTAACTTGGAGCACGCTTGTTACTAGCTCGAGATTGAACAAAACCGCGCTTATTTATTGTGCTTCGTAAATTTTCTCCATTAAACTTTAGTAGCTGCGGATTGAACGGTGGTGAATAACAAAAGTTTTTAAAATTTCTACATAGTTCCTTAAAATACGGTCAACAACGTTACCCGGTATTTTTCTGGTAGGCTCAACGCAATAGTACAAATTGTTGTATCCTACTAGAATCGAAACACAGTCCAAAGAAAATTCTGCTAACGCCAAAATTATTGGCCAGAAAAAAAATTGGTATTTTAATTTATTTTGGTATTATTAGATGACATAGATTACCATTTTATTCACCCAGCGCCTCATCTACTACCCTTCCGCTACGACGTAGCAACCGCACAACAGCAATAGCACAGCCAATAGCAATAGCCAAATATCGACTGCGCTGCGTAGCACAATGAATAGAGTGAAAAATTTTACGCCATTCCGTTGGATTTATATTTACGTTTTGTATATTTATATTTTATTTGTCTATATTTGTTTGAGTCAAAAGGGGTAACCTTGTTTATTGCACCATTTGTTATTTCATTCATTCATTGTGCCACATTGTTGAGGGAATTGGATAGTAATTACTTTTGGGTTAAAGTAATGAATCGTTTCGTTTTTATTTATATTGTCGCTGCCCTACCTAACTTCCTAACTTACATGATAACTTTTTGTAATCATTTTTGTCATTTTTACAGTCTCTATTCAGTACTCAACGCAACTCTTACCCCCGCTTTCTCGTACACTTACAAGTACACTCACCGTTAGTGTAATGTTAACAGCTGTCAGATATTTTTAGGGTACGGCCGAAGTGCCGTACCCGAAGGGTGCTAAACGAGACCCTATTTCTAAGACTTCACTGTCCGTCCGTCTGTCTGTCTGTCACCAGGTTGTATCTCGTGAACCGTGATAGCTAGGCAGTTGAAACAAAAAAAAATACTAAAAACGGAATAAAATAAATCTTTAAGGGGCTCCTAATAACAAACGTGATTTTTTCCGCTTTTTCCCGATCTTTGTGTCTAATGTTGGATAGATAATGGTACGGAAAGCAAGCAAGCAAGGAAATTAACAGCATTTAACTGTAGATTAACGGGTTTTTAGTGCACGAGAAACAGTTAACCGTATTTTTGTGCGAGCCTGAACAGGACTTTATCAGGCGCAAAATAATAAAGAATAGATTTTCAATTTATCAAACGTGCACGTCACAAGCGAGAAACGTCATTAAAAAGTTATATCATTGCCATAAATATTTCTGCAGGCGCTTCTTAAAACTAGTACTAAAATCTAAACAGAGCCTATCCGACCTCTTGCTCATATTTTACCCGAAATTTAATTTCGACGCTAAAGCAGGCAATTTCATTATAATTAATAAACAGACCACCTGCGGGCCCGCGCCTGAATTTGAAAGAAGAACGCTTACGTAAGAGAAAAACCAGATGCACTTAATGGACCATTTTAGACGATTACCTTGGCACAGAAAAACGTAACATTTCAATCTAGCAAAGGTATCACAAAAGGGGTAAACAGAGGTCTTAAATCATTGGACTGGGTTCTAATTATATTTATATTACATAAAGTGACGCCTTATCTTAGAGGAGCAGGCAGAGACCAGGATTTCCCACTTGCCATATCATGACAAACCTCTCTTTACGCCTATAATATTCTTGTAACTAAAATTGTATCAAATTTAAATTAAAGCAGCAAACAAGTAATCCAAGCTCAGTCTAACAAGAAGCAAACATAGGAACAAATGTGTCGTAAAATAATGTTTTTATAAGGCTACATCTTATTAGAAAACCCTTAGAATTTAATGAAAAAACTAAACATATTTTTTTTTGTTACTAGAGTTATATGACATTTTCCGTGTGGCGCCGGATTAAGAATTGAGTCACTCCATTTCCTTCCGTGGATGTCGTAGAAGGCTACTAAGGAAACACATTACCAGGAGACAGGCAGCAGCTTCTTCCTGAGATTTTAACAGCATACTCCGATCGCCAACCCGTCTGCCAAGCGCAGCGTGGCGATTATAGCGAAACCCTTTATGGTTAGGAAAACCATGAAGGAGGCCTGTGTCCTGCAGTGGGCGTCGAGTGGCTGATGATGATGAACTTGATGTTTTGCATCTTTTAAGACATGTGAAATCCCGAAAAAATATTTATATTTGACGCAAGCTCCCCATTCACCCCATTGTACAGAAATAAAACCATTTTCAAATGAAACTCGGTGCTAGTCGCGAGCGTCCATTATAATGTGCTTGAGAATCTTTTATGTGAAAATAGGTACTAAAGATGTTTCTTGTACCTACTACCTCCTAAGCAGACAGGACACAAATTCAACAATGTAACTCATTGCGAGGTACCTGCTTAGTAGTTAATGCTCAGCAATCGGGTTGGTGGTTATTTTTATACCAGTTATTTTTTAAGAATTCTCCAGCTACAGGTCTTAATTAAAAACAATAGGTTTTTAATTAAGGCCCTCTCACGTCAACACGGATATACTGGAAGTTAATTATGTTCTCGTTTTGTCACGTGAACAGCAGCTGTTGTGCCTTGCGTCAATAATTGTATTGTGCTCTCTCGAGAACAGAATTATGAAGCGTAGCGTTGGTGATTTAACTTGTCTAATTAAATACGGGATGGAGAGGCGTGGCTGGGGGGCTACTTACGCTTGTGTCTTGTCTAGTGTCTTGTTTTGTGTCTTGTCTTATGTCTTGTATTGTGCCTTGTCTTGTGTCTTGTCTAGTGTCTTGTCTTGTGTCTTGTCTTGTGTCTTGTCTTGTGTCTTGTCTTGTGTCTTGTCTTGTGTCTTGCCTTGTGAACGAGTAGTTTTCGTTCTTAATTGAGTCAACATAATATAATGTAACACCCATATAATACAATGACTTGTGCAATCGCTAAACTATGATACCCTGTCAGAAATCAGAACTCAAAAATTGACTTCAACGTAACGAATTTACATTTTGATTGATGAATGACTGTATGATTTCGGCTGTTAGGTTCGAGTTGTAGTGAAAAAAGGGCAGCGAAAAAGATCCACTCTGGCTATCTATGCTAAGGTAACCAGGCATTACCTGGACTGAAGCCAATATTTGTACAAATTAAAGTACGTCCTCAGTGGAAATCGAACCTACAACCTCTGTGTTAATAAATCGATCGTGCTAGATCAAGGAGTCAAGTGAAAAAGAGGACAAATATAAATATTGAAGTACTACTAATTTGTTCTAGTGTAGACATCCACTGAAAATAAATGAGTGTCGTCAGTCGCTTGTCGCCCCGCCCCGCGTCCGTTGAGAGAGCTAATTGCAATGAGTTACATCCTTTTATTTTCTGTTATCCTGGTACTCTACTGCCAGGGTTGTTGGCTAATTTGTTTAGGAAAACTTTAGGATGGAAAGTTTAAAATTACTTGAATAAAAGCCGGCCAGTTGCGTGTCAAGACATGCGCAGTGTCAGGTTTGGTAGAAGGAGGGATTTTTTGCCTGATTTACAGATCTAACAACTTCATCAAATTAAGTTTCAATGGAATTGGTACGAAATTTTCCTTCTAAAAGTTGGTCGCCTATTACTCGTTAGCTTGTAAAGTTAAATTATATTTCCACGCCCACAAGAGTGTTATAAACAACCAATCGTAATATTTCTTAGGCAAAAAAAAAAGTTGCATAACTAATTTAGGTGTAGGTGAGGTACGATAAAAAGATAAAAAGTACCCGAAACCGGAGTGCGTGCATGCCACGGCTAATGAATGTTGACGAAGCGAAAGAGATCTGCCAGGATCGTGGCAAGTGGCAGTCTCTGGTCACTGCCTACCCCTCTGGGATACAGGCGTGAGTTTATTATGTACGTTAGGTACGCTAAAACATTTTTTTTTTAAATTTTATCATACCCTTTAATAGATATACATATTAATCACCTTTCAGCCAGATTTCAACTGTTTAGAACTATAGTCTCTGTGCTAAGCCGCGGGCAGGTAGACAAATAGAAAGACGGATGGACATGGCGAAACTACAAGAGTTCCTTGTTGACTACAGAACCCTAAAAAAGAGACTTTCTGTTCTGTGCTTTCCATTGCCCTACGTATTGAAGTAAAACCTACACACAGCAATTACAAAATACAAATACAAAATACATTTATTTGCCAAAGCAAGATTTACAAAAACAACAAAGAAATCAGGAATATACATGGTTAATATTACTAATTTTGTCAAGAAAAAATTTGACAGTTCCGTGTGGCGCCGGACTAAGAATAGCGTCACTCCATTTCCTCCCGTGGATGTCGCAGAAGGCGACTAAGGAAATAAATTACCAAGAGACGGGCAGCAGCGTCTTCCTGAGATTCCAACCGCATACTGCGATCGCCAACCCATCTGCCAAGCGTGGCGAATATGGCAAAACCCCTCATGGCTATGAAAACCATGAGGGAGATCTATGTCCTGCAGTGGGCGTCAAAGGGCTGATGATGATGATGAATTTGACAGGGTTTTCTTTGCCTCTTGTTGATCTGCGATCCCACACTAGGCAAGCCTGTGTCGTGGCGATCTTCGGATTCGATTTCCAAGTGAACATATTTCTGTCTTTAGCGGCATAGGAATAACAGACTGCAAACAATACTTTTTTTTACCTTACCTATATAATTGCTTTTAAAATTTGTCGTTCCTTGTTTGTGGGATTATGAAGTGGATGTTAACTGGACTTCTTTTAAATTCGGCAGGTTTAATGCCCGAAAAATAATTGAACTTGACTTCGAATGGATGTATTTACAGGTTTCATTGGTGGGAGCGAAAAAAACCGCCTGTTCCCGCTAAAACGAGTAACAGTGGCCATTTTGGCTACATTATGCAAAATTTTTCAATCAAAAGCTGTAAGGAATAAAATAATAAATATATCTCTTGTATGCCCGTAATTTCATTATCTACCAAGGCCTTAACTTTTTTATGAAAAGCATTCTCATTTTTTAACGATAATTAAAAATGTTAGAATGAGCGAGGCTGATGCTAGACGTAACAGCAGCCTTAAAATCTTGTTAGAAAGGGTATTTGTTTATCTTTGTCTAAAAACTTTCTTTTGTAACTCTGCCATATTTTTTACATAATAGTCCATAACGAAGCTAGAGGGTGTTTATGACCTGCATCGTGGGTAAAAGTTTAGTTTGTCTAGCAAACATAGAAGGTTCACACGTCAGGTTCATATCAGAAAGCTATAAGGTCTATTTTTCCAGGTAAAATTAATCTAAGTTGGTTGAATCTAGTTGTTAAAATGCAGGCTTTATCTCGGCTATTACAATTATTTATGTAACGTAATAAAGTGAAGCGTGTCATTAAACGAGGGCTGTGAATGAAAATTATACCTTACAGTGCAGATTTGGCTTTCATTTTTTTTAATAAGAGGTTTAAGTTGTGATTGTGCAGGCTGTTTTACCGCTGCATTTATGCGGGGGTAAAACAGCCTAAAGCTCAGTGTCTGCTACCGGCTTAAAGACGGTGAAAGGAGGTCCAAAGGTTGTCTGGAAGAGATCGCTCTAAGCGATAAGACCGCCAATTGTATACCACTACTC
Organism: Yponomeuta malinellus; assembly: GCA_947308005.1. Classification (NCBI taxonomy): domain Eukaryota; kingdom Metazoa; phylum Arthropoda; class Insecta; order Lepidoptera; family Yponomeutidae; genus Yponomeuta; species Yponomeuta malinellus. The sequence continues at coordinate 10,121,364 of OX371017.1, forward strand.
AGATATAAGAAACTATTTGTAATATCTTTCACCTGGTTGTGCAATAAAGTGTTCTCTATATCTATATATTATAGAATATATATTCAACAAGCAGCCTATATTCAGCCCAGTGTACCTCTGACATGAAGTATATGAATACCTTAGACGTGCAGGTTTCCGTACGATGTTTTTCTTCAACGATGCCAAAAATTTGTATTATTACGCGGCATATGAAAAAAACCAAATTTTCGACATATAAAACTGGATTCGCAGGGCTCCGCGAGTACGATTTAGTCCTTAGCTCAGGTCCTAGGTTCTGCGAGATTACTGTTTGTCACTTTTCGCAAAAACGGATTATAATAAAAGAATATTTGATATTTTGCACTGGTGGCCTTTGTTCCAGCGGTCTGAACAGAGCGGCCTTCAACGCGCTCCAACGAACGACACCCACAAAAGCAGTCCCCATCGATTTCAAAGCAATTTCCCTTTGCACAGGCGAAGGCCGTCGTCTCCCCTCGAAACAGTCATTTTGTTTCGCGTAAGAGACGTCATAGAGGCTACAATTATACACTCGACAAGGCGTCGGGTAAAATTTTCCGTTGGCGAGGTGTACGGGGTTTCGTACACTATCCGACTGAAGCGCTGGTAGCCCAGCGGTAGAATGTCGGCCTCACATTCGGGAGGTCGTGGGTTCGAATCGCAGCATGCACCAATGACTTTGTTTTCTAATTAACATCCATTTGTGAAGTTGTAGTAGCAATACCGCTCGCTAACGGTGTAGGTAAACATCGTGGGGAAATTTCTGAGGTGTCCACACACCTCAGGCAATCCGCGATGGGCACGCGTGGTAATTAAGCCCGTACTCTCTCTTTCACTCTCTCTCTCTCTCTCGTGCCCTGCAGTGGCTTTTTAGGTTTATAGGTTACCTATAAAACCGACTATCTAAATATTTTTTCGTTTCCATCTGTAATTAATCAAACAAACAGCCCGAATTCATCCACTGCTAAACATAGGCCTCCCCCAAAGCACGCCACTTCCTTCTGGCCTTGGCCATCCTCGTCCAGCTGCTGCTAGCAATCTGCCTCAAATCATCGTCGATCGGTCGATTCTGCCTGTGGTCTGAGAGCAATCACATATCATCATAAGCAGCCTATATACGTCCCACTGTAGGGCACAGGCCTTCTCTCGGAGAGAGAGTATGGGCTTAATCACCACGCGTGCCCACCGCGGATTGGCGATTTCAAGGGCTAAGGTATGTAAATAGCTCAGACCATTTTTAACTCCATTAGGTTTTTAACAGATACTTTTTTACTCTACTAACTATACTTAGTTACCAAAAAACTCTTTTAATGAAGACCTTAGAATTGCGCGTCAATCCTCCTAAATCAGACCAAAACCGAAAATCACCCCATTCATCGAAACGGGGCGTAAAGCGCGTAATACCGCGACAAGGCAAGTTTACGAGTTCACAAAGAGGTAATGTGCCGTGTGGGGCGTAAATACTGGGGCGGTAAGTGGAACCGCCTAGGTACTGAACTGAGATATGGAAGACATGGAACTGCTTGGGATTTCGTACATGATCCTTCTACGATCATTAAACATATTGCATATCAATCTATCAGCCTATACTCGACCACTGCTGGATATAGGCCTTCCCCAAGACACGCCACATTCTACTGTCCTCGGTCATCCTCATCCAGTCGCTGCCATCAATCTGCCCCAGATCATCGATCCAACGAGCTGGTCGGCGCTCTACGCTGCGTTTGCCAGTTCGCGGTATCCACTCGAGAACCTTTGCACCCCATCGACCATCGGTTCTTCGGCATATGTGACCAGCCCACTGCCATTTCAGGTTGCTAATCTTATAGGCTATATCAGTGACTGTTTCTTTCTTTGTGTACAGTAAAGTCATTAACTAATTAAGTAAAGTGTAAAGTAGGTACTTATGACTGTCTGAGAATTACATTCGCTCTATGGGGTAGTCTTCGTTATTGTCCAGCATAACGCTATTTTCGTCCAAAATTTTCCTCAAGCAACCCTGAAATAATGAAGTGCCTTGCCGCTTCATTGCTTGATTCAAGGAAAATGCTCTCCCCTTTCATCGAGTACTTATAGGACCTTTTCCGAGAGGTTAGCTGCACAGAAGAATAAATCGGATAATTTGCACGTGAGAGGTCTGCGGTCATATTGAGACTAGATTCATAATTTGACCTCAACAGGTAACACCAAGTTTACCGCAAGATTAATTTAAAGGAACGTGTTGTCACGAAACCGGCGAGGAGTATGCAGGCAAGTAATTGGAGTCAATACTTTGGGACTCTTTTCTAGAGAGAAACTACGCCAAGCAGTAATGATATTTTTACGCAATAAGATCATCCTTGACATCTAACGCTCACACACCCTAGCCAACTCTAATCTCTGCGCAATCGTATTACGAAGCTCGCTTGTTGGAAAACCACCTAATTTTATAGTTACAACAACGGCTAGATACGCGCGACTGTTCCCGCCAAAACGGTCGCCATTATGGGAAGTTCCGTTACGCCTGTTTGTTATCGTTGCTCGTTTTTTTTCGGCTTTTTTATGCCAGCCATGTTTTGACAGCTGAGTTTTTATTTTATTCTTTTTCTACAAGACCGAGATTCTAACGCCGGAATGCCAGATCTTTTTCATGTGTTGACACCACGGCAGACTAGACTTGTCTTTTTTTCTTTTTAATCTGTGGGCTGACGACCCTGACCTCCATGATGCCTACTACAAACTAGAAAAATAACTACCGGTAGTAACCAGGTCATGTTCAGGTCAGTGAGTTGCCGCCAGCTTTTTTTAGGGTTCCGTACCTCAAAAGGAAAAAACAGAACCCTTATAGGATCACTTTGTTGTCCGTCTGTCCGTCCGTCCGTCCGTGAAGGTATGAAGCTGAAATTTATATCAATTACTCAAGTCTACTGTCCCTTGAAGCTGTGAAAAAATCAAACTTCTAAGCCAACGCAATCAAAAGATACAGCCGTTTATGCCGCAAATTTTCGACACTTGCAAGGGAATCAAAACCTACAGGGTGCTTCCCGTGAACTCAGAATCTTGAAATTTGGTACGAAGCAACATCTTATAGAATAGATAAAGGAAAAATTACGAAAACCATAAATTTTTAGTTACATCACATAATATATTTTTTTTTAATAATTTTAAACTTACTACCCATTTCCTCATAAACGCGTAGAGGTATTAAATTGAAATTCATACCAAATACTCAAGTCTATAATACCTTTAAGCTGTAACAAAATCTAACTTCTATGTCAACGCAATCAAAAGAAACAGCAATTTAAGCTGCATATTTTGAAACTCGCAAGTACTCGCAAGGGAATCAAAACCTAAAGGGTACTTCCAGTCGACCTAGAATCTTGAAATTTGGCATGAAGCAACGTTTTATAGCACACATAAAGGAAAAATTCCGAAAACCTTAAATTTTTAGTTACATTACAAAATATATATTTTTTAATAAATATAAACTTATTACTTTTTTCCTCATGTTTTGCAATAAAAATACCATAGTTATGACTCGATTGTCGTAATGAACGAACTTTGTAAACCTTGCAGGTTTGTACGGAACCCTCGGTGCGCGAGTCCGACTCGCACTTGGCCGGTTTTTTTTATAAAAAACAAGTTATTCATTGACCATTACGCAGAGTCCTTTTTTATACCAATACATTTACTCTTAAACACAGTGTCATTCCAAAGTGTAAAGTCAAATTCGTAAAAGATGAAAATCATGTTTGTTTCATATGTTACGCCTGTCATCAAAAAGTCCAATGTGTTCATCGATCTTAATTAAGTTGAGCAAGCAACCTTGTTTTTGTACCTCCTTTCCACTGAACACATTTTCATAACTTTCCTTGAAATTCAACCCTAAAATGCAGCCGCACTGACATAATCTATCAAAATCGCCTTTGTGACCGCCACCACGCAGCCATTAACCCATTTCCTGCTGACAATAGCAACATGTCATTAACGGATGGATGGAAAATAGAAGCAGCGCTTGTGACTCTTGGCTCTCATAATAGAAGTACGACCAGTGAAGTTCACCAGTGTTTTAGTCATACAAGCCGTGTGTTTTAGACTGATACGTTCGCTGGTATGTTAACGAGAATGCTGCATAGGCGGTTAATTGAAATTCGATATTGCTCAGCTGCCTTGCCGCTAAGTACTGAATATTTTGGGCTACCGAATTTGGTCCCTTGGTATGGCGGTACCAACGAACGGTACCAATTCGGTAGTTGAATTGTGATTTAAATATTCCAGGCGGACATAATTCGACCAAATAGGGGATGTATCAGCAAAGGGCGAGATAAAAAGTACCCGACTCTAGCGTGCGTGCATGCAGAGAGAATTTGATTCGAGGGAGAAGAGAATGAGGTTTATCGGGATCGTGGCAAGTGGTAAGCCCTGGTCTCTGCCTATTCCTCTAGGATACAGGCGTAAGATTCTGTTATGTGGTGTTCAACGCATTTTTAAGACGTGTTTTTGTGGTCCTATGACTACTTTTCAATTGAATAAGTTTGATACTAATATTTGATATCATTGGAAACAGTTTTTCTTTGTTAATTATTGTTAAAAACTAAGGATATATAAACAGAAATATATGCCAAATGTTGTTACTTTAATTATCTAGCTAAGCCTGAGACCACATATTTCTTTTTACTAAATATTAAATTTGAATGTTAAAAGGTCTTCTCTGCATATGTACAACAACGCTGGTCGCGCGCTTTGATTGTCAATAATGGCGACTTTCCAGTACATTAATTGTCAACTTGACTCGTGTTATCAATCATCGTGGTCGGAGTAGGTATATTCGTTTTTCGTACTTGCATCATGATATCGTAACATGGACATGCCATTTTTCTCAATGTCTTAAACGTCATCGCCATTGTCATCATTACCATTTGTTTTTTTGTAAATGGTAATGATGAAATGTAAACGATAATTATGTAATGTGTATTTTATGAGCAATAAGCGTATATCTAAAACCATGGTATACCTACAATTATTGCTATTTTTTTAATATATTATTATCGTCGACTACCACAGTTGAACAAAATTTCACTAAATGAAAATATCAGATTTAGACAGAATTTATATAAGTAAAACACACATCACATCATCACCATTTGCTGCAAATGTTGTAAAACACAAACTCTAAATAAATAGATAACTCTATGGTACACCAGTAATTTACAGAGATAGGGATAGATACGATCGGCATTCTTATCGCTTGAAGCGATCTTTTTCAGACAACCTTTGGATGGACGGGACTGAAAGGTGATGAGAGTTTGTAGGTGTACATAAGACAGAATACATTTATCTCTAATTAAGACTTCTCAGAAAATGCGCATTTTAGAAATGACCCTGTATTTTGTTTTATGATTTAGCAAGATTCGCAGCGAGTGGAAAAATATTTTTAGGAATAATTTAATATTAAATCAAATTCTTGAGCATTTTTTCTAGTTTTATTACGTTGTTGGTAACGCTGGGTTCAGCGAACCGTGTATCTGGGCGAAATAATTCGTTACTCAGTGGCAGGAAATTTCGAAATTATTCAAAATTAGAACCGTATTTGTCGCTAGATTCGAGTGAATTGTCGGGCTCAAGCGCGATGTTGACGACCCTTCCGAAGATATCGCTGCTTTATAATAAGGGCCCTGTGGTTGAGGCTGCATAGTGGCTTTACATTTTGGACAGTTCATTATGTTAAAGGCAAAGAGTCAAATTCACACAAATAGTGTAAAGGTTGATGTGCTTTCAACAGAAGGAAAACGAAAAAATATGTAGGTACTAGAAAAACTGAAAACCGTTACATAACGTAATTACGTTTATGTAACGGTGTGAATTTGACCCCCTCTGACTTGGCTTAACGACTGCCATCTATCGATGGCAGCCGGCACCAACAGCTTAACGTGCCTTGCGAAGCACGGAACCGCTCGGAAAAATGCCACTAGCGTTAGGCATAGACGGCGACCCATCCATGCACTGAACGCGCCCTGTGTTGCTTAACCTTCGTGATCGTTTTAAGATCACTCAGGCAGCCGGGGCTACGAATATCAAACGGGAATATCAAATATAATTAACTTCAAAGGAAAACTATTACGGCTAAGTCGGCTTTACAAGTTAACGAATAATAGACGACCAACTTATAAAAGAAAAACTTCGTACAAAATCCATTGAAAATTACTTTGATGAACTTGTTAGTTCTGTGAAGCCCCTCTCTCTACGGAACCCTATACTGCGCGTGGCCCGACACGCACTTGGCCGATTTTTATTATTTGTGAGTTTTTCGTATACTACATTGTGAACGTGAACGAACTTTCACTCGATTTCGAATTTGTTCACCGGGGACGAAATGTCCGTGAAATAACCGTGATTTAGCAATACATGGCACTAGTTTTGCAAAAAAATATATTTATTTCACTTGCGTATCGGACGAAAGGCTCCTAAAGGCTCATACTGTCGGTCCGAGTATAGGAGCAGAATTCGGAGGCAATTCCATTGAGAAGAGGCGTGAGACAGGGAGACGTTATCTCTCCGAACCTGTTCACGAACGGACTGGAAGATGCCTTCAAGCTTCTGAAATGGCAGGGACGCGGCATCAATATCAATGGCAAGTATATCACTCACCTTTGATTTGCCGACGATATAGTAGTAATAGCAGAAACGATGGAAGACCTCGGCATAATGCTCGAAGACCTCAGTCGAGTTTCCCAACGTGTGGGCCTTAAAATGAACATTGACAAAACGAAGGTCATGTCGAACGCCCGTGTTGTGCCCACCCCAATAACATTGGGGAACTCGACTCTCGAAGTTGTAGACGAATACGTCTACTTAGAACAAACAGTCCGGTCCAACTTCGTGAAAGAGGTCAATCGTCGAATCGAACTCGGCTGGGCAGCATTCGGGAAACGTAGAAAAGTCTTTGCGTCTAATATACCTCAATCGCTCAAGACAAAATTATACAACCAGTGTGTGTTACCAGTGATGACTTATGGCACTGAAACGTGGTCTCTCACTATGGACCTCATAAGGCTCAAGGTCACGCAACGAGCTATGGAAAGGGTTACGCTCGGAATTTCTCTACGAGATCGAATCACTAATGATGAGATCCGTAGACGAAAGAAAGTCGTCAACATAGCCCAGCGGATTAGTAAGTTGAAGTGGCAGTGGGCGGGGTACATAGCACGCAGAACTGATGGCCGATGGGGCCTAAAAGTTCTCGAATGGAGACCACATATCGGCAAGCGCAGCGCAGAACGACCAGCCACAAGATGGACAGATGACCTCATCCAAGTGGCAGGAAGACGCTGGATGCAGGCCGCTTCCAACCGGTCTTTTTGGAAATCCATGGAGGAGGCCTATGTCCAGCAGTGGACTGAATGATCAATCATACTGTAGGATAAGATATAATACTCTAACCGATCACTAAATTTTAACAAATGAGATCTCAATCGATTTGTCTTAAGCTACAAGTATATGGTGATATTTATGATCATATAGCAGTCTTCGACTGTTTAGGATTTTAGCGTTCAGTCGTCTTTTCAGGAATTTTTATTATTGAATGATTTTAGCTAACCGTTCTCTGATAAACACTACTCAAGCTAAACAGTGGACAAAAGCCTAACTGACATCAAATACCAAAGTCAGGGTCACCCCGACCGCGTTTAGATAGGAAAGGCATCACGGCCGTTAAACTCCATCGATTTAACCCTGAAATGGTTAATGTATGATCGAGCAGAAACTATTATGGCAGCCACAGAGGGGCCTAAAACGATTGATCATCTCAACTTGACAGAGGCAGTGGGTCTACTTGGGATGTATGTATGTACACATAAGTAATTTAACAAAATCCAGTCTTCATATATTTTTATATACTTTTTCATACTATAACGGACCGTGCACGACGGTTACACTGGTATAAACTAAAATAAACCTTAAATACCTTTAATGCTTGTCCTGGTCCCAAATTAGGATTCCCTGTGCTCTGGTAACCAGGAAAGGACATCACAAACCTCAAACACAGCCACCCATATCGTAGTGATTTTTTCCTTTAATTTTAATGCGCATCAAATAATACAAATATTCTGGAATTTGATTATCGGCAAATTTTTTATTTATATTTATTCATAATAAAACTTGACAAACCACAATTTCTTCTTTTTTCAACAATCGTGCTGAGGAAAATTTTAAAAACCTATTTAGAGGCTAAAAATTCCACCCATGCCGGGACTTGAACCCGTGACCTCTGGCTAACCGTGCCAGCGCTCTCCCAACTGAGCCAATAGGCAAGTGCAGGCATCAGGGAAATTTCGAGCCTCTTTACAAACTTCTCTGTATTACGTACAGGCAGCGACATCTGGCCAAAGCAATTTACATCACTTGCAACCCACTTTGCAGTTAGGTTTTTACATCGGAATTATATCGCTGTACCACATGATTATATTCATAATATTATAAATTAAACTATTAATATTATTAAATTTCACTGATGCCTGCATTTTCCCATTGGCTCAGTTGGGAGAGCGCTGGCACGATTAGCCAGAGGCCGCGGGTTTAAGTCACGGCATGGGTGGAATTTTTGGCCTCTAAATAGGTTTTTAAAATCCTTGTATAAACTTACGCAATCAACACAACTAACCATATCGATAGTGCTTTCTGAGACTGAAGCATAGGATGGGTTTACAAACTACTTAAAAGAATGCGCTTAAGCATCTTTTTACATTCTGCTTTTTTGAGACTTTTATTACATAATTCCTCTGGGAGGCTTTGGCAGATCTCTAGCAATTAGAGTGTTTAGGTATTTCATATTTCACTTGTTTTCGTTTGCTATGTGTTGGATAACTATGGCTCCACCGTTTAAAAAGCCTGTAACCAAAATACTGTAGGCAAAAGATTTATTTACCGATTTTGATTTTGATTACCAGATTTGAAATGTCAGCACATCAGTATGTAGCAACAATAAAATCGTTCGCAGTAGGTGCCCAAGCCTCTTATTACAGTTACGTGACTTTGCCAAATTTGGACGGGAGTGACGTTTTTTCGTCCGTAATCCGTAGGAGGACTCTTTTAGGACGCGATTTTTGTCCTCAACAAGCCGTTGTTAATACGAGCAGAATTATTTGTGGGGGTCCTTTTTACCGTGTCGCCGACGGTTTAGGGTTTGGCAGTTTGATGATGCGACGATGACATTGAGTGTTTTACTCAACTTTCTTATTTTTTATGTTTACCTTCAAATTGCAGTAAAATTTCTAAATCGTGAACAAATAATTTTCTTTAATGTCCTTCCAATTAAAACAAATTACCCTTTTAGGCAAATTTTAAGTAAGTTCGTTTTAAGTATGTAGGAATCTCCACTATGCATGAGTGTATTGTATATATCGGCAAGGACTAGCTCAATTGTTAATCAAATCAGGCAAATCTTGACGGAATCAAAGACAGACTAGCTTGGCCCCCCTAGGCTGCATAGTACTAGCCACCCCCGTTTTTAGGGTTCCGTAGAACGACAAGGAACCCTTATAGTTTCAACATGTCCATCTGTCTGTCTGTCCGTCCGCGGCCTAGCGCAAAGACGGGTGGTACTAGAAAGCTGTATTTTGGTGTGTGTGCCGACAAAGTTAAACAATAAAATGTTGGAATATTTTTTTACTGTACCGCCCCCTATCATGAAAAGTGGGGATGATTTTTTTTTCTCATCTATGGCCCAGCACCTAGACCATCCTGACAGCTTAGTCGGCCTAGCCCACAGGAAAGACAAGTCAATACGTGCGGAGCCAACCAAGCCGCGGTTTTCCTCACGATGTTTTCCTTCACAGCTAGAGTGCGGTAATGCTACAACAAATTCGCAGATGTACGTAACTTTGAAAATAAACAAAGTCATAGGTACATATCATCATCAACCGATTGTGTCCCCACCGAGGGGCACGGGTCTCTTCCCTGAGGAAGGTATAGGCCATACTCCACCACGGGGGCCAAGTCCGGATTGGTGGAGGCTTGTAGACTAGCGGCTCGTCTACTGTCAGAAGTTGTCAAGCCGCCCTAAGGCCTCTGACTTGGCTTAACGACTGCCATCTATCGACAGCAGCCGGCACCAACAGCTTAACGTGCCTTGCGAAGCACGGAACCGCTCGGAAAAATGCCACTAGCGTTAGGCATAGACGGCGACCCATCCATGCACTGAACGCGCCCAGTGTTGCTTAACCTTCGTGATCGTTTTTAAGATCACTCAGGCAGCGGGGGCTACGAGCGATTCATTCGAGGTACATATCCGCACTGGGAATCCAACCTGGGTCTCCCGCGGAGTATAGAAGCAGAATAAAAATGTGGAAAAATACAATTTCTTTTGTTGACACGACTGTCAGCCTGCGAAAAAAACCATAGAAGTATTTCTCCCTACAAAGTTCACACTCAAAGACGGCCCAGTCGCTCGATTAGTCTTTACCATTCAAATGGGCAATAGTAAGTGATAGCGTAACTAATGATTGGTTGTATACAAGAACCACAAACCATTGATGTAATCCGTCGAAATATATACGTACGTCGCAAAATGGCGGTCTAACGGTGACAGGTGCATAGATATTTTACCGGCTAGCACTGAACTTGCTCCGATTAGTAACACAATTAACAAGCCCCACCTTCCCACAATTGACTGTGGGGTCATTTTTTAGCGTTAGTTAGACATCTATGTTTTTAACTATCACTGTCGTCTGCCGGTTGCTGGGCCAGCACAGTACGGCCCCGATAATGTGGAAAAACGCAAACTTAAGCTACTGCATTTCTGCAAAGGTATCTGAATAATTAATGGAGCACCTCATTACCTCAAACAAGACTGTTTTATACTTTTCAAGTAATTATGATGGGCAAGATTGCAGAAAAGAGGTGTGTTAAGAGAAGGAGGAAGCTATCAGTTTGGCTTTTGACATTCTCTAACTCAATCGTAATTCAATAGATAGTTATGAAACAGGTATGTGTCTATTCATAAGTTAGTACTACTGTTTTGCACACACTTGCAACTCGCTTGTCTCTTCATAAGTTAGTGGCCTTTCAACGAATCTGTCAACCGGTGCTAACTATGAAGTGCGTATTCTATTCTACCGAATAGTACCGCTGCGCCTAGTGTGGGAGGCGCCATCGCCCATATTTATTGTAATCTTTTCTTATAAATAAAAATATTTTTATCTCTTATTTTTATTTATTATAGACATTAAGACTTGACGAAAGAGCGGCACTTACCAGACACAGGTTTAATACTTACTTGGTGGGTTTCTGCACCATATGCATATGTAACATTAGCGGACTGAATGCAAATTTTAAATTTTCATTTGTATATTGACCTCGTATGCTTGTCATCAAAGTAATTATTAAGTACCACTAGAGAAGTTTGATGGTAATAAATTGGAAGGCCATTTCCTTTATAGAAACTATTAGAAACTTATTCGTTCTATTAGCGCGGTCGGTAGAAAGCTTGCTTCACATTCTGGAGGTCGTAAGTTCGAACCTCGGGCAGTTTATTTTCTAAGTTACGTAGCTTTTGTCAATTTATAGCAATACCACTCGCTAACCGAAGGAAAACACAGCGAGCAAACCTGAGTGCCCGAGGTGTTCACATACCTCAGGGCTTCAATTCGCCAATCTGCGGTGGGAATACGTAGTGATTAAGCCCATACCCTCTCCAAGATAAGGCCTGTGCACTACAGTGGGACGTTTATAGGCTGCATTCTTTTATTCGTTCTATTCCGGTAATTTCGGTAATTTGGATTCATATACAGCACGAAAATGATTTCGATGGAAATATTATTCACAATATTATTCACAAAGACAGACAGAATTTATTAAAATCGTATTTGCTGCCAAAACATGGTTTTCTTTGATTCGTTTCATATGAATTTTGAATTTATTACATCTAGACGGTAAAGCTTCAACCTTGTAGCCAAGCGTCAAAATATGGTATTGTTGGAACAAAGACTCGATTTATATTATCTTCTATCAACAATAGCAATAAATAAAAAACCGGCCAATTGCGTGTCGGGCCACACGCAGTGTAGGGTTCCGCGGAAGATGTGGTTTTTTTCCTGCTTTACAGTACTAACAACTTCATCAAAGTATTTTTCAATGAAATTTGTACGAAATTTTCTCTTATAAGTTGGTCGCGTATTACTCGTTAACTTGTAAAGCCTACTTAGTCGTGATAGTTTTTCTTTTGAGTTCATTATATGTGCTACGGCTCTGATTTTTTTCACGTTTCTACAATCAACCGTTTAGCTGGAAGGTGGTTAGTATATTCTGTAAGTAGTTACGTTTTGATTCGTTATTTTGGGTGATTTTTTTTCATAAATTTTTTTTTCAGCTAGGGTAGTTTGAGAAATAAGTTTGTTATTCAGATGTGAATTCCATCTCGCTAGTCGTACTTTAATTTGTAAAAATAGCCTCAGAATTTTCCATGTTTGTGATGTCCTGATGTTCCGTGTGAAGGGTATCCTATTTTGGGACCCGACCCGATTGCGTTGTGTGAATGTTATTATTATTTATGAAACATTTATAAGCCGCCTATATACTTCCCACTGTAGGGCACAGGCCTTTTCTCAGGGAGAAAGTTTGTGAAACATATAAACGGATCAACAGATTGTGATTAAATTAGGAACACAGATAAAGATAAAGATAAAGATTTATTTATTTGCTAAAACATGTGTCAGTCAAGATACATAAGCATGCATTTTGGATAATAAATAAGATAAATTCGGATCAACATGTTCTACTGTTATCAGCGTACAGATAGAATATGTATAACATGTACCGATTTTTAAACTATAGGGTATTTTTTCCGACTCTTACGCGAACATTCATATTCGTTTCATGCACGCCCGCACGGGTATAAAATGTAGCTGCCTCGGGTACTTTTTATCATGACTTGCACCTACATTGCAAATAATGGTATTTATCAATGTTGGTGAATATAAATACCGAACCGTATCGTGCACTTCCGGTACAGGCGCTTTAAACGGCCGACATTAACGTCCCAATACAAAAGCGCGACAAGCACGATCTCAATGAGCAAATGTGATACATATTTCTGTTAAATAAATAAAATAAAAATATAGATGAATATTAAGGAGTTTATAGATTACTGGCTGACTCGGTAAACGGTGTTCTGCCATATTAATTAGCCTACGATGTATTCTCAGACCTACTAAATATACACAAAAATTTCATAAAAATCGGTGAAACCGTTTCGGAGGAGTTCGATAACAAATACTGTGACACGAGGTTTTTATATATTAGAGAGAGTAGAGAGGAAATTGTAAGGAATAGTAAGTAAAGCAAACAATGCGTAAAAAATACAATGAAGCAATATTACAATGAAATATATTATACATTATGTATGTATATAATGTATAATATAATAAGCAGCCTATATACGTCCCACAGGCCTTCTCTCCGAGAGAGAGTATGGGCTTAATCGCCACGCGTGCCCACCGCGGATTGGCGATTTCAAGCGCTGAGGGATATGAATAGCTCAGACACTCAAGTTTCCTCACGATGTTTTCCTTCACAGTTAGCGAGTGGTATTGCTACTATAACTTCACAAATGTATATAACTTACAAAAAAAAGTCATAGGTAGGTTGCCCGCACTGGGAATCGAACCTGGGTCTCCCGCTTCCGAGTACAATGTTGTAGGCTACCACCGCTCCCGTGTATAATATATTTCATTGTAATATTGCTTTATTCATTTTAACACACTGCGATACATTATCCAGAGTGAATACCTCAGAACACAACTGTGGTGAATACTGTGAGTGTGTGGCTCTGTGAAGCTCCAGCGCAGATTTTTCCTGGGTACCCATAAGGGTTAGTGCGAACCAAATCGATAGTTTTAAATAAAATTAGTAAAGCTTGAGATATAATATTCTACGTGAATTTCGAAAAACAAATGTTTAAAAAAACCTAATTAGGGAGCCAGTAACCATATCTGTAACTGTTTTACGATAAAGTTTTGCATTTTATGAATAAAAGACAGGTAATACTTAACTCTTCATTTCAATTCAATTCAATTCACTTTACAATATTTGTACAAACACGAAATGGCGCGCCCTATGATTTGTAATTTAAGTACTTTTTTGCAAAATAATTTATGTACTGTCGACTGTATCGCCGGAGTGCGTGCTAGGAAAACTGAACCCAGCATTAAAATCGATCAATCATTGCCACTGTTAACGAGCACATAAAACGGGCTCAAACGGCGTTATTCTCTACATAATTGTTTTGTATTTTTGTTTGCTTTACGCCCGCGGCCTATGAGCGCCTGATACTTCTGAATTTACTACCGAGTTATACAACGTGAGAAAATTATAATTTAAAATGCACCTGAAGCAGTGGATAGACTTCGATGACGATCACAAAATATTTCTAAGCATAACTTTGGCAAACGAGGTTCGGCATCGTCAAGCTTGAAATCGCCAATCCGCGGTGGGCACGCGTGGCGATTAAGCCCATACTCTCTCTCTGAGAGAAGGCCTGTGGGACGTATATAGGCCGCTAATTATACATTTTATACATATATAATGTATAATATATTTCATTGTACTTGTGAATTTACTACGGAGTTATACAACTTGAGAAAATTATAATTTAAAATGCACCTGAAGCAGTGGATAGATGAGAAAATATTTCTAAGCATAACTTTGGCAAACGAGCTTCGGCATCGTCAATCAATCAATCAGTCCGTAACTCCTTACTCGTCCACTGCCGGACATAGGTCACACCCAAGGTATGCCACTTCCTCCTGTCCTCGGCCAGCCTCATCCAGCCACTGCCAGCAATCTGCCTCAGATCGTCGTTCCAGCGAGCTTGTGGGCGTCCTACTCTGCGTATACCAGTTTGTGGTCTCGGCATCGGCGTCGTAATCATAACATAAAGGATTTGTTAATCAGCGCGAAATTTAGTTAAAACTTACTTAAGCCACATCGGCCTCAAACATTTAAAGAATGGTTGTCCAAGAGATCGCTACAAAATAATTTCAGACTTTTAGAAGACATTATTTTAACCTACCACGTGAATCACTAAAACAATTTCAAGCGAAACAAAAGGTAAATTGAAAGAAAACTTACAACAAAAATTTACTCGGCCCGATTCCTGCACAATGATGTCACGCTCGGAATAAGAATTCAGAAACACAAAGTAGGTAAGTGCTTACATCAAAGAAATTTGTTGGAGCAATCGTTTCGCCCAATAGTACCACAGAAAACGGCCCCGAGCTCGACCCTTTGGAGACTAACGGCCCTTCGGTTTCAGGAAACATTGTTGTGCTATTTCGAAGTTACAGGTCTGTTTTACTGATGTTCGAAAATTGTAACAATCGATCATTATTTGCCACTCGCTCTTTAGAAAGAAAGCGTAAGCATGGCGGTCAACTCCTGTGAATTATACTTTATTGCACACGAAACATTTAACAAGACATTACATAAGAAATAACATGCACAAAGGTGAGCTTGTCTCTGTAAGGGATTTCTTCCAGCAAGCCTTGGAGAGTCGGAGAAGCAGTAAAAAAAGCGGGTTTACAAAATAAACTACATAAACTATAAAATCCTAAATAACCTACTTGCAGCAAAAAAAAAATAAACTGCATAAACTACTCGTACATACCTAAAAAAAATTATACATAAATATATAGCTCAAAATTATGTCGGACATAGTTCTTAAATGTGCCAATCGTGGGTACAAAGATGTCAGATGCGCATATTAATAATAATATGTTTCCGTGTTTTGTTCTCGACCGTACAAATTGGTGGCAAATTGGCAATCAGTAAACGTGAGCATTGAGCGACTAAAAAACTCTTCAAGCTAATAGTGCGATTTCACTTATGAAAACCTGTAATATATTTTGGCACTGGGCTACTCACAGTATTGAAAAAAAGTTAAAGTAACAAAATGCTATAATGGGAATCGTGTTATCTAACCGTTTTGACTGCTTATTTCTTTCTCAACTCCCTCTGTGTGAAAGAGACGTTATCTGCTATGTAGGTCAAAAATGTAGGTCTGCATAAAAATCTATTTACGGACCTCAGTATTAGTGCAAATTACAGCGAAAGGTCTGAATGAACGAAACAACCGCAGCCCTAAAGCGGTCACGTTTTCGGAGTTACACGCATTAAATATTTATAAACCACCTTCCTGCTTACACCGGGTGAAGCTAAATAGTAAACTCGGAAACAACTTTGCGTTAGTGTTAGTTTTGCAACGAACAAGTGAAAGAATGGGCTCGTGCTGGGTTAACTTCGGAATTTTGGTCGCTTTTGCTATGCTGGCCCTTAGCGAGGGGAAAATGACAAATAATAGTGATAATATCGAGAGCGGGGAGTCAGCTGGTAAATATACTTATTTGTTTTTCGAACTAAAACTTTCGTAAGCACTACACATTAATTAGTGTATCCGGAATTAAGTTAATAATAGTTGTTTTTGTTCGTTTCTTGACTATTCTCGATTAAGGTACGGCTATTCACGTACCAGATACGCTTTTAATGGGTAAACTCATTTTTTTGATTAAAATCGTAGAAATATGTGAAAAATATGTCTATTCAGTTACAAACTGCTCTGTTGGTCTAGCGGTAACACGACAAACAACCAAATAGGTCGAGGGTGTTTGATTCCAGCTGGAGGCCGTATCTGTAGCGACTATTTTAAAACTTCTAGCGGGTTTCGGTATAGATGAAGGATTCTCGATGTCAATGATATGATAATATAATGTAGAACTTCAATAACTGTGGTTTTATTTCGGTAGATAAGTGGTGGTAAACAGAAAACTTCGACCAAAACAAAATAAAAGTAAGAAAATAAGCAATTCACAGGTAGATAATTGTCGGAGATAATCTGTAGTCAAAGGGTGAAGTAGCAATTAAAATCCGATAGAAATCTAGAATGTGTGTTTTGATGATAGACAGAATGAAAGAAAATAACAGAAATAGTGTAAGAAGGTTTGCACCGGTACAAACTGTAAGCATTTCATGGATAAATATTTCAAAATATTTTTATTTAAACTGTTTTTAATATTTTTACTCGAAGCGGTTATCGATTTACAACTTATTACTCATGTCGTGTTATGTACACTAAATAAAATTAAAATTAAAAATTTATCCCAAGAAAAGCTGAGAAAAAATTGCGATTTTACATTTCGGTGATTATTTATAAAAAACACGATTCCTTAAAACACCGATTAAAATAGTCTGTGGTGGACATTTTGCAAGGAAAAGTCGCAACCACAGATTAAAAAAACTGCCTCTTTGGAGTGCTTTAGGGGAATCGTGTTTTTATAAATAAGGCCGTATTAAAGAGATACTGATAGATCTACACGAAGAATGCTGAAACTATAAAAGTCCACTTAAATGCAATGATGATTCATATCCAACATGTGGGTATCTAACGAGAGTTGAGTATTAAAATTAACGCAATACAATAAGCCAACAAGCAAATACAATTTCGATATGCGAAATCAAATAAAAATCCGTTAGCCATACACGTGAATGTAGTTTAGTTCCAAACCTTGTTTCAGGCAATCAATATAACACGATTAATACAATATCAGCTATTCAATATCGCTAGTTGGTTAAGCTGGAGTTTCGTACGAAAGCGTCCTTTTCAGAGGGCCAATAAACGATACTCCGACAAATATGTCAGCTTTTAGCTATGAATTGTTAACTTTTTCTTTTCTTGTGATGGGTTAATTATTCTAGCTGCTATCCACTCCATCCAAAGGTTGTCTGGACCGTCAATTTTATAGCATTACTTAGATATTAGAAACTATTTGTAGTTCTTTCTCCTAGTTGTGCAACAAAGTGTTCTCTATCTATCTATATATCTAATTTATTACCATAACTGTTTTTGTTTCTTTTTTCGCGCTGTTTAATTTTTTCTTTGTATTTTTGTAACCCCCGGCCGGCTAACTAAACCACTATCTGGTACCAAAAACAATGGCAACATAAAATACTGGTATACACTACATATCTTAAGGTAAGTTTGGGCACCATAAGAAATTTTGAGGCCAAAAATAATGGTCACACAAAAATGTGTTATAAACTACAGATCTTAAGGTAGGTTTGGGCCGGATAAGAAATTCCGGGACCAAAAACAATGGTAACAAAAAAATTGTATACATTACAAAAGAAATTCCGGGACCAATAACAATGGTAACAAAAAAAATGGTATACATTACAAAAGAAATTCCGGGACCAAAAACAATGGTAACAAAAAAAATTGTATACGTTACAAAAGAAATTCCGGGACCAAAAACAATGGTAACAAAAAGAAATGGTATACATTTACAAAAGAAATTCCGGGACCAAAAACAACGGTAGCAAAAAAACTTCTACAAATCTAAAGCTAGGCTTGAAAAAGAAATTTCAATAATTCACTAAATTCGTATATAGAGAACCTAACCTAATCCGAGCCAAAAGAATCGATTGCGTCGACGTCGACGAAGTTTCATAGGGTCTCACGCACCTTCTTCGGTGCGGTCATTCCCAGCCGCATCGAAGGAATCTACCGTCCATAAAGAATTTTGTCCGTTCGCGTTACCCACGTGTGCAGTAATTGACAGAATGCGGGCCAACTGATAGCTTCGTCTACACTGTTCGCGCCAAATCTAATAACGTCATCTACATTTGTCTGGGAATTAGAGGCCTTCCGCATTTTTCCAGCGATTTGCCTGTTGCGGCATGGATTGGTGAGCGAGGTACGGTTACATAGGATTACATAACATTTCATACAATTAATTCAGATTCATAATCATTTTATTAGATTCTTTCGACTCGAATAGGTGCGAGTTTCCCGGAGGCATTAAGAAGCAGGAATCCCAGCTTTATTGGCCGAAGTCAATGTAGTACGTTGTATGCTTAACAAGACAAACAATCCAATCTTTTGTTGTGCATAACATAAAGGCATAAAGGGCTACATACCAATATCCAAAACATACCGCCTGTGGGCTTGATAACAATGTTACAGTAAACGCTTTAACTTGGGATTTGCGAATAATGACTGGTAAATACAGAATTTCTGACTTAAGTACTTCAGAAAACTTATATGTTTTTCTACTTACGACTATCCAATACAAACTATTTTTACTTTCCTATAGTTTTCATGAGTAGGACTACCCTCCCTGTAGCGTCTAACAATATATTATATCATTTTCTGTACTAAAGCTTTGGAGCCAGCTATACTCCCAATTCTTGTACACTCCTCTCTAACCCAGTATCTCCACATCTCTTTTGTAATAAAGGCCAATTTGCTCTGCCGCACGCCGATATCGACACCGCCGTCAAACGTGACTCAACAAGTGACAAACTTCGCCAATCAGCTGGCATACGCTGGCGGCAGACACGGCCAACATCAGAGTTGTCGGTCGCAAGTTGCTCTATCGGTTGCTGTCGCTGTCGATAAAATCGGGGATGCGCAACGGATGGACGTGGAATGGACAGAAGTGCCGTGTGGCCAACGCCATATTACTACTAGTCTAATTTTCTATTCCGTGGAAATCTGGCAGCTGCAACTTTTTGTCGTTTCAAATAAAAACCCTTTTCAACCCACATTTCGGAAAGAGTAGGTTTTTGTTCTTCGATATCTGAGTGCGAAAGCCGTTTTTATTCACTAGAAGATAAATTAAATTGAATTTAGAACATCGTGTGCGCTAAGTTTGTAAATTCACATCATTAAACCTATTTACTTATGGTGCCGAATCTATCATACAACTTCCTCAAAAGGAAAAAACGGAACCCTTATAGGATCACTTTGTTGTCCGTCTGTCCGTCCGTCCGTCCGTCTGTCAAGACCCTTTTTCTCAGGAACGCGTGGAGGTATGAAGCTGAAATTTATATCAATTACTCAGGTCTACTGTCCCTTGAAGCTGTGAAAAAATCAAACTTCTAAGCCAACGCAATCAAAAGATACAGCCGTTTATGCCGCAAATTTTCGACACTTGCAAGGGAATCAAAACCTACAGGGTGCTTCCCGTGAACTCAGAATCTTGAAATTTGGTACGAAGCAACGTCTTATAGCATAGATAAAGGAAAAATTACGAAAACCATAAATTTTTAGTTACATCACATAATATATATTTTTTTAATAATTTTAAACTTACTACCCATTTCCTCATAAACGCGTAGAGGTATTAAATTGAAATTCATACCAAATACTCAGGTCTATAATACCTTTAAGCTGTAACAAAATCTAACTTCTATGTCAACGCAATCAAAAGAAACAGCAATTTAAGCTGCATATTTTGAAACTCGCAAGTACTCGCAAGGGAATCAAAACCTAAAGGGTACTTCCAGTCGACCTAGAATCTTGAAATTTGGCATGAAGCAACGTTTTATAGCACACATAAAGGAAAAATTCCGAAAACCTTAAATTTTTAGTTACATTACAAAATATATATTTTTTAATAAATATAAACTTATTACTTTTTTCCTCATGTTTTGCAATAAAAATACCATAGTTATGACTCGATTGTCGTAATGAACGAACTTTGTAAACCTTGCAGGTTTGTACGGAACCCTCGGTGCGCGAGTCCGACTCGCACTTGGCCGGTTTTTTTAATTTGTTACAATCTCAGACTCGGAACGTCCTTTGTGTTTTTTTTTGCAATTTCTCGCTGATTTGGGATGAAAAGTTACGTGTTGCACTCGAGTGCAAAGATTTTTCACCTCGTGCTCTTTTGTATCCCTCGCTGACGCTCAGGATTCAAATTTTTAGAATCCTTCGCTTCGATTGATCAAAATTGAGCAAGCGGTTAAAAAGCAACTTTGCACTCTTGTATAACAAATAACTATTTTTGTCATTTTGACAAATTAGATAAAATTAAAAAAACAAAGTTAAAATTGAATTAGATAGAGATATATAGCACTTATTGCAAAAATATATATTTTTTATATCAGCAATGGTATAAAATTAGCGGTGTGATCGCTTTGAACTATGAACCTTTTACCTCTTTATCCGACTGAGTAATATACCTCTATCTCAGCATCCACTGCCTTGAATGAATTTTCATCCCCATCATCATCCACACGTACGATTCGCTAATATTGTCAACTTGTTAGTTGACTACTTAAGTCAACTAAAGTGGATATGTCATAGCTAGGTTAATTTTGTAATCACCGCTGCCATTTTATATCACTTTTAGGAATATACGGTTGAATAGTTGAGCGGTGGTATCGCATCAGTAGAACGCTGGCGTCACATTCGGTAGGTCGTGGGTTCGAGTACCAGAATGTACCAATGACTTTGTTTTTCAAGTTACGTAGGTTTGTGAATTTGTAGTAGCAACACTACTCGCTAACCGTGAAGGCAGACAGCGTGAGTAACCCTAGTATCACATACCTCAGCGTCTGCTACGTACAATGGCCCAACTATGAGGCTAAGAGCGGAAATGTTGTTGCGGTAGACCTTCTTAGTTTCGATGACACGCAACTCACTCGCGACAAAGACAGAATACAGTTAGGTTAAGTTAAGCCCGGGTTAAGTGCCTCGTAAGTTAAGTTTATAGCGTCTCGGGTTTAGGCGGAGTAAGTTAAATTAGGACTAAATTCGACAACGTGATTCGCCGTATAGATAACTGTATCGAGGTCTAGCCTGATAAATAATTCATGTATTTGGATCGGAGGACATTGACTACGGCGATATTACAGTCCCTGGAGGTATTGTAGCTCTAGAGTTTTATTGATCTTGCATTATTTATAACTTAGGGCTTTAATGCGGCTCAATTATCTAGATTCAATTCATTTACATAATAAAGTTAATTCAAATCAAATATTATTTATTCACAGAAAGAGTTTACATCTGTGCAATATTATATTAACAAACTATATTACTTAAAGTTGTAGCATTAAACTGCATCTAATTCCACCAAGCATCGGTAACTTAAAATGTAGACATCCTGATTTTTAAATGCAATAGGTAACACAATTTATTTTACTACCAACAGCCAAAAAATACACTCTCCGTACTAGTAAAAACAGTATGACGTCAAAGTAGGTTCTCATTCTTGTTGTGACCAAGTAAAATGGAGCTCTTATAAACCCATATTCCATGTTTAAACGGGTCTTCGTTAACTGGACCATAAATATCGTCTTATCCAGAGCAATACAATGGTGTAGAGTGTACAGAGAGTTATTTTTTTCTGATATTTCTACTGAAAGAAAAAACTTTACCAAAAAACTAGTTCTTGTGCTTGGCGATAATAGTTCTTGTACTCTGTTTCATATATACCTTTCAGACCAGTATTTTTCAACCTGTCGGTCGTGACCCACTGGGGGGTCGCGAAGTCTTTGTAAGGGAGTTGCAGGGGGTAGGGAAGCTTCCGCGAAAAAGTAAAGAACTAACTAGAAAGAAAAAAAACCAACCAAGTGCAAGTCCGACTCGCGCACGAAGGGGTACCGTACCATTATCTATACAACATTTGAGTATTTGAAGCGTCTACCTGTTGCCGTTATTAATATCCAGCAAAAAATACATCATCTGCGATCGAATCTGAGTCGATGTAAAAATATTTCTGTGGTAGAACTAAATTATGTTCTTCTTTAGCCGCTACCTACTAACATAATAAGAATGAAATGTGTTGTTTTATAACACAGTAAAATATAGGTTAGAAACAGGCAGGTGTTTGGCAGGCGAGCTTAATACTAGTCAGTATTTTCTTCCAGCTTACCTTGGCTTATATAATAAACTATATTATACTATATCGTACGTTTAAGTATAGACGTAAATAAAAAAAAAATGATAAATCCTGTTTAAAAAAATGCGCCAACAGTTAGTACCGCCTCCCCGTCTACCAGAACAATGACCCGCGGACCCGCGGCACGCACGCACCGTTCTTGATGGCTACTAATGGTTCTCATAGATTCGAGTTTGTGTCGAGATATTTTTCAAGAGAGCATTTTTAAAATAATAAACTAGCATATTCGATAGCTATAGTCAGGCACGTTAATTTTGCTGTCTTTCAAACCACCCAAAATTAATGCAGTAAAGTTTTCCGTCTCTGTGGGAGCAGAAAAGCAAATTTTGAATTCAGTCAATCAATTCACTTTGTTAGTTTATTGTACTATACTAAACTTTACTATCATAAGCAGCCAATATACGTCCCCCTGTAGGGCACAGGCCTTCTCTCAGAGAGAGAGTATGGGCTTAATCACCACGAGTGCCCACCGCAAATTGGCGATTTCATGCGCTAAGGTATGTAAATACCTCAGACACTAGGGTTTCCTCACGATGCTTTCCTCCACAGTAAGCGAGTGGTATTGCTACAAAAACTTCACAAATGTACGTAACTTAGACACAAAGTCATTGTTACATGCCATGATTCGAACCCACGACCCCCCGGATAAGAAGCCGGCGTTCTATCGCTCCGCTGCCACTGCTCTTGCTTGCCCATCATTGGTCTAGTGGCTGGATCTCCCACCTACTTTCTACGTTAAAACCAAGAACGTTTCCTTGGTTAAAACCCACGGTGTTATTTATAAAACCACTAAAACACTCCTCAGGGGCAGATCAATTAGTCTATGGTAAAGTCTTCCCCTTTACCACAGACCATTAAAAAGGCTTTTGAGGAGAATCGTGTTTTTTTGACGCTTTCCGCACAAAATGTCAAAATTTGGAAGGCATTTCTCAATTGATTACTTGTATCTGAATAAGCTGAAATTTGGCACCTTATATATAAGACTGCCAGTCTCATAAAGGCCAACCTCACAGGCGCGGACCGCGACGACAGCAGCGAGCGCATCGGCGCGGTCGTCACACAAGTGGGCCGGCACCCTTACACCGCCGCGCTGCTCCGGGATGGCAGCTACATTTGCAGTGCTGTCATTCTCAACGCCGAATGGCTACTCACGCATTCCAAGTGCTTTAGCAGGTAAAATACAAAATGTATTCTAGCTACTCACATTCAAAACTTTACGTCATTAATTATGTAACTAAATCAATCATAACATTCTAATAAGTTATTACCTTTAATCAAATAGTTAACTTCGTTAATCAATAATCCGTTACTAAAATAGTTAACTTCGTTAAACGTTATAAAATTTTTATACGTTAAAGAGTTACATTTCGCAAAACTTAACGCATGTTAACGTTAATCTATATATAAAATGTAGAGGCTGGCAGGTAATTAGCTGCTTAGATTCAAAACTTACCTAAATTACCAGAAGACGGGCAGCAGCGTCTTCCTGAGATTCCAACCGAATACTGCGATCGCCAATCCGCCTGCCAAGCGAGGCGATTATGGCAAAACCCTTCTTGGTTAGGGAAAACCATGAGGGAGGCCTATGTCCTGCAGTGGACGTCAAACGGCTGATGATGATTCAAAACTTTACGTATTTAAGTATGTAATTATGTACTCATCACATTCTACTGAGACCTAAGTGGACCAGTATTCTTAAGCCACTGCATTGTTTTAAAATGGCAGCTACGTATGCAGCGCTGTCATTCTCAGTACCGAATGTGGCATAGACTAGACATAATACACTCAATATACCCCTACAATAATACCGACCAACTACAACTAAGTACTAAACAACTATTGGAAAAGTGATCTTACTAATCGCTAAGTTAGGGTTAGTCCGTGCAAAACCTAGTGTAACTAAAGTTAGCGTCAGCCGGGACACTGAGATAAGTGTTCTGTCAGTTTATTCAGGGAATACTGGTTTAGAGCATCTCAAAAAGAGAGAAGTAACTAACCGCCTGTGGTTTCTTACCTAAGTGAGTCAACAAAATCCATACTAATACCGAAGACTAATATCTAATGTTTGTTCGCAATTTCGAAGTTTTTATCTTAAAAGTTTTTCGTATTGACGATCCTCCCATTTCTGGATGTAAATACGATATCTTAGTTAGTTAGTTAGACCTGAGATTTCTGCACTTAGCCTCATGGTTGGGCCATTGTACGTAGCAAAGCTGTGAGCTCACTCCAGCCAGCCTATCTCTTTCCAGAAGGCCAGCAGTGCTCTGATGTCACTACAGGCCTCCTGAAAGGATCCAGCTTCCCACTCATGGCGGTCCGTTGCTTTTCCACGCCTTCACAGTGAATTGTCACGTGGGCGGAGGTTTCCTCTTCTTTGAGGCATCCCCGGCA
The DNA here is from genome assembly GCA_947308005.1 of Yponomeuta malinellus. NCBI lineage: Eukaryota > Metazoa > Arthropoda > Insecta > Lepidoptera > Yponomeutidae > Yponomeuta > Yponomeuta malinellus. Next base: position 10,146,485 of record OX371017.1, read on the forward strand.
AAGCGGGCTATCGGTTAGTCCCATGTTGTGGAAATGTCTATTTAGTGAGCAGTGGCCTGTAAATACAACATAATTACATAGAGGGGATATAATTACACCCTCTAAAATCTCAACATTTATAAATTAAGTCAAGGTTTTTTTATAATTTAAGTTTTAAAGGAATCGTTTGTATTTGTTTCTCTTTATAAGTAAAGTGTCATCCACTCTGAGCGGTAACGTAATCTCCAAACTAATTTCAAGAATTATTTGAGTTTGAGCAAAGGATATTGAAACCCTCATTGCTGATATTTTCTTCGCACCTTTTCTTTGAACAAATGACACTTCACTTCTTTTTCTTAAATGTGACAGTATCTCCAGTCACAGCAGAGAGTTTCTACGCCATAAATAACACCTCTTTTGTTACGTGCCAGTATTTTCTATTGTTCAAGTTTCACCTTTATGCCTAGTTACACAAGAGCTCTGCGTATGCTTCAAGATTTAACCAATCCTTTCTATCCTCCTTCAGACAATTCTTTTCCTTTTCTCCAATTTCAATCAGCCAATAAGTGCTGCGAACTTTTCCTGTACCTACAATTTCTACTGACACAAAGTGACATTCCAGTCCGTAACACTCGCTGGGGCTATTACCGCCGGTTTTCCGTACACTAACAATCTGTTCATCAACTGTTAACAGCCTGTCAGTTGTTTCTTTTTTTGTACGCACTTTGGTCAATTGACATTTGTTAACAGTAGACTAATAAATGGTTAGTGTTCGGGAAACCGGAGGTTAGAGGTATAACACCGAGTCTATAAAAAATGTGACCGCTAGGAGTACGAATCTAATACTTAACTAATACTCTACTTATAAAAATCTCTTATCACTGTATTTGTCATCGAACTCCTCCGAAACGACTTCACCTATTTTTATTGATTTTTGTGTGTGTGTATATTTGGTAGGTCTGAGAATAGGTCTTAGGCTAATTGATATGATAAAACAACGTTTGCCGGGTCAGCTAGTAAATTATAATAAGTCAGATTCACCTCAATATTTTAGTAACACGAAAATTCTTCCAATTTTCCTACTGTTGCCTTAAGCCTGTTTTATCGTTCACACATTCAAATGTTTTTAACGGTTGTTAAATACTGTACATTATTAATGGGCACCGACTCGAGCCCTTCTCGTCCCGCCTTTATCTTTGATTCCAATTATTTTACAGAACTGAAAATTTGCAAAGAGATTATTGTTACCGAAATGTAATATTCCTCCGAATGACAAGCATCCAGTTAGTAAAATTAAAAAAGATTTTAGGGAACCAAAGGAGGGTTTTTTTTACACTCATTGATTGACTCACTCTCTCAATTCTAGGATACTTCTAATTGCGCTGGAGCTTGGAAAATTAGGACATACCTAGGTAGTGTTTAACGCGAAGGCAAACGAAAAATAATTAAAAATTTGTAAATGTTTGTAGGGCACAGGGCGCGTTCAGTGCATGGATGGGTCGCCGTCTATGCCTAACGCTAGTGGCATTTTTCCGAGCGGTTCCGTGCTTCGCAAGGCACGTTAAGCTGTTGGTGCCGGCTGCCGTCGATAGATGGCAGTCGTTAAGCCAAGTCAGAGGCCTTAGGGCGGCTTGACAACTTCTGACAGTAGACGAGCCACTAGTCTACAAGCCTCCACCAATCCGGACTTGGCCCCCGTGGTGGAGTATGGCCTATACCTTCCTCAGGGAAGAGACCCGTGCCCCTCGGTGGGGACATAATGGGTAGATGATGAAAAATGTTTGTAAGTGTGTAAATGCTGAAATCAGTCCAAGTATGATTTTAGTATATAACTAAATAACATTAACTTTAAGCCAACTCCATCTACAAAATAATGTCCCAGGCACTGCAGCGTCCGAGTGGTTTCTTCACCCATCTAGTGTGAGTGAAGTGCCACTGGACGCTGCATAAATCATCTCATTACATAGATGCAAAGGCCAAAGTTTTTTTTAATTTTATTACAGTATATTCGAGAACTTTTTATAAAAAGTGTAGTTATAACGTTTTACTTAAAAAGTCTCTGAGAGAGGCATTACTAATTGTTTTATAAATAAGACCATTAGTTCCTAGGTAGTTCTCAAACGCCTAAACTAGAGTTGATTTAACGACATAAAACTCGCGCGTGCAAACCCAAAAAGGAGCCCAAGAGGAAGCATTCACAAAATCACGGGTCTTTTGAGCCCCGACACAATATTGTAGCCTTGCAAAGAACCTCTTCCTTCTGAAGAGGGTTAGCGCGTGAATAAATCTACGGAGGTTCAATGGATGGAGGGATGGACGGGTTGAGAGAGGAAATTTTTGTATTGACGTCTCAAAACAGGGCTTTTCGTGAATGGGTTGAACATTTACGTGAATTGCTAGTTCCATCATGTAAGATGTAGGTTCAGTAAAATCGGGAACTTGCGTCAAGCTTAGATTAGGGATATTGCTTTCATACCTAGAAGACATATTATACAAACTTAATTTTTCTTAATCTATTTCCAGATTTTAAAAAGCACGAAACAAAATTAGTTTGCTTTCATAACAAAAAAGAAATAGGATTAGTGTGTTCATTGAATTCTTAAAGTTTTCTAATAAGGATTCAGACTCATAAAGTTATTAACTTACATTATTATTTCACGAGGTAACTCAAGTATTGATAAAAACTTGATACATTACAATGCGTTACCTGCACCACTTGAGCCCTATTTTGTACCGTGTCCCTACGTTATTATTACTAGGAGAAAAAAATATTTATTATAATTATTATCTAGAGAAAAAAAGACCACAACTATCGCTTCACCTTTGTACATGTTATTTCTTATTTAATATCCTGTTATATGTCTTGTGTGCAAGAAAGTATTATAATTAGTAATCTGTAGATGAACCCATCAGACCAGCATAACAATGCTTTTTAATTGTTATTTTCAAAGTCCTAATCTAACATATCCTTATCTTTTTAAACGACTTTAAAAAAGGAGGAGGTTATCAATTCGACGCGTATATATATATTTTTTGGCCATGTTCCTCCATAACTCCGTCAAATCTTAACCGATTTCGACAATTCTTTTTTTGTTCGAACAGGTATAACGTCCCATTGCTCCCATTTTAATTTGGTGAAGATCTGATGGAGACTTTCAGAGATGGAGAACGGAACTCTTCAATCGATAGCAGTAAATAAGCCCTAATGGGTCCATCCTTTAGTAATATCCGTTGGACAATGATTCATAAAATAGCGTAAAAGTAGTCCCAAGTTAATTTGGTGATGTTCTGGTGAAGACTTTCGGAGATGGAAATTTAGAACATCAAATTTTTAAGCAACGAATTAAGTAGGGTAAATTATGGTTATAAGGGACTTATTTATTTTTCTCCCGCTCCCCCACTAAAAATAAAAAAATATTTTTTTTTAAATAAAAAGTAAAAACCGACTTCGAAACACTACAGCACTAGAAAGTTAGAAATAATTTAAATAATTAGAAGTATTTATACATATATTGTCGGTTTTTATTTTTCATTTAAAAAAATCGTCATGGCCTGTCCATTACACGTTATCGTTAATTCTGAAGGAAAACTTTGTAACGCTTTCAAGCGCTGCAATCATCAATCCGCGGAGGGCTGGGCGTGATGGTGATTAATCCCACACCAACTCTCTCTGAAACAAATACGCCCTGCAGTGTATGTATCGTATTGTTATTGAAATAACGCAAGACGGGCCTTGATTCTGTTAATACATTACAATACAGTGACAGATTGATCGAACAGTCAATGTCACTGTACTCTAATATTTTTATTTCCATCGACTACTAGAAGGAATGACATGTGCGCGCGCGTAGACTGAAATATGCGTTTTTAAAAGGAAATTTGTATAAAATATCAGAGATACCTATAAAGAGATTTCTAATTTTAGAAACCAGCCACTATTCGATATAATAGAGAGTAGCAAAGAGATTGTGAACCTGACTGAGAAACCTGAGTGTCTAAGCTATCCACATACCTCAGCGCTTGAAATCACCAAACCACGGTGGGCACGCGTGGTGATTAAGCCCATACTCTCTCTCTCTCTCTCTCTCTCTGAGAGAAGGCCTGTGCCCTAATAGTGGGACGTATATAGGCTAATATAGTAAAGAGGTCTGACCTTTTTAATAAAAAAAAATAGGCAATAAAGTATCATCACGCTACGTCCGATAGGAGCAACGTAAAGTACAAAGTGGACAAAATATATGGTAGCAATTTTTTTTTCGTATCCTAATTGGTGTTATAGCTGCTCTACATGGAATAGAGTGTAGTAAAGGCTTTACTTTTTATACCAGTACCACGGTTTTAGTCTGCTTTATATTAGTAATGGGTCATAGTTACTAGAAATAATCGAATCATTCGATCACAGCGTTTATTCGATAACAATTGAAGAACAAATTGAACATTCGATAGTAGCGAGCCTCTGCGCCGGGTTTGCTCCTATATCACACTCACCAAATCCTGAACAGATTTCTGTCAAATTTCATACTAATTGCTATCGCAGGATTCCGACTGGATTTGGTGCGCGTGATTGGGCCTCTGTGCTGCATTCCATTCACGCATACTAACATTGTGCCCATATGCTATCGCGCATTCGGGATAAGTAATAATCAATCAAATACACTTGGATGTTGATAACCTTGGGGTTGAGGTTTGAAACACTCATGAAGACGTAATTCATTTTCATACATTCCGTTTTTTTTCTTGGTTACGCGAATTTTGTTTCCCGTGTTCTCTTGTGATTTCGACAGTTTTGGCTAGTGTGTCGAGTCCACATGAGTTTATTTAAATAAAAGATCTGTCTAATTTTGTTTTGATAACAGAGTGCTAGGTTTTTCAATGTTATCCGTTTAGTTGATACTTAAAATTAATACTGCAGAAAGGCCTATGGATAAGAAATTAAAATATTGAATGCTAGCACCTGAAACCTCTTATTTTTTGAGATATTGATTTTTGAAATTCCAAAATTTCTTACGTATTTACCCCATTTTGACAACTTTTACGTTTTGGAACAGACGCCGCGTTTCGTTTTGCGTATTGGGTGAACTTACTTCTGTTGAAACTATATCACAACTTACCGAAACTTTATTTGAACTTAGCCTAAAATGTTTAATATTGGTTTTAAGGATTAGAAATATATGATAATCTCGTAATTAAATCAAAATTAGGTTTCAGCATCCCCCTTCCCAGGGGGCGGACCCCCCTCGCTCCTCCACCACATATCCCCTATCCCCTAACTAAACGGATGATATTGGAAATTCCAACCCTTAGAGTACGTCAACAAATGTAATGAGCTGTGATGGTTTACGACCTCGGCACATGTCAAAATGACAAGAGTATTTTTTTGCATCGAATTAAAAAACGGATAAGATATCGGACAGACGTTAGTAAGCATAGAAATAAAAGTAGGTACTAATCTATTTGCGCACGTTTAATCGCATGCGTCGTACTCACTGCCTATAAATTGGATGCGCAAACAAATAAATAAATTAAGCGCCATTGCAAGTCGACAATCGATTGTTATTCGTTAATCGAATTCACGTTATTATCGAATCACTCGACGGCTAGAACAATCTCCCATCGCTACTCTGTGCAAAAGCCATATAGCTTAGAGGCAGAATTACTTGTGGAAGTTAGTACCGGAGCTTTGCATACCGTATTACTCAACCGGGAATATTTATTTGTTTTGCCCTCGCCCGCATTGTTCTGAGTTGCGGAAGTAAGCAAATACGTTTCAATTTCGTAACGGGGTCATTTGGGCTGTCTTTGTTTCCTGTAAACACCATGGGAAAACCTGCATTGAAGACATAGAACTGCGTCATTGGTACTTTGAGTTGTACCTTTGGCCTCAGTCTGGGTGTTTTGACATATTCTTTACCTAGTTACTATAACGCGGGGTAATCAACATGTTAATTAAACAACTTAAAATCTGAAAACTTTTTCTTCGGTATTGATAACCTCCTAAGTCCTGACTAGGAAGTAGAAATGAGGTCCTTGAGAAGTACGTCTTGTGTTACTTTGAATGACAGGATAAGCAATAGTTTGATTAGAGGACGGTGAGGACTGAAAGAGGATGTAGTGACTAGAATTGAGACGGGAATGTTGCGTTGGTTTGGACATGTGGAGAGGATGAAGGAAGAAAGATTGACGTAACAAATATATCGAGCGAATATGGGTGGAGGGGCCGGTAAGGGACAACCTAGACGGACATACTTCGACCAAATGGGGGACGTATTAGCAAAGGACAAGATAAAAAGTACCCGAAAAAGGCGTGCGTGCATGCAACGACTAATGAATGTTGAGGAAGCGAAAGTGATTTGTCAGGATCGTAGCAAGTGGCAGTCCCTAGTCTCTGCCTATCCCTCTGTATGCACAAAGACAGTGTACAAAAGGTGGACTTAATGCACTGAGATCGCACTATGCCTAAAATAGCAAAGCCAATTATTAACATGAAAAGTTTGTTTCATCGCACAATGCTCACTTTTACCGCAGTACAAATAAAGCTTTTACTGCCTACAATTGCATTGCCACCAATTCGTACTCGCAAAAAAAGAAAGTATTTCATAAATTAAAGTGGGCATGGTGCCATCTACATACATACATAAACCCACGCCTGTATGCCAAAGGGGCAGGCAGAAACCATGGACTGCCACTTGCCACGATCCTGACAGATCACTTTCGCTTCCTCGACATTCATTAGGGCCGGTAAGGGACGTCCCAGGCGGACATACTTCGACCAAATAGGGTGCCAGCTAATGTATGAAAATTTGCTAAAGTTGGCATTGTGCTACCCATTGTATTGAAATTAAATAAAAGCAACAAAGTGCCACAGTGGGCATCATGCTGTTAAACCCACTGTTATACATTCAATTTATGCCTAAAGCCGTACTACCGTAACTACTCGTCCTTTTTGTCGACAGTGGCGTCATAACATCTTACGTAACGCACAAACATCTTGCCAACTACACTATTCGTGTCGGCAGTAACTACAATAACAAGGGAGGATCCACACATAAAGTAAGTTACTTAGCGATACGTTTACACTATAAATCATATCTCACGCAAATCCCTTCCCATCTACTCTCTGTAATAGCTTGAAAGAAACAAGTGAAGATAAATCCACGATACAACGAGCGGGCGACACGATTTCAATCTAACATCACCCTTAAATACTTACGAAGTTAGAAACTACAATATATGTGTAAGAAGCCCGTTCTCGTACTCCTCGTTGACCGCCTATTGGCCGCACGTGGCACAGTTTTCTTTTTTGCGAGTATTGTAGTCTGTAAACTCAATAGTGTTTAAGGTTGATTTTAGTGTGTAACGTTGCATCCGCACGTCACCGGCCCGTCCCGTCGTTGTGCGGTAAACCCCCAATACCTTCAACAGTTAAACATTCAAGTTGTAGGACTGTTAAATAAGAATGAGGACACTGGCCGTATTATAAAACGCTCTTAACTCTGAAATCGCTACTACTAATTTTAAGATGCTCTACGAAAGAAAACAAGAACTTCACAGCGCACTCAAGAGCGTTAATTTTCGGTCAGTGCCAGCAGTAACTACAAGAGAACAAAATAATGCGTGTTACTTTTGGTGCATTAAAAAGGGGAGAAATGCTCTTAAAGAGTCTAGGACCCGGTCTTCGCTATTTTGCTTTGCAAGCCACCAGAGAATGACGTCATAATGCGCGAGACAAACTTCAACAAACAATATACCTACATTTAGATAAAGAGACGGATAGCTCATGAATGCAGACATAGCCAACGATTGACTTCTTCTTCTTCGCAGGTCGTGAAATTAATAAACAACTTCGACATGAAAGTATCAGCGGTCAAGCTGGGTGACCCCCTCGAGTTCAATTCCACTGTGAAGGCGGTACGATTGCCGAACGAAGACACCGAAGTTGGTCTAGGCCAACTGGTCGGTATGCTAGCCTGGACACCAACTGGGGTTAGTTTCTTTGAGTCTCTGATAGCCTGGTACTTCGGTGTAAGAACTGCAAAAGTCAGTCAGTCGGAGCCACATTTTGTTCTGTGGTCGGGGCAATGGTAAGCGTGGACTCCAATTGCGGTTAGTCTCTTTCCTTCTCTGAGATCTTAATACGAAGGCCGTTGAATTCAGGAACAAATTAACATTGCAAGTTATTTTGATCTCTTTATCGTATGGTTTTAATTGAGAATATTACTTCGTTATTTTTCGTGGAATCTAAAGAGACAGACTGATACTTAGTGATATTCTCAATTCAGCAACAGGCGGTATGGGTTTAACAAGAAAATGGAAAAAGCTGCCAAACAATGACTACATTCTTATTTTTCATTGCGTGTGATTCGTTGATATTTCAGTGTCACTGGTGACTCTCAGTTTAGCTAAAAGTAATAGGTCAGACATTAAAAAGGTTTAAGTATTTGCACGTAGTAAAACGCGAAATTTTTTACTGCAAATGAAGTTTTATGAGACTCAAAACTTCGCTTCATTATCCCGCGAAGATTTTACGTTTCTCCCTCAGCGAATTCGTTAATCAAATTAGCATCTTTTTTGTGTTTTTACAAATATTTAAAGGCATTTCTCAAGATTCCTCTCCAGCGATTACGTTGAGAGCGAAATTAATTATACCGGAAAATTATACGGGAGACGTAAAATAATACGGGAGTAGCGAACGGAAAAATCTGAATAAAAATATATTGTATTTTCGTTCAACGGTATTTGACATTGTCTGCGCCATTCAACAAAAATTGACGGATGAAATGTAAAATTATTAACTTAATTCCGGAACACTTACTTGAACTTGAGAGACGAGCAACCGACGACGCGAGCTCCGTCTCTACTGTCCATGATTAAGCTCTTCGCATAGGAACGAAACTTGGTCGGACTCTTCTGACAAAAAATCGAGTGATTCCGGAATCAAGTTAATAATACGTAGTGCTCATGGAAGTAAAACATTTTGAACGGAAATTCGATTTTGTTATGTTTTTCAGGAGCCACCCACTCTATATTCGAATTTCAATTCGAAAACAATTTCGTATATGAAGGCACCTTAGAACAATCTAAAAACGACAGATATTTATTGAACTACCGTTACTCTCTGATGAGTCAAGCAATATGAAGTGATGAATTTCACCTTTGCCCTCCTTGTTGAGTCCACCACATTAATCACAGACGACTGACCTCTCCCAAGCTCTTTGTCTAACCTCGTAACGGCTTCATTGATTTAACTGCTTCAAATGCTTTAGCCTCGTAACTGCTTCATTTCATATTCGATTTCTATATTTAACCTTTCAACTCTCCGAATTCTATTTATCTTCATTTTACTTTGAGATTCTGGACCACCAACATCTCTCCAACGTTTTTATTTTAATAATCCGTTAATGTGCTACCCTGCATTCACACATTCAGTACTAGTTCAACATATTACAAACATCGCCTATAAAGGTCTGTCCATGTTATAACAAGCCGAGAACCTGTGAGTGCACAGATACAAAGTAAAATAATCCTTAAATACTTACCAGGTTAAAGACTACAATACAAATGCAGAAAAGAGCTCGGCGCCTTGACGGCTGACCGGCCTCAGAGTAATTTGTTTTCGCATGAGTTTAAGGATAATTTTAGATTCAAATCATTCCTCCCGCACGCTCGGCATGATGTAACTGATAGTCCTTAGGACTTCCGTTGCGGTATTTTTTAATAACTTGCGATGCTCATACCAAGTCATACATGTAGCGGATCTAATCGCGATTATTAAAGTAATTACTTATGTTAACGTGCATAGAATTGTCATAATAAACTATGAAATTGTAATTTTACGAAAGATCCTTAAGCCCTCTCTAATATTCTAATAATATACTCTTTCTAATAACCCTACAGCACATACGTGTGGTCAACTCGGCCATCATCGACTCTTCGATCTGCGATCCGTATACCAAACTGCACCCCGGACACTACATCTGCATCGGCGGCGTTCAGGACCCCAACAGACACTTTTGCAGGGTTAGTACTTATCGTCAGTGGGTACAACGAGGGTTAAGAGGGCTTAAAGACGTTTTCCAAGTGTGAGAATTTGGCATTGTTTAACGGTAAAGGTATTATCGTTGCGTCGTCGGAAGGTATGTGGTTGCTTATGACAAGGGACCGTAGAGATGGCATTTGGAGGAAGAGGGCAGTGGTAGGCTGATTATGATGAAAGTTATTATCATCATCATCATTATCATCAGCCATTTGACGCCCACTGCAGGAAATAGACCTCCCTTATGGTTTTCCTAACAAAGTTATTATGGTTATCAGTTATTTATTATGGGCCATAATTTTAATTACAATTACTAACTCGAAAAACACAAACTAAGTGTCTTTAGTTTGAATTATTGTAAAAGTAAAGCATGTTGGCATGCAACCGATATTTTAATATTCTTGACTGCGGATGGAACCTATCAACCGAAAAGGATCGAAACGCGACCCACTAATAGAAGATGGCACAGAAAAAAAAAACAAAAATAACACAGACAATATTATACTGTCGTGTCTCTACGTTTTCCAGTTCCACGTGGGCGATTCTTTAACAATTTCTTGCAAGGTTTAAAGAATCGCCCCATCATCATTTACTAACGAAGCGGCTGAGAGCGAGATGGCGCGATTCTTCGTCTCTTTTTTTTTAACTTATTTTAAAAACTGGCAAAGCGCGAGTTGGACACGCGCACCGAGAGTTCTGTACTACTATAAATATTAGTACCTGGATGACCGACCTTTGCTAGGTATTTTGTTTTTGTTAATCGTGTTGTTTGGAAATTATATTTAGATACGATAAACACGGATAAAACTACGTTTTTTAAAAATGGCACCTTGCTGCTTGTCCCCGAAACCCCCTGCATACTAAATTTTATGAAAATCGTTGGAGCCGTTTCCGAGATTTAGATCATATTATATAAACAAGAATTGCTCGTTTAAAGATAATATATAGATAGATAAATTACACTACATAAACACACCCCTGTATAAGAAGAATAAGAATAAACTTTTTATCACACCTGCTCTGAAAATACATACTAATTATACCAATTAGAGGGAAGAAACGCCTTTATCCCGCCCTTCAAATCCTTTCATCCCAAGGTATGGAAGTTTGTATGAAAATCCTTCCGACCGAAGGGTGGGAAGTATGTATGAAATTCCATTACATACCCGGTTTTTTTTTTAATTTGTCAGCAGTCATACTGCAAAGAGACTTTAACTGTCTACTAATTAAATTTCAAGTAAATTGTTACTGGCCACATACAGTTTTTTTTTACCAGTTACCAACCTCCTTGGTGCATACAGAAAATTAAAAACGAAATTATTTTTGTATATAAAACGCGCGGAATCACGGAAGAAGTGGCTGCATGACCTTATGATCTTAGCCTACTCCAGAAACGGGCGAATAAAAAAAGGAAAAGCCCGCGCATTTTCGCAAAAACTTCGATTGATTTAGCATTTATCTTTGTGTTTTTTGTAAAATATGGATACTTTTTATGTCTATAATTTTCCTCGTAGGTGTAATAAAAAGCACTATACATACCTCAGGATAAAGTACAGTTCCATACCTCAAATGGTTTGCGCCCCTCGCAAGCTCGTGGCGCAAATGCCATAATCTCGGTATGGAACTGTCACTTTCTTCCCTCTGAAGTAATGTACTATTATTTGACAACGTTACAAAGAATTACATACAGTAGGTACATAATGAAGTTAATATCAAATATACATGTTAATGTACAAGTGTTTCCCGGGTTCAGAAACCAGGGTTTTCAATTTGCCACGATCCTGAGAGACCACTTTCGCTTCATGAACCTCCATCAGTTATTAATTCATTCATTAATCATTAGTCGTTGTATGCACGTACGCCGGTTTTGGGTAGTACTTGAAATATCATATTCCTTCACAAAAATATGTTTTCTTTCCTTCAGTTCTGAGCGTCTTTAGCGGGATTCCGACTCAGGACTTGGCCGGTTTTTAATGTTAGTCGTTATACTAAAGAGACCACACTATAATCACACTGAGTTTGACACTTGTATGTACCACAGTTTCGATATAGTAAAAACAAAAGAAAACTTTAAAAATCACATTTTTTGTAGGGGACTTTTTTATGATTACTTTTTTATTTTTTTATCGTTTGTTGGTCAATCCGTCTAAGAAAAACATTAAGAAGATTTATACATTTGTGAAAATTACAACTGGTTACCCTTATGGTTCAAGAGAAGAATACCCTTGTAAGTCTGAGAGACAGATTAGATTAGATTAATACTCTTTATAGTACATATGGTGCTACATTACCGCACTAGTGCGATAATGAGCACTTTACGTGCCTATGTCGAAACTTCAAAGGGCCATATGTACTATAAAACGTTGTACGATACACGTGCGAATAGGTAATCCGCAACTCATGTCGATATAAAACAATCCCTTCGGTCGTGTTTTAATTTATCGCCACTCGTTGCGAATTTCCTACTTTTCGCACTAGTATCGTAATGTACTATTATTGCACACCATACATTATAAAGATACATGATAAAGACGTCGTAGCCATATTAAAACTGGGTCACGTTAATACCCTTCGTGTTCGTGTGTTGGAATCCTAAAGGCTGACGTCTCCCTTTAACCCCCCACAACCTTCACAGAGGGACCACGGCGGCGCAGTCATCCAGAACAACACCCTAATCGCCATCAGCGCCTTTGTGAACCCCTGTGCGGTCTACACCAAAATCCACGCGTTCCCGAAGACAGCCAGCTTCGTCCACTGGCTGGACTCCGTTATCTGGGAGGACGGTCACCGCCCGACCAGCCAGCCGTCGCCGTCCACCACCGACCAATCTACAAATGCGGATAACGCAACGGAGTCAGTAAATGAAGATCATAGCCCGGTGTTCGCGGAAAGTAACTATATGCTGACGCTGCCGTTTGAACCGATAAATGTGCCTTTAGAGCCGGCTGAGGATAATGTGGTGCTGCCCAGAATGAGCATGTACGAATCGTATTTGAAGAATTTGCAGAGGTAAGTTTTTTCTATGCTGACGCGTCACTTTGTTATTCGTTTTTAACCTTAACTCCTGACCTTAATAACAACAATTGTTTTCAATTATTACTTTGGAGGTCGAGACTGAGGAGGTTATCTTAACCCCGGTATTTTTATGTAGCTTATATTCGTCCCACTGCAGATCACAGGCCTTCTCTCGGAGAGAGGAGTATGGGCTTAACTACCATGCGTGCCCACCTTGGATTAGCAATTTCAAGCGCTGAGGTATCTATAAAGTACACCTCGGAGGCCTCAGAATAATTCAGGTTATCAATTTAAAATTCAAGTAAGTGATTCCGGAATTATTTCCGGAGAGTTGATAATGTGTAGTGCTTGGAGTCATGGAGACATAATTGGTCAAGTTATAGAGTATTGTCACACGAGGACATCTGTATGCGTGAGGTACACTCGAAAGCACGTCAACCTTTACATGGACGCACTCTAATCAGTTAAGGACGACTTGGTAACAAAAATATATAGGCACAGAGGATATAGGTTAACCTGCTTTCGGTACACACTAGCTGGTTTACACGCTCGTCTCATTTGACTATTCTCAATATAATCAGATAGAGATCGTATACTGTAGGGCAGGATAAAAATGTAGCGAGCTAAAAAACAGTTTGTGAATTAATAAACTGGTGATGATGATAAATGTTTTTAAAAAAATTTAGAGGCTAAAAATTCCACCCATGCCGAGACTTAAACCCGCGACCTCTGGCTAACCGTGCCAGCGCTCTCCCAACTGAGCTAATGGGCAAGTGCTGGCATCGGCGAAATTTCAAACCTCTTTACAAACTTCTCTGTATTATCTCGGCATGGGTGGAATTTTTAGCCTCTTTTTAAAAATTGTCCTCAGCACGGGTTAGTGCAAAAAAAATATATAATGATGATAAATGTGACAAAATCTCAATTTACATTGATCGAAATTATTATACTCATATTATTGTAAACCCTTCATGATTTTCCTAACCATGAAGGGTTTTACCATAATCGCCACGCTTGGCAGGCGGGTTGGCGATCGTAGTATGCGGTTGGAATCTCAGGAAGACGCTGCTGCTCGTCTCCTGCTAATTTATTTCCTCAGTCGCCTTCTACGGCATCCACGGAAGGAAATGGATTAATCGGGCGCCACACGGATCAATTCATTAAAATAAAATTAATTAATTTATTGATAGTAGCAGGCTGACGAATGATGCTGAAAGAGCCCATCCTTCTCTTTCTTTCTAGAAAGAAGACTTCGACGACTGAGGACCCTAACGGCAGCCCTATGGATGAGAAGGCGAAGCAAGCCTGGATCCAGAAGATCAACAACTCAGTGAGGAAGATGCCAGCGCCCGCCTACGCGGCCCGTCGGCACGACCAGACGTACGATTATTACTGAACTGAACCTTAGTGGCAATTAGATAGAATTCAAATCAGACTGGCTTTTCTTTCTAAACGTTCATAAAGCTTTTAGCGTCCCACTGCTGAGCCTCCCTATTGTTAGTCCGTTGATACGATATTAAGTGACCCGCAGTGGCAGTCGATTTTCATAGTATTTGCACATATTATTATAGACAGTAAACAAAAAATCTATTTAATCTTATGGATTTAGAATCGGGACAAAACAATGTTAAGTGAGACTTAAATATGGAGGAGTACACGGGTTATTTATTATGTAAACGCACAAAATAGATAGATATAGATGGAGAACACTTTATTGTACATAAAAATGGAAATTACACAGATATTTCTTAAAATATAAATATATTTAATAACATTAGAACTAATTACATTTTTCTTATCAGGCAGACCGTGAAGAGCCAGTGTTTTGGAAAACCGAGCTTATCCTTAGGGGAGGAAGGTCGATTTTCCACCGAATAACAGCTGCCCTTTTTAGGTACGAGTCCATCGACAGGCGGGCAGCGGGGCACAATCAGGCGGAAGATCACGACCGATCGCCGAAGATGGCCGAGCTCGCATACACGGCGCGTCGTCGGTGGAACGGCCATGTTTAGCAAAGAAGCGTTCAAACACAGATGGTAACGCAATACGCAACATGCTCGCGTACCTTGCGCGTTGATCAGTCCTAACTTAGCTACTCGTTTCGTATAAACCGGCAATCTAAGTACAAAAATTGGCTGTTTTCATCAGTCTACTAAAATTTGTCACTCTGTCCGGGCATACTAAAATCGTGGCAACGCGGCTTTAGAAGCATTCACATTTGCTCCACTGTCATCATCATCATTATCAGCCCGCCGATGCGCACTGCTGGGTCTCAGGCCTTTTCCCCCAAATGCCGTATCTCACGGTCCCTTGCCATCCGCATCCACGAACCTTCCACCAACTCAACGAAATCGTCCGACCACTCGTCGCTGGTGTGCCTACTGACCGTCATAGAGGCCTCTATGATTGACCAGTCCCCCTGCCGTGTACGTGAAGGGAAATCGTGAATCGCCGCCCCTTGCCGAGCTGGTATAGCAACGCGAAATTATGCGTCACGCTAGGCAGGTCTTTTTGCGGTGGAGTACACGCACGGCGCGTCGAGTAAACATCTGTGTGTGAACGTAACATTACTTTGGATAACGGACTATACAAGCTTTAGTTGTTTGTTACAGAATAAAACTAAGAAGACTGATTCGAGTTTCTTTTTTTTTTGCCGCTGGCAACCGTGTAGACGTGAATCTGAGACGTGAATGATACGACTGAGTGATTTTGTTGTGGCTCTCTACGAAACCTAAAGTTAATGCCAAAAAGACACAAATACTCTTGATACTATAGTGATTGCTTTGTTTGATTGCTATTATTATACAGGGTGTGTCACTCAATCCCACAAAAAAATATAAGATATCCTATATTTTAAGATAATGGTAGGATATTTTGCTTCA
Organism: Yponomeuta malinellus; assembly: GCA_947308005.1. Lineage (NCBI taxonomy): Eukaryota > Metazoa > Arthropoda > Insecta > Lepidoptera > Yponomeutidae > Yponomeuta > Yponomeuta malinellus. The sequence goes on from OX371017.1 coordinate 10,162,394, forward strand.
TCGAGACATTTTTTTTTTCATAATTTATTTATTTTTATGTTATTTATTTGCTCCGCCAACTAGATTAGTAGATCCGCCAATTAGTAGATTGTTTACCTAGGGAGCGAAGAACCATTTTTAGGCGAGAGTGTTTCTTTAAATAAAAAGTAGAGGGAAGGATTCTAGAGTAGAATCCCGAATGTAGCGAGGGATTCTAAAGTAAAGTCCTAAGCGTAGCGAGGGATTCAAAGTACACCACTCGAGCTTAAAATAGTGTTGCTCCCGAGGTAGACACTCTACTTTTTATCACCCTCTATGAAAAAATAAGTACCTATGTGCAACTTATGAATAAGAATAGAATAGAACGTTTGTACTGCATTTTTAGCGTCCGATACAATTTTCTCTGGAGCTAATAGAATACTTTCATTGTCACTACTTGAAGACACACTCATTTTTATAAAAACTTAGTAAAATCCTAATTTGAACACCTATATAAACAATTGGGTATTGGGTATTTGACAAAATATCAAATGAGTTACTTTTAAAACGGAATTTTGTATGGAAATACTGGCTTATGACGTCACATTTCGGAGCAATCTTTTTATGTTTAATCTATTTAAAAATTGTAATAACTAGTAATTGACTAAAAGAGATACATTTTCCGAGATATTTTGTATTTTTTTTTTTTTTAATCGAGCATATGAGATAATTTATTGTTGATTGTGTCAAATACCGTATTACGAACAAAGGCGGACGAATCCATTTCGCGCGTCTTTTATTTTTTCACGAACTTTTTTTTTTAATTGGCTTGCGCGCAGTTTCTTTATCGTACAGCCAGTTAGTTTTTCATACAATGTTAGTAATTGATATCTTTGGTGAGATCAACTGAGGTGAGAAACTTTTACTAGAAATATCCACATTCCAAATTGAAATCACTTTTCATCCCTAGGGATCAAAAAGCTATTTTGAAGACTAAACTAGCTTTGTTCTGAATACATGTTATAAAAAAGAACATTATACTTACATTGTAATGATGCCAATGGAAAGGGTAAGTGATGATAAGTAACCATAAATAAATACGATAGAGTAACTTCTAAGAAATTTAATTTACATATTATGTACGGGGATTTCATTACACCCCTTATAGGAGAATGAGGTTCCGAAACATCGAAACAAAAAAGAATTAAAAGGATTTTTTTTTAAAGCTAGGATAAAATAACATAAGATATGATTTTAAAAACCTGTTTAGCGGCTAAAAATTCCACCTATGCCGGGAACCCTCTGGCAGGGTTAGCCAGAGGTCGCGGGTTCAACTCCCGGCATGGGTGGAATTTTTAGCCTCTAAACAAGTTTTTAAAATTGTCCTCAGCACGGATTAGTGCAACAAAAAGAATATTTATAATAAGATGTGATATTTGTTTATTTGCTGTCCACAAATTACATTCATATAGAAAAACGTACATACATACTTACACACATAAACTCACGCCTGTATCCCAGAGGGGTAGACAGAGAGAGACCAGGGACTACCACTTGCCATGATCCTGACAGACAGATCACTTTCGCTTCTCAACATTCATTAGTGCTGCACGCACGCACGCCGGTTTTGAAGAAGAAGAAGAAAGACATTTAGTATACAACAAGATACATCACAGAAACTAAATAAGCACATAAGTAACATAATATGCACAACACAGAAGGAAAACTAAATAGACAACAGACAAAACGAATAAATAAAACAGGACTATAGATGTAGCCTGTGGTGTATCTACATTGCCATTGGTTTTGGGTACATTTTATCTTGACCTTTGCTAATACATCCCCTATTTGGTTGGTGTATAAAAACAACATTAGATAAATGATACACTGCAACAGAATGTACTATTTGTGGAAAGGCTGAAGCCTAAACTAGATGAAAAGATCTGTATCTTAGGTTTCCAGGCCTCCCGAACTACAAAAGATTGGTTTTTTATATTCTACGCGTCACCAGCACAAGGTACACGTTCTTATACGTTACATATAAAAAATTACAGTTGTTGGCATAATTCAAACTTGCAGCGCACTAAGAAACACCCTAAACGCTCTACCAGTAACAATCTATAAGAATCTCAGTTCACACGGTGAATTTATTCAAGAGCTCAAAAGAGAGCACACCTCGAGAAACAATTTGACAGCGAACTCACCGCCCCCGGAACGATCAGAATTGCTATTCAAATTCCGTCACCGGAGTCCTCTGGGAGAGGGGGCCTACTGGAAATTGGCCGTCGGTTCTTCTGTGAAGGAAAACATCGTGAGGAAACCTGAGAGTCTAAGTTGTTCAAATAGCTCAGCGCTTGAAATGGCCAATCCGCGGTAGGCGCGCGTGGTGCCTGCTTGCTGCAGTGGGACATTTATATTGGCTACCTATAGCTATTACTTATTACTAATCAACGGGAGCTAATTTATCTATACATAATATAAACGTTTATATTTTTTCTATGGTTTATCTACAGCGTGATTCTGAAATTGTTAGCAATATTTTGAGTGAATGTTATTTTCATTGTGGAAAACGTATTGTTAAAGATTTATCAGTCCCTATTGGTATAACATATTTGTAAATATCGTGATTGGCTCGAAACTGTAATAATAATTGAGTTCGCCGGCGCCGACCATAAGACGTGCTATATGCCACATACTACAGTTTTTTTTCAGTACTTTTCTTCGTAATATTTATTGTGCCTGTTTGTGAAGTAATTTTGAGTACTTTTATAAAAAAAAATTTTTGGTGCGTTGTGAACTTTTAGCGAAATTAGCATATTATGTGATTAAGAATTTAACATATTAGAAAACGTCTTTCATACGCTTACCAGTAGCCACACTAGGCGAACCTGTATCGCGGTGATTAGATAGACAAGGTATTAAATAGATGAGGCTATTAATGAAAAAGTACTACTACTCCAGCTCCTGCAGTTTAAATTGTTTTTTAAATTAAAATAATGCTCCATCTACAATATTCAATGTACTTTCCCCCGATATGGCATAGCCGTGGGACGCCCTGTATATATATATAAACTAGGTATACAAATATTAGCTTAATCTATTACATCAATTTTTTAAGCTATTTAAGTGCATGCCTTACAATGTATACGCCACACATGTCAATCTGCTATACCCTTACAAGGTTCATGTTCAACTAGTTAAGTAACTTTATTATATCTTTTCGTTATTGTTCATGACATGTATGCATTGAACAAATGAAATGAAATAGATAGAAATGATTCCCGAGTAGAACCCCAGCACGGGGCTAGTGCAGTTCTCATTAACCGGCGGATATCGGGAACTCGATTAGCATAGCTATTTTGTACATTGAGCGGCGATCAAGCGCTTAAGGAATTAGGCCGTGGTGTCGCCGGCGACCGCGGTGCTGATTGAATTTATTCGTCGACGGGGAAGACAGATTCCGGATATCAAGTGAAGTGTCCTGAATACTAGCCCGGAACTGCTTTTTTTTTCCTAAAGACGTTTGTATTTTTTCAATCTAGTTATAGTATCATGAGGATTCTTCAAAATACAGTAAGTTTTATCTACGTATTTACAATAACTTGCGATTTCTAGTCATAGTATCCTGAAGAGGCATTTAGATTCTTCAAAATACAGTTAGTCTTATCTACGTGTTTACAATAACTAAAAAAATTCTAGTAATAGTATTTATTATAAAGAGGCATTTACATTCTTCAAAATACAGTAAGTTATATCTACGTGTTTACAATAACTTGCGATTTGTAGTTATAGTATCATGAAGAGGCATTTACATTCTTCAAAATACAGTAAGTTATATCTACGTGTTTACAATAACTTGCAATTTATTCGTATCGTCTTAAAAACGCTAACTATTTTCTTTAACTATCATAAAGCCATCGACCATTTGCTCTAAGAAATTTATTTTTCAGTTTTATTTATAAAAACTCGATTCCACTAAAACACTCCTAAGCGTCACTTGCACCATCCCACTAACCCGGGGTTAACCCGTTAAACCGCTAACCCAGTATCAAACTGTACTGATAACCATGGTAACTGGAGGTTTAACCGGTTAGCCTCGGAATAGTGGGATGGCGCAAGTGGCGCTTAGAGGCAGCATGGACAGGCCTCCCACCAGATAGTCTGACGACCTAGTTACGGTGGCGGGGAGTCGCTGGATGCGGGCGGCTCAAGACCGGGAGGCTGGGAAAACTATGAAGAAGGCCTATGTTCTGCAATGGGCATCAAATGGCTGATGATGAAGATGATGACTCTTAAGACGGAGATAAAGCCGGTGGAATTCCTGTTATACATCTTAAGAGTATTTACGTGGAATCAACTTGTTATAAATTAGATAAGATAAGAATATTCTTTATTATATACCGGAAAAATGTTTCAGAAACAGCAATAACAAGAGAAAAGATACAATTGGCGGCCTTACTTTTTTTTTATTTAGCTGTGTTTGTGTCCACTGCTGGGCAAAGGCCTCCCCCACCTCCTCCCTGTCTTGAGCAGTCATCTCCCATCCCCACCTTGGCCGGCCATGTATACCAGGTTATGGGTTGAAAATGAAGTAGAAGCCATTGCAGACTATTTTAATGCGGAAATGAGTAAGGCAGTTAGCTAGGCAAAAAGATCCCCGAAGTCATTCATGTAGCGACCAACGAATTTTGATGAATCGAAAGAGGGTTGTCAGTACTAAACCCTGGTTACTGCCTACTCCTCCGGGGTACATGCGTGAGTTTATATATGTACTTAGCCAGGATACCTGACCAGATAGGCTCTCACGTACACCGCAGGGGCAATCGAAAGAGAAGGCGACGTCATGTCGCCTGGAAAAGATCCAAAGCCCAAGAGGCCAAGTCTATCGGCACTAGCTGCCCTGAAGTGGAAGCTACAACCGTCAGAAGTGTAATCTGTGGTTGAGGCTCTATGTTCCCATAGGAGCTAAAGGACCAAAGAAGAAGACTTAGCTAGGTAGACTGACCATAGGTCGACGACATAACAACCGAAAGGCAACATTGAGAGGGGAAACGATCAGTCGACAGACCACCATCCTCCACCATCCAAAGAGATAGCCCGAGTAGCCGACAAACAGTGGTTGCGTATGGCAAAAGACCGTGCAACATAGCGTGAACATGAAAATGACCCCGGAAGGAGTAGATAATGCAAGGCGATTTCAGGAAACGGTAATGATTTTTTTGTAGTACTTAACCTCATCGTGGTACATAAAACGTGGCATGAGAAAAATTGAGGCGCGCCCAAACAATCATAAATCATCTATAAGGAGGGTGTTATAACTTTTTCTGGGATTTTCCCAGTGATTTTTAAGTGGGCTCGAACTGCTCACTCTTATTTCGTATCGTTATCGTAAAGTCTGAATTGCGGTGGGCCCACAGGCATATGCCACTGTTTCCCAAGCAGCAAATATAGATGCGTGTCACAACTTTTATGATATGGGCACAACTTTGGAGGCATATTAATCTTGGATAAACTTTTCGAGTGCTCAAAAAGTTAGCACAAGAAACTTAGGAGCGCGCAACGGCGCAACACATGGTGTGGTAGACAAATTGGTAAGCACACCACTTTTCGATAAAACAATAGTAGATTGTGTCTCAAGGGAGCAAAATGATATATTTACGGCGAGGGCGGTATATTGAATCCTGAGTGAAGCGAAAGATTCTACAATAGAATCCCGAGCGTAGCGAGGGAATTTTGCTACCGAGTGACACATACTGCTTTTCACACCTGCTATAAGGAAAAATTATTTATGTGCCGTGGAAGACAATTATGATCGATTGCAACAAAATAAAAATCGAATTGGAATTACATTTTGTGAAAATCTGCACACGGATCATGCTGAGGGCAATAAAAAATAACTAGAATATCAGGGAAGAAAAGTACAACTTTGATCCCTCATTTGAGGGAATCAAGGGATCTTTTCTGAATAGCAGGTGTGAAAAAAATATTTTCTACTTTACGAAGTTCAACTATTTATTCGTACTTTTGTACTGTTTTTGATCTGGACAAAGCTATTGCAGCTAAGATTTCACCACGTTTAATCAATACCAGGCGTGCCCCGTATTTCGTAGTTAGATTCGCTGGTGTGGTATTTGCCAATAATCCACTACGCGTGTGTTATAGAAGCGTGACTACACCTCGTTATCGCCTGGCAAGTCTGAAATTAACTAAAGCCTATTAGAATTTATTAGTCAGAAGACACTTGATCGGCATCATCGCGAAGAAGAATTATAAGATAGCAAAACATAATCATGCCGAATACCTACATGCCGAAGCGAACGAATGAGCGAATACCAACGTACGGTTCGGTTCGGGCGGCTGTCGGGACCCTTCTTAGTCTGATCTTGAGATCATCCGCTCGTCCCTGCGGGCTGATGAAAAAACAATTTTGGGCGTCCGCAAGAATTACCTAGTGCGGACACACTGCGTATCGCTCATGTAAAAAAGTTTCTTTGGCAATAAATAAAACGTATTTGTTGTATTTGATGATGATCTGAGAATGATGATGATGTGATAAATGCACTAATAATAATAATATACGTTTATTTCACAACAATGATCCATAGCTGTTCATATAAGCTTAACCTGTCTTAGTAAACATAAAATAAATGAGACCTGAAATTCTATTGGGACATTGGACATTGGATGTCTCAAGACATGCATTTTCATCCAATGCCTCAGGATATAAGATAGACTCAACCTTGTCTAATATGGTAAGAAGAATGCTGTTGGAGCTGTCATTAGAGAGAGGCTGTTTGCTCCTGAGGATCGCGTGAAAACCATTTGTCTGCGGACAACATCCCCGAAGCGCTGCCGTGCCTTGGCGGCTCCAACAATATTCTCAGCCCATTATTGTATTGAATGCGCAGGGCGCTGACAGTCTTTTGCATATAGGTGATCCATAGATTGCAAGTGTAAAAAGACTAGCAGTATGCCTTAAATAATGTGATTTTTACCTCCTTCGTGCAACGAGCAAATCTACGGGCCAACATGTGGCATCGGACTGCCAACGCCCTACGTTCCCTGTGTTTTCCATGTCATCTGTGAGACCCCGAGATCTTCAGAGAGAGAGAGAGAATATAATCCCAATACATCCATATAGACGTCCAGAGTAAGCAGTGCCGTCGACAAGTCCCAGATTGAAGCGATATTAATAAAATCTCAGAGAGCGATCTTGTCACGACAGCGTCCCAGAAGCATAATAATATATCGTCACAGTATTCGGCGGCACGTGTTCGCAATATCCAATACGTCGGAAACAACGTACCTACAGCAGAAAATATGAAGCTTCGAAAACACTTCCGTCATATTGGAGAGACGTAATTTTCTGGCTAAGTTTTGGCATAAATTACAGTTTCAACCACTAACATTATAAATGTGAACTCATCAGCAGCAAATAAACTGCTGAACGGATTTAAATGAAATTTGGCCCTTACTTAGATAAGATTATTGTCTGCCTTAATATAGATAGATAGACAGATAAAAAGTTTATTTGCCATACCAAAAAAACACACACAACAAAATATCAGACAAAAGCTTACACAACCATATGCTGTAACAAAACAAGAAAAGAAATTCCTATCCTATGTCATAAGAGGAAAGGGTCTGTATCCCAGCATTGCGTCACAGTACAAATAAAATTGCGTTTTGGGAGAAGGGTAAATCTGTGGCGGGAACAAAAAACTCTCAGCAAAGAGTATTGCCAGCACCTTGTAATTTTTTTTCGTCGATAAGAAAGATGCTGTCTGTGTCTATTGTGTCACCAGCACCACCAGTTAGTTGGCTATCTTTTTTAGTACGCTTATTTTCGTGACATGTCACTTGACGTACATTGCGCACATATGTGCACATAAAATGCGTCCTACTTAGTCAGTTAGATCTGAGATTTCCGCACTTAGCCTCAGACAATAGGATTTCGCCACGATGTTTTCCTTCACGGTTAGCGAGTTTTATTGCTACTGTAAATTCACAAATGTACGTAGCTTAGACAACAAAGTCATTGGCACATGCCAATGCACATGACATGCCGGAATTCGAACCCACGACCTTCCGAATGTGAAACCGACATTCCTCAGCAGCGCTACCACTGCATCATGCGTCATACTTATTAAATAACATTTCGGTTACATATAGATTTTCATTTACAACAACTATTGACAATAGTCTACTTTACTACAAGTGGTCAATTTTCCAATAATAATTTTCATGGGTTTTTCTGCTATAAAGGCACTTGCGCTTGATTAATAATGCTTAAAATCACTGCGTTATTTAGATTGGACATTCTTCTTAGTAGAAAAATATTTACAGAAGACTACGACATTATTAGACCGAAGTTAATAGAATTATGTCATCATCATCATCATCATCATCATCATCGTCGTCATCATCATCATCATCAGCCATTTGATGCCCACTGCAGGACATAGGCCTCCTTCGTGGCTTGGAATTATGTAAAACCTGATATATTTAAACAAATACACCACTGGGAAAAGATCATAGAATAAAAATTGCTGTAGATAGATAGATAGATAGAGAACAATTTATTGTACATAAAAATGCCGTAAAACACAAACTAAAGAACATTCTAGATAGAAACCGTGAATAGAAAAACCTATATAAAAATTATAATATACAATACAATTCTTGGACCTGCTAATTGCTACTAACCTGCTACTTTTATTATGTATGGTCTGCAATAAAGAGTTTTAATCTAATCTTATTTAAATTGAACAGTGTATAATCTCAGTCAGTAGGCAGCATATTAAACAAATTACCCCATTATCCCGCTATTACCGTCAGCAGACGCGTGCGATAATTGTATTCATTACGGATGTTTACATAACGCTTATTATGTTATGTTAGCCTAGTAACTTCGGCGAGATCACGATCTTTGCTAACAGTAAATTTCAAGCTAATCTTTTAACGACCTTTGTCTGGGTCTAGACCTTTTTGTCTTCATGGAACGTTATTTCAGAATTGTTCAACAGGGCATATCGATTCTGTTGTTGCATTATAGTTTAATGACACCGCAGTGGAAGTAAATAGGCTACATAAAAAAGTTTCGTGACAAATTTATGGTCGGGCCATGTAATATATTTTATCATTCCTTTAACGCCTAAAAGGTTTGTTACGTGTGTGTACTTCAAGCAACAATGAAAAGAAATCAACTCGTCTAGGCAATTGTCGTTGTACTACAATATATCTATATAATCATATTCATTTTGTTGCACTAACCCGTGCTGAGGACAATTTAAAAACCTATTTAGAGGCTAAAAATTTAACCCATGCCGGGAGTTGAACCTGCGACCTCTGGCCAGCCAGAAGTCGCGGGTTCAAGTCCCGGCATGGGTGGAATTTTTTGCCTCTAAATACGTTTTTTTTTTTAAACAATATAGTTCATCAAAAGACGCCCACTGTAGACCATATGCCTCTTCACACGCCAACCCCGCCGGTCCCTGCCAATCTCGGCCACTGTCCTCCTGCCGCCTTCTTAGTGTCATCGAACTATCGTGTAGGTGGCCTACCCAACGAACGCCGACCAGTTCTCGGCCACTACTCTGTGACCGCCTTCGACCACCGTCCGTTTTCTCGTCTAACACTAGTGCCACCGAGGAAATAAAAATCTTTTCTACAGATCGAATTTGCAAAAAGTGTCTGCACAAATCTCTCCATCGTGTTAATAGTGATTTTTAGGACACAAGACCCTGAACCTAAGGCAAAAAACCTAGGACTAGATTAGATAGCAATAACGCCAAAAACCGGCCAAGTACGTGTCGAGCCATGAGGAATGTAGGGTTCCGTAGAAGGAGGGTTTCTTTATCTGCTTTTCAGAACTAACAACTCCATCGAATATCGAATTTGCAATGGATTTTGTACGAAATTTTACTTTTATAAGTTGGTTGCCGATTACTCGTTAACTAGTAAAGCCTACTTGGCTGTGATACTTTTCCTTATAACTTTATTATACATATGTGCTACTTCTCTGAATTTTTTCACGTTTCTACAATCAACCGTTTAGCCAGGAGACGGGGGGACGCCCTACTCGGACAAAAAAATCCGCTTTAAAGCTTAATATTTCGCAAACGCAACCCTAAATAAAAAATGGTCTTGCTACACCCACAATATTTTTCAACGACCAATCAAACCAAGCCACATGACAATCCACAATCCACTTTTCATGTTTGTGAGATACAGTAAAAAAAATCCAACATTCTATTCTTTAACTTTGTCGGCGTGATAAAATATGTATACACATACTAAATTACAGCTTTCTAGTACCACTGGTCTTTGCGCTAGGCCGCGGACGGAAATACAGACAGACCGATATGGCGAAACTATAAGGTTTCCTTGTCAAACTACGGAACCCTAAAAATGGCTGTTTTTGGCATAAATGCCATCTAGTCCCAGGTTCGTGATCCTAGGTTTTTTTATCGTGCTTGATATTAATAACGGCTACAGGTTAGCGCTTGAAATATTCAAATGTTGTATAGATAATGGTACGGAACCCTTCGTGCGTGAGTCTGACTCGCACTTGCCCGTTTTTTGTTTTTGTTTTTTTTTTTCGTTTTTTTTTGGTGGCCCTAGTTATTTCACTGGATACCCTTAAGTTCTGCAATTCGTGTGCCCACCTCTTTCGCATTGGTCTTCTGTCGAATTACCAAATTGCGCAGTCGAAATCGTTAAACAACTTGCTTAACTACACAGATTTATCTCATCCCACGCAAACGAAATTGGCGACACAGCTAATACACTCCCTATCCGTGGCGACTCTCAAAAAACGCGTCTTAAACTAGGAAAAGTGATAGAGTAAACAGAATAAGCGGGGATTTATTTGCGTGGCTCCCCTGAGGGCGTTGGATTCGTCCATAATGGAAAACTGTAGGAGGCAAGGCGTCTCCGATATAGTTTGTGTACATATGCTTAGTTCTTGTGTACTTTTCCACGCGACTTCGGGATTTATTACCCTTAGTGCGGGTTTACGCTTCGGCCAGTACAGTCTACACCAGTGTGTCTGACACAGAGTTGTATAGATCTTCAAAACAATGGAGCGAACCCTTTTATACAATGAGTTATTGAAAGTAGCGATAACACTATTTTCAATAAGCGAAGTGTAGAATTCAAGCGCAAAGTTCCATCAGATGGATGGATTAATATAACCTTGCGACTGAACAAAAGTGCAGTTTTTGCTCGTTCCATTCTTTTCTTCCGAGTATCAATTCCAATTGTGCCGATAGATTAGAGCCATTACTCTTTCTGAGTAGCATTTTCACTTACCTCCTACTTTGTAAAATGGCAAATACGAGTGACTTGCTTGAAAAATCTTCGAGCGGATATTTTCCTCAATTTTCCTTTCCTTTTTCGTTGGCTGGCGTAGCCAATGAATAAGTAAGTATAGAATATGAAGGCGCACAGAGTGCGCCAGGCCAAGTTCTCGGCCGGCCCGCGCTGTGCATATATTTACACGAAGCAATTCGAGCGCTTTTCGACCCCCCTCTATCTTTAAAACGTTACGTCACATGACTGAAAATTTGCGGAGGTGTTAAGGTTACCAAATTGGAAGGTTATCCAAAATTTCATGCTTCTAGCTAATACAGCTTAGAAGATTTGGGGTTCCAAAAATGGCAATTTTCGGCACTTACTGACTCATTCGCTGATGGATCATCGAAAGTCTAGGCTAATTCTAATTGAACTAGAGATTGCAATTTGGTATATAAACAGTGTTTATTGTGTATGTAACGAAAAAAAAAATGAAAAATATGCAGGGTGACCTGGTTGTAGAGGGTCATAATTTGAGGGGAACTACCTAACGTGTTGTAGATAGAGAAAAGTTTTGTTAGAAGACCTATCCTAGTTAAGAACACTTTCTACTTTCATAGCGGCAACAGATCATATTTTTATCTTATTAGTGAAAATAGTTTAACATTATACATCAGGTGACCAGGTTATACAAGGTCATAATAATAACTTCCACACAATACAATCACTTGAACTGGTCCCAAACTAGGATACCCTGTGCTATGGTAACCAGGCAAGAACTTCACAAACATGAAAATACACCCAGACTGAGTCCATTTGTACAAATGTACGGCGGCCCCAGTGGGAATATTTTGATTTCAAATCAAATAATCAAATAATCAAATTTTATTATCGTAAAGAATAATACACAGAGGCAAGTAAGTGTTAGTTAAATAATGCTTAGACTGTAAAAGATTTAACATGTTTGAGTAACGGTGACCCCACACTAGGCATAGCCTGTATCGTGGCCGTCACGACATGAAATTGGTCTTATTATTAAAATTTCATTACGGCAATCTAAGCAAATTTTGATCTAATAAAATTATTTATGATTTGATTTGATTTTGACACGACCTCTGTTCTGGTAGCTAAGCGCCTTAACGGCTAGACCAATGAGGCGGCCAACGTATTTAGAGGCTAAAAAGACATAGTACAAAGAAAGTTTGTAAAGAGGTTCGAAATTTCTCCGATGCCTGCACTTGCCCATTAGCTCAGTTGGGAGAGCGCTTGCACGGTTAGCCAGAGGTCACGGGTTCAAGTCCCAGCATGGGCGGAATTTTTAGCCTCTAAATAGGGTTTTAAAATTGTCCTCAGCACGGGTTACTGCATCGAAAAGAATATAATTTAAATTTATGTAAATGTTTACATTTATGTTTTGGTGGGACTCATATTTACTCAGTAGCGATGTCGCAGCCATATCGTATAACACGCGATATTACAAGCAGGCGCTCCGGATTGAAAAATGCCGCTGTAATGGAATGCGGCTGCCTATCGCTCAGCCAAATGTCAATGTCGATTCGCCGCATTGTATGAGCACTTCGCGTTCGTCAAAGCGGCTTGGTAACGTGAAGTTCTCATACAAACAGGCACATTGTCGATATGCTGCTTTGAAAGTTTTAGTTCCAATTATCGTCTTAAGTTAGCGCTGCATGATCATAATGAAAAAAATGGCGTCACCACCAACCAAAAATTCTACTTTGTAAAGAACAGCCGTTATTAATTTTCTTAGAACAAAATTTGTTTGTGTTTGAGTTACCCCCTGGAGTTTGACCGGACATTTTTAAACAATAAATATTTTTTTTATAAATAAGAAAATTTGACTGAAATGAAAATGTTTCTAAGCTTTTTTCCGAAGTTATTTTAGTTACCTAGTGTTTATTAAGTGTTTATTAAAAAAATGTCTCCTTAATAATTACTCCTCATTCAAAACATTGTGATATCTAAAACATGTAATCACATAAGTAGTTTTTCGTCCAAAAGACTCATAAAATTCCATTTATACTCATAAAGATCCACTATTATAACAATAAGTAGTTTTGTCATGTGCCTTATTACAGGACTGTATCTATGAGAGACCTTTAAAACTTTATTTATTTTTATAAAAAATTTCAAAAACAAATATTTTTTTGTTCTTTATAATTTATATTCAACCTTCATTCTTTCTTGCTGACAACAAAACTAAACGTTGAACGCCGCTTTGTAGAACCTGTGGCCACGACAATCCGGCGGAGCGTGAAGTAGCTGCATTACATTACTTACAGCGACGTTTTTCAATCCGGTCTGCCTATTTGTAAAGCGGCGTATGTTACCATATGGCTGCGACAGCAATATTGCCTTCTTTATGCTGGCACTCTTGATAGATGACGTTGTTGTATTTCGCGCTCTCATCAAATTATAACAAAAACTGTACAATAGGCCTTCTACTCGACTTTCTACTTTCATTTCTTGTAGTAGGGATCAGACATAACCTAAAAAATACAACTTAATATCTTTCAATGTTTAAAAGTGCTGTCGGTTTACTCTGCTTATAGTACAATTTCCAATATTGGTGACCATAAGAGATGGGGCAAAAATGTTCTCGGCTGGAAACCACAAAGTAGAAATCGAGCAGAAAACGTTCTAATTTGGATATGCCACATAAATAAACGTGACGCAAGTTATACAGAAACAAGCTGTGGAGCGATATTATGTTCATTAAACAAGGGCTTAAGAAATATTCAGACCGATGCCGTTTATGCAAATCAAGCACGGGGGCCTCTAGCTGAAACCAAACCTACACCCCTGTTTTGGTAATCAAATGTGTTGAAAATATTCGCTACACTGCTAGAAAACTACGACCAAACGAGCATGCTAATTAATGAAAAGTACTGCCCGACAAATAACTTGAACAGATGGACGTCTTTCGTGTCTCATTGACAGAGTACGCGGCATGTTACTTAGAATTAACACATAATTAAAAAAACCATTGCTCCTAAGTGTCCTTTGCAAACTCAACCCAACTGCGGGAATTTTTATTCCAGTTATCTGTCGGGCATTAAAACATATTTGGCTTTGATTTGACTTTTATGGAAACTTTATCTGTACTGATGCGTTTATGTAGATTTTATTATACGACACTATATCATACCATAACCGACATGCGAAACCTGAAACGACGCAATATCGTCGTGACAGAAAAAACAAACAGAATCACGGCCCATTTATTGCCACAATAACACAAACAATGTTAGAGGTAACTTACATTTCGCACGAATGGCACTGTCCAGACAAATACAGTAAACTATAGAGGGTTCACTTTGTTACTTGCTATGAATGAAAGATACACTTTACACAGGTAAATATATTGGACTGCAGAGAAACGACGGAGAGCCACCAGGGGCCTATTTCATAGAACTACAATTCATGGTTTAAAATTACAATTCGATGTACATTGCAAAGTCGATTAACCCACAGATTAACAAGTCGAGTGTGCTACCCAATGGTACTCGAATTGTCATAATAAACTCCAAATTGTAGTTTTATGAAACTCGGTCGAGAAGGACAGAGGCCTCATTGGTTTTGCAACCTTACAGTGTTATAACGGACAGGATTTACTCTGCTTACCCACTCAGTAGAAGCTAATATAGTTTACTAGCAGTTATTCTTTCTTCTGGTTGTGCAATAAAGTGTTCTCTATCTATCTATCAAATCTGGAAGCTTCATTGTCCGCCATTATTCATCTACTACTGGGTATATGCCTCCACAGGACCGGCCACCAAGTCACCCTACAGGCTTGCCAGTGGAAAATTTTCGCCACCGCGCGACACACCCGTCAAATGTGAGTCACGTCAAGTCGCTCATTTTTGCTACAACATTTTGCTGAAACAGGATGTAATTTGGGTGCATAACCAAATTATGTCCTGCAGATTACATCCTTCGAATCTTTTCATTGTTGAGGAGGAAACCTATCCCCCTCACAGAGGGGTACTTACCATAATCAGCACGCTGGGCAGGCGGTTTGTGATCGCAGTAGACTCTACTGAGTAGAGGTTAACTCTATTACGCTATAGGTACAGCTGCCCTGCCCACCTTCTGGATTCCCATTAGCGGTGTTGGCCTAAGGGATCGGATGAAGTGGTCGTATTCTTGCACTGAAAACCTCACAGCTGTAAGCTTGATACAGTTTTAAGGTCTTTCCAAATTACAAAGTGCCAGCGCGTTGCGTACGCCGCGATATCTAAAATAATCCTTAAAACTATAAGCGTAACACTCCATGGTGAAGCTCGGTGGCAACTGACGGCTCGTTGGCTGTCACTTGGCCGTGCTTTTTACTTATGCATTAGTATTATAGTCTGTAACCTTATTACATTTAAGGATTATTTTAATTTGTATCGCACGCACGTTTCCGGCTTGTTGCATTGTGGATCAAGTTTAATTGACACTTACGGACGTCTTAGGCGTATCTGCAGTCAAATTACGCGGCACTCCTATTGCCTTTCTATTCCCATCGCCGATTAAATTTCAGCGGATTGTTAATATTTTCTAGTAGAAAATTGGAGGCCAGTGAATTTGAAATGGCTTATGAATAGAATCCATCTACGGATAATCAGCCAAATTCTTGGTACGCAACTACTTTGGTATAAAAATAAATTCGGCGTTAGCTTACAACTACGCCATTGTAAAATTGTTATTTTGTTCGCTAGACTCTCTCGTATTTTAGTGCTTTTACTCTAGGGAATAAAGTGGGAGCTAGCTCAGTGTTTTGGGTATTAAATCCTTCTTTCTCCACCGCATCTCTACTATTTTTTGAGCCCACCCCAACCCCAACTAAGCCGGGATAAAAACTTGACATTGGCCCTAGATGCTAGGCACTATAGTAAAATAAGTTTTAATTTCCCCCTAGATCCGAGGCTAACAACGGGTTTCTGATACACTAACAATATGTTAATCCACTCTTAACAGGTTTCAGTTGTGTTTTTTTTAATGTTTCGTATGGAATTTGGCCAGCTGACCGCTCTTAAGAGTATATTAAGAGATTGTTTGTGTACGTGAAACTGGGAGTAATAGTCATATCCAAGCAGCCAGTTGTTCTTTCGTCGCTACTACACTATTGTATGTTGCGGAATAATTTGGTCCAATAAATGTGTGAGACAGCGCGCGTCGTTTTTGCTTCGACGGAAGACTTTGTCAATTAGTCGGCTGATATGATTGGCTACACATTGTGTGGAAGTAACACGAGTAAATACAAGTTGGCGGAAGTAACAAGTCGTTGGGACTTGCTTCTTTGTGTACTAGCTCATTCTCTCATCGTCGTCTTGACGATCTCCTCTGACCCTGAAATACTGATCACTGATCTTTTATTTGTAGTAAGTATAAAATGTTTTAGTTGTAGCATTGTTTCTAGAAACAAAAACTTTTGAAAAATCCTGAAACTTTATTTGTTGAGTTTATACTCTACAAAGTTAAAAGTTTTTTTTTTTTGTGGTGATTTCGATTATTTTGAAAGTATCACGTAAGAGACGTTGTAGCGCAAAAGCTATGGAAAGCCGAATTCAATTTCTCCAGGCGACAGAACCGTTCAAATTGTGATTTTTCACGCGACGCCGAGGATAAATAAAAACCTCAAAAGAACAGAAGCCCTTTTGAATAGGCGCAGTTTCCAGAACCACTAAGTCAAAAGGTTGTAAAGAAAAACTGCCCTTAACGCCTTTTGGATTAGCTCGGTTTCCGCTAAAAACGATGGGCAGTTGTATGGAACTATTCAACCTAAACTACCTGTATTGCATTCTATTCAGCTTGTTCTTTGATGTAAACAAACATGCACGCACACGCACACGCGCACACACACACACACACACACACACACACACACACACGCACGCAAACGCACACGCACACGCACACGCACACGCACACGCACACGCACACGCACACGCACACGCACACACACACGCACACACACACACTCAGTGGCTGAAACCCGACCCCAAGACGTAGTCGTGGGGCTGAGTTATGAGTATGGGTACCCCTTTTGATTTTGTGTGTTTGTATATTTTCTTTTGTTTGTATATTTTTCTCTTGTTTGTATATTTTCTTTAATTTGATTTCTCCGTCGATTTTTGACTTGGACTGACTTAGTGTCTACAGTATATCTTATACTTTGCTGTCCTAGTTTTTGGGAGGCCTGGCATCCTAAGATACAGATCTCTGATCTATTTTAAGACCCAGTCTTTCCACAAATTGCTTCAGATTGTGCCATATTGTGCCACCTGTTTTGTACCTTATTTGTGGATGGAGAAATAAAGTTTATTTGTATTTGTATTTAAGAGAAATAATAATAACATGAATAAGTTCCACATAAAACAATCACAAGTCCTGGAGCTCTATTTTTGAATCACTCGTATGAAATTGTATCGTCGAATGCGACTTAAGTCACACTCGTCTTCTAAGTCGCATGATGTCGTTTTTCCGTATTTTTGAATCGTTCGCCTGAAGTGTTGCCAGTACAATTTGAAGTATTGTATTTTATCCATTCCACGCAGAAATTAAAAAAACCTGAAACTACCGTAACAGAAACGGAACGTAATACTTTGTTTTATTGGCTGTTTAAATAAAAAATCTTTGTCTTTTGATACAAACAAAACACTACTACTGTCATTTTGGTTTGTGTTCTAACGAAATGTCGAAATCGTTTTTTGACAATTAATCTACCGATCGCCATGCGAGACGAGTGGTAAGGACCATTCGTTGCAGTTCGAGTGATTCAAAAATACGGAATTTCAGATGTCGAACGAAAATCAGTAGAAATCGAGCGCTCGACGCGATACGAGTGATTCAAAAATAGAGCTCCTGGTCCCAAACCAGGATAGGTACCATGCGCTATGTTAACCAGGCAAGGACACCACAAATATGGAAATACACCCAGACTGAAGCCATTTGTACAAATTACGTGCGGCGACCTCCAGCGCGAATCAAACCGACGACGTCCGGCTAGTCGACTCAAAAAAATCGATAAAATACGGAAAGCAATGAGGCCTATCAAGTTGTTTGCTCATCTTAAGTCATTTATTTATTTATTAAAGAAATATCAACCCTCATCAATGTCTTAACTTTAATTGTATTTCGAAACAACGTTGTTTACATACAGAGAAAAGCTGAATAAAATGTCCGAATAATCCGGGCTGAGAACAATTTTTAAAACCTATTCACAGCTGCATGTACATAAACAGTGAAGTTTGTAAAGAGGTTCGAAATTTCGCCGATGCCTGCACTTGCCCATTAGCTCAGTTGGGAGAGCGCTGGCACGGTTAGCCAGAGGTCGCGGGTTCAAGTCCCGGCATGGATGGAATTTGTAGCCTCTAAATAGGTTATTACTAACGATTTCAAATTTACCCTGTAGCTAGGGTGCGAAATACCTTCTTCGATCTTTATTTTGTGCTTTCGTTGAATAATATCGGGCTCTTCGCAACACAGCGAAATGATGAAATAAAATTGACGTCGAATAGAAAAGCTTTTTATTCCGCTCAATAAACCATGTACATAAAGCGACCTAATTTCAGTAAAAAGTGCTTAATATAAACACTAAACTAATTTTTAATCCGAGTCCATGGAAAGACATTAGCAGTGTTAACACTTTCTTGTCGTCTATAAATAGTGAAGGACACAATCGACTTTATTTTCGATTCTGTAATTTTTTAAGTCGTAAATTTACTTTTTGCTGGCTAATATCTGTTGTTCTGTTTTTTACAATAATGAAAAGTATACAATTTTATTGCCGTGAACCAAAAATCGCTGAACAAAAATAGCTCAATTTAGATTCAATATGAAAAAAATTCATTTCCCGCCACGCTGCGACCTTAAAATAACGATTGTCCAATCTTAATTTGATCGATTTATGTCTATGGTATTAATATACTTTGGCTGTATAGACGAAAGTCCTTTTCCGCATCGGAAAAGTGTGGAATGAACATGGAAAAAAATCTATGGTACAGCATGCCCCAGACCATAGACATTTTTTGACCATAGACATTTTTCAAACAGTTTACTCTTTCATTTGTTTTTTTTTTACATTCATTCGGCTTCCTACCTTCTGGAGTGTACGAGTGCTTCCTAGCGTTTCTGCAAAAACTTTTTATTTGTTGTGTTTTTGCATTAGTTTTGTTACGTTTTTGTTATATTGATATTTTAGTTGTGCTTATGTTCAGTTTTGATGAGTTTTTGTTACGTTGTTATTCGGTATGGATCCCCAACCATCCACCTCAAGAAACGATTCTCTTTCTCCTAAGAGAAAGCGACAACGTCGATCATTAATTAAAAAGTTAAGATTACGTATGTAAATCGATCGATTGTTTAACATCACTATTTTAACTGGTCACCCGATTGGCTTCATCGGACAGTAGCACCTGTCATTCCATGGACTCGGATTAAAAATTAGAGTTTACAGTTAAATATTTATATAAAACTAGCTGTTGCCCGCGACTTCGTTCGCGTGGTAATTTTGATGTGTATTTCTCCGAGATAAAAAAATAGCTTATGTGCTAATCCAGACTATAATCTATCTCTGTGCAAAATTTCATCCGGATTCGTTAAGCCGTTTTTGCGTGAAAGAGTAACAAACATCCATCGATACATACAAACTTTCGCGTTTATAATATAATATATAAAAATCTCGTGTCACAGTGTTTGTTATTGAACTCCTCCGAAGCGGCTTCAACGATTTTTATGAATGTTTTGTGTATATTTAGTAGGTCTGAGAATAGGTTGTAGGCTAATTAATATGACAAAACAACGTTTGTCGGGTCAGCTACTAGTTATATTCATATTCATTTATTCAGTTTAGGTAACAACATCGTCAAAAAAAATCAATCAATCAAATAAATCAAAAATTAAAATATTAATAATCATAGATAATAAATAAATGTCAATTCGGTTGTTCGTCCAGATATTCCTCAACAGAATAGTAAGCCTTTACACATAGATATTTTTTTAGTTTATTTGAGAATATGTGATTGCTTGGCGAATCCCTTATGTCCACGGGAATTTTGTTATAAATACGCGGACCCATGGCCTCTAGTGATTTGCCAGTCTTAGACAGACGATGTGTAACAGTCATCAGGTCATGCTGTCTTCGGATTCTACACCTACTAGTAGTCACCACTGGGGAAAAACGTGTTAAATTGCACCGGACATATTTGGCTACTTCAAATAAGTATAGAGAAGGAACTGTGAGCATACCTAACTCAATGAACAGTTGTTTGGCTGGTTCATCCGGAGGTACCTTCATCATTCTTCGAACCATTCTTTTTTGAATGATGAAGGGTCTGTCTCGATCTGCAGCTAGTCCCCAAAGGTCTATCCCGTACATAAGTATTGGCTGAAAGTAGCCATAGTAAGCTATAAGCAAATTTTCCCTAGATAAGGTAGGTGCTACTCTGGCGATACAATAGTAGGCTCTATTGAGCTTACAACATACTCCTTCTATGTGCTCTCGCCATTGCAAGCCAGTATCGAAAGTGAAGCCTACAAATTTGGCAGCGTCATCATAAGGAACGGTTTCACTATTCACAATGATTGCTGGTAAGTTTTTTGCGGTATGGCGTAGAGAAAATGCCAACAATTTGGTTTTTTCAATATTTACTTGCATGCCATTTACCGTAAACCATGTAATTATATATATTAAACGGGTCTAATCGCGATTATTTATTAGGTACAATTTTATCTACCTTAATTCCCGACGTTTCGGCAACGTTACTGTCGTCACGGGTAGACTGAAGTGGCGAGTACATTGTACCTAATAAATTACCGCGATTTGACCCGTTTAATAGGTAACTAATAATTTTGTATTTGTAAAATGGTCCAATGTCACCTACCTCATCGTCAAAAGCGTCTGGGTCCGCCATTTTGACCGTCTTCTTCGTCACGGTTCTGCCACTAAATGTCACGGGGCGGGCTCAGCACCCGGGGCGGTCTCGTCCAGTCAACACTTGCAGCGCGGACCGGCTTGGGCATTGATGTACAGGGCGGCAGGGGTGAAGTTCGGAGTCAGCATTGATTCTGAAAGGAGGAAATATTCTTTCTTAAAATCAATCACCCACACACGCACACACACACACACACGCACGCCCGGACGCACGCCCGGACGCACGCACCCACCCACGATAAAGATTGCCCGTGGATAAATAGATCAGTAGTGCTTTCAGATAGTGTTGAGTCGACCTAAATTTCTAACCATTATGGCATTATGTTACCATTATTAACATTCGGTAACAAAATCCTTTATTTTTCATCAATGTTTTAAACTAAACTTCTTAATGTTAACGCTGTACAGTCAACCCCAGCAAAATGTGTGAAGTAAACAATTTTTATCACAATTTCAAAGTTATACCCAAACTAAAAGTCCCCAAGTAAGCACCCCATCTTGGAAATAGTATTATTTTATATATTTTAAACTCACAAAGCCACAATCCGTGTAGCACCGGATTAAGAATACCGTCACTCCATTTCCTCCCGTGGATGTCGTAGAAGGCGACTAAGGAAATATTACCAGGAGACGAGTAGCAGCATCTTCCTGAGATTCCAACCGCATACTGCGATCGCCAACCAAGCGTGGCGATTATGGCAAAACCCCTCATGGTTATGAAAACCACGAAGGAGGCCTTTGCCCTGCAGTGGGCGTCAAACGGCTGATGATGATGATGAAAGTCACAAAGCTTCCCGAAAGAACTTTTAGAAAAAAACACGAACAAACTATAAAAGCCATGTGGCTTTGGCTTTGTTCGTATGGCTTTTATGGCTTTCAGAAAACAGAAGTGTACATTGTAGGTTTTGTTCAGCAAGATTAAAAGGTTAGCAGTCTAAAAGTGCACCCAAGAGAGAAAAATACAATGAAATGGTAAGGAATTCAACTAAAATAAACAATCCTAAGACGAAGCGAGACAATCTAAAACTATAAAGTTAGTTCAACAATGCCCTTGTGGATAAAACTTTTCTAAATGATTTCCACAGCAGTGGTTTTTATTTCTTGAGCATCTAAGGTGATATTGCAATGACATCTAACATTAGTAAGACAGTCGCATTACAAGTGAAACTGAACGTAGTTTTTATGAAAGACGAACTTAAAGACGAGTTTTCTTCAGCAAGACAGTTGAAGTTAGTTAAAAACTGTGGCCATACTTTCAATAGTGTAGAGATTAAAATGTAAGATTCCGAGAGCTTAAGAACTTGGATAGCTTCTAGAACAAGGAGTACTTTGTAGTTTTAAACATAGACCGGAGTTTTAAGTGCTGAAAGGGCGTTGAGGGAATATTAAAGTGGTGAGACGAAAGTCACGGTGCGCCTAGTTTGCATAAAAATTGTGAAGGAAAACATCGTGAGATAACCCCCGGCTTGGTTGGCTCCGCAAGTATTGACTTGTCTTTCTTGTGGGCTAGGCCGACTAAGCTATAGGTGCTGGCCAAGCCTACTCCATCTAAAAAAAAAACAATATCCTAGGCACTGCAGCGTCCGAGTGGTCTCTTCACTCGTCTAGTGTGAGTGGCGGTGGCACTGGACGCTGCATAAATCATCTCATTACGCATATGCAAAGGTCAAAGTTTTTTAGTTTGCATAGCAATTTTACGTCGCATATTTTTTTTATTGATTTGGATACTCCGACTGTCAATTTACTTATTTCTTCTCTGCGTACTGGAAGGACAACCAAGGGCTTAGGATATATAGTTTTGCAGAAATGCACCTAGAATCATATACCAAAAATTCCTTCTTAAGGAACTTTTTCAAGCTTTAGTTTAGAAAACGTATTTGTATTTTGAACTCGCAATCTATTCCAAACATCGGGATCGCCCATAAGCATGGCGCTGGTTTATACGCTTCATCCATCATCGCTGAAAGTTACGCGTCCATTGCACTCTAAAATTTTGGAAACTTAGTAATCCAAAAAAAAAATATTGATTTCCCAGAAATTTGCTTGCGGTGTCCCGAAAAATTGTTATCAAATACCTTTGTTAATAAAAACCGAAACCAAAAACCGACGATACCGGGGATGTATAAGCGAAGGACAAGATAAAAAGTACCCGAAACCGGTGTGCGTGCATACAACAACTAACGACTGTTGACGAAGCGAAATAGGTTTGTCAGGGATCAGGATCGTGGCAACTGAAAAACCCTAGCCTCTACCTATCCCTCTGGGGTACAGAGACGTGAGTTAATGTAATGTAATGACCGAAAGCTCCAGGCAACGCAACGAGCTATGGAAAGGGCTATGCTCTAAATTTCTCTACGAGATCGAATCAGAAATGATGAGATCCGTAGACGAACGAAAGTCGTCGACATAGCCCTGCGGATTAGTAAGTTGAAGTAGTAGTGGGCGGGGCACATAGCACGCAGAACTGATGGCCGATGGGGCCGAAAAGTTCTCGAATGGAGACCACATATCGGTAAGCGCAGCGTAAGACGACCAGCCACAATATGGACAGATGACCTCATCCAAGTGGCAGGAAGACGCTGGATGCAAGCCGCTTGCAACCGGTCTTTTTTGGAAATCCATGCAGGAGGCCTATGTCCAGCAGTGGACTTCTTGTGGCTGAATGATGATGATGATGATGATAAACTTAACCACCT
Source organism: Yponomeuta malinellus (assembly GCA_947308005.1). Taxonomy (NCBI): domain Eukaryota; kingdom Metazoa; phylum Arthropoda; class Insecta; order Lepidoptera; family Yponomeutidae; genus Yponomeuta; species Yponomeuta malinellus. Next base: position 10,186,280 of record OX371017.1, read on the forward strand.
AACATTTTCAATAGTCTAGATACTTCGAACTTAGGTGTTTGTATATATTCTTTTTGTTGCACTAACCTGTGCTGAGGCCAATTTTAAAACCCTATAGGCTAAAAATTCCACCCACGCCGGGATTTGAACCCGCGACCTCTGGCTAACCGTGCCAGCGCTCTCCCAACTGAGCTAATGGGCAAGTGCAAGCATCAGTGAAATTTAAGAAGGAGAAGAAGAAAGACATTTATTATACCAACAAGATACATCACAGAAACAAAATAAGCAGATAAGTAACATAATATGCACAACAACAGAAATAAAACTAAATACACAACAGACAAAACTTCGAGCCTCTTTACAAACAGAGATGTATTACGTACAGGCAGCGACATCTGGCCGAAGCAATTTACATCACTTGGAGCCCCGATAGGTTTTTAGGTGTTGGTTTTAGACCATCACCCAATCCTACAAATTAACTCCTGAAACATGGAGCAAATCAAATAAACCTTAACTTGGTTTTTATAGCAGCCTGTTTCTGTAAAAAATATACCTACTCCATCTTCGCCTTTAAAAACAAATAGAACAGATTAGTTTAGTGAAAAAGCGTCTAGAAAAAGTACAATTTAAAACACGTTCCAATTGTCTCGCCCGCATTTTCTGAAAACGTCAGAACGATGCTTTGTTTTAACTAAACTCGCATGACTGCCTCGTTGGTCCAGCCGTTAAGGCGCTTAGCTACAAAAACAGAGGTCGAGGGTTCGATTCCCACTGGGGGCCGCCGTGCATTTATTTGTACAAATGGCCTCAGTCTGGGTGTATTTTAATGTTTGTGACGTCCTTGCCTGGTTACCATAGCACAGGGTATCCTAGTTTGGGACCAGGTCAAGTGATTGTATTGTGTGGAAGATATTATTTTAACCACAAAAAGTGGTGATGGCGCAACGGTAGAAGCGGTCTCACAAATTCGAGAGGTCGTGGGTGCGAATCCTGACATGTACTCGTCCCAATGTTTTTTTCCGCGTCATTGGACATTTGTGAAATTTTAGTAGCATTACGACTTGCTAACTGTGAAGGAAAACATCTTGAGGAAACCTGAGTGTCTTAGATGTTCACATTCCTTAGCGTGTGAAATCCCCAATCTGCGGTGCGCACGCGTGGTGATTAAGCCTATTTACTCAATTGTACTGTACTTTTGTAAATATTTTACGTTTGTGTTTTTCCTGGTACAGTAAAGAATATTCTTATCTTATCATATCTTGTCTCTCTTTCTGAAAGAAGGCCCATGCCCTGCTGTACATAGGCTGCTTATATATACCCGCACTTTCTTTGTTCTTTACGCACAAAATACAAAATGTGGCACTTGAAAAACAGGATTGTCTTAGATTATGAGCAAGGTCGGACTTATTTCTAGACAAATTTCTTCCAACCTACCTTGACGTTGCATTTTACTGAACTGGAGGTGGAGAGGAGTTGTTGGCCTCTTCTTTTGAGCCAGTTGAACTAACTTAGAGATCTAAACAGGCGTTTCCTAAAGATATTTTTGTCTTGTGACAACTAATTTTGTAGAAAGAGATAGAAAACTATTTATTCTTGCTGAACTAAAAAAACGAAATTTTACAAAAATGTACAAAAATTTAAGGTTGCCATTACGTTGCTCGCACATTGGAACATTTTTAATTACTGCATTAAAATGAGTACACTTTTGGTAAATGTGGTCTCAGGGTTTGTTAGAAAATAAAATCACGGAAATCACAGACATATTTCTTGTTATCCTACAGGTACCCAGTTTTTAATTGAGAGCATTTGATACCAAAACTAATAACTTTAAAGACAGCTTTTCCTTTTTAAAACCTTAGTACAGGAAAACAAAAATGTATTTTAAATGTCCATAATTTTATAATGTATCTAACCTCAGACCAAATTCATCAAAAGTATACAACTTTTTCACAATCACCAATTTTTCACCAAAATGTTAAATAGTGCGAGCGAGACAGCATGCGAGACGTAACAGCAGCCTTAATTCGACTTTACTCGCGATTTATTCAACCCAGTTAACCTGTTAGACTCTCGTTTTGCACTGTTTGTTCAGATACACTAGTCCCCATAACTTAGTTAACTCTGCCCATGTGCTAACAAGACTGACTCACTGGTGGTCCCTGCGGTACAACTAGCAGTATCGATAAAGAGGTCAACGTAAACTGGTACTGGAAAGAGCGTTCGTTTTAACTAACAGCTGAGTTTATTTCAGAAGTATAATTAAAGCTTTGAAGTTTGTTTTTTTCTTCATTAATATAAAAAGGAAATTTCTCAGCTGCAGTGAATTTACCTACCATATTACTATTGAATCGCTCGTAGCCCCGGCTGCCTGAGTGATCTTAAACGATCACGAAGGTTAAGCAACACAGGGCGCGTTCAGTGCATGGATGGGTCGCCGTCTATGCCTAACGCTAGTGGCATTTTTCCGAGCGGTTCCGTGCTTCGCAAGGCACGTTAAGCTGTTGGTGCCGGCTGCCATCGATAGATGGCAGTCGTTAAGCCAAGTCAGAGGCCTTAGGGCGGCTTGACAACTTCTGACAGTAGACGAGCCACTAGTCTACAAGCCTCCACCAATCCGGACTTGGCCCCCGTGGTGGAGTATGGCCTATACCTTCCTCAGGGAAGAGACCCGTGCCCCTCGGTGGGGACATAATGGGTTGATGATGATTACTATGCATGCATTACTAGGCACATACATTTTCTTTGCCAGTACGTGCGCTGACATCAGTTTTAAACCATCAACACATTATTTGCCACAGTCAGAAGAATGCTCAAAATTAGCTGGACCCCGAAAGGTTACCGACAACTCAAAAAGGAGGATCTATGATAGGTCAGCAAGAAACGTGAGCTTTGGTATACTCGTATCATCCGAAGGAGGAAGTAACGATATAATAAAAGTTGCTGGCGACGCGGAGAAAAGAGAGACGCGTAGGCCAAAGAAAGAAACCCTGGTTGAGAAACCTACGGGAGTGGACTGGAATCGCAAATGCTGTCGAGGTCTTCCACCTTGCGAGAGACAGATCCCTTTTTAGGGTTCCGTACCCAAAGAGTAAGGGACCCTATTGCTAAGACTCCGCTGTCCGCCCATCCGTTCATCCGTCTGTCACCAGGCGGAATCTCATGAACCGTGATAGTTAGACAGTTGAAATTTTCACAGATGATGTATTTCTGTTGCCGCTATAACAACAAATACTAAAAACAGAATAAAATGAATATTAAAGGGGGGCTCCTATACAACAAACATGATATTTTGCCGTTTTTGCTCGATATTAATAACGGCAACAGGTAGACGCTTGAAATGTTCGAATGTTGTATAGATAATGGTACAGAACCCATCGTGTGCGAGTTCGACTCGCACTTGGCTAGTTTTTTCTCACCGCGCCGTACATGTTTTGATGAATAATATCGCTGGGTCTGTCAATTTTACGGAGAACGAAATACTTATTGATGTGTTTAGGCTTTTAGAGCTAACGAAAAATTACTCTTCTAGGCAAACAAACGGTGCACCAATGACTGGACTATAGGAACGAAGATACCTTATATATTCCATGAGTTTTTCCAAACCTTAGTATTGACCTCTAATACATTTTATGGTGAGTTCGCAGAGAAAATAGAAATAAAATAAATGGAACAAGAACAAAGTTATTGTTCAAGTCTCAAATGAATTCCCGGTGTACCTAAATTAAAGAATATTCTATCTTACGATTACGGTGATAAAATGACGTTAGCGGATTAAGTTTAGTTTCACAATTCAGTGAATAGTCAGTACATTGTATCTTCGGAGGTAAGTTAATTTGTAAAGCTGGTTGGTTTCCTGAATAAACAAAATTAAATGAAACTAAATCTTTTGACATTGAATCTTACACCTAAAGAAATTAAAATTATGAAGTAAGCAGTAACTAAGCTATGTGTGCTACGTCTCGTAGCACAGGCTCATCGCAGCTACGCGCTACGAGGCCTACGAAGTTGCAATGAACAAAGCTACAGTAGTGTTGCACTGTTTTGTGAAATATCCCAAATTCCTTCACAGTCAATTCCAATCGCGGAGCCTACAGTCTGTTTTTTAATTTGATGCAAAAAATACTGTCACTTTGACTTGTGCGGGAGTCGCGAACCATCACAAACCCATCACATTTTGTTGAGGTACTCTGTATGGACATAAAAACAAGTTTATTTTTTAAAAGTCATGTCAGCGATGGCTAGAATAATAATATATCGCGCGATCTCTTGTTCTATACTAAATCCGACCGCAGTCGTGTGTGGACGCGGGTTGCATGATGGATATTTTGTAGATATATTAACGCCATTGTCTGTGACGGCCACAAATCTAAGGTTCCAAAGAAATATATGAAAAAAGAAAGAAATATCTAAGATTCCAAAAAAAAACTCTGTAATCAAAATTTATTTATGCAATAGAAATCTTTTTCATATGTTGCAATTTATTCATGTGGACTCAAAAAATCAACTAAAATTGTCGAAATCACAAGAAAAAATGGAAAACAATATTATAATCATCGCAACCAAGAAAAAAACAGAATGGTTGAAAATAAATTACGTCTTCATGAATTACGTTTTCATGAATGTGTCAAACCTCACACCCAGGGTTATCAACATCCAAATGTTGCCAATATGCAAAAATCTAAATTTTACTTCCAAATATTAATTGTGTGAGCTACATTAGTGTATTTTTAATTCTGTTCTTTTATGAGATACTAAATATTTATGACTTTGATGCAATAAGGTGTTTGGTCATACGAGTCTACTTTTTTTTTATCTTTCAGTCATACGACCAGCGCAAGTCTTTTAGTGATAACAAAAATAATAATACATTTATTTGAAGTATCTGTGACTTAAGCTTAGTAACAATAGTTCTTGTAGCTATGAAAGTACATTTTTTAACAATTTACCTTTCACGGGCTCAGTGGTCCCACAGATGTGTAAACACTGAGGCAGGGATTAATATAGGGATAATCAAGTCTATCCACGATCATTCTAAGGACGCTACTGGCACTGGTGCGATGGATCGCATATTATAGAGTTAGACTAGCTGGGCGACCGAGCTTCGCTCGTTTACTTTTTTGTAGAAAAAAACCCCTGTGTGTTTTAGATAAACTGTACATTTTCACAATACTTTATTTCACCGGTAACCATATTATTACGTTCCCTCATCATCATGATCATCATCATCAGCCATTTGACGCCCACTGCAGGACATAGGCCTCCCTGGTTTTCCAAGCTTCCCGGCCTTGTGCCGCCCGTATCCAGCGACTCCTCGCCACCGTAACCAAGTCGTCAGACCTCGGTCTCATTCCCTCACATTTTTCCAACACAATAATAAATTCAATGTTATGCTTTGAGTGGGCTGCGATGAGTAAAGAATAAACAGAACTTTGGCTTCAACGGTTAGAGAGTTATCAGAAGATCTTATGTTAGTGAGATATTAGAGATATCATAAGAATATTATTCGTAATTCCGGATTGACTTACTTAATTTTTCGTCGGAAGAGTTCGAACACTTTTTGTTCTGATCCGCAGAGACGGATAGTCAGAGAAGAAAAAAAGACAACTTATATATTTTTCGTATGTTCAGCGATAATTATTTAAGTACCACACTGTCCGATTTCATTCATTCTTTCTTTTGTTCGAATGGGGTTACCTGAAGGGTGTGGCGTAATCATATTGCATGGTAGGCATTTTGCTTCCTAGGCAGTATAAGTTTTATGTAAAATTTGTCATGGACATTTTAAATTCCAGGCAGCATGCTTCATAAAGCGTCAAGATCTAAACTCAAATCCTCCTGCTGGTCGTTTAAACGCCCAAATAATATGGTTGAATGTAAGTACCATTGATTTCCGGTAGCTTTTCAGTGTCAGTGTCCAGCTGTTTCGAGCTGTTTTCGGAGTCTCTGATGGATATAATGGGATCCATAAAAGGGACTCCGAACATAGCCCGTTCCTTAGCACTAATTTATTATATATTCTTTATTGCAAATCATAAATTAGAACATTAATTACATAGCATTAAACTAATTTAAACGCTAAACAAATTTGCTTGATACCGAAATATTGTTTGACCAAATGATTCACGGTGTGGTTGTAAGTAGTAATCATAAACTGCTGCATGGTAATCCATGGTATTTATTTATTCAAAATCACCGCTCCGCGCGCGAAATGTTTTTTTTATGTCATGTGCTCTGGTATACAATTGTTATGCTCTTATCTTATCTCATCTTATTTTATATTTCGTGCAGTTTTTTATTGTTGTTACCTATAAAGTCAATCATTATTTTATTTTAAGGTTTTTCTCTCCGGTGGAACATTATCCATTGGCCATTTTCAACCCTAGTCCCTGTCCGCGTAAGTTAATAATTGAAAATCCGTTGTGTTTATTTGATATTTGCCTCGTTTCGTTATTTAAAGTAAAAATACTACAATCTAAGCTACAGCTGTTTTGAAACATCCTAAGTAATATCCCTTAGAATAGGATTGTAGAAAAAAAGCCTCTTTTGTCCAAATCAAATGTATCTTGTAGGTGTTTTGTTAATTTTGCTAACGTTTTCTCCAAATTGATCCTTTTGTGTGTTGTTTTGAGTGTTCGGAATAATTACCCGCTTTGTTGTTCCAAAATTGCCGCGCTGAAAATGGCGGAGGAAAAACGGAATTGCGGCCAAATTATTAATTACCGTACCCTGGGAGTGGCGACGTTAGAGGTGATATCTTCCGGGATCTGCCTCAGTCTGAGTGTATTTTATGTTTGACTCGGACCAGGACAAGTGGTTGTATTGTGCAGAAGTTATTGTTATCACTAATCAGAAGCGGCCTTCCCTTAAGGCCAACAGGCCAACTAGGCCTGGGCCTGCCTGAATCGCGCAAAATACACTACGAACAAAAAAAAAACACCAAGTTCGAGGGATGATTCCAATTATACCGGGCGGCATTTTAGTCACCTGACAAACTTTGAGGAATCTTTCTACTCGTCAATAAAAACAAGTTTTACTATGGGGCCAAACCAATCAGAGCAAAAAATAAATCAGCTGTTTCACACATTTGGTGCAGTACTTCTTCTATATTATGTATTTTATTTTTATTTATTTTTTTATTTTATTTATTTAACAGAAATCCACAGCAATACAATTACAGTAAACAATAGGTTCTTCATATTTTTTTACATGCAGCCAATAATGGACGTATGTATGGAACAGCTCATTTATTTTTTGCTCTGATTTGTTTGGCCGAAAAGTAAAAGTTGTTTATATTTATGAGTAAAAAGCCCCTTTAAAGTTTGGCAGTAGACTAAAATGCCACCCGGTATAAGAACGAAAACCGTGCATGCAACTAATGATTAATTAATGTTGAGTCGCTGATGGTATCAGGATCGTGGCAAGTGGCAGACTCCGGTCACTGCCTACCCCTCCGGGATACAGGCGTGAGTATGTGTTTTGTTACATAGTGGATATCGCACATCTGTTGGTATCTGAGACGTGAAAGTGATATTGATACAGAGACGAGAAAGTCCAGTAGATATTTCTTTTCTGCGCACTAACGTATTTAAAAGTAACATAATCAAGGCACTGCGCCAAGGTTCTGCAGTAAAATGACAACAGCGTTAACAAGCCAATTTCTACCCATTGCCACTTTAAGATGTAATGTGTAAAAGGTACCAAACCTTCTAGGCGTCAATGGTATGAAAAACCGGCCAAGTGCGATTCGGGCCACGCGCAGTGTAGGGTTCCGTAGAAAGAACTAACAACTTCATTAACGTAATTTTCAATGGATTTTGTACGAAGTCTACCTTTTATCGTTTGGTCGCCTATTAATCGTTAACTTGTAAAGCCTACTTAGTCGTGATAGTTTTCCTTTTAAGATCATTATATGTGCTACTGCCCTGAATCGTTTCTATAATCAACCACTTAGCCAGGAGAGGGGGAGGGGACGCCCTACTCGGAAAAAAAGCGCTTTAGAGCCTAATATTTCGCAAACGGAACCCTATACCAAAAAATTCTCTTCCCACACCCACAATAACAATCCAACAATACCCCATTCTATGGTGTAGGTGAGAAAAAAAATTGCGTCCCTAACTTAGCGGTAACCTAACATTTTTTCTTTTAGATTAAGTATATTCTACATTTTTGTCGGCGTGATTAATATGTATGTCTATGCCAATTTTCAGTTTTCTCGTACCAATCGTCTCTGAGATAGGCCGCGGGCAGACAGACAGACGGAAGGACAAGGCCATGTCATGGCGAAACTATAAGGGTTCCTTGTCGATTACGGAACCCTAAAAATACGCCACACGACCTGGCCGTGGATCTGTGATTGTACTGTAATGCCCAACAGACTCGAGGGCCTGAAGCGTTGCCGTCGAGCGAATGTGGAACATAACTCCCGCTCTTTTGCACCGCCGCTTTCTACGTATTATCCTTAATTCGTTTTTACAGGCCTAAGTAGCAACAAGGTCGTTAATGATATTGAAATGAAGGTCCATGTTTTTTGATGAAATTCGATAATTATTATTACGGTGGAGGAAACCATCGTGAGGAAACCTGAGTGACTGAGCTATTCACATACCTCAGCTCTTGAAATCGCCAATCCGCGATGGGCAAGCGCGGTGATTAAGCCAATACTCTCTCCCTGAGAGAAGGCCTGTGCCCTACAGTGGGACGTATGTAGGCTGCTTATGTATTACGTCATGCGGTGGAGAGTGAAAATAAATCAGTGTTCGGGTAATTATACATACTAAATGCAGGTGGAAAGGTTGGCAAGAGACGTCCTAGTTGGCCACACTTAAGAAAGAAAAGAAAGAAAGACATTTACTATAACAACGAGACAAATCACAGAAAAAACAAACAGATAAGTGACTTCGACCAAAAGAGCGTATATTAGTGGTCTAGATAAAAAGTACCGGAAACCGGCGTGCGACGACGGTCGTCGATGACTACGATTAAAAAAACCATAGAAGTATTTCTTCCTACAAAATTCACTCTAAAAAATGGCTCCTGTTCTCTCGATTAGTCTGTACCAATTCAATCAGCACAATGTGTGCTCTGTGATTCGTTCATTCTGTGCGCCATGCGTAACGACCGACGACGTTAACGTTGATTGGGCGATAGTAAATGACAGCGCAACTTATGATTGGCTTTATACAAAAACGTCAAGCCATTGACTTCGTGGTGTACTCGTATAGCCCGTCTAAGTATCTAGGTACGTCAGAAGATCTGACGGTGGCAGGCGCATAGATATCTTGCCGGGTAATACTGAACTCGCTCCGATTGACCGCATTCTCACATTTTTTAGCGCTGGTTAGACATCTATGTTTGTAACATCACTGGTTTATGAATTGAAAGAGGATTGTCCGGATCGTGGCAAGTGGCTTACCCTAGTCTGTCCCTACCCCTGTAGAATAAAGGCGTGAGTTTATGTAATGTAGAGTTCGGGTAATTAATATTATGAACTGTGGTGTTTTGCTATATTAGTCTTAGAGCCACCTTTTTTCATCGTAATTTATGATGGGCTATTTGATAGGTTGCTGAAAACCATCTCAGATTTTTTTGTTCATGAGTGCTTGGAAAGTGATTTTTTTTTTCTTACACTGTCAAGCTCATTAGCCCATTCTCTCTCTCTGAGAGAAGGCCCATGCCCGCCAGTGGGACGTATATAGGCTACATAAAAAACTTATACTGATAGATTGTGTGAACGAGACAGCATGCCCGGTGTAAGAACAGCCTTAATAGCACATCGACCTATATAATGCATTCTACTCAGTTACGTTGCGTGCAACTTTGTAGTTCTTTCAACTAAACGAAATGAAACACTGTTATAAGTTTGTTGAACTTTCGGGGGTAAGCTACTTACTTATCCTTAAATGACAATTTAGACCCGTATTAATGAAACGGTCTCTCTTCGTTTCATAAACTACAATTCATAGTTTATTATGACAATTTGACGTACATTGCGCTAGTTAGACCACTGGATCGCCTTAACGCGAAAAACGGCCGTTTATGGCATAAATTCTATCTAGTACCAGGTCCGCTATCCTAGGTTCTCGGTCATGGGTCCTAAAAATCACAATTGACATGATTGAGAGATTGTATAGACACTTTTTGCAAACAAAAGTTATGCATACACGCTAGTGTATGAAGCCCTTTAAGGGAAGTTTATTACGTCAAAAGCCCTCCATTAGCAACAAAAAGCGAGATATCATCGCGTAATTGCGTTATTTGCATACGAAACGAACATAACATCGATTATGTAAACACGAGAGCCCGAAACAAAAGTGAAGGAGGAAACAACGATTACAGTGATGGACGGTTGGTGTGGCACCTTGTACTGTACAGAGAAAACATAATATTAACGCGGTTTCTTAATGACAAAAAAAAAAGAATGATGGGTAATGACGAAAGACCAGCGCTGGACTATCACTCTCCAGCTTATGCTGAGTCAAAGCCCTTTTGCATTTGTCACACGCACAGTACTCACACTGGATAGTGCATTGCTGTGTGTCAAAATTATTATTGTATTTTGTAATATTGTTTCATTGTGTTTTGTATTTGTGTAGCTTTTCTTAATACTGTATTGTCAGCCTGTGGATCTCGTCAAAAAATCTCAAGCATATGGAATCACCCGGGAGGTACCGTCTTTCTAACAAAAAGCGAACGAATGAAATTAGACTATCAAGGTAAAGAATTACGCTGAACTTCTTCTTTGTCTTTGCACCCCATTATTTGGGGTTGGCTCTCCTCGTTCTTTTGCTAGAGTATTTTCTGCACTCGGTTGTCTGTTCGCTGAATTGGGCTCACTCCAAGTTCTTTGCTACTGTGGACCGCAGGGTAGTTTGTGGACATCCTCTGCCTCTTTTGATGTTTGAAATCCTGTGGGGCCGGTTTGACAACATGGTTGCCTTCTCGTCTCATCACATGTCCGTACCATCTAAGACGTATCTCAGTGGGCTTCTCGGTGATCTGGGCCACTTTGAAACTACCAGTAACTTTTTAATATGGTATTTTATAAAGACTTCTTATAAAGATTTATGTATGTCCAGACATACATAAAAGAATAAAAGCGGATGAATTGAGAAAAAACGTAGCACAATCATAAAGTATAATTTTTTTTCTATATAACAGTATGACATTAAAATGCGTGACAACGCAATAAATAACCAGGATCTAGTTTCAATTAATTTAAACTCTAAATTTATTACAAGCAGATCCATCTAATAAATTGAACGATAGCAAAAACTCGCCACGCGTTTTGTCTTAGGCTTAACAAGTTATTTTTTATTTACTTTTTTTGCGGTAGGTATACAAAATCCAGAAAAACCTTAGCCACTGAACATTAAGAAACTATATTGTAATAAATGAGATAGAACGCAGCCGTACGCCGCCCCCGGGTCCCGCAACCTCACCCCCGCTAGCGCCCTCTGGGCATACGGGTCTGTCAACTAAACGCAATCGCCGCCGCCCGACTCGCTATTTGTAATTTTTGTAGTTTCTTTGTGAAAACAGGGATATCAGACTTCAGGCCCCTGATTTATGTACTCTTTTCGTTGTGTGCACATTAAAGGAGGACCCAGTGGTGTTCCCCGCAAGAGTGGTTGGAGTTTTCTTCCCTAACACGCCCTGGCATAGAAGAACCCCGCGTTATAATATTCTTTTTGTTGCACTAACCCTGTGCTGAGGACAATTTTAAAAAACCTATTTAGACGCCAGACCCTGGGTGGAATTTTTAGCCTCTAAATAGTTTTTTTTTAATATTAAGAAACTAGTTGAATAATTTTCTACTTTTTGTGTTGTATTTTTACTTTTGTTTTTTTTTATGTAGCATTATGCAATATACGTCCCACTGCAGGGCACAGGCCTCAGAGAGAGAGAATGGCTTAATTACCACGCGTGCCCACCGCGCTTACACCCACCGCGTGGTTAGTAAGCCCGAAGATTACATAGGTACTCAAGATAAGAAGATAAGAGTATTTTTTATTGTATACCGGAAAAAATGTTACAGAAACAGCAATGACAAAAGAAAAGATACAATACTTACCTACCGAAGTAGGTACTAAAGTAGGAAAGTACGTATTTTTTCGCGTAGAAACAAAAGAAGAGAGGAGAAGTAATGAATAATATTTATTCCTGGCTGGTGGATTTTATTGTGATTTTACATACACGGTGACTTTGAATTCGTTCACCGTATTTTGAGGGAATGTTCTTTTCATTGCGAAAAACAGTATTATTAATGATTTATCAGTAATGGTGCAAGATATTTGTAAATATTCGTGATTTCCGACCTTTGTCTCCAAACTGTGAATCCAAATTCGAAGTGGTAGGGAGTACCGTACAGTTGAAAAATGTTTTATAATATGTTAAATTAAAAAATCACAGGTAATGCTTATTTGGCAGTCCGCACTTCTACAAGTTGCTGATGAAGCAAACAGTGGTTCCTGCAGTCCTCTTTGACGGCACACCCATTGTCTATGCGACAACGGCCAGGAACTTGGGAGTGCTCTTTGACTGCCATCTCTCTTGGTCTACGCATGTCAGTGAAGTCAGTCGGCGTGTCTTTGCAGCTTACCATTCACTGCGGCGTCTCCAAAGCTTTCTCCCAATTAAAACTAAAGTTACTCTTGTACAGTCACTTCTTCTTCCCATTCTTGACTATGCGGATGTTTGCTACTTGGACGCCAATGAGGAGCTGCTAAACAAACTCGAACGTCTACAAAATTTGGGTATCCGCTTCATATACGGATTACGCAAATTTGAACATGTGTCTCGTTTCCGACAAGAGTTAAAATGGCTCACAATTCGTCTTCGCCGGAATGTACACATACTTTCACTATCGTACAAAATCCTTAATCAACCCTCATCTCCCGCATACCTGAGAGAAAGGTTTCAATTCCTGTTCTTCGGAAAAAGATCAAAAAGATCACTTAACTCCCATCTTCTTAAAATTCCTGCTCACAATACTGGAGCTTACGGTGACTCCTTCACGGTCCAGTCGGTTAGGCTGTGGAACGCACTGCCACAGAACATATGCGCCAGTCCCACTATTGGTACCTTTAAGAAGCGATTGAAAGAGCATTATCTATCCCTGTAATAACATTGAGCTATATATATATATATAGCTCAATGTTATTACAGGGTTATATACCTACTTAGATATACATAAATTATACAGGTTATTATATAATTTACGTATATCTAAGTAGGTATGTATTTTTATTCTGATATCTAGTTTACGTACCTTTTGTTTTCCTTTTTACTTTGTGTTATTTAGGCTTTTTGTAGTTTATGTAGTTTATTTTGTGCACATATATAGACCCGTTTTTCTACTAATTCTCTTATACCCGAAGGTTTGCTGGAAGAAATCTCTTACAGAGATCTCTTAATGTCCTGTTAAATGTTTTGTGTGCAATAAAGTATAATAATAATTAAATGCTTAAGAGTCTGACGTCTGATACGCGTTAACAATAAAAAAAAACAATTGAGTTGGCCGGCGCTGACCACAATACGCTCAAAACAGTTTTTTCAGATTTTTATAACTTTTTATCCTGATGAAGTTTTGGTAACAAAAAAAAATTTGCTCTGAAGCGTAATTTTCTTCAAAATTAGCACCATATGTTTGCAAAACATGGTTAGAATGTCCCCTTAAAATACGGTGAACGAATTCAAATACTTTTATTAGGATTAGCTTACGCTATGATATCAAGAAGTCGGTTAAAAGAGAGGGGCGTTTTAGTATCTGTATTGAAACTAGTAGGAGAGATTTAATACATCTTTTTTGTCTGTTATAATTTCATAATGGTATTTTACATTTTAATTACATGAATACATAGTTAGATATGTATGTATTCTGTTAGCAGAATGTGAGATCATCTAAAATATTAAAATCTCGTGTCAGTGTTTGTTATAGAACTCATGCGAAACGGCATCACCGATTTTTTTTTGTATATGTTCGGTAGGTCTGAGAATAGGTCGTAGGCTAATTAATATGGCAAACAACGTTTGCCGAGTCAGTTAGTTTATTTAATAACATGTCATCATAATGCCGAATCTCGCAAGGTAGATGCGCCGACCTGATGCATAGGTGGAAGTTCCGTACAGACCCCATCCGCAGATGCGGAGAGGTGCAAACTATGTGCCACATTACTGACCACTGTCCGTTGTGGTCCATAAAGGGAGGCAATTGGAAAATTCACGAAGCTGACGAGGAAGTGACTGAGTAGATTGATGGCCTCCCTTCCGTACTTTAACCGCAATACGCAAAATAAATAAATAAATCATAATGTACCACGTTCTAAGCAAATAAATTTATTTTATAATTTATTTTATCTTATTTTTATATATTGACCGCAATAAAAATATTCAAAGAAAAACGGTAAAAAAACAAGTAAAAAAACCTGACCTAAGTTGGTGTCTCTCGGATAGTAGTAATAAGTAAAAAAATAAACCTATTTATAGAATTTATTTTAGATACTTGTGAAAAAATTGTTTCACGAAAACACGGATACCAGTTTTTATTTAACTCTTCGTTTTTTAGGGTTCTCGAAGGATGCAATTGAAATTTTCATAGATGATGTATTTCTGTTGCCTTTATAACAACAAATACTAAAAACAGAATAAAATAAATATTTAAGGGGGGCTCCCACACAACAAACGTTGTCTAAAGACAGCGCTCGCCATCTAGCGGCCATCTATGTAACCTTCACAGCGCCGATGTCTGTTAAACGCTTCTTGTTGGTTTCTATAGATGTTGTCTAATGTTGTTTAGATAATGGGACGGAACCCTTCGTGCGCAACTCCGACTCGCACTTGGCCGGTTTTTTTAGTCAGCCGGGTTTTTATTTCACTGCTGGGGTTTTTATTCCATTCCTCTCTGTCTTGAGCCATCCTCTCCCATCTGGGCAAAAACGTTGAAAGATTTTTTGTTCTCCGTTCACCCCTTCTAAAGCATGAACGCAAGAAAATACGCTTACAAAACCCAAACATCTCTACGATATCGGACAAGCTCCGCCCACTGCCAGGACCATCAACTCAGCTCATAAATCAATGAACATGACGTCATAAAAACGCTCTTAGCCGCGCAGTAACATGCCATAAACTGTTTCTGAACGCAACTTTTCTTATTACGATAGGGCGAGTAAATTATTGCCATAGTTTCTGAACGGTCGTTGTGGACACAACTTTGGAGAGGCGTGTTGGCTTAACACGGAACTATGTTGCTAATTGTTTATTTCTTGCAGTCTCCTTATTAAACCTGAGGCCAAGAAACATAATTTTATGGAATTAAAATAAATTAAGTCCTAGGTTCTTGCCTATAGTTCTTACTAGGCTATATTTTTATAAATATAGCTGTTATTGAGATTTTTAATTGGCCACTATAGCAAACTCAGTTTATAAAAGATATGATTTTTTCATTGGTGAAGCTAGTTATCCATCTCAAAGACTTGAAGATGGATATTTTAATTGATTTACATTGCATGAATAATTTTACAAGAGTTTCCAATCATTGAGTGATAGTAGCGCGGTCAGTAAAACATTTAGTTCACGTTCAAGAGGACGTGGGTTCAAACCGATGACATTGATTTCCAAAATTTCGTATGATTGAATTTTTTGATTGAATTCAATACAAAACGCTAACTGTGAAGGAAACTATCTTGAGGAAACTTGATTGCCGAGGATTTCACATACTTCAGCGCTTGAAATTGCCATCCACAGTGGGTGCGCGTGGTGATTAAGCCCATACTATCGCTGAAAGAGAATTCCTGTGCACCACAGTTTGACGTATATTGACTGCATTATTTATAAAATCGGAGCACTAAAACAGGGCCAAAAAGAAGACACAGAAACGGTCGGACTGGTCCACCAATCTTCTTATTCTTAGCGTGTCGATAGCAAGACATTTTTTTTAACGTCTTTATTCAACATTAAACAGCGGCCCAGAACTTTGCGACACCAACTGCTATATCAGTTCCAATCATTAGGTCCTCCTGAGTGCAGGTGTTAGGGCACGGAGGGCACGATGAAAGATGGTCCTTCTTCTGAGAAGTACCGAATAAACAGTTCAAATTATAGCTGTCTGCGAACCCCCACCTGGGCATGTTATCCTGTTGGTCAACCGATGCAAAGTGGCTCAGCGTGCTACGCCCGGAGTCTTTTTCATGGGCCAAAGAACTAGTGAAGAAAACACGATTGTTGAGTGGAGATCACCGGTCATCGTAGCGGGGGACGCCCACCAGGTCGCTGGACTAACCATCTGAGGCACGTGGCGGCTGCCTCTGGATAAGGATGGCAGAGTGCAGAGAGCCTAGAAAGCCTAAATCCACCAGTAGTGAGCAAGGTTTTGAGCTAATGTGAGGTAATGCAATCCTATCGCTGAACAGCTATCAGTCGAATGTTAAAGACGGCACTCATGTGGTCTTTTTAGGGTTCCGGCAGAATATCAGCGCTGAAGTTCTTCCTGGACTTTCAGCACATGCTGAGTCGGAGCCCATTCACATTTGCCACACCTACGTTGGTCACTTTTGTACCCCTGTCGTACCGTGTCTGGCTAATTTCGAGGGTGTTTTTTGCTTTTTTTCTGTATGTTATTGTTTTGTTATATTCTTTCTTCGTATTGTGACTTTTGAATTGATTTGTATTACTTTGCTTTATATACGTGTCGTGTGTCTTATGTGAATAAATTATTTATCTATCTACCTATCTATCAAAGGGTAAAAACGGGACCCTATTACTAAGACTTCGCTGTCCGTCTGTCCATCCGTCCGTCCGTCCCTCTGTCCGTCACCAGGCTGTATGTTAAGAACCGTGATAGAGAGTTGGAATTTTCATAGGTTATGTACTTATTCCTGTTGCCGCTATAATAACAAATACTAAAAACAAAATAAAATAACTATTTAAGGGGGGCTCCCATACAACAAACGTGATTTTTTTGCTGTTTTTTTTTATCTTTGTGTCTAATGTTGTATAAATAATGGTACGGAACCCTTCGTGCGCGAGTCCGACTCGCACTTGGCCAGTTTTTTGATAGCCACCGAGACATAAAAAAGGTTAAGTATAGTAGAAAAAAAAACTGATTGGAGTTTCTTTGGAACCTTGTTTTCCACTGCCATCTCTGGAAGTAAAAGTGGATTTTTAAATTTAAATCATCCTTTATAGATTGAAATGTCTGACTTCCAATTTTTACATAAATCATCATCAACCATCGGACCCACCCAATGTCCGATGATTACGGAAGCGGCAATTTTCCTCGTTTATTTATACATAAATTGGCATTGATTTGAATAACAACCGAATGTAGGGTGTTAGTTCGGAACGGCAGGTTCCAATTTGGAATATCCTACCGAAAGGAATTACTAACAAATTCATGTTATTGGTTAACTTGACTTGTATCCTTTTCTCCACTATTTGTTATTACAGGGTGTTTCGGAAAGGTCCAGCAAAACTTAAGACTGTTATTCTACTTAGGAATGAAAATAACTTTTATAACAAGACCAACTCAATAGCCTATTGTGTGTAATAATTAATTAGATTAATAAACTTATGGTTTCTGTAATCCAGAACCGATAATAAATACATTTTCATTTTCATTTATTTTTTTGACCAACGAGGCAGTCACCTGATAAGTCAACTAATAATAAAGATCGGCTAAGAATATTCTTTTCTTACGTTATCTTAAGCGGAAGGCAGTTTGTGTTTTCCTACTTTTGTAACTATATAACCTCAGTATATAACTAATGTTTTAGAATTGCAAGTTGTTGATTGCACTCATGGGATCTTGTTAGATAGGTACTCGTGCGAACTTATGTGTTAGATTTAAAAAGATAATTTGAGAAAAGATGGTCAGAGT
This sequence comes from Yponomeuta malinellus, assembly GCA_947308005.1. Classification (NCBI taxonomy): domain Eukaryota; kingdom Metazoa; phylum Arthropoda; class Insecta; order Lepidoptera; family Yponomeutidae; genus Yponomeuta; species Yponomeuta malinellus. The sequence goes on from OX371017.1 coordinate 10,204,131, forward strand.
GGAGTTTTTCTTTTCTCGCTGAGTTTTTCTCCACTAAATTTGGCCCGAAGGCAGCTGCCAACATTGCACATTGACAATCAACACACAGAATGTAAATTCTTTACGTTAAAATAAATTTCTAATTTCTGCAGTCTCCCGCTCGGAAATAAACATAATAACGTAAATGGAATGCCCAGAGGATATACTAATCGCAAAATATATAAGCAGCCTATATATGTCCCACTGTAGGGCACAGGCCTTCTCTCAGGGAGAGATGGGCTTAATCACCACGCGTGCCCACCGCGGATTGGCGATTTCAAGCGCTGAGGTATGTGAATAGGTCAGACACTGGTTTCCTCACAATGTTTTCCTTTACCGTTAGCGAGTGGTATTGCTTCTAAAACTTAACAAATGTACATACATAACTTAGAAAACGAAGTCATGAGTACATGTCCGTACCTACTGGGAATCGAACCTGGGTGCCCCGCTTCCGAGTCCAAAGTTCTACTCATTTCCCTCCTTCCACTTTGATCCACAGTGGCGCTCCACATGTGGATCCTTTGAAACTAATTGTTCCTCTTAAATCCACATGTGGATCCTTTGAAACTAATTGTTCCTCTTAAATCCACATGTGGATCCTTTGAAACTAATTGTTCCTCTTAAATCCACATGTGCATCCTTTGAAACTAATTGTTCCTCTTAAATCCACATGTGGATCCTTTGAAACTAAATATTGATATTATCCAAAATATAAATATAAATATTGATTGATATTATCCTTTGAAACTAATAACTATAATAATAATAATAAAAACTAAATATTGGTTTTTTTTTAATATCGGCATTTACTACATGAATGATAAAACAAAATTTTCACTTGAACTAAAATAAAAAAAACAAGTCGTAAAGTGGCATTGAAAAATATTATTATTTTTGGATCCACTCTTTTGTGGATTTAAGCGGAAAAAAAGTATCCCCGGCTCCACATGTGGAGCGCCACTGTGGATTAAAGTGGAAGGACGGGACAATGATAATTATTATTTACAATGTCAGAACGAATTGTTAACTGGAGAAATCACAGTTGCTCTTTTTTTAGAAAAAGTAAAATGATTTGATAGGGGAAGAATTTAAAATTTTAATTTTATCATTTTAATTTTAAGTTAACTTGTTTTTTTTATTTTAGTTCAAGTGAAAATTTTGTTTTATCATTCATGTAGTGAATGCCGATATAAAAAAAAACCAATATTTAGTTTTTATTATTATTATTATAGTTATTAGTTTCAAAGGATAATATCAATCAATATTTATATTTATATTTTGGATAATATCAATATTTAGTTTCAAAGGATCCACATGTGGATTTAAGAGGAACAATTAGTTTCAAAGGATGCACATGTGGATTTAAGAGGAACAATTAGTTTCAAAGGATCCACATGTGGATTTAAGAGGAACAATTAGTTTCAAAGGATCTACATGTGGATTTAAGAGGAACAATTAGTTTCAAAGGATCCACATGTGGAGCGCCACTGTGGATCAAAGTGGAAGGAGGGACCCATTTAGGCTACCACCGCTTTGTGTAAGTAAATAAATAGATAATAAATATTATCTAAGGATAAATGAATAAACAGTAAGTAAATAGATAAATATTGTCCAAGGATAAATGAATAAACAGGTAACTGACAGGGTCATCAGACATACAATTTGTCTAGAGATAGCTCTGCAAATGTCATGGTGCGAGACGTTTTTGGATTGGATAGAGCTTAGCTCTGGATAAACAGATAGATAGTTCTATCTTTTTATATATTGGCACCAGCGGGCCTAGCTCAGATTATTTTGTTTGAAATATCATCTTGAAATGAGCACTCATAAGTGATTTCTGAAGTAAGAACGCCACAAGAGCGCTTGATTAATACTATTGATGGCGCATTTTAGCGGTACATCTGGCCCCCATTTCATGGAACTACTATTCATGGTATACTATGACTATTCGATGTACCTACACTACATAGCTGATTAGCCCACAGATTAAAAAGTAGGAATTGGCTACGCATCGTACATCGAATTGTCATAGTAAACTATGAATAGCAGTTGCATGAAACGCGGCCCCAGCTGGTGAACAAAGAACTTGTCCAAGTGATAAAATTATAAATAAACTAACTGACTCGGCAAACGTTGTTTTGCCATATTAATTAGCCTACGACCTATTCTCAGACCTACCAAATACACAAAAATGTCATAAAAACCGGTGAAGTTTCGGACGAGTTCGATAACAGACACTGTGAGACGAGATTTTTTAACCGACTTCAAAAAAGGAGGAGGTTATCAATTCGACGCGTATATACATAATATATTTTTTATATATTAGATAATGCAGCCTATATACGTCTCACTATAGGGCACAGGCCATCTCTCGGAGAGAGAGAGAGAGAGTATGGGTTTAATTACCTACCACGCGTGCACACCGCGGATTGGCAATTTCAAGCGCTGAGGTATATGACTCAGACACCAAGGTTTCCTCACGACGTTTTCCTTCACGTCAGAGAGTGGTATTTCTGCTAAAACTTCACAAAATATGTACGTAACTTAGAAAACAAAGTTATTGGTACATGCCGGGATTTGAACCCACGACCTCCCGAATGAGCCGGCGTTCTACCACTCCGCTACCACCGTCCAGGTGATACTTCTCCAAAATGTTTATTCCGTACCGTCTCTCAGTTAAGTCAGTAAGCATGAATAATGCTTTTTGCTAGCTCGCAACTGAAAGAGAAGGCTTGTATTCAATTGCACAAGAGCGAGCGGGACGACCGTACATAAATTATTCATGCTATGTAACTCATTGCTCAGGTAAACCATTTGTGTAGAGTTTGTCATTCCCGGGAGAGGTTAGTTGAAACGTTTTTCCGGAAAATAAGAGTAGGGAAAAGCCCTAAAAGCTGTGAGCTCTCTACCTTAAGTTAAGGAGCAGAAAGCTTTTTTTTAATAAAAATAATGTTATAAAATTACCCGATCATTAAAATTAACGATCCGTAGAAAAATTAAATTACTTAATCTATTACCCCAGTACATAAACACATGGAAAGCCCATAAAGAGCAGAAGTTTTTTAAATATTCTATAATGAACCATATCATATCGGGAGGTTTTATTTTGACTATTAAGAAAAAAAAGTAGTTCCCAAGAACTCTATAGATGGCTCTAAACTGACCGTTACGAGCCGTGCTTTCCAATTTACGACCGTGAGCGATCATGGGCAAATCAAATCAAATCAATCAAACCAAATCTTTTTTTTATTTTTATTATTCAAATTAGCACAGAAACTGCGACTTAATGAACTTTACAAGTTAAACTAGGTGTCCATTTCAAAATCTAGATAATTTTGGAGAAAAAATTGACAAAAAACTCCAAATCGGAACGCACTACAGATTGATCAATGTGAGCACTACCTATGCACTACCTCTATGGTATTCGTGTCTATGATAGCCGTTCCGAAATGGACGTCAATGGATATTGCTATGAGGTGAATAGGTCAATTCGGACGGAATGCTATTTATTTGTGATGTGTCAATGATAGGTATATGTAAGTTTCGTTTTATGATCTAAATATTACATCCAAGTTAAATAATAAAATAATAATGTGTCGATCCGCTCCTTGCAATAACTTACCAAATTCAGCGCCATCTATGCAACGACTAGGGAATTATAGAAAATAAAAAGAATATCCCTCATTACATAATACAACTACCTATACCGTGGTATTTTTTTTTTAACATAAATGTGGCGCTTTTAGTAGATAGTAGATAGGGAACTTCCCACCTCTGAAATTTACTGCTACCTAATATCTCAACACGCAGTTTGCACTTAAAATTCACTGTAATGGATTGTTGAGATCTTAGCGCATTTCATATAGGGGATGCACGGAAGGAGACATCTTTTTGTACCCCATCGACTACTTTTGAGACTTTATGCATGTGTGACCAGACTATTGTCACTTCAACTTGCTCACTTTTAAAATAAGCCGCCAAAACGCTATCTTGGAATAGCTGATATGATGCCGCACAGGAATCAGTGACGTCACTGGTCAGTAAGGAAACAAACGTCAACTCCACAGAACAATACTACAAGGAATAATGTCGACTCCATAGAAAAATAGGCGTACTAAAATTGTCTCAGGGGTACTTAAAATTGCCCCCAGTATGCTGACAGATACTGACCTGTGACGTCATCATAGATTCGGCCAATCCAGGCCGTTTTCGATAAAATGGCTACTGATACAAAATTATAATTTTTTTTTTTTTATAAATGATCCCTTTTTTTAGTTAAAATGCCGTCAATCGGTTTTAAAGCTCATAATTTGTACGAATATATGTAATCTAAACTTTTTTTTTCACACTGTCAAATAGCCTATTACTGGTATCCAAAAAAGGCCTGATTGCCTTAAGTCCGGAATGGTCAAACGCCTCTAGCCTAACCGATTTATTTCCACGTCGATTATCAAAGCACTGCTGTATTCTGTACGTACCCAGCGAGATTGCTTTGTACGGAATCTCGAACACGGACATTAAGGGTCTATTAGGTGCTAACTGGCGCCGCCAATAAAATAAACATATTTTCTTTATAAGCTTAAGAATTAAACACTTTTTATAGTGCAAAATTAAGAAAAAGATAATAAAATATTTTTGGAACGTAACTTAATATTTTTTTTGGAATTTTTGACGAGGGAATAAACTAACAGTGAATGCTTTCAAAGAGACGCCTGTCACCTCAGTCTTCTGAGACCAAAAGTACCGAAACGTCGGAAATATTTAAAATGAAAAAAAATGAACGCGTAAAATATGTGTTATTTTAAGTTATTTTAAATGACAAGCTTAAACTGAAATGTTTCAGGAGTTGTGTATTTTACATTAATCTTTTATGTAGCCTATATACATCCCACTGCAGGGCACAGACCTACTTTCAGAGAGAGATTATGGGATTAAATACCATTGTAAATTTCAAGCGCTGAGGTATGTGACACTGAGGTTTCCTTAGGATATTTTCCTTCGCAGTTAGCGGGTGCTCTTCCTACTACAACTAACCCTGGCCTTGGCCCTGGCCTGTAGCACCTTTACTCACACTAGATGGGTGAAGGGACCACTCGGACGCTGCAGTGCCCGGGGCATTGTTTTTAGATGGAGCAGGCTTGCCCAGCACCTATACCATCCTGACAGCTTAGTCGGTCTAGCCCACACGAATGACAAGCCAATACGTGTGGAGCCAACAAAGCCGCGGGTTTCCTCACGATGTTGTCCTTCACGGTTAGCGTGTGAAACTAAGTAACCCTGAAACCAGAAATAACCTTGTATGTATAACATTAAGGATTATTTAGAAGACCAAGATGTTGGACTTCCACCACGTATGCTAAGTAAATATATTAATTGACATGACGGGGTACCAGTAGGCCTGCCTCCCTTAAAAATAGTTAGGCCTGGAGATTTTGCTAACTGAACTTCCCTTTCATTTTTACAGAAATCAAAATTTATAAAAACACAAAAACCGGCCAAGTGCGAGTCGGACTCGCGCACGAAAGGTTTTGTAGCGTTATCTATACAACATTAAACTCAAAGATCGAGAAAAAACGTATGTAGTAAATATAGAAATAAATATTTCAAGCGTCTACCTGTTGCCATTATTAATATCGAGCAAAAAACGGCAAAGAAATTACGTTTGTTGCAATTTGTTATAATATTTATTTTATTATGTTTTGTTATAGCGGCAACAGAAATACATCTATGCAAAAAATATCAACTGCCTAGCTATCACGGTTCATGAGATACAGCCTGGTAACAGACAGACAGACAGACGGTCAGTGAAGTCTTAGTAATATGGTCCCGTTTGGCACCCTTCTGGTACGGAACCTTAAGAACCATATTATTATAAGAACCGTACGCTAATAAGACAGGTGTCAAATTTAATACATACGAATTCAAAAAGCGCCTACATATAAGTTAGCATGTAATACTATTATTAGTCAACTATGTACGTAAATAAAAATATTCTCTAGCCTTGGAGAATGAAACCTTAATGCGGAGTCCGGATATGCACCATTCAACCCCGTAGAGTCTAGGTCAAACCCTGAGAGGTGGAAGCCCCAGGTACCAATCTACCTAGAGCGCTACACAACACGATTCATTATTAAACCCTACATTAGTCTCGAAATCGATAACTCCATTACCCATACGTGTGTTGGAACGTTGATTTTCTACCTGAATAGGTTAGTAGGACCTTTGTATCAGGTACAGTCGAAGGCACAACCTTAACATTTTAGTTGCAATTTGAACGTAGCGTAACCATGTAGAGAGCACGGATGTAAAGGTTATTGTGCTGGCGAGTGTACCTACAAAGTGAAATGATTGAGTGCCGGAGAGTTAAGGGACTATCTACATTACAACGGCGGCGTGCGGGTGCAGCGTTATAAACTAAAATAAACTTTAAATACTTTTTTTTTAATCTTTATTTAGTTTAGTTACTTTTGGAGTGACGATATTGGTCTGTGACTCTATACATCTTACCGCGCCCTCGCCTCACGTCCCATCTGTGTGTCTCGCGCCTGAGATCGTCGATCCAGTGAGCTGCTGTGTACGTGATACACTGTGACTGCCAGTTCGTGGTGTCCACTCTACAAGCTTTGTATGTAATCGACTTAGGCAGATGTGACCAGCCCACTGCCACTTCAACTTGTTAATCTTTAGGCTATGTCAGTCACCTTAGTTATGTGGTAAATAGTCTCATTTCTGATGTGATAAATGAAAATTAGGCCCTAGCTAACAGCTAAGCAAGAGCAAACCATAAATAATAAAAGAATAGAATTTCCTTATTTTGTTTCTCAAAAGTCGTAAAACCAAAGTTTTTGTAACTGACGTTTTCAGGTTTGCTCTTTACAATATAAGTCAATCAATTAATCTTGGCCTGAAGCTGACTCACACCAATGTAAAAGCCCGAGTGTGGTAAAAGAGTACACAATTTACTACGGTAATTTCTTATCCTTTAATCCTACTAATGAGTCGCGCCGTGCTGATATAGCCTCGTATGTCTGAGTGTGTGTGCAAACAGCTAAGCACAAATCGGAGTCTAATTAGTGAGAGAACTCACGCGATCTACCGACTGGCACCGAACGTTTATGTCTTGAAATGAAATGAAAATGTAAGACAAATTATGAAAAGGAAACTAACTTGGCGGAAAAAATTGTTTTCTTATTTGTTCGCATTTTGTGGCATCATGGCAGGGAATGTTAAAGCCAGACACCCTCAGAAAAATAAAAACAAAATGTTATTTAAAACTGGAATAGACAGCGTATAAAGAACCATTTAAAAAGGTATGTAGATGGTTATTTTCTTTTTGTTGCACTAACCTGTGCACGTGGCACGGTTAGCCAGAGGTCGCGGGTTCAAGTCCCAGCATGGGTGGAATTTTTAGCCTCTAAATAGGTTTTAAAAAAGTTATGTAGATTATTAGATATTAAAAATTACCCTTTTACGAGTGTTTTAAGAATGTTACGGCACAGTTGAATCCATCTGTACTCTTTAAGGTTAAGAAATATCTGTGTAATTTCCATTTTTATGTTGTCTATCTATCTATCTATCTTAAACCAATTTATAGTACACTACTATTTATTATTTACATGATTATTAAAAAGGACCGACCACCGTCGTCTATTGTCTTAGGTATGTATTTAGCGAACATGTGTTTAATCTTTCAGTTCGGGACTCTTAGCGAGAGCTTGACTTTTACCGCCTTAGTTTTTTATTTATTATATCGGGCAAACCGCCATAATAACGAATATTCTGTGAAAAAATACTTGCTCTCTATTACAGTTCAAGAGACAAAGATCTTTAAAATATGCAAGTCAGACTGATGCACAAACAGCAAAGTATCGGTCATAGGATCCCATTGGCACCCTTTGGCTACGGAACCTTAACAAATAAAAGAAGTTATATACCTAGATAAATAAGCAACGATATCGATAATTGCATTGTCTGGAGTATAATGGTAAAAGTCTTCAGCAAGCTTTCGAATTAAAAAATAAATCTACATAGAATATTTGCACAGTGAGTGACCCACCTGCCAGTATGCCTCGCGCAGCAAGCGGATTTTTATTAATATCCTTGTTTTGCCCCGATCCTTTCCGCACTCTTCACACAACCTACTTTCATTTTAAAAACGGAACTCACACTTCAATACTGGAGAAACAAAAGAACATTCAAATTCAGAACTCAAAAATGTTTCCTTCCCTACTTTTTTAGTGAGGTTATGCGGTTTTCTTTTTTTAATTGAGTCGATTTGTCGACTTAATGGTGTTAGTCGATCGATTGCGTCGGCGCGCGCTCGGTGCCGCGGTCCCGGCGGGTGACTGAAGTAAGCTCAGCCCGGCTGGCTTTCCCGGCGATTTTCTCTCGGTGTTGCTAGTGTTAGATAGGACGCTTACCCGGTAAGTGTAATGCTAAATTATTAATTGATTCAATGCGTTTTGTGAGATCGATCACTCTGCAGCATTTAAATAGTGTAGTGGCATGTTTAGAAAAGCGTGTGGTTGCCTACATAGATATTTTAGAGATATTTTGACAACATTCGACGTTTTTGTCAGTAGTTTTCCTAAATGATTTATCTAGAAACTTATAAAATAACGCCAAATAAACCAAAACTATTGTCTGGTTAATTGGCTAGATCATTTCAATATTAAAAGCTCAGTAAAGGAGTAATTAAAGAATTCTGGGCCGCAACTGTTAAATACTTTTAATAAAATTTCATCATCATCATCGGCCATTTGACCTCCACTGCAGGACATAGGCCTCCCTCATGGTTTTCTAACCATAAAGGGTTTTGCCATAATCGCCACGCTTAGCAGGCAGGTTGGCGATCGCAGTATGCGGTTGGAATCTCAGGAAGATGCTGCTGCCCGTTTGTTTTATTAAAAGTCTTTAATTAGAAGAAGAATGAGTAATAATAATTTTAACACGATTGTTTTCATAAGCCATAGTTTATAAGTCCGTACTTTTAAAAATTAACTATCTTCTTATAAAGCACTGCTTGCTGAAAAATAATCTTAAAACCATTCTTACGCAATTTTGTTCGAGAGTAAATTCAACATTTCTCAGTTTCCAGATATATATTTTATTTCCGGTTCATAAAAATGTAAGTTTTTCCCATTCGCCGGGTGTTTTCCCGCCATTTCCCAGTGACCCCTATTGCTTGCTGGCGCGGCGCAAACCGCGTTTCCACTTGTGACACTGTGCAGCTTAGCCTTGCATGAGAAATAAATTGTTATTTGGTAACTTTGCGACTTTAATTACCGAGGGACGACCACAAGTTTTCTAAATACCAACGTGTGCTTACATGTAACATTAAGCGCCATTGAAAGGAAACTTGTGGTAGCCGCTCTTTAGATGACATTTTTGTAGCTGGCCACTAAACGCGACTTTTGATTTTAAACCCATGGCTTTGAAAATAGAACGCTGAACTCTATTCCATTTTTATAGTCGACGGAACGCATGCCGCTATTGTATTTTCTCTTTTTTATTGCCAAGTTAAGTTGCACGTTATACCATTGCAATTAGATTGGACTACTTACGTTTGGTTTGTAGACTACACTCCGTTTTAATATCACTCTATTGAACAATTTCATTAGGCATGCTTTTGTCCCTCAGTAATTGTTTTACTTGGGTGAGGGTTAGTGTCCTGGGTTAGAATCCAATTGGCATATGTCAATGAAAACCTATTTAGAGGCTAAAAATTCCACCCATGCCGGGACTTGAACCCGCGACCTCTGCCTAACCGTGCCAGCGCTCTCCCAACTGAGCTAATGAGCAAGTGCAGACATCGGCGAAATTTGGAACCTCTACAAATTTCTCTGTATTACGTAAAGAGGTTCGAAATTTCGCCAATGCCTGCACTTGCTCATTTGCTCAGTTGGGAGAGCGCTGGCACGGTCAGCCAGAGGTTGCAGGTTCAAGACCCGGCATGGGTGGAATTTTTAACCTCTAAATAGATTTTTTAAATTGTCCTCATCACGGATTAGTGATGAGGACAGTGTTTTTAAGTCTCCTATTTTTTTTGTAGTAACCTTTGCTAATGACAAAGAAAAACATCGTCAAAGAATCAAGGCCTTGCATGGAATTTAATTTAGCCCACGCTCTCTCACTAAGAGAAGGCTTATGCCTAGCAATGGTACGTATTTATGCTGACTTATGCTATCGGTACTCTTTTACAACGACTGCCTCGTTGGTCTAGCCGTTAAGGCGCTTAGCTACCAAACCAAATTCAATTCCCACAGGGGGCCACCGTACATTTGTACACATGACCTCACTCTGGGTGTATTTTCACGTTTGTGACGTCCTTGCTTGGTTCCATACCACAAGGTATCCTAGTTTGGGGCCAGGTCAAGTGATTGTATTGTGTGGAAGGTATTATAATATATCAGAGTTTCTTTAAAAGTAAGGATCGTTTGTTTTCCAGAACATGGATACTGCGAGTTGTAATTACCTAATTGTCAGGATCTCACATTTAAAAATAAAATTCATAAATTCTTATCATTGCATTTAAAACCGTTCCTACGTGGAGTATGCTATCTCGCTCGCACAATTTAACATTTTTAATTAAATGAGTAAACTTTTGGTAAATGTTCTGAGGGTTTGATGCATAATTAAATTATGGACATTTTAAGCACCTTTTTGTTTTCTTGTACGTAATTTTTTTTAAAGAAAAGTGGTTTCGAAAATTATTAATTTTGGAATAAAAAATTATGTACAGGATAAGAAAAATGTGCCTTGAATGTCCCCAATTTTATTATCCATCAAACCCTCAGACCACATTTATGAAAAGTATAACTAAAAATGTTGTATGGTGCGAGCAAGACAGCTTGCTCGACGTAAAAGCAGCCTTATGAGTTGAATTCTTGTCTGTGCAGCATTTTCTGATACAATAATAATCATAATAATATCTTCGAAACAACACAATTGCTTGTCCTGGTAACTAGGATACCCTGTGCTATGGTAACTAGGCAAGGACATCACAAACATGGAAACACAGGTCAGTTCCTTCACAGCCTGATGGATCACGAAATCCACCTTCTCTTATCCGATCAGAATAGCTTCTCTATGTCCTTCCTCTACCTTCCTTTCCTTCTTTCTTCCGTGATGTTTTAAACCGACTTCAAAACAGAGGAGGAGGATGTTTTCAATGCATTCGTAAATATTTTTTATTTACCAATCTCTTTTCCCACTGCTGGGCAAACGGCTCTCCATTTTTTATGTATGTTCAGCGATAGTTCTTTACCACTTTGACTGATTTCATTGATTATTTATTGTAAAAGGTGGTCCCATATAAATTTCAAGATCAGTTGATGAGATCCATGAGAAAGTATTTTTTTGTGTGTTTTTCTTGAAGTCAGCTTTATTGTTAAAAAAGTTTTTTTTACATAGTTATCATGACAGAATAAGTGCCCAAGATTTTTCTTCTTCTACACTCTTAAATTCTAACAGCGTTATTTACAAAAAATCGATTCCCCTAAAACGCTCTAAAGACGGAGATTAAGCCGGTTTATGATAGGAATTCTAGTTATAAATCGGCTTTAAATCCGTCTTAAGAGTGTTTAGAGGAATCCCCTTTTTGTAACTAAGACTATAAAATATATTCATAAAAACTTTAGTATACTCAGTGCGCGTTTATGCAACGACCAATGAATGTTGACGAAACATAAGAAGTCTGTCAGGATCGTGGCAAGTGGCAAACCCTGGTGGGTAGGCAGGGACCCCTTCGGGATACAGGCGTGAGCTTGATGTATACTCAGTGTGTACTAACAACACTGAATTGAAAAATAACCAACAATCCGACTACTGAGCATGTAACTACCTCACATCGAATATGGGTCCCGCCTGCTTAGTATTTAATGCTCAGCAGTCGGGTTGTTGATAATTTTTTATTTCAGTTTTTAATTTTTATCTTTTTAGTGATTTTTTTTATTAAGAACTAAATTTGCACGGACATTTAATGTTTAATTTTTTCATTTTACAATTTTCCGGCGTTTCGGCACTTTTGCAAGTCCCGTGGTCTCGGTAGACTGAGGTGACAGGCGTCTTTTAGAAAACATTTTGATTTTTGCATATTTTGCTTTTTTATATTTTCCTTAGATTTATCCTGATTTCATATCTATGACACTCGCGCAAATACAACGAATCGACTGAGATCTCATTTGTCAAAATCTGACCATTGGTTAAGAAGTTAAGGAGGGACATAGAATCGGACATACTTTCATACATACATACGAGCCAAACACACAACTCTCCTCTTGGGCTCCGCCACAGTCGCGTAAAAATGCTGTGGTACATCGTCTGTACCCATATTACTTTATATCAGGTAAAGTTTGGCTCAAGCGTGCCTAATGTAGGCAGCTTTCCAGTTTAATTTCGCTTGTGCTCGCCATATTGAGCAACGCGTGTAAAAACTAATTAGTTTTTCAGGGTACCCCTACACCGGCGGCGACAAGAGTAATGCTGAGGTAACGTTTTTGTGATGAACTTTTTCGACGTGAAACGTCTTTCAGTTCGGTCGTATGGGGCCACTTGCCAAAATCGCATGCAACGAAAACGTGTCACCTCGGCGAGCGCTGTAAATCTGTAGCTACGTGTCATTCAATTATATATAGTTTAACTAGAGCAAAGTAGCCATTACTTACATCCTCTTGATTCGTGCCGCTAGATAGCGCCAGTGCTTTATAACACATTGCGCAGTTCGAACTATACGACCGTTTATGCCATATCTACAGCCGTTTCAAACCTGAAAGTTAACGTAAAAACTTCTTCAAACTTCTAAGTTATCGTCAAATACCCAGCCAAGTACGATGGTCAGGACAATGGCGTCAGTCTGATGGGTGTATTTCGATGTTTGTGACGTCGTTGTGACTAGCGGAATCGCAAATACATCTTGCGATCATACTGGACCCCAATACTGAGAGCAGAAGTGGGTAAAGCTCTCTAAAGAGCCAAAACCGGGAAATCTCCAGAACCAGATCAAATACAAGTAGAGATACTAAAACTTTTAGATGAACACCTCTTGGATGCTGTAACCAACTTCTTCAACTTGATTTACGGTACTGGGTTCTTACCGAGGGACTGGTTAAAATCAACGTTTATAACTCTGCCGAAGAAACCAATAGCCAAAAAATGCACGGAATATCCGTGTGATGCCGGATTAAGAATAGCGTCACTCCATTTCATTCCGTGGATGTCGTAGAAGGCGACTAAGGAAAAAAGTACCAGGAGACGGGGAGCAACGTCTTCCTGACATTCCAACCGCTTACTGAGATCGCCAACCAAGCGTGGCGATTATGGCAAAACTCTTCATGGTTAGGGAAAACCATGAGGGAGGCCTATGTCCTGCAGTGGGCGTAAAAATGGCTGATGATGATGATGATGATGCACGGAATATCGTACAATAAGCCTGATGAGTCAGATTTTAAAACTCTTCCTCTCCATTATTTCCAGCCATTTGTAGTATTTATGTAGTACCTACCTAAAACCAAACAGACAGTGGTCACTTACAGACTCATACATTAACTAGTAGAGGCCGACGACCAAAAGCGTCATCGCGTATCTCAGCTGCCGCAGTGTATTAAGTTGTAGAACTCCTTTGGCCTTATGAGCCCCTGGTACCTTGTGGCTAATGGATTTCTCTTGTACCTTGTTTTGTTAACAATTGTGCCCTTGATTAATTTTAGCAGACTGTTGTTATTGTAACTCGGTCTCGACCCTGAAAGGGTAGGGCAGAGACACAGAGTTATTCCTACTATAGCCGACTACAGTGGAAAACTTAACAACACTTAACTTCACACAGATTTATCTGGTATTCAACGCCATTCGTATATAAAAAAGTGCTCAAGTATTGCTACATAAAAACATCGTCATGGCAAAAATGTAAAAGTACGTAGAACTAAATTATTGGCCACCCTAAACTTTTCTATGATGGCACCGTGACACTACTAACTATAACTAGATAAAAAACTTAAACATAATTATTAAATAAATATTTATGATTTTTAAAAGGTAAAGGTAATTAAAGGTAGGAGATCTTTATTGCATGCTAGGATTTTATTTTTATTTAATTTCAGTATCTAGATGATAGCTTCTGTATTATTGCCGTAATACAATATACTTGTGATAAAACTGGAACCCACGATACGTCCATGGTCTCCTAGTGTGGGTGCCGCTGGAAAATGTACCTACTTTTAAGTTATGAGCCCTATTACCTAAGACTTCACTGTCCGTCTGTCTGTCTGTCACCAGGCTGTATCTCATGAACCGTGATAGCTAGGCAGTTTAAAATTTCACAGATGATTTATTTCTGTTGCCGCTATAACAACAAATACTTAAAACAGAATAAAATAAATATTTAAGGGGGGCTCCCAAACAACAAACGTTGTCTGAAGACAGCGCTCGCCATCTGACGGTCATTTATGTAACCTTCACAGATGCCATGTCGTTAAATGTCAATTTTAAACGCTTCTTGTTGGTTTCTATAGATGGCGCGCTTCTTAAATTCGATCTTTGTCAAATGTTGTATAGATAATTGTACGGTACGCTTCGTGCGCGAGTCCGACTCGCATTTGGCCTGTTTCTTTTCCTTCGACTTACGCTTTTGCTTTTACATCGTAAGCTAGGTGATTCATGCAGCGCTTAGTTGTAACTTTAACCTTTACTACTTGAGTATAGTGACCGCACCGACGCTGTGTGTGCCTGAAAGAGATTACGCAATTCACAAACTTTTGAAAATAATATATTAACTTAAGTTCGTACCTTCTACGACTTGATAAAACCTATGGTAAAGCAATCGGCCTCCACGATACTACAGCTATAACCTAGCGTGACAGAGTTTAGTACGAACTTTATTTATTTATTTATAATAAATAAATAAAGACAGAGTTTAGTACGAACTTAATAGACCACAATAAATTACATTCGTACTAAACTCTGCCGCAAAAACTGTAACATCTTCATAATAATACCTTTTGCTTTTATACTCAGTGTAACATATTGTTAAGATAATGCTGTGTTTTTGTGGTTAAAATAAACATTTTGTATTTTTTTAATTCATTTACTCACTTACACACTTAAGCGGCCTTTACATTTGGCTGAATTCAGTTGACTTTTAGAAAGTGAGCGTGGGCGAATAAAAGCTTGCTCTTTACATTGATCTATTTAGCTAGCTAACCACAGAACACTTAGTTTCTCTATTCTGTGTAGCTAACACAGTATAACAGCGAGTTCCGAGCGTGTCTTACGTACATAGCAATCTCATGAGAGCATAAAAATATTAAAGTATAGGGCTCGTCTTGGCTATGGTTGCGTCGAGCTCAGTTTTAATCAATAAATGTATTAGTCCAGTCCATCCAAAGGTCTGGAAGAGATCATCTTTAGTGATAAGGCCGCCATCTGTACTCTTAGGTTACGAAATATCTGTGTAATTTCGATTTTTATGTACAATGACGTGTTCTCTATCCCTCTATCTAAAACCGGCCATGTGCGTGTCAGGTCACGCGCAGTGTAGGGTTCCGAAAGAGGGGGTTTTATCCGCTTTACAGTACTAACAACTCCACCAAAGTAATTTTCAATAGATTTTAGTAATAGGCAGTGACGAGTCTGATTGTCTAACTAGTGTGTCTAACAGTCTGACCCCCGGTTTCTCGTACACTAACAAGCTGTTAATCTACTGTTAACAGCTGTCAGTCGTTTTTTTTTATGCAATTTGGTCAATTGATAGCTGTTAACAGTAGATTAACAGCGTTTTAGTGTACGAGAAACTGGGGGTGAATGTCTTTACATTTGTCTAAATTTAGAGTGCAATTCATTTAGTGAACTGAATTTAGCCAAATGTAAAGGCCGCTTTACTCACTCATACACTGCTCACAAACTCACATACTCACTCGTTAGTTATTAGTAATACTCAGCAGTCGGGTTGATGGTTATTTATTATTATATTTCAGTTTTTGACTTTTTGTCTTTTTATTACCTACTTTATTTTTGTTGACGGACAGATTTTGTCAAATAAGATCAATCAATTTGTCGTGTTTGTGCGAGTGTCATACCCAATATGAAATCAGCACATGATTTCATGTCAAAAAGATTTATTCTACTTGACAAAATCTATCTATTAGTTGAGGAGTTGGACATACTTACACGCATACCTACATGAGGAAACATAGAATGGGACATAACATAACATAAACTCACGCCTGTATCCCAGAGGGGTGGGCAGAGACCAGGGACTGCGACTTGCCAAGATCCTGACAGATCACTTTCTGGGATGGAATGGGACATATTCATACATTAATACAATCCAAACACATTACCGTTATTTTGGGCTCCGCCGCAGTCGGGTATAAAGGTCAAAGTTTCTAACTCCCAATAGCAAAAATCATCTGGACTTGCGATCAAGAATAGCGTTGCGTGACACCTCTGAAAAGGGTCGATATCTTCGGGAATAGCCGTCAAATCGAATTACATTGTCGCAGGTATAATGTGAACTCACGCCTGTATCCCAGAGGGGGCCAGAGTGGCTTAAGTGAGTTACTTGCCTCGACACTTGATTAGAGTAACATTGTATTAATATGTAGAATTCTAAATGACCCGATCGGAGCACCATAACAATGGTTTTTAATTGTTCTTTTCACGATCATAATCTAACAGGTTAAAACTGAGACAAAATTAAAAATAAAACAATGAAAACTTTTTTTTTGTGTTTTACAGATCTCAAAATATTATAAAAGTTACCTAGTTACTCTAATAATAAAAACTTATTAGATTTAGTTTTTCTTTTTCTATTTTATTCACATTACAGATATAATTTTACGAGATAAAACAAATATTGATAAATACTTTATAAAGTAGGCGTTGACATGTCATTTGCATGGCGCATTTTATACAGCGTGACTAGAACCACTTTTGAATCACTTCCATGTTGGAGTTCGTGGGTTAGATTCCCACTGGTGGC
Source organism: Yponomeuta malinellus (assembly GCA_947308005.1). NCBI lineage: Eukaryota > Metazoa > Arthropoda > Insecta > Lepidoptera > Yponomeutidae > Yponomeuta > Yponomeuta malinellus. The sequence continues at coordinate 10,221,124 of OX371017.1, forward strand.
TGACGTACATTTGTACAAAATGGCCTCAGTCTATTATGTCCTTGCAACCAACCTGGTAACACAGGGTAACGTAATTTGAGACCTGGGACTATATTACGCGCACCAAATCCGGAACGATTCCAATCGTTTACCTGTCAAATTACATACTAATTGCTCTCGCAAACGTCAGGATTCCGACAGGATTTGGTGCGCATAATTAGGCCTCAGAACAAGTAATTGTGCTGTGTAGAAGGTTTTATTTATTTATTTATTTATACTTTTATTGCACTTAAAAAAATTGTAGAATGCGGCGGACTTAATGCAGGCGGATTTAAATATATATAAAGCTACTACCTATCCGGTATACTCAGTGATTGACTCATCCATACGTTTTCTGGAAAACGACAAGTTCTAGACGAAAATGATGTATGAAAAAGTTGTAGGAAATGTGTGAATTAGAGCAATCCTATGAAGCCGATTTTTTAATTTCAAACGCCTTCTCCGCAAAGCGGGCCCGAGGAACTCCGCCGTGGCGAGGCCAAAGGCCGAGCTCCGTTCAGGCCGAGGCCGAGGGCCGAGATCATACATGTTCCGACGCAACCAGTCCCAATCATAAGTGTCTAGCGAGGCCCTAGTCCGGGCCGGGGCTCGCTCCCTAGTCTAATGTATATAAAAATCTCGTGTAACAGTGTTTGTTATCGAACTCCTCCGAAACGGCTACACCGATTTTTATGATTTCTTTGTGTATATTTGGTAGGTCTGCGAATAAAAGGTCGTAGGCTATGGCAAAACAAAGTTTTCCGAGTCTCTGTGAAACGAGATTTTTATATCATTATTAGATGTGGTGGTACGGAATAGTCGTTGCGCGAGTTCGACTCGCAATTGCCTGGTTTTTTCTTTTATTTAGCGCCAATTATTCTAATAACGTCCTTGGCTGCCAGTGTGAAAAGAACACATTGAATGTGAAATACCAACAGTGTGTCAAGCGAAGTGATATAGCCGGCGCAACAGTTAGCATCGATTGGCAGTCCACAGGTGCCGGCCATCAAATATCGCGCGGAAACGACGCATTAGAGTGGCGCGTTCGATATTCAAATAGACAAATCACGTTTTGGACTTTTTTTCGTTTTTTTTTTGTTGTGGGCCAGTATTTTTTACTAGGTGTTGTTTTTTGAACTCTATGGGCAGTAGAGATTAGTATCATCATCAACCATTTGACGCCCACTGCAGGACATAGGCCTCCCGCATGGTTTTCTAACCATGAAGGGTTTTGCCATAATCGCCACGCTTGGCAGGCGGGTTGGCGATCGCAGTATGCGGTTGGAATCCCAGGAAGACGCTGCTGCCCGTCTCCTGGTAATATTTCCTTAGTCGCCTCCTACTACATCCACGGAAGGAAATGGAGTGACGCTATTCTTAATCCGGCGCCACATGGATTAGTATAAAGGCTAGATTTAACCAGAAACTGTTTGCTATCACAGGTTGGTATTTTATTCTGTGGGTAGGTAGGTACATAGGTTATGACAAAAATGTGACCCGCGGGAATAGGCAAAACCAGGGCTGGTAAAAATCATATAGTCTTATTTATAATAAAACACGTAATGCTTCTCTCAGAAGCTCTATAAATAAAACACTGCATAACTATAATGAGCATCACTTTTTATGATTTATAATAAAAGTTTTAGCGAAAACGCTGATAAATGTATTCACAAATGGGCATTGTCCCAAATATTGACAATAATTACAAATGATACTTCATTTTACCTTTAAAATGTAGTATGATTTATTTGTATCTATTGTCACTAAATAAGGTAAATATAGATAGATAGATAGAGAACACTTTATTGTACATAAAAATGGAAATTACACAGATATTTCTTAACCTAAGAGTACAGATACAGATAGTACAGATGGCGGCCTTATCACTAAAAGTGATCTCTTCCAGACAACCTTTGGGTGGACTGGACTAATACATTGTTGAGTCTTCCTACTTCCTTCACCGTAGATGTACAAACAAACAAAATGATAGTTATGAGGTAAATAACCTTATAACAGTAACTATAATGCTACAATTATAAATTAACAATATTGACTGATTCCTTGTATTTTTGTGAATAAGTGTGACTAATTCGACCTTCTAACCGTCGTTTCCCACGTGAATGAATGTAGGTAAAATATTTTTTAATAAAAAACGCCAAGATATTGACATCTCGGTATTTCGAAAAAAAAACAAACATGACAAATGAGTCTTAAAACAAATATACCTTTAACTTTTGCACAGATTAGGAAGTTTTAGTTCTGTTTATTTAAAGAGTTTTTGTATCGAGTCATTGTATAAATAGAAAGTGACAGCTCGTAGGATCTCAGTTGGTGACGTATTTCCATGCATGACGTAGGTACTTCCAGTTTCGTAGACTTGTTCTTTTGTGTTTCACTTTAAAAATTAATTAAAGCAGCTCAAATCGAAACATTTTGCCCGGGCTTTATAAAAAATTACCTATTTTCTCGAAAAAAATTATATAAACAGAACTTCATTTTTTAGGACAATGCCCATTCATTGATTATCTGTAGGTACGAGTAAGTCCAAAAATGCTTTTGTTGCTGCAACTACGACACGGTATATTCTTTATTTATCGGTTTATCGGTCATATTTTTTGTTCAAATACAAAAGATTTCCAGCTTGTTTGTATCAACATCATAGATCCTAGATTGCAGGTAGCAAAATGCGGAAAATAAACGACCGCCGCGCGAAGTTCCTTTGACATGTTCAAACAACAACAGAAATTGTTTGACAGCCTAATCTGTGCTGTAAAATAAAATCTTATCGGACAGTTAAAAGGTGCTTAACATAGTGGAAGGATCATAGCAGGAATAAAATCTAGATTTCGTGATTTAGTTAAGTCCTTAGTGGAATCGACTTTTTTATTAATAAGACTGATACCTGTATGTCAAACTGACTGACCATACATTTAATTGGGGGGGCGGTGCTTGGCAATTGGAGCGAGTTCAGTACATCGCTAAAGTTAATGGTTTCACGATGGACGGTTCATTATAATATGGACGATAACGATGATGGTGCGGACTCTTCATTGCTTTCTAGGGCTTAGGCGATGTTGGAAACCAATTAAAGAACTATCGACATTTTTCGTAACATTGAATAGTTTGATATATTCGTAATATTGAATAGTTGGATATTTTATGTGTTGTCACCATACTAAGGAAACAATTCTTCTAGATATTTTTGTTTATTCGTCAAAACTATTGCAGCGCACGCTTTGACAGAAATGTGAAAGATATCACGGAATGTAAAAGGGGCGACCAATGGAAACAAATTAAATCGTCTTTTTTAATACCGAAGTATAAATCTATGTAATCTCAATTGACGTGTACAATAAAGCGTTCGATATCTCTAACACTTACCTGCCTTCTTCTAAAAAAATTACTTCACAAATCTCAATAACGTTGATAGCTATTAAAACGTATTATTAATTACTAATCACTAATCGAACCTACAACCGCTAGACATTCTCTGTGATAGCCAACAAGCAACCGCCCAACCAACGAGCCAGGTAATAAACTGCAGTGCCCTAGTTCCCCGCGCCAACAACAAGATGGCCGCTCGTGCAAATTCCTGACGTAAGGGTAAACAAGGCCCGCTAAATTGTCGGATTGCTATTGCTATGGGACCCTGCGGATTTATCGCCCCCGAGGAGAAGGGTCCCATTTTCCTGAGAGCGGGATGGAAGGGGATTACCTAGGTCTGAAAATATAAGCCTCTTATTATGAAATATAAGGGAACTACATGTAGGTAAGTAGCAGTAATCCTCGTCAGCTTCGAAGTGTTACTTAAGGGGTAGGTAAATTTGAGAGCCTCGATTTTTAAAGCGAAAAGAAAGTACCAGAGACCACGAAACCGAAAGTACGTCATCAAATTTTCTTGTACCATGGCACACAGCGTCTCCACCATATCACTTCACCACTGCTGTGTGATTGTTTAGATTATTTTTTATAACTTTTTACTTTAAGCTTATTTACTGGTTTCGTGTTTTATTATTTGTAAGATTATATGTGTGTTGTGGTATCTGAATAAACACTTTTCAATTCAATTCAATTCAACTGAGATCCTACGAGCTGTCAGTTTCTAGTCATACAAAGACTCGATACAAGAATTGAAAGGTTCTTGAGGTAGAATTAATAAAAAGTAGATACATGACTTCCAAGAAAATGTGTTTATTTTAACTGTATCTGTATTGTTGTAATGATGACAATAGTATGGTTCGATTGTTCGAAGGATAGAGTCCAAAATGCAAAAGAAATCTAGAGTGGGTGACGTAATTTTGAAGTTTGTGTTTAAAGAGGATAGAACAGAATGAAAAGAAATGACAAAAATTCAAACTCCTTAAATAAACATAACTAAAAAGACTCCTAATTTCCAAACGTAAAAGAGATTTCATAATGTTTGTTTTTTTTACGGAATACCGCGGTTTTTACCGCGGCGAAACCCAAAAGAAGGGTAATGTGTTTGGGTTTTATGTTCGTATGTATGTCCGATTCTTTGTTCCCTCATAACTTCTTAAGCAATGGACAGATTTTGACAAAAAATATTTCATTCGATTCGTAGTGTATGTGCGAGCGTCATAGGTTATATGAACTCCATAAAGCCGATAAAAAAAATCACTGAAATGACAAAAATAAAAAACAGAAAAAAAAATAACCAACAACCCGACTGCTGAGCATTAACTATTAAGCAGGCGAGACCCAAATTCAACAATGTAACTCATCGCGCTGTACCTAGGTTGGTCCCGTCTGCTTAGTAGTTAATGCTCAGCAGTCGGGTTGTTGGTTATTTCTTTTTTTCAGTTTTTTTTATTGGCGTTTTTTATCCAAAAATATTAAACCTACTTTCATTCACGTGTGAAACGAACGTTAAGAGTTCGAATTCAGAAACAGTCTATTATTATTATTATTATTAATTTTTACGTAAAAATTTAAGTAAAAATTTGTGTTTTTGTGGATAAATAAAAATTAATAATGACAGACACCCAGACAGACAGATGGACAGTGAAGTCTTACTAATAGGGTCCCGCCCGTTTGGCACCCTTCGGGTACGGAACCCTAAAAAAATACTCCTAAGTAAAGCTAGAAGTTCGAGCACTAGCCTTTATTGCTCTCAATCTCCTGTCTTCAGTGTGATCAAGCGAAGCGATCTATCATTCATCGCCAACAACATAGAAGTGCTCGGTCAACGATGGATACTTTTACTCTCTTCCAAATTGACCCTTAGGCTGATGTGGTAAAGAGTAAAACGGCACCGGCAATTAAGTGGCATTTTCCTCGAGTATCCGGATGAAATGAATGGGTCATATGACACGCTTGTTGGCTAAATAAGTGGATTGCTTGCGTATCTATGAAATGGCTGCTGATGTCCTGCGCTGTGATCAGATTTAATGTTCGCATTGATAGTAACTACGTTAGCGCTTGAAATCGCCAATCCGCGGTGGGCACGCGTAGTGATGAAGTGAGGTCTCGTCCCTTGTGTTGAGGATATTATTAGATACAGTCTTTTTTTTTTCGTAGATTAATTATAACGACAAATGTGGAAACGGTTTCTTTAGTAGGTATGAGTAATATAATGGAACCAGTTCCTATAATTAATTCAGTTCATATTGTTTTTTCATTTTTTCATAGAGTGGTGGTAACGGTGAAGTAAAACATCGTAAGAAAACCCTAGTGTCAGAAGTATTTACATACCTTAGCGCTTACTACGTACAATGGCCCAACTATGAGGCTAAGTGCGGAAATTTCCGGTCTAACTATTATTTTTTCATACGAATTGACCCGTTTCAGGACTATATTTTTAATGCTGCCTATATACGTCCCACTGCAGGGCACAGGCCTTCTCTCAGAGAGAGAGAGAGTATAGGCGTACCCACGACGATGCTGAGGTTTCAGGACTATAAAATACATTATGTTACAATAAAATCAAAATCAAATTTTATTATTCAAAGTAGCACAGAAACTGCGACTTAATGAACGTTATAAGTTAAACTAGGTGTCCATTTCAAAATCTAGATCAATTTGGAGAAAAAATGGACAAAAAAACTCCAAACTTAGTCTTTTCAAGTCCTTAATTTACAAGATTTATATAAATGTTCTAAAACTCATGCATTGAACTGACTTTAATTCCAGACATCATTGTCATCTAAATAATCTTTAATGTAGCTTTTTTGGCACAAAGTGCGCTTCACACATTTTTTGAACCGCGTTTCTGGCAAGCTTATTATATCCTCAATAATATGTACAGGTATAATATAAGTAAACAATATATAGAAACAGAGCGCTTCGCCAGCAAACTCCTTTGCAGTTTGGCGAAATAGTTTACTAAATATTAAGGTTTTTTTAATTTAAATAAATAAACGTGTAAAAAAATATGAAGCACTCGCCAGTCACGCGTACGCTCTGCGGCTACTCTGTGCCGTGCTTGCTGAAGCACCAGAGTGTGATGTGTTGCGGATAGGATGGGAGGTAATAATAACTTCAACATGATACAATCACTTGACCTGGTCCCTGTGATATGGTAACCAGGCAAGGACGTCACAAACATGAAAATACACCCAGACTGAGGCCATTTCTACAAATGTACGGCGGCCCCCGGTGGGAATCAAACCCACAACCTCTGTTTTGGTAGCTAAGCGCCTTAACGGCCAGACCAACGAGGCAGTCGAGGTATGTAAGTGGGTGTGGTGAAGGTATGTAAAGCTTCGGTCACACACAACGGCTAATCGCTGCGAGTGCACTCGCCGCGACTAATAGTCGCAGCGACAATTCGCTGCCTGCCTGTCATACACAGCGAATTCTACACGAGAATTTCGACAGTCAATGCGCATTCGCAGCGAGCAAAATTGAACATGCTCAATTCTAGTCGCGGTGACTTCGACTCGCGGCGAGTGAATCTATTAGCACCGAATAGCCTGTCACACACAGCGAATACTCGCGGCGAGTCGGCTTTCGCAGCGATTAGTCGCTGTGTGTGACCGAAGCTTTAGAGAATAGTAGAAGATGCTCTAGATAGGTACTGAGCACAGTTATAATATTGTAACGCTTTGGTGTAATTACTGTTATGTTGCAATATTTAAGTAAGTAAAATAAATAAATCCTTACTAATATTATAAACGCGAAAGTTTGTATGTATGGATGGATGTTTGTTACTCTTTCACGCAAAAACAGCGGAACGGGATGAAATTTTGCACAGAGATTATAGTCTGGATTAGCACATACGATATTTTTTATCCCGGAAAAATACACATCATAATTACCACGCGAACGAAGTCGCGGGTAACAGTTAGTACTAAATAAAGTTACGCCGGACGTCCTCAGACTCGGTGGAGCGATGATCTTCGCAAGGCGGCTGGCAAGAGCTGGATGAGAGTAGCCGAGGACCGTGCTCAGTGGCGTGCAATAGGAGAGGAATATGTCCAGAAGTGGACAAGCGTGGGCCGATGATGATGATGAAAGTTACGACTGTATCCCATAAAAGTAAGCGGAGGCCAGAGCTTGCTATTTGCCATGATACACGATCTTTCGCTCCATAGCTAACATTCATTAGCCGCTACATTCTAGCACGGCGGTTTTGGGTACCTAAATATCAAAAATACAAAGTGATCGCTTTAATTTTTTTTTTAATAAAAAATAAAAACTGACTTCAAAACACTACAGGGGCCGTTCAAGTATTACGTAGGCAGATTCATTACAATTATTTACCCCCATGCCCCCTCGTTAGCAAAAGTAAGCAAAGCTCTTACCCCCCCCACCGATGCTTACGAAACATTGGTTTATGCATTTTGCTTTTTTAATGTATTCAAATCGTCAAACGTACCGAAACGAAACAATACACTGGCCGAAGAAGTTTATACAAGTGAATGGCGCACAGTAATTCCCCTATTCGGTTCTAACCAAGTACCTAAGCATATGCATTATTTTTGGGATATCCCTGAAAATGCGTTTCGTGTTCAAGCACAGACAAGTAGGGTTGCAATATGTGTTCAAAGCAAGATCGATAAAACTTTGTAGAAAAAAAAAGTAAAAAATTAATCCCTATCTATCTATCTACCTACCTACTGCTGACGTAATCGAGATCCAGACACCCCCCCCCCCTCCTCCCCACCCCCCAATGTCATTAAAACTAAGCAAAGCTAAGAACCCCAACCCCCTAGTGCTTACGTAATACTTGAATGGACCCACAGCACTAAAAAGTTAGAAATAATTTTAAAGAATACATAATTTGTAGTCGGTGCTGAAAATGTATGTGCTGGTCGTGAAACTGGGCATCGACTACAAATTACCCTACTTAATTCGTTGCTTTAAAATTTGAAGCTCTCAATTTCCATCTCCGAAAGTCTCCAGAATATCACCAAATTAACTTGGGACTACTTTTACGCTATTTTATGAACCATACGGATGTTACTAAAGGATGGGCCCTACTAGGCCTTCTTTACTGCTGTCCATTGAAGATTTCCGTTCTCCATCTCCGAAAATCTTCATCAGACCTTGACCAAACTAAAATGGGACCAATGGTACGTTATATATATTCGAAGAAAAAAAGAATTGTCGAAATTGTTTAAGATTTGACTGAGTTATGAGAGAACATCGCCAATAAAAATGTATAACCTCCTCCTTTTTTGAAGTCGGGTAAATAAAGGAAAAAGGCGCTTCTATACCACTTCGAGTCGAGCTTGATGTAAAGATCACGTTGAGGGGCAGAAATCATCGTCTGAAATTTTAATATCGAAAAGAAACAGATTGCTGTAGTAGCCAGCCCCGTAAAAAAGAATCACGCACTAGGGTTAATTTTTGAACGTTTTAAGGTGAAAACTTTGAAGTGAACAGTGTACGAAACTGACGTTCAGTTTTACTTAGAGTGCACCAGGCCAAGTTCTCGGCCAACCCGCAGTTTGCTGTACAGGAATTCGAGCATTTTTCGACAAAACGTCTAAAAGTTTCACAGGACATACATACATAGACTCACGCCTGTATCCCAGAGGGGTACGTCCAGGGACTGCCACTTGCCACGAGCCTGACAGATCACTTTCGCTTCCTCAACAATCATTAGCCGTTGCATGCTCGCACGCCCGTTTCGTGTACTTTTTATGTTGCCCTTTTGGATTTTTTTTTTTATTATTATTATCAAGTTTTTAAACGAATTTTAATAGTCTTATAATATAAACTTGCCAGTATTATCTGTTTAAAAGACAAACATTGTTTTTTCGTGTTGTTAAAAATACAGCTAATTCCGTGAAGGCAAGGAACTTGTCAAGTTACTGCGTATCATCTGTTTTTAAAGTTTGCCAGTTTTTTTATATTTGAAATTTTGTGGGATCGAACATACCTACTCCGTTCCAGTTGGCTTTTTCTAACCAGTGAACATACTCTCGAGTCGGTGACACTGAATTGGGTATTTGACAAAATATCAAATGAGCTACTTTTAAAACGGAATTTTGTATGAAAATACTGGCTTATGACGTCACATTTCAGAGCACTCTTTTTATGTTTAATCTATTTAAAAATTTTAATAACTAGTAATTGACTAAAAGAGATACATTTTCCGAGATATTTTTTCATTGTTGTTTTAATCGAGCATATGAAATAATTTATTGTTGATCGTGTCAAATACCGTATTGGATATAATATGTACTCGGTCCCTGTCGTCTTTTTTTGAACAGTGAACGAAATTGGACCATCGCTTGGGTCTGAATCGGATATACGTACTCTGTTCCAGTTGACTTTTTCTGGACAATGAACAAAACCGAACTGTCACCTGAGGTATGTGACCACCTCAGACACTCAGGTTTTCTCACGATGTTTTCCTTCACAGAAAATCCTGTACTTACGACACATTAAAACGCGCGTCATTCTAACCGTAGTGCGTTAAGCCTTAGTCGAAGGGAACGTTTCAGTGCTCATAAAGCGAAAAATTCGTCGCTAACAGACGTCTGGAATTCAATAGCATTGATATCCTATTTCTATAAGAAAGAAAGGTCAAGGGCGTAGAGGACGCTTGCGCGTGAGGGTTCTATCTGAAACCTTTTCTCAGCCCCTTGTCTGTATTGTGTTTCGATGGAGATCGTTTATTTCAAAAGCTAACGACCTGAAACTCCAATTGTATTAATTTTACTTACTTACAGTTAAGCTGTAAAAGTTTTGTTATTTCTTAATTATGTAATGTCCTGCCTGTTATATGTTTGTTTTGTGTGCAAACAAAACACAACATAAAGTCACACCTATATCCCAGAGGGGTAGGCAGACACCCGGTTCTGCCACTGGCCATGATCCAATAACATAACATAACATAAACTCACGCCTGTATCCCAGAGGGGTAGGCAGAGACCAGGGACTGCCACTTGCTACGGTCCTGACACATCACTTTCGCTCCCTCAACATTCATTAGTCGTTGCATGCATTTTTATCTTGCCCTTTGCTAATACATCCCCTATTTGGTCGAAGTATGTCCGTCTGGGTCGTCCCTTACCGGCCCTTCCACCCACATTCGCTCGATATATTTGTTACGTCAATCTTTCTTCCTTCATCCTCTCCACATGTCCAAACCAACGCAACATTCCTTTCTCAATTCTAGTCACTACATCCTCTTTTAATAAAGTATAATAATAATAATACTTAGTAATTTTCAGACGTTTCCTACAGAGTTTCATGAGAACCACTGGTTTAGACCAACTTTGAAAGAAAAATGCGGCTGTTGTTCAACTGCCAACTATGTAGTGAGAGCAAGAATGTTTCAAGCCCTGCCCACACATAAAGGACGTAGGGCGGGGGTGCGAAATCGGGCCCTCGCCCCGTCTCTTCCGTGTGGGCTTCGTCCCGTCCCTTTAGTACATTTTGTATGAAAGTGAATTGCATTAACGACGCGTTTTCTGCGCCTTCGCCCCACGTCCCTTCTGAGTGGCTATATGCTAAGAGAGCAGACACAGACCGAGACAAAAACAAAACCGTTTCTTATTGAACACTGAAACCCTAAAAATCGTCGATGATTCTCATTCATTTCATTTCCTTGGGGCTGAATAGAAATAGCAATTTGGACAAAATTGAAGGAAAGCTTAGGATCGCCAATATGCCGGAGGCTAGAAGGCCCTTGGCCGGTCAAAAGTAACGTTGGAAATTGAGAAACCAAACTGATGTCATTCATAATCGTTTGTAATAAATAACAAATGTGATAAGATAGACGATTAAAAAAAATCCCTAACTTAGGTGAGTGTAGGGGAGGTGTCCTAGAAATAATTTTGTTTTTGTTTTTTTTTTTTAATATTTGCTTCTATGTTAAGTGATCCAACGGCATTCTACAGACCATATCAGACAAAATTAATTGTCCCATTTCGAGACATTGGGTGAAAATGCATGTCTCAATTTGTAAATAATTTGATATTAATATTATAATTTGTATATTGTATGATGACTAACATAGGATAAGTTCTACTTATAAACTATATGGATCATTGGTTATTATATTATTATTATACGGCGATTAATAGCAACTCCTACCTACACTAGATAGGTGTAGTGACCGCTCAGACGCTGTAGTGCCTAGGACATATATTTTATGGAGTAGGCTTGCCCAGTGGTGGTAGCGCACCAGTAGAACCTCACATTAAGGAGGTCCCGAAATGTAAAAATGAGTGTGTTTTCTTAGTTACATACATTTGTGAAGTTGTAGTAGCAATACCACTCGCTAACTGTGAAGGAAAACATCGTGAGGAAACCAGATTGTCTGAGGTGTTCATATACCTCAGCGCTTGAAATTGCCAGTCTGCGGTGGGCACGCGTAGTAGTTAAGCCCATACTTTCTCCCTGAGAGAAGGCCTGTGCCTTGCAGTGGGACGCGTAGGTATAAGCTACATAAAAAAGGCTTCCCAGCACCTATTCTTACCATCCTCACATCTCAGTTGGCTTAAATCTACAGGAAAGACAATTTCAGTACATGCGGAGACAAATAAGCCGAGGATTACCTCACGATGTATTCCTTCGCTTGTGGAAACTTAATAGACATATTGCTATTCGTATTTCAATTACTATCAACTGTTTGTTTACCTACACATGGAATTATGCCTACAAAAATGATTTTCAAAAATCATAGCACATCTTCATCCTAGTTTGGTTACTTCTGTGATCCACGTTGTGTAAATGTTTCATATTACCAACCACAAAACAAAAAAAAAATACTTTTCTTATATAAAATAATCTTTATCTACAAAATCGAGCAAAGTTAAGGGTGACACACACAAACGCGGTGGCGGTGGCGGTGGCGCTGGTGGTGGCGGTCTATACATAAATCATTCACGGCAGTAGTATTTAGGTACCCAATTACTGGTCCTTCGAGCCGGCTCCGGCAATCAGCAAACGTATATATATTTTCTCTCTGACGCAGGGAAAGTAAGCGAGTGACACTTGTCACTCGGTCATAGACATAGTTTTATGAAACGTAATCCTGCTGTGCAATCGACTCAATTACGTTTGCTTTACACATTATAGAATTTTTCCCTATTATTCAATACCTAATTAGTGATTGCACTGGTCCTTCGAGACGGCTTCGGCAATCAGCATACATATTACAATTATTTCTCTGACGCAGGAAAAGTGACACCCTGTCACTCGGTCATCATAGACAGTTATATGAAACGCAATCCTGCCGTTCAATCGACTCAATTAGGTACGCCAAGGGCGAATTTGCAACGAACCTGTAAAGTTTGCCCAGCTGTCGTATGTACCAACCCCTTGTCACCGGGAATAAAGGGCAAGGCAGCTTATCCTGAAATTTACATAAAACATATTGTCAACCCCTAACTAGTACTGACTGGGTTTAACTCTACCTGTATAGTTGGGAAACATATTTCGATGCAAATTTATTCCGCCTGTCCGGTGGTCTGCGCCCCGATTGCAACAGTGGGGAACTTGCATCAAAATTAGATTGAAGTGATAATGTATTTATACCACAAAAGATGTACAAAAACTGAGAAAAAACTATTTTTGAGAGTTCACAGGTAACAAAAAAATTTAAAATGCTTCATATGTTAATTTGGCATCACTTGCTACTTGTTTCGTCACAGTCTACTGGTGATTTGTATGAAGCGTCTTTATTCCACTATTTTTGATAGTTTTTGACCCTCTGTCCCCCCTACATATAAGAAATAAAGTCAAAGTAAAAATTTTTATTCACTATAAAAACAAAATGTTTACCTAATGAACGTCAAAGCTCTGCTGTTAGTTTCACAATTAATAGATTATGCGGAGAAGAAGCTAACAAAGAAACTCCACATTTATTCTTTTCAAAACAGGTTTGCTTAATTAACAGAGTTGTCAACTTAAAGTTACACTACACTAGATACAATCGTTCCTGTTAACATTATTTAAATACCAGACATCCTTGTCTTCCAAATAATCCTTAATGTTATAATAGACTTTTTTGCACAGAGTATGCTTAATACATTTTTTAAACCGCGTCGGTGGTAACTCTAATTCTAATATAAGAATAAGCCCCCGCCCCGCTGTTAAATAGGGATGCCCCTATTTATTACGTAAGGATCTAAAGGAAAAAATTAACGGGTCCGTTGCCAATTGCAATGCTTTCATGTCTTATGCTATGTTTGTGCCCGCGCTGCTTCAAAATATAATTTTGACTTGCGCATTTTTGTGAGCTTACGTAAGAACTGTCAAGACTCTCTCCCACCCCCTTGTAAGAATAAAATCAGACGTGGTCGACCCCCTCCCCCCATAAATCGTCTTACGTAATGAATGAATAGCCCCCTTGAAAAAACGGCCAAGTGCGTGTTGAACTCGCTTGGAGAGGGTTCCGTACAATGGCAAAGTCAAATGGCAATTTTTATTCGAGACGCGAGTTAACTACTACTAGCGCCATCTAGTAGTGTTTTAGTGAACTATTTTCCGTGAGTGAACGTATTGAGTTTACCACTTCATTTTCAATTGATAGAATTCTTATACGTTTTCCTGTAAACTACAAGCAATGAACTATATTTTGTATATTTTTTTCAAATTTTTTGGCTCGATATACTCGGAGATCAGGAGGGGAGATTTGTTTGAATGTTTGATTTTCGTATTTTTTCATAAATAAAATCAAAAAGATTAATTTTACAATAATAACAAAAATATATTTCAGATCCTCATAACGAGGATCCCCTTTCATTTGATAGGTATATAACAATTAAATGTCTAATGTGCAATAAAGTATAATAATAATTTGCAAGACTTTTTTTTTCCTAACTTGTCCCCCGAAAATGACCTTTATTTAAAAAAAAATTGATTTATTTTGCATATCTGTGTTTGGATCATAGGCTTACACCATCCTACCAAATTTCACCTGATTTGGTCCAGTAGATTCGGAGCAAATTGGCTCCGACGACAACAGACAAACAAACAATCAAACAGACCGACGGACAGACAGACGCACGAGTGGTCCTATAAGGGTCCGTTTTTTATGGTGTAAGGAACCCTAAAAAGTAGCAAAACCTATTCCGCCCCCTCGTGAGATCCGGCGTGAGATCGTTAGACTTCGACTTGTCTCTTGTTCAACTTCATCTTGTTCCCAGCTCCCACGTAGCTAGGGCAAGCACGTTCATCCCGGCAGAGCTCCGCTTACAGATATAGGGCTTTTAGGACCTGGAGAACGCCTAACCCCAGGCCATAGAGTCTAATACATATACATTTTTTTCAATAGAATAACATTAGCACGACATCAGCTGTTATTTGCCTCTATTTGGTAGTCCACTAAGCAATAGCAGTACAACGTCATTCCAATGGTATGACCAACGCAAATTAAATAAACATCTTCGACGAAGAAGATCGAATCGCGCGAGGCGCCGAGTTAAGTTGCGCAGGTTATACCACTGGACTGCGATTGGTTCATCATCATCAACCCATTATGTCCCCAGAGAGGGGCACGGGTCTCTTCCCTGAGGAAGGTATAGGCCATACTCCACCACGGGGGCCAAGTCCGGATTGGTGGAGGCTTGTAGACTAGTGGCTCGTCTACTGTCAGAAGTTGTCAAGCCGCCCTAAGGCCTCTGACTTGGCTTAACGACTGCCGTCTATCGACGACAGCCGGCACCAACAGCTTAACGTGCCTTGCGAAGCACGGAACCGCTCGGAAAAATGCCACTAGCGTTAGGCATAGACGGCGACCCATCCATGCACTGAACGCGCCCTGTGTTGCTTAACCTTCGTGATCGTTTAAGATCACTCAGGCAGCCGGGGCTACGAGCGGTTACTAGACTACCAATTGCGTCAATCAAACCATTACTGTTAACCATGACTCTATTGAACATCTATGCATTTTCGAGACTGGTCCCCTCAGGTCATACACTTGCGATTAGACTCTCCTCTTCCGTCGCCACGCTGACCTTAGATTGGCATCAGGAAGAAGACCAGAAACCAAGGAAACGAAAAGGGGCATCGCATATGTTCATAAAAGAGCGGGTTTGGCTAGGAATTAACGTATTATGTACAACTAACAGGATAAAATGTAGGTGAAGCAAGCAGTCTGCGGTCAAGCAGGTTGCAGTCTGTCATAATCGTGGCAAGTGGCAAAACCTACTAGGTATCTTGCCTACCCCTCCGGGATACACGCGTGAGTTTATGTTCACATTATATCTACTCGTATTTATACTCGGACGACCAGCCGCAAGATGGACAGATGACCTCATCCAAGTGGCAGGAAGACGCTGGATGCAAGCCGCTTCCAACCGGTCTTTTTGGAAATCCATGGAGGAGGCCTATGTCCAGCAGTGGACTTCTTGTGGCTGAATGATGATACTCGTATTTACAAGTAAAAGCATATTTTTTACAATGTGAAGGGACTGTGGTGAGCCCTTGAAAAAAAAGTGTTCACTAAAAACAATTATTAGCAACTCGTCACTAATTCGCGCACTTACAAATGTCGCATCTCTAGGTCGTCCTCTGACTAAGTATGTACTAGGATATCATAAATGAGAACACCCTCGTCACACGTTATCTCGTGAAGACAGCTCTAACTAGCCTGACATTTATTTGTCGGGCCAAACGCACGCGTGACACTTCAGTGGCGTCACAAGCGTATCTACGTCGTCGACAGAGTTTCACAAAATCCAAATACATTCCAAAAAGGAGAGTTATAGGTGTAAAGGGAGAGTAACGCAAACGTCGAAATGTCAAAAAAAAAATCAGCTGAAGATTGTCTTCCATACTGAAGTTACCGAAATTAAAATTATTATTGATCAGCTTATTTTTTTTGCGATTTTTAACTTTACCAAGTAAGCAGTATTTTTTTCTAGATTAGTTAGCACTGTAAAGTTTCATTGCGACCCGATGTGTCGTTTGTAAATCAGAAGATTTAAGTTTTTTTTTAAGTTAATTCTGATACTGCAGAAAGCGCTAATGTGCAATTACCTACATAAAATACTGTAACTATGTTTATTGTAAGCGAGACTGTTCTTACAGTCAAACCAAGCAATTGGTTTTGTGGAGCCTTTTTGGAACGAATGTGTAACACGTTCTTTTTTTTTTAATGAGCGGTGGTAGCGGAGTGGTAGAACGCCGGCTTCTCATCGGGAGGTCGTGGGTTCAAATCCCGGGATGTACCAATGACTTTGTTTTCTAAGTCACGTACATTTGTGAAGTTATAGTAGCAATACCGCTTGCTAACGGTGAAGGAAGAAGAAAGAAGTAAGACATTTAATTAAATTATTACAGAAACACAAAGTTACAAAAAAATTTGCAAGTTAACCCAAAAAAAACAAAGAATACGCTATTTAAATATATAAAAATGAGACAGATCGACTTAAAACTAAAATGTAAAAATGAAGAAATAGAAAGAACAACGTGCGCAAAATTCCGAGGCATTGATATTGACGAAAATTTGAATTGGTCACGACATATGGATCAGGTTATTGGTAAAATAATCTTGCATATATCATGGATGTGTGGCTCCCATAATACGTTATGGCTTGATCTTATGGGGTAACTCTACGGAGTCGAACAGGGCATTTATAATACAGAAAAGATGTATTCGTGCCATCGCGGCCGCTAAACCACTAGACTCTTGCAAACCGCTTTTTAAGAAATACAACAACCTTACCTTGCATGTATATCTTTGAGGCAGCTTGTTTTGTAGCGAAACATAAAACCTTATTCACAACAAAAAAAACAGGCATTAAGCTTTAGAACGCGATATGAAGATAAACTGATATTACCAGCATGTAAAACAACTTTGCACAGCAGAAATTGCGGCTTTATGCTTGTAAGAGTGTATAAGAAAATACCTGTTGAATTCCTAAATTTAAGATGGTCGATGTTCAAGAGAGAAATGCATACCTAATTGGCTGTGCCAAAAGTGCTATTATTCTATAAATGAATTTATGACAGATAAGGTTAAGTAAAGTGACATTTTATTTTTGACATTCCAGCTATTTTTAATTATTTAATTTTTTATTTTAATCTATTTTACTTAATTTTATTAATTCAATGCAACTGACATTTCAATTAGGTACTGTATTTGACTTGGACATTGTATTATATTAACATTGTAGATTTAGCACCTGGCAGTAGATTGGACATTTGTAATTCATTAATTTCATTATGGTATTTTGACATTTCAATTACAATAAACTACAATTAAATATTTGCATGTTAGAACATATCTAACAGAATATGAGCTCATATATAATATCATGCCATCCTAATGTTCTAAGCAAATAAAATTATTTTATTTTATTTATTTATTTTAAAAAAATAAAAACAAAATAGTCGTGAAGAGAACTTAAAATATGAGATATAATACGCGCCGGTTTTCAAAATACGCACCGGAAAACGCTATAGGTACCACACACGAACGCGCACAGCTGCTATCCTACGTTGCCAGATCTAATAATTATAACGAACAAATTTATTTTTGCGAATAAACTTGTCTCGGTATTATTTTCTTTTTTATGGTTATGTACTTTTTTTTACATTACCAATATATTTTAGCAGTACGTACGTATTATTTTGTTGAAGATTACTGAACTTTTATTGTATGTCGGCAAGCCTGTCAACCACCAACCTGCCATGCCGCGCATGCGTGGTCATGCGCTGAGTTGCCAGCTCAATAAATTTTACCTGATTTCAAGTAGTCTTAATTGTTTTAATTCGTAATCAGTGTAATGCGTAATGTGAGAGTGTCATTCATTCAAAACAATTCTAGAGTGTAAGTATATTTCATTTTGACTCTCTTCCCTTCACATGAAGTTTTTGCGAATGAAAATGATGATGATGACGAATAGTGGTAATTTGAGATAGGCGGCAAAGGGCAAGTACATGAACCATTGTTTCTACATGAAAACGTTAGAATTTCACATCTAACAAATGGAATAACCGACTTGGAAAAATGGTACAGTTACGGCCGGTTTCCGAGACAATCGTAACTCGAAGAATCAACTAACAAACATTCACAATTAACAACCTGTTAATATGCGTTGGATTTCTAGAAAGCAAATCATTGGAAAAATAGCCAATGTATTGTTAACTGCTGATTTGTTTACTCTTCGTGTCTCACAGAAACAATACGGAGAGCTGTTATTATTATTAATTCTTTATTGCACAAAGACAGTGTACAAAAGGTGGACTTAATGCTAATGGCATTTTCTACCAGTCAACCTGCAGGAGGTACAGGAGAGGCAAAAATTGAGGTAGGCGTGCAAAAAAGACAAAGATAAACGTTTTTATAAGTACCTAATGTATTATAAGGAGGGGAGTACCTATAAAAATAACTATTTTAGCAATGATGTAATACAATACACACTAATACTTGCTATTAATTATATACATACTAATAATTACGTTGATATATATCTGTTATCAGTGGTGTACAAGTAAGTATATACCAAGAGTAATTGTTGAATAAAATAGTGGCGCTGTGAGTTTTGTTTTAGGTAAATGAAAGTACAAAGGCATAGAACAATGAAACCTTGAAGAAAGTAGCCGTGGCGTTCAACACAGGAGTCGAATGCACATTACCAGGCTGATACTGGCAGAAATATATGTGAGAATAATCTAATACCTTGAAACGAGTAATCCTTGTAAACATACTATATAATTATATATACATATATATATCATTATATAATATTATTAATATAAATAATATATTATATGTATATATATATAATGCATTGTCAGCGATGCAACTTATATATAATACATAAGTTGCATCGCTGACAATGCATTGTTAGTCACACTGCTACCACTCGCCAGTTGGCTCGAGCTACTCCACCTACAACTTTACTTACATATAGTAATATAATTTTGTGCTAAATATCTCTGTGCATAAACTACTACCTGTATTGATTTCTTTCACCACCGTTCAACATACAACTCCTGCTCTTTGACATTGTGCTCATACAGTGTGATTTACAGCCTGTGATTATTGAGACTATTATGTATGAGATTATTTCATGAGTTACTTACAATTTTGTTTAAAGTAAAGAGATGTAAGTACATACATATAAATACTTTAATTTTATTTAATTGCATCAATCAATCAAGCAGCTCGTACTCGTCCACTGCTGAATATAGAGTCATGTACCTGGGAAGTCATCGGTAGAGTAGAATCAATAAAATATCTTTGGCCAATAATCGATCAAAACCTGTCGTTTAAATCACATCTATCAGGTTTATCTCAGAGGATTAGAAAGCTCATCCATGTGATAAAACTCCTGCGAAACTCGGCACATACAGACACTCTCTACCAAGTGTGCCTATGTATCCTTGTCCGAGTCTATCATCACGTACGGTATCTCAGCCTGGGATGGAATGGGAATAACACTAATGCTAGAGCTAGAGCGAGCGCAAAGGGATACACTAAAGGTTATGCACAAAAAGCCCTACAGACACCCCACTGCTAGCTTATACGAAGAGACCTCCGTGCTGACCGTACGTCAGCTGTACTCTTTAGGGCCTCTTCAATGAGGGCTTTTCAAATCGACATTAAAAAAAAATACAGTACCGCAAGTTACCGATAGATGGTGCTGACGTCACATAATATGTCAAAATTGACATGACATCACTGTACCTTCTCTGTGGTTTCTGTCACGTTGCTCGCTTGTTTCGTTGACGAGAGGAGAGATGATTAGATTATCACAGATTAATGACGATGTGCAACATTTAAAACGTATGATGACATTTGTTCTCCTTGCAGCGCCATCTAGTTTTTGTTAATGAAACTCAACTGGCAGCTGTCATTGAAAAGCCCTCATTGCTCACCGTAGAACAATATCTTCACCTGACTTTCCCGACTAAAGATTGTCACCATTTTCTACAAAAAAATTATAGACCCTTTTTTTGGTAGTTGTTTCACCCATACAGTTCTAACTGTAGCAAAATGAAACAGAGATCTTTTGTTTCAATCTCTCTTTTCAAAGTCGTCGTAAATTGGGCAAACGGTCTGGCAACACTGGTCATCCTTTCCCGTCCGCCATTTTGTGAATGAGCTCAATCGATTCGATTGTCTACGCTTCCTCTTGCCTTGTCTATAATTTTTGAATTTATCCATAGATTTCCTTACCTATGGCCAAGGTTCGTAGATATTTTTTCTCTTTGGAAGTTCATTTTAGCGCTCTCTGTTTTGTGCAGCTGTCAAAACAATGGGTGTAATGGTGAAAGTTGTGTTATTTCCAGGGTTCCCTGGTGGTTTGATCATGTATACGACGTTTTGACATGGAGACGTGGTCTGGTTTATGCCGTTGTTGCCTTGCTACCGACTCTGAAATACAAATATTGGACGGCGAAGAGAAATTGAAACAGAAATTCCTCGATATAACTTCGATAGAGGTACGCGGACTGATCGAGTGCTATTTCAGTTAGTAAAACATTATATAATTGTTATATTTAGCTGCAATTCACGGCTCTTTTGCAAAATTTCGCCTGTCACTTGACTGCCGTCGTTTGTTTTCTTCAAAACATAACCTATACCAACACTTTGATAATCGTACTCTTCAATATTCATTATGAGATCTTTCATAATAAACCCTCAAATACTAATCAAGAGCCCAACTTTACCCACCAACCAAAGCCAATCTTTTCAATACATTGATAGTACATATATTTTAACCTTGATGAACATACACAGGTACTTATTACATCCATAGACTTATCTTAATTCTATGAACAATTCCAGGTAAACCCTGAAGGGGATCTACCACACAACCTCTGCACAGAGTGTTATGATTTGTTAAACTCTGCATACGGTTTCCGTACACAGTGTCTCAATATGGACAAAGAACTCAATGCTCAGCTCGGGAAGTATCTCAGTCAAATTACTCCAAAAGAGGAAGTTGTTGAGGAATTACATGAAAAATTTGAAATGATACAAGAAAACCTTGACGAAGAAGAAAAAAAGCATCTAGAGACTTTAATTAGAGCAGAGACAGGAGATTGTGTTGATGATTGTTTTTATGTCCTTGTAGTAGACCAGAATGACAATGAGGAAAATGAACTTATTTCTTTACAAGAAGAAGTAACAGTGAAAGAAGAACCAAGGCAAGTCAAAGCTGAGCCAGGGGAAACAATGCAGTCTACCATTAATGAACCAGATACCTTTGTTGAGAGTTCAATTGAGTCTTACATGATTACAGATAGAATCCCTACAAATGTTCCAGCTACAATCTTGGAGAATGAAGAAGAAAGTCAAGACAATGATGAGGAACAGTTCAATTACGATATGAACATTGATGAGAGTCCTGAACTTGGGGAAGAGAAATCACAGGATGGACAAAGATTTATTATAGACAGTTTTACGGACACTCAGGACAAAAGCAATGACAGCAATGTAGACATGATCATAACTGGTGACACACTGGAAGCATTACCCAACTCTAGTAGTAATAAATTAGTTAAATTGTTGACAACAACAAGGCGGGATGGTACTATAGTCATCAAAGGAGCCAATGGTGAGAATATAACTTATCTGACTGATATGATGAATGATGATGAAAATGATGAAGACGATCCCATGTCCCAAGAAGTTATACTGTGTGAAGGTGATGATAATACTCTACAGATTATAAAATGTGACGGTAATGAATTAATCATAGAATATGCTGATGATGGAGACATAGCAACTGTGTTACAACAGGAAGATGGCACTTTTTTGTGTGATTGCGGGCAAACCTTTGAAGACCTTACTGAGTATGAATTACATCAATCAACGCACAAAGCTATGCATAGAGGAGAACACCTCTGTAACCTATGTGGAAAAGGTTTTGAGTCCCCTGAGATACTCAAGGGCCATATGATACTCCACAATGTTACTGGCCTTCTAGTAAAGTGCCCTATATGTGAACAGCTTATAAAGAGAAACATACTGACACAGCACATAAAATTCATCCACACCAACATCAAACCCCAATGTGCCATTTGCAACAAAACATTTGCAAATCCCAATAATTTAAAACGCCATATGATGATTCACCAGGGCATCAAAGAGTATGAGTGTGATATATGTGCAAAACAGTTCCATCAGAAGATAACCATGCAAACACATAGATTGACTCATGTCAACCCATTATCATGCTGCCATTGTGATAGTGTTTTCACCACTACAACAGAACTACAAGAGCATAAAGACTCTGAACAATGCAGTAAATCAAAGCTGATCAAGGTAAAGGCGGAACTAATGAAGACTATCAAGCAAGAGGTTACAACCAATGATGGAAAACTAGTTGGTTTCGCTTGCTCTTTGTGCCAAAAGATGTTTTCTGTTGAATCTGCTTTAGAACAACACGTTGAAAGCATGCACATGATTAATCCCATGGAACTCCTGTGTTCTGAATGTGGAGAAGTAATGCCCTCAAAGAAAGATATGCAGCATCACCTAGCTACACACAAAATCGTGAAGTCTAAAAACGTGAAGCGTTTTGAATGCGAACAGTGTGGTAAAGGCTGTACGAGTCAAGCCATGTTACTAATGCACGAACGGGTCCATACCAATGAGAGACCATTTGCCTGCCAACTATGTACTCTAAGGTTTAAAACAAAAACACATTTACGCACACACCAACTCACACATACGAGGGAACGAAAGTTTGGTTGCTCAATTTGCATGAAATTCTTTGCCCTAAAAGGCAACTTGGTAGTCCATCTGCGAACTCACACTGGGGAAAGGCCCTATGTGTGCTCTCTGTGCCACGAAGCGTTTATAGACTCGAAATACCTCAAAAAACACAAGCTTCGAAAGCATTCTATTGAAAATGTCCCATGGAATGAATATCCATATTAACTGTAAATAGTTGGAACTTAATGATCAGCAAAATAAATAAATTTATCTGTAAAAAGTGATTAGATCGGGCAATAATTATCTTGGTTATCAGAATAAATAAATGAGCACCAACACCTGGGCCGATTTACATAAAACTACAATTCGTTGTTAACTATGACAATTTGATGTACGTCACAGCAGTCTTCCTACTTGTAAATCTGTGGGTTACTTGGCTTTATTAGTAAATTTGTTTTTGGTTATAAAAACATGATTTCTCTAAAACACTCTTCAGATGCAGTTTAAATAGTAAAAAAAAATCCCGTTTTCCTTTCACCACATCTATTTAAACTGCATCAGACGACCAATAACACTAATGTCCAGTTTCTGAATTAAGAGTTTCGCTAAGCAAATGGTTAACTAGTGGTAGTGCTGTCTCTTCGGATTTCTCAGAAAAGAGCGTGACAGAACGTTACTTAAGTATTTACTTAGCAAAACTCTCAACTCAGAAACCGGCCCTAAGCTTTCCAAAACCCACCAACAAACAGCTCTGATTGCTTCAAAATTCAGACCGAGCCTCATTCGCTTATGATTGGCTATAGTCATGTCTAATTACGAGTATGTTTGCAAAATTGTACATAAAGCAGAATTGAATCAATTTCATCGGAAGTTATTTGAATTTTTTTGCTGACGAAAAGTTTAATTTATGGGTGACCGAAACTGTTTTTTTCTTTTGCTGATCATTAAATTTTAATGTATTTATGAAATGTTATGTTATATGTATACAGGATTTTACGGATCATGGATCCTCTAGCTAATAATGAACTCATATTAACTTTGTTATTCAGAGCATTTCTTGTTGCTTGCATGTTTTAATTCGTATCTTTTTTTATTTGTGTACAGACGACAGTACATCAGCCTTTATATACGTGCCGTGCACTCTAATCAAATACGTTAAGATTGGTATAGTCCGCACAGATCTTTTTGGCGGTAACGTGAACATAGTCACAGATTGTTTGCACATTGCTTACTGTCTTTACAGTGTATCTGTGAGTAATTGATGTAGTGTGATGCGTAGTGATGTGCAAAGTAGAAAAGATTTAATCAATCGATTAAGAAGTTCCGACTAGATGCATGAAAGAGATAACCAAAATTTGCTACATACTTCGACATACTCGTAAGTCGGCATAATATTATAACGCTAATGTAATTAATCTTTTAAATTTAAATTTATTTTATAGGTTGCTATAATAATGTTGCCTATATACGTTCTCCTGTAGGGCACAGGCCTTAATCGCCACGCGTGCCAACCGTGAGGTATGTGAACAACTCAGACACTCAGGTTTCCTCGCGATGTTTTTCCTTCACTGTTGACGAGTGGTATTTCTACTATAACTTCACAAATGTACGTAACAAAGGGCCAGTTTCTAAATTGAGAACTTCGCAAAGTAAATAGTTAACTGTAATGTTGTCTCTTAGAATTTCTCAGAAAAGAGCGTGACAGAACGTTACTTAAGTATTTACGTAGTGAAATTCTCAATTCAGAAACCGGCCTTTAGAAAACAAAGTCATTAGTACATGCCGGGATTCGAACCCACGACCTCCCAAGTGAGAAGCCGGCGTTCTACCGCCCCACTACCACCGCTAAAAGGTTGCTATGATTTTTGAAGTAAAACTTTCCTAAGCACTACACATTATTAGCTTAAAAATACAGTAAATGAATCCGCAATTAAGCGAATAAGGTTGACACTGCCCATATACAAAAAAAGTATACGTGGTAAGTCTTACAAAAAAATTATTAACTATTCAACCAGTGGTAGGTACGTCCCTAGTGACTCCCCGCACAGCTCCCCTTTGACACCTAAAATTAGTCATTGCGCAGGAATTGACGAACTTCACTCAGCCGCCAAAAAGATTTACGCGGACTATAAAAGCCGTGGTCAGCATAGATTACTATATGACGACCATGAAAAGGTTGACCTGCAGTCGACTGTATCTGTGAATTAATGTGGCAGA
This sequence comes from Yponomeuta malinellus, assembly GCA_947308005.1. Lineage (NCBI taxonomy): Eukaryota > Metazoa > Arthropoda > Insecta > Lepidoptera > Yponomeutidae > Yponomeuta > Yponomeuta malinellus. Next base: position 10,246,400 of record OX371017.1, read on the forward strand.
AGCGGTGTTTCTTTTTTTTCGTTTTGTTTATCATATAATTTTCTAGTTTTAAGATAACAAAATAAACGAGTCTATCGATAATCTTCAAACATTTCATTTCATTGTATCCATCCATAAATAAATCCCCTAGAAAGTACTGCAGGTAAACAAAACATCCCTTCACTGAATCTGTGACTGAATATAAGAGGCACTACATACAAAATAAACGAAAAAAGGCTAAGTGCGTGTTAGGCCACGCGCAATGTAGGGTCTCGTAGAAAGAGTAGTTTTTATCGTTAGAGAACTAACAAGATTATAGAAAAATGTTGACATGACATTGTAATATTTATAGTTAAACATGACACGCACTACTCTGCCAAAAGTTTGCGCTTTGAAGCTTCATATTTTGCAAACGGGACCCTAAATCGAGAAATGGTTTTCCTACACACACATTTTTTAAATACCAATCCAACGATACCCCACACTGATGCAGGCGAGACCGAAAATTACATCTTAATTTAGGTGCAGGGCATTTTTTTAAACGTACAGGTTTTTGTTCTACCGTTTTCTCAGAGTAATAAATAATTGTATATCTATGCCATATTTCAGCTTATCCTCTGCGCTAAGCCGCGGACAGACAGACAGACGGACGGACATGGCGAAACGATAAGGATTTCTTGTTTACTACGGAACCCCGTATCGATCCCGGTATCTCTCGCATGCTAAGCGAGCGCTCTACCATCTGAGCTACGCCCCCTAAAAAAGCGAAAAACAAAAAGTTGGAGGCGCCGGGTATCGATCCCGGTACCTCTCGCATGCTAAGCGAGCGCTCTACCATCTGAGCTACGCCCCCTAAAAAAGCGAAAAACAAAAAGTTGGAGGCGCCGGGTATCGATCCCGGTACCTCTCGCATGCTAAGCGAGCGCTCTACCATCTGAGCTACGCCCCCTGTGCTTGGTAGTGCAAATTTACCCTTTCAGTCCTGCTAAGAAAATTAATTCTAAAAATCACAGAGGAAAAACCTATTTAGAGGTAGGTACATAAATATAACGATTAAATAATACAAAATGACAAAATTCATATTTACAATAAATATTATCTATATACCTATAAAAGATTGTCTCTAGACCGCTGCCGTTGGGAGGAGTTCCCAAGATACTGGCAGCATTACCCCTCTGGATGGCCAGGCTGATGCGCTGACCGAGGTAGCTACCAGCTCTAGGGTCGTCTGACAAGTTTTAGAATTTATTTTTAGAATGAATTTCGAGGTTAAATTCATTCTGTCAATAAATTATTTCCTAATAATAATTTTATGTAATATAAATAAACATATAAATAAGCAATGCAGGAATTTTACTTCTTTTTTTTTTCTTAGAAGACCATTTATTGTAGTCTGACGCAAATGATTTTTAAACGTGTTTTTATATTCCTCTTCCACTTCACGGAGAAAATTAATTGAAGCACTCCATTGGTTCCGTGTCCAAATTTTTCTCTTGCTTCGTAGTTTCACACTAGTGATATGTACTACAGAAAGAATTAAAATTACAGGTACAGAAAGGTGTACCTACCTGTCACAAAACAGAAAAGTTTATACAATAGTTTGGTCGGACTCTTGAAAGAACTCGATTCTGCTATCCGTACGTAGATGGCGCTACTAAGCTACTTTCCGCTAGATGGCGTTGCACTTGCAACAATTTCAGGAAATGGTTTGCGAATTGCTCTTTGCATTTGCTGTGCTCCTAGTAATATTAGGGTGCAATGTCGTACGTTCGGGGCACGAACGCGTCTGTGGCACGCGCGACCTCGCCCGCGATCAGCAAGCAGTCTTCCGCCAGTTTACCAGACTTGCCAATCGCATTTGAGTTGTTCGAAACCTGTGAAGTACAAGGAGACCATGCGATCACAGGAGATTAATTGGAGCGCTAAGAGAAGAACGCACAGCGCTTGGCTAGGTATATACACACCACACATCACTGCACTGCACGTTGCTGCGTGTTAGAGAATCATAGAGTCTTTGGAGAAACAATTTATCATTATTATTGTTTGTAGATTGTCGGTATTGTAGCCACCGTACCACAGTATAAGCATAGACCAAAAAAGAATTTGTTCTATTGTATATGGAACACATTAAACTGTGACCGTACCGTACCGGACAGCCGCACTTACCGCACTCACATTATGATGTGTCCACGGGCTGCGATCAAGAATGCGATGCACACTATGTGCCTTGCAGAACAGCGCAGAAACATTATTATTTTGAACCGGGTCGAGAAGCAGACGCACGAGAAGTTATTCGATTACCCAAATTACTGATATCGACTAATATCAATAAGCGGTAAACGTATTTTGACGGCATTTTAGTGCGAGGAGGAAGGAGGCCGGACGGACGGACGCTCTAATGACGCCCCGCCCCTCCTTGGACAAACGGAACAAAATCGGACGTTTTCTACACTAAATACCAGGTTCCCATAGCCTGTGCCTTTGGTGTGTATTGCCGCGTGGCCGTTGCGTCGTAATCGGTTGTCTGACACGCGCGGCGTACGCGTCCGGCCGGGCCCGCTCTCGCGCGCACAACGTAACAAAACGGACATTTTCTCCTCTGTATACCAGGGTCACATAGCCAATAGGAGATGTTCGCGCTTCAAAAACTAATTTGTGTGTGCCGGCAGCGCGCGCTGCCGTCTGTCTAACGGCGGCTGACTAGTTCATGCGCGTGCGTGGAGCGTGTGGCATTCACATTCATCATGATGGGGCTTAGCGTAGAGAGTGGCGCGCGGAGCGAACGAGTCGGGCGGGCCGCGCAGTCAGTGTTTCATTGTGTTACAGGATGAGGGGGTCCGGAATGGGAATCGGGATAGAGATCGGGTAGAGCCCCGTAGAGTACAATAATCCAATCTAGCTCAAGACTCACACGTGAACGAATCTACTTGCTTACTAGACGGGGGCGTTTTAAAATACATTCCGCTTTGTTGTCATGCGAGTCACGATTCACGATTGGCCGGCACGGGGGAGGGGCGTCAGCGTCACGTCTCACCCTGGCTGAGCGCGGGTACGCCTCGCGGACCGTAACACGAGCGCCACAAGTACCAGGCGCGCAGAAATAGATGGATGAAGAAAATATGGCGGACGACGTCTCAAGATAATCCATTGTGTATTATTTGTTAGTATGTACATGTATTTTTCCGTATTCTGAAGATATTTGATACATAATTTATTATATTTATCGAACATTACGTCATTGTGTGCCCTCTGCTTACTTTACAAAAATCTAAAGTACCCTGGTCTGCCTGCCTGACAATAAAATATCTGCTAGTAGTACAGTCGGCAACACTTCAACCTTTACATGTGTGCATTCAAATCACTAACGTTAATGACGACTTTACAACAAAAAATTTAAGGTTGACCTGCTGTCGACTGTACTGCAGTCAGCTAGCCGGACTAGTATTATAATAATATGAAAAGGGATCATCACTTGTTCACAGTCACTAATATTTATTTTATAAAAGTACCTACCTATATTCAAGCAAGAGCTGGATGAGAGTAGCCGAGGACCGTGCTCAGTGGCGTGCAATAGGAGAGGCCTATGTCCAGCAGTGGACAAGTATAGGCTGATGATGATGATGATGACCTATATCCAAGGAGTATTAAAAGATAGGCAGGAGTGATCATTGCCATACTTTGAAGCGTAGTTCGAAATTTAGTTACAGAGTGTTAATCTAGATGACGCTACTGGTTACCAATCGAATATTTTAACGAAATTGTCATTTCTTTGCGTCTTCATCTTTTTCTTTTAGTTAGATATTAGATCAATCGATAAGTGGTTAACCACTGATAAATGAAATAAAAAAGTCCGTTTGGGAATATCACTCCTGTCTTTTAATACTCTTTGCTATATCGAACGAAAGGTTATAAAATTTGATCTTTAATTATCAATAAAACATTCATAAAACAAATATATTTTATTAGCATTAGACAATATCTTTGGATGCAATAAAATTCTAAGGTATTTTAACAATGTTTTTTTAAACTCTAAAAATAGCTATCATCTTAGTTATTTAACAATAAAATCAGGCTTAATCAGTCTTATGACATTAGAAACATAAAATAAAATAACGTAAATGGTAATACTTTTAACAAAAAATAAATAAATACAATACCTACTAAAATCACTCATCTTCAACAGCGAAACAGCCAGCAACGCACGCGACGCTGTTGCGGGGTAGACTGGCGGTAGCCGGTAGGTGGCGTGGAATTAGGCAGCTACTCGAAACCACAGTGTAATTAGATCAACGGTGAAAATAGTATTTGATTTCTTTTAACTACCCGGTCTCACAGACATATAGGTCACCAATGGCGGGTTTAACCGCCCAAACTTTGCATTTTTGTTTAGAGTGTACGTATGCAAAGGTTGATGCGACAGCACATCTGTATCTGTATCTCTGTCGACGGCTCCTTTCGCTCTGAGCTCTAATTTTATACGCACCAAATCCTGTCAGAATCATGACGTATGCGATAACAAATAGTATGGAATTCGACAGTGAGACGATTGGAATCGTTCAGGATTCGGTGTGTAATAATAATGTATGGGTGCAGAGCACCTATACGGCGACCGCTTCGCTACACTGTGTACCTACACCTAGTACAGGAGCTATATATAGTATGCGTGTCGCGTCTACACGCGGTGAATCGGTGATACAATCACCCGGCCGCCGGCGCTAATGCGGCCCGTCGCCGCCCGCCCGCCGCTGTTGTCGGCTGCCGTGCCGGTAGGGAGCGGCGCGCCGCCGCCAGGGTTCATTTTGTCGATATCGATATTTGATATTTTACAGCAACTGTTATCGACAAGACGTCATTGTGGTCCGAATTGTGCTGCATTGCAATTAAGTGCAATGTGACAAAAACTATTTTATGTACCTAAGAGGTTTAATTACAAAAGAACCGGTTGAACCAAGTGCGAGTTGAACTCGCGTGGAGAGGGTTCCGTACAATGCCAGTCAAATGTTTTTTTTTATTCAATTGTGGTATTAACTACTACTAGCGTTATCTAGTGGTTTTTAATAAACTATTTTCCGTAAGTGAATGTATTGTACCTATTGCGTTCACCTCTTTATTTTCAATTGATAGAATTCTTATAGGGTTTCCTGTAATCTACAAGAAATGAACTATATTTTGTATGTTTTTCAAAATTTTAGGCTCATTAGTTTCGGAGATCAGGGGGGAGACTGGTCAACTTTCGTCTTCTTTCTAGAATAAAATCAAAACAATTTTTTTAACAATAATAACAAAAATATATTTGAGATCCTCATAATGGGTCCTTTCATTTGATACATAACACAGTACGGTTTGTAAAACTTTATTTATATTTCCTAATTTCTATCCCGAAAATTACCCCTTTTTAAAAAAATATTTATTTACTTTGCACATTTATATTTGGGTCTGATTTGGTCCAGTAAATTCGGAGCAAATTGGCTGTGACAGACGGACGGACAGACAGACGCACGAGTTATCCTATAAGGGTTCCGTTTTTTTATACGGTGTACGGCACCCTAAAACATTAAAGTTATTTGAAATTTAATTCAATTTAAATTTATTTCAGACAGTAGATTGTTTCATGATCATCATTTCACACCTACTGCAAGACATAGGTTTATTTGTGTTGTGACATAGGCCTCCCTCATGGTTTTCCAAGCTTCCCGGTCTTGCACAGCCCGCATCCAGTGACTCCCACCGTAACCAGGTCGTCAGACCATTCGGAGGGGGGCCTGCCCACGCTGCGTCGTCCGGTCCGCGGTTGCCAGGTCAGGGGCCTAATTACGCGCACCAAATCCTGAGCGATTCCAATCGTCTAACTGTCAAATTCCATACTAACGATTGAATTTGACAGCTAGACGATTGGAATCGCTCAGGATTTGGTGCGCGTAATATAGCGGCAGAACTTTGTCACCCCAACGGCCATCAGTTCTCCAAACTATGTGCCCCGCCCACTACCAATTCAACTGAGCAATTCTTCGAGCTATATATCAGAAAAAACTCGGGTCCATTATTTATATAACATGAATATAAGTATTTCTTCAAACTATAAATACAGAATAAGTATGCATTTTGTGCTGGTAACAATCTTAATATTGCTAACACAAATGATTATACGTTCGTATGGTACAAAATCTACAGCACCGGATGCGATATAGCCCGAATAGCCGTCATACAGTGGTTGCGTATGGCAAAGGACAGTGAAAAGTGGCATGAATATGAAGAAGCATATACCCAGCAGTAGGTGATGGATGATGACAATAAAAAAACCGGCTAAGTACGTGTCGGGCCACGCACAGTGTAGGGTTCCGTAGAAAGAGGGTTCTTTATCTGCTTTATAGCACTAACAACTTCATCAAAGTCATTTTCAATGGATTTTGTATGAAGTTCTGTCGCCTATTACTCGCTAACTTCTGAAGCCTTCTTAGTCGTGACAGTTTTCCTTTTAAGATCATTATATTTTATTTTATGTGCTACTGAACATCGTCTGCATAAAGGTGGTAGGAAGAAGATATGTTTTGTATTGTTTATTGTAATATTTGTTGTTGTATTCTTTATTGTAAGATAAGAATATTCTTTATTGTACACCGGAAAAAACAACAAACAACAAGCCGAGGTACATCGGCCTTCTTGCTAAAAGCAGTACGCCTTACTTAAGAAATAAAAACTTTAATCGACGCACAGTGTGCCCATCCCTACCGACACCTACTTAACTAGCCGCGCCGCCGGCGGAGGAGCAGCGGAGCTCGATCGCGGCTATACGCCACCCACCCCCCTCCCACTCCACGCCCTCGCCCGCGCAGGGCCGGCGCACCGTGGGCCCGGATGGCGATAGCAGAATTTGTTATGGACAGAAGTGTTTTGTTATCGTTTTTTTTTTGTTGTTGTAAATGCTGTAATCGATGATTTTTTTTCGTATGACGAGAGACAAACAACAACTGAAATGATTATTTGGCTAGGAATAAGAATATTTTGTCTAGTTAAAAAAAAAACTTAAAATAGTATCCTTGTCTCCAGCCGTTACTTTTGTTCCATAACAAATTCTACCTCCTTCATTTCGTGAATGTTATTGCGAAATCCTAATACGATTCGTACCACTAAGTTATCAATTAATTTTGTTGTTTAGGGAATGTACTAAACAGGACATTTTTTTCAGCTGATTTCAGAGTTGGTGTCAAAATAAAGTAAGTATGCTGTAAGTTGCAATACCTGTTAATGTTCTCTTCAAAACTGAGGTTAGCTGGTAGATAATGCTAAGTAGCATTACGCTCGCCTATATGCAAAACTGCCTGTTTAAATGCAATAATGGATTTAATAATAATAATATGCTGGGTAAATATTTCGGAGGTCACATAAGGATCTCAATAATAACATCTCATTTATAAAAAATCACGAAAATGGAATGAAACCCGGCTAATATTTGCCAAATAGGCAAATAAGGAGTGCGGCGCGTTTGGCGCCGGCGCAACAGCACCCTTAAGGGGATCCAGTGAGCTAACTAGCGGCACCAATGAAAAAAAAATCATATCTTCTTTTAAAAACCGTAATTGAAAAAAGTTTCTGTACAATCTCTCAATAATGTTAACAGTGATTTTTAGGACCCACGACAAAAAAGGATCACAAACCTGGAGCTAGATAGCATTCATGACAAAAATTTTTACAGATTGAATTTGCAAAAAGTGTCTGTACAATCTCTCAATCACGTTACTAGTGATTTTTAGGACCCCTAGCTGTGAATCTAGGGCAAAAAACCCAGGACGATTAGATTGCATTACGCCAAAGCCGGCTGTTTTGTGCATAAATGCTAAATAACTAGTCCAGATCCGTGTTCATAGACTTGATAGGTTCCCGGTTGAAGGTCCTAAAATCACTATTGTTGAGAGATTGGTCTTGCACTTTTCGCAAAAACTATATGAAAAAAAACATGTCTCTTTAATTGGTGGCGCTGGCGTGCGTGGAGCCCATCAAGTTTCACAGGACCTCTCTGCATCACGCTGACTCCTGTCCTCAACTTTGACAACTGCCGTCACGGCTTCAATCAATTCTCGGTCGTAGGTCCTAAGAATCACTATTACGAGTAACATGATTGACGGACTGGTGAAACACTGGTTGCATAATCTGTAAAAAAATACATGATTAAAAAAATCATTGGTGACGCCATTGTTTTTCAAGTGGGTTAAAATTTAATTGTGGCCTAGCGCCACCGTATGGAGCCTTACTGTATGGAACCCCTTTAGTTTCAGCAACACTCTGCATGTCTCCTCTCCTCAACTTTGACAACTGCCGTCACTGCTTCAGTCCCAGGTCCGTGATCCTAGGTCGTAGTCGTGGGTCCAAAAAATTACTATTAACGTGATTGACAGAATGGTCGGACACTTGTTGCAAAAACGACCTGTCGACCTGAAAAAAGATAGGATTTTTCCCATTGCGATGTTTATTGTACGTAACCCGTTAAGGCTGGGTTCACCGAGTGCACGGATTTGTATGGAACTTATTGCGCTGCGCGAGCGAAAACTTGGGGTAAAAGAAAGCATTTTTGAAATTACAGAAATACAAATCCTATTAATAGAGTTTTGATGTCCGACGTTACTTACTCATTCAGTGATAGTAATTTTGGTATATTTTTAGGGTTCCGTCGTGGACAAGGATAGTTTCGCCATGTCTGTCTGTCTGTCCGTCCGCGGCTTAGCACAGCGACGGTAAGTACTAAAGAGCTGAAATTCGGCTTGGATGTACATATTTATAACGGCGACAAAACGGTACAATAAAACCACGAAATTTTTTTTTTTGTGGTAAAACGTATAAATTAGGGATGCATTTTTTTTCTCCCCTACACCATAGTGTCACATCGGATTGATCGTTGAAAAATATTGTGGGTGTAGGAAGACCATTTTTAGGGTTCCGTACCTCAAAAGGAAAAAACGGAACCCTTATAGGATCACTTTGTTGTCCGTCTGTCCGTCCGTCCGTCTGTCAAGACCCTTTTTCTCAGGAACGCGTGGAGGTATGAAGCTGAAATTTATATCAATTACTCAGGTCTACTGTCCCTTGAAGCTGTGAAAAAATCAAACTTCTAAGCCAACGCAATCAAAAGATACAGCCGTTTATGCCGCAAATTTTCGACACTTGCAAGGGAATCAAAACCTACAGGGTGCTTCCCGTGAACTCAGAATCTTGAAATTTGGTACGAAGCAACGTCTTATAGCATAGATAAAGGAAAAATTACGAAAACCATAAATTTTTAGTTACATCACATAATATATTTTTTTTTTAATAATTTTAAACTTACTACCCATTTCCTCATAAACGCGTAGAGGTATTAAATTGAAATTCATACCAAATACTCAGGTCTATAATACCTTTAAGCTGTAACAAAATCTAACTTCTATGTCAACGCAATCAAAAGAAACAGCAATTTAAGCTGCATATTTTGAAACTCGCAAGTACTCGCAAGGGAATCAAAACCTAAAGGGTACTTCCAGTCGACCTAGAATCTTGAAATTTGGCATGAAGCAACGTTTTATAGCACACATAAAGGAAAAATTCCGAAAACCTTAAATTTTTAGTTACATTACAAAATATATATTTTTTAATAAATATAAACTTATTACTTTTTTCCTCATGAACGCGTAGAGCTATCAAGTTGAAATTCATATCAAATACTTAGATCTAATTGCCTTTAACCCGTGAAAAAATGTTGTTGACATTGCAGGTTTGTACGGAACCCTCGGTGCGCGAGTCCGACTCGCACTTGGCCGGTTTTTTTTTATTTAGGGTTCCGTTTGCGAAATATTAAGCTTTAAAACGCAAATTTTTCTCCGAGCAGGGCGTCCGCCCCCACCCCCCCCCCCCCCTCTCCTGGTCAAACGGTTGATTGTAGAAACGTGTAAAATTCAGGGTAGTAGCACATATAATATAATGAACTTAAAAGGAAAACTATCACGGCTAAGTAGGCTTTACTAGTTACCGAGTAATAGGCAACCAAAAATAAAGTTTCGTACAAAATCCATTAAAAATGACTTCGATGAAGTTGTTAGTTCTGTAAAGCAGATTAAAACCGTCTTTCTACGGAACAGTGCCGCTCAAATAAATCCATATCTAGTTATAATTTATTTTCGCGATTTTTTTTTATTTTTAAAAAATCACAAAAATAACGACCCTAGAAAAGTAATTTTTTTCAGCTCCAGCATTCCCCCCCCCCTCGCCCCCCTCCGCTTATCTGGCGCGGAAACGCGCCGCCGATATTTCAGCCGCGCGTCCCGTTCGGTTGCCGCTAGTTTTTAACCGACTTCAAAAAAGGAGGAGGTTATCAATTCGATGCGTTTATTTTTTTAACCGACTTCAAAAAAGGAGGAGGTTATCAATTCGACGCGTATATATTTTTTTTATTTGGCTATGTTCCTCCATAACTCCGTCAAATCTTAACCGATTTCGCCATTTTTTTTTTGTTTGAACAGGTATAACGTTCCATTGGTCCCATTTTAATTTGGTGAAGATCTGATGGATACTTTCAGAGATGGAGAACGGAACTCTTCAATAGACAGCAGTAAATAAGCCCTATTGGGGCCCATCCTTTAGTAATATCCGTATGTTACATAAAATAGCGTAAAAGTAGTCCCAAGTTAATTTGGTGATGTTCTGGTGAAGACTTTCGGAGATGGAAATTTAGAACATCAAATTTTAAAGCAACGAATTAAGTAGGGTAAATTATGGTTATAAGGGACATATTTATTTTTCTCCCGCTCCCCCACTAAAAATTGAAAAATAAAAATTTTCAAATAAAATATAACAACCGACTTCGAAACACTACAGCACTAAAAAATTAGAAATAATTTAAATAATTTGAAGTAGAAGTATTTATTGTAGATATAGTAGAAGTATAATTTGTAGTCGGTGCCCAGTTTCAAGACCAGCACATATACGTATAAATACTTCTACTTCTAATTATTTAAGTTATTACTAACTTTTTAGTGCTGTAGTGTTTCGAAGTCGGTTTTTATTATTTATTTAATTCCGCTAACCTGTATTTTGGTGGAAACATAATATCTCGTGTCGTGCGTGCGAGAGGCGCGATGTTCCCTAATATAAGTACAATTAAAAAAATGTGTGGAATAGGTACGCTACGCGAGGTTTTTTTAAGCTATTATGAGTTAAGTTTTTATCAGGTTCTCTGCGGCTTTGTACCATCGATTTGTTCGAGCCGCCACATCACGGGCCACAGCGACCACAATGATAGCTGACCTCCTATTGAAGATGGCACCACAAGAAGAAGATTAATTGCTGTGATTTTTTTTCTCATGTTTTGTATCTGATTTTTTTTTCATATTTTGTGTCGGCTTTATCACCATTTACATATGTCCAAATGTTGCTCTATTGTCAGTGTAAGCTACACTGTTATGATTCAAAGTCAAAGTCAAAACGCAAAAATTTTTATTGACTATAAAACCAAAATGTTTACCTATTGAACGTCAAAGCTGTTAGTTTCACAATTAATAGATTATGCGGAGAAGAAGCTAACAAAGAAACTCCACATTTATTCTTTTCAAAACAGGTTTGCTTAATTAACAGAGTTATCAACTTAAAGTTACACTACACTAGATACAATCGTTCCTGTTAACATTATTTAAATACCAGACATCCTTGTCTTCCAAATAATCCTTAATGTTATAATAGGCTTTTTTGTACAGAGTATGCTTAATGCATTTTTTAAACCGCGTAAGTGGTAACTCTAATATTTATATCTTGAGGAATCTTATTGTAGAACCGTACACAGTGCCCCATAAAGGATGTATTAACTTTTGCAAGTCTAAAACGTGGAAATGACAATTTATGTTTATTCCTAGTATCAATATTGTGATGGCTACCAACATTTTCAAAATTGCTGATGTTTTTTCTAACATACACTGGCCTGCAAAACTAAGTATCACACTTTTAAAACTGCAATAACTTTTTATGTACACAAGATATAATTTAGAAATAAAAAGGACTGGAAAAAAGTTTTATTTTGCAGTATAGTTTGAAAGAAAGCTGATAAAATTAGTTGATAAACGTTTTTTTTATTTTAAATCTTTAACTTCTATAGTTTAGAAAAAAATATAAAATGAAAAGTGTGATACTTACTTTTGCAGGTCAGTATATATTATATTTTCATAAATGTATTGACTTGCAACTGTTAAGATGTTAGTTTCTTTAAAGAAATCCCTTAACGAGTCCCTACTACCTAACTTGTAAATAAATCGGATCGCTCTCTTCTGTAAGATGAAGATCGTGTCAATGTCTGCTGCCCGACCCCACAGTAGTATGCCGTAGGACATAATACTATGGAAGTAACTAAAATAAACATCCCTAGTCAGTGAGCTAATTATTTTTACTAAGCCTGTGTGGTAGTTTTACAATATGAGGACCCCATTGCAATTTTGAATCGATTGTGATGCCTAGAAAAACGGTATCTTCTACAAATTCTAGTTTTTCTTTTCCGAGTACAATGTTGTTTTCAACTAATCTTACGTTTGGTAAGGTAAACTTTATATATTTTGTCTTCTTGGAATTTAGAAGCATATTATTTGCCGTGAACCAATCCAATACATGCGAGAGAGCATTATTTGCATCGTCAAGATTATTTTCTTGTCTCTTAATTTTAAAAATAAGTGACGTGTCATCTGCAAATAATACTATCTAGGCCATGTTTTGTACAATAAGTGGCAAATCATTTACGTATTCAAGGAAAAGGAACGGCCCCAAAATTGATCTCTGTGGTCCTCCCATTTTTATTTGTGAACCTGTGGATTTTACACGATTTATGTCCGCTTTTTGAACCCTTCCTTTTAGATAAGGTCTCATCAGTTCTAAACCTTTCCCCTTTACTCCGTAATACTCTAGTTTTAGCAAAAGTGTCTCGTGGTCCACGCAATCGAATGCCTTTGCCAGGTCACAAAAAACACCTATAGCATCCCTACGATCCTCCCATGCACTATAAATATGTTTAACTAGCAAGACACCAACGTCCGTCATCGACCGCCCCTGCGTGAAGCCGAACTGCTGGTTATAGAGAAGTTGATAATTATTAAAGTGCGTAAGTAGTTGAACTTAAACAATCTTTTCGATTTTTTTTTTCTCAATACGGGTAGGATCGAGACTGGTCTGAAATTTCTGGGATCATGCCTATCGCCACTTTTAAACAACGGAACGAGCCTACTATATTTCATTGGGTCAGGGAATCGCACAGTCCACAGCACTTCCACATTTACATGCGAGCACTCTCATCAGTCAAGGTACGGACGGGACTTTTTTGACATGAATTGTAAAGGTTGATGTGCTAGATTAAACTTGAAGGCAAATCTGTCAAACTTGAACAAATGTTTTCCGATGCAGCGTTCTCTTTCTCAGTTGGCTTTCTCTGTAGCGGAATGTGCCAGTGTCCTATCCATACCAGGTGGATAGGACACTGGCACATTCGGATGACAAAAATTGGTCTCTCGACTGATTTTCTAAGTGACCAGAATGCCTTACTCCTTGAAGGGTAAGAGGCTAGTTTGGTCCCCATTCTCCCAATATGGTCGAAGCGAGCCTTACGCAAAACTTTTTTGGCGGCATGGTTAAAGGCTTAGAGTGTAAGTTCGGACTTTTGCTGGATCGCGCTCCTGCCCATTCCAGGTATGCGGACTGTTTACGAGCTTCAGTTCGTTTGCAGTCGGCAATAAACCAAGGATTAGACTGATTGTGACAATAAAAGGGGGGTTCACTAGGCTTTACAATATTTGCCTGATCACCTACGCAGCAGACATTTTCTGATCACTGGACAAAGAGGATTACGGAGCTTGTTGCCCTTGATTGGTCCGATCCTCGCTTGCGTTCCGTTTTGACAGCTAACATTACATAGTTCATACACAAGCTGCATTACCTAAGTAGGCCGGAATCTAGCTTCTATTTGTATGATGTAAGCTGTAATTACGCATTCCACCCGGTCGCTGCCACCCTGCCCGGACCCTCCACCCGCCATTAACTCGCTCCAATGTAGAGTTCTTTCCGAGAGGCGAGCGCTCTTCATCGAGCAAACGGTGGTAACGTTTTGCGACCAACCAAAAGGAGACTTCAGTGGAGTCTATCCTAGTTCCAGTAATCGGTTTTGACTTTTACTATTCTCTGGCAATATCGATCTAAGGCTCAGAAGATGGAAAACACTTAATGCCACAAAGACAAACGGTCTCTATGTGATAAGGCACGAGCAAAACAATAAAATAGGAAAGATAATACCTATCAAACGATAACAAATATGGACGCCGGGTACGTCCACCTCGAGTACAGTACACAATGCGGCTTTCGATACGAACCTTTGATATCTCACGGAGTTTCAACCCAAACTAAAAGGAAATATGATATGAGTCAGCCCTGCGGGTAAACGTGTGGTTAATATTCTATGGAATATGGGTAACTTCGGTAGCGAACAGGGGCTGGAAGGAGAATTCCATGGTTGTGTAGCAAAGAGTGGATCTGTGTCAAAACTGCGAAAAAAACAATTGCATTAAAAAGGAAGACGAATCTCCATTGTTAGTGTGTCACTAAGAAGAAGAGTGTTCATTATCCAATGAAATCCAAAGCCCTAATGTTCCGAATGACCTTACCTATTTCGCGTGCTAAGATTAAGTGCAATGTGAAAAGAGACGACATAATATTGTCATACACACCGAAGTTAGGTTAATAATGTGATTTTTAATGAAAGTGCGATATAGATATGAACTACAGGAGGCGGATTACCAGGATTACTAGAAAGAAGGTGATTTCACACAATAGACCTATACACAAATTAAGTGAGTTAAGCTGCCCGTGACACGGCCTGCCGACCTGACCGAAAAATATACGGCCCACGTTTTAATATTTCAACATTTCGGGTTATGGACTTCCTATCAGTTTTGGGCTTTGATATCGGAGGAATAAATTAACCGCTATAGCAATGACGACGGAGCCACGGTGGGATAGAAAAATAACGCTCATCTGATTTGTAAATCAGGAAATAGGGCTTTTGAAGATTTGACTACACGAACGTCAATATTACTGTTGCTAAATCGAATACTTGTAGACCATGCGTTGGGCCCTATTTCATAAACTTACAAGTCATACGACATTTCGATGTACATTACAAAGTCGATTAACCCACCCTTAAGAGGTCGGAAGTCTCGGCTACGTAATGTAGATCGAATTGTCATAATAAACTATGACCTGTAGTATTATGAAGCGCAGCCCTGATTCGTCCCACAGTCGTCTGTGACCGTAACTGAGTAGAGTGTACAGTCTAAAGTGTAGTGATTCTATTGACTGTATACTTATTAATAACCTTGTCACTCTGACATCCCAAACGCTGTTAGGCCTTGGCCGAGGGCGGTCTTTGGGGCGGCCAATAGCGGTAAAAAACGAACGAAGATGATATTGTGGATGATATACAGAAAATACAAATAATATTGTTACGACGGTGGCTAGGAGTTAAAACTTTGAACGCGTTTTTCCGTGCCTTGGAGGAGTTTTCAGCAGGCTGAAATACCGTTTCAGACCGTTTCAGAGGGTGCTCTGTCACATACTAGTTTATCAAAATTTCACCCAAGTTACCATGGTTTTCAGGCGCCCTCTATCCGATGACGTCATAACGTGAAAGCCGTTTTCAGGCATTTTCAAGACCCCTTATGGGCCCTTGGAGAAGATTTCAGTATATGACGAAATTTTCAATAGAAGTGACTATAAGAGAGGAGGCACTATAAGAGAGAGCTATAGTTCGAACATTCCGGAAAGATATGACAGAGGCAACACGATCGAGCGAGACGGCAGTATTGTAGAACCTTTCACGACTTGATGGAGTTTTCGAGAACATCTCAAACGGTATATTAGCGGGGACGACGCGTGCCGCGAGTCAGTTTTATTTTGGAAGCTGAAGTGAAACGAAATACAAGCGAAGGACGAAATACCTACTACGAGAATTATCGGATTAGTGCAGTGTTCTTAAGAGTGTTTATTTAGAGAAAAGTGTTGTGAAGTTAAGAAATAGTGTGCAAATAAATCCTATGGTTATTCATCGGTTTATAAAGTGCTTTTTCAATCACGAACCCACCCTAGAACGTAACAATATGTTAGCTTACTAAACAAAGCATTGGAAAATTTCCACCGTTCGCAAAATGGCCACTTCGCATAATGTCTCTTTCGCAAAATGTCCGCTACGCAATCGCAATCGGATTATTTAATTTTTATTTACCTATTATTATTATTATTAAAACCTTTATTGCATTAGGCGAGCTCCCACATAGGCGAGCTTAATGCTACTTAGCATTATCTACCAGCTAACCTAAGTTTTGAAGAGAACATTATCAGGTATTGCAACTTACTTAATATAAAATATACTTACTAATTACTTATTCAGATCTAGATATATAAATTTTTTCCTGTTACGTAAGTACTTAATTATATTTAAAAAAAACAGTTTGCCACCAGATGGTTACGGTGGCAGGGAGTCGCTGGATGTGGGCGGCACAAGACCGGGAAGCTTGGAAGCGTCAAATAGCTGATGATAATGGTTATATCCAAGTCCAACCTTTTAATGTTTATTGCTAAATCTGCAACGCAACTGTATAAAGTGAACGTATGGAAAGTTTGATGTGATGTTGACTGAATTACGCGGCGCCAATTTTGCTAGTTTTTGATGTTCGAAATCAGGCACAAATTGATGGCTTTTAAGTTTCAAAAACAAACTAAAATAAAGAGTGGGAGGAATTTTACACGGTCTGTACTTCGATGTCTGTGTGGCGTCATATAAATGTTTTTTCTTCTTCTTCATCATTGTCTTGCCACTCAGCGGAATGCACTAGCAAAGAACAATGATGACACAGAGACAAATACCAATCCTCCGCTAGGCTAGCAACAGCTAGGCCACCAATTCTGTCTTAACAAATGGATTTTTAAAGATTTCCCGACATGCCCCGGGCGTTTGGTGGCGTTACCGAACGCCTCGGCGATTATAGCGTTAAAATAAATTAGGGAAGACGGATTAGCGCTTATTAATGTCACCGAAATGAAGGGAAAAGAGGTGAAACGGATGTAATTTAAGAATTTAAACGTCGGGGAATTTCACGGCATTACCTTGCTTCTGTCCGTGACGATGAAAGGTCTTATGGGTTCAAAGAATCTATCTACAATTTTTAAGTAAAATAGGAGCCAGATAAATGTCAAAATTTGAAGTGAAGTACCAACTCTAACTCCGTGTGGCGCCGGATTAAGAATAGTGTCACTCCATTTCCTTCCGTGGATGTCGTAGAAGGCGACTAAGGAAATCAATTACCAGGAGACGGGCAGCAGCGTCTTCCTGAGATTCCAACCGCATACTGCGATCGCCAACCCGCCTGCCAAGCGTGGCGATTATGGCAAAACCCCTCATGGTTATGAAAACCACGAAGGAGGCCTATGTCCTGCAGTGGGCGTGAAATGGCTGATGATGATGACCAACTCTAATAGTTTCCGACTCTATAGTTTGAGAACTTTAAGATATCCAGAGTACCTGAATGAGCAGATAAAGTGCATAATTCAATGCATAAAAATGCGTCAACGTATTGGAACTTACGCTTCCACTCTAAGCCATGTTCTTTAGGGTCCTCTCAGATCGATGTCCACTTCGTAATAAAGCGCGCGTCATCGGCCGCTGACACTTCTGGCGGCGCCATCAATTCGAGGATAGGACGATAAATTCCGAGAGCGGCGAACCGGGTGGGGCACGCACGCACGGTGGAAGCGAGCTGTGTTCGAGCCCTCATTAAAATAAAGGCGAGGGCACGGGGCGCGTCCCGCCCGTGTCGGCGGGGCTTTGTGCGCCTCGCGCCTGTAGCCAGGGGGTAAGGGCACGTGCGGACTGCGACTCGAAAACTTCTAATTACTCTGCGAAATCATAATAATAACGTCCACACGCGCGAGCACACATAACCGTCACTTCTCCTACCTAGGGGCGCTACCACGTTATAGGCCGCACAAATCTTTTTGACGGTAACGTGAACATAGACGCAGATCGTTTGCACATCGCTTACTGTCTTTACAGTGCATGTGTAAGTAATTGACTAATAGTAATTTACTACGCATCACATTATCACACTACGTCAATTACTCACACATAGGTACACTGTAAAGACAGTAAGCGATGTGCAAACCATCTGTGACTATATAACAATTATTACATATATTCACGTTACCTCCAAAAACATCTGTGCGGACTATACTTGTCCACCAACTCCGAGCTAATAAATAAATACATATTTTGACACATCGGAATAAAAATTAAATTATAATAATAATAACGTCCACACAACACAATCACTTGACCTGGTCCCAAACTAGGATACCCTATGCTATGGTAACCAGTCAAGGACATCACAAACACCCAGACTGAGGCCATTTGTACTAATGCACGGCGGCCCCCAGTAGGAATCGAACCCACGACCTCTGTTTTGGTCAAATGGAGAACACAATACGATAGACAGTTAAGGAATAGCAGGGCTAGTCGTGAACTGCCAAATGGTAATCAAGCAAGGAGAAAACAAACATGAAAAAGAACCAGACTGAGGCCAATTAGGAATACGAATAAATATACAGGGGACCCTGCGTTAATCAAACGCACGAAATTAGTATTTATAGACGAGCACTTGTGCTGAATGAAAACCTACAAGGTAGGTTTTCATTCAACTGTATGGGCTAACGTTTATTTAATGGCCCTGAAAAGCGACAGCCTACGCTTTAAATCCCAAGCCATGTAAGCAGTAACCAACCGCCTGCGCCTGGGGACGACTACTTAGCCAACAGTAAGTTCTTTTCAAGATCCCTCGAGCCCAATTAAACAACAGTTTAGATTACGGAAAGAAAGCAAGCCAGATGTATGCCAGATACCAGAATGATGAAGAGATTTTATCGTACAACGATTCTTGTAATAGAAAACTTCCGACTACGAGTTGGGCGCTCAACTATGTGATTGATGATGGATTGAAAGTATTGCCACTTCTCTTACGCTTTCACCTTGTGTGAAGCGAAATTGCTACGCTGGTCTGGGACAGTTCAATTGGCTGAGAAGAAAGTCCGCAACCGTGACTTACACTTCTAGCCAATTAAAATACTAAAAAGGCTTTGTTTACTGTCACGATGCTAATAGCATTTGTTCGGACCAGACTAAATCACGACTGTTAAACTGTTATTATGAGGTTGTCGTATATCCTACCTGGTATATTGTTAGATAACTTGTGGACGTGAACCCATTTCAGTGATTCCTCCTCAAGTCCCCATGTTCATCGAAAACATCATAACTTTGCTGTTATCGCCATTTTCATGTGTCTAGAAAGGCGACATTTACCTGGCTAAATAGACCGTTGACTATTTGGTCCATAGCCAACCTTCGGCCACAGACTGGAATTTGTAATGATGAGAAAAGTCGCTTTCAGACTACTTTCAGTAGACGCGTAGGTCTAAGAAATAAAACGTGTCGAAAGAGGTCCAACTCCTAAGATAGTTACTCGAATCCTAGTTTAGGAGTTGGAAATCGCTTAAAAATTTGTAAATCACTTGCTACTAGACTATCAATTCAATTCAATATTTTTATTTCGGAACAAGTCCATAGTCAATCTAGCATGTTTTATTTTAAACTGTAGAATTCTAAATGACCCGATCGGACCACCGTAACAATGATCATTAATCGTTCGTTTCAAGGTCATAATCGAGCTATGTTTTAAGAGTGAACTATTTTTTGGTCAAATAAACACTTTTTTTTACTTTTATAGAAGTGCAATTCTTGGTTTACTATGACAATTATTTGATGTACATTGCATACCGAATAATGCACAGATTAACAATGATAAAGACTAATAATAATTAAGTGTACTAAACAGCTCCGCAATGTATGTAGAATGGTCAAAATAATCTATGAATTGTAGTTATATTCAGAAAAAGAAGAAGAATGGATCTCATGGTGGAATACCACCATGAGAGACAGAGCGAAATATAAAGCTGATTACTAACCATCGCTAGTCGGAGAGGCACCAGAGGAAGAAAAAGGAGATAAGTCTATGGTCATGTAAACTCACAGCTCCGCAATGTATGTAGAAAGGTCAAAATAAACTATGAATTGTAGTTCTATTCAGAAGAAGAAGAAGAATAGATCTCGTGGTGGAATACCACCATGAGAGACAGAGCGAAATATAAAGCTGATTACTAACCATCGCTAGTCGGAGAGGCACCAGAGGAAGAAAAAGGATCTATGGTCATGTAAACTCGTGTGTTACCGAAACAGTGATCGTCCAGTGTGCCGGAGCCCTAGGAACGCCAGTAGCGGGCGGAGTAAATTAGGCGGGCGCGGCCGCTGCCTGCCACTCGACGCGGGCGACCGACGCGCGCACTCAGCGATATTGTTAGCAGCTCGCCTCGCCCCGTAGGCATAGGGCTACCACTAGCAGCATTCTTAGAAATCAACTGGACCGTGTTGTTAAGCAGAAGCCTTCCAATTCGTAAATTACGAAAGCAACGCTTTTCTTATGTATTACATTGTTTTGACGGTGGAAATGTCTTTTCGCGCGCTCCAGTGTAGGCCCCGATTTCACGAATAAGTGCAATCCCCTTATATCTCGGAGATTTGTAAGGATGTGATATTCAAAAAAGGGGTCGTCAAAAGACGCGTATTCACGAGAACTGGAAGGTTCAAAAAGAATTATTCGAGAAAGTCCAAAACGAAAAAAGTTATGGCGGAAATAGTGAAAAAACATTTTTTTCGGAATTTTTGATTTCGCCGTTCGATATTTTGGAAACGAATGATATCAAAAATTTGAGAAAAACTCCTCTGGACAATTTAGTCAGCTACAATTTGAAGCTAAAACAAAGACGATCAGGTTAAGGATTAGCCCTGTAGCCTAACCTTTTTGAAAAAAGTCAAAAAGTCAGAACGACATTTTTCACATGACCTTTATGACTCGATTAGTTTCCAATGTGCTCGATAATCGTGTGAGGCACGAAATCTATGATTTTTTTTTGTTTCATGTTTAATAATTGTAGTGATTACACATCATACGAGACGTCTGAACAAAAACATGGAAAAAAAACAAATTTATAGCTAAAAAAACGTTTTTCTGGCAAGCTGTATTGTGGGTTGAAATGTTTCTACGTATAACACGGTCCAGTTGCGATCTGGCAATATTTTTCCTGGCGCTTTACTTGGCCTCATTTCACGTGCCACGATCTTGACAAACCTCATTGCCTTCATCAACATTCATTAGTTTCTTCTCCTTTGCCTCGAGGGTGGACTTCTTCTTCCAAGTCTGGGTCAGTCTTCCCGGTCGTCGTAACATCATGATTCCCGGTTCCGTATAATTTGCACCATTGATGGTGCAAAGGAAACATAGTAGTGTCATTTGCAACATTGATGGTGCTAGTTAATGGTGCATATGAAAGCGAGGGCCGTCGAGCAGATTGTTTTCACGTTGGGCGTGAATATGCGAATCTTCGCGGTTCTGGGACGCAGTAGATTTTCCAGTGGTCAGTTAGTTTGGCAAAACCTCCTCTAGCTATACTGGGCTGAGTTTCACAAAATTACATTTGACTACAATTTGAAGTTTGCATTGCGTAGCAGTCTTCCTACTTGTTAATCTGTGGATTCGATTTATTGAATTTCTGTTAACGTAATCTTTGTGTACAATAAAGAATATTCTGTCTATCTATATATTAACGAACTTTGCAATGTACGTCCAATTATCACAGTAAACCATGAATTATAGCTACATGAAACAGGCCCCTCATTTGCTTTTCGTCGTCCCTATACGTCCCTCCTTATGGTGTTATATCATCATTATGAGCTATTTGATGCCCACCTCAGGACATACGCCTCCCTCGTGGTTTTCCAAACTTTCCGGTGTTGTGCCGCCGCTATCCAGCGACGCCCTGCCACCGTTACTAGGTCGTCAAACCATCTGGTGGTGGACCTGCCTAAGCTGCGTCGTTCGGTCCGCGGTCGCCCGGTCACAATTTTTTCGCCCCAACAACGGCTTTCAGTTCTCCGAGCTACTGTCACTTCAACTCAGCAATTCTTCGAGCTATATTAGTAACTCGGGTACTCAAGCTTTATTCGATCACGCAGTGAAACTCCTAATATAGCTCTCTCTATTGGTCGTTTGGCGACCTTGAGCTTCCTTATGGTGTAATCTTATCTCACTACAATTATAAATGTGGATTTTTTTATGGATGGATGTTTGTTACTCAACCACGCCAGAACGGGTAAACGAATCGAAATAACATTTGGCATAGAGATAGATATGGTCTGGAAAAGCAAAGAAGATACTATTTATCCCGTAAAAATACACAACAAAATTTCCGCGCGGACTAATGTGGAGCAATAGCTGGTCATAATAAAAAGGCAGCAGAATTCTGTGATTGATTGGGGCGATGGGTCACCTTCCAACATAAACCACTACATGTTGGTAACATATCAATCTACTTATAATAATATTATAAAGAGGTTTTTTTAACTTTTTATGTTTGTAAGCTTATATATAGGGGTAATCTCGTCTAAGCGCGTCGAGGAGCAAACGCTTGGCATCTTGATATTAATCGTTTTTATATCTTTGAGATTTTTTGCAAATCTTTATATTTCATGTAGTTGATGAGTTACATATGAGTAAACATATAAAGGACGAGTGACAGCCCTGCAATGCAGCGAGCGAGCGGCTGCCAGCCCGGGAACAAAGCCGCGCGCCGAGCAGTCACCGCGTACAGCGCGTCGCGGGCCAGGCTATAGGCATCTTGTAACTTGATAGTTTTTAACTTTTATATCTATGAGTTTTTTTGCAATCTTTATTTTTTAAGAAGTTCGTATTTGTTACAATATAGATAAACATAATATCAAAGAATAAGTGGCAGCCCTGCAATGCACCGAGCGAGCGGCTACCAGCCCGGGAACAAAGCCGCGCGCCGAGCAGTCACCGCGTACAGCGAGTTGAGGAGCAATATCTCGGCATCTTCGGTATCTCGGTATCTTCGGCGTTGACCACACCAGACCACCAAACACTGCGATCTCCAATTCGTCTGCCAAGCGTGGAGATTACGACAAAACCTCCCATACAGGGAGAGATCCATGTCCTGCAGTGGACTGCTATGGGTTGATGATGATGATGATGATCTCGGCATCTTGATACTTATTAATAGTTTTATGTTAGCAAGTTTTCCATCAGGGCATTTATTACATAAGATAATTTTGGTCCTAACACGTCTTGCTTTTTTATATATAGGTAGGATAATTTCTAAAAGCGCTATTCCTGAAAGAACCCATTATAGAGTTTGTGTTTTGCAACAACTTTTCTATGAGTCGTATAATGTCGTAGCCTTTAGTAAATAATTGTTCTAGATAAGCAAAATGTCCATTCTATTAATAAGCATTATCTATCAGCGCCTCTACAAAGCAGGAAAACCGTAAAAAATAATAAATTAATGTTTTAGAAAATGGATAAATTATTTTTCAGAACGGATAACCCCTAGAACTTTGTGGTGCTTATTTCGCGCACCAAGTTCTGATGGATTCCTGACGTTTACTATATCAATTATGAAGGAATTGACAATTAAATCACTAGGAATCCGACAGGATTTGTTGCGCTTGCGCAAAATTAAGCGGTTAAAAGGTGTCTGCCGTAGCGAACTGTCGAATCCTTCTTCGGAATTAGCGTATGTACATGTACAGTCTACAGCGCGTCAACGTTTACATTCGTTCACTTTGCTCAGTAACCTTATACTTAGCTTTTCTACGAAAATATATAGGTCAACCTGCTTTCCACTGTATTTACATCTGAGATAGTATTTAGTAGATTCCTTGAATGCACATACCCACTAGCATCAATATTATTATTAAAAAAATACTAAAGTTTATTTACAAGTTTATTACTAAATAGTTAACACGTTATAATTATATATTAAACGGGTAGAATCCCGATTTTTCCTAATAAATAATCGCAATTAGATCCGTTTAATATATTACCTGTGACGGTACATTACTATGTATAAGCATCGTGAGTCATTAAAAAATGTATTTATACACTCGAAAGTATCAAGACCGCTCGGCGGCACGGCCTGTCCCAATGACTCAGCTAAGGCGCGGTCCCGCCGCCGACATCGCAGCCGGGGCCGTATATTGCGCTCTACACCCACACCTCTGCTCCCTGCTGGGAGATATCTCTATACTTTGTGTACTGTTGAAATTATACCGCCTATCATGCCCCTACGGAAGCGAGCGGCTGGTGATGCCCATTTCTATTCGTTTCTATTGGTGAGTCGAGTGTCCATCGGCGTCCAAAGCGTGAACAGCACATTACCCTTCGCATCCGTGGGCTCTTCTTTAACGTATAGT
This sequence comes from Yponomeuta malinellus, assembly GCA_947308005.1. Taxonomy (NCBI): domain Eukaryota; kingdom Metazoa; phylum Arthropoda; class Insecta; order Lepidoptera; family Yponomeutidae; genus Yponomeuta; species Yponomeuta malinellus. The sequence continues at coordinate 10,270,794 of OX371017.1, forward strand.
CCACAGCACATCAACTATTACATTTTAGATTAGATTAGAACCAGGACCTGATTATCCATAAGGCGGAGTAAAGGCGGAGAGAATAACTTCATCTCCATCAAAATAATCGAATTTGCATTGAAATTAAATGAGAAATTTTTATTCTATAAGTTTGTTGACTATTTATTACTCGTTAACTTGTAAAAACTACATATCTGTGATAGTTTTCCTTTTAACTTTATTATTTCTAGACATGCTGTGTACAGAATACGGTATTTGACACGATCAACAATACATTATTTCAATATCCACGAGCGATAACACGTCACAGGCTCTGTGGAAAGCTATTAAGACTGAGACAAACAAAGATGGGCACGGTGATCCTTTGACAATTTTACGCACGTCGATGTGTGGCGAAAATGGCACACAATTACAACTAGCTAATGCTCTCAATAATTACTACTTATCAGTTGTACGGGACACTCCTTTGCGACCAAATATAACGGAAGCTACGTATTTATTACGTAAAAACGTTTTATGTATCAGCAACTCAATGTTTTTTGCTCCTTTTACAGTCACTGAGATGGTTAAATTGATAAAAACTATTAAGAAGAAGAAAACTAAAGACATTAACGATATGCCCACGGACTTATTGCATCGACTGCCCGGGGAGCTCCTCGCTGCTTTTTGCAGTCTATTCAATGACTGTTTAGCGAATGGACAGTATCCAGCGACCATGAAAGTTATTAAAGTTGCACCGGTCTATAAAGGTAAAGGTAGTAAAGCCGACCATAAAAAGTACCGTCCCATATCTATTGTTCCCGCCTTATCAAAGGTTTTTGAAATGGGTATGTGCAATAGACTGAACACTTTCCTGTCCTGCAATATGGTTTTTTGCGATCAGCAACATGCATACCAACGTGGTAGGTCAACTATCGGAGCAGCACGTCAGCTAACTCGGATGGTCCTAAACCAATTGGAGAGCAAAAAGCGAGTTGCTGCTGTTTTCTTTGATCTTTCGCGTGCATTCGACTTAGTAGACCATCATTTGATAAAGGTCAAGCTTGAACACTACGGGATACGTGGCACGGCACTCGAACTCATATCATCTTTTCTATCCGACCGTGTCCAAATAACAACAGTAGGGAATGACCAATCGTCACCAGGTCACATCGGTGATCGCTCGGTGCCCCAGGGGTCCAACGTCGGTAACAGCCTCTTCTTGGTGATGATGAACGACTTACCAAAGGTAACGGAATCTGCCGACATCATAATGTACGCGGATGACATATGTGCCATAGTAGCAGCGGATAATGACGACGACTTGGCAGTTAACCTAGTTGGTACAATTCAACAGCTAATTACATGGTTTACGGTAAATGGCATGCAAGTAAATATTGAAAAAACCAAATTATTGGCATTTTCTCTACGCCATACCGCAAAAAACTTACCAGCAATCATTGTGAATAGTGAAACCGTTCCTTATGATGACGCTGCCAAATTTGTAGGCTTCACTTTCGATACTGGCTTGCAATGGCGAGAGCACATAGAAGGAGTATGTTGTAAGCTCAATAGAGCCTACTATTGTATCGCCAGAGTAGCACCTACCTTATCTAGGGAAAATTTGCTTATAGCTTACTATGGCTACTTTCAGCCAATACTTATGTACGGGATAGACCTTTGGGGACTAGCTGCAGATCGAGACAGACCCTTCATCATTCAAAAAAGAATGGTTCGAAGAATGATGAAGGTACCTCCGGATGAACCAGCCAAACAACTGTTCATTGAGTTAGGTATGCTCACAGTTCCTTCTCTATACTTATTTGAAGTAGCCAAATATGTCCGGTGCAATTTAACACGTTTTTCCCCAGTGGTGACTACTAGTAGGTGTAGAATCCGAAGACAGCATGACCTGATGACTGTTACACATCGTCTGTCTAAGACTGGCAAATCACTAGAGGCCATGGGTCCGCGTATTTATAACAAAATTCCCGTGGACATAAGGGATTCGCCAAGCAATCACATATTCTCAAATAAACTAAAAAAATATCTATGTGTAAAGGCTTACTATTCTGTTGAGGAATATCTGGACGAACAACCGAATTGACATTTATTTATTATCTATGATTATTAATATTTTAATTTTTGATTTATTTGATTGATTGATTTATTTAAATTTATTTGTTATGAGACTAATTTTTATTATTAAGCATCTGCTTAGATCTTGTATTACTTTTTTGACGATGTTGTTACCTAAACTGAATAAATGAATATGAATATGAATATGAATATGAATATGCTCGATTAAAACTAAAATAACAAAATATCTCGGAAAATGTATCTCTTTTAGTCATTACAAAATGTGACGTCATAAGCAAGTATTTTCATACAAAATTCCGTTTTAAAAGTAACTGATTGGATATTTTGTCAAACGAACTAAAATGGTGTTCTATTCTAACGTGGTAGAATACATATTCTATTTTCGTTAGGGGTACTAGGGGCTTCTTCATGGTCAATCCAGCCCCGATTACTCACACCATGAGTACCATGACACCATCCTTACTAAGTAATATTATAAACGCGAAAGTTTGTATGTATCGATGGACTCTTTCACACAAAAGCGGCTGAACGGATCCGGATGAAATTTTGCACAGAGATAGAGTATAGTCTGGAGGATTAGCACATAGGCTATTTTTAGCCAGGAAAAATACACATCAAAATTAAGACGCGGACGAAGTCGCGAGCAACAGCTAGTACCTATTATACAATTATAAAAGAAGTACCTAGGTAGGTACTACATGAAATTCGTTTAGTTGCAGTCACTCGTCCGTAATGTATGCAAAGTGCATGTAAACGTTGATGTGCTCTCGATCAACGTATCTAATACGTTTTAAGCGTCACGACGGAGACGCAGTAGCACATCACAGCACAGCTGGGTCTGTTTAATAAACTGCTTGTTTCGTAACAGCTGCGATCCTTGCTTGATTTGGTTGCGATCCTGGGCTCCTGGGGAGAGAGACGTGAATTATCAACCCAGATTTTGGTATTTGCTCTGGCTAATGTATGAAACAGTATTTTTCTACCTTTAACCTCTAGAATTCTAGACGAACAACCGAAATGACATTCAGTTATTATTGTGATTTTCGAACGTAAATATTTAAAACCTATTGGTGACGTTGTCACCTAAACTGACTGACACTATTCTTATCATTCGATCACTTAACTTTGATCATAGGTATCCATTACGGGTTTTACTTAAACAGTACCTACTATCAGTGGTTTTCCTGTGAAACCAGCAAATAGATATCATCTATGATCCGAGGCGGGGGCTAGTGTATTATGGTCCACTAACTGTGTACTTATTACTACCAGGGCCGAGTTTCATAGAACTACAATTCATGCTTTACTATGACAATTCGATGTACGAGTACATTGCAAATTAACTCACAGATTAACGAGTACTCTGCTACGCAATGTACCTCGAATTGTCATTGTAAACTACGAATTATAGTTTTATGAAACTCGGCCCTCGTATTACTTTCTATGTATTTTCTTTCTTGTGTACAACAATCTATAACTACTTATTCTATGTTTGTGCGACACCATCACTGAACAATATAGGTTCACTTATTTACGTACAATTTTGTTTAACATTGAAATAAAATCAAAATATAAAATTAATACGAAATAGTAGCAATCCCTGGTCTCTGCCTACCCCTCTGGGATACAGGCGTGAATTTATGAATTATGTACGAAGCCATTATATTGAGGGTTCCGTACCCGAAGGGTGCCAAATGGGACCCTATTACTAAGACTTCACTGTCCGTCTGTCTGTCTGTCACCAGGCTGTATCTCATGAACCTTGATAGCTAGGCAGTTGAAATTTTCACAGATGATGTATTTCTGTTGCCGGTAATAAAACAACAAGTACTAAAAACAGAATAAAATAAATAATTGAGGGGGGCTCCCATACAACAAACGTAATTTTTTTGCCGTTTTTTGCTCGATATTAATAACGGCAACAGATAGTCTATTGAAATATTCACAGAATATTTAGTTTTGTGTTTGCTTCAAAAATAAATAATGAAATTAAAAAAGAACAAATATTTAAGAGGGGCTCCCATACCACAAACGTGATTTTTTGGCGTTTTTTCTCGATCTTTGTGTCTAATGTTGTATAGATAATGGTACGGAACCCTTCATACGCGAGTCTGACTAGCACTTGGCCGGCTTTTGTTTATCTTTTAGGAATCGTACGTTTTGGTCGGTTACCTAGAATCAATGAACAATGCGAAACAATTATAGTTTTTTAATTTATTTAATTTAATAGACACAACTTACAGATGTTGGGCTAGGTTAGGTTAGATTAAACAACATTACACACACAATATAGAACTTAGAATCATGCCTAACACCCAATTACAGGGCGTGCACCAACACTCTTGCTTGACCGACAGTTACTTACAAAACTAATTATTTATTATCTGGCTTATAAACTGAAGTGGGATCTGTTAATTATCACACTTTTTTCACAATTCCCAAAGAAAAAAAACAGCATTTAAAACATAAGAAGAAGAAGAAGAAGAAGAAAAAACATTTATTATAAAAACAGTGCACACGCCACAATAACAAAACAAAAAAACAACAAAGAAAATATTTCAACCGAAATGTTATAAAAAAGAAAGGAAAACGAACGGTCACGGCGTGTCACTGCTGCTATAAACGGCAACTGACTCAGCAGTATGCTGAGGGTCAAGCCTTCAGCGCTGATTTTCAGTCAGTGCCAGGAGTTTCCCCGCGAGCGTCACATACCGCGGTGTGGTACAACCGTGAGCAATACTATATATAGTATAATACTATGTAATACAGAATAGTAATTATATACAATAGGATACGTATTATGTATACAGTATGAAACATATACTTAAATTGTTTTTATTAAGTCACTGAATAAACTACGATATACTCAAATAAAATCATACACAAATGAATAAAGGTATATAGCCAGCTTAAAGCATGTTTAAAATTATGAATATAATTAAATTTATATGTACATAAATATATATACATATATAGGTATACTTAATTAAAGAAAAATAAATAAAAATATATAGATATATACAATATTGCCTGGCCCTACCATGCGATTACAGGCTCGTGTCTGTTTTTGTGGCGAGAGGTTGGAAGGGAAGGGAGTGGCGGTTTCTGATGCTCCAGCAAATATGCTTTAAGCTTGCGCCCAAAAGCACATCCACTGGACGCTTCACGGATTGGAGGGGGAATGTCGTTCCAACACTTGGACGCCGCAAACCTGAAACTACCACGGAAAGCCATGGTCCGATGCGCCGGTGTCAGGATCCGTTCCTTGTGCACATACCGTTGTCTGGTGGACCATTCAAGCTTTGCGAACAAATAAGATGGGGTTTTTGTCCGTATCACACCAAAGAGTAGTTTGGCAAGGTGTAGATGCCGACGTGCCTCCATATTCAGAAGCTTTGCTGCGTCCAAGTATGGGCTGACGTGAGATCTAGGAGGGATTTTGAAACAGAAACGTGCACATGCGTTTTGCACACGTTGGATCAACCTTTTTGTCCTACCAAGTATACAGCCACCATAGACGACGTCACAGTAGTTCAATCTGGATAATATTAGTGATTCACTGAGCCTGACACGCAAATCAGTGCTCAGGTAATCGCGTATATTATAAAGAATCTTAAGGCGATAGAAACAATTACTGACTACGTTTCTGACATGATTTTCAAAACGGAGTTCACCATCCATCAGTAAACCAAGATTTTTTGCTTCCATAACCCTTTCTACTGGTTCACCCCTGATGACTATATTTTCGGAGGCTAAGGTTTGTATCGTATTATGGATTTGATGTTTAGTACCAAGTACCATGTACTTAGACTTACCAGGGTTTAGCACAAGACAGCTCCTATCAGACCATGATGCTACGCGATCTAGATCGCTGTTGATGGATTGGACAGCGGTCTTTATGTCAGATGGTACAGTGGAGATGTATAGCTGTGTGTCATCTGCATAAAGATGACGATAAAACGAAATCTAATTAAATTTTTTGCAACATTTTTAATCTCCACACTACTAATTTATCATTGTATACGTCTGGCATGTGGTGAAGATTTAATAGTAGATTATGTACTAAGGGAATAAAACCATGTATTATGTCATGGGCGGCATATTGAACCCTGAGCGGAGCGAAGGACTCCGAGTTAACTCGCGAGCGCAGCGAGGGAGTTAAATTTTAACTCCTGAGCGAAGCGAGGGAGTTATGTAGAGTCCTGAGTGAAGCGAGGGGTTCATACCGCCCGAGACTAAGACATGTTTTATTCCAGAGGTGAATACTCTACTTTTCACACCATCTGGGAGACAATAAAAAGACAGGGCTGCATAAGTTGAAAATATGTATTAAAACCTGAAATTAAATATAAAGTCCACACTTTTTTACGGCTTAGCAACTTAAATTGAATATAACTTTTAAATTCGTATTTGCAATTCGCGCCTTTTTTTCTTTTTTTTGTTGGTGTTTCGCGCGGTCACAGGACACAGTATTTCAGAAAAAAAAAAGAAAAAAAAGATGTGAGTTTCGAACAACAATTCGAATTTCGAATTGCAATGCGGGGCTTCTCCATAGTTTTCATGCGAATTTTGACATTCTAAATTCAAATCACTTTATTCCCTAGGGAAATTCTTCATTATTATTGCCCTCGAGAGACAAGGCCATGCTTTACGATGATATTTGACGGTACGTAATAAGGCATTGTCGAGCAGGAGGTGTGAAAAATACATAGCTGTTTCTTCATTCAGTGTTTATGGAAACAAATTGGTATCAACGTGGTATTACCCTGTTCCACAGTGTGGTCAAATCATAGATCAAACGACCTCTAATACTAAGCCACCCATTCTATGCAACCCCAGTACAAGCGAAGGAACACTGAACTCGACTCCCGAGTCTTGTTTGCTTTTTGCGAGTCAACGAGCGCGACGCTAATCTCTTTGACTTTATGAGCGCCTAGTACATGAGCAAGACTTGCTAAGCTAAAACACCGTATCTGCGGGGTTATTTGGGACGGACGGAACTCGAACGATCGAAACAAAAATAAAAACCGACTTCAAAAATACGTAAATGTAACAAAAAGAGCTACGAAGATTTTTGTATGGGGCCTGGCATAGTTCATAGTGGCGCCCTCTATATTTTTTTCAATATCGTGGAGCATGATGAAACCTAGCTAGATCGATAGAGGACAAAAAAGTAAACAAGAAATTATTAAGGTCACCATGTCCTAAAGTGGCACGTTTAGGAGTTATTGAGCTTTGAAGTTTGTATGAGATTTTTATAAAACTTAACTTTTGAATAATTTTTCACTAAATACTGGACTATATGCTTGGCACCTGTGACTCGTTGCCGATTCTTGACTAAATTGCTAAATAAGTCGTAGAAAAAACACCCAGTTTATTATAGATACCGTATATTAAGGCACCCGAGCGTAGCGAGGATGCTTACAATGCGAGGGTATTACGGGAGCTTTTACCAGAGTTATAAATCTGCTTTTCATCAATCCTATCAGGTAAATAAATAAAATAGTGTATTTAAAGGAAAATTCACAAGATATTTCTTTATTTTAATTACAAATTACACTTAGCTGCTAGACTAATTACAATATACAATTAGGCATTACTTATCATTAAATCATTCTACCGAACAGTGAGCGAGTTATTGATCGGAGAAGTAGGTACCGGAAGAAACATTTGTACTTAAATTAAGTTTCATGGTGGCTGTGTTTAGTTATAAGCATTATCTGATTAAATATTAGCAGTTAAACAATAATTAGGTAGTTAGACCAGAATTTTAATCGAATTGAACGAATTGGATGCATGAATAATACTATAATTTCATGTATATAAGTAGGTAGGTACCTACTAGACATAGCTGCCCAGACTTTAAAAAACATCAAAGTAGGTTTGAATCCCCGAGAAAACTCATATCAAGTGACAAATTCAGTGATGAAACTCAGTTAGTGGAAATTCCATACAAACTTCAAAGCTCAATAACTCCTAAACGTGCCACTTTAGGACATGGTGACTTTAATAATTTCTTTTTTACTTTTTTGTCCTCTATCGATCTAGCTAGGTTTCATCGTGCTCCACGACATTGAAAAAAATATAGAGGGCGCCACTGAGACTATGCCACTAATCTTCGTGGCTCTTTGTTTCTTACTAAGGGGTCAACGTCCAACGTCACACTAATTTCGTGATTTTTTTACTCCACTCCCGTCCTTATTATATGTGAGACCCCCCCTCCGTGAAGCCACATATTTTGCAATTTTACATCTAGATATTATTAAATTAAAATAGCACTTCCAAAATTAGTTTTATTTCCATTTAAATATTTATATTATCAACATCATGTTTTGAAAAAGATGACAAAAAAATAAACTTACAGTTAATACTTTCAAAACGACGCCTGTGACTGTCACCCAGTCTACCGAGACCACGGTACTTGCAAAAATACCGAAAAGTCGGAAAATTGTAAAATTAAAAATAAACGAAAATATCCGTGCAAATTCAGTTTTTATTTAGTCTAGTGCCCGTGTTAACCTTAAAAAATACTAAAGATTAAATTATTAATTATATTTTTAATTGTGATGACGTCACGAAACTTAGGACCCCTCCTCAGAACACAATGTTCTGAGGACCCCTCCCACCCCTTGATGTCACATAAAGTCACACTGCCGACCCTTTCCACCCCTTACTTGTGACGTAGGTATTTGATGTATGGCCCCTGAAGTTGTTAAGCTATTTACAAAAAGTCTTGCACTAAAAACCTATAGCGTAGTTACGAATAAAAACGGTGTTCTAACGTGGTAGAAAATACTGTACAATTTTGTTAGAAAAGGGAACTATTTCATGGTTAATCCAGCCCCGATAGAACTCTTTACTCACACCGTGAGTAGGTACCATGACACCATACATTATAAAAGTACCTACTTATATGAAATTAGTTTAGTTGCAAAGTCACTCGTCCGTAATGTATGCAAAGTACATGTAAACGTTGATGTGCTCTCGATCTACGTATCTAATACGTTTTAAGCTACGTTCACGGCTGCGACGCAGTAGCACATTACAGCTGGTGGAATAAACTGCTTGTTTCGTAACAGCTGCGATCCTTGCTTGATTTGGTTGCGATCCTGGGCTACTGGGGAGAGAGACGTGAATTATCAACCCAGATTTTGGTATTTGCTCTGGCTAATGTGTGACGATGTAATTATGTATAACGACTCATGATGCTGTTACATATCGGTCAAGCATTAGACGGGTCTAATCGCGGTTATATTTATTTATATTCTTTTTGTTACTAACCCGTGCTGAGACCAAATTGAAAAACCTATTTAGAGGCTAACCGTGCCAGAGGTCGCGGGTTAAAGTCCCGGCATGGGTGGAATTTTTAGCGTCTAATTAGGTTTCTACATTTTATTTTTTAGGTCAGGTTTAGGGCTGCTGTTGGGTCGAGCATGCTTATGTGCTTATATAGCCTATTTAAGTCCCACTGCAGGTCACAGGCGTTCTCTCAGAGAGAGAGAGAGTATGGGCTCGTGGTAAACGCTTGCCCACCGCGGATTGCCAATGTCAAGGGCCGAGATATGCGAACACCTCAGTCACTCAGGTTTCCTCACGATCTGTCCCTTCACGGTTAGCGAGCGGTATTGCTGCTACAACTTCACAAATGTACGTAACTTAGGAAACAAACTCATTGGTACATGCCGCGATTCCAACCCACGACCTCCCGGGTGAAAGGCCGGCGTTCTACTGCTCCGCTATCACCGCTTAACAACAGCCTTAATAAGTTTGTCTAAAAAATATCCACGATTAGACCCGTTTAATGTTTTATCTAACTAATTTGTATTTACTGATGATATTTTTTTCGACATTTCGGAATTGCTCTCGCAATAAAAGTTTTTTTTTGTATTGATGAGTAGAACACACTCAAGTTTCGCCAAACGTATTTTAACACCCTATATTTTACAGCTCAACCGGCATAGGTGCAGCAAATCTACTGCCGAGTAACACTCCAAGCTTCATACATTACATAAGCTCAAGCCTGTACCTATCTCGGAGGCGTAGGCAGAGACGGTTTGCCTGACAAATCTCTTTCACTTCATCAACATTCATTAGTCGTTACATGCACGCACTGCGGTTTTATCCCGCCATTGGCTTATACAGCCCCCATTCGGCCGAAGTATGTCCGCCTGGGACGTAGTTTACCGGCTCTTCCACCCTCTTTTGCTTGATATATTTCTTTCGTCAGTCTTTCTTCCTTCATCCTCCCCATATGCCCAAACCCATGCAAGTTTCCTTCCTCAATTCCAGTCACTATCTACACACATACGTCCTGTACATAACACGTAACGCTTTGTATACCCCCCCCCCCCACCCCCGTGAGTGCTCAGTGTCAGTCACTGTGCCAACTGCCACGCGCTTCGTCAACACCATGTAGGACCTAGGTGGGTAAATACATAATTCAACCGGGCTGCGGTGCGGGGTCACAGCTGTGGGGTGGTGTGGTCGCTGTTTTCCGGCTGGACGAGATTTTATAGGTTAGCGTATCTCTATAATAAAACCGACCAAGTGCGTGGCGGGCCACACGCAATGCAAACGTATTTTTTTGCCGTTTTTTGCTCGATATTAATAACAGCAACAGTTAGACTCATGAAATATTTACTTACAGAATATTTAGTTCTGTGCTCGCTTCAAAAATAAATAATGAAATTTAAAATATATATTATGTAAGTAGGCTCCCATACAACAAACAGGACTTTTTGCCGTTTTTCTCGATCTTTGTGTCTAATGTTGTATAGATAATGGTACGGAACCGGATAATCGTGCGCGAGTCCGACTCGCAATTGGCCGGTTTTTATTTATCTCTTAGGATTTGTACGTTTTGGTCACTTACCTAGAGTCATTGAACAATGCTCGTTGCGCAATAACGATTGATTTATTGATTTATTTTATTTAATAGACTCAGCTAACAGATGTTAGGCTAAGTTAGGTTAGATTAAACAACATTACAAACACAATATAGAACTTAGAATCTTGCCTAACACCCAATTACAGGGAGTGCACCAACATTCTGCTTGACCGACAGTTACTTACAAAACTAATTATTTATGATCTCGCTTATAAACTAAAGTGGGATCTGTTAATTATCACATTTTTTTAGTTAAATCTAAATACCTAAACCAAAGATAAAAAACAGCATTTAAAACACAAAATGAAAATCTAATTAAATTTGGTGGCAACATTTTTGATCTCCACACTACTAATTTATCATTGTATACGTCTGGCATGTGGTGAAGATTTAAAATACATAGCTGTTTCTTCATTCATTGTTTATTGAAACAAATTGGTATCACCGTGGTATTCCACAGTGTGGTCAAATCACAGATCAAACGACCTCTAATACTAAGCCACACATTTCTATGCAACCCCAGTACAAGCGAAGGAACACTGAACTCGACTCCCGAGTCTTGTTTGCTTGCGAGTCGACGAGCGCGTGCGTGGTTCGACGCGACGCTAATCTCTTCGACTTTATGAGCGCCTAGTACATGTGCAAGACTTGCTAAGCTAAAACACCGTATCTGCGGGGTTATTTGGGACGGACTCTTCTTGGAAAACTTAACAAAGGAGAAAGACGGTCGGTCATAAATTAATATAACCCTGGGCCTAGGTGTTAACAAGACGAAAGCAACGTATATTTAAAGAGTACATGTCAAGTAACAATCGTGGAAAATTCGGTGATTTTTGGCAATCCAGGAGCTGAGATATAGGGGATACAATAAAAATTAGGTTAGGTATGCGGCTTTAGCTATGTAGGTACTTACAGATTCGGATGCGTGCCGCCATTCACGAATAAACTGACAGAGTTGCTTCGTCATCTAAAGCACGATGGCCTAATGTATTGCAACGTCCAGTTGCTATACCGCAATTAATACAGCGATCCATGACAAAAATCCAATCGTAATGCGTGAACAAGGATCCAAAATAACAAGCCAAAATAAGTCGTGTAAGCAGGTTTCGTGGTGTCCAGGGAAGAAGCAAGGGTCGTCAAGGTCAGTAAGGTTCGCAAAGTCTGTGAGAAGCTGAGGTCGTCGAAAAATCAAAGACACTAAAGGCACACTCAAAACGCACGGAACGCAACGAAACGAGTAAGATTTTTTCAATTCAATTCTTAATTATGGCTACCCTAAGGATTCTGCCAATGTTTTTATGACAGCGGGTATTTTGTCATTTTTATGACAATGTCAAGGTGTAATTGTTTTTAGATTATAATGGCGTGGCCAGACACTTCTTTAGTTACGAGAAAATCGATTTATATTTTTAAAAATAATCGATTTCTATATTAAATGGCTGAAGATATATTTTTTACGAAGATATTTTCACATTTTATTGTGGAGTTATAGCATGTTATGTATATGTGAAGCATTCTGAATCCAATAAAGTGAAGTTAAACCTATTAACAATTATTTTAATCGATTATGACGATTTCAATCGATTACACTTTTACTTATTTCCAGTTTTCTCGTTTCCTAGATTGTGAATTTATCTGAGTTTTTGTACTTTAAACCACAAAAATATAACTAATTTTTTGAACCTAATTTCAACTTGTTAACTTTGGGCCCAGAGCCTTCTTTCTCCTTTCGTGTTTTTACCCCTGCCCGTCCTTGTGGTCACATTTGGACGAAAGCAACTGTTAGTTTACTACCCTCGGCAAAAAATTATTAAGTCACGTTCCAAAAATATTTTGGCAACTTTTTTAATTTCAATTTGCAAAACAATAATTTTATATAAACTCAAAAATATTGATTATTATAGTCGTCGAAATATAAGAATCCCGTTTTGACAGCTACAAAAACCAAGAATCTAACCTAGTTTGAGATCAAAATCATTAAAAGTAAATCCAAAGTATGCATTTTCGTGTAGCTGTCAAAACGGGCTTCTTATATTTAGTTATTGAAATTAAAATTCAATCCACAAAACAATTATTTTATATACAATCAAAAATATTGATTATTACTTATTGAAATTAAAATCAAATCTACAGTCACACTTCCAGCAAGGGGGTCTCGTGCACGTTCCCATGCTGTAGCTATAAACCAGAAATTTGGATGCCGGCGTATCTCTATTGCCTCGCGTATCGTTCTAGGAAAGAAACGGTCCTCTCGGGCTAGAACTTGAACTTAATCAAAATGAATGAAGTGGTTGGTAATAATACAACCGCCCATTTTTCGGATTCAGTTACATCCATATTTTGTATAATATTATACAAAAATTTTACAACGCAAATAAAAAAATAAAAAAATTTAAACTGTTTATTTTAAAAAAAGAACTACATATAAATCCATCTCTGGAAGCTGAATCTTCCACATGAGATTATATTGCTTCCAGAGGTTGGTCTAAGATGTTAAGTGATCTAAATTAATTAGACTACATACTTATATAAATTAATTTATAAGTAAGAGTATAGGCGTGCAGAAAAACACGGTATACATGCAAACGATTAATTTTACATTATATAGAATAATACTTACTAATGTTAATATTAATTTTAATAATAATGTTAATATTAATATCAACATTAGTAATAGTTAATAATTAATAGATTAATATATGAGAGGTTTCAGGCCCTGCCTGGGTAGTACAACTACGCTAGTCGCACGTTTTAAATGTCAAAAGTCGCGACTTTCCAGTGCATTAACTGTCACATTCTGTCATTTTAACGTCACAGAACGTGTGACCCGTCGTCATGCCATCGTACAGTCGACAGCTCGTCAACCTCTACATTTCAGTTGCAAAGTCGCCCGTAACGCAAAGGAGTAGAGTGCATGGATGTATACCATGATGATGTGCTGTCGACTGTACTACCCATGTTTCGCCACACAGAAGGGACGTGGGGCGAGAGCGCGGAAAAGACGCGTCGTCTTTCCAATTCACTTTCATACGAAATGTACTGAAGGGAGGATGAAACCCACACAGAAGAGACGAGGCGGTTTGCGCCCTCGCGAGGGCGCGAATTCTATACGATTCCGGACACAGAAGGCACGTGGGGCGAAGCCGCAGAAAATAGCTGTTAATCCAATTCACTTTCATACATTTTGTATGATGAACTAGATTTAACGACGCTAGTCTTATCCGCGCCCCCGTCCCCGATCCCTTCTGTGTGGCCGCTCCAACATGCCAAGTCCTGTGTGTCAGTGTGTGTGCGAGTGTGCCAGGATCACATTATAGTAGCGCCATCTGTTGATTTTTCTTCAAACTACGCTGGAATACCGGAAAACCATGTAACTTCTGGTCAATTTTTATTTCAAACTATAATTAAGGAAAAGAAGGTCTCCATAACAGTATCGTCTTTTGAAGGTTTTTCGATATCGATTACGTACAAGAAAGCTGGTGCTACATTTTTCTGTTTCCCTGGTACAAAGTCGACCGAACGAAGCAGCATCGATTCGATTGATCCAATCGATCCGGATTCGGTTTGATACACGCAATGACGCAACACTGTCACACACACGTGCACACGCAACACGCTCGACGCCCCTGTATGACGAGTATGACGACGCGTAGTGACTCAAGAGTGACTGACGCTCGCTCATTTATTTATCACGCAAGCAAATAAAGCAAGCAAAGCTATTTCCGTGAAACTTTGACTTTTTCACACCTGCTATTCAGAAAAGATCCCTTGATTCCCTCAAATGACGGATCAAAGTTGTACTTTTCTTCCCTGATATTCCAGTTTTTTTTTATTGCCCTCAGCATGATCCGTGTGCAGATTTTCACAAAATGTAATTCCAATTCGATTTTATTTTGTTGCAATCGATCATAATTGTCTTCCACACTTCTTTCGATATCTTAATTGTTTGATTTAAATTTTCATTATAGCAGGTGTGAAAAGCAGTGTGTCACTCAGTAGCAAAATTATATCCGTCTTGGGCGTAAACACTTGAATCCCTCGCTACGCTCAAGATTCTACTTTAGAATCCCTCGCTACGCTCAAGATTCTACTTCAGAATCCCTCGCTACGCTCGGGATTCTATTGTAGAATATTTCGCTTCACTCAGGATTCAATATACCGCCCTCGCCGTAAATATATCATTTTGCTCCCTTGAGACACAATCTACTATTAATTTAAGAAAGGAAATTGTGAGCCAAAATGGTAAAAATCTAAAAATGGCTATAATTTTAGTCCGTGTGTATCGTCAGAAGATAATCATCAAATTCAGCAATGATCCATCATCGACCTTAATCGTTGGAGCTTCTCTCATCAAGTAAAAATCATGGTTATCGTGTTCATCAACTTCCTAGGGTCACATGAATCGCTAGGTAAGAATCTACTGTCGGTCACACAAATATTTTTCGGCGATCGCGCGCTTAAAAATCGATGTCGCAATCGCTTTGATTTTCTGTGAGCCTAGTATAATGGGCAAAGATTTGCGCAAGCGCGCCGCTTCGTGCGCAGTGATCGTGCCGGAGCGTGCGCGCGCGCATGACAGTTTTCGTCACCTGAAGAACAGCTTATAATACACAGTCAGCTACCAATTTTCGTACATAATCCTTAGGGGATAAGGTAAATTTTGGCCCGACATCTCTCTGAAGGTGGAGAGGCGATTGTCAGTATTGCCTGTGGTACTGAAAGAGAAACGTGCGCACGCGGCGCGCTCTTGAATCTGTGTGGGTTGAAATGTTGTCTACGTTATTTATCTACAGAATATTTTTTTTCTAACGTACATAATGTTTTCATAAATGTATATTGGTTAGTTTCTTTAAAATCTCTTAGCGAATCCCTACTGTCTAGCTTTACAAATCGGATGGCTCTCTTCTGCAAAATGAAGATAGTGTCAAAACTCTCAATGTCTGCTGCTGCCCAAGGCCCGGCCCCATAATAAAATAGCCGCGTAGGACATAATGCTATGGCGAAGCATTATGTCCTATATAACGCAAGACATAATAATACACTCGACTGTATTAGGACCCGCGTAGGACATAATAATAGGGGTTAAAGTATGAAATTGCCGTTTTATTGCAATAGGTTCTTTGAATTGACATAGAATCTTCATGGTTTGAGGTTTTCGAATGAAACTTTTTTCTAATGGTTTCTATGATGTTCTTTTTTTAAAAAATGTGAAACATTTGAATATCGACTTTCAATTGTTTTTGTTATTCAATTTAGACAAGAAAGATGGATACTGCGAAAATTCGAGTGATTATGAGGCACCCATTTTTCGTATTTTTTTATTTTATTGATTTGACGCAAGTGAGTCAATATTGTGGGTAAGGTAACATTAAACCATGCCGCTAATTCCTGGGTAGTTTGACTAGGGTTGGCTTCCACTATCTCTCTTAATTCATCGTTATTCACCTGTGTGGGCGGTCTTCCTCGTGGCTCGTTCTTTAAGTCGAAATTTCCATCACGAAAGCGTTTAAACCAAAATCGCACGGTGCGTTCATTAAGTAGACCCCTCTCCAAACGCAGCATTGATATTGCGGGCTGTGTCTGCCGCGTTAGTTCCGCGTCGGAACTCTTATTCAAAAATCCCTCGAATTTTCGCAGTATCCATCTTTCTTGTCTAAATTGAATAACAAAAACAATTGAAAGTCGATATTCAAATGTTTCACATTTTTTTAAAAAAGAACATCATAGAAACCATTTGAAAAAAGTTTCATTCGAAAACCTCAAACCATGAAGATTCTATGTCAATTCAAAGAACCTATTGCAATAAAACGGCAATTTCATACTTTAAACCCTAATACTATGGCGTAGCATTATGTCCTATAATATAACGTAGGACATAATAGTATTCTCGACTGTATTAGGTTATCATAATACTATGATAACCCAATACAGTCGACAGTGTTACGGTTACGTTATAGAAGGGCTTATCGTATGTAAAATAATAATAATATATTCGTGCCCCACCACCACTAGCACCACATACGCAAGTCGGTCTACGTCGCAATCTGCGGGCCGGTAAAAAGCGATTCGAATCATTCACTAGCAGACAGTCCATGATTTTTATAAACTAAGGCGCGAAACACACGGGACGTGGGGCGAGGCCGCGGTATGATGTATGTCTATGTATAGAGTCACAAACTGAGAGCGACCGCGGAGCAAGGACTGTGTGTGGTCTGTGAATCTATACATAATATTACCGCGCCCTGCCTCGCCCCACGTCCGGCGTCCCATCTGCTTCGCGCCTAATGTCGAAAGCTTAGGTCAAGGTGGTCAAGTGTTTAATTCTTTCCGAATACAGAAAAGTATTCCGGAATTTACGGATGTGTGCTGCTTGGCCATAGGGTCTACTTAGTCAGAGAGCCTTTTAGAGTTGCTCTAAGTACTTGCACTGCGTAGTGGGCGGTTTTGACAAAAATGGTGCATATAATACAAAATACGAAGTTTCGGGATAGTAGAGTTTTTTTATTAATTAATTAATTTTTAATTTGTAATTTTAATTCATTTCGTAATATATAAAAATATTGGACCTTGTTGCCCGAAGTAAAATATTTATTATTATTATATCATAAAATAAGTAAAAAAACTGACTTCAGAAGCTCATACACTTTCTCATGCATCCCACCAAATTTATATGGGACCACTAATAAGGTACCTACCCCCTTTCTAATTGATTATGAAATCGAACGTGGTAAAGAACGACGGCGAATTGAAAACCGCCTCAAATGTCATTCCTGGGCCGAGTTTCATAAAACAACAATTCGTATTTTATTACGGCATTTCGTACATCGAAATATCATAGTAAACCACGAATTGTAGTTCTATGAAACAGGCCCCTGGTGAACGGGTGGCCCCCCAATAAAGAATATTCTATCTATCTACCTATCTTTTTTTGAAGTCGGTTAAAAAATAAACAATATTCTATACTATACTAGTGCTTTCGCTCGCATAGATCGGGTTAAACCTACGTAAATCCGTCAATAACAACACGCTACGCTGTTGTCGCCAATATTGTGAGTGAATAATTATTGTTCAACATGTTTCTTTTGTTGACTGTGTCAACTATGCCGACTATGTCGGGACTGTGCTACTGTGTATTATTACAATACGGTATTTGACACGATCAACAATAAATTATTTCATATTTTATGCTCGATTAAAACAAAAATTACAAAATATCTCGAAAAATGTATCACTTTTAGTCAATTACTAGTTATTACAATTTTTAAATAGATTAAACATAAAAGAGTGCTCTGAAATGTGACGTCATAAGCAAGTATTTTCATACAAAATTCCGTTTTAAAAGTAACTCATTTGATATTTTGTCAAATACCCAATTATACTGCGTTTATACTAGTCGGAATAATTAATGGTTGATAGGATTACAGTTGCCAGCACTTCAACCGTTTTGCAATATTGCCCGTAATGTAATCAATGCACATCATAATGATATAATAATAATTATAAAGGTCGATGTGATGTCGACGTGCGACTAGTGCGGATGTTGTATGCAGCCTGTTGTTGGTGACGGGTAAAATACGCATATCATAGATTGTACCGACCGACCGACCGGTTGACAGAACAAGACAAGCCAGACACTCACAACTTCAGTACATAACATGACATATACTCACACCTGTATCCCGGAGGGGTAGGCAGAGACCATATTTTGCTTGCCACTTGCCAAGAGCATGAGAAACCTCTTTCGCTTCATCAACATTCATTTGTCGTTGCGTGCACGCACGCCGGTTTTGGGTACTTTTTATCTTCCCCTTTGCCAAAACATCACAGTCACAACTTCACACGAGGCAAAATAAATACAGAGCTACTACCTATGTCCTCGCGGTCGTGGTCGCGACAACCATTGGTTTGAGGGAAAACCACTGCGGTAACTTGATGAACGATGTAAGATTACAGATAAATATATACAGGGCGTCCCACGGCTTTGCCACATGGAGGGAAAGTTCCTTGAATATTGTAGATAGAACATTTCACTGAAAGAAGACATTATTTTATTTTTAAAAACAATTTAAACTGCATTCATAGATTTTTAAATAATTACATGCTTGAACCGGGAATCGAACCCGCTACACGATAAAAAAAATACCCTGTGGCTTTATCACACCGATCGAAAGGCTTCATCATAAGGATTATTTTTTGCTAAATAACATAGTGTCGGAAATAAAATAAAGACCATTAATTTTAACATTAACCAACAAACAACTCTCTAATACTAAGTCACACATTTCTATGCAACCCCAGTACAAGCGAAGACACTGAACTCGACTCCCGTCTTGTTGCGAGTCGACGAGCGCGCGCGACGCTAATCTCTTTGACTTTATGAGCGCCTAGTAATGTGCAAGACTTGCTAAGCTAAAACGCCGTATCTGCGGGGTTATTAGGGACGAACGGACAGATCCGATCTCTCTGTGTGTTGAAAACGTAACAAAAATAAAAACCGACTTCAAAATACGTAAATGTAACAAAAATTTTGTTCTTACTAAGGGCATTGATTAATGCTAGCTAGGGTCTATCCAACATCAGATCAATTTCGTGATTTTTCACGATAAAAAAATTACCCTGTAGCTTTATCACACCGATCGAAATTCATCATAAGGATTATTTTTTGCTAAATGAATGACGTAGTGTCAGAAATAAAATAAAAACCATGAATTTTAACATTAACTAACAACTAGCAAATTGTTAATAGTAGTTTATGTGACTGTCACATAATGAGGGTTATTAAAACACGAGCGAGATTTTAAAAAACGAGCCTTGGCGAGTTTTTTAATAGCATTCGCGAGTGTTTTAATACCAAGTTATGTGCAGTCTCATACACTTGATACACTACTTTATCTACACTCATAATGAAATTTTTGAAACAAAATGGCGCAATTTCGACAAAAGTATCTTGACATTCAATCGTCTGCACTCAGTTTTGCGCGCGCAATTTTAGGTATTTTTAGTTGCACTTTTGGTAGGTACCACGACAATGAAATTAGGTTTTTTATAGTCAACTTTTGACATTAAAAAAAAAACTTAAGTTTTGTTCCGTGATCACAGCAACACTTTAAAAAAAATAACTGTAACATAAAGTGAAAAATCTGACCTTTAATGTAACTTTATAAATATTACACTTTTTGTTTTTAATTTTGAATTCTTAATTTGAAGATTATGATATGAGTGTAGATAAACTACTGTTAAACGCTGTCTGTTATTTTTTCGCATGCCCTTTGGCAAACTAAGATCGGATAGCTCACGAGAAACCGGGGTGGGGGGGGGAGGTAAGTGGCGTAATGTAGGTACATGACACTAACTTGATTGCTTTACTTAAAGGATGCCGAATGCCGCCCTGAGTGAGACAGGCGAGCAACAAGCGAAACTCTACTTCAATAGTATAAATTAACGTCTTTCGCTACACAAAGCCGTCATCGAGGCACATAGGCACATACTGCAGTGGCGCGCATATCAGGCGCTAACGGCTGAAGGACGTCGCGCCCGCACGTAGGGTTGCCAACTCGCCACACTGGAATAAGGAGCAATATTTCTGAATGCTGGCAATGTGGGGTTGATTACCGGAGAAATAAATAATGAGCCTGATGTCATCCGGATCAGACAGGCAAGCAACAAGCGAGACTTTGCTGCATTATTATAAATTGAGGTCTTTCGCTACACAAAGCCGTCCCAGCACAATGTTGATTCTTTTATCTGAGCTGCGACAGACACGCCGCAACGTACACAATACACCTACCTACTTATATGATTTCGTTTTAATTGTAAGCATACTTTATTGCACACAAGACATTTAACAGGACGTTACATAAGAAATTACATGTACAAAGGCGAGCTTATCTCTGTAAGAGATTTCTTCCAGCAAACCTTCGGATATAGGAGAAGCAGTAGAAAAACGGGTTGCTTTTATCAATGTAATTTTATATTTTCTGAGCTTAACACGAGCACTAGACATAATAAAACTGAATTAGGACGGATATTTACTCGTTTACTTTTCCATTTTACAATTTTCCGACGTTTCGGTACTTTTGCAAGTGCAATTGTAAAATGGATGTAATTTGTTAACTTTTATTTTTTGGGGTTCCGTACACGAAGGGTGCCAAACGGGACCCTATTACTAAGACTTCACTGTACGTCTGTCTGTCTGTCTGTCTGTTCGTCGTGTCTGTCCGTCTGTCTGTCTGTCTGTCACCAGGCTGTATCTCATGAACCGTGATAGCTAGGCAGTTGTAATTTTCACAGATGATGTATTTCTGTTGCCGCTGTTACAACAAATACTAGAATAAATATTTTTCCCATACACCAAACGATTTTTTGCCGTTTTTTGCTCGATATTAATAACGGCAATAGGAACACGCTTGAAATATTCACAGAATATTCTATATTCGCTTCAAAAATAAATAATTAAATTAAAATAAAATATTTAAGGGGGCTCCCATACAACAAACGCGATTTTTTGCCGTTTTTAGGGTTCCGTAGTCCGACAAGGAAACCTTATAGTTTCTTCCTGTCCTGTCTGTCTGTACCTCTCCCCCCTAACATGAAAAGTGAGGATGATTTTTTTTCTCGTCTACCCCATCATATGGGGCATCGTTGGATTGTCATAAGTCATAAGCAGCCT
This sequence comes from Yponomeuta malinellus, assembly GCA_947308005.1. NCBI lineage: Eukaryota > Metazoa > Arthropoda > Insecta > Lepidoptera > Yponomeutidae > Yponomeuta > Yponomeuta malinellus. The sequence goes on from OX371017.1 coordinate 10,292,429, forward strand.
ATATACGTCCCACTGTAGGGCACAGGCCTTCTCTCAGAGAGAGAGTATAGTACCACGCGTGCCCACCACGGATTGGCGATTTCAAGCGCCGAGGCATGTGATTAGCTCAGACACCCAGGTTTCCTCACGATGTTTTCCTTCACCGTTAGCGAGTGGTATTGCTTCTATAACTTTACAAATGTACATAATTTAGAAAACAAAGTCATAGGTACATGCCCGCACTGGGAATCGAACCTGGGTCTCCCGCTTCCGAGTCCAATGTTCTACCCACTAGGCTACCAAAGCGGGGCATCGTTGGATTGGTCATGGAAAAATATTGTGGGTGTACGATAACTATTTTTTGATTTAGGGTTCCGTTTGCGAAATATTAAGCTTTAAAGTGCAAATTTTTGTCGGAGTAGGGCGTCGTCCCCCCTCCCCTCTCCTGGCTAAACGGTTGATGGTAGAAACGTGAAAACATTCAGGGAAGTAGCACATATAATGAAGTTTATGGTATCACGGCTAAGTAGGCTTTACTAGTTAACGAGTAATAGGCAACCAACTTATAAAAATTTCGTACAAAATCCATTGAAAGTGACTTCGATGAAGTTGTTAGTTCTGTTAAGCAGATAAAAAAATCCCTCTTTCTACGGAACCCTACATTGCACCTGGCCCGACATGCACTTGGCCGGTTTTTTCTTGATCTTTGTGTCTATTTTTTTTATAGATAATGCTACGGAACCCTTCGTGCGCGAGTCCGTCTCGCACTTGGCCGGTTTTTTTTCTTATGTTGTGTTATGCCGTTCCAATTCCAATTTCTTTTATTTCTTTACTTACTCGTATCACGTAGAAATATTCTAACCCACAATACGTAACATGTGACAAAAGGCTCTCACGCCTGTATCCCAGAGGGGTAGGCAGAGACCAGGGACTGCCACTTGCCACGATCCTGACGGATCACTTTCGCTTCCTCAACATTCATTAGTGGTCGAATTTATCTTGCCCTTTGCTAATAAATCACCTATTTTCCCCTTTTTTATGTATTAGGTTGCTTTTTTCATGTTTTTGTCACGTGTTTGATGTTATAGTGATTACAAATATAAAACGTCTGAATAAAAACATGTAACAAGACAATCTAATAAGTAATCCAAATAAATCCCAACTAGAGGGAATTTCGGAACGGGAATCGTTCCCAAAATTCCCAGGAACGGCACGTTTGCGGTCCCAAGTCCCAACCACCTGGTTCGCGTTTCGTAAAACTACTGCGCGGCTGTGTCACAGTGCGGGAATCTTCCCCACGGTTCCCGGGAACGGTGCCTTTATGGTGCCGACCGTCTGGCAATGCGGCAAGTCGGCAACCCTAGCCGGCCGGCAGCGGTGGCGGGCGGGACGGACGGAGCGGGGCCGAGTGCGAGCATTATCGGCGGCGCGACGCGCTGCGGGCCGGCGGCGATCGGATCGGCCCACCGCGTCTGTATTGTGTGTCCGTGTGGGCGAGAGCCCGTTCGCCCGCCGGCTCCGCTCGGAACAAATTAATTTTATTCGCCGCGCTCGTGCAGAAATAGCGGCCGCTGGAGATTAATAATTCGATCCGTGGCGGTGGGTTTCTTTGCGCGCCCACTGGACCGGCGACAGATGGTTTCAAATGCACAATAGGAATAATGAAATTGTGTTTGCATCTGGAATTAAGAGGAAAAAATGCATTAAGTACATATAGGTTTTTATTCTTTTAATATGCAATGTATGATACGTCCTTGAACGTAGTCTTACATGCGTTCCTTTTTAATTGATGCTTCATACGTGAAATCAGAAGAATCAGTTTCAATCTTGGTCCACCACCAAAACATCGAACTTAAATAATTGCGTCTCTAAACTCCGACTCTGCGCTCCATCCACAGTCCACACAGTAGCGGGCCAACAAAACCAGTCTCGTTAACCGCGCACAAAGGGCGAACGCCCCAGCCGTACGGGCCGCTGTATTGTTTCGCGGGCAATTAGCGAGCGGGGCACGTGCCCGCCAGTGCACCGCGCGCCTCTGACGCGAGCGGCCGCGCGACGTTTCCCGCCATCGCCGTTCCAGTCTCACGGCCCGTACGCGGACGATACGTTTCGCGAGAGGTTGAAACCACGCGCTCGCCGTGGGACCTTTGTTTTTGTCGCGGACTTTGTTTTTCTTTGGTTCGTTGAGGATTCTGTTTCCCTGGTGTGTGCTGATGGGACGGGACCTGTTGTGGAAAAGTGTTTTTTTGGAAGTTTTCTTCGTGGAAACTTGTTTTGGTTACTTTTTTCGCATTGGATTTTAACGGTCCGGTTGAAATGGCTTTCTCTGTGTAACTAACTGCAGCTGCAGTAACTGCAAAACTTGTTAAAAGTAAGTTTTGCTTCGAAATGGGAACAAAGCCAATTTAAAATTTAGTTAAAAAAAAGGAGAGCACTGCTTATCCGGCCAAACGAGAGCAAAATAGCGTACCGCTGCGCTGTCCCGAAGCTTCCCCTCCCATCGACGCACATTGGTCCGGTGCGCGGCATCGCCGAAACTTTGCCGACGGAGTTGCCAAAGTCTACACCAGCCACACTCAACCTTTGTTTTTCTTGACCTAACAAATTGAATACACCCTGTTAGCGGCTGTTTGCGACGGAATAAACTTTTTGGGCTTTAAATTATTTTATCTGCCGCGTTTCCGAATAGGTGCATAAACAAATTAAACAAAGACATTGATTGGATTGACCTCACGTCCTAATGTGGTAACAGGCAAATGTGTAAACTTTGATATCGATAAGTTTGACACTAGCAAGTAATTTTAGCTCTGTTTAATAATTGAAAAAATATTCTACACAATTTTCTGAATAATATGTTGCCTTTTTTCACCATTTTGCTAAATTATCAGATAGGTACTTAATTGTTAGATTTACAGTCTCTCTTTATTGTTTCGCTTTACGAGATAATGCAACTATACTTAATTAGGTACAATTCAACTTTGCGATTTGCGCAAAAAAAAACTTAACTACGTTTAGTAACGTCAATTTATCGAATATAGGTAACCGAATAACCTTTAGGCGAGTCGGCTTTGTTCCAGTACTTACTGAACTATTTGGCGCATCGCTCAGCTTTTTTTCCCACTAAACTTTGAGTAATTTTCCTTGCCGCGATAAGAATTACTGCAAATGCTCCAATTTTTTATTTGAAAAAGAAGATTGGATTAGGCTGAGTATGGCTGGTTTATACGTACCTACGGGACGATTGAATTTCAAACTTACTGACGCATTTCGATGTCATCAGGTTAACTCGCTGTGATCAACTTACAGCAACAGTTTCATTTAATATGCATTGATTGATCTATTGACAAAATAGAAAGAGTACCAAGGCAACTAACGATTAAACTCTTTCACAGTGCGAAAGTGACAAACCGGTGACTAAATATAGTTAAAGTGAATGACAGTGTAAATTGTAAAGTGAAAGCCTAAAAATGGCTGCAGCTATGATAGCGGAGCGTGGACTTCGCAAAAAACTAACTCAAGAAGCCATTCCTGAGAAAACTCCACGGAAACCCTCCAAACGCAAATCCACGGCAAGCACCTCCAGGAACGATAAAAAGAACGAGCAGAACAATAACAAAAAGCCGAAGATTCAAACTGGCGACCCAAAACTCGACCTTTTCTCCACTTACCAGCCTTGGGTCATTCAAACCTACGGGGACCTGGCGAAGACTAAAACTATAACACTCAAAAAGTACGCTAGAATCTTGCGCACGTTACGAGGGGAAGAATGCAATAGCTCCGACAGCTCTAAGTTCCGTTTTTGGGTGAAAGCTAAGGGTTTCCACGTGGGGAAGCCACCAGGGTATGATGCCAAGCCAGCGGATGGCATAGTGTGTCGCTACAGTGTGTTAGATGCCGAAGGATGTGCCCGAGGGCCAGACGGACACGAGATCTACAGCGGCTCGCAGAAAGATCCACCTTTGTACATCCCTACGCCTCCTTTGAAGGTAAGTCATCTTCAGCCATATTTCAGTGTCTGCAGAGTTCTTCAATATCTTTATTATCATTTCACGTTTGGAAAGTTTTGTAACCCCAAATTCTGCTTTGAAGTTAAGTGATCTTCAACAGAAATACTTTAGTGCCTATATGATTCACTGATATCTTTGTTATTAATAATAACAACTTATTATTTCAAAAAGAAGAATTTTGGCTCCAAAATTTGTAATAGCAAAAATTTACTGTAATATTTTCCGTGTGGCGCTGGATTAAGAATAGCGTCACTCCATTTCCTTCCGTGGCTGTCGTAGAAGGCGACTAAGGAAATCAATTATCAGGACACGGGCAGCAGCGTCTTCCTGAGATTCCCACCTTATACTGCGATCGCCAACCCACCTGCCAAGCGTGGAGATTATGGCAAAACCCCTCATGGTTATGAAAACCACGAAGGAGGCCTATTTTCTGCAGTGGGCGTCAAATGGCTGATGATGATGATGACCGTAATATTAACAAGCCATCAATTTCTTTCCTCTCTTACGGTCTGTGTCAACACTTTTTGTGTGACTGATACGACATTTAATACGAATCAATTCCGTGAATTACCGTGAAACTGTAACCGTCAGTCTGGTCCCGTACAAACTAAAATCGTAATCTACGTAAATGGGCAATCCCAGACCAGGTTGTCAACGCCTCGCACCCTCGTTAGACAGACACAGCTCAAGATAACCATCAATAATAGCCTCCCGAAGGATTTGTGGGCGGCCGACAATCTCTGGGGCACCGCAAGGGTCCCCATGGGACACGGGTTATTTAGGGATTATCTCACCATTGGCAACGATTTTGGTTGATTGCTGGTATGCGTAGGCTTTGAAGTGATTTTCTTTGAAGATTCGGCTTCAGAGTTTTAAAAAAGCGTATAAATTCCGACAAACAAAACACATAAAAGTAAATTGGACTTCTGTCTAACTTTTAGGCTAACCTGATTGCCATTAATTTTACGTACCCAACTATGAAATAAGTAAATTCAGAAACCTATCGGTCCGGTGATCAAGCAACATTCTCGCTTTGCGTTCCCAGAGATTGGATATCATCATATCATCATCATTAGTGCTGGCCTGTGCCCGTCCAATGCGCATGCTCGTTTATCACGCATACACCACCACATCCACATGACCCCTCTTACTTGCAAAAATGGTATCTACGTCCTTGCGATAAGGTTTATAAGGTAGACTTGTCAAATTGTTAATGTTGTCTGGTTTTTCAGCCGCTCGGCCCGTTGGTGTGACATTATTCACTGTTATTTGAAGTTGCGCATTAGCGTAGCTCAGATCTTAACTGTTGTGCTGGTCAGCAATTGATATCTAGTTACTGGCCTGGCGATTAGTACAACGACATAATACTTACATCGATTCAAAGTTATCACTAATGTCCTTCAGCCTTTCTTTGTTCACTATTATGTATCCTTTTTCTTTATCTAATAGGTATTTTTTTATTAACCGACTTCAAAAAGGAGGAGGTTATCAATTCGACGCGTAATTTTTTTTAATTTTTTTATTTGGCTATGTTCCTCCATAACTCCGTCAAATCTTAACCGATTTCGACAATTCTTTTTTTGTTCGAATGTCCCATTTTGTCCCATTGGTCCCATTTTTTAATTTGATGAAGATCTGATGGAGACTTTCAGAGATGGAGAACGGAACTCTTCAATGGATAGCAGTAAATAAGCCCTATTGGGGCCCATCCTTTAGTAATATCCGTATGTTTCATAAAATTGCATAAAAGTAGTCCCAAGTTAATTTGGTGATGTTCTGGTGAGGACTTTCGGAGATGGCAATTTAGAACATCAAATTTTTAAGCAACGAATTAAGTAGGGTAAATTATGGTTATAAGGGACTTATTTATTTTTCTCCCGCTCCCCCACTAAAGATTGAAATATAAAAAATTTTAAACAAAAAATAAAAACTGACTTCGAGAGTCAAGACTTACTAACACATATATTTTGGTCACCGGCTCCAAATTATACTTCTACAATACCTACATATATAAATACTTCTAAATATTTAAATTATTACTGACTTTTTAGTGCTGTAGTGTTTTGAAGTCGGTTTTTATTTTATATTTAAATGTTTTTTTAATTTATTGATACACTTGCTAAAATTTTCGATTAAAATCCACTAAATATGTATAAGGTAAAACCTCTTTTTAACTCCTCATCTTGGTCTTGAATACCAATTCAAATATTCTTAAAATACGACGAGTTTTAACATTTTTGACAGTAAAATATTGTATTTAGAGATTTTAATGAATAATTCGATGTTAAGCTAAGGTCCGTCTTGACACGTGAAGTAATTTCAGCGGCAAGAAGGCTTTGAATATTGTGATAATAAGGTGGAATGATGGAAGATAACCAGCACCCTTGTGTGGTACAAGCATTTGGGAGTCCAATGTCATTAGCACATATAATACCCACCGAAAATTCGGAGGAAGATTAACAATTCTACAGCGCTTATATACTGAAATTTTCCCGGAAGGGCTACACCTAGCATGCATTGCAGCGGCAAGTCTCCGTTTTAATATTATATCATATATTCCAGTCGTCTGTTCGCAACATGGGTCTCGGCGTCAAAACTTCCCGGATCTCTCCGTGTGGGGCCTCTTCCTATCTGCTACCGCCTTCAACACCTGTGCATCAGTGCGCAATAATAAAACCATTCAATCCTTATACCCTTGCCTGCTCTAAGCCAAACCACATTTTTCTTTCTACTAATTTCTATGAGATAAGAGGACGACTTTATCCTAAGATTTAGCCTGCAGAGAAGTATTTCTTTATTTGATTTTATCCTCAGTTTTTTCCAAGCGTCTCAGTTAAAATCACCGGTTGGGCTACACTGGAACACTGCCCGATAGGTAGCCGTGAACGAAAAGATGCCTAAAGCCCAGCAGTGCACTCTGTCTATGGACTCAAAGTCCACCAAAAGGAACTCCAGTCTGTGCTCGAGTTTCCGAGTGGAGTGATCTGGTTGCAGCGTCAAAGCTGAGCAAAGAATCAGTCCTGGCTTAGTTAGATTTTTCGTAAGTGTGGGAATCGAGGTGCCACCACAGGAACCGGCCAGCGCGGCGCGGGCGGGCGCGCTCGACGCGCCGTGCCGACTCATTTATTATTAGTCGGGCCGGCCAGCTGCTTCATGTATATTAAAGAGCCGGTGCCGCGGGCCGACCCCTCACCTGCGAGCTTCGGTAACGAGCAGTTTTGTCCTGTGAGAATATCTGCAATGTGCAAGACTCGCTCAGATGTTGCCACGGGGGGACTGTGTCCTCTTCGGGCGAAATCGACGGTTGGAAGTTTAGCTCAATAGATTCTAGGTGTTCTCGTTTTAAATGTTAATTGGGTTTCATGTCATGTTTAATGTTTTCCTTCTGATCTTGGGCATTGAACATTCCACTGAGCGGATACTTTTTGTGACAATTTATATTAAAGAGACGGCGCCGTGCGCCGGCCCTTCTCCTGCGAGCCTCGGTAGCGAGCAGTTTTGTTCTGTAAGAATATCTGCAATGTGCAAGATACGGCTGAATGTTGCCACTGGAGATCTCTGAACTCTCCGGAGGAAATCGGCGCACGGATTGTTATCCAAGTTATCTGCCGAGCATTGCACCAACGCTTATTGCGTTCAGTTCAAGAACTGCTAGGAGACACCGGGCCCTTATTTAATTTTGTATTTGCAAGAAGCCAGAAAGTGCAGTCAATACCTTGAACAAGTTTGGCTAGAATTGAGGTTTAAGTATGTTTTCAACTTGATCATACAAAACTGTCGTGAAGCCACTGTTCAAGCATCAATCAACCCGTACTCATTCACTGCTGGACATCCCCGGCCATCCTCATCCAGCCGCTGCCTGCAATCTGCCTGAGATCGTCGGTCCAGCGAGCTGGGGGGCGCCCTTCGCTGGGTTAGGTTAGGCTAGGTTTGCGGAGGTGTAACTGCCAGTCACGTAGCTCGGTGTCAATGGCGAGAGGAGGAAAACCGGAGGGGTTTTAGTGGGCGCTAGACCCACATAACCCGGCGTTTGCCCCGAGACGCCGTGTATCTGTTACAGATTTCGCCTCCAACAAAAAAAATATGTTAGATTAGGTTAGTGCGTGGTCTCTACTCGCGAACCTTTGTACCCCATCGACTCTCGGTTCTTCGGCACATGTGACTAGTCACTGTTAAATTGTAATATTTGCGTCGAAAATCGGCAAAGTAAACAAACACGCCTATGGCCGATGCTAAGCCCACTGGGCACCCACTCCGCTGTGCACTCTCTAATTGCCTGCACGGCCGAACAAGAAGCGACTTTGCGATCGCCCGGCCGCGCAATTTGCGAATTTGCATGTTGCCCGCTATATTAGTTAACGTTTCTGGTTAGGTTAGATAAAAGGGATCGTCGTGCCACGATGATAAAGTATGTGGTATAATATAAATATAAGATCTTATTATATAAGATAAATTATATGGTTTAAATCAATAAAGAACATACCCTATTTTTATTAACTGAAAGTTTGTGGCCCTCGACCATTTGTTTTGTGACAAACATTGTCCGATCAAATGAGTATAATACTGTTAATTGCAGAATGGAACTGGACCACTATTTGCTTCCAATATTGCAGTCTACATGGTGCAAGCGAGAGGCAAGTAGTTATTTAGTCCTTTTCTATAAATAACCGTGCTATATCAAATACACATTGCTGAGTATGGTGACAATCACAATGTAAAATGAGAGATTATTTTATTTTATAATAATCTCTCATTTTATACGTGTATCATCAATCAATGAAAAATCATCATCATCTATCCTGCATTGGAGAAGACAGAGAAAAAAAAGTAATAAACATACATACATTTATTTATTTTATTTATTTATTTATTTATTTACATAAACTCACGCCTGTATCCCAGAGGGGTAGGCAGAGACCAGGGACTGCCACTTGCCACGATCCTGACACATCACTTTCGCTTCCTCAACATTCATTAGTCGTTGCATGCACGCACGCCAGTTTCGGGTACTTTTTATCTTGCCCTTTGCTAATACATCCCCTATTTGGTATGTCCGTCTGGGTCGTCCCTTACCGGCCCTTCCACCTACATTCGCTCGATATATTGGTTTCGTCAATCTTTCTTCCTTCATCCACTCCACATGTCCAAACTAACGCAACATTCCTTTCTCAATTCTAGTCACCACATCCTCTTTCAGTCTACCTCTAAAACAATGAATGACGAAATGGTAAATATTTCCGTACAGAAGAAATCTAGCTTGTCAATTTGCGCGATCATCTAAAAAAGCTTTTGTTTGAGGAATAATCAGATTCCAAATTCGAATGTTGACTTCTTGACAAGCGTGAACGCTCGACTTGATTCATTGAGTTAAACTTAACTGCCTTTTTTATGCACAATAATTGTTCTCTATCCATCTATCTATCTATTTGCGTTGTTTTGGCATTATGCTGAGACAGGCCCATTTTTGACAACATTGTATTTTGTTATTCATACGTTCATTCATTTCTAAAGTTCATGTCATCATCATTATCAGCCATTTGACGCCCACTCCAGGACATAGGCCTTCTTCGTGGTTTTCATAACAATGAGGGGTTTTGCCATAATCGCGACGCTTGCGGGTTGGCGATCGCAGCATGCGGTTGGAATCGCAGGATGACGCTGCTGCTCATCTCCTGGTAATTGATTTCCTTAGTCGCCTTCTACGACATCCACGGAAGGAAATGGAGTGACGCGCTATTCTTATAAATCCGGCGCCACACGGAACGATGTACTTAGAGGAATTTGCTAAAATGTTTTCTGTGGTTTATTAATTTGATTATGTACCGACTGTGTAATTTTTTGTAATGTTGTCAAATAAAGTTTATACTTATTCTTCTGTCTGTGGCCGGTCGGTGTTCGCGTGGCACCGCTGGGTATTATATAAACCAACGCCCCGCTGCCCACTCGCTCCCATTGATATGCGCTGAGCACACACTCCCCGGTGTTCGGTTTTTTAGCAAAAACGAGCATTACAATGGCCTGCCCGGCCGCAGCCTCTACTCGATCCTGCCTCACCTTATGTTATCTAATCAAGCAAATCCTACCTATTAAAAGTGAATCCCGTGGTCAGTTTCTTTGTTCTTTGAAGATTGGCCGGTTTCACATTGAACGCGAACCGTAACTGCATGTCATCGGTAGACCAGTATTCATACAACGTTCGCACAATGGCCTTTGTAATGTATTCGCGTGCGGCGCGGGACTCATGATTCTTAAAATTTAAAGTTTTTTCTATTCGTGCTTCTTTTGATGACTAGATAGTTATGTATTTCTGTTCAGTTGTACAGCATTTTAAAGCGTAAAAAATATTTAAGTAGAATTAATGGAAGGCTGGATTCTCCGGCATTACCCAATCAGGTCTTTTAAAGAATGTATTTACTCTCTAATGGTACCATTAGAGATTTAAAATCTGAAAAAAATACTTTTCAATGTCCTGTCTAGGGCCGTTGGTTATTTATTTTATGACTTTTTAAACTTTGTAGCATAAAAAAAATTGCGGACATGAGTCTAAATTATTACTACTAGACTAGATATGGTTTTATTCGAGCTGTACTGAGTTTTAGATAATAGACAATATACTAAAATTAATATAACTGAATGTGTTAGTGACGTCGGTCGTTAAAATTCTATTAATAACATTTGTATTTGTGTGATTTAAAAAATGCCTACTTCTCCCCCCAACTTTTCGCTCGCGCAGCGCAATAAGTCCTATACAAATCCGTGCGTTCGGAGATCCCAGCCTTAAAAACCAACATTAAGAATATATATCGCGTTGGAAATAAAATTATTACGTAAATAATTATTTATTTGACATTGTATGCAATATTTTAATGTAATAAATTAAGCTATTAATAATTTTGAAGAAGCTTGTCTTTATTTTACCATCTATTAAGCAGATGCCACTTTTAGTGCACACAAACAATGTCATTCACTTAATATAATTTCATTCTTTAATTTATTTCACAATATCTTGAGTAGGCCCCGCAGGTTACACGTCGCCACTCGATAAGTACTGCGGTACTCGGTACTCGATGCTTGGCCAACGATAAGGGTCGATCGATAACACTCGATAACGTTCGATCGATCGTGTTCCTGGTGCCTCATGCGCTCCTAGTAGCTTGTATCAAATGTATCGATATTGTCTTACTCAGTCCGATGAATTTTTTGCCAAGATGAGTGTGGTGAATAGAGGAGATAGAGAACGCAACTCGAGCGCACAGTCATTCAGTCAGAATAGGAAAAAATAACTCTAATCTACGCCTTTGTACAAATATTTTTAGTGTGCAATTAAAATAAATAATTTTAAAATCTATTAACAAACAAATATATACCGGGTGTGGCGTAAATAATAATAGATAACCTAAAAACATCGTGTCAATGTTAATAAGTGAAAGTTTAAAAATGTCCAGCATTTGTTTTTTATTTTTAATAATACTATTTTGAAACCACTGGTCCCTAAAAAACATAATGACTCATCACCTCACCTTTTTTAAGCAAACCCCAGAGATTTTAAGATTGCAGGTAAACTGTTTGTTTTTACGGTTCCGTACCCAAAGGGTAAAAACGGGACCCCGGGACTTCGCTGTCTGTCTGTCCGTCCGTCCGTCCGTCCGTCCGTCTGTCTGTCACCAGGCTGTATCTCAAGAACCGTGATAGCTAGAGAGTTGAAATTTTCACAGATTATGTATTTCTGTTGCCGCTATAACAACAAATACTAAAAACAAAATAAAATAATTATTTAACGGGGGCTCCCATACAACAAACGTGATTTTTTTTGCTGTTTTTTTATGTTTGTGTCTAATGTTGTATAGATAATGGTACGGAACCCTTCGTGCGCGAGTCCGACTCTCACTTGACCGGTTTTTTTCTATGGCAAGCTAAAGCCTGCCATAGAGAAAACAATAAAATCAGGGCCCAAATTCATAGAACTACAATTGATTAACCCACCGATGAAGAAGTAGGAAGACTAATTTGTATTAATCGGCAACGCAATGTACATCGAATGATCAGAATACACTATGAATTATAGTTTTATGAAACCAGGCCCAGATATGATCTTCGGTTCCCATCTAGTCATTTCATCGTTTTCCATGTCTACATAAAGTTGATTTTGTAAAATTTGCAACAAACCTCTCGCTAACAGGGCCGCATTAAGGGGAACCTAGGGGAGGACCAACGCCCCCCGTCGCCTTTGCCGCGAATATTTGATTACGGATGCTAATTTGTGGTGCGAATTCGTTCCGACAGCGCCCCATCCCATGCCGTCCGATTCGACTCGATTCGAGGTGGTCAGTTAATACTCAAGTTCAGATCCCAATTTTTTGTGCAATTCTCGTATTTAAGTCTAGTGCTAGTCTAGTTTACACCCAATTTGGTTAATTCGCAGATAATTTCAATGGACGGATTCACTCTGAGCCAAACCGCGAGCCCGCTAAATAATAATCAGACTCGATTCGATCCCGTTTGAATTAATATTAAATTGGAACTGTCCCACTGAAATTCGTATTATGGAAAAGGCATAATTATCCATCATAACTTACATGAATAAGTGCCGGAGTAAGGGACATTTTCACTCAATCTTCGCCTTTTAAATTCGGCTTTAATGTACGATACGTACTGTTTTATGGTGCAAGTGCAATAAAGAATTTTCATGAATTAATATATGATCAAAATATAGATAGATAGATAGAGGTGGAGAACACTTTACTGTACATAAAAATGGAAATTACACAAATAATAGGGGTTAAAGTATGAAATTGCCGTTTTATTGCAATAGGTTCTTTGAATTGACATAGAATCTTCATGGTTTAAGGTTTACGAATGAAACTTTTTTCAAATGGTTTCTATGATGTTCTTTTTTTAAAAAATGTGAAACATTTGAATATCGACTTTCAATTGTTTTTGTTATTCAATTTAGACAAGAAAGATGGATACTGCAAAAATTCGAGTGATTTTTGAATACGAGTTCCGACGCGGAACTAACGCGGCAGAAACAGCCCGCAATATCAATGCTGCGTTTGGAGAGGGGTCTACTAATTAACGCACCGTGCGATTTTGGTTTAAACGCTTTCGTGATGGAAATTTCGACTTAAAGAACGAGCCACGAGGAAGACCGCCCACACAGGTGAATAACGATGAATTAAGAGAGATAGTGGAAGCCGACCCTAGTCAAACTACCCAGGAATTAGCGGCATGGTTTAACGTTACCTTACCCACAATATTGACTCACTTGCGTCAAATCAATAAAATAAAAAAATACGAAAAATGGGTGCCTCATAATCACTCGAATTTTCGCAGTATCCATCTTTCTTGTCTAAATTGAATAACAAAAACAATTGAAAGTCGATATTCAAATGTTTCACATTTTTTAAAAAAAGAACATCATAGAAACCATTTGAAAAAAGTTTCATTCGAAAACCTCAAACCATGAAGATTATATGTCAATTCAAAGAACCTATTGCAATAAAACGGCAATTTCATACTTTAACCCCTAATATTAAGATCGTGATTGACCACGCAAAAATTACAGGGTCTCAGAATAATTGTCCAGTCAGCATGTTTGTATGGCAGGTACTATACCGCGGGCCGGTTTCATGAGTTACAATTCATGGTTTACTATGACATTGCTAAGACGATCAACTCACAGATTAATAAGTAGGAAGAATCGTGTACGCAGTATACGTCGAGTGGCGCATGTCAGCCTTAGAATAAGAGATAAGTTAAGAAGTGCGCTATAATTCGCCAACAAACTGCCACGCAGTTTGGCGAATGATCTGTTTTCAAGAAACATGTATTAACTGTTTATAAATAAATAAAAAAAAAATATCCGTGAATTATAGATGAAACAGGCATCAGCCCGCCTATTCCGTAACTGCTCACTGTATTGGGTTATGTATTTGGACCTTTCCGAAGTATTTGACAGTTCGAAGAAGGTTAAATCGGACGAGTCCATACAGTGGAGAAGTTACGTAGTAACGCCCCAGAGCCGATTCAATTGGGTATACCGCTACAATATTTAACAGAATCACCAGAACATGATAAGGGAGGTACCAAGCTACCCACTGAGCAGGCATTCTGCACCTCACTGGTTTGACAGATCGCAGAGTTTTATGTAGGTAGGTACGTTATATTTTTACGATCCAGCCGATACGATAACGTTTACGACTCGGCGGAGTGGTGGCGACACCGGCCGTCACTTCTCTTCTGTAAAATCCGTCACATACTCACATATATTAAAATAAACTCACGCCTTGTATGTTCTGGAAGTGTAGGCAGAGAGCGACTGGTTAGACACGACTCGATTGAAACTGGAGAGAGCTCTATTAACGAGTTTTTTGATACACTAACGCGAATAGGGTCGTTTGAATAACCTCAGTTGCAAAATTTACACCCAACATTTTAGGTCTATCAAAATATTCCCATAGATAGATAGATAGATAGATAGATCATTTATTTACATAAGTCACACACACGTATACAAAGCATAAACACATCTAGTTACAAGAAACAGCACAAAGAAAACATAGTACAAAGCGGAAGCACACATGAAGAGCAAAAGCATTTAGATTTTAAATACATGGTACCAATTGGCGAAAAGAGACAACGTAGGTGTGGCAAATGTAAATGGGCTCCGACTCAGCATGTGCTGAAAGTTAGGGACAAACTTCAGCGCTGATATTCTGCGGGTACCCGGTGTGAGCGGCATGCAGCGCCAAGAGGTGAGGTTCGACCCCATCGACTTTGGGGCCTCAGCTTAATAAGCACTCCTGATATTTGGAGGCCCTTAACTAAAATATAACATAAACTGGAATGTTGCGTTGGTTTGGACATGTGGAGAGGAGTAAGGAAGAAAGATTGACGAAACAAATATATCGAGCGAATGTGGGTGGAAGGGCCGGTAAGGGACGACCCAGACGGACATATTTCGACCAAATAGGGGATGTATTAGCAAAGGGCAAATAAAAAGTACCTACCCGAAACCGGCGTGCGTGCATGCAACGACTAATGAATGTTGAGGAAGCGAAAGTGATCTGTCATGATCGTAGCATGTGGTAGTCCCTGGTCTCTGCCTACCCCTCTGGGATACAGGCGTGAGTTTATGTTATGTTAACATAAACTCTGGACCCTCGGAGGGGTAGGCAAAGTCCAAGGACTTCCTCTTGCCTCGATCTTGACAAACCTCTTTTGCTGCTTCAATACTCAGTCGTTGGACGCACGCACGCCGCTTTCGGGTCCTTGACTAAACAATAAGTGAAAAGTAATTCCTTGTAATCAATTGTTGAAGTTCTTGTCTTTGAACTCTTCCTCAAATGGTATCTGGTTTCCACTTTGGATATACCAGCATGGCAGTCGACAGAACATCAACCGCATTACACGAATATGCACTGTATGCAGTTACAATACGATCTTTGCTACTAAAATGTAATAGAAAATCGAGCTGTGGTCGACCCCAGTTTGTTGGGCTCGAGATTTTTTTTTTGTTCTACTGCCGCTGTTACGAAACACCGTATAGAAAGAATGTAATCTCCTAGGCTTTCCCAACTCAGTATGCTTAGTCCGGTAGGGAAATACTTTTCACTTGACCTAAATTATTGCTTAGTAGAGGATTAGCTTTACGACATCGTACATACCTAACACGAGTTAAAAAAAGATAAATAATCTCAAATAATCTCGCTACCACTAAACTACCTAGATTAATTAGATAATAGGTCGACTGTACTGTGGCAGCTCTGCTATGTATGACTGTGTGCTTAAGAGCAAAATTCGGGTTTGTACCTATCCTAGCGCATGCTGGGGTCTGAAATAAGTCCTTGACAGGGTGTCGCCAACGGAATCGTTGTGGAAGAAGACATCATCAGTTTATAGTTTATGCTTGTATGTTTTTGTACATGCGGAGTATTGCAAAGCGTGATTTAATAAACCGACACCATTTCGTCAAGGCATGATCCCGCCACACGACGTGTCAAGAAGCTCGCACTCGCAACACAGGGCCGCAGCATTAACGCGGGCTGGGGCCGGGGGGGCAGGCCGGGTAAATGCCCGCGCGGCGGGCGGGTAATTGGTTCGCGCCGCCCGAGGCGAGCCCGTAGTATCGCGCGCTTTAGCGGCGGGCGCCCTCCGGTGGCAGCGCGACTAGGAAAGCCGTGGAGCCGCGACTGTATAATAATAATTATTTTTATTGCGTTTTAATGACCCGTTTTTTATGACCGGTAACTGTGGGATTGATTGGTTTAAGATAGCCCACAGGATCAAGACCTTTGGTCTGAGAAAAGAGACGCCTCTGCCCAGGCTTTAATTCTGTGTCGATCGTTTGTTGGGTAGGATTTTCTCGGTTGATTGATTAAATTAATGGCAAGAGGGCAGCGGAAAAGATCATTAGTTGGTATGATAGAGCAGGGGCGTATTCCTACATCCCACGCGGTCTTAACTTATCTCAGCACAGATAGACACAAGAGGTCAATTCTTTCAGGTCAATTCGATTTGCAAAACAGCACCATCCTATTTTAAACTTTTTTTCTATCGACGATGCTAGGTAAAATCCGAATTCAGAAAAAGTGCTAACATTTACTCGAATTCCTTCCGAACGACAGAAAATAATGCCACGGCAACTCTACGCCACCCTCTCTGGCTGTTTGTCATGCTACCGTCGAGTTATAGCTATGTCATGCGGCCACCGGCGCGGCACTTTATACATCCGACGCCGCTACCGCCCGCTCCGGGCGCGCTGTCTCTAGATCAGCATATAGATGTGTTATGTTGGGTTGGCGGGCGGCGGGCGTGCGTGAGCGGAGCGAATATTTGTTGAGGCGATGCTTGCGGGGCTTGAGCGAGGTGACATAATCTGTATTGTGTGCCGGCGATAGTGGGGTGGTTGGGTGCTCGAGCCAATATACTTGGTCTTAGTCTAGCGCTAAATATTTCGTTGGTTGTTCCAGTTTAGTTTTTGTTGGGTTTGTTCGTTACCTTTTGGTTTGTAACAGGATATTATTAAAGCGTCTTATATTGCATGGTAGACATGTCCTTGTAACATTGCATTGGCGTCTGGGAATCAGAGAAATAATATGTTATAAGGAATTTAACAGTAACATAACATTAAAAAGGCGGCAGGATGGACGAGACTGGTATAGCATCGGGGAGGTTGTGATGGTAAAGATGGCTGTATGGAAATATAAAAAAAATAAGACAAATTCAAATATATACTTTGTCTTCACAAGATTGCTTTCGTATTCCATCTCTGTAATTCAAAATGTAGATTAGGTAAACCTATGCTATTAATTCCAGGTTATAATTTATGACTCGATGGATCATTAACGCATCATTATTTTTTTATTAAGTTGTTCCATTTGGAGATGCTTCAAATTCCTTGAAACGAGTTTGTAGAAACTTCGAAGCTATATAGGCGTTTCAAAGTAACAATAACACGTTTCATTCGTGCCGCCAACTGAAGGACACAGTGCAGTCCCCAGGGCAAACCATGCGGCGGGTGACAGAGGGCGGGGCACCGCACGATTACACAGGCGGGCTTGCACGCCAACGCGGTGCCATAAAATAGACGGGTAAAGAAGGCCCATGTCGGTTCCACGGCAAAAAGTTTGTTTGTTTGTTACACTTTATTGCACAATAAAAAACATTAACAAAAGTAAAACTGAAATAACAGGCTTGTGATAAAAAAAAAGTTCATCATCATCATCAGCCATTTGACGCCCACTGCAGGACATAGGCCTCCCTCATGGTTTTCCTAACCATGAGGGGTTTTGCCATAATCACCACGCTTGGCAGGCGGGTTGGCGATCGCAGTATGCGGTTGGAATCTCAGGAAGACGCTGCTGCCCGTCTCCTGGTAATTGATTTCCTTATTCGCCTTCTACAACATCCACGGAAGGAAATGGAGAAATTAAAAAAAGTTAGTTTAGTTTATTTGGGAGCACAGACATAGGAAATTTTATTGTACCGATGTGCAAAGTTGTGATCCCATTTTCAAAACATTGTCTTTGGTTCCACAAATTGACAGTACGCAAATCTCACCAATATGAAGTGGCCTTAGACAAGAGGAATCCTCAGTTCACCTGTTTTTTGAGGTAAAGCTTCTGTGGTTAGTGTCTGCTATATTATGCCAACGCGTTGCCGGGTCGGCCGCCAGCCGCCCATTAATTATAACGACACACCGCGCGTGCTAATTGCGAAAAAAAAAGTTCTACCAAACCCACCTCTTCTGGTGATTAGACTTCTGCTAGTGATATTTGGGGGCCTTCATCGTAAAGACAATTACTGGCTATCGAAAAGCCAAGAGAAGAAAGTCATGACACGAAATCGGTTTTTTCTTTGATGGTGGCTCATAACATTATCATGGTCTTGATTTTGCTATAAGAATTGAAGAAGAAGAAGAATAAAGACATTTATTATACCAACAAGATACATCACAGAAACAAAACAAGCACATAAGCAACATAATATGCACAACAACAGAAAGAAAACTATCAAAGACGAGGAGACCTTTGTAGGTAAATACGCAGTATCAACAGGATCTACTTTTGTTAAAGCACCCAGCAGGACTAAGCCCTCCACGAATATAGACAGCTTGTGCCATGCATTATGTTCTATTCTATATTCTGTATAGCCGTGTATAGTTTGACCAACCAGTCTGCAGTGGCCTTCAATCACTTTCAGACACAGTAAAACAACTCTGATTGTGGCTGGTCATAGTTACTAGTCATTTAGGACGATTCTTCTGAGACAAACCATATTTTTATGTCCAGCGTACTGACTGCCGCCAAAATTCCCTCAACGGAACATGCAGGCCAAAATATTTTTTTAGTTCTATTCTTGATCAACAAATTACTCTTGAAACTCTACTACTGTTATTATTTATCTTGGCGGTTGCCAAAGCCCGCAAGGAACACAGAAAGTAGCTGCAAATGGAGCCCATGACCAAAAATACTCGACTGAATTTTTATCCAGCACCATCCGCCGACACGGCACCATCTGTGTTATCTGTACATTTTTTTCGTCGCGCCTTTGTAATGTCGCGGCCGCAGCCATTCCGCCACACGCCCTGTAATTTACGGCCTCGGCTCGGCCCGCGCCTGCCTTGTCCTGTATTCAGCTGGGTGATTATTTTTTAGCTGACTACGCCCCGGAGTGGGTAGCTCTGTACGAAGTGCGGAACGGGTTTTGGTTCTGTGCTGCAAATGAATTATTTACCGGACCAAATGGTACTGAGTTCTGGAAAAATAAATGTTAATTTTATCTTAACAACCTTCAATTTTAGCATCGAGACAAACCAGCAATAGTTTAACGAAGCGTAAACCAAATGAATGTGTATTAAAATTTCTAAAGCATTATAAATAAATGAAAATAAAACGAAATTTGTCTAATATTGTCATGCGTCACGTACTTAATACTATTAATTAATAATTATACACAAAGTAACACACAATATTTGTAATATAAGTGTGCCCTATACTTAGGTTTAGTAGATACACTCAACAAACCAGCTGACAGTTTGACAGTATAAGACAGATATGTTACTCAATCTCATATTGACAGCAAAACCATTAGTCGCTTTGACAATGCACAAACTCTCTGCTGCCAGTCGACTGTTTCATGCACGATAAGTCCATTCTGTTCTTATCATTACTGTACAACATTTTAGAATAAGTTTGCCGTATGTAACTACAAAATCATTGGATTAAGTTTATAAACAAAAAAAAAATAATCCCGTGGAAACCAAATCCAGCATCTGCCGCCGACCGGCCCTGGCCAAGGGGTGTCGGATTTACGAGGTAATTACCACATGACCGCTACACGATGCGGCGCGGTGACTTTGCTGAGAGGACAGCTCAGGGTTACCTCTTAGCTTGAGGCTAGTTGCTGGCCAAAGTGCCCAGTTCTACTGGAGGCCAATTTAACAATCAACGTTAAGAGGCTCCACACAAATATCAATCATTCTAGTGGTGATATTTAGGAACTGGGACATAGTTACAGGGATATAGTAACTTAAAGCCAGAAGCCTGGCACTTAATAGCGAACAAGTATTACTGGTTGAAATAAAGGCTTGTTTTGTTCTATGTAGGAAGGAGATATGGTCCGAATCGAAAGTAAATAAACAGCTCCTAAAGTTTTAATAAACCATTATTCCGCGACGTTCACTACTAAAATATATCAATACAATAAAAGCACGCAAAGAGACGAAATTTTATTGGTTGAGAGAATATATTTCTCTACGTTCGAAGAGTATCGAAACAATCAGACACTAGCCGCTCTGGCTTTAAAAGTTGCATTTTATTTGAATTTTTCCGCGTGGAATAATTTAATTGGTACCATACGGGTATCACCTCCACACGGGCGGGACAATCCTATTTGTTTAGTTCCCTCTGTTGACTTTAATCCGCATATTTACTGTTGGTTGATAAACTACTCACTATAATCCCAAGTAGCGAGAGTAGATGCTGTAATTCTTTAAGGATCTGTTTTTAATTTTACGTCACAAGGTTGTCTGGAAGAAATTGCTGTTAGCAATAAGGCCGCCCATTGTACTTTTTCATTGTGACTTTCATATTTTATGTCTCGTTTCTTGTGTGCAATAAAGAATATTCTTACCTTATCTTTTACTGACTAAATAAATAACTAAAATTTTGGTAGATCGTCTATCCTCTAATTACCTTGACGTAAGTGCGTAGAACCGACAATAAGATCTACCTATTGTATTTCACTTGCTTAGCATTTCAATTTTGTCGTCAAATATTAATTCCCTTTTTGGTTTGGTTCAGGTATCTCTAGGACTGAACTCTAAATCTTCGGCCACACACAGCGACTAATCGCTGCGAATGCCTACTCGCCGCGAGTATTCGCTGTGTGTGTGTGTGTGTGTGTGTGTGTGTGTGTGTGTGTGTGTGTGTGTGTGTGTGTGTGTGTGTGTGTGTGTGTGTGTGTGTGTGTGTGTGTGTGTGTGTGTGTGTGTGTGTGTGTGTGTGTGTGTGTGTGTGTGTGTGTGTGTGTGTGTGACAGGCTATTCGTTGCGAATAGATTCACTCGCCGCGTGTTGACGTCGTCGCCGCGTTTACTCGCTGCAAATGCGCACTCAATGTCGAAATTCGACTTGTCGCTGCGACTATTATTCGCGGCGAGTGCATTCGAGCGATCCGTCGCTGTGTGACCGAAGCTTAAGACCAACGCTTTTAAATTGCAAGTATTTAACTGGATGAAATGCGTGTATGCATTTCAAAAAATTGCGACTAGTCAACGCTTAAATAAATGGTTATAAAAGTGACGGTCTGTGTAGACAGGCTACACGTCAGGCTATATGTGACGGCGACACTAACGTCCGTACTGTTCTAAATATAGCACTGGGCTGACCCCCGCCTACATGAAACGTTAGGCAAACAGAGGAACATAAAACTCAGCCATGACAGTTTCTACAATGCAAGGGGCTAGACTCGATTTTTCCACTTATTGTCGACGGACGGTTGTTTTCATAAGAGTCCGGCCTTATAGGATGAGCTTGATCCTAGTTGGTTCCATATATAAACTAATCGGTCTTCAATTTTGCATAATTGCTTGAGACGCTTTTTTTGTATGTGATAATTAATGCATTAATACAGCAATAACAACCGCTAAGCTAAAAAACAAAGCGTTTCAACTTCAAGGCAAACAGTGACGAGATTCGATAAGGAATGGATTAGAACCAAGTTCGTCCTACAACATATTATAGCATTATAGGCCTATTCATAGATCAATCAACAGGCCTGTCAAAGATCCTGCTTAGACGTGACTTTTTTAACCTAACCAATCTCCTTTACCACCCTGAAGATATTAAACCGCATGTTACCTATGTCAAACAAAAGAAGCTAAATCTTAAAAAAAATCTTACCTATTACAAGTTGCAAATGACACGAAGTGACAAAGGCAAAGTACCTAACTGTTAAGTATACAATTATGTGATAGACACCTAGTTCTTTTAATCGACCGAAATCTTAAAAAGCGGAGCCCAAACTACTGAAGGCGAAACACTTATCATCAAGAATCGCCTCCGACGTAAAATTAACATCAATCCCACCCAACCAACGCCTGAAAGAATGAAAGAAAACCGGCCGACCGACCCAGGAGAGCGCACGACGATAAATTACACTTGTCTACATAAAATACGCGGCGACACGGAGCGGGATATCAGCTTACGGGCCGGGGAACTTTCGCCCATATGCGACGTGCAGGCGACGCGGCCCGTCAAATTGATAACTTGATAAGTGCGCGGTCGGGCGACCCCCGGTCCCTGGGCCCCCACCCCCTGACGACCGAGGGGGCGGCCGACCCCCCAGATCGTCTGAAATTGAAACGTGCCGAAGGACAGCCCGCCCCTGTTCGCCAGCGAAGTTACAATACAATATACTTTACTGGTGTGAATTCTCACAAGTTGAGTTACGGTAGTTAACAAACTGGAAAAAAACTTTGCCATGTTTTGATATGAGAGCTCATCAAAGCTTGACGGACGGCTTAAAGCAGTGCTGAAGGATGAACACTTCTTTCGGTGACTAAACAGCCCGATATGAAAGCTGAATATACATGCATAAACTCACGCCTGTATCCCAGAGTGGTAGGCAGAGACCAGGGTTTGCCAACGAGTTATCATAACACTCAACGAGACTTCTTAGGTCCTAAATCGACTAGATCTTCAAGCATTGCATAGATTTGTACAACCAATTCCAACGGTGGTGATTTCTACTTTTGACTGTGGTTCGCAGCAGCTGCACCAAAGCAAAACGAGGAACTACATTTTCGCGCGCCAAGTTTGAAGGATCAGTCTAGCTGACATAATGTCATGTCACAGCAGGCTTACTATTTTCTCGTTCCGAAGGCCTTTTCTGCTCAATCTTGCATGCCCATGACGATAATCTGAGGTTAGTACCACAGTTAGTACCTTTCATATCGAATGAGGCAATTGATCCTAAAGGAATTCAAAGTGGAAGTTCTGCACGCTCTACTGTTTCTCGCCTGGGGCACGGCGGCCCAAAGAATTACCGGATGGCGTGAGGTCGCACTGTTGCTTTTTAGTGAGCGCTCTTGTACAGTCGCGTTTTATTATTTCTTTGTCGTAATATTGTGGCGAGGAAAGGATATTACTTCAAGCGTTATCCATTTACGCAGAAGAAGCGATCGGTGATTCTGAAGCCGGTTTTTATTCGTTTAGAATTTCAACTATGTAGCTCTCACTCGCCATTGATAGAGGATTGTACAATGATCTACGGTTTAACAGAATGAACCGATTCACGTAAAATAAAAGATAAGGCACCTATGTGCTAACAATTTTGTTAATATGCTAAGTAAGCGAGTGGAAGCTAAATCTAGCCAATTTACCATGGGCCGTAGGCCCGTGTAAAATTCGTTTCCCATGCGGTATCGATGAAAATACCCCATATTTTGTAACGAAAACTACTTAGGGCTGCCACTTCTCCGGATTTGACCCGGAGTCTACGGGTTTGAGTAGTGCATGTCCGAGCTCCGGGCTATACTCCGGGTCTCTATAGTATTTTTATCTAAATGTTAACTTGGATTAAGTTACTGCAAATAAATATTTTTTCGAGCGAATGTGGATGGAAGGGCCGGTAAGGGACGACCCAGACGGACATACTTTGACCAAATAGAGGATGTATTAACAAAGGGCAAGATAAAAAGTACCCGAAACCGGCGTGCGTGCATGCAACGACTAATGAGTGTTGAGGAAGCGAAAGTGATCTGTCAGGATCGTAGCAAGTGGCAGTCCCTGGTCTCTGCCTACCCCTCTGGGATACAGGCGTGAGTTTATGTTATGTTATGTTAAATATTTTTTGTCTTTTTGTATCTACCTACATAATTACGGTAGGTAGGTAAATTATGGTAAATTAAAGCGTTGCAAAATGTAAAATACATATTTAATAGGATACAAGTCTTACTTGCAGACGGTTTTTATATGGTAGTGTTTTTTTTTATTTTATTTAATGTAAGAAACTTTTTGTGCATTTAATAAAAAATGTTTTTTTTTATTATTTTATTCCTACAAGGATGTGCGGTAAGGGATAGACTTGGAATCTCCAGGCCTGACATTTTTGTTATAGGTGGCAGCCCTAGTTGTACTGTGTGCATGTGAAACATACTAATAAAGTATACGGACGTTCGCTAAATTGATCCGAGGCTACTCACTCAGTTAGCAACATTGCCAAAATTGTTAGCAAATAAGTCCCTAAATATTTATGCGAGACAGTTCATTAAATTAAACAAAATGAAATGAGATATGGGTTGCCTGGAAGAGATCACTTGATTCGGTTTAGTGATAAGACTACTCTCTTGACACTTTTATTCTTACGTGTCCATTGCAAACTCAACCGCTTCTGCCGAGTATTATACGATACTAGAAGTGTCCCCTACTTTGCTGTATACTGTCCAAATACAAAAGATTGTAATGTCTTCAGGGTTCATATCTTTTTCATTTAACCACCACAATTTGAACGCTAATGATAAACCTATTCTAACAACACAATACTGAATTGGAACTATTGGGTTAGAATCTTTTTATCATTCCGGGTGATATAGGGTGGGTGCCTAACATAGCACTCGTGTTTTTTTTATTTCTTTAATTATTTCTTCATAATCTTTATAATAATGGGGGAAAGTATCCCTTGAATTACCGACACGTGGACTGTGAGAATTGCCTGTCACAAACACGTGGAGCATAATTAGCGGCTTCACGTTTCGCTTGAGTCGTTGAGCCATTTTACATAATATATAGCTGTGCAATTTTAAAGGCGTATTATATTTCAAAGGGCTTCGCCCGGCGCCAGTAGTTATTGGTGGATCTCAAAATAATCGCATGCGTTCTATTAATAAATCAATTTTATTATTGTGAACCACCACCATGGCAAAAATGTTGTGCATCGGCCACCCTTACTAAGGTCGAATTGCACTACTTCTTAAATGTCACTTACGAGTAAGTCGCCATTTAAATCGACTTTTAAATGAAGAGTTTTAGTTAGATGCCGTTTAAGCCATATTTAAGAAAGTGGTGCAAGTCGGCCTAAAATAATTTGAAGGTGTCTAAAGCATCCATGTCGTTGCGCAACTTTCCTTGTAACGGGTCTAAAAGCGATGATTTATTAGGTACACTTAATTACCTAAATTCCCGACCTTTCCGCAACACTAGATTTGCTGTGGTCACGCACGGCTAGACTCAAGTGGCGAACTACATTATGTATGAATATCGCGAGTCATTAAAAAATAAATTTAAGCTCGATTGCGCTGGTTGATGCCTTCAGGGAACCAGAGTAGACAGGAAGACGGGAGGTTGTTGTATCTTTTCATCTGGAACTGTTACCAAGAGAGAACCATCCAAAGCCAGCAAAGTAATCCAAAGTAGAGCTCGTAGTATGAAATACTGTATTTACCACCTCCACAAACTGGCGACCCGCTTTGTACGTCCACGATGACGGGCGACCGAAGAGGCAGAGACTATACCTAGTTACTCCTTTTCACTTGCGGCGAGGGACAACGGGCTGTTTGCGGGATGTCGCTGCCAACGCGAACTTAATACTTACGAGATAGTCTCCGTTGTTTGGCGTGCCATACATAATGCCACTGCGGGCGATTCTGTTGAGAGTGGGTCATGTGCACCTGCGAAAGTTTGTCGTCTTTGCCGCTTTTATACTCCAGTCCAGCTTATTACTGACAAAATATTTTTGCACACATACAATTAATTACACAGAAAGCCAGCAAAAAGTGTTCACAGATGGCCATATTTTGAGCAATTAGCACAGATGAAAGTATGTATACAACACAAGCACCAGAAAAAAAAGGAAAACATCAGCAAACCATCCAAAAAGAAAAGACAGAATATGGGACACCACGATATTAAGAGGCATGGGTAAATGGGAGTAACAATATCTCCGTATCTTGTACATTCAAAAATGAGGGGTATAAGAGTTCTAAAAGTAGAGGGGTTCTGAAAGTTGTAGGGGTCCAACAACTTTTACTATGAGAAAAAGTTGGGATTCGCCAAAAATATATCATCTGTTCCATACTAACGTTACTGACTGCAGCATTAAAATAATAACAGGTGCGAAAAAATCCACAAGTTTTATCGCGCGGACGGGGGTGTAAACACTCATCTTAATTTGTTACAAAAGCGTGCGGCGCAAAACGGGTTGGGTGGCTCGCGCAAATAATGATAATTGACTAATCCCAGTTAGCCTTCACTTAGGTACCATAGGCTTAATTACTCACGGAGAGGCTCGTGAAAAACTTCCGGCTGAAACGTGCAAGCGTAAAGCCCGGGGTAATGGTAGTTACGATCGGGTAGGACACCTCTGCAATAAGGGGTCCCAAAGGATTTTCCGCCGGCAGGTGGCACCTAGACCCCGGGTTATTTACCTACGCCGGGGGTAAAATGGTTATTCTGGTACGACGATATCACTGACATTACGCTGCACAGACAGACTATACGTTCGACCTCGCTCTATTTGTATGTAATTTTCTATTTATCTCAGATGTCTGCGTGTAGCGGTAAGATGTCTGTAAGACAGCAAATCAACCTTTACATTTTAGTTGCAATATCACCCGTACACCCCCGCTCAAACTTGGTCTTTGACCGAATATCAGAAGTCCAGGCCCAAAGTCTGCCAAAGGGCCATGGAGCGCAGCATACTGGGTGTGACGAGGATTGATAGAATCCGGAACACAATGCTGCGTTCCAAAACAAAAATCGCCGATGTTGGAGCTGTGACCACAAAGCTCAAGTGGAACTGGGCTGGTCATGTAAGCCGTATGGACAGATGGGCAAAAAATGCCAGACTGGGTTCCACGCGACGGACATCGCAAACGTGGCAGACCAAGGCCAAGATGAAGATACGACTCACAGCTTTCCTATCAGATTGGCAAAGGGTGGCTGAGAACAAGGGGAGGCCTTTGCCCAGCAGTGGGACACTGAAATGGCAACATAAAAAAAAATCACCCGTAAAGGAAGTGAGTAGAGTGCACACGGGTAAAGGTTGATGACTGTACTGCTCCAAATCGTTTCACTATAATGCTAAGGCGCGAGAATAACTGATGGGACGTGGGTCGAGCGCGCGGTAAGATGTACAGAGTCACAGACCAAGAGCGACCGCAGGGGTGAGACACACAGTTGGGACGTGGGGTGAGGGCGCGGTAAAATGTATAGAGTTACAGACCAAGAGCGACCTCAGGCGTGAGACACACAGATGGGACGTGGGGCGAGGGCGCGGTAATATGCATAGAGTCACAGACCAAGAGTGACCGCAGAGCAAGGACTGGTCTGTGACTCTGTACATCTTACCGCGCCCTCGCCCCACGTTCCATCTGTGTCTCGCGCCCAATGGCGCGTTTCGCGTAGGTTTCGCAGCGTCTCAGTGTGACAAAGGCGTAAGAGTCTGGTCAGATATCACACATTACCAACATGAAGCTAATGTTGTTAGCAATAAGGCCACCACTTTTACCTTTTCTTTTGTAAGTGCTGTTTTTGTAATTTATGTTCTCTGGTTTACAATAAAGAATATACTTATCTCGTCTACATAATCTTGACAGATCTCTTTCGCTTCATCAACATTCATTAGTCATTGCATGCACGCACGCCGGTTTCGGATACTTTTTATCTTGCTCTTTGCGTATCTTAACTAATGGTCCTTAAATCCTACACTCACCTTGTAAACTATGGTTGCAATAAATGATGGTACCTTAAATTATTACTTCTATGGCTGGTATAATACGAAGCAAAGCTATCCGTACCCGAGGCGAGTCAAAACAGGATAATAATCCCTCAGTTCGTTTAGGCTCTAAAATGTGAACTTTAAAACCTGCGCCCGTAGCGGAGTCTAATCCGTTTTTAATTTTGATTGATGCTCCCCCAAGGCTCATTGCGGGACGCGGCTGAAATACGAAATTTTATTCGGCAAATTCTTTTAGGTCCTACCCTTAGTGGGTGCTCAAATTACTTAGTGCGGCCCTGTTTACAAATGAAGCAGAGGCTGGGAGCGCAATACCAACTGCCTCTGTATTTAGGGTTGCCATCGCCAAAATATGGCAACCAGGACAAGACGCGTGAAAACCCTGGAGTTTAGAGCACAAACCCGGACATATCAGGGTCATTATACGATACAAGTAAAAAAGCGTTACCGCTAATTATGACAAAATGTGTTCATTTTATGGGAATTAAATATGAGGAAACCTTGGCAACTCTTATGAAACATTTGTGCCACGTAAACAATTATATAAAATAGTTTTCATTTCTCGGGAAAAAAATATTCAAATATATGAACGTCATGTTCTGTGCAGCGTTACTCCATTGAGTTGTATACTTTACGGTACTACAAAAAATAGTAATAGTCATAATTGAACGAATAGTTTCGGTTCACATAGATCTTATATAATCCCTTTATAGTATGTAAAATAAAAAAAATATTGGCCTTTAGCAAACGGGTAAAAATTACTAAAACAAAATATTACTTAGTCCAGCATCATTCCTGTGCAGTGTGATATTTTACGTTTTAAATACTGGCAACAATGGGAGCGGCTAGTATATTTTTTTACACTGGCAACTCTATTTCACTTTGTCACTTAAAAGTAAGTAAACAAGAGTTTCGTTCTAATGTTGCTACAGTTGCAAAGCTTAAAATTACAACAGTTATATGTTCAAATAGGCATTCCAACATTTTTTCGTCAAACAGAATCGGTGATAACATAACCTCAAAATATCGGTTACCAAGTTTGTCCAAAGAAAGAATCGTCATTCCTGTGCATATCATTTCTGTGCACCAGATACGCACTTATGTCAAAAGAAGTTATTTAACAAAAGACTTTCAAAGGAAATACTTTAAGAAAAGACTTGATCAAAAGACTGATAACATAGAATTTATGAGTAAATAAATAGTTCCTATGAGAAAAAGGTCACAGGAATGAACGTCATTTCTGTGCACCATATTATTTTAATTTTCTTTGTTTAGCGGATGTTGGGTTTTTAAAAGGTCTAAGATTGTTTTTTTGATGAATACCTTAATATTAAGTATTTTTTCGGATCACAATTCGATAATTTTTAGTTACATCAATTCATCGGAGAGGATTTAGTATTTTCTGTGCAAGAGTTTATCAATCCTGTGCAAGTGAATTTTAAAACTAAGCCAAAAACTCATTTCCTTTTAATAATTAATCTCGGGCACTAGGCACGTTTGATTTGTAACATTGTAAAAATCAAAATCAAAATCAAAATCAAATTTTTTTATTCAAAGTAGCACAGAAACTGCGACTTAATGAACGTTACAAGTTAAACTAGGTGTCCATTTCAAAATCTAGATCATTTTGGAGAAAAAATGGACAAAAAAACTCCAAACTTAGTCTTTTCAAGTCCTTAATTTACAGGATTTATATAAATGTTCTAAAACTCATGCATTGAACTGGCTTTAATTCCAGACATCATTGTCATCTAAATAATCTTTAATGTTATAGTAGCTTTTTTGGCACAAAGTGCGCTTCACACATTTTTTGAACCGCGTTTCTGGCAAGCTTATTATATCCTCAGGGATCTTATTGTAGAAACGTATACAATGCCCCATAAAGGATGTATTAACCTTTGCCAGCCTAAATTTTGGGAACGAAAGTTTATGTCTATTTCTAGTATTTACATTGTGTTGGCTACCTACAGTTTTAAGTCACTGATATTTTTCCTAAGTTACATAATAAAATAAAAATACTGTCGAAATAATTTTAAAAAAATCTGATTCTCGATTTTTATTTTTGTAGAATGACCCATCAACAGGTTTTTTTAAATATAGTCAGTGTAATAAAAAACGGTTGAAAATGTCATAAATCACCTTTTTATTTATTTTTAGACCTCAAAATTAAATTTAGTCATCTCTTATCATCATTTTAAATGTACCTAACAAAAAAGAATCTTATTACAGTTTATTACAAATTGTTTTAATAATCAGATAAAATTTTGTGAATATTAAAATAAAACACAAATTATTGACATACTCTGTTATGCAAACCAAATTGTTATGGAAAAAAGGTGGCAGCAAAAAAGTGCAATCGCAGCTTCCCTTCTTTGACTTAGGAGGTACATTTTCGATATTTACTATCGTGTTTTAAGTTTCTTCAATTCAACCTCGAGTTTAAAACAAAAACTAGCAAAACTTTGTGAATTATTTTTTAGGAATTTACAATAACGAAACGTTCATGCGTTTAATTGATATTAAAAAAAAACAACAGCAACTTAGCTGGACCTTTTTATAAATCATAAAAACTTAAAACGCCCACTAAAGTTAAATAGTGTGTTACTTAAAGAGACTCTGAGAGAGGCATTACTTCATTTTTTTAAATAAATAAAACAGCAAATTTTTAAACCCGGACTACAAAATGAAACCCCGCCCGGACGCTCCCTGTATGCACTCTTAACTAGGACAAAAACTAGGATGGCAACCCTATCTGTATTCAAATGCTTAGGGACTTCCTTTTTTGGCGGGAAAGAGGAAGGGCGCCTTTTTTAAAACAAAATTTTAATAATTTCTGTTTTATTGGTAAATCCAAGTGATCCTTGGCCTGTTGAGGAAAAATGGATGCGGAAAGCGACGGTGATGACGACGAGATTGTGTCGACACCGCGGACAAGCGGGAAAAAAAGAAAATTAAGGGAGCAGCAATCTTCATCCCCAGCCCCGGTCGATGAAGATAAGTATAAACCATTTATAAAACCGGAGTATAAAAGGTCATACCCTGACAACAGTAATAAGGAGGAATTTCCGATTTATGTTGAAGGAGTTAATGACAAAATTGGAAACAAGAACCCCTTACACTTGTCGAAAATTTTCAAAAATGTGAAAGGCATCAAAGAAAAACGACGAATAAATGCCAGTAAAATTATGGTAGTATTCAAGCAGGCGGTAGCGGCGAATGACTTCTTAAGCCATAGTTGTCTTAAGGAACATAACATGCGTGCTTACATACCAGTATCATCGGTAGAAAGGATTGGGACCATACGATTTATCGCAAAGGAGACCAGCAATGTCGAATTGTACGAAAAACTGATGGCAGACTCGGAAATTGTAGGTGTCCGAAGGTTTACCAAAAAAGTAAATGGTGAGATTGTACCCCTCACCACTGTTAGTCTGACATTTGTAGGGACTTCCCTCCCCCAATTTGTATTTTTGGATAGCTGGAGGTACCGAGTGTATACCTATATACCCCCTTTGATGCAATGCTTCAAATGTATGAGGTTTAGGCATAATGCAAAAATATGCAGGAACGAGCAGGTATGTTCAAAATGCTCAGGTGGACATGGCTACAAGGAATGTACATCTGACATTCTGAAATGTAGTAATTGTGGTGGAGATCATTTAGCTATCTCAAAGTTTTGCCCAATCAAACTTGAACAAATTAAACGGCATGAATCAAATTACATAAGCAGAATGTACTCCACAGTTCTCTCATCAAAAGATTTCCCTGCTCTACCCAAAATACAGGACAAACCAGTGACATTTTCTTCCAAAACAAAATCTATGACTAAGACACAAACTAAGAAGACTGAAAACATTCAGGAATGCCCACATGAATCAACAAATAAAGCGACAGCTCAAGCTACACCGATCCCTACCATGTATGATCACCTTGTAAATGACGAGCTATTCTTACAGAAAATTATAAAAACCTTAGTTATGCTAGGAAATTCAAATAAAATTAACACAACTGCACACATTAAAGACATTTTAATGCAAAATCTTTCTAAATAATGGATATCTTAAAAATAATGCAACATAATATTCAGAGTGTCAATAATAAAAAGGCTTTACTTAAATCTTCATTGCTTAAAAATAACGTAGATGTGTGTCTTCTTAATGAAACATGGTTAAAAGATTCAACTCCCTTTTTATCAATCGCTGGCTACAATTTTGTAGGAAAAAATGCTAAAAATGAACATGGTGGTGTAGGTATTTTAATTCGCAACTCAATTAAATATAAATGTTTAAAAACTAGTTTCTATCAAGATATTCAATGTATAGCAATATCATTATCAACCGTTAACGGCCCTCTGTCTGTCCTCTGTGTATACTGCCCACCTAAAACAAAAAACACCAATAGTCTTATTAGGGCAAATAAACTGAGAAATATAATAAACCAATTACCAAAACCTTGCATTGTATCTGGTGATTTTAATGCACATAATGTTGCCTTCGGATGTGACATTACAAATCCTAGAGGTAGGGAATTGTTAGACTTATTTGATGAATGTGATTTATGCATATTGAATACTGGTGCGCCGACCACTGTCGGCAGACCTGGCTGTAATGCATCAGCTATAGATGTGACTTGTGTCAGCCCAGACCTAGCTCCACTATGTGAGTGGCACGTAGGTGATGATGCTATGGGCAGCTATCACCTACAGACCTTTATTGACATTATTATAACCACTACAAACTATAAAGTAAATGATAATATTGAGAAATTTCTATTTAATAAAACAGACTGGGAAAGCTATGAAAATTTATCAGAGGTTCTATTTAATGATTTCAATTTTACTATAGATGATTCATTAGCAAAATATGATGAGATGTGCAAAATACTAAGTACTTTAAGGAACAAGTGTGTACCTGTGTTTAAATGTCACGCTGGTAAAACCTGTAGTGCCCCGGCTCCGTGGTGGAGTGACGACTGTGCTGAGGCTGTAAATAAATCAAGAGATGCATTAGAAAAGTATAGGTGTAATATGACAATTGAAAATTATATTGAGTACAAGAGAATAGATGCTAGGAAAAAACTTATTATTAAAGAAGCTAAAAACTCTAGTTGGAAAAATTTATGCTCATCTTTTAATAGATATACCCCAATTTCTAGAGTGTGGAATTATATACGAAGATTTAAAAGAATAAACACAAATAGAAACACCTCTAAGAATGACGACTGGATAGGTACTTTTATGGACAAATTGGCACAGCCAGCAAATAATGTTGACAATATAGATTTAGAGAATATCTTTAATACAAATAGTAATGATGAATCAAATATTTTTTTACTAAAACCTTTTACACACGAGGAATTTGAAATAGCTCTAACTTTAAGAAAAAATACTACTCCAGGATTAGATAGTTTCCCTTACATCATGTTACAAAAGTTACATTTATCAGCTAAAAATATTTTACTGCAAATTCTGAACTCACTCTGGTCTCAACAATTGATTCCAGAGTCATGGAAAACTCAGTGTGTTATACCTATACTGAAACCAGAAAAACCTGATGATGATCCTAATTCATATAGACCTATCTCTTTAGCATCTTGTATAGGAAAGGTATGTGAACAAATGATAAAAATAAGATTAGACTACTTTGTTGAAAATGAGAATATAATTCCTTTATGTCAGTTTGGGTTTAGGAAGGGGAAAAGTGCAGTAGAAAGCTTTACTACATACCTGATAGATATGAAGAACTGTTTGCTATCCAAGTCAGCAGCAGTATGTGTGTTTCTTGATGTCCAGGGAGCATATGATAATGTGGATCTCCATCAAATGGCAAAGGTTCTCCACTCGTTGAAACTTCCTGGAAAATTAATTAAGTGGCTCTTTAATTTTTCCTTTGGTCGCACTCTATTTGTTAAATATAATAATATTTTACATGGCCCAAAAAATGCCTATAAAGGCCTAATGCAAGGTGCCTCCTTGTCCCCAATATTATACAATTTATATACTTCTCAAATTCTTAAACATATAACTGAAGATGTTAAAATATTACAGTTTGCTGATGATATTTTAATATATTGTGTAGATAGTAATGTACAGATTGCTGAAAGAAAGATTAATTTAGCTTTGAATGAACTCAATAGTTATTATTCAAACATTTTGAAACTAAATATTAACTCAAGTAAAAGCTCAGTCTTAGTATTTGGAAGCAATAGTTCTGTAAATATTAAGTACAATAATGCACTATTACCACAAACAGTGGAAAAAAAGTTTCTAGGTGTAATCTTTGACACAAAATTAAAATTTGATAAGCATATAAATTACATTTGTAGAAATGCAATGAGAGGTATAAATGTTATGAGATCATTAGCTGGTACCTTCTGGGGTTCAGATCCTAAAATTTTGAGTATGTTATACAAGAGCTTGGTTCGTAGCCATTTTGACTATAGTTCTCTTGTATATATGAACATCAGTCCTGTTTTATTAAAAAAAATTGATGTGATACAAAATATGGCACTAAGGATTATTAGTGGTGCAATGCGTACAACCCCTATTAATTCTATGGAAGCAGAGACCTGTATACAACCTTTATGCATTAGGCGCATATTTGCTACGGAAAAATTTTGCTTAAAAGTGTTAGCAGTAAATAATGAAATAGTAAGTAAAAGAATTTGCTTACCTGAGGTTCTTCATTCTTCTCTACAGTCAACTTCTTATCTATCAGCTTCAGATCTTCTTAATAATCAATATCCATTAATTACTCGCATTATGAGTTTTGTCACTGATTTGTCTGAAAATATGTACAAAGGTCAGTTATGGCCTGTATATGAATGTAAATATGAAGCATTAATAAGAAAACTAAATGTAGATACTAGTTTTATTTTAGATGAGACTGACTTTAAAGA
Source organism: Yponomeuta malinellus (assembly GCA_947308005.1). NCBI lineage: Eukaryota > Metazoa > Arthropoda > Insecta > Lepidoptera > Yponomeutidae > Yponomeuta > Yponomeuta malinellus. The sequence goes on from OX371017.1 coordinate 10,327,050, forward strand.
ATATTGTTCCAAAAAAAGTAATTGCTTTTATTTGTACACAGATGGATCTAAGTCAATAAATTCTGTACAGTCTGGTTATTATGATCCTCAAAATAAGAAAACAAAATGTTTTAAATTAGATAGAAATTGTAGTATTTATACAGCAGAAGCTTATGCAATTTATCAAACTTTGCTCTACGTACAAAACTTAAATAACATTGATGGATATAGCGAAATTATAATTGTCTCTGATTCTAAAAGTGTGTTAATGTCTTTACAAAATTTTAATTTTAATTATAAAACTAATTATTTAGTGTATAAGATCAGAAACATTGTATGTAATCTCAATAAGCAAGTGACTTTCAAATGGGTACCGTCTCATAGAGGGATCAAAGGTAATGAAGTAGCAGACAAAACAGTCAATTCTCAGCACAATGAGGACCACAGTGAAACATGCAAGATACCATTCACGGATTTATTTATGTTTTTAAAAGAAAAGAAAAGACAACTATGGCATGAATATTACAAGGATATTTCAGAAACCAAAGGAAGATGGTATGCAGAGATACAAAAAGAATTACCTACTAAACCATGGTATCATAACCATAAGGATGCCAATGAGCGAAGATACATTACAATTATAAATCGCCTGAGATTTGGACACTGCCAAACACCTGCCCATTTACATCGAATGAAGATAATAGACAATAGCAAATGTACTTACTGTGAAGCTGAAGATGCAGACATAATTCACATTATTCAATGTTGTCCCAAATTCAATATGCAGCGACTTACACTTGTGGCTGATTTGAGAGAGATTGAAGCAGAGGAGGAGGAGGAAACGGTCCAAACGGATAATTCAAATACATCAAACTTGACGTCAGTGCGTGCAGTGACAGTGACAGCTGATACCTGTCAACCTCGGAATGTTGTGCCCCGCCGCGTTCAAGATATTTTATCAAATCCAAAACTGTTTAAGTGTGTATTTCAGTTCATCACAAGTACCGTTGGACAAATTTAATGTTATTTTTTGTTTAGATTTAAGTTAATGTTATGTTTATTTTTATATTAATTACATTAATAGTTTATTTTTTATTGTACATGTACAAATGTATCTGTTGAAATGCCAATGGACTTGCTTCCGGCGAATAAATGATTTAAAAAAAAAAATCAAATGCTTAGTTTGATTCCTATCTGTTCAATCGATGAGCAGTATCATCAAGACTTGTCTTTTTCCTTTTTAATCTGTGGTATCAATGATTTTTTATGTCGGCTTGTCACTACGGCTTTGCATTGTATATTAACCCACAGATTAACAAGTAGACTCTACGCAATGTACGGTAGAGTGCGACTAACTTATCTGACCCGGTGAAGGCGTCACTTTTCTCATAGTAAACTTGACGTTTCCATACTATATTTGACACCTCTACCGGGTCAGATAACTTTGTGGCACTATACATTGCATTGCGTAGAGTCTACTTGTTAATCTGTGTCGAATAGTCACTCAGCGCTCTCCCAACTGAGCTGCCTGTACGCTGTACGTAATAACATTGAATTTTAATACAAAGAGTATGTAATCACTACGTTATAAGAGTCGGCACTTGCTAACAACACGTTTTCAAAATTATGAACGTAGTTTGTACCAACCTAACAAAAATAGTATAATACCAACATGAGAATGAAATTGCAAAACATTAGTGATGGACTGCTTATCGATATCGATAAAAAAAATTCGAGACGTCTCTCCCCTTACCTCATTTTCATGCTTTGAAAATTAAAGTAGGCGATAAATCCCAACACAGTAGGTCAACTCAATTATTGAGTATGACATGGTGTGAATGGATTATCGCTTACTTTCATAATGAAAAAGGCATTTTTTTAAATCAAATCATTTATTTAGCATCAGGTGTAGAAAACAATGTCACCAATGCGTCACGTCGCTATCAAAACTTTGCACTTTGGTCGAATTTCAGATCTTTGGAGTCTGCAACAAACAAAACAATAAGTCAAAAAATATATTATCTATACCGCAAAATTGAGCAAAATAAAACAACATAAATCATTTCTGTTCTTGCTGTGTGGTGTTCGACGTTAAAAATTAAGTAGTTGTGATCAATTTTAGACAGCATATATAAATATCTGGCAGAAATCAATCGTCCAAAATATCGATAAAAAAAAGTACCACATGGGTACCGCACTACAACCGGCGTTAATTTAAATTTGTCAAAATCGTAAATTGTTTTAAATAATTCAGTTGTTTTATCCAAGCGCATTAAATAAATATCAAAATTTGCGTACATTTATTATGATAAACTTGCTAATTTTACCTGTTTGGCTCCAGTGGATATCTGGTTAAGAATATGCCAGACGTACATTAATTTCTGACTCTTCTAATGCCACAAATTTCACATTTCCTCAATGCTTTTCCTCCCATATTTCTTGTTTAATCACTTTTCACGCACTACACCTATTGCTAAAGTTAAAATAAATAAAATAATGCCACACAAAAACGACAAACGAACAAAATTACCGGCCATTTGCAAAATACGTAATACCAACATTACCAACATTAGATTTCACATATAACCCGACTTAATTTTAAATCATGATACATCTACGTGATTCACTGCGGAGTTAATGCCTTTTGTTTTAGCAGGATTATATTTTTTGTTTCAATGTTGGCACAAAGTACGTTCATAATATTTTTTGTATGGAGTGACGAGGGCCTGTTTTAATACAGAGAAGTTTGTAAAGAGGCTCGTTTCATCGATACTTGCACTTGCCCATTAGCTCAGTTGGGAATGGGGGAGCGCTGGCACGGTGAGCCAGAGGTCGCGGGTTCAAGTCCCGGCATGGGTGGAATTTTTAGCCTCTAAATAGGTTTTAAAAAAATTGTCCTCAGCATGGGTTAGTGCAACAAAAACAATATAATTATGTAGGTACAGTGATATCATTCCGATGTAGAAACCTAACTGCAAAGTGGGTTACTCGGGGCTGCACGTGATGTAAATTGCTTCGGTCAGATGTCGCTGCCTGTACGTAATACAGAGAAGTTTGTAAAGAGGCTCGAAATTTCATCGATGCTTGGCACTTGCCCATCAGCTCAGTTGGGAGAGTGCTGGCACGGTGAGCCAGAGGTCGCGGGTTCAAGTCCCGGCATGGGTGGAAGTTTTAGCCTTTAAATAGGTTTTTAAAAAATATTTCTCAGATTAGTACCTAGGTTGGTTTCGCCTGCAGTTAATGCAGTCGGGTTGTTGGTTTTTTTTCAGTTTTTTATTGGCTTAAAGCGTTAGCGTAGTACAAATTACTGTCACTTACTAGGTTATCATGAGCCACGAATTCTGCCGACAGTCGGGTGGCGCGGCGCGACGGCTTCCGGGAGACTTCCTTCCGGAAATAGGGCCCGTTCCGGGCGCCCGCCGCCGGGGCTAATGGCGCGTGCCTCTAATGTCATGTCTCCCTGGTAGCGCACTCGCTGGGTGAGGCTTGACGGCTGACGACGATTTTTCAATAGTGCAAAAATTGTGATACCTCGAGTGTCTCGTTGGTCTAGCCGGTAAGGCGTTTAGCTACCAAAACAGAGGTCGTGGGTTCGATTCCCTCTGGGGGCCGCCGTACATTTGAGTGTAATGTGTGGAAGTTATTATTATTATCATCAGCTAAATCTCGTGTCGATGGCTGGCAGTCAGCTAGCAGCTTAAAACATTGCCGAGACAGCAAACGTTGTTTTGGTATAATTTGCCTTTGAGCCGTTTTATATAACGGCATAAATAATAGTTATTTGTTATACAAGAGTGCAAAGTTGCTTTTTAACCGCGTGCTCAATTTTGATGACCGAGCAAGCGAAGAATTCAAAAATTGAATCACGAGCGCGGCTAGTGACTTAAAAATTAGAATCCTGAGCGTTAGCGAAGGAATCTTCTTCTTCTTATCGTGTCGGTGACAAAACCAATTAGATTTTACTGGCCCAGAACTCCGCCACGCGCACTCCAGCGTCCTCTTGAGTGCATGTGGACGGGCACATGCGAAGGAATCAAAAGAGCACGAGGTAAAAAATCTTTGCACTCGAGTGCAACACCTAACTTTTCATCCCACCTCAGCAAGGAAATGACTAAATGCAAAAAAAACACAAAGGAGTCTGAGTTTTTGGACAAATTAAAAAAAGTTGTATGATAAATTCGGCACCATGGAGGTAGAAGTAAATAGGTTTAAAGATGTTTTGAATTTACAAACTTAGTGCACACGATATGTTCTAAATTCAATTTACTTTATCCTCTAGCGCAAAGAGTATGTAATCACTAGATAAAAACGGCTTTTGCAATGTGTTTTAGAAAATTTTGCACTTTATTTTATTTTATTTTTATTTATTGAAAGAAAACAAACAATTGTACAATATGGTTAAATACATAGAATAATTACATTTACACTATGTAATTGCACAACCAGCAGCGTTTTCTATAGACTAAATCAAAGACATAAAAGAGAAAAGCTCATAGCTATATCGATTTTTAAGAGGTAATTTCTACAACTATGTAAAGCAAAAATACTCTTTCCGAGATGGAGGAATGAAAATTGTATTTATTCGTACTGTGCTGTGATATAGGCATCGAATGCAGTCACACACAGGCACACAGCCGTCATTATCCCCGAGAATACAAAAAGTCTCTTTTGAAATATTAAATAATTTAAGCCTGCAGTGATTAAACTTTCTCCATGATGGCAGAATAAACGATAATACCTACCTATGAGCTGGCTTTTAGCATTTCGATTCAAGCTGCCAAGGGGCCGTCCATATATTACGTCATTCTAAATTAGGGGTGGGGGGGTTGGTCTGCGGATGACGGTAAATGATAGATGGGGGGGGGTGTTTCGAAATTGACGTCATTATTATTTATTTATTTATAGTTTATTTTTCACGTACAAAAACATTATTTCTAAAAAGAAATTTCTTCCAGCACACCTAGTAAAATACTAGAGTAGTTATATTATATCAATGATTATTGCCAAAGTAAAAATAATAAAAGGTGATTCTATAACCAAGTGTTTTAATTATATAATACCCTATTTTTCTCAAATCTGCAATGTTTTATTTTGTCAAACTAGTAATGACGTCAATTTTGGGAGAAGGGGGGGGGGGGTCATTAAGAAATGACGATAGGATGATTATAGGGGGGGGGGGGGTCTAAAATCTGAAAAAATCGATGACGTAATTTATGGACGGCCCCCAAGTGGTACGAGTACTTATTTACCAGTTTCTCGTGCTTCATAAATTAATAGCAAATAGCATAAATCATTGTTACAAATTCATACTACATACTCTACGGGAAGATAAATCAAGAAGTTAATACTCGTAAGTGTAGTACTTGTGTTACTTCCTTTACGTATTAAGTAGTAGTAAGTATGGATTTGTTTTCGATATTGTAAATCTTTGTGTGTTCTGAACTACAGTGTCGCTATAAGTGAAAACCTTTTAATGACTCTCAGTTACTATAATGTACAATGTACCTTTCATCATGTTATTTTTAGTCGATGGTTTTCCTAAAACCCAATAAATAAATAAATAAATAAATAAATAAATATTACCTAATATAAATGTTAAAGTTTGGATTGCTGAATGGATCTGGATGAGATAGATTATTGTCTGAAATAGCATAAAGGACGGTACTTTCTATCCCAAAAAAGCATACAACTTCAACAGTTAGTGTAATAAAAAAAAAATATCCCAAATTTTTGTTATCTTCAAAGAGAAGAGTACCGATTCCACTAGAGAAGCATTATTTACAAAACCAATTCAGTCACTCTTGTTCATGAGCTTATGACGACGCCACCACCTCATTGAATCAGCCGTCCAATTCAGCGCCTAGGGTGGCATTCAATTACACGACCGGCCTTTTAGTTATAATGCGGCATTGTCCTAAACGTTTCACTATTTGGCTGTCCGAAAACTAGCTCTTTTATTAAAAGGCTAAAAGAAGGGCCGCCATTTAAGTGTGAATTTAGAAAATTGAACATGACGTCAACGCCACAGCTGATTTAATTCCCCTACGTCTGTACATATCTCATAAGTCCAGTAAGAATCGACAAAACAGTAAGCCATAAAGCTATAAAGTAAAAGTTGCGGCGTATTTCTGTCACCCTTCTAGCCGGGAACCACCTCAACCATCCGTCTAGATATTATTATAAACCCGAACATCGCCGGTGAAACTAGCTTTCCTGTAGAACATAGGAGAACTTAGGAAATCACTGGCGAACCTCTCTGTTAAACTACACGTATAGGAACTGGGTTCACTGAAGATCTTTGTTTCTACCGTATGATATTGCTGGCTGGCGTCTCCCGCCTGAACAATGTTTTATGCTTTTTATTTGTTTCCATAGTAGGTTTCTTAGAGACTACTAAAAGTTTTTAGGGTTCCGTACCCGAAGGGTGCCAAATGGGATCCTATTACTAAGACTTCACTCTCCGTCTGTCTGTCTGTCTCCAGGCTGTATCTCATGAACCTTGATAGCTAGGCAGGTGAAATTTTTAGAGATGATATATTCTGTTGCCGCTTTGAAGGTGACGTCACGAGCGTCAACGGCGGTCAAAGTGTCTCCGCAATTCCAGTGTTTTTTAAAGAGTTTTAAATCTCTTACCAACTCTTCATAAAGTCTAATTGTGTTGTGCTTGCTCTTGAAACGGTGCTCCAGTATTTGTGTGAGTGAGTGCGCCATAAAAACACTGCTTTGGCCCAAGTCTGGATTGCTAGAAAGTGTGTATCACCTAATTCTACCCTACAATTGTGTTTCTTTCATCATAACTAATTTGATTCATATGTGGTGTTCGCAACATATCAAAAACATTCTAGGTACTAAGAGTGTTTGCTACAGTCGTGAATAAGTGCCGCAAATATAAAATAAAAAAACATTAAACTGTGAACAGAAAGTATTTTCGCAACAGTGCCATCTGGTAGTGCGCACTTGTACTGCACATACTCTCAGCGATTTACTTACTGATTACATTCAATAGATACTTTGCGGGCGGCGAAATGGTTCAAAGCTGCTCTTCGTGTGGTCGCTTTATGTCACAGGCAGATGGAGTTATCTGTTCCGTTTGCGGATCGAAAAACCACCGAGATTGTACTTGTAGAAACTGTAGCTCAAGCTCAACTACGTTTGACACCATAATCTCGTCGGGCGGCGGTTGCGGCCACGAGCAGATGGATACGTCCATTAATGCAACAGCGGCAAATATTACGGCTGAGATGGATGTGACCATGGAGTTGCGGTTGTTTCGAGAGGAAATGCGTGCCACACGACAACAGATGACCGAATTAGCCTCTCAAATCTCGGTTTTTTCAGCTGCGTTGGCCTCAACAAACCAGCGTATCGATTCACTGGAGTCACGCGCCAACGACATTGAACGAAAACAACAAGAAGTAGGGGAGCTCAATAGTGCCATTGTCCAATTAAAAATGGACCTCAATGATAGGGACCAAGAACTATTATCCTGTGACCTCGAGATCGCCGGAATTCCCGAGACTAAGGGCGAAAACCCTATTCATCTCGTCACCCTTCTAGCTAGGAAACTCGGCGTGGAGCTCGAGATGCGGGACCTAGTGCATGCGTTCCGAGCAGGGCCCGCTCGGACCTTCACTGGCACTGGTGACTCGATAGCAACAACAGAACCACCTCGTGCTCGGCCCATCGCCGTCCGACTGACTCGCCGTGCGCTGCGGGATGACTTGCTGCGGGAGGCTCGCGTGCGCCGCGGGATCACAACATCTGAATGCGAGTTGCCCGGTCCCCCCCGGAGATTCTACGTGAATGAACGCCTTACGCGTCTTAATCGGCAACTTTTCAATAAAACCCGTGAAATTGGTAAACAGAAAGGATGGAGATTTATTTGGACTAGGGAAGGGCGCATACTAGCACGTCAAGAGTCGGGCAGATCTTCCCATCGCATTCGCAGTGACATTGACCTTGAGCGAATTTTTCGGTCCGAGACTGTTGGCTCCATTGGGTCTTTAATTTAATTTATTGTTGTGCAATTAATTTACACTCAACATTTGCAACATTTTGCATGACAAATTGTACAAACATGAATAATGTAAATTGTAAAATTGCGGATTTTAAGCCTTTTCCATGGCTTTTTTTAATGTACTTATTTCATTTAAAAAATATAAATATCCAATTAATTATTATAGTAGTATGCATCTCACATGGGAGTAATTCTTATATTAAGTCAGTAATTTTCGCAATGTCTTCAACTGATTTTAATACACGTACTCAATCAATTATTGTAGTCAAATTCATAAACTGGTATTATTTTAGTAGAATACTGTTATTCTTTCAGCTGGTGTTATGTGTTATGGCATCGATAATAATACCTTATTATCTACGCTTGTTCTCATTTCTACATAATTGCTATCGTTCCTTTCTAGCTTTTACACGATCCTCTATTGTTGTTTTTATTCCCACATACCTGCCTGATAACTTGCTATACATTAGAAATGTAATTCATGTATTTATTTTTTATTTTATTACAACCGTCACCCTTATGATCGCAAAGAGCCCAATGAAGGCTGAACTAAATTCCGCCAAACCGTCACCTCTACCCAGTCAGCCATGGTTAAGGTAAATAATTTAAAACTAAGTTTGTTCAATGCACAGTCACTAGCTACGAAACACGACGAATTTCTAGTAGCATTCCAGCGCCATGATCCTTGTATTATGGCTATAAACGAGACATGGCTTCAGACAGGCCGGGAGGCGAAGGCGCCGAACGTACCAGGATTCCGACTGCGTCACGTCCCGCGTCCGCGGTCCGTGGCCAGCAGAGGAGGGGGGGTCGGCTTCTACGTCAGAGCCGGCATCAGTTGTAGAACTTGTGCACATCCAACTCAGGACGAGCATATTGACCAGATGTGGATTTCGCTAAATGTAAATTCGATAAAAATTATAGTAGGAACCGCTTATAGACCGCCTTGGTTAAACGTCACTTCTTTTCTCGATGCAATCACCGAGTCAGTAGCACATTTTTCACATTTTGATATATTGATCTTGCTGGGAGATTTTAATATTAATCTACTGGATACTCAATCGAGCAAAAGTAAGCAACTGAACGAATTTCTTAGCTGTATGAACCTGAAAAATTATGTCACAGAACCTACCCATTTTCTAGATAACAGTGAAACTTTGATCGATTTAATTTGCTCTAACGTTGATATTAATAGCTTAGTTGTAGATCACATACCCGATCTAAATCACCATGCAATGCTGTGTTTTGAATTAAAAATAAAAAAACCCAAACAAGAACCTAAATGGATAGTATTTAGACCTTTAAAGCACATAAACAAAGAATCTTTTGGGCATGACTTGTCGTTAATTAATTGGGATAGTCTCGCACTTTTGGATTCAGTAAATTCTATGTGCTCACAGTTCAACGAATATCTACTTGGGCTTTTCGACAAACATGCTCCTACAAAAAGAAAGCTTATTCATAAGCACTCACTGCCATGGTTGACAAGCAATGTCCGGTTAATGATGAAATTACGTGACGATGCACATAGGGTATTCCGTAAGACAAAAACAGATAGCGCTAGAGCGGGTTACAAGGACTTAAAGAGTTTGGTAAACATTTCACTGTATAACGAGAAGAAAGCCTATTTTGAATCCCATTTGAATAGTCATTTGAATGACCCGAAAAATCTATGGAGGAACTTAAAGGACTCTGTATGTATTAGGTTTAAAGTCTCGGCTGACATCCCCGACCATATCAATAACCCTGATGAATTGAATGAGCATTTTCTGAATACTCCGGGTAATCCTAACGTCAGTATTAGTGATCTGACTTACTTTGAGTTCCACAGATATAGTTCCTCTACTTTCAGTTTAAAGACAGTAGACGAATCGTTAGTGGCGCACATAATCCTGCATATTAGGTCCAATGCTCAAGGTTCTGATCGCCTTTCCATGGATATGTTGCTTATGACCCTTCCTGAGAGTTTGTCCATTATCACATGCATCATTAATAAGTCAATTACCACAAGTACCTTCCCTGATGTATGGAAAACCGCCCTAGTTAAGCCAATACCTAAAACCCCTAACCCCAGCACAGTGAAGGACCTTCGTCCAATCAGTATCTTGCCATACCTTTCCAAAATACTAGAAAAGGTGGTCTATATACAAACAGCGGCGTATCTTGAGAGTAACGGTGTTCTTCCGGATGCTCAATCGGGCTTTAGAAAAGGTCGTAGCACTAATACTGCTCTTTTAGATGTGATAGATAACATTCTTACTGCTCGTGACTCTGGTCGTGGCACTATCTTGGCCTTACTAGATTTTTCTAGAGCGTTTGATTGCATCAACACAGACCTTTTGCTCTCAAAGCTCTCTTACTATGGCTTTGACGTCTCTTCTGTCAGATGGTTTGAAAGCTACCTCTGCTATAGGCAGCAACAAGTGGTATTGCACAGGAGGGACGGTAACTCTCTGAGTTCACAACTTACCCCTACTGAGCGAGGGGTTCCTCAAGGAACCATTTTAGGACCGCTCCTCTTCATCTTATATACAAGCGACATAGTTCTTAATATAAGCAACTGTCAGTACCACTTGTATGCTGATGATTTGCAAATATATGTATCTTTCTTACCAGAAGATACAGAAAAAGCTGTGACAAAACTCAACGAAGACCTTAACCGGATTACCGCCTGGTCAGCCAGAAATGCTCTAGTTCTGAACCCCTCTAAATCAAAATATATGATCCTTGGGAGCAAACATCAAATCAAGGCTATATCCTCATCAAATCCATCAATCAATATTATGAATAAACCGGTAGAAAGAGTCACTCTTGCAAAAAACCTAGGTGTTGTCATTGATGAGGAGCTACGATTCGAAAGTCATGTTGCTGAAATAACGAGGATTTGTTTTTACCGTCTTAGCGTTCTTTACCGGATACGTGATTATATTACTGAGGAACTACGTATGCGGCTCTGTGAGGCATTAGTGCTTTCGAAACTCAGCTACTGCATAAATGTTTATGGTCCTTGCCTCTGCATAAAAACGTTGCGCGTAATACAGCGAGTACAAAATGCATGCGCACGTTTCTGTTTTCGTATTCCCCCCCGTTCCCATGTGACCCCTTATTTAAACAGAGGTAATATTTTAAATATGAAGTCAAGGATGCAGTATCATTTGGCCTCCTTATTATTTGGCATTGTAAAAACAAAACAACCTAAATACCTGTTTGATAAACTTCCCTGGGTAAGCTCTGAGCGAAATCAACGTAGCCACAGGAAGGACTGCCTGGTGTGTCCAGAGCATAAAACTGCAGCCTTTAGAGGTAGTTTTAAATATGCGGCAACGAAGTGTTGGAATAATATTCCCCCACCGTTAAGAACTCTGAAATCGCACAGCACTTTTAAGTTACATATAAAGAACTACATTCTTGAAGAACAAAAATCCTCGCCGCCCTGTTAATTATAAATTATGATACTGATTTTGGTCCGTGAACTGCTTATTTTCTTATTAATATTCAATATACCTATTTTCCTACATTGCTAAAATGGTTTGATACAATCCAAATTTTATCTATTATTGCAATGATTATGATTATTATTACTTTTTGTGTCCTAAATAAAATGAAATAAAAATAATATAAAATAAAATTAATAAAATAAAATGATTTTGTCTAAGGTAGTTTTTTTCATAAGACATAAATATGCATTATTGCTGTTATTGTACTATAAACTAAATTATTTGTTTATGTAGGAGATCTCCACGCAGCCGTTGGCTCTCGTTGCGTATCTAAATAGGTCCCGACTGAAAACCAGCGCTGCAGGCTATTGCTTCGCAATACCTGAAGCATATGCTGAGTTCGGGTACCTTTTATATTGCCATAGCACATAACACGCAGCTAATAACACAGCCAAATTGCAGGTGTGCATGTACCCACTTCCTTACAGGGCAAATCCCCTCCTTATTTGGATTTATCCTAAGTGTTGTTTTATTGTTATTTGCATAGACTGTAAGCATGCTTTGCCTGTAAATTGTAATATCTTTGTATCTTTGTATGTTGTGGCAATTTAATAAATGATTATCTTATCTTATCTTATCTATAACAACAAATGCTAAAAACAGAATAAAATAAATATTTAAGGGAGGCTCCCATACAACAAACGTTGCCTAAAGACAGCGCTCGCCGTCTAGCGGCCATCTATGTAACCTTCACAGCGCCGATGTAATGTCGTTAAATGTCAATATTAAACGCTTCTTTTTGGTTTGTATAGATGGCGCTGTTCTCAAATTCGATCTTTGTCTAATGTTGTATAAATAATGGTACGGAAACCTTCGTGCGCGAGTCCGCCTCACATTTGGCTGGTTATTTACTTTTCTGAACGGTAAACGAATCTGAACCGTGACGCTCGGGTTCACCATCATCATCGTCAGCCCACCTCTGCCCACTGCTGGGTATAGGACTTTTCGCCATCTTTCGCGGCCCCTCGCCATTCGCATCCTCGGGTCCTTTGACGACTTGCTCACATCGTCCGACTATCGGGCCACAGTACAAATAAAGATAGTAATCTTCGGGCCCGCGCGAAGCATAATAGCCTACACTAGCTAAAATGGCGGGGGCTGCGTGGCTCAGCGACGCCGGGCGAGCGCGCGAATGCGAGGGCACGAGGGGCTCCACAAAGTGCAATGTTTTTGCAGCGAGAGCGGGCGCGGGCCTCCCGCCGGCCGGCCGCTAGTTGCTGCTCGGTAAAGTAGGTATCTATCAAGTATAATATAGACAGGCGGCTACCCCGTTCATCGTTCTTAATCACATTAGTTTACTAATAGTGCAGTGGAGAAAGTTTGAGGTATTCACTTATCTCAGCGCTTAAAATTGCCAATCCGCGGTGGGCACGCGCGGTAATTAAGCCAGTACTCTCTCTCTCTGAGAAAAGGCCTGTGCCCTACAGTGAGACGTATAGTAGGTGTAGGCTACATAAAAAAACATTTTTATATTAAAACAGAATTTAAACATGTAACAGAATGCAATAAATGTAAAAATAACATGACAAGGGGTCTAGATATTGTGGCCTTATGTGGACAATACGAAATTGCTCGTATTTGGTAAGGAAAATAATTATCACCATAGCAGAAAAAATTGGCAATATTTTGTTTACAACTTGATAGAATCTTGGAGATGAAAAAAAAACCCCAAAAAACTAAATCACTAGAATTCTAGAGATGGTACCAAGTCTTTATTTGTACGTAAAAATGAGCATTGAAGAGCACAAATAAATTTTCCAATTAACATACAAAATTTTGATCAACAATTTTTTTTCTGTTTAAAGGGAACAAAAAAGTCTTAATAACTTTAAGTAATTATTCCTTCCTTCCTAACTAAACATATTTGGCACTCGGGTGTTCTCGTCTAATATTTAAAAGATAGTCTTTCGGTTTAAGCAATAAAAATGGGCATGTACTTACGAAAATCGAAATCTCAGAAAAATCTGTGGGCGGCCGGCCGGTCGGATCCTGTGAAGTCACAATAGGAATCAAGACCGATAGCGTTTTGAAAGAGCATAAGTTTAAACTTCTCTAACTTTGTCATTTCTTTATGGATTTCAGTCGTTCAAAAACTAGTATGCTTAAAGTGCTCCATCCGCCCTGGTACTTGAAAGTCCAATATTTTGATGTCTGAATGACCCTCATTAAACAAACTATAATCCGTAATTAAGTTACTAGTAGAGGACTAAAACTAGAAATTCTCTACTCAACTTCCCAAATAGTGAGTCCTGTGCGAAATTGGGGTCGCAATATCTTGCGGTGCCTGCAGCGAACTTCCCAGCTGGGAATAATATTGTGGAGAACCGAGAATCCCAGCCCACATGGTAATCCCAGCAATATCACTTTGTTGGCGAAAAGAAACGAAGGAATTTTGCTCAAGATATTATTCTGTTCCTACATGTACAGTCGACAGCACAGCAACCTTTACACGCGTGCACTCTACTCAGTTACGTCACGGGCGGTTTTGCAACCAAAATGTAAAGGTTGACCTGCTGTCGACTGTACGAGTGCGTAAAAGCTTAGCTCTACGGCTAAAGATGGTGGTGAACATAAACTTGCGTTTAGCCGGCTTTCGCCTAAAGTGCGCTTTGGCCGGCTAAAGTTGAAAACGAAAGGCATTCATTTGTATTTCATAAACTTAACACATTTTTCATTAGTTCAAAAAGGAAGTCTTGGTTTTTGTTCTAAAGAATTTTTATAATGGTAAACTTATCTCATCATATATCTCTCTCTCTCTTCCAGAGCTTGGAAACGCAATAAAATCTCTTTAATTCCACAGTTTCCGACGCTCTTTTATCTCTGCATGTGCAGACGACACATTCCAACCTGCAGGACGACTGCAAAAACCCATGTTATTCTCGTGAACGTCAGTTAAAATCTAAATTAGCATACACGTCCCGTGGGGCTCTCAAATTAATATCAGCGTGTACCCGGTTATTTTGTTCAGTTTGCGACCAAGTATTTGCACTCACGTACTCAATTTATCTACCTATATCTGTGCGCCCACTGTGGGGCACATAGATATTGGTTGGGCATAACCTCCCCGGTACCTTGTCAATCTCTACCATTGCCTAATAAATTCAATTTATAAGTTTTATTTATCAAACATATATTATTTTGATATCAATCAAGTCCGTGTGGTGCTCGGTGTGAGAATATCACTACCCCGACTCATCGATTGTCTGTCGTAAGAAGCGACTAACAGACAGAACAGAACCTCTTGTGTACATAAGTACTAGAGTAAAACTCTTGCTTCTTATGGCTATCTCCATGAAAATCATGTAAATAAAGCAGTATTACTTTTTAATATGCTGAAATAAAATTAAGTAGGCGTAACAGAAGGTATCAGATTGAATTCGTACGTTTGTATGCGTAGAGTCGTTTAGAATTAAAGTATAGTAAAGTTTATTGAAGAATAAATAATTACTTTTGTAAACAGGAGAAACTGTTTGTAAACAAAAAGGAATCAAAACATGAGATCCAATAGCAAAGACTCTGTTGCACTGGTGCCGAGTACAGTTTCTAAGTATATTTTGCATTAATTCTACTCACCGACACCTCCGTATTTTGAATTGCCTTTGAAACTTTCCGCTTCCTCGTGGGTTGCAGTTTTAATGGCGATATCTTTTCCAGTTCCTATGATGCCAGTCTGGAATGGCTTCCCGGTACGAATTCTAGCTCCTTTCTCTCTTATCTAGCTAGTAAAAAGTCTTCAGAAAGTCGTCCTAAACTGAAAAGTTTATTTGATGCTAACCAGCAAGTGCTGACGAGACAAAATTCACATAAAATAATTGGAACCGCACTTGACAGTCAGAAAAGTGATGAAAAGTTTTGCTTTTTGTTCACTAAAGTCGCCTTTCTAAACACTGTGATTTTAGTTCGCTTCCAATCGAGACAAACCGTGCTCATTCAATATCTACGTGCAGGTGTGTCAGTGCAAATGTGTACATTTGTCGCCAGTCGGCGCCTGGCGTCTCTCTTCCACATAGACCACTTACGAAAACCTCCCTGTATAAGTGAGTAGTTCGGAGCCAGGGCTCACCAGTCTCGCCAGACTGTAAATACGAATGGCGCAGACTCGGACACACACAGCCAATAGTATTTTGAGTGTGTGTGCTCATCAAACAGACAGTGTACTATAGAAGTTCACTTCGCCTGACCTTGAATTCAACCAACCAAAGTGCAATATTCAGTGTTACAATTTGGAATTGCAATTTGCAATTACAATTTGCAATTTGGAAAGCATTATTGACACACCGTTATTTCTCGTCTGAACATTGTTAAGCAAACAGAGACAATGTGGAACCAGAAATATTATTAGCACTTACGCTCTCAGAGGGTGCCAAAAACGCCAAAAAGCGGTTGTAAAATCTTTCACGCTACAGAATAGTCTCAAGTGTTAATAATTGAACGAAGCGCCTCGTAAGTTAACCGCTTACATTTATGAGCAGACATTTTGGCAGGCAAGTAATGGTTCTTGGAAGATTCTGAAGTGGTGGTCCCTAGCGTCATATTTTTACTTTTACAGCCTGACAACCAGAAGTACCAACCTGTGTACCACTAGGTAGCTACTGTTAGTAGTAATGGCTCGCTTGAGAGCTGCTCCCCTCGCGACCGCGCTGCTCCCCTTCCCTCATCCACGGATCAAAATCCTGCGGTTGGTGTGCATGCACATTTGACGGAACATAGGAAAAGCATGACAGGCGGGCGTGCGAATTCCGAAATAAAAAAAAATGCATCCAGGCAGCCAGACAGTTATCTCTGCGCCTTGTTATGTTTTTTTTCTGTCCATAGTTTAAATTAGGTATCGGCAAATGGCTTATCTCTATTCCTGGTGTAGGTACCTACAATAAATAATATTCTATTTACTTATCTTTAAATTTTAGCACTTTGGTCTTCGTGGTTTTTCGCGTTTTTAAAATATTCGTCTCATCTGAGGTTCCCGCGAAACTTTAAAGGCCTTCTGAAAGGCATCGGCCGCGTCCGAATGGCTCCGGAGATTTAACTTCGCCTTTCAGTAGGCGGGATTATCACCCTTATCGGTACGAGCAGTGACCCGGCCGGCTGCCGCCGCCGCCGTCGGTCACAAATCTTCCATTTCACTCGGCCTCAGCCTCCGCGCGGTGCGAAGGGGAAACAGCACGCTCGAAAGCACGCGACTGCGTGATACCGGCTACTCCCGAAATAGCCTACCCCCCGCGGGGTGCCGACATCGACGTGCTTTTAGTATGCTGCGCGCATGCGAGCCGCCCGCACCTTTTTGCGCTCCTAGTACATTACAATACGCTTTATTTTGTAATTGTAACTTATTTACTCTGATGTAACGAGTGCGTGGAGTAATTTCGAGGTTTGTGTTCAAGGCCGTGCTTTTTAGCATGCTGTAACGTGACGTGCCAAAAAACAAAACAAATATGGTGGCAATTTTGGCGAACCCAAAATGGAGTGAAGATTTGACGATACAGATGATAATCGAATACGAGAAGAGAGAATATTTATGGAATCCAGTTTCTGAACACTACAAGAACAAGAAAATTCGCGAACAAGGCTACGTCGAGATCATTAACGCACTGAATTTAGTCGATGTAACCGTGAAGGAGTTGAAGAATAAGATAAAAAATATCCGGTCGTCGTACAGCGTCGAGCTAAAGAAGATCCGAGCGGCGCGGAAGGCTGGCGCGCATGCGTACCGGCCGAGTGTCACGTGGTTCGAGCACGCGGACAGGTTTCTGCGAGCGATCGTCACGCCAAGCTCGGTAAGTTACACACATACAGCCTCCACACTTCAGTAAAGACACGTGCCGGCCGTATAGGTTTGAAAAAGAAGGAAGGCATTTGAGAAGCGAAACAGCTGTACGTTTTGTTTACTGTTTACGTACAGGATTTGTTTTCGCAAGCGGCGTATGTGCTCAAGGAAATCTGCGCTTCTCGTTTGTTTTCTCAAGGAATTATTGTGTCTTGCGAGTTGAAATTAATCTTTGCTCGTGTTCTAGGTGGACAACTCGTTGCTGGAGATACCGGCGAGCGATGATAGCGATGCAGTGGACCTGAGTGAGAGGAAATCGCCTGAGAAGAAGACTCCGAGGAAACGCAGAGGCTCCAACCGCTCAAACGCTCCTTACGTCTTGAACACTCCGTCGCCAAGACCAAACACGCCATTCGGCTTAAGCCAGTCAGCTGCAGTTACCCCTTTTACTATACTAACCCCATCCGCTTCCACCACCCCGTTTCTAAATCCACCTGTTGGCATCGCCACGCCGCTAACACCGACATCTTTGGCAACAATCTACCCTTTACCATCGAAGCAGAAAAAAATCAATCTGGACGACTTGAGAAATGGCGACTCGCACGATGTGCCACAGGATTTGAGCCAACATGCGGAGGGGAATGAAAATGAGTTTGAAATGTTCGGAAAGCTTATCGCTAGTCAACTGAGAAAGTTACCCTTGAGTTTGGCGTTGGACACCCAGTTGAAAATACAGACTCTTGTGAATGCAGCTCGGATCCAGGCGGTCTACCAACAGTACTCGTACGCTGGGCCATCACAGGAGACTTTGTCTGTCCAGGCATTGTCCAATGGGATCCTGTCAAGCATAGTTTCCAGGAACGGTCTGGGAAGAACGGATTCTCCTGAAGACATGAATAGGGATCTGAGACCTGAACTTTCGGGTGGATCAGAGGCAGAAGACTAAAGCTGGGTATTCAAATGTTTGCGGAAAAGGAACTATCAAAAATACTTATCTAAAAACTGAGAGCGATGATGGAGCGAAATTAGCGAAGGTATTGGATACTATTAGGCTTTCAGGTTTAAAAGTCATGCAGGGATTTAATTGAATATCTTCGTGTTTTATAGGGTTTAAAAAGCGTTTAGGTGTACTTTTGAATGTGATAGCTGAGGTAGTATTTTAATGTCTTGTGATCTCTGTGTTTTAGTGATTTTAATTTTGGTGATTTGGATCTCAGTTTGGAATTTAATGTGATTTTAAAATTAGTAACACATCATCACCGGCATTGTTTTGAAAGATTTGGTTTTGTCTGTAGAAAGTCCATAAAAACGTAATTAATTTTATAATTGACGTAGGTATTTGTAATGTAAATCTTTGATGTTGTGATCCTGAATACCTTCTCATAAACTTTTTGCTCATGAAGAAAAAGCAGAATCTTTATCGGTAGCTTATTACTAGTCAGTACATAACATAAAATATATTTTCTTTAGTGGTAATTTATATTACTTGGCTGTGTTTTGTGACATCTCCTTACAATGAAGTGGATTGATTTGAGAGTTATTATAATTTTGATAATATGGTGAGAACATACTTGGTTTAGATTAGTTAAGATTAGGAAAGAACGAATTTATTTAAAAGCATTTATCGTAGAAGTATTTTATAGAAGATATTAATGTTATTAAATGTGATGAGAATTATGATTCAAATAATGAGTGAAACCTCTGCCGGTCATAGAATTAATAACAATAAGAAAGAAATACCTCAAATAGACAACTACATTGTTGAAGTTTTTGAATTTACAGATATTCTTAGTCTTTGTGTATCTTAAAGTAAAATTTTCAAGAATTTTGAATATTTTTTATCACGTTAAATCGATGTGCCACATTAGAATTAAACTAAATACAAAATGAATTTATTGTGTATTGAAGATAATAAAGTTTTATAAATGTGTGACTTTGGTTTTTTTTTCATTAATCTGTGAATCACCGGCCAGCACTGGCTAAATTCCTCCATATCAGCAAAGAGGCTAGCTAAATTCCTCCATATCAGCAAAGAGGCTAGCTATTATTTTTCTTAATTCACTACATCCCCACGGATACACGGATGTGTTCGAAATTCAAATACCTAAATCACCCTCGCTGCGTCGCTCGGCCGCCCGCGCCCGTCTGCCCTATATCCCGGATCCCGGTCGATGTAACATTACTCCTGTGGTGAATAATTTTGGCCTTTAAGGCTTTGGATTAAGAGTCAGGGCTGGTGGCTGGTACGGTAGTGGGCTTTAATTTACGAGACGCAATCCCGCCAACACCACATTATTGATTGGCGTGCCATGCCCGCCGCGGGAAGCTTTTCACGCCGTGCACCCGACGCGACGACGACGGGTTGCTCCCGTTTGGTGGTTTTGTCAGGATTTTCCTTAATTTTTCTGACTTTTTTTGTTCAAAAGCAACGGTCAACTTCATTACTGATTATTTTTGTTTTATAAATATGAATGGCTTCCAAAATGATTGATACCTGTCAAGTCTTGTGTTCTTCTGTGGCCTAGGTAATTTTTGGAAACTAAAAAATGGATAAAAGTATTTTATTATTGTGCCGCGTTTTATAAAGTTACAATTCATAGTTAATTATGACATTTCGATGTATATTGCGTAACCGATTAGTACAATTATTAGTGTTCCTACTTGTTAAGCCGTGAGTCAATCGGCTGAGCAATGCACATCGAATTGTCATCATAGTAAACCATGAATTGTAGTTCTATGAAAAAGGACCCTACAGAATAATACAGAATATTTTTAATATCCTCACTGTGGTACGTTTGCAAAACACCTATTGTATTTTTTTATTTCTTAACGGGACCTAAATATCTGCATTTTTGAGGGAAAAAAAAAATATGACGTTTATTCCTAAAGAAGCAAATTTTAAATTTCGAATTTTGGTGGAACGCCCCTGGTATAGCTAACGCTTTCCCCCCGCCATTCGATCACGGAGAGCGCGGCGCAAATTGCGCGCGAAACTGAACGCAAGCCGGCGGGACTCATTAGCGTTTATTATTCGTTGGCGACGACACATAAATACCGAGTTGCCGACACGTTATTTATAAAACATAATAAACATACATAATAGAGTAGAAGCTGTATTAATAATGCCGCGGGGTGGCGGACTGCAGATTTATCTAGACTATACTACTAAAATAATATTATGAATGTAGCTGACACTAGAACTCGCCAGTTGTAAATGGCGTCGAAATAGGGGTTTGTCCAGAAATTGATCTGCACTTTTTTGTTATTACTTTTAAGTTACCAATAAGTACTGCAGATATTTACTCAATCCTTGAAACTTTACATTTACTTTAAAGAGAAAAGGATTTTTACTAACAGTATTAACAGATCATTAGTGCACGAGAATCTGTTAGTTAGTTTGTCAGTTACATACAATGCAAGTTACACAATTACAGTGTTAAAATAAATTCAATACATCATAAAAATATACTAGGAATAAACATAAATTGTCATTCCCACGGTTTAGTCTTGCAAAAGCTAATACATCCTTTACGGGGCACTGTATACGGGACGATTGTATCTAGTGTAGTGTAACTTTATTTTGAAAACGGTTAATTAATTTTGAATAAAATAAATGTCAAGTTTTGTTTCTTAGCTTATTATTCGCATTGTGTATGAGTTGTGAAACTAACAGCTTTGACGTTCATTAAGTAAACATTTTGTTTTTATAGTGAATAAAATTTTTGTCTTTCACTTTCGGCTTTATTTTAACATTTGCAAACACTGTGCGCGGCGGTCGCTCTATCTTTCTCATTACCTCAGGCACTCAAATTTCCTCACGATTGATCCAATACCATGGCAATTTTATTAAGCCCATATTTCTCTCTCTGAGAAAAAGCCTGTGCCCTGCAGTGGGAATCGTCCCTATACTATACTCGTCCGTCCTATACTCGTCCGTCCATAATAGAGAACTAAACATTCTGTGAATAATTCAAGCGTCCACCTGTTGCCGTTATTAATATCGAGCATAAAAAATACGTATATTGTATGGGAGCCCCCTTAAATATTTAAAGTTTTATTCTGTTTTTAGTATTTGTTGTTACAGCGACAACTGAAATACATCATCTGTGAAAATTTCAACTGCCTAGCTATTACGGTTCACGAGATACAGCCTGGTGACAGACAGACAACATACCGACGTACAGAAGGACAGACAGACAGACGGACAGTGAAGTCTTAGTATTAGGGTCCAGTTTGGCATCCTTCGGGTACGGAACAATAAAAACATACCAGATTTAGGTTTTTCATTGATTTCTTATCATTTTCTAAAAAGGGCGCATAAAAACATTATTTTACCAGATAACTCGAATATTGATAAACGCTTCATCACACATTATAAGGTGTTACGTGCAAGTTGTGACGTCGTAACTTGAGTCCGATTTTTATGGCGCGTTTTTGTACCACGTGACTAGAATGACTTTTCCACAGGTCACATTACGGAAAGTATTAGTAGTAGAGAAAAAATTAACCACGTTTATTTAGCTTTTAACGTGGCGTATCCGGTTATATTAAAACATTGTTTTGGTAGGCAGACAAACAGACAGACAGACAGACCGACAGACAGACGGACAGACAGACAGACAGAAGGACAGTGAAGTCTTAGTAATAGGGTCCCGTTTGGCACCCTTCGGGTACGGAACCCTAAAAACGTTATAACTTATGTAGGTATGAGGATCCCTGTTTTGTATTTTTTTATATTTGTTGTGCAATCAGCCATAATACCTAACACATTCTGTGAGTTCAATTGTCTACCTATTAAGATTTAAGGGAAAAAGCCCTTTGTAGGTCAAACAAACGTTGTAGGCATTCTAGTTGGCATGGCACCCTTCGGGTACGAAGCCCTTATTAAAAAGTTATTATAATAATTTTCGTTGGAATGAGAATCAACAATGTCTGTCAATGAAGTCTTATAAACACTCGTAGTTGTTCAAAAGAATTATAAATTAGCACGACATTAGCTGTTACATTGAATTTTAAGTTAAAATTCAATGGCTGTTATTTGCCTCTATTTCGTATTCTACTAAGCAACAGCAGTAGAATATCATTCCAATGGTTATACGCGCAAATTAAACATCGTCTCTGGCGAAGAAGGACGAATCGCGCGTCGCACGGTGTTAAGTTGCACAGGTTATACCATTGGAATGCGATTAGTTACTAGACTACTAATAGTGGCAATGAAGCGAACATTGCCGTACTAGTATTACTCTATTGAACAACTATGCATTTTAGAGACTCGTGCCCCCGGTTTCGCTCTGAGCGAAAGCTAATAATGTATAATGCTTACAACAGTTTTAGTTCGAAAAATACGTAGTTGTTCAGTCGAATGATATCAGCGCGACATTAGCTGTTATTTGCTCCTGTTTCGCAGTCTACTAAGCAATAGCAGTAGAGTGGCATTCCAATGGTTATATATCATTAACGCGCAAATTAAATAGACATCTCTCGCGAAGAATTAAGTTGCACGGGCCCAGTAGGTAACAATCGTAGTTACTAGACTACCAATAGTGTTATTGAAAGGACCATTGCCGTACTAATATTACTATTGAACAATATGCATTAAGAAACTCGCCCTCCGGCCGCGGCCCGGCCTGCAGTGCGGCGAGAGCGGTGACCGGTGGTGACTAGACTTGACCGCTGTGTAGCGCGAACATGCAATCTTGATACTGCATAGAAACATCACACACGACTCGGGCTGACTCGAGTCAACGCTATTTGACTACCTCGTTGGTCTGGCCGTTAAAGCGCTTAGCTACCAAAACAGAGGTCGTGGGTTCGATTCCCACTGGGGGCCGCCGTACATTTGTACAAATGGCCTTAGTCTGGGTGTACTTTCATGTTTGTAACGTCTCCTTACCTGGTTACCATAGCACAGGCTATCCTAGTTTGGGACCAGGTCGAGTGATTGTATTGTGTGAAAGTTATCTATTTAAACCGCACTATCTATTTGTTTATGCATGGGTAAGCCAAGCCCTATCCAGTTAATAAGTACATTCGACAACAGGTCAGACTTTATATTTTAGTTGCAGTCGCCCATAATGTTACTGAGTAGATCGCACGCGTGTAAAGGTGGTTGTGCTGTAGACTGTACAAATACGTCTTGCACCTTGTCATTTGCAAAGCTTTCCGTGGATAAATTGCATGACTGGCAACACTGTCAATTGCCTACTGATTTGTTTCTGTTTAAACAATAGGCTTTTTGACAGTGTGAAAAAAAAGTATCGCGGGTTCAAGTCCCGGCATTGGTGGAATTTTTTTAGCCTCTAAATAGGTTTTTAAAAATTGTCCTCAGCCCGGGTTAGTGCAACAAAAAGTATATAAAATTTCTCAACTCATTTTTTTTTAATATAACGTCTATAAGTACTTAAATATAATAAAATTAAAATTTGCGTCTATACTTAAATATAGTAAAATTTGACATTATTCTTGACATTTTATATCATTGACATTTTTCTGTATTCAATTGAATTAATATTATTTTTATAGCTTTCATGTAATTATTATCTCTCAATTTGACATGTAATGAATATTACCAATAAATTATGTCTATGTCTATGTCTAATAGTCTAAATAGATAGCATATTTAATATACCCCAGTCGACGTCCTTCACCAGTGTAGGCGTGCTGGTTAGTGTTGGCGTAAAGACCGAGATGCTCAAAAGTAATTATATTTATATACAAGAGAAAACCGTTAGCAAAACCGAGAGGATCTTTCACCGGTATGATTTAACCGTTGACGCTCGTTGCCGTGATGCGCTGCGTCCGCTGCACGAGCCCGGTATCCGTGGCATGGGCGACGGAAAGGTCGCCACATCATTACTAATTACAAAACCACGGCTTTCAAATCACCCAGATTTCAGCACGTATTAAGACAAAAGCTTAAATGAAATATAGTCAGTTGTATGTTGTACTAATTCGTGCGCAGTACGATGTAAGTAGTAAGTAAAATGCAATGCAAACACTCGAAACGCAAACGATTACAATAGGTTATCGGTTAAACTTAGGTTGCCATATTCTGTCAAACAGTTACAACTTTGATTTTCTCTCCAACTTGATATTTTATTCGAGGTATTCTGCTAAACTTTTCTTGAAAATTTTTCATGATTCTTTGATACTTTTTGCTAGTTTATTGTATGCTTGTGATTTCTCCAACTTTATGCTCTACTTGCTATAATTGGTTCTTGGTGACATAATGTTGACATAGTGTTGAAATTGTGTAATCGATTTTTATGCTTTGATTTGAACTCTTTGTAAATCTTGGCAGTGGAAGTGTAATTACATAGTCATGGCTAAACAGAACATTGATAATTTATAATTTGGGAGGTACTTTGAACAATGTTTTTGTGCTGTTTGCAGTTTTTGTAAGTGTACCTTAGCTCTACTAGATTTCAATAAGGTATTTTCAAATGAGGTCTTAATGTACTTTAAATAGTTTTTTTTTTTTTTAATCTCATTTATTTTATAAGTACTTTAAATAGTTTTTCTAGCAAAAACTTAATAAGTGTATAAAAATACTAGCTTACTCTGCAATCGTTTTTTTGCCATATTAATTAGCCTACGACCTATTCTCAGACCTACCAAATATACTCAAAAAATCACAATAATCGATAAAACCGTTTCGGAGGAGTTCGGTAACAAACACCGTGACACCAGATTTTATATATTTGAAGATTTAAATTACGTGTAAACGCCCTTAATTTTTGTTATTCATTTCTCAAGACAATATACGTAGACTTTATACAATAAAAAAACCAGAATGTGCAAGTGAGAGGGATGCTAGCCGGAGGAACAGCCTTAAAGCTGAGTCGTGTTTTAAAGTAAGCGAGCTCCTTGCATAAGCGCAGACTTATCTACTTTTTTCTTTTTAATTTGATCTGAGTGCATATCGAGTTCTTTGTGCCCCGTTATTTTCTTCCCTTTGGTTGTCGATTGTTTGATCAGTTCACTGCCTCTTCGGCGATTTTTAAGGCGCCTCTAGCTAGAAGCCTACATCGTACTGCAGATTTTTCCCGATCGGCACACCAAAAATAAAGTAGAAGGCTTCCGATCCATTACCGAAATTATAATCCTGCAACCTACGGCCCCGTCTGCAGAGCAAACATAACTAGCGCATTGAAACTCCCGCCTCTGCACCGGAGCGCTGTTCGGACGTTATTGAGGGATTAAAATAAAGCACGCTCTGTAAATGCGGCGGGTGCACATTTGGTGCAGAGGTGGGGCCCCCTCGCAGACCTCAGACGGGGTAAGCAGAGGTACTTACTCTTTGGAACGGTTCCATGTGTCGGATTTGCGATATCCTGGCAAGCGATACCTAGGCCACTTTTTTAGTGACTGAAATTGTTGGTTTACTTCTTACATGACACTTCACTTATATTTTCAGTGCAAACTCGCCTGTAAAGTAAGTGCCCTGAATTTGAACTAATCTTTCTTTTCTACGTAACTTTTCCGGGAACTCTGTTCTAATTATGCGCACCAAATCCTGAACGATTCCAATCGTTTAACTGTCAAATTTCATACTAATTTGACAGTTAGACCATTAGAATCGCTCAGGATTTGGTGCGCATAGTAAGGCCGTATATAGGGGCTGTTCCAAAGTCCATTAAACCTTTATCCACTGTTGACTATGCCGACTAATTGGCGTCATGTATACAGGTAATAAAGAAGAGATAAGATAATTATATTCTTTTTCTTGCACTAACCCGTGCTGGGGACAATTTTAAAAACCTATTTAGAGGCTGAACTTCTCTGTATTACCTGTACGTAATACAGAGAAATTTGTAAAGAGGCTCGAAATTTCGCCGATGTTTGCACTTGTCCATTAGCTCAGTTGGGAGAGCGCTGGCACGGTTAGCCAGAGGTCGCGGGTTCAAGTCCCGGCATGGGTGCATTTTTTAGCCTCTAAGGTTTATAGAGAAAATATTTAGTATGACTTAGATTCGAATTAATAACAACCGCTTTTTCAACTCGACTGGTTCACCCGTGGTTAAAATGCGCGCGTAAGTAAGCACAAATACCCTTCCTTATGTTCAGAATGAGTTGAAATCCGTCTCGCCGATATTTTCCCCAGATTTCCCGACGAATAGGGAACGTGAAAATATTTTATGTGCCACAAATTTTACAGCAATAATAATTTCAATAAGTTTTCTTTCCTTCGTATGTTTGTGGTAAAAAGGAACGGGCTCAGTTTTACAGCTGTGACTGCATGCTCTAGTCGCAGCGCCCGTCCGTTTTAAAAATAAATATTACATAGGCTAATATTACATAAAAATAAATATTAGTTATTAAATCAAAATTGATCAAATTAAATCAGAATTACCCTGCTTTTAATTCTGATTTAATTTGATAATTTGATTCAAAAATATTACTTTGCCTTAGTTTAAGTTTGTTTTTTTATTTATTTTTTCTTTCTGGTGAAATCTATTCCTAATAGTATGTAGGTATATTTTTCGTTCATCTCCTCCCTTCATATGATAATTTTTATTTATGTATGTTTATTCTATATTTATCTCATATTTATGTACCGTTTATGTATGTGTATTAAATATATAAATATCTTTCTTAGTATTGTTTAGTTGCACCGACTACCCGTTATTTAGCTTCTCATTTTTTTTCCGTCAATGGTTGTCTGGAAGAAATTACTTTACTGTACTGTACTGTACTATATTATTATTAAATTCTCATATGTAATGCCTTGTGTACATACAATCAAGAATATTCTATCTATCTATCTAACAATAATAAATTCATTGCAATCATTAGATACATAATACACTCATAATTAAAAAGAGAAATTGATTGAATTCTGATCTAAATAACATTACTAACATTGCCTAGTTAGGTACACCGCCGTGCGTGACTGGAAAGGAATTTCACTAGTAAAATTGGAGTAATAGAACTCTACATTAAGATGACAGACAAAATGACAGAAACAATTGAGGAAACTCCACATTATTATATTTCGCCCGCCTCGCCTCCGCACATAGGGTTACCAGATCGAAAAGTAATATTGGCAGATGAAATACGTATCTGGTTTTCAACAGTTTCCGGACTTTTCGTTACAGAAAGCTAAAAACAAGATTTTTTAGTGCATATACCCCAATATTAAAAAAATCTTGACACAGGGTAGTAAATTCGGATCATCATCATGCCCGCTGCTGTGTATAGCCCCCAAATAGCATCTGGAATTTCACGGAATTTCGGATAAGTCCGGAAAATTTCTGTTGTATGGTAACCCTATCCGCACCCCATTTCAACGTCACTCCAGCTACATTCAAACAAAACCGACTGCAAAGAGCGCCCGGGCCGAAGCGCGATATGAAAAGCGTTGTCATGACATTAAGCCGTTGAACTTAATCCCGAGTACGGTCTGAAAAGAGACCCCCAAAAGAGTTAGGCATAGTGTACCTTTGAACCTTTATTAGGGTTCCGTTCTCGGACCACAAGGAAGCTAAATTGGCTAAATTAAAGAGAACGTGGATTGCGTGACGTATCAGGCGGTAACCGATCTGTCGGTAGGACGCTGTACCGACAAGAGGACATAAAACTACATAAACTCACGCCTGTATCCCGGAAGGGTAGGCAGAGACCAGGGTCTGCTACCTGATAGATCACTTTCGCTTTATCAATATTCATGAGTGACTAATGATCATTAGTCGTTGTACGCACGTACCTACTGTGGTTTCGGGACAAGAGTAATTTGTAAATCTAACGACTGACTACGATGTCTCTCTGCCTGTCCGTTTGACCTGTAAAGGGCTTTAGCTTTTGAACCTTAATAGCCACCAATTATCGTTCTAGTTGAACAGGTGTCAAAATGGTGGATTGCCCGACAAATAAAATATTAATGCCAGCCCCCCTTCCCCAAAACATGTTTTAGAGGTTTTTTTTGCTGTATCGTAAAATAGTAATGGTACCTTGACAAGTGGCAAGCTTGATGTGACTATAGTGCCGTCCCATAATATACTTAAGGCGCTTACTACTAAGATAGAGGTCGTGGGTTCGATTCCCACTGGGGCCGCCGTACATTTGTACAAATGGCCTCAGTCTGGGTGTATTTCCATGTTTGTGATGTCCTTGCCTGGTTACCATAGCACAGGGTATCCTAGTTTGGGACCAGGTCAAGTGATTGTGTTGTGTAGAAGTTATTGTTATTATTATAATTTAACAAAAATTATAAAAAACGACCAAATGGGATTTGGACTCCCGTTGAGTCTCAAATTGAAGGAAAGAAAACACATTTTGCTAACTCAGATGCATAAATTATGTACGGAACCCTCGGTGCGCGAGTTCGACTCGCACTTGGCTGTTTTTTTTTTTTAAACTTTCTGCTCCTTTTCTCGATCACTCTTCCTATATTTTATCCTGCATGGTAGTGTGTCTTATTAATTTTGTTTGTGACCGTTTTCGGAGACTTCGGAGACCTTTTAAAAACTTACCTCTGAATTTCCGATTCTTTTGGAATCAAATTAGCGCTTAGCAAGGGATTCCTGTTGATAAATGAAACGCATGATTTTAAGGAGAACTGAACAAAAGAGTTGCACCCAAGAACACTTTCAGTAAATAGAATTGACTGACATGACGTAGTAGCAGTGGTTCAAGGGGTTCCCAGCAAAATATACCTACAGAATTCCCTTTTATTTTATATTTAAAACTATCGAAGGGCGAAAGGGTTTGCGGTTCCCCGCAGACGTGCTCGCACGGGTCAGCGCCACGGGACGCTTTCTCATAAATAACTTATTCTGTGATGTGATTTTGCTGTTCATTGTTCACCGATTTTCTAGTCATTGTATTTCAGCCAATATTTCTAAAAAATATTGGTTGAAAGAAAGGTTTGAAAATACTTCAAAAAATATTTTCAATGCCAAAAAATAATGCGTTGCAAAAAATACTCGTTGATGAGAATTACAAATGAAAGGACGAGAAGTGTATTTAAATCTGGTTAATGCTACTTAACAACTCTGACTGTAAACAATATCGCAAATTGAAACAAATATCGCTGCTTACGTAGCACTTACGCTGCAATAAATAGAAATGAAGCTCGTATAAGACCTCTCAGTCGCAGGGGGAAAAGAAAATTCCGCACACAAACTTATCATTGTCCCAACAGACAAGTGCTCAAAGAAACGCCCGGAGACACTGGAACAACGCTTCTGTACAACTTTCAAAAGGTCCCGGTACGTCCGAGGCTCATATCTTAATTCATAATTCAATATACACCGCGCCCGCTCCGCTCCAATTTCTCGAGGGCGGTAAAATGCAAGCGAACGAGAAAAAAGCCACCAGGGCAACTAGGAGAGCGTCATGTTGACGGGGGGTGCCGCGGGCGGCAAAAGGGGGATGGAGAGGCGGGTTTGGCCCTGTGGGGTTCCGAGTATTTGGTTGGACCCAATACGCTGGATGGATTCTGTTGTAATAGTGGGGTTACGAGTATTTGGATCCAATGTGCTGGTTTCTGTTGCATTAGCGTCAATATGCTGGATGGAATCTGTTGCATTAGTGGAGATTTAGTATGTGGACCCAATATGCTGGGTGGAATCTGCTGCATTAGCGTCAATAAACTGGATGGAACCTGTTGCATTACTGGAGATTTGAGTATTTGGACCCAATGTGCTGGGTGGAATCTTATGCATAGGCTCAATATGCTGGATGAAATCTGTTGCATGAGTGGGGATCCGAGTAATTGGACCCAATGTGCTGGGTGGAATATGTTGTATAAAGAGCTACCCTATACGTCCCAATAGAAGCAATATACCTTATATCAGAGATACAGTACCTATGGGCTTTAATCACCACGCGTGCCCACTGTGGAGCGCCCAAACTGTTGAGCGAGGGAAAAATCTGATATTCCAGTATAATAACGTTTTATTTCCATGATTTTATGGTGTTAGTGGATCCAAACCACTTTATTAAAGATCAAGCTGCAATTTCCTCATTATATTCCTTATAGTTATGTAGTGCAATGTTGGCGTTCTTGTCGTCTTCATTTACCGAAAGAAAGCCATCTGACGAATATTACCTTGTAACATTACAAGTTGAAAGCTTTGTTCATTCATAATTTTAGATATTGGGCAGTTTATTAAACGGTTCGTGAGTTGAATTCATGATTTCCGCTATAAAAATTAAGAAAGCAACGAATGCGAAGAAACTGTTCAGTGTGCCAATCAAAATTGGTCGATGTGCCTTGATTGGCAGAAAGGTCATCTCAGAGTGACTACGAAATAATCTTTACACCAGGCCCACTTCTCTACGGTCGCACTGGTCATCTGCCAACGAGCGACCGAGGCCGTGGGGGCAGTAATCCCTTATCACGCGCGCCGACTGCCCCC
Source organism: Yponomeuta malinellus (assembly GCA_947308005.1). Classification (NCBI taxonomy): domain Eukaryota; kingdom Metazoa; phylum Arthropoda; class Insecta; order Lepidoptera; family Yponomeutidae; genus Yponomeuta; species Yponomeuta malinellus. The sequence goes on from OX371017.1 coordinate 10,357,668, forward strand.
GGTGCGCTTCAACAATTATAAAGAGGCGCCTACGCGCCGACGCTAACAACCACTACATGGGGACTTATAGCTCCGTGGTAGCGGAGGTGTTAGCTACATACATCTATGATTATTCTGGTGGCTGAAATGTGAACATCCAGTCCAAATTATCATCAAAGTATTGTACCGACTTATCTTTATTGAAATCCGGATTTAGGGCAAATATTACTTTTTAGGGTTCTGACCCGAAGGGTGCCAAACGGGACCCTATTACCAAGACTTCACTGTCCGTCCGTCTGTCTGTCTGTCTGTCTGTCCGTCCGTCCGTCCATCCGTCCATCCGTCCATCCGTCCGTCTGTCTGTCTGTCTCTCTGTCACCTGGCTGTATCTCATGAACCGTGATAGCTAGGCAGTTGAAATTCTCAAAGATGATGTATTTCTGTTGCCGCTATAACAACAAATACTAAAAACAGAATAAAATAAAGATTTAAGGGGGGCTCCCATACATCAAACGTATTTTTATATTCGCTTCATAAATAAATAATTAAATTAAAACAAAATAAATATTTAAGGGGGGCTCCCATGCAACAAACGTGATTTTTTGCCGTTTTTTCGCGATCTTTATGTCTAATGTTGTATAGATAATGGTACGGAACCCTTCGTGCGCGAGTCCGACTCGCACTTGGCCGGTTTGACCGGCAAAATGTAATGATTCCCTTCAAAATATTCAAAATCTGACTACACGGCTATGCCGGCCGGCTACTACTATAAAGAGGAATCGTTACAGTACTGACGTTTAACGCAATTATAGCTCCGTGGAAGCGGTGGTGTTAGCAAACCTACGACGATAACTCTATTGGTTGAAATGTAAACAACATCTAGTCTAAATTATCGTCAAAGTACTGACGTTTAGCGATGGGCGACAATGGGGCGATAGGTGGAAGCGAAGGATGTTAGCTACAACCACGATCACTCTGGTCTGGTGGCTGAAATAAGATCCTACCAAATCAAAATAAGTACCGAAGAGCAGACGGTCGGCAGTGGGCAGCATTGGGCGGGAAACGAGTGCGTAACTTTGTGTGACTTGATCTGCGATAGGTACGTCAAACTGCCTGCCCAGCGTATGTAGTCTTTTTTATTGTTTTGGCAGAGCAGCGTTTCAACAGATACGGGACGATAAAGTAGGTATTACGTTTATGTAGTGTAGACCATTCTCTCGACTTTACCGATGGGCAAAGTATGTAGAAGCATACAAGCTATTTATCATTATGTTCAAGAGTTGGACTTTGGTCGGTTCAGCATTCTTCACGTGCTCCGGTCACAAAACCGTGGTGAAACATCTATGAAGTGCTTGGCTGATTCCAAAACTGATTTGCAATCAGACCGCTCGTACCCAGATGGACCACACACTTCTGTATAAATATTAATGGATCTAGTCTGCTACTAATGTAACAAAATAGCCCACCGATGACCGCGGTCGCCGCTTCGCTTTAACGACAGTGTAGTTTAGCTGGTTCGCTTATTTTGATCCGATTTCGTGTACTCCGAAGATGCCCTACCGCTAGAGGATCTCTACATTACACATTACTCACGTAATCACTCACGCCTGTATCCCGGAGAGGTAGGCAGACATAGGCCAGTGTTTGCCACTTGCCACGGTGCTGACAAACCTCTTTTGCTTCATCAAACTTCGTTAGTCGTTGCATGCGCGCGCGCCGTTTCCGGGTACTTTTTAGAGGATCTCTATGGTGTCAAAACGCGGGTTTCTAATGAAACTCTCAGAAACAGCGTTCGCGTTGTGGATCACATAAAAAATGTCTGGCCGGCGGCGGCGGCGCAGTCCGGAGCACCGTGGCGGCACCCGCCTCTAATGACGCGCGGCTCGCTTCGCCCACTGGTCCTTCAGGGCTGTAAGTCGCGTATCCGGTAATGCGGTATTTGAAAGCTGAACTTCAAAGATAAATCTTTAAAAGTGCTCATCAAAACCATTACTGGAGAACATCTCTGAAACAACTTCTAATGTTTTTTTAAATAGTAAATACATACATAAACTCACGCCTGTATCCCAGAGGGGTAGGCAGAGACCAGGGACTGCCACTTGCCACGATCCTGACAGATCACTTTCGCTTCCTCAACATTCATTAGTCGTTGTATGCACGCAAGCTGGTTTCGGTAACTTTTTATCTTCGAAGTATTATTTAAATAAACGCTTTCAAAATAAGCCTCCTTATTTTAGATTTGACTATAATTATTCAATTTAAGCAAAAGTAAAACCAAGGTAATACCACTTTCTTCTATACTGGGTCGCTTTACTGGCTTTGAGAGTACCTAGACCAGACATGGCAGACCAGACCGGATGTTTGGTCTTGAAAAACTTAACAGTCAAATTGACAACAAAGAAAAGCCTCAAAAGTAGTATTTTTTGCCAAAGGGACGACTTTCGAATATAAGACGAATGATCTTTCTTTTCGCGCTAGTTTTTTGACTTGCTGAACCCCGCAAAAGCTCACTTTCGTGGAGCCCCATGCTTCATTAAAAAGAGAGAAAACAGACGAATTTTCTCCGGCGCCGTAATTAACTTTTCCACGTTGCGTCACCAGCGGAGCCTGTTTAATCAGTCACCGAGCTGTAAAACATAAAACATATCGCTAACAAGGTGTTCAAAAATGCATAGCGCGCGGCTGGCAACCCTGGAGCGTGGGTGCGGGTGCGGGCGGCGCGCTCGCCTCCTACATATTTAATTTGCCCGACTGGTTTCTGTCGGGGCGCCGCCGCCGCCGCTTCGCAGAATAGGGAGTTCTAGAAGGTGTACTGAGGCATAATTATGCGCACCCAATCCTGTCGCAATCCTGACGTTTACGATAGCAATTAGTGTGGAAATTGGCAGTTAGACGATTGGAATCGTCCGGATTTGGTACCTACATAAACGTAATACAGGGGCACACATTTTGTCGACAGATAACAGCTAATTTTAACCACTTTGGGGGCTCCCCTCCCCGCTAAGATATTAAGCTGTTAGAATTGTGCCTTTATGATGAATGTAATAAGGATGTTAGCCCATTTTGAAGTATCTCCTAATGGAGTGCTAGTGACCGATATTTCCATAATTAGACGTCACTTATAATTGTATTTATTCTGTCATAGTTGTGTCATTGTGTCGTATTATTTTCCTAGTTTGAGACCAGGGCAAGTAATTATGATGTCCAAAGGCTGTCTGGAAGAGATCGCTCTAAGCGATAAGACCGCCAATTGTATACCACTACTTAGATATAAGAAACTATTTGTAATATCTTTCACCTGGTTGTGCAATAAAGTGTTCTCAATCTATCTATCTATATTCACTTACCATGTGGTATTTATCCCACATCGACGCTTAGCAAACAACACCGCACAAGTCGTTTTTCCTTACTTTACGGGAGAGACAAATAACTTTTTAAATCTGCACCCAATGGTATTCAAATGTCAAAACCGTAAAATTTCGACTTGAGCGGTGTTGTTTGGTAAGCGACGACATGGCATTTCTTAGTCCTTTAACATCGCCTCTGCCGACTCACCGATATCGTCTGTTCATCCAATATCGGTCCGCTGACTTGCCTAACAGTCTACTGCGCACCAAATCTCGAATGATTCCAATCGTCTGTCAGATTCCATACTAATTGCTCTTGCAAACGTCAGATTCCAATAAGATTGCGCCTAATTAAAGTCTGTTTTTTAATACGATGCAAAAAAAAATATGGAGCAGTGTTACCATCAGAAATATATCGTTATAAATAGATAGAGAACACTTTATTACACAACCAGGTGAAAGATATTACAAATAGTTATATTCGGTAGATTTAACTGTATTACTGTAAAAAAGTAGACTCGTGTGACCAAAAACCTAATTGCCTCAAAGACGTTAATATTTAGTAACCCATAAAAGAAAAGTATTTAAAAAATTACCAACGTACCCAGCTCACACAAATTTTATTTGGAAGTAAAATACAATTAATTTTGGCAACACTTGGATGTAGATGGTGATCAGTGTGAGATTTGACACATTCTGGAAGACTTAATTTATTTTCAAACATTCCGTTTTTTCTTGGTTACGCGAATGTTGTGTCCCGTATTTTTTTGTAATTTCGACAATTATGACAATTTTTAAAACCTATTTAAAAGAATATAACTATGTAGGTACAGCGATATCATTCCGATGTAAAAAAACCTGCAAAGTGGGTTAATCGGCGCTGCGAGTGAAGAAAATGGTTCCGGCAGATGTTGCTGCCTGTACGTAATACAGAGAAGTTTGTAAGGAGGCTGGAAATTTCACTGATGCCTGCACTTGCCCATTAGCTCAGTCGGGAGAGCGCTGGCACGGTTAGCCAGAGGTCGCGGGTTCCAGTCCCGGCATGGGTGGAATTTTTAGCCTCTAAATAGGTTTTTAAATCAAATTTTTGGAATATTTGTTATGGTATGAAGAAAAGTATATTTATTCCCGCCTGCGATCATAATTTTGTAGTTTTGGGAAGGCAAAATATTTGAGTAGTGAAACAGGCGAATATTCGAGTAAAACGAATATTCGAAATCCAAGCCCTGCCATGGATCTTCTACCCCGAGCTATTCGACGCCCGCTCGCCTCGCTCTCGCCCGCTTTGTGTCGCGTTATGGCTCTATCGCCCGATGGGACGCGGTTAAGTAATAATGCGGAGTGAATCGCCAGTTTGTCGGGCTGGAGGTTATTTTCAATGCGGACGCGCTAATTGGGCGGTGACGGCTCGGCTGGATGTTTTCTAATTTCGATCAGATGCTAGTCATCATTAGACATGCGCAAATTGTATCTTGGATAAGGTCGACTCAGTCGCCTATCATTTCGTCCTCTGATCCAATCTTTAAATCATTGGTATCAGGGTCCTTTCTAGTTATTCACTATCACTTCTTTCTCCTATCTAGATCGTAGAGTTCACTAACTCCGAGAGAGTAGGAGTGTGTTCCGACTTTGAACGAGCATTACTATGACTCGTTTGTTTCGTAGCACTTTGCGCCTCGATCGCTCTTGAGTATAATCATTACCGCCATGAAAGTGTCTGAGACAGAAAATATAATACAATCCTTTGGCTCGTGAGTTGAAGATAGATCTAGTGCCTCGAGATGAGTTTCGTCATCTAGATTTATTTGATCGTAATCTACTCATGCCTAGTCATTACGCCTGCGATATGTATTTAGCTTGTAGTCACATCGGTGGTGTATTCCTCAGTGCTTCTTTGTTATTCTTGTAACACCTCCACAGACCATGTCCACCAATTTAGGTTAATTGGTCATAATATGATGCAGGTATTCCGGGACGGGTGACCCCAATGAGCGCAAAGTGTATGTATTTTGATTCTCCGCCGCCTTAGGAGTTTGTATCTAAGTGTGATTGACGTTTCATGAAAATTGGAAACTTGCCTTCCGTGCATGTTCTCTCACTTTGATCCGCAGAACGTGCTGCGGACGTGCGTAAAGTCTCTTCAGTAACTCGCAAAACATGACTCGTTCGAAACCACGTCGCGTCGCCAAAGCATCGCTTTGCAGGTATTCTCCAATCAGCTACGGCCAAAAAAACTCCACTCACCATAACCACGTTCCCAACACGGGCCGATATGCGCCGGCTGGCAGCTGAACAAAAAGCTGGCTCTAGTGTTGTGAATCGATTGCAATTTTTAGCACCGATTTTCCAAATATTACCGAAAAAAAAATAGTTTTTAGGTACTTCCGTGGATGTCGTAGAAAGTGACTAAGGAAATCAATTACCAGGAGACGGGCAGTAGCGTCTTCCTGAGACTCCAACTGCATACTGCGATCACCAACCCGCCTGCCAATCGTGGCGATTATGGCAAAACCCCTCATGGTTATGAAAACCACGAAGGAGGCCTATGTCCTGCAGTGGGCGTCAAATGGCTGATGATGACGTGTTTTAATGTTAAAATCATAATTTTGGTGGAAAAACTGCTCAAATGCATCATCCAACAGCCTGCTTTACCTAAAAATACCAATTATCGTACCTTCAAATTGACAAAATATGACTTGAATTGACTTTTCTTAAAAGCATGTATTAAAAGCATGCCTAGATTCGCCTTACATGCGTCACTGTGTCAGCCTGCATGTACCCTCTAATGTGTACGGTTAAATGTAATTTACAATATAATATATTATTTAGTCTTTGGCTATAATTACTAACATTTATAGTTTTTAAGCCTAATAATTAAAATGCGTATTACTTACTTGAAATAAAATAAATTAATATTATTATTACTTTAAAAGTAACCGTTTTATCTCAAAAATAAATGAGAATTTCCTGTAGGTCCCCCCGGCCGCACTACAAATTACATTAAAAAACGTACATAATCGACTAGTTTTTTAAATAACCGGTTATTATCGGTTTTTGAAAAACCGGCTCTCACCGGTTTTCGTAGAACCGGTTGACATCACTACCTCGCATGCACGCGGGAGCGGCTCGGCGTCGCGCCGGTATCGGCGAGGGTGCGCCGCGCTTTGAGCAGCCCGACAAAGGCATGCAGGTGCAGCCCGGTGCGACCCATTGTCGATGTGTTGTCGGACCTTTGTCCATGTGTTGCAGTTGCGGTTTAATCAGCAGCTATCACTTTTGCTGATGACAGTTTGGTCAGTTTGGCATACAGTAATCATTTTGGTGGTTCAACTGTGTGGTTCATTTAATTTGCGACTTTTATGTTATTTTGGTCTTTTAACGTTTACTCGCAAACGAATTTTAGTCTTTGTATTCTTTAGGCATTCATGGTCTGTCGGTACTTAGTTTGGTACTCAGTTCTCCCATACAAACGGAACTGGTTCTGCATACCCTAATAGTAGAGTAGAGAACACTTGATTTACACAACAAAAGAAAGCATAGTTAATTAAAATATTAAGACGATGAAAAATATGTCTCAGAAGTCTTTTTGCGAATAGTTATATCTTTAATACCACGATTTTTAAACAATTATCTGGCAAAGAAGGCTGATTACCAAATAGCCGTTTGTAATGGCAGCTCTTAGCACAGAGCCTAGAAAAAAGTTACCGTAATTCATAAATACCGTAAATATTCTGTGAATATTTCAATATGTCTACCTGTGGCCGTTATTGACATCGAGAAAAAAACGGCAAAAAAATTACTTTTGCTGTATTGGGGCCTCCCTTAAATATTTATTCTGTTTTTAGTATTTTTTGTTACATCTGTGAAAATTTTAACTGCCTAGCTATCACGGTTCATGAGATACAGCCTGGTGACCGCCAGACAGACGGACAGACAGACAGACGGACAGTGAAGTCTTAGTAATAGGGTACCGTTTGGCACCCTTCGGGTACGGAACCCTAAAAAAAACAGCCATAATTATTTAAAGGACCAATACCAGTCAGTCCAACAAGCCCAGCCCCGAATTGCATGCACAGCTCAGCCCAACTCGGCCGGGTCGCGTACACAACACATACAAAAGAAACTATAAGCATAAAAACCAGCCATAATTATTTAAAGGATCAATACCAGTCACTCCAACGAGCCCAGCCCCGAATTGCATGCACAGCTCAGCCCAACTCGGCCGGGTCGCGTACACAACACATACAAAAGAAACTATAAGCATATATGTACAGTTATTATACGTGTCATGTGGCGTGTGTTCGTGTGATACAGCGACGCCAACGCCCTCTGTATAATTATTATTAAACCGAACGCTCATTAGTCGCTGTATGATAAATAATCGGGGAACGGGTTATTAGTGGGTCACACGGGGGAGGTTTTTGATGAAAATGTGGGAAATAGCTATTTTTAAATGTGTCGTGCGAGTCGTGCGACTGCTAGTCACAGAGACAATGATCTGCGTATTTGGTCCAGATTACATCCCTTGACAAAATTTCATCACACACAAATGATTTGACAAAAAAATGGTTAACGGTGCTGGTGGTGAATTTGTCGAATTCTTTAGATATTTAAGTTTTGTTAATAATGTTTAATGAATGATTGTTTATTTTCGTTAATAAATAAAATAAAACAAATTTTCGTGTAATAATATAGGTATGCCATAAATGAATTATTAATTACATTACTACGCTTCATCCGATTCGCTACCATGTCAGGTTGAGAAGAACTTGGCGAAAAAACTCCACAGTTCGTGCACACTCATCACGAACGAGTTCACACAACATACCCAAGGCGTCATGAATCACACATCGTAAAAAAACACCCATCGCGCAAAAACGAACTGTACTTATCAACAACGACCACAATCCCTGCCCTAATCGATCGCTACCGTAAGCATTCCGGGAACGAACACTGGCCGGCCGCCGCGCCATAAATCAAAGTATCAAGCTGCGGCGGGCGCGCTGCACGGCACGAGGCTCATTATGGCCGGTTTTACATTGAACGACAACCGTAACGACGACACGACATCGTTGGACTAGTCATTCAACATTTGCACAAAGCCTTAGTCAAGATAAAGTTTTATTTTTCCTTTAACAAATAGTTTTTTTCTTAAAAGCTAGGCGTTGGACTTCACTCTAAGCAGAGCCTGTATCGTATACAAACTGCAAGTCCGATGATGTCGTGTTTTTATGGTTATTGTCGAATGTGAATCCGGCCTAAATTGCAGCAGAGAGCAGCATGATCCTAATGAGTGCGAAAATTGATTGAATTTTATTTGGAAGCAACTTGAATTTTATTTGCAATGAACGCCTAAATCTAACCTATATAAAAATCTCGTATCTCAGTATTTGTTATCGAACTCCTTCGAAAAGATTTTTTTTGTATATTTGGTAGGTCTGAGAATAGGTCATTGGCTAATTAATAGGCGAAACAACGGCAACGAGCTGACCCCGCTCGTAATAGAAATTTCATTCAGCTTTTCCATTTTAATTTCTTCCCGTATTTATAAAATAAATAAATATCTATTTGGAATATAAAAAATACCTAGAACATGCAAACAACTTGATAGACTTTATACTGCGGGTTACAGCTTGAGTTTATGTAGTTAGTTAGTTAGTTTTATTAAAAAATCAGTTAAGGTTACTAAAAAAAATTTAGTTACTAAGGTACATTTTGCCAATTCCTCGAGCATTTCCCACATATAGGTTTTCTTAACACCATAAATAAGAGGCCCAAGACACTGTGTAATTGGGATCTAAAATGGAAATATAAAACAACAAAGCAACTGTTTTTGAAAGTGGTAACTATATAGGTTAATTTAACAAAAACAAATATACCGTACCTATACGAACAAAATCAGCGCAAACTAGCGTGCCCGTGCAATAGGGAGGAAATGCACAGTCTGCATTTATTTATATTATTTGGCGTCAAAACTGTCAAAGTATCCAGCTACTGCGGGCGCGCTACACGGCAACTAGGGCTGCCGCCACCTCTCCGGGTTTCACCCGGGCGGCAAGTTTCTAAAATGTAGTTGTTCAATTGTATAGTTGGTAAACATTTCTATACTTATACAGTTATATTAGTACGGTAATTAATGGTTTTCCATTGACACTATTTGTAGTCTATTTCGCCTATCAATCACATTCCAATGGTATAACACGTTGCACTTAACTCGGCGCCTCGCATTAATTTGCGCTGCTCGTACTATTGGAATGATATTGTACAGCTATTACATTATAGACTACAACAATAGAGGCAAATGACAACCTATTGTCGCGCTTATATCATTGTATTGAAACACTAGTTAAGCCTTACTTTGTTTTAAGTTTTTTTTGTCTGATGCTGATGAGGCAATAAATATTTTTTTATCGTTATGAAGAAGAAGAAGAAAGACATTTATTATACTAGCAAGATACATCACAGAAACAAAATAAGCACATAAGTAACATAATATGCACAACAACAGAAAGAAAACTAAATACACAACAGACAAGAATTAGAATTATCATTGCTATTGTTCGGGTTCGAAGAATATTTTTTTATTTGCCTACCTACTAAGTTACGCTTTCCTGTCGAGGTAAAATAAAAACATACTTAATTAAATACATTAAATACTTTTAATAAAATACATATTTAAGAATCTGAAATACCTACATGTTTAAAGTCGACACGTGTGTTAATTTATGCTGTACTTATGTGTTTTTGAGGGCTTTTTTTCAATTTTATTACATAAAAAATGCTACACATATTTTAAATTTACCTCAACATTTTCATTACAACATTAATTATGCTGTGAGAGATAAAAATTACAAAAAACGCCTTTTTCGAACTCTCCGGGCTTGAATATTTTTAAAGGTGACAGGGGCAGCCCTAACCGCAACCCATTAAACGCGGGGAGGCGACGCGACTTGACGACGCGTCGGGCGATAACGCGTAGCGGACGGGCGGCGTAAAATATAAATACGGCGGTGGCGGGGGCGGTCGCTGTTCGTAATAATAATAAGTTATTTAATATGTGGTCATCTGACGCAGTCGTAATCAGAACTTCTGAAGCTGAAAATAAAGGTCGGTTACTTTCGAAGTATCAGTTAGGGTGTTAGAGAGTTTGAAGCTCAACTCTTCCGTAACTATGTATTAAGAAAATAAGCTTTAAAAATGAAATTATCGTCGGCTCATTGCAAGAATTCATTAACCGACATATTCACTATTGGGAGAAAAGGGACTTTCTAGTTCGTTGTTAGTTAATGGTTGTGTTTCCTTCTCCTTATTCCTGTTATACATCGTTAAAATAATGCATGATACTAAAACACCACTATTGTATCATTGTTCAATTCATCTCTATGTCCATACCTTTAAAAAAAGCGGTTAGTGAGTTTTTGCAGTTAATGACTTCTTGCAATAAGCCGACGTTATTATGGCCTTAACCTGCTAGATTTGACATTAAAAAGAACAATAAAAACCATTGGTATGGTGGCCCGATCGGGTCATTTAGAATTCTACAGATTAGACTAGACAGGAGTAAGCGCACAGAACAATGTAATAACGGTTAAATAAAGCCTATAAAGGTTAACTTACTAATTAGGTATCGTCCTATACGGCATATTAAAAAAAAAACCGGCCAAGTGCGAGTCGGACTCGCGCACCGAGGGTTCCGTACAAACCTGCAAGGTTTACAAAGTTCGTTCATTACGACAATCGAGTCATAACTATGGTATTTTTATTGCAAAACATGAGGAAAAAAGTAATAAGTTTATATTTATTAAAAAATATATATTTTGTAATGTAACTAAAAATTTAAGGTTTTCGGAATTTTTCCTTTATGTGTGCTATAAAACGTTGCTTCATGCCAAATTTCAAGATTCTAGGTCGACTGGAAGTACCCTTTAGGTTTTGATTCCCTTGCGAGTACTTGCGAGTTTCAAAATATGCAGCTTAAATTGCTGTTTCTTTTGATTGCGTTGACATAGAAGTTAGATTTTGTTACAGCTTAAAGGTATTATAGACCTGAGTATTTGGTATGAATTTCAATTTAATACCTCTACGCGTTTATGAGGAAATGGGTAGTAAGTTTAAAATTATTAAAAAAAAATATATTATGTGATGTAACTAAAAATTTATGGTTTTCGTAATTTTTCCTTTATCTATGCTATAAGACGTTGCTTCGTACCAAATTTCAAGATTCTGAGTTCACGGGAAGCACCCTGTAGGTTTTGATTCCCTTGCAAGTGTCGAAAATTTGCGGCATAAACGGCTGTATCTTTTGATTGCGTTGGCTTAGAAGTTTGATTTTTTCACAGCTTCAAGGGACAGTAGACCTGAGTAATTGATATAAATTTCAGCTTCATACCTCCACGCGTTCCTGAGAAAAAGGGTCTTGACAGACGGACGGACGGACGGACAGACGGACAACAAAGTGATCCTATAAGGGTTCCGTTTTTTCCTTTTGAGGTACGGAACCCTAAAAAGGATTTTAAATCACGTGTTCGAATAGATATAATATCTAACTATATATTGTTACGTGGAAGATGATAGTGCAACCGACAAGAGAGAGTGTAAGATGCAATGACGACATTCTAATGAATTTCATTCCGGCAATACATAATAAAACATTTTAATTATCTATATTCATAATAAATTTGTCTGGTGCTTAAAAATGTTTTTGCTTGCAAAGTTCTATATACCTTTTAAATCAGAATATAATGTATGAAACACGGTTTAAAACAGTACATCATGTTTTAGGTAGTGTTTAAAACTGATACGTGATCTGTAACAAAAATGCCGACCCTGGTTCCATATAAAGAGACCAGCCAGAGGCAGGCCGGTCACTGTATTATTCATAAGATGCAAAGTGAATCGTTAATTTCAACTGTCCCACTTGGAAATAACGCGAACTTACCTCCATGATATTAAAAGCCAACAAGAGTGAAACAGCTTCCTGTCGAGAGGAAAGCTTTGCATTTGTATAGGTAATAACCTCAGAACACAAAAAGAAGGTAATAACTTACATGAATGTCGACAGAATATGTCGTATGTTATCTGGATAAATTTCGTTTGATATACGTAATGCGATATTAAGAAGAAACGAACTACTTTTGGGTCTCAAAATCAAGATTTTGCTGAACCTACGGGACGCTGCGGGTGAAAACCGCCTCCACTAGATTTTTTTTATTGTTTTAAATAATTCGTATAGTATATTTTCATGATACGACATTTTTATTCTAATTTAGATGTAAAACAGGCAACGTCGCAAATTAATTGCAAGTATTGCAACAAACTTTTGCAAAACAAACCCCATTCGTATTGTCTATTCTACTTAACTGTACCTTATTGTTGGTACGTAACACAGCGCACTGCACATTTAAATCCATTTTGTTTCGTTTCGGATGCCAACTATCTAAATGTAAAGTTTGGATATCTATCACGCCCGCAATTTTTTACGCACAAATGGTTAAACAGATTTGAAATTTGGAACACAAATTGAATGTCCCGTATTTGTAATGAGGGCTTTTCAACGACCGCTTTCAGTTGAGTTTCATAAAATAAAACTAGATGACGCTGCAAGGAGAGCAAATGTCATCATACTTTTTAAACGTTGTACATCGTTATTTATCTGTGATAATCTAAACTTCTCTCCTCTCGTCAACGAAAACAAGCAAGCAACGTGACAGAAACCATAGAGAAGGCAGCACCATCTATCGATTTTTTTTTTGACGCTTTGAAAAGCCCTCATTAAATGTTATTTTTAGTATGTAGTTAGGTAATGTACACTTTCCTCTTTCCACACGTCTCGGCAAAAGACTTGCACCTGTACCGCAGTCTGCGGAGACAGCGGCCGGGGCGGTCGTCAGCCGTCGTCACGACGCCTTTACTATCGCCGCGTCTGGGGCCCAAAATAATAACGAGCTATCGCGTCGGAATATCACGGCTTTGTTTTGTCAGGTTCGGGCGAGCTCTGCTGGGAAAATTGGATGAATCGTGGAAGTGTTTTGAGAATGCGAGGACGTGTTCTCATGAGCGCTGTTTGTTCGGTTAAGTGACGCGCGAGGTTAGAATGTTGAATTATAAACTGTAAACAGGGTCCATTAAAAGTATTAAAAAAAATGGAGACTTCAAATGACATATTTTGATGGAACACTTCAAGAATCTTTTTTCGTGAATTCTAGTTTCGAAACGAAATATTTAACAGGAGTTTACATAACATGCTCAAAGAGAATTATCGTGAATGATAATAATAACATGTGCAAATGCGAGCCTATCTCTGTTTGTGTGAATTACTAACGTTCTACAAAGAGACAAAATATTTTTTTTATCTTTAAAACAGACGTACCAAATATTCACAATTTCCGGCGGAGGCTCGTCCGACTTCCGGTTAGCACAAGTACCAAGACCGTTCGTGTGCCCTACCTACCGCGTGGTACGTGAACACGCGCGGGGGCAATGAGGCGATATAGATCCGATGTCACGCGGCGCCCGGCCCGGCCCGTGGCGGGCGCTGCCCAACTCGACTTCATGATTGCTTCGTTGGTCTAGCGGTTCTAGCGGTTGGATTTCCACTGGCAGCCGCCGTACTTTATTTCTACAAACGGCCTCAGTCGGGATGTATTTCCGTGTTTATGATGTCCTTGCCTGGTTACCACAGCACGGCGTATCCTAGTTTGGGACCAGGACAATGATTGTGTTGTGTGGAAGCATCATGGCAACGATTCGGAACTTCTTTAGGCGCACTTTTTGAGTTTCCTAATCAACAAGGAACCATGTCCGTCCGTATGTCTGTGTGTCTGTCCGTTCTGTCTGTCCGCGGCTTAGCACAGAGATGATAAGTACTAGAGAGCTGAAATTTGGTATAGGTATGCATAAATATTACGCCGACAAAATGGTAGAATAAAATCTCGAAAAATTTTCTTAGGATAGGTTTCTCCCTCTACACCTAAAAATATTCTGCTACAGTCGGTCGTCGACGCTGAAGGTTCTTCGGCAAATGTGGCACTGTCACTTGAACTTGCTAATCTTACATGACTATAAAAAACACCATTACATTACCTACATAAACTCACGCCAGTATCCCGGAGGGGTAGGCAGAGACCGGGGTTAGCCACTTGCCACGATTCTGACGGACCTCTTTCTTTCCATCGACATTAATTTGTTGTTGCATGCACTCACGCAGGTTTTGGGTACTTTTTATCTTGCCCTTTGCTAATACAATCTATTTGGTTGTAGTATGTCCGCCTGGGACGTCCTTTACAGGTCCTTCCACCCACATTCGCTCGGTATATTTTTTTCATCAATCTTTCATGTGACCACAATATTTTTTATCTCTTATAGTTTTTATTTTACTCTACTGTCCAAACGAACGCAATATTCCTACCTTCATTCTAGTCACTACATCCTCTTTCAGTCCAATCTTTCAGTCTCTAATGAAACTATTGCGTATCCTGTCAAAAAAACTTATATTAAAAGACTGTTCGTCTCACAAGTATCAAGACTTGTCGGCTCGTTGGCGTGCTTGCAGCCGGCGGCGGGCGGTAATTTACTTTCCCGGAGCGCGCTGCCGCTGGGAGCGCTGCCTGCTATGCGGAGGGCTCTTGGTTTCATTAGTTACTTCTCGCCTCATTCTGAACCGTGAATATTGTTAGAGCGCTAATGTTTTGAGAGATGTTCAGTAGGCTGGCAGTATGGTAGGTATTCTGTTAACTGCTGTCAGTTGGCTTAAGTGTCTATTTCTCCTTCGGCAAATTCTCCGATATGAGGTTGCCTGGAAGAAATTGCTATTAGCAATAAGGCCGCCAATTGTATCTTTTCTTTTGTCATTGCTGTTTCTGTAACATTTTTTCCGGTATACAATAAAGAATATTCTTATCCCATCTTATCTTAAAGTACACACAAAAAATAATTCGTTTCTACGCTAGCGGTCAAATCATACAATATTCGACAATAACTTTCTCTACAGATGTTAAAATAAAGGTTTCGTTGGATTTCGCCATAGCTGTACTTTATCTTTCTTTTTTTTTTTTCAGGTAAGCCATCAGTCTTCGTTCGGTAACGACGGTCGGCGGATTACAAATCTGTCCAGTCCAGACTAAAAGTAAGTAGGCAAGGCAAACGCGTGTGGAGAATTTGCTTGACGACAGTCGAAGACCGAAAACTGTGGCGAGTTTAAAGGAGGCTTGTACCAAATATAGAAGACAAAGTGTAGGCTGACGTATTGGATTGGAATAGGAATCCGACCTTCAGATCAGTTGCGTTCAGTTAGGTTATATAATTCTATTCTGTCTTAAGGTAGAGCCACACTGAGCCCACATACGTCAACATGCAACGCGACGTGGGAGCGTTAAACATTAGTCCCGCGTTAATAATAGGGGTTAAAGTATGAAATTGCCGTTTTATTGCAATAGGTTCTTTGAATTGACATAGAATCTTCATGGTTTGAGGTTTTCGAATGAAACCTTTATCAAATGGTTTCTATGATGTTCTTTTTTTAAAAAATGTGAAACATTTGAATATCGACTTTCAATTGTTTTTGTTATTCAATTTAGACAAGAAAGATGGATACTGCGAAAATTCGAATGATTTTTGAATACGAGTTCCGACGCGGAACTAACGCGGCAGAAACAGCCCGCAATATCAATGCTGCGTTTGGATAGGGGTCTACTAATGAACGCACCGTGCGATTTTGGTTTAAACGCTTTCGTGATGGAAATTTCGACTTAAAGAACAAGCCACGAGGAAGACCGCCCACACAGGTAAATAACGATGAATTAAGAGAGATAGTGGAAACCGACCCTAGTCAAACTACCCAGGAATTAGCGGCATGGTTTAACGTTACCTTACCCACAATATTGACTCACTTGCGTCAAATCAATAAAATAAAAAAATACGAAAAATGGGTGCCTCATAATCACTCGAATTTTCGCAGTATCCATCTTTCTTGTCTAAATTGAATAACAAAAACAATTGAAAGTCGATATTCAAATGTTTCACATTTTTTTAAAAAAAGAACATCATAGAAACCATTTGAAAAAAGTTTCATTCGAAAACCTCAAACCATGAAGATTCTATGTCAATTCAAAGAACCTATTGCAATAAAACGGCAATTTCATACTTTAACCCCTAATATTTTATACAACCTCTGTAAAAATATACTGTTTGATTCTGAGTGAGTTTGATGTTTATTGAGTTAGTTACCTTGAAATAAAAGTTTAGAAGAAAATAGAGCAGCCTTTGCATATTTAATGCGTTTTATGTTAAATTACATTGAGTTGTTCAGCTCCAATTTCGAACAAAAACGTGCACCGATGTTCTAAGATATAGACTTAACTTGTCATACATGTGGTGGGGTAGCCTAGCGACATCCTCTCCACCCTTACACGCCAATCTGGCGAAGCGGTCAGACTTTGCGCTAGAGGCGTGGGGTGCGTGGTAACTTAACCCTGTATCCCGGAGGGGTAGGAAGAGACCGATGTTTGCCACTTGTCACGATTCTGATAAACATTCGCTTCATCGACATTCATTAGTCTTGCACGCACGCACGCCGGTATTCATTTTTCTAAGCATAAAATGTCAAGCGGCCGTAATTATCGCAAGGCGTCGCGTACGTTGCGTACGTGGGCTGTGTGGTTCAAGCTTTATGGTCCCACAGCTGCGGTCGACTCGAAGCGACGGCAATTTCACTTCCAGGAAAAACTTGAGTGATAGCCGCGTCATTACGGTCCTCCCGTGTTCTTTCTTGACGCTCGAAATCGAATCGTGCGATTTGCTCCTGCTTTGCTCGACATTTCACTTTGGGGATGAAAGTGTTTAACGTTTTGCGCCAAATGGCTGCGGTAATAAAGTCTCAAGATTACTGCGTCGAAGTAGATTGCCTTCATTTGAAAAATAATCTATCGGCAAATTCGCTCTGACTCCGGGTGTCAACTGCTTCATAATAGTAATATTAGCATTAGAAAAGCCGATATACCGATCAATACCTACGATACTAAAATATATTTAGAGTGGATGTAGAATAATTTAGTCTCCGACTCTACTCTATGTTTATGCTGCAAACTGTCATGCGCTCCAGCGCTCCAGCATTTCATAATTATAGTTCTATCGGACGTTCATGCATTATGTACTTGTATTGAACATCAACTTTTACGCGCGTGCACTCTACTATTACCTGGACTCTGCGTCTAAAATTGGAACTTCAGCACCAGAAAATTCCTAATTGATCTGCAGGGAATTCCAAAATTCAGCAGACGTTTCTAAATAATACATCAGCTTGAAAATAAATTATTGTTGCATTTCATTGTTGCATCAAAGTCGCAGTACAGTTTTTATGCATGTCAAAACAGATTGTGTGTGTGTGTGTGTGTGTGCGTGCGTGCGTGCGTGCGTGCGTGCGTGCGTGCGTGCGTGCGTGCGTGCGTGCGTGTGTGTGTGTGTGTGTGTGTGTTTGTGTTTGTGTTTGTTTGTGTGTGTTGGTTGTGCGTGTACTTAAATTCCTAGCCAATCGGAAGGATTTGTTTTTCTGTGTCAAATATGTTTGTTTCCCCCTCCTTTTGGGATTTCTCGCTTGACGGTCGCGCAGTACTAGGACCTCAGAGGCGGGCACTCACTACTCATGTCATGTCAGTGCGCCCGCAACGCTATCACCAGGGCTGCACCTTCAAAAAAAGTCTGGCACGGAGATTTCGGAAAATTCGTTTTCGTCAAAAGGAAAAACGGAATCCTTATAGGATCACTTTGTTGTCCGTCCGTCCGTCCTTCCGTCCGTTTGTCTGCTAAGACCCTCTATCTCGGAAACGCGTGGAGGTATCGAAGTGAAATTAATACCATCTACTCAGGTCTACAGTCCCTTGAAGCTGTGAAAAAATCAAACTTCTAAGTTACCGTAAAAAAAGGTACGGCCGCTTATGGCGCAAAAAACGTATATTTTGACACTCTCAAGGGAATTAAAATTCATATGGTACTTTCCGGTGACCTAAACATGAAAAATTTGGCAAGTAATATCGTTGTATACAACAAGTACAGAGAAAAGTCTGAAAACTATACATTTGTAAAAAAATCATACAAAAATTGTCTTTGAAGTTCGGGAAACGCTATCGGAAAAACTGTGAGACTACAAATTTGTACGGAATCCTAGGTGGGCGAGTCCTTGTCCGGTTTTTTGATATCAACCCCTTACCTTACGGTTCTTTTACTTTAACAAATAAAAATTAATGTTGAAAAAAAAACATAATAATATTCAAGTAGGTACATAAGACATGTGGCCAATCAAATGTGGACCTTAGTATAAGTGTTAATATACATATTTTTAATTACCTACAGTACCTTTATGTATAGGTAAATAAAACTATCCTCCGGACCCGGAGAATATTATGTTAACCGGAGCCGAGACATGCACCATTTTTGTTGACAATAAATAAAGACAATGTCACTTTTACTTTCCCTATCACCATTCAAACCTCTAGCACCCAGAGCCGCGCACACATTCGCATTAACAATGCAACACTGACAACCGGCTACGCTATGTATGCCAATTTGGCTACCAATTTGTATTTATAATAATTCTCTGTGGCAGTGGCAGCCCTTACCACACGTGGCGCTCCGTAGGTTGCAGTTAGCAGCGAACGGGGCGCGATAGCGTGGCAGCCGGTTGGCAAACAGCCAGCGTGTCACGTATACAATGCGGCCCGTCCCAGACACCCGTGTGCGAATTCGTTGAAATAAAAGTAGAAGTTGTAGTGCAGTTGAGCAGTATTTTAGATTTGAAAATCGCACTTTATCGCACGCAGAGATGGCTGTATTGGGAAGGTCTTTTCCTTCCGTTACATTATAATTTTCCTTACATTACATTAACTCACTCGTATAGACAGAGACCAGGGTTTGCGACGTGCCACGATCCTGACAAGCCCTGTTGGTTTCATCAACATTCATAAGTCGTTACATGCACGCATGCCGGTTTCGGCATCACATCCACCATAGAAGTTTGTTATGAGGAATTTATCTGAGACTTCAGTTGCAAAGTCGCCCGTAACGTATCTAAGCAGAGTGCACGTGTAAGGTTGTTGACCTGCTGTCAACTGTACGCTTTACTACTAGCCGTAGAGAGAGACACAGAGAATCCCGCCACAACCCGAGGTAACGAGCGGTCGTCATTATAAGTAAATTATGTATGTAGCTGTGCCGCGCTAATGCGACCATGCGACACAACATAACCTCATAACATAACTCTATGCGGGACTCACCACACGGTCTCTTGGTAACTCAGAAGCTTGGTACCGAGTCTTCCGTGTAATGGATCGCATTAGTTCTTGTTTATGTGCGCCTAGTACTTAGTCGGGATTTTTTAGTCCCAACCAAACTAACCAAACGAGATTAATATTTTTTTTTTTGCACTTTCGTCTCTGCCATAATTCCTATCCTTTACTTATTTTTTTGGGTTCCGTCCGGGGTCTTTTAAAATGCCTGTAGCGTCTCTGTCTGTCTGCCGGGTTTGTCTTCAGAACCGTTCTAGGTTGAGATTGCCACAGAATTATACATTAATAGCTGACTCGGCAAACGTTGTTTTGCCTACGACCATTTATTGTCAGACCTACTAAATATACACAAAAACAAATCATAAAAATCGGTGAAGCCGTTTCGGAGGAGTTTGATAACAAACACTGTGACACGAGATTTTTATATACCTATTAGATTAGGCGTATTATATTACAAGCCCCTTACAACAAAGATGACTTACCCAACGTTCTTGCCTTACAACAAACATTACTTTTCTTTGTTTAAGCTCAATCGTTATAATTATAACGATAGCAGGTACATAAAAGTGATTATAATCGTATTTGTTAGTATTACAGTAACAGTAACAAATAATAAATGCTAACTAAATGAAAGACCTAATCTACCTTCGGTGCGCGAGTATTATTTTACAGTTTTCGAAAACACACTGGCTGTGATATTTCTTTGCTCTATTTTCAATTTGAAGTGAAAGTGGAAATTCAAATATTTATTATTGTACCTATGCATACTCATGTTTCACAAATAAATATATTTATCTTATCTTTAAAACCACAGAGCAAGATCAAAAACTATTTTCAGTTGCAGACACACATTTTCTGTGACGAGGGGCGGATCTAGGTGGCGTGAAAAATTATGTAGGGCCCTTAGGGCCCCCAACGAGCGTCGACGCGTCTCGTCGGGAATAAAATTAATCACCGGTGATTCAGTAAGCGGCGGCGCCTCTGTCGAACATTAGGAAAATAAGTTGTCCAGGACAACTTGTCCTCGAGCGGTGTCCTGCCTCTATCTTATGCATCTTGTTCTCTTATCTTTAATTGTGCAGAATGTAGGTAGGTACATAATTTTATTGTGTGATGAAGGTTTCCGCAACTCGACTTCTAATGAGCCTATTTTGCGTAACTAGGAAGGTTTAATTTATTCCTGCCACCCAGCTCCTCCAGGAACGACAACAGTTTCGGGATGTCATCGAGGGCTTCCCGAAGTGTCCCCGGGTATCCGGGGAGAGTCGCCCGTTGTCTGGCCACATCCGCGCACTCCACCAACACGCATGCATGCTCTGCATAATGGGCTATCTGCGACATCTGTTGTAAAAAGATGTTTATTATAATGACCATGACCTGTGAGGTGCCCTGTTATTAGGCGCAGTTGCGCCTTAGTGAGACGCAGAAGGCATCGGGTGAGGCGAGGGTATCCGCCGAGCATTGCTGCTCTAGCTTGCCTACAATCCGTGAGTAACGTCCAGTCATTATTAGGTAGAAACTTCGTGCGTTATCGGTTCGGGGCCCTTTACACAATCATCATCATTCAGCCACAAGAAGTCCACTGCTGGACATAGGCCTCCTCCATGGATTTAAAAAAAGACCGGTTGGAAGCGGCTTGCATCCAGCGCCTTCCTGCCACTCGGATGAGGTCATCTGTCCATCTTGTGGCGTCTTTACACAATGAAATTACCTAATTAAATAACCCGCGATTTCCCGTACTCTAACAGTCTGATAATCTACTGTTAACAGCTGTCAGTTTTTGTTTTATGCACTTTTATCAACTGTTTTGTTAACACTAGATTAATAAATTGTTATTATATGAGGAACTGGGGGAAAATCTCTTGTCCATTGGGAGGTTCCTTAGGAATAAATACCGCGACGTACAAAATAATCTGTGAACGTTAAAGCAAAGGAGTTACACAAAGGCATCACAAAATAAGAGGAGCTAGAAAGTTTTGTCGACAGCACTACAGTTACCTATTTACTTAGCCAAATTCTCATCTCAGAAACAAGGCCGGGTTCTCCGAGCGCAAGGCGCACGGTTTCTATTGGAGTTATTTGCGCTGCGCGAGCGAATAGTTGGGGGCAAAATAGGCATCATTAAAATAATTTGATGTTGATATTTTTAGGTATAATTTCTAAAAATAGTCGAATGTCAGCTTGTCTCACAAGTCGCTCGTTTAGAATACAAGTTATTTTATACGTACCTGCATCGTACAGCACTCACGAAGGGGCGAAGAGCTTTATTCCGGCGAAGACATTTCTGGTGGTCTAGATGTCTTACGAAAATCCGCAAAACCGGAACTCACCAGTTCAAGCAGGGCTGGTTTTGTAACATGAACTGTTATTGCTGGGGGCACCGTCGGAGTTCAAGCTACGTTTTCGTGGCACTTGCCCGCCCGCATGCATTAAGCAGGGATGCTGTGCCTCGTTTAGAAGTTTTGGTCTAGTTATTGAGCTACTGGGGAGTTCTCTCATAAATAAGTTACCTACTAGTGATTATACAATCACGTATAGGTAGTAAAGTATTAGCGTTTGGAAGGTAGTCCTTGTCCAACAAAGCTATTTGACTAGACGACCCTTTGGGGAAGAAAATCTAGTAAAAGCCATTTTACGAATATTACCGGAGAGCAAAAACAAAAAAAAAAGTGCTTTATATCTTTTTTTCTTTTAAATGCCGTATTAATGCAATGTTTACAGGTATACTAGAAATGTAACGAGTTTTATAGATATTTAACTTTAAATTCGATATCTTTAGCAGTTTAGAAGTAACAAGTAACTCAAGAAGTCGTCTGCCCCATCGGTTATCAGTTCTTCGAGTGATATGGCCGGCCCACTGCCACTTCAGCATGCTAATTTGGTGGGCTATCTCGGTGACTTTGGTTCTCTGTCGGATCACCTCGTTTCGAATTCGATCTTTCAGAGAAACCCCGAGCATAGCCCTTTCCATAGCACGCTGAGCGACTTTAACAGATTTTCATATAATCTTGAAATTTGACACGGTAAATATGCATAAAAAGTAAGAATTTTAAACTTTTGCTTTCACTGATCTGAGGGTACTGAAGACAAGATTTTCAGGTCTTTGGTTTCTTGATTGTCATTCATTGTACGATGTCGTTCATTAGCTATTCAAATTGTAGTGTTTGGTGTGCAGTTGCGTTGTATTCTATAAAATTCAAAAGTTAAACTGAGCATAGTATATTCTGTGAAATCATATGTTAAACTCCATGTAGAAGGCCCGACAGAGAACTTAAAAAATCCGCGCAGACGGGAAGAATTTGCGATGTGTCCATTGAATTTTTTTTATTAGGAAAGTACTTCATATTAAAAACCCGAAGAATTCTAAGTCATTGGCGGGAGACGCGGGATGTGGTCATTCGTTCAGGTTATTTTCGGGCCTTAGAACTTTATTGTGCCACGTATAATGCCATAAACGTAAGACAATTTTGCTGCTCGACTGGCTATCAAGTCTCCCTTCTTCACTCGTCTCGTGTGAATGAGGCCCAGCCGGGCCCGCCACTAGAGCGCCCTTAACGACACCCCGCTCATTACCGCCCCCTTGATTGATTGATTCGCGCGCCTGACTGCGCCCCGCGCGATAATGCCGTGTCGAATGGCTAAAGCCGTCGCAAAGCAATGGACGAGATTGGCCGGGGGGGTGGCGTGAGAGGGAGGAGGACTGTGACCAGCAGTGGGCTCTGTTGGCTATATGCGGGACAGTGACCACAGTGGGATAAGTGAATTAAGTATATTACTATTCCACAATAATAATTATAACTTCCACACAACACAATCACTTATTCTGATCCCAAAGTAGGATACCCTGTGCTTTGGTAACCAGAATTTCGCGGACATTTCAAGCGCCGAGGTATGTGAACACCTCAGACACTCAGGTTTTCTCACGATGTTTTCCTTTACATTTGCGAGTGGTATTGCTACTACATCTTCACGAATGTACGTAACTTAGAAAACAAATTACATGCCGGGATTCGAACCCACTACCCCCGAATATGTGGCCGGCGTTCTACGTACCACCTCCGTAAATAAAAAGAAATCGAAATCCAACACCTACCCAACGAATAGCTTAGCACCCTGCACTGCCGAGCACCGTCTCGCCGCTACGTGCTCAAGTATGCGGCCGCCAGATCATCACGCCTCCCGGCCCCCTCCCCCCATTCCCGCTGCAGGCGGGACGTGACGTCACTTGGCCACGGGAATGAAACAGAAAGTGCTTGTCATTGTCACATCTTGTCTTGTCGTAGAATGCTCAAGACAAATGGCTGTTTTCTATTCACAGGTCATTTGTATAGCTATGTATGTTTATATTCTCAGGACCAGCCCTTATATTACGCGCGCCAAATCCTGAAGGATTCTAATCGTCTAACTGTCAAATTCGATACAAATTGCTCTCGCAAACATGAGGATTCTGACAGGATTTGGTGCGCATAAATAGGCCCCTTACCGACTGATGCCCCGCAGTTCTTCTGAGCTATCCACGTCTTGGTCGGTGAGGATGGAATCGTCGTCACGCTCGAAAAATGCGTCGCGTCGAGAGCGACTCTTCGCTGATTTCCGGCGCCTGTTTATCGGCGAAGGACCGAGTCTCACTAGGTGTTTGGGGAGTGTTAGACTGGTATTTCATATAAAAATAACTTCTATACAACACCATCTCTTGTCCTGGTCCTAAACCAGGATACCCTGTGGAGTAAGTAAATCTATGGTGTGGTATTTGTCTTTACTTGACCTTTATTCATCTGATTACGAGGCGCACAAATTGGTAAAGCTGGAGCTGACAATAAGCTACACAACTGGCTGGTAATAATTAAGTGAAAAGAAACAGGCATCACGAAATCAGAACAATTTAGCTGAAGATGCGAACACTTATCACCAAAATAATTTCACGAGTAAAATTTTTGAGACGTATTGGTTTGCATTGAAATTCTAAGAGTTCTTACAGAGACCTAGCGTTTTCTAAAAATATAATATTTATCCGTTATGCAAGGATTTGGATTTGCTACTGTTATTTGCTGCTCTTATTACCCCCTCTCCGATAAAGTTTCTCATTAAAGTGACTCTCTTTTACGAGCGCCAGTCTGCCGCGGCCTTTACGAGTTATGCCCCATCGAAGGGCGGGCGGGCGCGAACGTTAACTTTATGTTAAGGGCCCGTGGAAACGCTTAAAGTCGTAAGTTACTGCGAGGATTACCGATTGTCGGTGGGACGAGGTGCCTTGTCGATGCAAATTAATTACTTACAAGGGTTTGTGGAATATTCATGATCACTTTTCAATTTCAGCTGATCACAAAGTAGTATCCAAGTTCGGATCGACGTTTGTAGCTCGATTGCTGAAACTGTCCGGAGACTGTCAAAATTAAAAAGGGTGAGCGTGTTAGAGAACAGTACAAAATGAATGGAAGCCTAAGGACTTTCATTGAAATTTAGTCCAGTTTCGGTTTTGGAGTGTTCTGGCAGATGATAATGGATACTCCAAAAACTCAAATGGGGTCAAACTGTGTACAAAATAATCTATGAACATAGATTCGGTACCCCCAAGATTATGTGGCCTAGATTAGATAGTTCGCCTGAGCGCCATTCTCGTAGATACTGAGAAATATCGATCATCGATATTTGGCCTTGAGTCAATGTGTGTAGGCTTAGATAAAGATAAAGATTCATTTATTCGCATAAACATGTGTCAATAGTACAGTGGCGTGCATTACTATGGTCTTAAATATAACAATTGGTCATGTTAGTTTTGCTTCAACATGTTTTGCCAGAAGGTGGCGTGCAAATAAAAGAGGTTCGCCATTACAGTAATTAGTAATCAGTCATAAAATGGTTATAAAAGTATGTCAAGACAAAAACACTTTATTATTATCATCAAATTGGGACAAAATGTAGACAGGCACATGTTTTTAATATAATGGTCAGTAAATTAGAAAGAAAAAATTCATTATTATGTCTCATTTAGAAATTCATTAAGATTGTAGTAACATTTGACAAAAAGCAGTTTTTTGAACCGTGTCTTAAATACATTTGTGTTGAATTGTTTGTAGATTGTTAGAATTTTATTATATATTATAGGAGCCATGCATACCATGCTTTTGCCCTTTTCAATTCTTTTTACAATCCAACCCTCTTTACAATCCTTTTGCTTTCTTGAGAAAGTTTCAAAATAGAACAGACGGATGCCGAGAAGTGCGAAGGTCTATTGATCAATCAACCTGTCGCCGAACTCGATCGGTCAAGGCTCGGGAGCGTTTTATTGGACATCTTAAGAGCCTTTTTAGGGTTCCGTACCTCAAAAGGGAAAACGGAACCCTTATAGGATCACTTTGTTGTCCGCCTGTCTGTCTGTCAAGACCCTCGGGAACGCGTAAAGGTATCGAGTTGAAATTAAAACCATATATTCAGGTCTGCAGTCCCTTGAAGCTGTGAAAAAATAAAACTTCTAAGTTTACGTAAAAAAAAGATACGGCCGTTTGTGCCGCAAAAAACTTGTATTTCGACACTCAAGAGAATCAAAATTTATAGGGTACTTTCCGTTAACCTAGAACTATGAAATTTGGTAAGTAATATCGTCGTAATACGAATAGAATAGAATAGAAAAAGTTTTATTCACAAATTAATTGAACACAGTACAAATGATACTTAAATCTAGAATACAAAGGTAATCTCGATCATTTTACACAATTCAAGTAACATGCCGTGCCAATGTACTGCGTTTGTGAAAAGGACCCAGCTCAGCATGTCTTACAGAAAGAGAACTTTCTGTAACGCCGGTATTCTGCTGGTACCTAACAAATAAAAGATTGTTTTTTTTTACGTAGCCTCGTTTGTGTCCTACTGCTGGGCAAAGGCCTCCCCCAACTCAGACCAGATGTTTCTTGCCACCGAGCGGGTGCCACAAGGCGGTCGTCGCAGGAGAGGTAGGCCAAGAAGACGTTGGCGAGACGACCTCGACCGACACATGCCGGAGTGGTCTGAGGTGGCACAAGACAGAAAAGATTTACAAAGACAAAATAATAATTATATAATATAATATAAAATAATATAAAATAATATAAACTTGTACCTATGTCCATAATTAAGATGCCTGTAATGAAACAATAATTTGAATTGAATAAATGTGAACAAATAATTCCACAGAAGTTCATGAAGCAATGATTGGAAACAAAACAAATTTTAAATTAAATAAATATATAAATATACACACATATTTAATAAAATATAGTATAATAATCATAGAATAAGATAAGTAAATAGTAATATAAAAAGCCCGAATATGCGTTTACCGTGACTATAAGGCACACCAGGTTCTTTAGAGCATAGAAACAAGTAAGATTCAAGGCCCTGCTGAATGAAAGAAAAGTCGAGCAGAAAAAGCTGAACTGTCAACACAAACAGAATAATGATTAAAAATATAATTGTATTAAAATAAAAATAAAAATTGTATATGTAAAAGTAACACAAACTGTATAGTTTTATTTTCCCATAAGCAACTGATCCTCTAGAATACTTACTACAAATACATGGAAAATCTGAAACTATACCTACATTTGCAATAAAGTTATACAAAATAGTCTTTGAAGTTCGGGAAAAGCTCGGAAAAACTGCGAGACTCGATTCCTGAACTATTTTTATAATATGTAAGTCATCATCATCATCAGCCCATGCTTGTCCACTGCTGGACATAGGCCTCTCCTATTGCACGCAACTGAGTACGGTTCTCGGCTGCTCTCATTCAGCTCTTGCCAGCCGCCCTGCGGATATCATCGCTCCACCGAGTCTGAGGACGGATGTAAGTACCTACAACTTTGTACGGAACCCTCGGTGGACGAGCCCGACTCGCCTTTGTCCTGTTCTTAGATTTGATCCGACGTCCTATACTGCTGCGGCCCTGTGCTCAATTTTTCGAACGGTAGGTATTTCTTCGAAAATCTGCG
Source organism: Yponomeuta malinellus (assembly GCA_947308005.1). NCBI lineage: Eukaryota > Metazoa > Arthropoda > Insecta > Lepidoptera > Yponomeutidae > Yponomeuta > Yponomeuta malinellus. The sequence continues at coordinate 10,385,238 of OX371017.1, forward strand.
TCAAATCAAAACTTATTTTAGTCCAAGTAAGCCAGTTTCAATTTGTAGACAGATCTTCATTTTCCGGATTTGGGAAATCCACTGATCTCCATAGTATAGTACCATCAATTGGTACCAATTGGTCAATCCCTTTCCTCAGATGACGCTTCATACATGTTTGAAATGATCACTGTCTGGATCTTGTAGATCTTGTAGAGTCCGTAACTGAGACAGACCACCTCTTTTTTCGGTTACGAAATTGACGATAGTGGTCGACCTATTTTAATTTTCGAGCGCTCTACTCGTAATATCTTACATACTACAAGTTTCATTCACATAAATCCTAACATGCATGCAAATTTGTACCTTATATATTTCGTATTGTGTGTCGAAAGTAGCTCAAAATAGTGGAACTCTGTACTTCGCCAATCTTCCTGTCCAAAAGTTACGTTTCATTTCACAGATAATTCAAGCTAAACATGAAACGCAAGCTCCTGCGATCACCACTTCGGGGTCGCAACCAAAATGGCGATGGCGCATGTTTATGGCAATGGCGGCGAATACTAAAGTGGGTACACCGACGTACTTTTATGTTAACGGCCTGAGATACCTTCCGACACGAAAACAGGGTTTCCACAGATGGTTTGCTCCGTTTTCATCGTCGTCTTTATCATCTGCATCAGTCGTAAGAGGTTTATAGATACCCAGTGCCTAGTGACTCGCTTGCAATCTTCCAGTAGGTAACATCTTATGCCTCGCCATCAAGTACCATCACGTGAGACAGGAGCCAAGTGCTGGTCGGTCAAAAAAAAAGATACGCGAATCCGATTTCAGCTTGTTTGACTTCAGATGAGGTGCCTTACCTGGCAGAGGCCTTCCCTTTCGCTCTATGTCCAAGACGGATGGAGAGAAAGAGAGAGATAAATGATACCGTTACGCTGAACCATCTGATTTTCCCCGTCACTGCCCAAGAGTTGTCTTCCGCTGTCTGCGGTACATAAAAATGAGCTTTATAGTCGCGGTATAAATGCGCCAACGACAAACGATTAGACATCCCTGACAAGAGTCTTCTTTTGCTGACTCTTATAGCTTGTTATGCTGCAGGTAAACGTGGGCACTCCACCTGTCCTCGCGATTTCTGGACAAAATAAATAACTTCCACACAACACGGTCACTTGACCTGCTCCCAAACTAGGATACCCTGTGCTATGATAACCAGGCAAGGACATGACAAACATAGAAATATGTCCAGACTTAGGCCTAAATTCCTTATATCTCCGTAAAATTCCGGACTATATATGAAAATGTTTTTCACAATATGGGGACTCATTGAAATAGAAACCGCGCGTTCACGAATGCGCGTGAAAATTCCAGACAAATATTTTCTGACAAAGATCTAGGAATATTTCATCTGGTCTTACTAGCGAACGTCTAACCTAGTAACAACACACACAGCCTTCATGAACAACACGTCGGCCCGTCAAGTCAAGAGAATACCTCGCGTGACGGCATGTCCGTCATCAGGCTAGCGGGCGTCCCACCTTAGTCTCCACTCGAGAACCATTTCTCCATTCGGTTGCCCACGAAATATTATGGACCTATAAATATTGCATCACATACTAGGAACAGATGGTCTTCTTAGACCTCTGTTTCAGTATTCTGCATAGCTTTGGTTTCAAGGCTAGGTGTAAGTACTTTCTCATGCCGAATAGATACCAACCAAGTGGAGGCCCAGCGCGATATTCTTCTTCTATTTCCTGTACTTGCTACGCTCGCTGGGCACTCAGATAAGAAACTTTATTATCAGAGAAATAGATTCGAAATTCGAAAGTGTCACAGTTTATTCTCGTCTGTGTCACTGTACTGTCGTCCATACTGCGCACTCGTGGCTCAGATAACGAAAGTGATCATGATAAGAATAAGAAGAAGCCCCAGCGCGGCACACTTTTTTAGGGTTCCGTACCCGAAGGGTGCCAAACTATTACTAAGACTTCAATGTCCGTCTGTCTGTCTGTCTGTCTGTCCGTCTATCTGTCACCGGGCTGTATCTCATGAACCGTCACAGCTAGGCAGTTGATTTTATTACAGCTGATGTATTTCTGTTGCTGCTGTAACAATAAATACTAAAAACCGTATAAAATAAATATTTAAGGGGGGCTCCCATACAACAAACGTAAATTTTTGCCGTTTTTTGCTCGATATTAATAACGGCAACAGGTAGACGATCTTTGTGTCTAATGTTGTATTGGTAAGGGTATGGAACCCTTCGTGCACGAGTCCGACTCGCACTTGTCCGGTTTTTTACTGCGCATAAGGAGTATCCCCGGCGCGGTTATTTCTTTTTTCTAACACTTCGCGCAGGAGTGTCCGCAGCAATATACTTCTTCTTTTTCCTAGTTTGTTCTGTCGCCGCCCACACGGCGCACCCGCGGCCCGGACAAGCACGTCATTAGGCGGCGAGTGCCTACTCGTGTAATGTGACGCCGGGTGACGCGACGCCCGCCAGCAATCGAATTTGCACGAGGTATTTTATTTCCAAGGGGCTTACGTGGCGCCTTATTTTAACGAGTCATTGCACGTAATTTCTTTAGAACTTTAATAATAATAGCTTTCACACAATCACTTGTCCTGGTCCAAATTAGGATACCCTATGCTATGGTAACCGGGCAAGGACATCACAAAAATGGAAATACACCCAGACTGAGGCCAAGTGTGTAACACGTTCTTTTATATTAATTCAATCAACACATCATTCTTCGTGACGGTGAAGAGGCCTATGCCCAACAGTGGGCGTCTTGTACCGGCTGTATACATAGATACAATACAAAATATGCCCTGTGGCGGATCAAATTTGCGCCGAGCTATTTTATTTCCATGTTCTCTGCGCGGAGCCCAAAAGGAGGGCAATGTGTTTGGCTCGTATGTATGTATGTACCTATGTAAATATGTCCGATTCTAGGTTCCCTCAACTAATGGTCAGATTTTGATAAATATATGTTCTCAATCGATTCATTGCGATTAGTCCCGTTTAATACATAACTATGATGCCAACTATAGATTTTCCATATATGGCGCTTTATTAGGTACGCGAATCGGTTCTTGTTGAAAAAATATAAAGCCAGTATGATCAAAAGAAACACCATCTACTAGCCAAAGCGAAAAGCTACAATAAGAGCCACGCTTTGTCTCACCTTTTCGAAACCCAGCCTGCTGGGATACCCACAAAAACTGAACATACCTACCACAACTGAACATTCTTTGCAGAAGCCAAGAGCTGCCAACTTTTCGCCTGCACCACCCTGTACCGCCACAACCCACAAGCGACTTCAGATAATAATCCCGGTATAATAGGAGTTATCTAGGCTTAGCCGAGTAGAAGTTGTAGTAGATTTTGCCCGCATGCACCGAAGTATCCAAACTAACCGCGATACATCAAAGCCCAACCATAAACAGGTGTATGTTGGCGGAACACCAGTGGAGTCCCGAAAGAAAACTTAACTTTTTCTACGAAACTAAATTGATAATGTAGGGGTGCCCTTTTTCCAAGCGAGTGGCGGCGCCTTGTTACTGTAAGGAAACCTTGCGCAGAGTCTAAGCGCATTGATCCGTCGTCGAACTGATTTATTTACTTTTTATTGCCCTTTTCCAGAAATTTCTATCCACTCGCAGAGAGGCGTATTCGGGCGAATATTCGGGTCTTTTAATAATTTGAGTATTAAATAAATAAAAACATTTTCAGATTGACGCTTAGATAACAAACATGTTCGTGAAAGTATAAGCATATCGATATTTATATTTGCACCGACCGACTGCCCACCTCTCTTTTACATCAGCAACTTTCCATCAGCCATAAGAAGTCCACAGCTGAACATAGGCCTCCTCCATGGATTTCCAAAAAGACCGGTTCGAAGCGGCTTGCATCCAAGGTTATCGGGATGAAATTGCTATTTAATTTATTTTATTTTGTTAGATGCCTCTCCCCCTACGCAAGACAAAATAAGCATTATATCAACTACATATGAAAATTTAACACCTGTTCGGAACCCCTTCCCTTCAATTAGTCTTACGACATAAATGAATAGCCCGCACCCCAGGTACCTATTATTAAACTGTATCTTACTAGAATTATTAGTGTTATGATTCAGAAAACGGTTTTCTGGCTTTAGAAATTACATTATATTTCAATAAATAATATCAAATAAGGATAGATAAAAGGCGGAAGTTTTGTTATCTTAAAAACCTATTTTTTATCCGTTAGGCGGTTAGGTAACAACTGGCTGCGTGATCTTTTCTTGTAGCCGGATTAAAATGTAACCCCACTAGAAGAAGTTGCAGGCCGAAGTGCGAAGCGCGGAGTTAACAGATAAAGTGGGAATTTTTAACTTCTCCCGACGGAGCTTGGGGCCATTTTGCTCACTCAGAGGATGGGGTAATAGAGAAGGTCTTCCCAAGTTCAGTACCAAAGCTGGTCAACGCCTTCTACCATGCCTACCCCTCTGGGATATGGGCGTGAGTTTATTTATAACAATGTGTTACATTTTCACCGGTTTGCTACCGGATAAATTAGTTTACGGAGAGTAACGATGACAAAAAGAAACAGTCCTAAAATCGAGCTCTGTAGAGCTCTTGAGATCACTTTTAGCGTATCGATGATAAACGGGGAAATCAGTGTAACAAAGAAGATTGTAAACTCTACTATTATGTACAGTTTGTGACAAGCCAAGTTGACTGTATTACTTTATCGATGTTCGTATGACGATGTAAACCATTGCAAAAGGTTTCCCCTACAATTTATTATGGCACTTTGAACGTAACGTATTTCTTCCTGATCTATTGAGTGAGCGTTCTGTGCTCGTTTTTTCTGTCTGCTTCAGCTGAAAGCTCCGGGAGCTCTTGTTTCAGCTTAAAAGTCGCGGATCTGTAGCTGTAGTTGGGTTTCATTCAAATGCGGCGGTGAATTCGACGCATCGAAAAACAATTTACAAATTGTCGAACGGCTTGGGATTTTGTTTTCAGACTATAAAAGAATATGAAAAAGATAGACAGATAGAACACTGAAAAAAGTATCCCGTAAAAGTAAAAGCATTACTCTCCCGGCGCAGAATCTGCCCTGGTCGATCTGTTTGAGAGCTCTGAGAGTGATATAATGAATTATTATATCTAAAAAGACCTGTGTCGTTCATTGAGTAAGCAATTTGTTTTTATTGTGAAAAAAATACTTTGACTTTTTTTGGTGTGCCGACAACATGTAGTTGAAATAATGAAAATCGATTTAGAGGCTAAAAATTCCACCCATGCCGAGACTTGTCCGAGTCCTGGCATGAACCAATTACTTCCGTTTCCCAAGTTACGTACATTTTCTATTTGTTCTAGCAATACTAGCTAACCGTGAAGGAAAACATCGTAAGGAAACCAGAGAGTCTGAAGTGTACACATACCGTCGCGTTTGAAATCGCCAATCCGCGGTGGGCAAGCGCTCTCTCTCTCTGAGATTAAGCAGTGGGATGTACATGACAGTAAATTACTCTGCTTAGACATGGGCTAATTCTTTGGCTAATAGTAACTTTATCTTGAAAACTCTGTTTAATTGGCAGAGCCCGATTTATTCTTTTAAAACGTTTTTTGAAAAGAATAACTGTGGAGTTTCTTTGTTAGCTTCTTCTCCACATTATCTGTTAATGGTGAAACTAACAGCTCTGACATTTCATTACATACATACATACATAAACTCGGTTAAGCATTAAAGTTAAGATAACCCCCTACAGTTAGTTGCTTACCTTACTCCTCTTTTTCCTCTTTGTTAGTGTAGAAAACACTATTCCTTAAAACACTCGATAAAGGTCGATTAAAAAAGTCTGTGGTGGAGATTTTACAAGGAAAAGACGCAACCTCAAGTGAAATAAACTGCCCCTGAGGAGTGCTTTAGAGGAATCGTGTTTTTATTAATGAGGCCGTTTGTTTTTATAGTGAACAACATTTTTGAATAGCTCAAACACTCAGGTTTCCTCACAATGTTTTCCTTTTCCTTCACAGTTAGCGTATGGTATTGCCCCATAAATAAAAATGTATAATTGCAAACTGTTATCTTTTAATTGCAAAAGTATAAAAAGGTCAATAGATAGTATTCGATTGCTATGCAGTGAAGCTGACGTCATCGCGCTACAGGAGACCTGGCTTATGCCCTGTGATTTACCATACTTAGCTAGTATACACAATGACTTTGGGAGTACGGGTACTTCTGCAATGGATATTGGTGCTGGGGTCATTAGAGGACGGCCGTATGGTGGAGTGGCGCTACTCTGGCGCAAGTCATTGTTTCAGTCTGTTACAGTTATTAAGTGCCTAAACCCCCGCATTGCGGCGATACGTATTCATCTATCTAGCAATAAATCGGTGTTGGTATTAAGTGTTTATATGCCTACTCAGTGCGTAGAGAATATGATTGAATTTACTGACTGTTTGAGTGCGGTAAGTGCAATAATTGAGGAACAGCTTACGGAGTCGGTATTCATACTAGGAGACCTGAATGCACACCCTGGCGAGTTATTTTTTAATGAACTTTTAAATTTTTCACATGGACAAAACTGGACTTGTATTGATTTTGATTTATTAAGTGGACAAAGTAACGTTTTCACATTTATTAGTGAAGCACACGGATGCAAAAGGTGGCTTGACCATTGCCTTGTGACAAGCGCGGCAAAGGAATGTGTGACTGAAGTTATCGTGAAACATGACGTACTGTGGTCAGACCACTTTCCTCTAATAGTAAAATGTAGGTTAGACTTAATTAGAAATAAGATGGTATTACCACCTAAAGCTGTAGTAAATAAGATTTTATGGGGTGAGCGGAATGATGAGCAGATACAATTATATAAAAATTCCTGTAATGAAAAACTCAGACTCATAGATTTTCCAGTAGAGTGTCAAGCGTGTGCTTATCATGGATGTGAGGATACTAGACATAAGGCCATAATTGATGAATTGTATAAGAATATAATAAAAATTATGTGCGATGCCTCCATATTATCGTATAGGGTAAAGGTTTATCGCAAAAAAGCGCTGTCTGGGTGGAATAGGCACGTTGGTGATGCCTACAGGTGTGCCAAGGAGAAGTACCACTCGTGGTTATACTTTGGCCAGCCTATTTCGGGTCAGGTTTATTATGATATGTTAGAGTCTCGTAAAATATTTAAAGGGAAGCTTAAATGGTGTCAAAATCACCAGGAGCAAATCCGAATGGACATGTTGGCCTCACATCATTCTAAATGCAATTTTAAAAATTTTTGGAAATGCACAAAAAAGGCTGATCACAAGGTTAGTATTCCTGTGAGCGTCAGCAACGAGTCAGACCCACATAAAGTGGCTGAAACATTCAGAGCCTGTTTTACCGTGCAGTCGCCATTGGGCCCTCCAAAAAGAGATTTCAATGCTGAGGCCACCGCCGGTCGTGAGCCTAGTGTGGCCTTTATAGTACTTGCAAAAGAAATAAAAAGCGTAATAATGCAGATGTCACGTGGTAAATCACCAGGGCACGACGGGCTCAGCATTGAGCATCTCAAATACGGCGGAGATCACTTACCTAGGGTCCTAGCACTTTTGTTCAACCTATGTATAAGCCACTCGTATTTACCACCAGAGCTGATGGAAACTGTTGTTGTACCTATAGTCAAGTGCAAGACTGGTGATATTTCAGATAAATCGAATTATAGGCCTATTTCCCTTGCTACGATCCTGGCCAAGGTGCTGGACAGTGTCCTGAACTCTAGACTGAGAAAGCATATTAAGTTAGATGATGCGCAGTTCGGATTTCAGCCAGGGCTATCAACTGAATCCGCTATTTTCAGTCTAAAGCACACGGTGAGGTACTATACAGACAGACAGACACCAGTATACGCGTGCTTTTTGGACCTGTCTAAGGCTTTCGATCTTGTTGCATATGACCTTTTGTGGAAGAAGCTGGATGACTCTGGAGTTCCACTGGAGCTGATATCTGTGCTGCGGTATTGGTACCTTAATCAGATAAATAAGGTTCGATGGGCAGGTAGCTATTCGCAGCCATATAAGCTGGATTGTGGAGTGAGGCAGGGTGGTCTTAGCTCTCCTTTATTGTTTAGTCTGTATGTGAACGAGCTGATCGTGGGGCTTAGGAGCGCTCATGTCGGCTGCTCTATTGACGGTATTAGTGTCAACAACTTGAGCTATGCAGACGACATGGTTCTGTTGACCCCCTCGATCAGAGCATTGCGTAAGTTGCTAGCGATCTGCGAACGTTACGCCTCGGCGCATGGTCTTATCTATAATGGTGGTAAAACGCAACTCATGATATTTCATTCCAAATGTAAGAATCCAACTGATTATCCCCCTGTAATGCTAAATGGCGTAACAGTAGAACGAGTGCCCCAATTCAAATATCTTGGCCATCTACTTAGGGAGGATTTAAAAGATGACGATGACCTAGAAAGGGAACGCAGAGCATTGTCAGTCAGGGCCAATATGCTTAGTCGCAGATTCTCGCGCTGCACGGATGCAGTAAAAATTACACTTTTTAAAGCTTACTGTACATCTTTATATGCAGGTTCTTTGTGGTTTGCGTATACTCAAAAGGCTTACAATGCTCTGCGGGTCCAATACAATAACACGTTCAGGGCACTCTTGCGGCTACCGCGTTGGTGTAGCGCGTCGGCCATGTTTGCGGAGGCTCGTGTGGACGGGTTCCATGCCCTCGTACGCAAAAAGTGTGCCTCATTGCTTACCCGGGTACGCCATAGTCGCAATGGTATCCTGAATGTATTTGCGTCACGTCCTGATAGCCCACTGCTGTGGAATTTGATGTGTAAAACAAAATCATGTTTAGTTATTAAGTACTAACCCTAGCCTATAAGTTCTATTGTTACTAACATAAACGGGCCTTGTTGTCTCAATAAATGGATTATTATTATTATTATTATTATTGCTAGTATAACTTTACAAATGTACACAACTTAGAAAACAAACTCATAGGTAGGTACATGCCAGCACTGGGAATCGAACCTGAGTCTCTCGTTTCCGAGTCCAATGTGCTCAGCGTTTGAAATCGCCAATCTGCGGTGGGCACGAGTGGTGATTAAGCCTACTCTCCCCCTGAGAGAAGGCCTGTGCCCTACAGTGGGACGTATGTAAGCTGCTTATGTGTGTAACATTTTTGAGTTTGAGAATTTTAATAACCGTATTATCTATTCAATATTAGACACAAAGATCGAGAAAAACCCCCTTAAATATTTATTTTATTTTAATTTAATTATTTATGTTTGAAGCAAACATAGAACTAATATTCTGTGAATACAAGCGTGTACCTGTTGCCGTAGCAAAAAACGGAAAAAAAACATTACGTTTGTTTATGGGAACCCCCCTTTAATATTTATTTTATTCTGTTTTTAGTATTTGGTGTTATAGCAGCAACAGAAATACGTCATCTGTGAAAATTTCAACTGCCTAACTGTCACGGTTCACGAGATACAGCCTGCTGACAGAGAGCCAGACAGACAGACGGACAGTGTCACAAGTCGAACAGAGTCGGACAGAAGTCTTAGTAATAGGGTCCCGTTTAGCACCCATCGGGTGCGGAACCCTAAAAATGGGCTCCATAGCCTACTTTTCTTTCATGCCTCATGCATGACATAAGTCGTAAAGCAAGCAACTTTAGGCTGTGTGCGACACCACTCAACGAGATTAACGCACCCGAGGTACTACAGCATCTGTGAACTTGTAATTTGTAACACGACTGGCTCGTTTACGGTGGAAACTTATGACGGAGTTGTGGAGTGAATTGAAACAGTGAAATGGCACATTTAATATGCATTTAATATGAGTTCTGTGCCGTTGGTCGGTGTAGTTTGTTTGTTTTGTTTATTTTTGACATTTGTTATCTATGTACTTTATTTGACAGCTGTGGTGGATTCGCCATTTTATCAGTGTTGCAATAAAGCTAACTGGAAACGTTGAATTGCTAATCAATTATTGAAGATACAGAGAAATTGGTGCGTGGAAGTTGTTTTACAATTCACGGAGTGTATCTAAATTAGTGGCTCACTGTCTTGGCCGGAGCTCCATACAGTCATGAAACAACTCCTTTCAACTCTCTAGCATCACGGTTCTTGAGATACAGCCTGGTGACAGACAGACGGTCGGACGGACGGATGGACGGACAGACAGACAGCGAAGTCTTAGTAATAGGGTCCCGTTTTTACCCTTTGTGTACGGAACCCTAAACATTAGCCTTGAATATCCGCAATATACTCATTTTATTACAGTAACCAAAAATCTCAAATTGTGCGAGCGAGAAAGCATGCTCCACGTAAGAACAGTCTTGAGCAATAATAAATAATGTAGTAATATATATTATGTATAAAAAAAGGTGTCTCTAATCGTTGAACATCTGTATGCTAACCTTCATCCAAATCGCATCAATTAAATCATAGGCTGCCATTGCGTAATGTATTTACTTTGGTGCGCATCTTTCTATCTTTCTTCTACTTATTATTTCACTTCACTTATATTTACTCATTGAATTTTGTTTATTATGGTCTTCCTTTATATTTCACATATATTAATTTAAAACTTATAATATATTATGTTATTACATTTTTTACTTTATTGTGTATGAAGAAGAAGAAGAAGAAGAAAGACATTTATTATACCAACAAGATACATCACAGAAACAAAATAAGCACATAAGTAACATAATATGCACAACACAGAAGGAAAACTAAATACACAACAGACAAAACGAATAAATAAAACAGGACTATAGATGTAGCCTGTGGTGTATCTACATTGCCACAAAAGGCAGCTGACTCAGCGTTGTGCTGAGGAAGTGATCCCTCAGCGCTGATTTTCAGTCAGTGCCTACGGTAAGTATGTATGTTATTGCATTTGTTTTAATTATTTTTAAATGCACAATACAATTTTATTATTTACTGTAAGCACTGACTGACTTCCTCAGCATAACGCTGAGTCAGCTGCCTTTTGTGGCAACTTAGACACACCACAGGCTACATCTATGGTCCTGATTTATTTATTTGTTTTGTCTGTTGTGTATTTATTTAGTTTTATTTCTGTTGTTGTGCATATGTTTTACTTATCTGTTAAAACGAGTCGAAAATCCAGCAGAATAACCAGGCTGGCATATCCCCGAGGCGGCAGCTCGCGTGTGGTGAGCTGTCGTGTCCTCAGCACACATGTGTCGCGCGCGCACATCAGTCACTCGCTCCCTTGTGTCGGGCCGGCGGCGGCGGCCGGGCCGCGGTAGGGCTGCCATTCACACAAGTTTTGTTAGTTCAGGTTTAGCGGTACCAAAAAATATTTTATATTACGGAACCCCATATCAAATGCGAGATTTGACTGCTCTCTCAGCTGTAAGAAGCTTCTGAAGGTACCACCAGTGTGCTACATAAGTCCAAAATAGCTAATGAAGATTTTACGATTTTACTGTCAAAATAATACAACGATTCAGTTACAAATGTAGTGAGAATGAATAAGATGCAATTAGCTTTTATCAAATGTTATTATTGTATTTTTCAGCATAGTCACCTTTTAGTTGTACACACTTAGCATATCTGTTTTCTAAACATAAAATTCCTTTCTTAAAAAAATCTTCATCTTGATTCTCTAAAAAACCTTGTACTGCGGCGATCACTGCGTCATCATCGTCGAATTTCTGGCCTGTTAGATATTCTTTCTATCTCGGAAATAGATAAAAGTCACTAGGAGCAAGCTCTGGAGAATATGGAGGATGTTCTACCAATTCGAAGCCAGCATCATTGATGGCAGCCATCGCAACTTTGGACTTGCGCTGGGGCGTTATCTGGATGAAACAAAACAACTTTAGAGAGTTTGCCACGCCGTTTTTCGCATATTCCATCATACAACTTTTTGATTTGTTCTGCGTACATATTCCTCGTAATAATGGCTCAATGACTGAGGTATTCAATCATCACTACCCCTTGGCTGTCCCAAAAAAGAGAACCCATGATCTTGCTGATGGATGGAACGGCCTTGAATTTCTTAGGGGTCGGTGATGATGGTCTCTACGCAACCGTAGAATAAGGAGGAACGTGAATTTAACACAGGGTCAACCAAAGAAACACACAGATACTTATTTAAAACTAGGGGCTTACATATTTAGCTGGATGTGGATTTACTTTTTACGTAGTAAATTTTTTCAAATATAGGTACATATTTAATTACTCTCCATTCTGTATTACTCGTTGCGACAGGACCAAAGAGTATGTAATCGAACACAAGTAAGAACCTTCTATGATTGAAAAAACAAAAGAGCATCAAACTTTTTAAATTTTATTATGTCGACAAATAAGTGGGCTATGCCTGCCAGTATTTTCTTTTTCTCTATCCATGGAGTTTATACCTTATTCTCACTACTTATTAAACACCCCTCCTATGATGAATACCAGTGACTTTTCCACGGAACCTACTTTAGGATGCGCTGACATAGTACAATTATTCTGCTTAATATTATTAGGAAAATATGTTAAGATTTTTTTTATACAAAAGAAAGTGTTTTTTTTCAGTTAGGGGTCGCCCATTAATCACGCGAAGTTTTTTAGCAACTTTTTACCTGATACGCGGTGAGGCTAGACTTCCCCTCCCCCCTACATAAAATCACGTGTATTTTTTGTGCAAAGTATCTTAGAAAAGTTTAGATCATTATCTTCAAATACATGTTGGCAGCTATAATCTAATTTAATTCTGGAAAATTAAGAACCGTGATAAAAATATCCAGACAGACATTTAGGATGCTGTGGTGGTTTCTGTGGCCTTATGAGGGCTTTTCAAAGCGTCATTAAAAAAATACAGTACCGCAAGTTACCGATAGATGGTGCTGATGTCACATAATATGTCAAAATTAACATACAGTGCCACCATCTTAACTGTTCAGTTGATAGCGGCGCTAGTAGAGAATTTAGTATTGCCATTTAAGAAATTTACCTAGAAAAAAGGGAATTTAATGTCAAATCTTTAAATTGAAATAAAGTTAATCTAGAAATCTTAGCAAGTAATGTGATGTCGTTGTTTCTGGTTCCCACGACACAGGGTATCCTAGTGTGGGGCCAGAAGCAATGTATGTGCCTGTATGTAAATGTTTATTGTTTAAATAAATAATACAAAAAGTGCGGAGCAATAGGATTTTATTTATATTTTTTTTAAATAATTGTGGTCGTGGTCTCTGAGTTCGAGCGGCCACACTCCAGGAATCCCAGTCGCAATTGGTGTTCCCGAGCCATCTGCTGATTCCCACAGTTCATCTTCTGAGTCACTCGAATCGCTTTCACTATCACTCTGTAGTTGAATTATAAAAGGTTCATCTAAGTACGCATCTTTCTGTCTGTATTCGTTCTCAATTTTTGTGACATGATCGCAATGATTTTTCCACTCCGCCCGTGTGATTTCGCGGAATGCATCTTCAATCAATTGAGGCATTTCTGCACTTGATTTTCCAACATTTTTTTCTGCTACTTTCTTCTTCATCGAGCTCCATATCGTTTCAATTGCATTTAAATCGCAATGATAAGGAGGCAATCGAACAATGTCATGACCATGACTTTTTAATAAATTGTCAATTTCATATTCAGGAGTAGGCTTATTTCTTTTTATTAACTCGTAAAGCTGAGGCTTTGTCATTTGTTCGTGAAAGTCCACCCTGTTTTCTAAAAGCCACTTTTGCATATCAGCCTTAGTGTGGTTTGAGTTAGGACACCTATTTAGGCGTATGCTATGATAGGGTGCATTATCCATCACAATAAGCGTGGGTTCACGCAGATTTGGCAGTAATTTTTCAAGAACCCATTTTTTGAAATTACTATAATTGTTCATTTCGTCGTGGTAGTCCCCACTTTTTGTGTTTGATTTAAAAACGAGAAGTGCGTTCTCCACAAAACCTTCTTGTCCACCTGCATGAACAATAATCCACCTGTTCCCTTTCGAAATGGGTTCCAAATCACCGTCAACTCCAGGACCTTGCCAACATTTGCCAGTTGAGTGAGATGAGTGTATGTAGGTTTCATCTAAATAAACAACTGGCTTTTTGTCTCCACGCTCATTTTTCTTAATTTTATGTAGATAGGCCGCCCTTAACGCCACTACATCGTTACGTTCACACAGCACTTTCCTATTTGATTTAGTTTTTTTAAAACGAAATCCTATTTCGTGGAGCAATTTTCGAAGAGTTTCACGTTTTGGTTGGAAATTTATGTCTTCCCTAAGAACATTCAGTAACTTCGATAAAGTCGGAATTTCTTTTCTTACTGAATAAAATTCATGTATCTTTCTTCTTATAACACCAATGTCAAAATCATCAATTTCCAGTTTCCCTGATTTCCTTTCCCTTTTCTTGCCAGGGGTAGAGATTTTGGAATTAGTTTCCTCAGCATGTTTCTCTTCATTGATTAGTTTGTAGACAAATCGTTCGGAAACACCTGTAATAAAACATAAAATAGGTACCTCAATCACTTAGAAATTTATCACGACAACAACATACTTCTAGATTTTAAACACACAAAAAAATATTTGGGTGGCAATCGTACTAAGTCAGAATATACATGTGACGTCTGCATATAAAATCTCCAGAAAGAAAATAGTGAAATTAAATATGTACCAAAAATTTATATCTATTTTTATAATTTTAAGCTCATGTCGTGTCAAGGCGTGACTCTGGCAGAATATAGTCGACAACGGCTGGTTGCCATTAGATCCAAAATTTAATTTAATTAAGACATTATATGTTTATAAGCTTATTTTAAATTTCAAATAAAATCAACTCCTTAATGTTTTTTAAATGGGCGACTTAATTTTTTCCATATCTGGCAACACTGACCTGTCGCAGCAGCAACGCGTTCATTCAGCTTTTCGAATGGTATTATTGGAGCTTGGAGGCGTTTCTCTTCTCTCATAAAAGATAAAACTTTTAAAATAATTAGCCGTGCGTGCATCACTTTTAAGAGGTTTCGGCATTTTATTTGCACTTTTTACAATGAAATCGAACAAAAACAACGGGAGCACTCACACTAGACAGAAACTGACAGCGGAATGTTTTTTTCACAATGGCGGATGACGAGGCTGTAGTTACAATTTTGCCCACCTGAACAGATAACTTGGTGGCGCTGTAACATCACTGTAACTTCACTTTGGTTTCTGTCACGTTGCTCGCTTGTTTCGTTGACGAGAGGAGAGCAGATGTTTATATTATCACAGATTAGTAACGATGTAGGTACAACATTTAAAATGTATGATGACATTTGTACTCCTTGCAGCGCCATCTAGGTTTTTTTTTATGAAACGCAACCCTTTCAAGCCTCACATGATTGATGGACGACCCTTATGTGCGGCTAGGGGGTTTAATATAAAACTGCTTTTCCGAAATGTTTGGGCCGGACTTTTTAAAAGTGGCAGCCCTAGCTGCAGCCCGCAGCGGGCCCGACAGTACAGCGAGGAGGGACGTGGAGGGGACGAAAGGCAGTGGAGGGGAGGGGGGGAGAGTGTCGTGCGTGCGATTTAATTCCATCGCGCGCCCGGGACGCCTGGGCGGCTCCTCGAGTGACTGGGGATGGGACCACACCAATTAGGGGTTTTTCGATAAAACGGTTCATATTTTTGATATGGCGGTTATAAGTTTTGAAGTTATAGTGACATGATATGGCTGACACATTTAAAATAATTCTTAAGTATACGATTACCTACCGCATTCGTTGAAGTAAGGCTGGTTATGTGCTTGTTTGTCGTTTGACGTACCTAGACGATATTAACTGACTGCCTCGTTGGTCTTACTGTAACACCTTGGTTTACAAAGAGTGACGTCGAGGTTTTGATTCCTTCAGGAATGCAAGGCCACCGTTGTGCATTGATTTATTTAAATAAGTGCAAAAAAAAAGAAAAATAGTTATAAATTCAAGTAAGTGATTCCGGAATTATGTTAATAATGTGTACTTACGAAAGTTTTGGATCAAACACTAGTCTTGTTGTTGTCCATGCTTATGTTGTTTGTTATTGACTAGTTATTGTAGTACTAGTCCTTGCAGAGTATCTTACTTTGGGAGTTTTGACAACAAGGCAATTATCGTGGTGTGTGTGTGTGAATGGTACAAACTGTGGCACGGCCACTGTATTACTGAGTACTTTATTATACTGTATCGAGCCTGATAGCGGGCGATATACCTATAACAGCACCCGGTGGGATGACGCGACATTTTGTCTCGTTCTCGCGCTACAGTGTTCTCGCCCCCCGGGCTGATTCTATCGATATCGTCTCGGAACTTTACCCCGTCCCGGTATAAGCGGCGAGAGGCGGGCGCCGCGCTGCCACTCGTAAAACCGGCGAGCTCAGGTGATTCCGACGACGTCGCTACCTACGTACCGGTACGGCGCCACTAACTAAGTACACTGTTTATATCCCACTCCACGTCGACGTAGCCGTGTTTATTATATGCAGCGGATTATTACGTTTTGGGGATGCATTCGAGGATATATAGTCTTAAAGTAGAAGTAAAGTCGCGTAAGTAAGAAATATTAAATATTATTCAGTTTTCATGATACCGGAGTGTTTTGCAGGTGTTCGTTCAGCGTTACAAAAGTAAAGTTTACGTCTAGATCTTCAATTGTTTTTCATAATTATTAACATAAAGGCGTGCGTGCCCCTTCTACAAATAAGTATTCCAATCGAGATTGTAACATACATATTAAACTGATGAGTTGTTGAGGTACCATTTGGGTTCGAATCCCGGCATGTACCAATGACTTTATTTTCTAAGTTACGTACATTTGTGAAGTTATAGTAGCAATACCACTCGCCAACTGTGAAGGAAAACATTGTGAGGAAACCCTAGTGTCTGAGATATTTACATACCTCAGCACTTGCTACGTACAATGGCTCAACAATGAGCCTAAGTGCGGAAATTTCCACTCGAACTAGAACTAGACTAGATAATCGTCATTGTCATCATCATTATAATCGCGGTCATCGGCCATATCCTCATCATTATATTTTTTAACTACGTCTTGGATTTCACCTCCATGACAGACGCTATGTCACATCCGATGCTTAATGAAGATGAGCCCTAAAAATGTCATAATCGTTGTCAGGCCTCATCTTCATTTACACGCTAGCTTGTTGTCTGATGACGCCACACCGTTAGGTGACGTCACCATCATCATTGTTACCATCACTGTGTTGGCTTCGACGATATTGACCTCAATATGAACAATAACTATTCTGAGGTTGGGGTACGAGTTGCGATGGCCCGTGGATTTTTTATTCCTGTTTTAATTCCTTGACAATAGTTTATCCAAAACTTGATCGGAAGATGTCTGAAACCAAGTTCACATTTTGGCTTCGCCAAACGAGTTTGATTTCTTTTTCTTCCTGTGCCTCTACAAGTCTACACTAATGGGGGTTGGCCGTCAGATCTCCATATCCATCTTCCTTTCTTGCCAAGCAAAACAGGTTTTCAGCTCTGGCTATAACTACGATCTCAATTGCCTCCAGCTTTTTGCAGGTCGCTTCCTTCAGGGTCCAAGCTTCACAAATTTATTTATTTATTTATTTATTTATTTATTCTTATAAGGTGCACCAATAGCAAATCATGTACAAACATTGTATGGGGTATTAAATTTATAGTACTAGAACATACATGTTTGCCACTTACTGGTGAACACAGCATTGTTATAACTTTCAAGTTCACTAATCATAAATCTGTTTAGCATTCAATTCAAAAATATAAATTCCTAAATACCTACTTACAATTATTGTACAGTTTCAAATAAACTTAGCATACTTATTTATGTTAGATACTTTTTTTTACCCGAGGCGCATCTGCATTGCGGCTCAAATATCCCCAAATTTTCCGAACCCAACTTCTGCACCGTAACGTAGGTCTCTGTTGTTTACTTGTCAGACTTCCAGCTAGGGTCACCAAACGTACTATAATATACATAGTATTTTATTATATTTCGGGTCTGCGTACTATATAGGTTCTGTTGAAGAAATGTATATGCCAAAGTACTAAATGCACTCGTATAAATTTTTGTTAGAGTTCATATATGAAGGGTGCCAAACGGCCAACGGGGATATGTTACTAAGCCAACGTCTGCCTAACAGTCGGTATGACTGTTTGTCTCCTTATTAGGTACTATTATTTATTTATTTGTATTAACAAAAAATGCCGCTTCAAATCTAAAAGTCTGTTATTTTTTTCACGGCTGGCATTATTCAAGAATTTTCTAAAAAAAAACGTTTGTTTATAAGGCATACTATATGTTTCATAGAGTATTCTCGAAAATACACTGATATGGCAAATTTATTTGGCAACCCTGATTCCAGCTCTCGCTTCCCGGCATCCGGGGCGAATAATATGACGTGTAACATGCTCCAGACTACTGGTGCTATCGGTGATGTGTAGTCTAGTATGACTTTCCTTTCACAAAGGCTTCACAAAAAGAGTTTTTTGTTAGTCGCACTCGCAATACACGCGGTTTCTGGGGACCAAAGATATATTGATTTGTGTGGTGTTGAAGTGGGCTTTATTGACAGTCCAGCGAAAACAAAAGGTATATATTGTGTAGCTAAATCAATAATTTGGTGGGAAAAACTTTGAAATGGCGAAAACCGCCTGCGCCACCATTTTTGTACGGAAGAAATAGCTGATATTTTTTTGTCAAAGTCAAGTCAAGTTAAAGTCAATTTTTTTTATTCAAAGTAACACAGAAACTGTGACTTATTGAACGTTACAAGTAAAACTAGGTGTCCGAGAACTAACATGACGCCAGCGTCTGTCGTAGATCGCCCTTGCGTGAAGCCAAATTGCTGACTGATCAAGGAGAAGTTGATAGTTATTGAAATGAGCAAGTAATTGACCTAGGACTATCTTCTCGAATATTTTGCTCAAAACGGGTAGAACCGAGACTGGTCTGAAATTTGTGGGATCTTGCTTATCACCACTTTTAAATAAAGGAACTAGCATACTACATTTCATTAGGTCAGGAAATGTACCCTCATCTAAGCATTTCTTAAAAAATTCTGGCTAAATGGGGTGCTAGGACATCGATTATTGAGTTAACTACTGTAACTGACATACCCCATAAGTCTTCAGTTTTTTTTTAATTTAGCTTTTTAAACGTTTTAATCACGGTATAGGATTCAATGTAGTTAAACGAAAAATCGCGATTGCATGGGGGGACATATTTTTTCAAAATACGTTCAGCAAGAGTTGGAGAAGAGTCTAAACGAGCTGTCGTTACAATTGGAATATTTGTAAAGAACTGTTTATAAGCCGCAGCTATGTCTTCATTTTAAGTTATTAATTTATCACCTACTTTAAGTGACAATTCGCGGTCTCCTGATTTGGATTTACCTGTTTCCTTATTTATAATAGTCCAAATTGTTTTATATTTATTACAAGATTTAAGGATTTTGTATTTTATATGCATATGCTTGCATTTTGCTTTGTGGCAGATGGCCCTAAATAATTTTGAATATACTTTAACATAGTGTATGAAACTAGGGTCATGTGTGTATGTTTTTTTCTCATATAGTGAATAATGTGTCCCTGCTTTTTCGGATGCCGGCAGTAGCCCATTCACTAAATCCTAATTTATTTTCTCTGCATGGTTTCTTTTTCAATTTAAAAATTTCTTTAAAACTGTCCGAAACAAACTTGAAAAAATGTCCATAAAGGGCGTTAACATTATTGGGTTATATTTTTTTTTGAATTGGTAAGTTACTTTTTAAGTCAGTTTTAAATAATTCCAGCTTTTTAGTTGTTATGGGCCTGAAAAGTATATCTTGCTCTAATTTTTTTAAATCTGCTCCAAAATGTACAATTTGACCACTGTGGTCTGACTTTAGGCAATTTATTGTAGAAAAATGTGAAAATACACAGTCATAGTATTACGTTATCAAGGCATGTGGCAGTGATTTCTGTAATCCTAGTGGGCTCAACAAAAATATTTACCAAATTAAAAGACTTGTCGATTTCGAATTATAAATAAATATAACATGCAACCTCAGAACACAATGTGTTCTGAGCATGCAACCAACATCTAATTACTCTCAAATATAATTATTTACCACGAATTAATAAATCAAAGGGCATGATAAAAAGTACACGAAACCGGCGTCCGTGCATGATGCAACGACTAATGAGTGTTGAGGATGCGAAAGTGATCTGTTAGAATCGTGGAAAGTGGCAATCCCTGGTCTCTGCCTACCCCTCTGGGATACAGGCGTGAGTTTATGTATGTATGCATAAGTAAATCAAATAAATTATGTCGCGTATACGAAGTGTGGAAGTAAGCCGGTTACGCCGGCGTAACCAGGGCGACAGTGGAGGGTGGCGCATAATGGAAAGGGGGCTGCCACATCATTGACGCTGCTCCTCTAATCTTGGCTAAGAAAGTCACCGTATGTCTATCAAAAGAAAGTTGCGAAGAAAAGAGAGAGACATCGCAGATTTATTTTGTGCTTTGCGTCAAATGCAGTGCAAGTTCTCTAACTTCTTATCGTGGTAGTTGACAAACTGTTAGCTCCAGGTCCAACTTTTCTAATTTTTTTTATCAATAAGCTGACTACCTACGTGTAATTGAAATAATACAACAAGAAAACCCTTATCTCACAACCTAATAAGCCAAAGTTTAATGCAATACGTAAGGTTTTTATTTATACTGTGCGTAAGGTATGTATGTACATTAGGCATTGCATATATTATTTATTTAGGCCGCAAATTCGAATTGAAGTTACCAGCATTGACTCTGTGGTCGGCCTGGTCAGCTAATATCAAAATTGACTAATCCTCACACAATACCCACACGCTTCAACCGGCTCGGTTCCATCCGGTTATGTCCGGCTTCGCACCGGTTACCGCCGGATATTCCCGACCCCTGCTCGCTCACCCTCGAACCGGTTTAACCCGGGCTCTTCCTATTTCGCGTGAAAATGGAGAAATACCATAAATATGCCGTGGGGTGATAATCCAATATTTTTTTAGATTTTTTTTTTCATACCAGCACATTACTTACATCAAAAGTCCACAGCACACCAACCATTATACGAAATTCACGCGATATAGGTGGATATTTCAAACCTTTACATACGTATACTTTAATTAGCAACGCTTAGGTCGCCCTGAGCAAAGAAAATGTAAAGGTTGACCTGCTGTCGACTGTAATTAGATGTCTCTACCAAATATCTAAAAATAAAGAGACAGTGTTACCATTACAAAATATATCGTTGTACCTACTCGGTAAATTTTTCTTATACTGTAAAAAGTAGACTCGTGTGACCAAAAACCTTATTGTATGAAAGACATTAATAAATATTAGTAACTAAATAGTTACTCATGAAATAATACTATTTAAAAAAACACTAATGTAGCTCACACAATTTTTATTTCGAAGTAAAATGGGATTATTAGTTTTTTACGTATTGATAACACATGGATGTTGATAACCTTGGGTTTGAGGTTTGGCACATTCATGAAAACGTAATTTATTTTCAAACGTTCCGTTTTTTCTTGGTTACGCGAATGTTGTTTCTCGTGTTCTCTTGTGATTTCGACTATTTTGGCTTCCAAATAAGTATATCATCATCATCAGCCATTTGACGCTCACTGCACCGCAGGCATAGGCCTCCCTCATTGTGTTCCAAGCTTCCCGGTCTTGTGCCACCCGCATCCAGCGACTCCCTGCCACCGTAACCAGGTCGTCAGACCATTTGGTGGGGACCTCCCCACGCTGCGTCGTCCGGTCCGCGGTCGCCAGGTCAGAACTTTTCCGCCCCAACGGTCATCGGTTCTCCGAGCCATATGCCCCGCCCACTGCCATTTCAAATGAGCAATTCTTCTAGCTTGTATATTAGTATATAGCTGCTATTATTAGCGAGCTATATTAGTATGAGTATATGCAACATGTGAATGAGATTTCTGTTGCGTAAATAAAAAGTATTTTTACTTTGGTTTTGATAACCATTTAAAAACATAGATGTCTAGCTAGCTCTAAAAAATGACCCGAGCGGGTGGGGCTTTTCAATAGTGCTACAAATCGGAGCGATTTCAGTATTATCCGGCAAAATATCTACGCACCTGCCATCGCGACGTACATAGATATTTCCACGGGTTAAATCAATGGTTTGACGTTTTTGTATACAACAAATCATCAGTTACGCTGTCACTTACTATCGCCCAATCAACGTTCACGTCGTCACGCATGTTGCACAGAATGAACTAATCACAGAGTGATTTATTCTACAGCACATGTTGCGCTTGACAGAATATCGTTCAAATCACTGATTTATTTATGATTTCCCGCTATAAAACTTACTTTAATTTAAAATGTATGTTTTATTCAATCGTATTTATATTATTTACATTTAAGAACCCACAATTTAATTTGTAAGTGAAGTTTAATTTATTAATCAATACCAACCTGACCTATGCATTTCCGATATTAAACAAAGTGTTATTCATAGAGTTCATCATCATCATTCAGCCACAAGAAGACTCCACTGCTGGACATAGGCCTCCTCCATGAAGACTTATGTCCAGCGTACTGCAGCATACCTCAACTGAGAGTTTTCGCTACAGTATGTTTATGTTTACTCAAGCAATGCCAATGCTTTACGCATGCCTACACTGACATTTATAATAAGAATGTTTGTGGTGTTGTCTGGGTGCACGACATTTGTTGATGTGAGCACATATCCAAATAGAACTGCAAATGTGTAAGTAAGTAAATGTAGCCAGCTCCGTGTCAAACTTACCGCGTTTCCAAGTGCCTAATTAAAGTGTAATTAGTTACAGAGTGTAACTAAAATTGAGACTATTTGATAAGAAGTGTAGTGCTTAAGAACTCTCTGTACTGTAACGATTCCTCTTTATAAAAGCTGGCTGGCAGACCCTTCTCGTCTTATTTTGAATATTTTGAAGGGAATCGTTACGCTAGGCTAGAGAATCGATGAAAAAGAGTATACATATCAAAAAAAGTTTGCGATCAATAGCATAAGCTCCTATGATTCTTTAAATTTAACTTTATCAAGAAAAAATCTATGTTGTATGCTTTCTTCAGGAATACCCTGTTTGAAATTAAAATATAAAACAATTTTTTATTATTTAAGTATTTAAAAAAAAATGAGCCATTAATCATAATGTAATTGTGATAGAAATTTCATAGAAAGAAAAATACTGTTTAATTAAACTTAAACAACAATTTATTATTAAAAGGTTAAATTCAACATAAAATAACTCCTCCCCTGGCTCGAACACATGCGGAGATCCTCCTGGGCATGCTGAGGATCAAGTTATCCAGCATTTCCTGGGGTAACCTATCCCATTCTTCAATAGCGGCTTCCCTGAGCTCTGGAACTGTCTGGGGACGTGGCTCACGGTTCCATACAGCTCGTTTAAGAGCATCCCACGCGTGCGCGTGCTTTAAGTCGGGCGAGCCGGCAGGCCAGTCTAAACGTGTGATATCGTATTCTTGAAGAGCAGCATTGACTCGTTGAGCTCGATGTGCGGGCGCATTATCATCGACCCGTACAAATTGGTGCCCATGGTTTACTCGGAATGGTCTGACGATATCATCAATAACAACTGCTTTGTACATGTCTGCTGTCATGTAGCCCCGATACGGGATCAAAGGCGTTCTAGCTCCAATCATAATGCCACCCCAAAAGGACACCGATTTTCCGCCTTGCTGAACTGTTCCAGTGGCAGTTCTTTGTCTTTCACGGTCGCCTGGTCTTCTCCAGACACGGACACGTCGGTTATCTGGATGAGTGCTGATTCGGGATTCGTCAACGAAGAGACAGTTTTGCCAAATGTTTTCTTCCTCACCTTCTTCATTTTGCCGAAGTCTAGCCCACTGCAATCTTCGTTGTTGACGTTGCCGGGAATTGAGCGGAGCTCGCCAAGACCTCCGTGCTCGTAATCCAGCGTGGTGCAAGCAGTCTGCGTGCTAACTTCAAGCCCAGAGGCGGCCCTGACTTCTGCTTTCATTTTAGTGGCGTTGATTGTTGGATCACGGGCTGCCAGCAATCTAATATAGCGCTTTTGGGCAGCTGTCAAAACAGTTGGGCGACCGCTGCGGGGTCGGTCAGCTAAATTCCCCATTCCGTGGTACCTCTGCAACGTAGGCACGACACAGGATTGGGATATAGCAAGTCTGCGTGCTAGTACTCTCGTGGTGTATCCTTCTTCCCTCAAAGTTACTATTCTTGCTCGTAAAACCTCTGATAATCCTCTTGGCATTTTTTCAATCACAACTTTCCGCAAAAAATATCTTGAATCGGTTATAATTGACTAAATCAGATTTCTGAATGAGCGTAAGCTAGGACTGAAAGCCTTTTAATATGAAAAAACAACTGAACGGTGTCATTGTTTTGTGTTCTAATTCTTTATTTTTAAATAAAGAATCTAAAAAGAAGACAAAATCATAATATAATCTACAGTAACAAAAAAGATTTCAGTTTTTCAAAGTGATCGCAAACTTTTTTTGATGTGTATATAATGCGTATGTATAATCCAGGTCAGGGGTGAGATACCTAAAACAACGGCGCAAGCAACCAGTAAGTGTTCGCCTCATTTGTCCATATTTGGTGGAGAGCCACTGTTTCAACATGATGATGAATTGAAGGCTGGTATTCGGTTCTTACGCGATGATGCTCAAAATAAAGGAAAGCCATTTAACGTGATAACGCGCAGAGCCACGGGAGAATCCCTTAATTTCCCTTAATTTGCGTTTTAATAAGTAGCGTGTTACATTTTGGTGCGAGCGCCGGGTATTAATAAAGTAGAGATACTACAGTACCTATTAATTTCTGAAAGATCAAAAGAAAGAGATGTCCGTAAGGACTTTTTTGCTGCTTTTTCTCCTTGGAGAGTATGTTTCGAAAGCAGTGGTAGTTTAAAAAGAATTAAAACGAAGATGAACTAACTATGAAGTGGCTTTTCTGTGCTATCCTCAACATCGCATCATCCCATGATTTGGTTTTTATTTATTTATTTAGATTGATTGATTGATGATGATGATGACCTTCTCTGACACGCTCATTTCATTGTTATAGCGTTATCGAGAGACTGGGACCGTTGTTGAGTGTGAATTTTGTAGGAAGAAATACTTCTATGGTATTTTTATTCGTTAACACGTTCGATAACAGAGTTTTTTATTGCCATACTTCATTGAAACCTTAGATGTTTGGCCGTCACAGACGACGGCGTTAATACATACATGCGATATTTTTTCCACACAATAGGTATCCAACATGCAACCCGCGTCCACACACGACTGCGGTCGTAAACTTGTATGTCCACACGTAGAGAACGTCAACAAATGTGTTGTGATGGCTTGCCCCCGCACATGTCAAAGTGACAGTATTTTTTCTTGCATCGAATGAAAAAACAGACTTTAACTCCGGAAGATTGAGTAAGATCGAAAATAGGAGGTTAGTCGAACCATTCGAACCTCCAACAACGTAGGTACCAATTATTTATATTGCTTTCTTCGCCAAAGCAAGTCCAAAGGAGTGTCAGAAATTCGTACTGGGACGGCCAGGCTAGAATTCAATTCAATTGGCGTAACTCGTGAGGAAGGATTACATTACAAGCTGCCACCTGTTGAATTGATCGCGTTCCGTCTGAGCCCGTCGATAACTTCCTTATCGTTATCGCGTCGCCTTTGTCGCATGTGCGCCTGGTACTTTGGTATATGGTTCCGACGAACAAAGTCCTAGAAGCTACTATAACGTGCGCCACGACAATATCTAAGTGACCATGTTTTATGGGATCCTGGTACTTGCCAAGACGGATCCGTGCTCTGAAGACGTAACTCAATGGCAAAGAATTCTTTGCAGCAGCTTCTGGTTATGATCCCCTGGTCGACGGATTGTTGGTTCCGTGGCATAAAGGCGCAACTGCAATCACGTTAGAAAAAAAAAATAAACTTAGCAGATTTATTAAATAGCTTTTAGTTGCAAAGTCGCCTGTAATTTGAGAGATTATTAAAGGGCCGACGTTTCTCCTTCTTGAAGAATCCTTTCGCTACTCTGCGGCTCTCCCGAGCTGGCTAGATAGTATGACGACGCGAGTCGCGCGTTTTAAATGTCAAAAGTCGCGACTTTAAAGTAGATTAATTGCCAAATTGTGACATTTCAGCGTCACAACGCGTCATACATACATACTACGATTGCAGAGAGTTCTATTCTTTCGTAGTCGTAAAAGATGGTTACCAGAGAGCTTCATGAGTCGCGAGGTCCTGGTACATTGAAGCAGTTTTCTGCTAAAGAATCGCTAGCAAGTTGTTGGTCTTCAGAACCACCTAGTGTTATGCTAACCCAGTATTTTACCCAAGATGTCCGCATTTTCTCTGAAATAATGGCACAAGTGAAAAAAAAAATAACCTTGGTAACTCATGAACTCCTAGTATGTAGAGGCGGTTTTCTGCTAAAGAGTCGCTCGCAACTCGCAAGGTAAAAAAAAAACTGGGTTAATTTAGGCTCGAGAGCGCAGTAGCACGCAAGCAGTCACGTCGTCGTCGGTAAATATTCAGTTTCTTGTATGGGAGCCCCCCTTAAATATTGGGGAATTATAAAACGAGCGAACAAGAAAAAACTTTGCGACTGATGATGACATACTGTTTTAATAACTTGAGCGGTATGAATTTGAGTAAGCGAAAAATTAACTAAACTGACGACGAATATTGATTTATAATAAAATCCAGAACGAGCTTACAAAAAGTGGATTGTGATAAATCCATTTCAGATATTAAAATTTTATCCGAGCGACTTCATTACTAAGTGAGCGACTGGAAATACAGAGAGGGCAACATCAATATTAAGATAGATTCGATTTTTCTAAGTGAGGTTATACTTAGCGAACTACTAAAAAGTTCACTTTGAGCAAAGTTTTGTAAGCTGCTTTATTAATGATTATTGGTTACTGATATTCTGTTTGAGGGCTTATGTTTTTTATTTTGATACGCTTTTTTAATGAAAACTACAGATTTTTAAATGCGCGCGAATTCGAATGGGGGCGGGGCGACGAATCATAGCCAAATTTGGACTGGCAAAAAGGATCGTGCGACTGTCCCGAATTTTTCAATAGATATGTATGCAAACACGTTTTGGGGCTAGCAATTCGGCTCAAACTAACAACACCACCACTGGAAGCAAAAATGATACCCATTGGACAAAAAAGAAAACGAGGCCGGCCCACTAAGTCCAAGCCAGCACTTATTTACCAGTGATGATGAGTAGTAGGGCTCCTCATACCTATCAATGTTTCTTAGTATTAATAAGAAGTTTTTTTTTTAGTTGACTGAAGCGTCTTATTTTATTTTTTGTTCATTTGATTGAAATAAATGCATGCATATTACTTTATTTTTACGGAGTACATTGTTTTATTTAATTACCCTTATATTTCAATAGGTAATAAAATTCCTCAACTAATAGAATAGTGTTTCTTCAAATAGTTATTTCATATTATTTTAATTTTTTAAATGTGAGCTCATTATACTCTGCTCATTAGTGTATTTTTCAAAGTGGTTTTTGTATTCGAAACACTTCATTTAAGATAAAATGCCGCTCAGTATAAAAAATACATTTGCCAAATATTGAAAAAAATGCAGGACGTAACGTTGACACTCAAACAAATATTAGGTCGCTCAAATATTATGAAGCTGCTCATTTTGTATTTTAAGTAACTCAAATTAATGTTTGTAAGTTGCTGTTCTGTTGATTTCTCGTCACTCGCAGTCAGTCGCTCACTTAGTAATTCTATAACCCAAATTAATTAATTTTGACACTAAGAACTGTAATTTACAGTCACTCGTTTTATTGCTACCCTTAAATATTTACTTTAGTCTGTTTTTTGTATTTGTTGTTATAGCGGCAACAGAAATACATCATCTGTGAAAATTTCAACTGCAGCTATCACGGTTCATGAGATACAGCCTGGTGACAGAAAGACAGACAGACAGACGGACAGTGAAATCTTAGTAATAGGGTCCCGTTTGGCACCCTTCGGGTACGGAACCCTAAAAGAGTATGTTTTGACAGACACATTAACAAACATGCACATGACTCGAAGAAACCGTGGAGATAACTACTACTTCACTTCACTTTATATTATGTATGTCTTTGTGGTTTTAAATTATGTTTTTCTTCTTCTATTTCATTACCAAACTTATATAGAACATGTCCCTACTCATATTGTATTGGTGGTTGTTTGGTCTTGTGTATGGCGACTATGGCGAGGCATGTCTCAGGTTCGTCGGGCGCGCTAATGATTCATCATGAATGTATTTTTTTACAATTAGGTGATGAGGCTAAGAAGACATTGCCATGCACGATTGCCGTTATGACACCATTTGGGTACCACAATCAAATCAAACTCTCACTTCTGCCACCTGTCTGTCGTGTCAAAATGTCCATAGTAAGGTAGATAGATCTCGTCCATCCGTCCTTGGCTCGATTGAGTGTGACACTTTAGCACTATACTACATACACCTTTGCGTACCAGGATATCATGAGCTTCAAACATCCACAAACGCACTCAATTTTCAGTTTCCGGCTTGAGAATCTTGAGATGTTCTGTAGTGAGCGGTATTGCGCTTGACTATTATAATAATATTATATATATCTTGCGTGTCCATTCCTGCCCGAGCACGCCGTGCGTGACGCCGTAATTAATTTGTGCGATTGGCGTTAGTCTAAGAGTTTTTTTGTTTGTTGGTTGGTAACATAGCTCCTAGAATCCTAGATTGAGGCGCATATTGGTCGGTTTTACCCTCAGAACACGAGGTTTTACCCGATAACTCGACACAACTCTGATTTTGTTCAAAATTATTTTGGCGCGCTAAAAATAATTTTCATTTCAGTCACGAAACACCGGGATTATTGGGATACTAGGAATTCATGATTTTTCTTACTTTATTTTTATTTTACGATTTGTATACTTATCCTACTAACCCGGGGTTAACCGGTTAAACCTGGAGTTAGCATGGTTACCAGTACAATTTAACAATGGGTTAACCAACCCGTTAAACTGTTATAACGGGTTAACCTCGGGTTAGTGGGATGGTGCAAGTAGCGCTTAGGAGCATAATTCAATGTTAGGAGTTACGACGGTATAGCAGAGAAATACCAGACCATCTTTTTAAAATTACTAGGATAGCATAGCACAACGGGACATTAGTCATTAGAAGTCGTGGCTTCAGCCACACTGACAGCAAGCAACTAGTGCCTTAGAGTAATAATAAGGGATAATAGGTACCTAAATACGTTGATTTATTGAACTAGGTGTCGGACTGACACCTTGCCCTGACGACCCCAAGTCTAATTACGAACGGGGCGTAGTATAAACTGCCCTCGACTCTGCATGCATGTCACTCAGTCGCCAGTACTAAATTACGTCCAATTATTATGCTATTGTGGTGGTGTGACGTCCTATCCTTTGGTAGTAATGTCAGTAAAAATTTCACTGATTATCCATCATACATGAGTGTTGCTTCACCAAGTTTTTGAAAAATCTTGTCGGAGTTTAGTCAGACTCGTGCTTATAATACTTGTAATTTGTTTGTAGCAATTTCTACACAGCAAAACTTTACGCACGGGTGGTGTCATCTGTGATTCGATAAAGAATTACAAATAAAATAGTTTGACCGCCACCTAGTGTTGAGTAGGGAATGTGTTATGTTGGTATTTCTGTGTCGAGATGGCGCTGACACAAATATATGTCAGCGGCCACACGGAAGGGACGTGGGGCGAGGTCGCGGAAAAGACGCGATGAAATCGCGCCCTCGCCCCGTCTTTTCTGTGTGGGCTTTGTCCCGTCCCTTGAGTACATTTTGTATGAAAGTGAACTGGATTAACTACGCGTCTTTTCCACGCCCCCGCCCCACGTCCCTTCCGTTTGTCTCGGGCTTAAAAAGAAATTATATTTTGCTTTACCTGTAAAATTTACATGTTTTTGGAGAAGATATAGCAATACCTACTTGTTTTTTTTTTGTTTCAGAATGCACCAACTCAAGAACCGGTGTATAGAAAAGTGGCGATAGTGGAAAATTTCTTCGACATAATTTACACGGTCCACGTGGAACTAGAAGGGAGACCGGGCAAGCACGCTGGTCAGAAAAGAACGTATAGAACTGTAAGTATATTGTGTACCTTTTATAACAATTAATTCAAGTAAATCTCGTAGAGCCCCATAGCCAGCGGTCACACAGAAAGGTCGTGGGGCGGGGGCGCGGAAAAGACGCGAGCGCGACGCGTTGCATAGAAATCGCGCCGCGCCCCGTCTCTTCTGTGTGGGCTGCGTCCCGTCTCCCTTCAGTACAATTTTTGTATGAAAGTGAATTGGATTAACGACGGGTCTTTTCCGCGCCACCGCCCGAGGTACCTTCTTAGTGGCCGCTGGCTTAAATTTCAAGGGGCTCTATTATGAGATTTACTTAGCCAGCAGCCACACCACCTGTCGATGTAATAGAGTACTAAGTGATTTTCGGATTTACTGCCACCTAGCGGAAAAATGTGGTACTATAACAATTTCTTTGAGTCTGTAAGCCAACCACTCGTTCGCAGCTCGTTGCAAAGTTTTATTAATGGATGTCGCTATCAGCACTTTCTTCAAGGTTTCCTTCGAATTTTCAGTTTGCAGTTCTCAATTTCTTAGTTCAGTCATAAATAAATTGAGGTCTTTAGCTGATCAAATTAATTCTGTCGTTGTCACCGGTCTCCGGAACAATAATGTCTTTTAGCGGAAACTTAATAATTTATTTTTCGCCAACAGATAACGGAAACTTACGCTTTCCTGCCGCGGGAGGCTGTCACACGGTTCCTGACCGGATGTGCCGAGTGCGCGCGACGCCCGCGCAGCGCCTCCCCCCCACCTCTCCCCACACCTTCCCCCTCCCCCACGAGGCATCCCCCTTTCCTTCCTTTTATCCCCCACTGCGCTCCAGAGTTCACCAGAAACTGGGAATCCGAGATTGACGCAGCTCAGAACTATAGTTTCGAACCGAAGTTTGATTACACTGATCTCCAACCGCTGAAAAAGGTTGAAAGTCCTAAAGCAGCCGACGTCGACGACCCTGAACCGACCTACATAGAGTTGACCTCGAGTAAGAGCTCAAAATCGTCGTCGCAAACCGGTTTCGAGTCGGCACCGATTTTCAGCAGAACATCGCCGGTCGAACCGGCCTTTAGAGAAGTCGAACCGGTTCGAACCGACCCTGAGATCGACAAAGCCGATGACAGTCTGATCGACGTCGAAGACTTGAAAACGCCCCCCACTCTCTCTCGGAAAGAGATAGAAAACGTGAAAGTCAAGGAAGAGCCTGAGCGAGAAAGTACTAGGGTAGCAGAAGAGAGCAAGACTGAAGTGAAGCACAAGAAGTATAACCCTTTGGATGTCGCGAACCTGACCTCGAAGGACCCACCGAAGGCGCGTTCACCACCTCGGAAGAAACTACTACCTCAACCAGCCGACTACACTTCGGCTTTCGCGAGGTTTCCGAAGCCCTGGAGACCGGACAGCGGTCTCTACTTTAGCGGGGAGGAGGTAGACTACAGCGTGCCTATAACCACGGCCTACCTGAAGCATATGCGGAGCCTTGCGTTTCAGGAGCGAATGGAGGTGGATGATAAGGTTAGTTTTTCTTTTATTTGTTGGCTGGTTCTTGTGAAATCTCTGTCTACTGTCTGTGGTTGAAAAATAACCTGGATTATCTTGGGTTAAGACCGCCCATTGTACCTTTTTCCCGTTCATTGTATCTTTATTTTTATTTCTTGTGTGCAATGAGGAATATTCTTATCTTCTTAATTTTCTTCCACAGATAACTAACAGAGATTTCACAAGTATTTAGTTTCACGACGTGTTATATCGATGCCATTTCCACACTTCTCTGCAATGTTTTGTGGAAACTAATTGAATGATCAGGAATAAAAATTGGTCAACAACAAAGATCAGCAAAGAAGTCACTCGATCAATTGACAATTATTTTGATTAATTCAGGGCCAATTTTTCAATGCTCAGATATAACTTTACTAGAGAATAAATTGCATGCTATCACTGTCTAAATCATTAAACTTAAATTTTCTCAGATTTTATACTCTAAAGTACACAAAATTTGGGTATGATTTAAATGATCGGCAAAAAACTGCGTTTTGGTCAGCAATAAAGTCATCATCAGCCCCTTGACGTCCACTGCAAGACACAGGCCTCCCTCATGGTTTTCATAACCATGAGGGTTCTTGCCATAATCGCCACGCTTGGCAAGCGGGTTGGCGATCGCAGTATGGGGTTGGAATCTCAGGAAGACGCTGCTACCCGTGTCCTGGTAATTGATTTCCTTAGTCGCCTTCTACGACATCAACGGGAGGAAATGGAAATGGAGCAATAAAGTATTTTCTGCCAATTATAAAAGTGTTTTGCGTAGAAACTAGTGGTCGGCAAAAAATACAAAACAAAAGCCCAATAATATGGTACGTTGTACCTAAAAGCAGAGCAACGTACATTCTTTACATAAACACATCGGATTCAGGGCGCAACCCTTACGGATTAAAGTTTGACCAGCGGCAGGGTCCTACTGTGGTCTGTTAGACCCGGCCCGGGACCGTTTGAACAAATAACCTTTGTGACCCCTCGCGTTATGATTTGAACATTTTACACTTTGTATTAATACGGCGCGGTTTTTGGGGTGAGACTGGACGCTCGATCAAAGGGCCAAAAGCATAAAGTATGCGCCGTTTTGGACCTATTACGTCACAATGGCTGGCGGCTAAATTCGAATATCCTGCATGCAAATAAAATATTTTCTTAAATACCTACGATCAAAGTCAATAAATAGAAAATAGGGGTGAGTACATACGTTACATATGATAAAATCACGCCTGTACCCCGGAGGCGTAGGCAGAGACCATAATAAACAGTATGACCATTATGTGAGTACATACTATAATGTACCTATTGAGTAAATGTGATGAATGACTAGCCCCTAGTTTCTTTTACATTAACAATTTGTTAGAATACATTACATAAACTCACGCCTGTACCCCGGAGGGGTAGGCAGACACGAGGGTTTGCCACTTGCTACGGTCCTGACAGACCTCCATCGCTTCTTTTTTCTTCTTCAGAAAATTAACATACTAGCTGTTAGTTTACGAGAAACGGGGCGTAGGGCCCGCAAATAACTAGATCGACGTAACGCCCAGTGTGCTGGTCACAATCGTCCTTTTTTATCAAATGCCATGATAGCAGAGTTTTATATGGTGGTTTCCACTTACTTTTATTAACGTCGGGATAGGATGGGCAGTGCTTGAGAAAGTTTAAGTTCTAAAAATGATAGCAGAGATTTACATTTTTTTAGACTGCGTCTAACCATTTTGGTAATTGGAGAGAGCTCAGCCAACATGTCGGCTACCACCAGCTAGTAACCAACGCTGGTTTTCAGCACTCTCCACCTCTTAGGTTGACATTTAGAGCAGGAGTTAAGGCAGGTAGGCACAAGTTAAATATAAAATTCTGTAAATAAAAAAAATGCATTAATCGTGGTGTCAAGCAACAGTGGCAGACTGCTGCAGCGGCGGCTGAGGCAGGCTAAATCTCTGCTATCAGTTACGAAATACATTGTCAGGGCTATTATTACCGAAATAAACGTGGGTAATTGTAACGCAATATCGCAACATTGACATCGCAAGTACGGGCTGTGCAAACCGAGCTCTTAGTGGCAGCTAACAAATTCAAACAATTACATTTTTCCGCGACACATCTTCCAAACTTCTGATCTGCCGCTCCCCCCGCCGCGCCTTAGCTGGCGACGCGAATAAAATATAACCTCCTGTTGTGATATTAACAGGGAACGAGAAAAAAAGGGGGGTGTCAGCCCACGGGGGGGCCAGCGACGGACTAAAGGAGCCCCCAATCAATCTTGCGAGTCGTCTGGGGTGGGGGGGCTCTTTCGGGGTCGGGACGTACCCTCTTACGGTCTAGGACTGACCCTTGGCCAGGGTGGCGACGGAAAAGGCGGTGTGTGCGTTCCTTTTCCTTTTTTGTTGGCAAGTCTTTTAAGGTGAAATGGGTGGGCGTCTGTAATGCTGCCGTTAAATGTTTGGGTCGTTTTGTAATTTGAGTAAAATATTGTATGTTTTCATGTCTCGCTCAAAGACCTCACAAAACTTAAAAATGAGTTCCAAGGGGGTAAACAGAATTCAAACTCGGTGAAGCGATGATCTCCGCAGGGCGGCTGGCAAGAGCTGGATGAGAGTAGCCGAGGACCGTGCTCAGTGGCGTGCAATAGGATGTCCAGCACTGGATAAGTGTAGGCTGATGATGATGATGAAAAGAATTATATCAGAATTTCCAGTTCATCTTAATAGACTGTCATCAAATTCAAATTACTCTTGTAATTTAGGATGTTAGGAACGTAATCATTACATCGGACAGATTTCTAGCCAAATAAGGCGGGCCAGCCATTCTCACTTGATAATCGAACAAACATCCAGACAAACAGGCCAAAATTACCTAAAACTTATATGTATTTGTATGTAGTGTCCTACCTAGACAAACCACAGCTCCAGTGGCAAACCCTGATCTCTGTGTAGGACTCCTCGGGATATATAGGCTTGAGTTTAAGTAATGTAAAGTATGTCCTACCTACACTAGATAGGTGAAAAACTGTCTGGTCTCTAAAAAAATTTTTTTAATCCATTTAATGAAAATAACCAAACTAGCTATGCACTCCAGTCAAACCATTGATGTTTTGATCAGATTAGGGCCGAGTATATCCGATTCAGCGTCACCGACCCGAGCGTGACGTTTCAGTTTCATTCACCGTTCAGAAAAAGTGCGCCTTAAGAAGTTTCCACTTCAAAAACTCCGAACCAAAAGCGCACTTACTGCCTTATCCGCGCACGCCCGTTTTTGTGTCTTGTCTAATGCCGGCGTGACGGCCGCCCCCGGCTGATGAAACCCTCGCTCGCCCCCACAGAGCACCCCTCGAGAAAAATGAGTTAGGAAAGATGCGGTGCCCGATTATGGCCCGACGTGCGGGGCCTTTGTCGACGCATGAATCAATCGGTCGAATAGGACACCGCGACCCTTTTGAAGTTGCCAAGAGAGGCTAGAATGGTGTATATGTAATTATTAAGGAAGAAAACTCTTACTTGTTTATCTAGTAAGTAATAAAAGAGTTGTCAGCCAAGATGCAGGGAAAATTAGGAAGATGCGATCGCTGATTATGGCCTGACGTGAGGGGCCCGTCGAGGTCGACGCATGACCGTTCGAATAGGACATCACGACAGTCTGAAGGGCGCCCGGATGGCCTATTTGGGCCCTTTTTAAATAGCCAAGAGAGTTTATAGAACAGTGTCGTTTGATTCTACAGCAATTCTCAGGATCCACAAAAGAAAGGTATTGCGTAGGCTGGGCAGCTATTTGCCTCTCTCTCACACAGTATTGCCGTTGATATCATGTGAGTGAGACGCAAATAGTGGCCCAATCCCTTTCTTTTGTATACCGTGTTACACTACATACTTTGTATAATCTTATCTTATCTTATTCTTATATATTTATGTATAAAAAATATTGCTGTTCGTTAGTCTCGCTAAAACGGCTGGACCGATTTGGCTATTTCATTTTTTTTTTATATTTGTGGAAGTCCAGGGAAAGTTCAAATGTTGAGCGAAAAAAAAAAGATGATGTACGTGATACGAAGTTCACAGCGTCATTTAGTCTATATATAAAAATAAAATAATTGCTGTTTGTTAGTCTCTCTACAACTCGAGACTGGCTGGACCGATTTGGCAAACTTTTAGGGTTCCGTAGTCAACAAGAAACCCTTATAGTTTCGCCATGTCTGTCTGTCCGTCCGTCCGTCCGCCTGTCCCTCTGTCTGTACGTCTGTCCGGCTGTCCGTCTGTCCGCCTGTCCGCCTGTCCGCCTGTCCGCCTGTCCGCCTGTCCGCCTGTCCGCCTGTCCGCCTGTCCGCCTGTCCGCCTGTCCGCCTGTCCGCCTGTCCGCCTGTCCGCCTGTCCGCCTGTCCGCCTGTCCGCCTGTCCGCCTGTCCGCCTGTCCGCCTGTCCGCCTGTCCGCCTGTCCGCCTGTCCGCCTGTCCGCCTGTCCGCCTGTCCGCCTGTCCGCCTGTCCGCCTGTCCGCCTGTCCGCCTGTCCGCCTGTCCGCCTGTCCGCCTGTCCGCCTGTCCGCCTGTCCGCCTGTCCGCCTGTCCGCCTGTCCGCCTGTCCGCCTGTCCGCCTGTCCGCCTGTCCGCCTGTCCGCCTGTCCGCCTGTCCGCCTGTCCGCCTGTCCGCCTGTCCGCCTGTCCGCCTGTCCGCCTGTCCGCCTGTCCGCCTGTCCGCCTGTCCGCCTGTCCGCCTGTCCGCCTGTCCGCCTGTCCGCCTGTCCGCCTGTCCGCCTGTCCGCCTGTCCGTCTGTTTGTCTGTCCGTCTGTCCGTCCGTCCGTCCGTCCGTCCGCGGCTTAGCACAGAGACTATAAGTAATAGGGAGTTGAAATTTGGCATAGACATACCTACATATTTATTCGCGGACTAAACGGTAGAATAAAATC
Organism: Yponomeuta malinellus; assembly: GCA_947308005.1. Lineage (NCBI taxonomy): Eukaryota > Metazoa > Arthropoda > Insecta > Lepidoptera > Yponomeutidae > Yponomeuta > Yponomeuta malinellus. The sequence goes on from OX371017.1 coordinate 10,421,809, forward strand.
TTCCTACCACTAAATTAGGGATGCAATATTTTTTTCTCGCCTACACCATGGTCTGGGGTATCGTTGGATTGGTCGTTTAATTATTGTGGGTGAAAAAAACCATTTCGATTTAGGGTCCGTTTGCTAAATGTTAACCTTTAAAGCGCAAATTTTTGTCAGAGTTGGGAGTCCCCTCCCCTCTCCTGGCTAAACAGTTCATTGTAGAAACGTGAAAAAAATCAGGGCAGTATCACATATGATGAACTTAAAAGGAAAACTATAACGGGTAAGTAAGCTTTACAAGTTAACGAGTAACAGGCGACCAACCTTTAAAAGGAAAACTTCGTACAAAATCTATTGAAAATTACTTTGATGAAGTTGTTAGTTCTATAAAGCTTATAATACCTCTATTTCTACGGAACCGTACAATGTGCGTGGCCCGACAAGAACTTGGCCGGCATTTATTTTTTTATTTTCGACATTAATGCTACCCAGAAATGATCACGATATCAAAGTTTTGGTGATATCGAGCCGACGACATTTGAAAATAGAATTTCGGTCTAGGATGTTCGTCGATAGAAATGTTTTTTCAGTTGGTTAATTTTCCAGCCAACCAGTGTTTGTTGAAAAGAGGAAAGTTAGAAAGAGGCACCTACATAGTTTGTTTTATTACTTCTGTGATTATGATACCCTAGTTCTTTTAGAAAAAAGCTTTGCAAACCTATAAATTGATACAAGACTCTCCGTGAAAAACTGATTTTGTTCTCAATAAATATGAGTCGTTGTCGACACGTGCACCATCCACCCTGACCTTGAACTGAAGCGTTTTGGTGACCCCCAAGCACACAATATTCGTATTTTATCGAAACTACCAGGCTAATCTCGCCTAGTCAGATGTCTGGGCACCTTTAGCGTTGTACTAAAAATACGAACATGGAGCTAGCCAGTAATGGCGTCTTTTGTCCAGATATCATTAAAATTTCGCCCCTTTTGATTTGGCAAGTGAGGGGTCTTTTCGACGCAAATAGTCAGCCTATGGCTTGAAATGTTCCGAATGTCAATACGACAGAAGTTTAAACACAAAATATCGGTTCACTAAATAATATGTTATCGCTTAACAATATCATCTGGTATCAAACGAAAAATTACGCGATGAACTTTGTATTGTTTCAGGTATTGCAATGTTTGAAATAATTCTGTCTATTTTGTAAAAATAGCATTCGAAAGATCGCTACAGTTGAAAGAAAGACATTTTATTGGGACAAATTAGCACATCACAAGAAAAAAAAAGGCATAACAAGTAACATAAACAAGTACAAAGGAAAAACAAGTCACAAAAATAGAACATAGGACAAGGCAAAGTCAGAGGATCAGAGCAGAGTGCATGCAGTTAATCCAAAGGTTGTCTGGAAGAGATCACTTTTAGTGATAAGGCCGCCTCTTAGGTTAAGAAATATCTGTGTAATTTCCATATTTATGTACAATAAAGTGTTCTCTACACAACGTTTACCGATCCGCGTTCTCCACTCAAGAACTCGTCTACCCCATCGGTTATCAGTTCTTCGGGTGATCGAGTGTAGGACGTCCTCAGACTCGGTGGAGCGATGATCTTCGCAGGGCGGCTGGCAAGAGCTGGATGAGAGTAGCCGAGGACCGTGCTCAGTGGCTTGCAATAGGAGAGACCTATGTGCAGCGGTGGACAAGCGTAGGCCGATGATGATTTCCGATGACGATGAAAGTGTTTTCTATCCATCTACAATTCAATTTATTAGGGGTTAAAGTATGAAATTGCCGTTTTATTGCAATAGGTTCTTTGAATTGACATAGAATCTTCATGGTTTGAGGTTTTCGAATGAAACTTTTTTCAAATGGTTTCTATGATGTTCTTTTTTAAAAAATGTGAAACATTTGAATATCGAATTTCAATTGTTTTTGTCATTCAATTTAGACAAGAAAGATGGACACTGCGAAAATTCGAGTGATTATGAGGCACCCATTTTTCGTATTTTTTTATTTTATTGATTTGACGCAGTGAGTCAATATTGTGGGTAAGGTAACGTTAAACCATGCCGCTAATTCCTGGGTAGTTTGACTAGGGTCGGCTTCCACTATATCTCTTAATATATCAATAAAATAAAAAAATACGAAAAATGGGTGCCTCACAATCACTCGAATTTTCGCAGTATCCATCTTTCTTGTCTAAATTGAATAACAAAAACAATTGAAAGTCGATATTCAAATGTTTCACATTTTTTAAAAAAAGAACATCTTAGAAACCATTTGAAAAAAGTTTCATTCGAAAACCTCAAACCATGAAGATTCTATGTCAATTCAAAGAACCTATTGCAATAAAACGGCAATTTCATACTTTAACCCCTATTATTTTTTTCCACAAACTGTCAAATTACTAAAGACTTAAGGACCCAAGCGTTTAGGCCTTTTTAACCGACCTTCTGTTTCTTTTGCCCCTACGGGTTAGTTATTTAGAATTTAAATTAGATTTGTCGAAGTTCGATTAACGTACGAATTATTAAAGGAAATAGGGTCGTAATTGCACTGAACAGGATTTAATGAAGTGCGTAGTTTACTTGTCTATAAAGTTAACTAGGTCACTGCAGCCTAAGCCAATCCATGACATTCAGTACCGGAGGGCGAGTCTCTAAAATGTCTTGCAATACTTGAGGTCGCTCTATGTATAGTATTGTATTGTATTGCATTGCATTGTATTGCATACTGTACTGTACCGTACCGTACCGTACCGTACCGTACCGTACCGTGTTGTATTGTGTTGTGTTGTATTGTATCGTATCGTATCGTATCGTATCGTATCGTATCGTATCGTATCGTATCGTATCGTATCGTATCGTATCGTATCGTATCGTATCGTATCGTATCGTATCGTATCGTATCGTATCGTATCGTATCGTATCGTATCGTATCGTATCGTATCGTATCGTATCGTATCGTATCGTATCGTATCGTATCGTATCGTATCGTATCGTATCGTATCGTATCGTATCGTATCGTATCGTATCGTATCGTATCGTATCGTATCGTATCGTATCGTATCGTATCGTATCGTATCGTATCGTATCGTATCGTATCGTATCGTATCGTATCGTATCGTATCGTATCGTATCGTATCGTATCGTATCGTATCGTATCGTATCGTATCGTATCGTATCGTATCGTATCGTATCGTATCGTATCGTATCGTATCGTATCGTATCGTATCGTATCGTATCGTATCGTATCGTATCGTATCGTATCGTATCGTATCGTATCTATCGTATTCTATTGTATTTTTATATTTAATACTTTGTCTGCGTCGATGCGATGTTCGGTGAGTCACTAGACCATAGACCAGGCCCTTGCTGAAAATCAGTGCTGTTAATTACTGCACCTGAGGCCGTTTTACCGCCGCATGGACATAGCTCGTGTTTACCTAATTGTTGTTCTGCCGTGTTTTTTATTAGTTAATTTTATTTTTTCTTTCTGTTACGTCTTGTGTATGTCTATGTGGCGTTAAATAAATGTATTTCTTCTTATTGTTCTTTCTTCTAAAATGTATAGTTGATCTATATACTCATATTAGTACGGCAATGGATGCTTCATTGACACTATTGGTAGTCTAGTAACCAGTGGCATTCCAATGGTAACCCGTGTAACTTAACTCGGCGCCTCGCGCGGCACAATCTTCTGCGCGAGAGATTTCTATTTAATTCGAGCGTGTTATATCATTGGAATGAGATTATACTGGTAGTGTGGATGTCGTAGGAGGCGATTAAAGAAATAAATTACGGTTCAAATATGGGGCTAAGTGCGAAAATATCAGGTCTTACTAGAACTACTTACTCGTAGAGAACAGACGGATTGTATTCTCTACATACATGCTTAAACTCACGCCTGTATCCTAGAGGGGGAGAGACTGCCACTTACCACGATCCTGACAGATCACTTTCACTTCCTCAACATTCATTGGTCGTTGCATGCATGTACGCCGGTTTCGGGTACTTTTTATCTTGCCCTTTGCTAATGCATGCCCTATTTCGTCGAAGTATGTCCGCCTGGGATGTCCCTTACCAGCTGTATTCTCTACCGACTATTAATTTCTTTTCAGCAAACTCGACTATTAAATGATCACTGAGACGCGTGTAAGAGGATGCTAAACAACCCATAAGCTGTTTCGTAATTAATTTTATTATAAGAAGGCAAGTTATACAGCGTTTTGTATCCACCAGCCAAATTTTAATAATGCAATTAAGGCCAATGGCTGGTTTAAGATCCTCGGTAAAAATAACAAGACACGTGTTTTTTTCTTTCAGCATCGCTCAGTACAATAATCATGAACAGAATAGAAAGCATTTAATCCTGTAGACAAAGGATCAAACCAAAAATTTGGGCTTTCAAGCTTAATATTTTTCAAATGGGTCCCTAAATCGAAAAGTGGTTTTGCTACACCTACAATAATTTTGAACTACCAATTCAACGATAAGTTGAATCGTAAACGAGAAAAAAACCATCCCTAATTAAAATGTAGGGGAGGTACCTACCTAAAAAAAAATTTAAAGACTGTTCAATCGCTTCGTGGGCGTCATCAATATGTATGCTGAATTTCAACTTTCTTAATAGTCTTTGAGGTAAGCCGTGGACTGACAGACAGACGGACGGACATGGTGAAACTGTAAGAGTTCCTTGTTGACTACGGAACCCTAATAAGAATTTGAGCGGCTATTCGCCAGTCACTCACACATTATTTCTTCTATATATATCGTATGAGGGCGAGGCAGATAGTTGAGCAATCAATTTTATTTAATTGTCAGTGTACTGATATTACGAATTCATTCTGTGTTTTGAGGTTTCACAATTCTTTCGTTGTTGCCGAAGTTGCCGAATTGATCGATGACATTGTTGGCATTCGATCTTCATTCTCTTTTTAGATTATTCATTCCAATTCGGAATGAAAGGCGCAATTAATGAAAAGTGTTTAACCTTAAAAGTTACGTCTTACTGCATTACTCTGCATGCTATGCTTTTTAGATTATTCCGTCAGATAGGGGGGGGTCTAACTACCCCTGTTTTTACGCGATTGCGTGTTGTTCTCATTCGCCGGTTACCAGGCGCCGAGGAGGTGGGTGGTACGTAAGTAGGCACATGTAGAATTAACTACGGGCGCCCCGCTGGCGAGCGCCCGACTAATTCCGTTAAAATTCTCCCGCTTCTATGCGAGCCTGGTACCCGTGCGCGCGGTAAGTAGGGTAAATGACAACGGGAGGTTGCCCGTAAGGCGGCTGCCCCCCTAGTGCAAGGGTTCACCGGAGGTTTTATATATTTGTTAGCGGAGTGAGACTTTCCTGGCTGGAACACAGTGCCAACGCCGACTGAAAAGTTGGGCGCCTGAAAAAGAAAATGTTCCACGAAAAAGGTTTCGGGTAATTTTACTTGCCGAGTACGAAACAGTGAAACGTATGGAAAGTTTCCTAATGTGCTCTCAACCACACGCAGGCGTACATGAACATACAAAGGTTTCTATAAATCTTGATGTTTTGTTCGCTTCCAATCGGTCGGTGTATACCGTATTATACAGGTCGAAGTCTCACTGCAGAGCACATGCCTTCTCTCGGACAGATAGGGTATGGGCTGAGGTAATTACGCCGCGTGCCCACCGCAGGTTGGCGATTTCTAGCGCTAAGGTATATGAACAAATCGGACACGAGGGTCTTCTCACAATGTTTTCCTTTACACTTGCGGAGTATTATTACTGGATATGTAAGTATCATGGAAAACCAAGTTATGGGGATTTCGACTCACGACACGACCAATTAAATTTGAGGCCTGGGCCGCGTTTCATAAAACTACAATTCACATAGTTGATTATGACAATTCGATGTTCATTCCGTAGCCGAGCCTTTCTACTTGTTAATCTGTGGGTCCGGCTTTGCAATTTACATTGAATTGTCATAGTAAACCTTTGATTACAAGTATAGTTCTATTTAACCTCCTGGGGCCTAGCGTCATATATTTATGACATACAATTGAAAAAAATATTTCTCTGCCATCTGTTGAGAATTGTTGCAACTATTACGCTTAGTTGATTCATAAGGTATCAATTCACCATTTTGAACTATGATTGGCTGTCAAACTGACATTTGATCGTTTATTTTCTTCGATGGACTGAGCAATGGCGTCACGGCCAGCTAGACGTGGTAAGTTATTTTGTGTTTTTTCTGGTATTTTCTAGAGATACCTCAAATAGTTTATGTTTATTTTCTTGCTATTAATTCTCTTTTATTGTGAGTGTATTGATAGTGGTGGAATATTGTATGTAAGCTGTAAAAAATGTCGAGAAATCTTTATGTCATACAGATATTACACGAGTTCTTAGTTACTACTGCAAACTACAGGAGCCCAGCGTAATACCCGTATTACATAGCGATGTTTTCAAATAAATCTGCATTTTCTTACGTTACTTTCATTTATTTTACTAGGTATTCAAGATAGCGAACTAGAAAACATCTTAAACGAGTCGAAACTTCACTTAACCAATGAGGAAGATCCGGGAGTTGTGGCTGCTCCTCAGAACTATTGTAATTTTGTTTTGACCGCCTCAACAAGTTTCCCATGGACGTCCATGGGTGAGAAATTTCCGCTCCAACCATTATTCGCTGGAAGCGCTGCGTTATCAATTTCTCGTTGCGTACCTCTCATTCTCACGCGGCCGCTTGATCTCCCTCCTCGCGTTCTTGGTCCACCTCTAGTTCTAGGACGACCCCTGGAGGCAATCGTTACTGAAGAATTCAAAGATACCTCAAATGCTGGACAACTTTCCTGGTCGGTGTCCGAAGAACTTGTTGAGCCTGTTGAATCAGAATTAAAATAATTCTGAGCAGCAGACTTAACTGCCCTATTTTCAACCGAGATACAATGTTGTCGAGACTGATAGTTAGCCTGAGGAAGATTATTTCAAGCAATACATCGATATCGACACCTTGGAACAGATGGTTGATGAGACCAACAGAACATTTCTCATTCAACATGGAAAGGAGCTGAAACTCACTTTGAAAGAACTGAAATGCTTCATTGGCATATTGTTGATGATGGGTTGCATCAGTTTGCCAAAAATTCGGATGTATTGGTCCAAAAGATACGGCATTCACGTGATGAAAAACGCTTTGACTCGAGTACGTTTTTTCAGCATCAGATCATCCCTAAAGGTTTTCGTCGATACCGATGTTTCAGAACAAGACAAAAGAATTAAGATCTGGAAAGTTGCTCCTCTTTTATTTGTGCAGCACAAGACAACGCAACTGTATTTTAGAATTTCATAAAAATTGAGTTGAGAGACTGATAATGATAGAATGTTCCTAGATTTTGTTTGTAATTGTTTTGTTTTGTTATGTTTAGTTTATAAGGAATATATTATTAACGCAAGCCATAAAAATTAAGAAGTCTGATACGGGTCTATTAGAACAAAAAAAATGTAAAGCTAAATTGCAGACTGATAAAGTACAAAAATTTTGCTTGTAAGAGAAATAAAGCTGATATGCTGACTGTGTTTCTTAAATATTGATAAATAAAAAGTTGTTATTGAAGATTCAGACGATTCTTTTAGTTTTAAATAATATCATTCCTGTAGTTAATAAAATACTACGTTATTAACCTTACGTCATATACATATATGACAAAAAAATGCCCTTGGTACTGGGAACTTATGTAGTATATATATGACATTTAAAAAACATTTATTTTATGGGTAATATTTTTTTTGCTATTTTTTTTGGGTACCTGGTTGCCTATTTAGTTGGTAAGAATAAAAAAATACAAAATTTTTGACATGAAAATTTCCTGGGCCCCAGGAGGTTAATAAGGCACAGCAGCCTAATTATGCGCACCAAATCCTGTCGGAATCCTGACGTTTGCGACAGTAATCAGTATGGAACTTGACAGTTAGATGATTGGAATCGCGCAGGATTTGATGCGCGTAATATAGGATAGGAGCGTTCTATACCGACGCGCTACCAATTTAGAATATCACTGGCAATCTACGGACTAAACGGCATAAAAAAGAAAAAAGACGTCATTCCCCGCACAAAAACCAACATTATCCAGAGTGAAAGTTCAGCGGTTCGGGCGAATTTTCGACAAAAACCTAGGCTAGGCCCAAGCCGGGGTTGGGTCCCAATAAATGTTTTAGAGCGCGTAAATCATTACTAGATCAGCCCGCCCCCTCAGCAGGGCCTCCGGGCTGCCTGTAGGCGCAACCGAGGACAAAGAGTAGGGGAGGTGATAACGCAAGGGTCTTGGATGCGGTAACTCCCTACTACGGTAGGCGGACCAGGTCATTCACAGAGTGGCGGCGGAGACCGGGACGAACGGTCGGACGATATAGTTGAGTCGACGGTGTGTCCGTGGATGCGGATGGCAAGGGACCGTGACAGATGGCATTTGGGGGAAAAGGCCTATACCCAGCGGGCAATGGTGGGCTGATGATGGTGATAATGAACCTAAATATAATACAATCTACAATTTTATTAATCTAAATAAATAGGATATGTATGTCATATGTATGATTGTATTGGGTTAACATATAGTACGTAATAATTATTGTACACTTTCCTCCCTTGTTTATAATTTTCGTATCACCACATCAAGGGTTGGCTAGAAGAGATTTCTGCTGAAATAAGCTCGCCATGTACACTTTTTAATTCTGTAAATGTTTTGTTTTATTCATGTAATTTTATGTGTGCAATAAAGTATAAATATCTGGGTAATTTTCTTTTTTGTTTACAATAAAGTGTTTTTATCTATCGGTCCAATCTAATTACTTACCGATTTAGTAATAATGTTACATTACACAAACTCACGCCTGTGTTCCGTAGAGGTAAGCAGAGACCCGAGTTTGACACGATCCTTACAGAGCTTTTCAGATTACAAGTAATATTCCCAATTAACGACAAATTATCTGTAATTTTATTTTTTCTCAAAGTTACTGGGAACATTCCCAATATTACCGGGAGCGGTAAATCACTAGACATGCCATTACTCGTACAGTAACTTATATATTGTCGAAGCGCGACATTGGCGCCTTTCAACGTGTGTAATGTTCATTTGGTTCAGTTCGGTTTGTTGTGTAGTTTGTTTGGTGACGGTTTTTATGTGAAGACTTGCTTTTTTATGTTTTGCTCTGTGTGCTTAGTAGCTGACGTCTAGTGAGGTGACAGGTAATTCGAATTGTCGAATTTTTGTTTTGTTTTCTTTCTTTTGTTACTTTCCATACTAGACGCTAGTTACCTTTTTTGTGCCAGGTTGCTACTTAACTTTTTGCTGTCTGCCGCAGTAAAAAAGAGTCTATTGATTTAATGAGTTTGTAACAGAACGGTGAGTTGTCAATATTTATCTGTGTACCGTTTTTGTTCACACTACCCCAAAGAGGTTTCTTTAAATTTGACCGTAACTCTTTAGAGTTTGATCATGGCCTATGACATTAAATTCCTTTCGCTGCAAAAGAGTGAGCTGACCTATGAGGTTGAGATCCGTGGCGAGGTACCCGCTAGTAAACTTGATGATTTGCGTAAACAAATATCCAAACTCTGCCGCATTTTCCCCTCAGAGGACATTCTAGAATCGCATCTTGATCCTATTTCTGAGATTACTGATATCGAAATTAGCCCGGCTAGCTCAGTCGGTAGAGCATGAGACTCTTAATCTCAGGGTCGTGGGTTCGTGCCCCACGTTGGGCGCCAATGTCGCGCTTCGACAAGATGGGCAGGAAAATGTTAAGGAGAGACAAGTACAGTATTTACAAATATTTATTTACAGAGGAAAAAACTGAGGGAAAACAATGGGGTCGTGCCCTACACCAGTTCAATTGGTTCAGCCCGGAAATGTTGATGAACGGTACTCCCCTAGCCTGGATGGGATGACGCGCCGTGTTGCCTCAGTAGAGACGCTGAAGAAAGGCGCGATCCCTCCGGGAAGCCGTAGAATCTCGTACAAAAGGTGTTTCGTATGATGCGAGACCGGAAGTTGTTAATCCGGTCTTAAGCTGGACTTCGAAAGTTCACAAGCTGGACTTCGAACCCTGGAATCGTTTTCCAGTATTAAAATAGGGACATCAAAACGCCCCTGTGCATCGCCACCCAAACCGGAAAGCACCAGAAGGGAGTTTGAAGGTGGCGGTACACTAAAATAGGCAGAACGGCGGAAAATTAGGAACCTAGATAGTAAAACATGCAAAGCCCATTTAGCAATAGATATTTACACAGTCAATTACAGGAAATAGATACTTAGTGTAATAAACACAACCAGATAATTGTTCACACTCACCCAAAAGCGGGGGCAATCGTCGCAGACTAAAAAATATGAAAAAATGAAAAATGGCCGCTAGGGCGGTTGGAGAGAGGCGGCGGAGCAGAGCGCACACCCAACTCCTTCCGTGGTCAAAATTTCAATGATTTGCGAGAGCCGAGATGAGTGAACGGTAGAATATTTGAATGAACGTATTGAATGAGCGATTGCCATAGGCAATCACTCATTCAAAGAGCGTCCAAAATAGAGGCCAAGCATGAGTTAATTTTAGGTGGGAAAATAAAATAAAACTATTAATTTCTTAAGAAAATAACTAAACTTTGAAATTATACAAAAATATACATTTTAGTAGCGTATTTTGACAGTAAAAGAAATAACGCTACAATATGCCTTTACTTTTTTCAACAAGAGATGAAATAGACACAGAGAAAGGAACACTCGCTCAAGATTGCTCATCATGGATCTCACGCATTTTCATCTAAAAGCGCCAGAATTCGTTAGATAGTGTCTTGTACAATGTAACATCCATAACTCTCTTCTGACATCCTTGCCAGTAAAGTACGGAGCGTACCCGGCCTCGCCCGTGGGACTTTGTTCGCGAAACTCAACCCCATATAATCTGTACTGACGGCGGCTCACCCACCGAGGCACCTTGCCTCTATGTGCCCCTGGTACCCACTGCGGGGGTGGTGATTATTATTATCTGTTGCTATGGGTTACTGAAGGAATGCCGATAAAAAATCATAGAACTTACTTTATTTTTATTTAACTTTATCGCATAATATATCAAAAACATGTAGGTACATAAAATACGGAAATTCAAAATCAAAATCAATCAAAAATCGGTTTATTAAACAGAAGACAAATTACATAAAGCACCTACAGTCTACACCTTTGGTCCTGTTTTATTTATTCGTTTTGTCTCTTGTGTATTTCTTCTTCTTCTTCTTCTTCACTAGGCATAACCTGCGTCGTGGGTACTAAATTAGAACGAAAGTGTACATGGCGAGATTATTTACTCTCAAAATGATGTTTATTAGTACCTGTCGTACAGACTAGTACCAGTGTCCTTGTACAGAAACTACTTTTAGCAATAAGGCCGCCAAGTGTACTACACTTTATTATTATACTTTGTTTTTGTATCTATTCATGTCACTTCCCAAAACGTTTAATCACATTTTCAATCTAGCTAGTTTTTCAATACTGACACAAATAACATATAACACAAATAAATATTTCCAGTTTTTATTTTCGGTTTCACTCGCAATTTTGTTATGAAAAGAAACGTTAGTATTTTCATTCTGGAAGGCCACCCAGGGCGCGTTTCAGAGAACTGCAATTCATAGTCTATTATAACAAATCGATGTACATTGCTGTAATTATGTGGGTTAATCGGCTATGCAGTGTACATCGAAATGTCATAGTAAAGCATTTCTATGTAATTCTATGGGACCCTGAAATAAGACAATTCATGTAAAATACTTTTAGGTATACAATAAGGAAACTTTTTAAGCGGTGGTAGCCGAGTGTGTAGAACAATCGGAAGCGAGAGACCCAGGTTCGATTCCCAGAGCGAGCATGTGCCTATGACTTTGTTTATTTGCAAAGTAACTTACATCTGCAAATTTGTAGAAGCAATACCACACACTAACTTTGAAGGAAAACATCGTGAGGAAACCCGCGGCTTGGTTGGCTGCGCACGTATAGACTTGTCTTTCCTTGGTTAGGCCGACTAAGCTGTCCGGATGGTATAAGTGCTGGGCAGGCCTACATCTAAACCCTACTCACCATCTAAAAAAAGGTATTGCAGCGTCCGAGTAGTTCCTTCACCCATCTAGTGTGAGTGAAGTTGCCACTGGACGCTGTATAAATCATCTAACTACGTAGATCCAAAGGCCAAAGTTTTAAGGGAACTTTTTAATAGACATTATTTATGTCTAAGGGGGTTTTGTTATACCCTGTATAATTTATCTAAACATTCCTTCACACGTAATGTGTTTGTATTACACATTAGGTTTGTGTGAAAGAATGTCATTCAACACATTTGCTACGAATCTACTACGGCGTAGCAACTGTAAATAATTCGAGCACTTCTATTTGAAAGTGACGCTTGATGCCGCTTTTCAACGTCTGGAGTTTCTTTTGGAAACGTTAGAGGATTGGGAATAGAATAATTGTTTTTTTTTTACCGTAAATCGACGTGCGTGCAGGCAGCGACTAAAGAATGTTGATGAAGCCAAATTGGTTTGTCAGGGTCGTTGGTCATTGGTCTCTGCCTACCCCTCCGGGATACAGGTGTGAGTTTATGCAATGTATGGGATTTTGATTTTAGTTTTCGTCTTTTTATTTGTAAACACGGTGACGAGTAGAAGTTTTTGAAATTGTGGGGGCTCAGAACGCTGAGTCAACATTTTAGCGACAAAGTAACAGAAAACTTCCAGGGCGACGCACAATATTAATTTCTTTAAGGCAACTTTAGCTTTTTGCGCCGAAATATCGGGAATTCATAAAAGATCCGTGTAAGAATCTCGTTTCTTTTACAACTATACCGCCCTAGTCCACTTTACAGGTAATTTGTCACAAGTATACTCATATTTTACAATAACTGAAACTCTTTCGTGTGCGAACGAAAAGGAAAGCGATCCAAGTTTACAAAACTGTAAACACGTCTTACACAGAGAAGCAATATTTAATTCTATCGAAAACGGCCGACAGCAACTGCATCCGTTGGTTGCTGTCCAAGATTGCTAAAGTGCCAAACGAACTGCCAATCCTGCCTGAACTGCCAGTCTTACTGAACTGAAAAAGTGCCTCCATATTTCTTGTGACGTTCATGCAGTCGGCTACATATTGAACTCCACATGCGTGCACTCTACTCGGTGGCGTTACGGGCGACTTTGCAACAAATATGGAAAGGTTTATCAACTGTCGTCTGTACACGGTGTCCAAGGCTTTGGACGGGCGCCATTTAGTTCTTGGTCTGGAGGACGCACAAAAACGGTGTTTTGATCAAAAAACTACTTTGGCCCCTCCGGTTTTTGTTAGGGCCGCCATCCACTGAGTACTTTATGTTTATAATGCGGTATTTATTTCTTGATTTGTAGACAGATAGAGAACAATTTATTGTACAACCGTAAACAAAGAAGAACAATTATTATTTCTTAAATATGGGACTAAGGCCGACTTGCACCAATTTCATAAATGCGGCTTGAACAGTGATCATCAGTGCCTCCTTCGTGGTTTTCATAACCATGAGGGGTTTTGCCATAATCGCCACGCTTGGCAGGCGGGTTGGCGATCACAGTATGCGGTTGGAATCTCAGGAAGACGCTGCTGCCCGTCTTCTGGTAATTGATTTCCTTAGTCGCCTTCTACGACATCCACGGAAGGAAATGGAGTGACGCTATTCTTAATCCGTGGCCACACGGAACAGTATTTAACTAAAATTCTTGATACAAAAGTCGCTTTAAATGGTGACTTAAGTGACATATAGGAAGCGGTGCAATTCGGCCTTAGATTTCATCGTTTTATGAAACGCGGCCGGCTCCGATACTCACAATCTTTCCAGAAACAGAATAATAACTTCCACACAACACAATCACTTATCCTGAGGGCAAGTCTCTAAAATAATAATTTCCACACAACACAATCACTTGTCCTGGAGGGCAAGTCTCTAAAATAATAATTTCCACACAACACAATCACTTATCCTGGGGGCAAGTCTTTAAAATAATAATTTCCACACATCACAATCACTTATCCTGGGGGCAAGTCTCTAAAATAATAATTTCCACACAACACAATCACTTGTCCTGGAGGGCAAGTCTCTAAAATAATAACTTCCACACAACACAATCACTTATCCTGGGGGCAAGTCTCTAAAATAATAACTTCCACAAAAGACAATCACTTATCCTGGGGGCAAGTCTCTAAAATAATAATTTCCACACAACACAATCACTTGTCCTGGGGGCAAGTCTCCAAAATAATAATTTACATACAACACAATCACTCTAAAATGCATAGTTGTTCAATAGAGTCAATACAGTAATGGTAGTTTCATTGACGCTATTGGTTACTAGACTACCCTGAGTTATGGTAACCAGGCAAGAACATCTTTTTTTAACTTGGCCTTTACATCTAGGTAATCAGATGATTTATGAAGCGTCCAGTGGCACATTCTCTCATACTAGATGGGTGACGCTGCAGTGCCTGGGACATTGCTTTAGATGGAGTAGGTAGGCTTGTCCAGCACCTACACCATCTGACAGCTTAGTCGGCCTAGCCCACAGGAAAGACTGACTTGTCGATACGTGCGGAGCCAACCAAGCCGAGGGTTTCCGCACGATGTTTCCTTCACAGTTAGCGTGTGGTATTGCTATTACAAATTCGCAGATGTACGTTACTCTGAAAATAAACAAAGTCATAGGTAAATACCCGTACTGGGAAAAGAATCTGGGTGTCTCGCTTCCGAGCCCATTGTTCTACCCACTGGGTTACCACCGCTTCAGACTGAGGCCATTCGTCTGGGTGTATTTCCATGTTAGTCGAGACTTCAACCTCCAAGATAGTAAGCAAGTGATGTTTTGATCTTAACAATCAGGGGCTACAATTCGTTAAGATACTCAAAATCTCCTCAGAAACAGGACAGAAAAGACTCTCGTGTCTTATTACGGCCATTTCTCAAGTTATAGCTCGCAGTGTTCCCTCGCCCCACTCCCCAAGTTTGATAGACGTACTGAACTTTTTCTCAGCCCCCCTACGCCCCCCGGTCAGCCAGGGGGCAGGCAGGGGCACGGATTAAATAATCATTTCGGCACACCCCCGTCTCTAAGTGTGTCGCTGGCTGTTAGGAATTAGTCTTTGTTTTATGGGTGCCTGGTAGGGATTTTGGCCGGATTCGGTTTTAGTATGTGATTAAGGTTTTTATTTGCAGAACAGACTAATAAACTCGCTCGTTGCCTTGAGAGACATGCAAAGACAGTGACTAATACTGGCGTCGATTCCAACGGCCTTATTTATAAAAACACGATTCCTCTACAACCAATTTAACACTCTGTTTATTTAATCTGTGACTACATCTTTTCCTTGTAAAATCTCCACCATAGTCTATTTTAATCGGCGTTTTTGAAGTGTTTTAGTGAATCGAGTTTTTATAAATAAGACCGTAAGAGAGACTCTAAAATTTGTTTATTTGTCAGGATCGTCGCAAATGTCAAACTCTTGTCTCTGCCCATCTCTCCGAGATACAGGCGTGAGTTTATGTATGTGATTTAAGTAATCGCCGCCCCATAGAATGACACTAGCTATGCTACCGCTACTACGTGTGCGATTCGGATAAAAAGTATCTTAAGTTTTAATCTAGAACACTGTGCCAAATACGTAAATCTTCTTAGCCGTTTATGCACGAAAATCTGAACAATTCAACTAAATTTAACCATAAACCATGTTCATCTTGAAAAGTCAAATAGGCCTTTAGTAATCTTAAGTGGTTAAACATGCTTTGTCCTATGGAATTCGTGCTTCGGATCAAAAAAATGCTTTTCGAGTGCTTAAACCTGAAAACTGAACTAAAATCATTGTATATTTTGTTCTTTGCCGAAAAAAAGAGACCGAAACCAAAATGACAACGTATGAGCACTTATAAGGCTTATCCACATTACAACAAGCCGGGGATGTGGCGGGAATGAGCTTTGGCGGACGGGGCACAGGCTTGGCTCGTTGGGTGTTCGGATGAGTAACCGAGCGGCTGACCTAGAATTTGCCCACGCAGGACACGGCTACCACACATCACGTCGGACGTGACAAACTTTTGACAGCGGGCCTCTAGTTCTAGTCCATAATATTATGAACATCAACATCAGTTGCTGGTATCCCTCATTAGCGGCCGATTTTGCACCATCTCACATCCATATTTTTCCCAATACTAGAACATTATGATACACTGTGACTTGAAGGTTTATTTTAGTTTGCATCGTTGCTCTCGCACGTCACGGACCCGTTGTAATATGGATAGACCTTGAATTTACTTTTAGAGACGAGTAGGGATACGGATCTCAAAGAAAACGGTCCCAGTCATGCTCGAAGCGAAAAAATACAGATTTGCGCCCCAAAAGATCGGGAGCAGATAATAATAAGTCGGCAGGCTGTCCGCCCCCTGGCAACTGGCAGATATAAGGAGTAGGCACACCCCGGGTGTACCACAGAAAGATATAGAACGACAGCTTTGGCTTTACAACTATTCTTCACTCAGGAAGAGACAGCGGAAGAGGATGAGAGAGAAAGAGTAAAATTTTGATACATATAATATGGTAGATGAATTATTTGCATTTATACTTACACAATAAAAACATATTAAAGCAGATTATACTCGTAAACCTAGCATAGACTCACGCCTGTGTCCCTGTGCAGAGACCAGGGCTTGCCACTTGCCACGATATGAAAGAAGATCTCTTTCACTTCAACTAAATTCATAAGTCGTTGTATGCACGTACGCGGGTTTCATGTACTTTTTATCTTGCTCTTTGCATATTATTTGTGGCTGAAACCCGATCCCAAGACGTAGTCGTAGGGCTGAGTTATGAGGCTGAGTACTCATTTTTGGTTTTTGTTTTTGCATATTTTCTTTAATTGTGTGATTTCTCTGACGGTCTTGACTTCTGCTGACTTAGGGCCGGTTTCTGAATTGAGAATTTCACTAAGTAAATACTTAAGTGTCGTTCTTTCCTGCTCTTTTCTGAGAAATTCGAAGACACAGCACTACAGTTAACTACCTATTTACTTAGCGACATTCCCAATTCAGAAACTGGCCCTTAGTGTCTACAGTATGTTTCATACATTGTTGTCCTAGTTTTTGGGAGGCCTGGCATCCTAAGATACGGATCTCTGATCTAGTCTTTCCACAAATTACCTCCATTGTGCCATATTGTATCACATCTATTGTACCTGATTTGTGGATGGAGAAATAAACTTTATTTGTATTTGTATTTTTTGCGACAAAGCAAAAAAAATGTACAGTAGCAAGAAAAGCAAGCAACATATAAAAAACAAGATGAAGCAATATTTTGACTCACAGTCTACTCGCTGAGGGTGTGGCAAATGCAAAGGGGCTCTGACTCAGCATGAGCCGAGTGATAATCTAGCGCTGATCTACCGTCAGTAGCCATAACGTCAGTTTTGCCGTTTGACTGGCGGTTTCATAATGGCAGATCATCTCGATGATAATGTGGCCTCGTTTGAGTGCTTTTAGGTTGCCAGACTTGCTTTCATCGGCTTCGAGTGACGTCCGCCATATTGAGTTTTGTGACGTCGCAACTTACAATTTGGCTCAGACCGTCGCTCTCAGAGCAAGGTTGTAAAGAAGAAACAAAGATTTGCAAAACCTTTAACATCTTTGCCACTCGTTCACATATTGTATAAGCCAAAGGCAAGATATTGAAGACCCATTTCATTTTTGAAATGAAAACTCCTTTAGGCTCGCGTTTTTCTGAACGATAAACAAAACTCTCGCTCGCTCGGGTCGGTGACGCTGAATCGCGTATGTACATGGCTCCATTCATCATCTAAATTTAGAAAATAATATAGATTTTCACTTTTATAGTGTGATCAGCGCACACTCTTTCTTTGTGGACCGTGTTAGTTCGTGCGCTGTACCATGCAAATGAAAATGAAAAAAACTTTATTTAGAAAAAGGTTTAAAGAGTGGTACTGGCTCCCAAACTAGGATTCCCTGTGCTATGGGTAGCCAGTATGCAAGCAGCTGAGTTTAGCTAAAGCATTAAAAATAAAGAAATACTTTCTTCGTGTCGCTTTCCTAGTCTATGCAGGGACTCCGAGACCCCGGGGGCGAAGCGCCCGGCGTACAGCAGCGTGAACGTTGCGAGGAAATTGTACTGTCAGCGAAACAAATACCAGGGGTGCATGTATTGCAGGATAATATGTAAGTATAGGCTAGCTGGTTCACGCACTTTGCTAGTGCTAAGGAGATTATGGTGAAGGTGGCCATAGTATACGGCGATTTCAAAGTTTCAGTGCTTGTTTTCCTGTAAATTTATAGTAGCAATAGCACACGCTAACCGTGAAAGAAAACATCGTGAGGAAACCCGTGGCTTGGTTGGCTCCGCACGTGTTGACTTGTCTTTCCTGTGGGCTAGGCCGACTAAGCTGTCAGGTGCTGAGCAAGCCTACTCCATCTAAAAACAATGTCCCAGGCAATGCAGCGTCTGAGTGGTCCCTTCCCACATCTAGTGTTAGTGAAGTTGGTGTATGAATCATCTCAATACGTAGATGCAAAGGATTTTTTTTTCTGCAAACTTCAGTTAACCGGCATCGTATCGTATCTTATCTTAGCTTAGCATATCTTATCTCATCTTATCTTATCTTATCTTATGACAGGCAAGCACGTAACATCTTCGTTTACCATCAGGTGTGACTGGAGTCATGTCAACACTTATATTATTATTATTACTAATACGTTTATCGCACATAAGCAAAAAATACAATGACAATGTGACGGACATGATGCAAGAAGCATTTTGTACCAGTCAACCACAGTTAGTCCAAGAAATACTTATTAAAAAAAAGTTAGGTTGCATTGAGATCAGAAAGTAAATTTTAGAAACAGTCTTAAGTGAAGATAACTAAAAAAATATCTTCAAAGATACTCGATGTCTACAAGGTTGTGAGCAGCTCAATATGTTTTTCCTTTTTTTCTATTTGACAAATAAAATATCTGATAATTCTATTATATTGTCATGTAAAACCTTCTCCGAACCAGTTAAGAAAGCAAAAAAAATACTCCCTAGCTTCAATGCGCAAACAGCTTTACCTCATTTCATGGAACCCAACCATATCCAGGGCCGGTACCTATCGAGTCATAAGCACCGCGGCCCCCTGCCCCCCTGGTGATACCTCCCCGACCACACTGTTTGGTGACTTAGCGAAAATGTGAAAGTAGGGAAAATTTCTACTTAAAATCGGAAATAAAATAAACCCAAAATCTTGGAGATACAAAATTAAACAGACAAACCGGTTAGGGCGGTTTTACATTGGACGATAACTGTAACTGACATCATTGGACTAGTATTAATAAAACGTTGATACAACGGCCTCGGTAGTATGAAACTACAATCCTTGATGTTGTATCGTTACGGTTATCATCCAATGTAAAACCTGCCATTGGGTCAAAAATCCAAGGCAGATCTAAATAACAATGCATACACTGTGCAAGATATACGCTTTCTCTGAATGGAAATCAATTATTTTTCTTTAAATAAAAATTTCTCAAATCAAAAAGTTAAAAGTAAATTCATTGTGGCGCCGGATTGAGAATAGCGTCACTCCATTTATTTCCTTCCGTGGATGTCGTAGAAGGTGACTAAGGAAATCAATTACCAGGAGACGGGCGGCAGCGTCTTCCTGAGACTCCAACCGCATACTGCGATCGCCAACCCGCTTGCCAAGCGTGTCGATTATGGCAAAACCCCTCATGGTTATGAAAACCACGAAGGAGGCCTATGTCCTGCAGTGCGCGTCAAATGGCTGATGATGATGATGATATTCATTGTTAAAAAAGTTAAAATTATTTTGGATCTTGGCTGCCCACACTAAGCTTAGCCAGTGTTGTAAGTGCAGTTTAACTGAATAATAGCTTAGATAAAGATTTTTTCTCACACATGCTTGGACATTTAAGCATTCTTTTGACAACCTTCTTCGAGATAAATCTAAATTGTTGTATTGGCCAAATACATGCGAGCAGCGGCCGGCAAAAGTTGTATGAAAATCCATACCTGTCGTGTTTTACCGGCCAAATAAATTACTTACTAAACTCATATCTGTCGTGTAATTTAAAAGTTGAACGATCTTTTACTCCGGAACGTAGCAACCAAGGAAGTAACTTATCAAAGGTTTTATTAAAATTTCGAACTAGCTTGCGAATACAAAGCTGTATAATAAAAAAAAACAAATAAACAGTTTAATGCGGGAAATTACTGTTGTTCGTTGTTCTTCATTGATTTTAAAAAATAAAATTTCTGCCTAGGTACTACTTAGTTTTAATTTCCACGCATTATTTGAGAAAAGTACTATACAAGCCTTGGCCACAACTAGGCATTGATGAACTTACGTATGTTGTGTCCCGGCTTCGCCTCGGCCCATATTTACACGTTCGTCCATCAATGCCTCTTTTGTTGGCCGCTGCAGTAATGTACTGTTAAAACTAATTCTAATGAAATAAAATAGGTGATGAGAAAAAGGAATGACCTAGGAACAGCAAACAGATGATTTCTGTCAACCAATTGATTACGTGCAGCAAAAGTGTTCTTGTACCCGGCACGCACGGAGTACACATATGATAACATAAATACGAATAACATATATTGCGTAATAGTGGAATACCACTAACCATGTTTTTGATGACAAACTAAACCGTTTTCAATGCGTCACACATAGTTTCTATTTTGTTTCCCCTACCAACGAAGTGAGAAAATAGTAGATTGTTTAGGGAGCAAACAACAATTTTTAAGGCGAGAGTGTTTCTTTGCGGAAACCAGATCCAGAGCGGAGCGAAGGATTCTCGAGGAGAATCCCGAGCGTAGCGAGGTATTCTAAAGTAGAATCCTGAGCGCAGCGAGGGATTCGAGGTACACAACTCGAGCTGAAAATAGTGTTGCTCCTGAGGTAGACACCCTACTTTTCATCACCCACTTTGAAGAAAAAGTAATTGCAACTTATGAATAAGAATAGAATAGAACGTTCGTATATCACATTTTTAGCGTCCGATACAATCTTCTCTAGAGTTAATATAATAAATTCATTCTCACTGCTTGAAGATTTTATAAAAACTTAGTAAAATCCGAATTTGAGTAGGTAAACAATTACGAACAAATGCGGAAGAATCCATTTCGCGCGTCTTTTACTTTTTCACAAACTTTTATTTTATATGGCTGGCGTGCGGTTTCTTTATCACACAGCCAGTTACTTGTTTGTTCATATAATGTTCGTGTTAGCACTTTTACTTGAAATATCCACATTCCAAATTCAAATCACTTTTCATCCTTAGGGATCAAAGAGCTATTGCGGTCCCTGTTTACGAGGAGAGTCCTCAATGTGATAAATAGTAGATTGTACAACAAGTGCATAAAACGCACCATTTTACTCGAGACGTTTATCCATCCGAGCGAGCTTGCGAGCGAGGATAGATATAAAGTCGAGTGTAAAATGGGTTTTATGGACGAGTTGTACACTCTACTTTTCACTTCGATTGCGAGGAAATGAAACAGCAACATCTTTATCTTCACTAATGCAATTAATCAAACAACAAATTTATTAAATTAAATTCACGCGTACGTGTATAATCACAGTGGTTTTGCCGCCATTAAAATTTAACCAATGAGAGCGCAGCTTCAATAAAGCGCGACCAACCTGATTGGCCCTGCAATCTAGTTGGTCGCGTTTTATACGAAACGAAATAAAATAAAGAGGTTGTTGTATGAAGTTAAAGATGTTCGTGTGGCTGTTGCAGCGATTGCCTTGGTCTTCGACGAAGATTTTACTTTATGCTCTAGAGCATAAAAAGCGACTTTATGTCGCCTACGCACGACATAAAGACGAACTTTTAGAGCATGAGAAGTGAAAAAATACTTTTTGACTAATCCCCACTTACACCAGCCGAGTTATACGCGTAGGTAATAGGGTGGCATGGGGGCGCGGAGGGCAAAACCTCTTAATTATTGTCACACATGAATTATTTTCATATTGACGCGACGCTGCGCACCCGTTAGGTCCCTTTGGGCTGCTTTGACTTGTCGACTTTCTATGGTGCTCTGGTAGATATAGTTAAATGAGGACTTTAAAGTCAGGAATGTGTGTGCAATAAATAATAATAATTTATCTATCTTTATCTACCTACTCGTATATGTGGATTTTTTGGTTGGTAGACTAAATCCAAACCAAAACCAAAATAAAGGGTTGCGTAGTCAACAAGGAACCGTAATAGTTTCGCTATGTCCGTCCGTCTGTCTGTCAGTCTGTCTGTTTGCGGCTTAGCACAGAGAGGAAAAGTACAAGAAAGCTGAAACTTGCCATAGATTTGAACATATTAGTTACGCCGACTAAATGTTGAAATAAACTCTTTAAAAAAATTGTGTTCCTCCTCTACCTAAATTAGGGATGCAATTTTTTCTTCTCGCCTACACCATAGTGTGCGGTATCGTTGGAAGGTCGTTTAAAAATATTTTGAGTGTAGGAAAACGGTTATTTGATTTAGGGATCCATTTGCGAAATATTAAGCTTTAAACCGCAATTGTTTCTTAGAGTAGCCCCCCCCCCCCTCTCCAGGCTATACGGTTGATTTTAGAAACTTGAAAAAGTGCAGCGCAGTAGCACATATAATGAAATTAAAACAAAAACTAAGGCGACCAACTTATAAAAGGAAAACTTCGCGAAAATTCCGTTGAAAATTACTTTGATGAAGTTGTGAAGTCTGTAAAGCAGGTAAATAATCCCTCCTTCTACGGAACTCTACACTGCGCGTGATCCACCACGCACTTGTTCAGTTTGACATACCTAACTCACTAACGTTAGGAACGAAAAAAGGTTTATTTTGTGCTTGTGTATTTAGGAGCTAGTTAACAAAGTGTAAATAAATGCAACAGGTAAACAATAAATGAATTCGTTCAGTGAAATACCATGCCAGTAAACGCTTACAATACCATAACAGAGTTTAACTAAACACCACTTCTATAAATTAACGCTGACATTGAACAAAAAGTAGCAGAAGAACAACGCTTACGTGATTAACAAAATTCGCCATTTTCCCAGAATACGCTAGTTGACTCACGTATCAGGGTATCGTAGCTTGGGACCAACAGACGTGATTGTGTAGTGTGGGCGTTATTTTTTTATTTGGTAAAATTTGATTAAAATATATTTATTTCCAGATATTTGGCGATTTGAATACGTAAAAGTAGCAGATGGTTGTAGAAATTAAATTTAAAGGTCTTTGATTTATCATGGCCTTGACGTCAAGCTAAGCTTGTAGAAATTGGAATCGCCATGGTTACTTGTGTCTGTGTGCAAAATATGTATTCTCATGGCAGAAGTATTCTTAGAACATTTAAAATTGAAGTTTTCTAGTTTTCTACGCCTCAAATTATATCAATATTTTGTACGTCTAATAAAATAATTATTAAAAACTCAAGAACTATTAAAAACCGGCCAAGTTCGAGTCGGACGCGCGCACGAAGGGTTCCGTACCATTATCTATATAACATTTGAATATTTCAACCGTCTACCTGTTGCCGTTATTAATATAGAGCAAAAAACGGCAAAAATATCACGTTTGTTGTATCGGAGCCTCCCTTAAATATTTATTTGTTCTTTTTTTAGTATTTGTTGTTATATCGGCAACAGAAACCTGTGAAAATTTGGACTGTCGGACTATCATGGTTCATGAGATACAGCCTGGTGATAGGTGGACGGACGGACGGACGGATAGTGGAGGCTTAGTACTCGTATTAGGGTCACAGTAATTGGGCACGGAACCCTAAAAAGGCTCCAACAGAGAAACGCGCTTTGTTTTCACGGCAAATTACAGTGTGTGTAGGGCGGACTGACATACATTCAGAAATCAGAAACTTATGTCAACGTAAAGAATTTACATTCCGTTTGTTGAACGTCAATATACAATTTAGTTTAAGCTGCTTTCGGGTACATGTAATGAAGATAAAGGCAGCAAAAATCCACTTCAAACATATATTTTTTTCAATAATATTAAACACTTGTCAACAAAACTTAGAACGCAGTCGAAATGAAGCTATGCTTCTGTTCGAACCTTGTAACACTCCAAGTACCGTTGGTTATGGCGCGCCTTGTTTTACCAAAATGCCTCCATTCGAGCAATTAGCCACAAAGTCGCCTGGCCTCTAGCACTTACGTAATAAAACATGCTTTGCCCAGAACTATTCAAAAAGAGAAACATACAGTCTGTGGTAGACGCAACGGGAAACAGGCTTGGCTGCTTTGCCGTAGATAACTTTGTTTAAACGAGTCCCATTGGTCGACACATAACTTCTTTTAAGCAGAGGTAGACGAAAAAGGGGGAACGGAAAAGGGAATGAAATAATTAGAGCTCTATTAGTTTTTTACGTGTCTTTTTGTGTAAGCTGTTTAATTGACAAGCTGCCGGAAATATTTTGTTGGATTTTAGTCCCTTTCCTGAGCAATGCAAGCCGGCTCTGACTGTAATGAGTTACCGTAGGCACTGACTGAAAATCAGCGCTGAGGGATCACTTCCTCAGCACAACGCTGAGTCAGCTGCCTTTTGTGGCAACTTAGATACACCACAGGCTACATCTATGGTCCTGTTTTATTTATTAGTTTTGTCTGTTGTGTATTTAGTTTTCTTATTGTAGTTGTGCATATTATGTTACTTATCTGCTTATTTTGTTTCTGTGATGTGTCTTGTTGGTATAATAAATGTCTTTATTCTTCTTCTTCTTAATAATGTAGTTATATACAATAAATACGTCCCACTTTAGGGCTCAGGCCTTCTCTCAGAATATAAGCTTAATCACCGTCTGTGCCCACCGCGGATCGCCAAATTCTCTTTGGTTTACTACCGATGTTTTCCTTATCAGTTAGCGAGTGGTAACGCTACTGCAAATTTGCAAAATGATACGTAACTTAGAAAACAAAGTCTAGTACATGCGGGGGCTCAAACCCACGACTTTTTAAATGAAAGCACTACCGATTGCGCTACCCCGATGGCTTTGTCTGGCCACGGCTTAACAACTAACAACTTTAATTTACCAAATTCACCTGTCATATCGTGTAATGCCTCCCATACATGCGCCCCGAGCCAATGCCGGCCCAAGGGGGGCCAGCGACGCTCACGAAAAAGGAAAAGAAAGGGTGGCGGAGCAATTTTTTTCAGATTTTTTTGTTCCCCTCCCTTTTTTTCCCGATAATACTCTAATGGTCGCCCGCTTCCTTTTCGGCGGGTTTTTTGCCGCCGCGGTGGGAAGATCGAGACGGATTTTTTCCCTCGTAATTTCCCCAGTTTCCTGCTGAAATGAAAAATAAACGGACAGCGATTCTCTTATTGACACGTGCGTGATGCCGCGCTCTGTCGTCAGGTCTCAGGATATTGGCTTCTCGCTGGTGAGTAATGGAAAAATCTCAATTAACCCTCTTCACAATGGAAATTAAGTTTTTTTTCTGCATTAACCTAGCCCCTCGGCGTCGTCGGACGTTAGTTTTATTTTGTCATCGATAAATTTCGAGCCAGGCGCCGCCCTCCATAATAAAATATGCACTGAGAAAGTGGAAACGGGAAAAATCTCGCTCCCCGCTGTGTGGTTCCTTACCCGAGGTACCAGGATAGCAGGGGTGTGGAGGCCGTCTGCCAAGATTAATACGGTATAGTACGCCCCCGCCCGCAGAGGCTTTCATTAAAAATACGGGGACCCTGATGGTATAGCAGGCACGTCTGGCAACCCTGCTGTGTGTACAGTTGCGCAACTTAGCTTGGAAGCAATATAAAACGGTTTTCACTTTTTTATTCTGTATCTAAATTAAAATGGTTAAACTGTATTGTTCGGCTCTTTGAAGCTGGCTGGTTTGCTTACTTTGCTTTTCAACCATCAAAAAGGTAAAAAATATAGTTACAAACAACACTTACCTTATTTCGAAATATGCTGGCATACACGGTCCAAAAGCACAAATAAGACCAAAGAGACCCACGTTACACAAAAATATGTTCAACCTTTTTGTGTAAAAAATAATCGCGACATACATTACGCGGTGACATGGAAAAAGATAAACGTGCCTTGGCTACTACGCCCGTCGTAGTGCTCCGTCGCCGAAATTTTGCTACGGGCCGCGTAGCGCATGTCCAAGCGTCTACGGCGTAGCATCTAATGCGCGTAGCATAGAAGAAAGTGCTGCGTTATGAAATTCTTTGCTTCTTTACTGTGTACTTGTAGGTGACCCTAGCACTATTCGGGTATTATGAATTGTACCTGTGCCCGCATCTTCATCCTTATGTGATTCACATAAAAAGTATCTGAGTTAATCCAGGCTGTGTGCCAAATTTTATTATAATCCATTAGCCGTTTACGACTGATTAACCGGTTTCTCGTATGCACTGTGGACAACTAACAGTTGTTAACAGTTAATTAATATATTGTACGAGAAAATATCCAAACTTAGTACGATGTTAATTCACATTATGAAAAGTTATAAGGTCCGCTGAACTCCATAAAAACCTAGCACTTTGTTGCTGTGCAATTCCAGTACAAAGTAACCCCTTCCTTCTAATATAAACCAGATTTACCGTAAGCCTATAACTTAAGATTAATATATGTACGCGTACAGCATAAAACAAAGGAGGTGTCCAGCCGGCCAGCACTCGCAAACGGCAGTATTATTTCTTAGTAAACTCCCTAGCCCCCTTTGCCCGCCTGGTATACAACATACTTTCTAAGCGGTCTGTTTGTAGGCAAAAAGTAGCACCCCCACGTTTTCCCTGTACGTTGGTAGTCGGATGCTTTGAGGACGTGGGGCGTTTGGTATGGATATGCCCATTTTTAGAGGATGAAAGCAAATATTGTACGTTGTAATTTTCCTAGTCTTCAGATATATTAAGTAAGTAAGTATATAAACTCGGCAGTATGTTATGGCTGTAGGTAATTACGATGTATATTTTTATATCGACATGATTTCATATTGATTTTGATTTAAGAAATTATGATTTAAGTCTAAGGAAATAAGTGAGCATTTTCAGTTTCCAAAAGCGTACTTACGAAAAATCTTGGTTTATGGCCCATATTATTTATAACCTTTATTTATAGATACTTATTCGCATTGAATTTTAATACTTAGTTAAGCGCATGTTATCCTAGTTCGAGAGCAAGAGCTGCAAAATCCGCTGTGGTAAATTGTGTGTCTCAATATAATCATAACACAATATAATAGGGGTTAAAGTATGAAATTGCCGTTTTATTGCAATAGGTTCTTTGAATTGACATAGAATCTTCATGGTTTGAGGTTTTCGAATGAAACTTTTTTCAAATGGTTTCTATGATGTTCTTTTTTTAAAAAATGTGAAACATTTGAATATCGAATATTGAATATCAACAAGGCAACACAAGTTTCAACACGCGTTTCTTTCTGCAGATCAGTCAAATCATGAGGCACCCATTTTTCGTATTTTTTTATTTTATTGATTTGACGCAAGTGAGTCAATATTGTGGGTAAGGTAACGTTAAACCATGCCGCTAATTCCTGGGTAGTTTGACTAGGGTCGGCTTCCACTATCTCTCTTAATTCATCGTTATTCACCTGTGTGGGCGGTCTTCCTCGTGGCTCGTTCTTTAAGTCGAAATTTCCATCACGAAAGCGTTTAAACCAAAATCGCACGGTGCGTTCATTAGTAGAACCCTCTCCAAACGCAGCATTGATATTGCTGTTTCTGCCGCGTTAGTTCCGCGTCGGAACTCGTATTCAAAATTCACTCGAATTTTCGCAGTATCCATCTTTCTTGTCTAAATTGAATAACAAAAACAATTGAAGGTCGATATTCAAATGTTTCACATTTTTTAAAAAAAGAACATCATAGAAACCATTTGAAAAAAGTTTCATTCGAAAACCTCAAACCATGAAGATTCTATGTCAATTCAAAGAACCTATTGCAATAAAACGGCAATTTCATACTTTAACCCCTAATATATTATTCGTATTACAAACATGAAAATTCCATTTATTTGTACGGTCTTATCTACACTGCATGCTCTATAGTCCATACGGTTTAAACCTCAACCGTCCGAGCGGCGGGAATATGAAATTTTCGAAATGATAAAAGCCAGTAAATAATAACTGCTTAGTACGGGGGGCGGCTGCCGTCTTTGGAGGGTCGGCAGAGCAAGTCACTTTGGATTTGTAACAGAATAACTTGATACTTCGTGACGACCTCGTGGCGCAGCGGTAGTGCATCTGCATACCATGCGAGAGGTCCCGGGTTCGAATCCCGGCTGGGGACAAAAAAAAACCCAGATCTTGAATGTTACATGTTTGTGATGTCGTTGTTTCTGGTTCCCACGACACAGGGTATCCCAGTGTGGGGCCAGAAGCAATGTATGTGTCTGTATGTAAATGTTTATGTTTATATTCTTTTTGTTGCACTAACCCATTGCAATTCCTGAAACATGGAATTGGTCTCTATGCTAATTTTAAGTTTTAGCATTGTCTCAAAAAGCGCCATTCAACAACAAGGAAACTGCAAGAATTTTAAATATTTTAAAAGTTGTTGTAAAACATAAACTCTATTTGAGATTTTTAACTTAATTCCGGAATCACTTATTAGAATTTTTGTCGCAAGAGTCCGACCGGGTGACTAATCTCTTCGAACCTAAGTCGGAGTCTTCCGACAAATATTTAAGTAAGCGATTTCGGAATTAAATTAAGAGAATGTGTAGTGCTTACAAATATTTTTGTTCTAACTTAGCTAGGTCCAGTTCAGGTACGAACTTAATTCGGCAGTTGGGTTGTTCACGTTTTTGAGACCTGTCAAATAAAAAAAAAATATTTTTTGGCTTTGTATTTTTTTTGTGACATCCTCTATGTCACATTTAGCATAAATACAACGCAATTCCAATTAAATTTTGAGGCTTATCTCTCATTACGTGAATGTCCAACCTTAAAAGAACATTACACTCGCGTTTTTTTGGACAGTCGTGTAAAAAAAGACAAAATGAACTTCCTTTGCCGATGCTACTGGGCCAGCTCCGGGCTTCGTGTGTCTGCTTTCACATTTTCTGTTCGCCCCCTGCCACCCCGTACCTTACACCCTCGTTTTTATGCTACCCTTGTACCCTTATTCTTCGGTGGGCGGCGAAATAATCAATGAGCGTTAATTAAGATGCTTTTTAAACGTTTGCGAGGGGCCTCAGGTTTTTCTGTCGTTACAGAGACTTGAAAGCACGCAGGCAAACAGGCAAATAGTTTTGACTTGATAATTGCTATAGCAATTGCTATTGATATTTTTATCCGGTGGTAGCGAGCACTTGCTCTTTCTCATTATTACTCATTTTTCAGTTAAGAAGCGGAGTCTCAATCTGTTTTTTTTTTTAATTATGACAGTGGATAAACAAATGATAAAGAAGACATGTTAGCACTTAACTCCAGTTTCGCTTGATGGTAAACGAAAACGGGGTCTAAGATGTTACTCGCTTGCCTGTTGAACGCCTGGAAGAATTGAAACCTGTGAAGCAAACATCGTGCGGAAACCATAGTATCTGAGGTGTTCATAGCGCTTGCTACGTACAATGTCCCAAATATGAGGCTAAGTACGGAAATCTCAAGTCTAACTCTGATAAAAAAATCCGATATTTCTGTCAGGGACATGTTCTATGAATCTATGTATTATTTCCTATAATAACGTTTATAGTGATATGCCGTCTAATCGTGAACGTCAGACAAAAAAATCAAACTGTTTTTCTCTCGTGTAAAAATTCTAATATATAAAAATATGCTGAGCCAGCTACGATTTCATGCAGCGGATACAAGCCGTGATGAAGTAGGCGCTTTTTACAAGCACAGCCTATGTCCAATTTTAACGAATTTCTGTTTTCGGTTTTTGGCAACACTGTTCAACAAGCTGCATTAGCCTCACTACCTAATCAGTTTTTACAAAACCTTCCTATGTCCATAGTTATTCGGAAAGTTTAGGCAATTTTACAAAAACCGTCAAGGTTTGCTTGTGGGACAATAGTTTTGGCCAAAAAGCACCAAATTTACTCTGGGGACAAAGGTTGTTCTTGTAAAAAGCGCCTCGTTTGTAAAGTCTTTTTATTGTCCATATTTTGTTTTGTCTTAAGTTTCAATTAATGAGTGTATAACTGTTGCTGCAATAAACGTTTTTCTTCCTTTCTTTTATTTCTAACTGAGAAAACAAAACTAATTGCTAAATGCCGGGATTCGAACCAGGAGCTCCACTGCGTATCAACGCTACGCGATAATTTCGCAAAAAAAAACCTCCTTGGTTTATTCAACCAACGGGACTGAACCCAATAACAATAATAATGCCCAAACAACACCTAATATGAGTGTGACCCAATTCCCGTAATTCGGGGCTAGTTTCGTAGTTGGTATAGCGCTTTTGTCGAGGCGTGAGCTATGCTTTGCAACTTAGGTACGTTTCTCGTACGCTAACAATATTTTAATCGACTGTTAACAGCTGTCAGTTGTATTTTTGTATGACTTTAATAATAATAATTGTTTATTTTTATTAATAGACCTCAAAATTTTAAAAATTTCTTTTAAAATAACTTTTTACACTTGACAGTTATTAATAGTAGGGGACACAGGGAGTATGTAGGTATGTATATTAATAGCTCAGATATTAAAATAAAGATATTAGATGATGCTGATGATTCATACAGCGCCTGTATCAGTCAGTAGTGACCTGTAGTGAATGTGTATCCTGTAGTGACCCATATCATCCTTTCACCAACTCGTACTTTAAATGTTCTACTGGTTAGGAAGTCTTTAATCCATTTTAAAAGTTTGCTTCTAATTCCGAAGTGTTCAAGTTTGGAAATCAGACGCTTTATAGGTACTCTGTCAAAGGCTTTTTCATAATCCAGGCATATTACGTGTCCACTTGTCAATGCAGCAAAAGAAGTTGGTCACTTTTGATGCCCCGGAGATGAAGCCGTGTTGTTCGTCAATGATTACATTCTCGTTTGACAGATGTTTTCGGAGCTCATTTGCTAGAATTTTTTTCATTGTTTTGCAGATTATACTTGTGAGACTTATTGGACGACAGTTGTATGCAATTCTTTTGCTTCCTTTTTTATAGATTGATGTTACAATTGCCTCCTTCCAGTCTCAAGGTAGTTTGGCTTGATTTAGTGATAGGCTCATTATCTTAGCCAGGTGGGGGCTAATAGCCACACTTTTTTTAGTAGGATGGCTGGAATTCCGTCGGGTCCCATTGTTGTTTCGTCTCTAAAAGACGAGAGCTTGACGCACGTTTTCTGGACTGAATTCTACAGATTCTATAGAGTTCATGATTCTAGGGCCTTGGATATGTGGTATGGACACATCCGGCGGTTCTCTGACGTAAGATTTTTCAAACTGTTCGTCGAAAATATTCGCGACTTTCATGTGGTCTCTTACTATGGTATGCCAGGTCTCATCAAGTAGTGATGGTGGAACTAACACTTTCGATGTTAATTGTTGCCCTATATAGCTATAGAACGATTTTGGTCCGCTTTTAACAACACAAATACGTCTATTCGTCAAATTACATTCTAATTGCTATTGTGAAGTCTGGATTCTCACAGGATTTGGTGCGCATAATTAGTTAAGGAAACCCAAAGTTAATAATAACTTCCACATAATACAATCACTTGCACTGGTCCCAAACTGGGATACTCTGTGCTATGGTATCCAGGCAAGGACGTATAACGGAATATTAACGCAGGTATAAATGTATAATACAAAAGCAAGGCCGTCGTCTCGACAAAACGGCCACAGTCCGGGGGAGCTAGTTTCCACGCTGCTAGGTACGATACGAATACTTTTCCTTTAGTTTCGTTTCACCCCCGTATCGTCGTTATCTAGTTAACCCGGGACCGACGAGGGTCTGAAGGGTCTGGGCCTAAGTACCAGGGCCCCATGCGTCGGTAGAAGGCTCGTGCGTGCTGTGAACGTACAGAAATCTTTCGCTGTCCAAAGATTTATGTACTCCCATTCGTACAGTCGACAGCGCATCAACCTCTACAGCAGTGTACTCCACTTATTTACGTTATTTGTCTTTGCTAAAATAAAAAGGTTGGTATGCTGTACGTAAAATTAATTACGATTTATTAAGTTATAGAGTGATAGGTGTATTAAGAAAGCACTCAGTCAGGCCCGAGACTA
The DNA here is from genome assembly GCA_947308005.1 of Yponomeuta malinellus. Lineage (NCBI taxonomy): Eukaryota > Metazoa > Arthropoda > Insecta > Lepidoptera > Yponomeutidae > Yponomeuta > Yponomeuta malinellus. The sequence continues at coordinate 10,454,020 of OX371017.1, forward strand.
TTGTAAATTGCTTTATCTTTATGTTCGTCCAAAAAGGAGCTTCTGTCAGAGTTCTGGGGGAGAGGCTCGCGTGATACCGAAACGTCCGCGTAATGAATGCTACGTTTATATCTCTGCGTTGTTTGTTGCTGGGTGCGTAATTAGCTGTCTATGATACCCTGGTACTACCGGCTGGTCCTTACGTTTTCTGCGGTCATCAGTTTGTCAGCAAAACTTTTTGTTCACCTTAAATTGGGAAAATACGAAATAACTGCATGTTATTCCAAAAATTCCATTCATACTCCTTAGTAGACCAACTAATCTGCTTAAATTGTTCGTAACGGACTCATGATTGTGTGAGCGAAAGGGCAAATAGTTTTTCAGTCATATTCCTAAATTAAACATGCTATACTGACCCGGGTCAGCACCAGCTGAGCTATTTTATGTCATCACTAGTTAAGCCTTACTTTGTTTTAAGTTTTTTTTTCTGATGAGGCAATAAATACTTTTTTTATCTCTATCTATATAATTATGAAATGAATATTCGCACTTCTTTGACATTCGAATTCGCAAAATGAATGCAAATATTCAGTACGTAAATATATATAGAAACAGAACTTTTTATTTATAGGACAATGCTCGCTCATTGCTAAAGAAACCACTGGCTTTATTCGTATCTGCCCGGCAATTCCCGGATGTACTGTACACTCGCATCCGGGGATGGCCTAGCCGAGTGATTCGCTATCAGATTCGAGCCACAGTCAAATGGCGCCAGATTTAAAAAGAGAATATTCACACTCGCATTCGCGAATATCGGTGACATACATTCGCATACATACAAATTCCTAAAAACTGACATTCGGCGCATAACTGGTACTATAGCAAAAACCCCATGCAGAACATATCTTGAGCACACAAAGAAATCGACTACCTACCACCACCCGACCTCATCGCGCGCATATTTCAGCCTCCAGCACACATGATCTCTATCCGACCGCCGACCACCCCTTTATAAATTTTACCTTAAAAATCCGCAAATTCGAGGCCCCGGCACGGTCTCTCAGACCTTTCCCGCCGCTTTGTTCTTCGAACGTCTGGAGTTTTGATCTCAAAGAAAGGAAAAATGAGCTATCCATAGATAGATTGTATGACTGGCAACCCTGTCAAACAGATACTTTTTCATTAATCCTTTGATACTTATTTATCTATTTCTTACTTATTAGCAAAGGGCAAGATAAAAAGTAACCGAAACCGGCATGCGTGCATGCAACAGCTAATGAATGTTGAGGAAGCGAAAGTTAGGATCGTGGCAAGTGCCAGTCCCCGGCTCTGCCTACCCCTCCAGGATACAGGCGTGAGTTTCTGAGACTATCGGTATGACCCTTTTTCTGAAAGACAATTCAGTTGGACGCCATGGAAGCAGATGGCCCCTATCTAGCCTAAGGACAGTTCAGGTTTATGTATGTATGGATGTATGTTACTTAATTATCCAGTGACATAGCGCAAGTCGCTAGTTTCCTCTAAACGTACTGATATAGATTAGAGTTTCCTGTACGAAAAGGACGGAAAACAAGGTCCGGGGCGGAACCCACGGTCCTCTCGGACCTTTCCCAAAAAGGGTACGCCGAAAGGGATTTGCCTTGGGTCCGGGTAGGGCCTACACTTATACAAAATGTCCAATATGGACCCTCCCCTTGCGACCCTAAGGGCAGACCCATACCTCTGAGCCTCTGCCGCAGCCGTGCCAGGGTGGTGGCTAACATAGTTGCTATCAGCGGAAATTACAAGGAGTTAACTATTACAAGAAACTTTAAGAAGTAAGCTGCTCTGAGGTCTGTCACTTACAGGCGCAATCGCAATCACACGTCCGCTAAAGTACTGTCAGAACTCAAAATGTACGAGGAACCGAATTTTTTTTTTCCAAATGAGTGTGATGCGTGACAGCATTTTAGCAGGAGTACGACATAATATACCTGTATTTATACAACGTTTTATTAACGTTTTTATTTAACGCAAAACCTGAAAACGGTGTCTTCGGTATCAATAATTAAAACAGATAACTTTACCGTGGACTCGGACGGGCATGATATAAAGTACCCGAAACCGGCGTGCGTGCGTTCAGCGACTAATGAATGTTGATGAATCGAAATAGTTTTGTCAGTAAAGTGGCAAACCCTTATGTCTGCTTGCCCCTACAGGATACAGGCGTGAGTTTAGAATTTGTTAAAATACGGGAAACAATAATGTTTATCAAGATGTTTGCTCGTTTGAAGTCATTCATAACAATAAAGTAATGTTAATGAGTCAACGATAAACCTATCTGGCTTCATCGACATATAACAGCCGCTTATGCTCTGGTAATTCTGGAATGGATCCTATGAATATCAACTATTTGAAAAGACTGTTTTTAGTAATATTTTAATATGTAGTTGTTTGTTGTCCCAAATAAATAAAATAAAATAAAAACTAAGTTTGGAGATTTTTTGCCGGTTTTTCTCCAAGTGATCTAGATTTTGATATGGACACCTAGTTTTACTTGTAACCTTAAATAAGTCACAGTTTCTTTGTTACTCTGAATAAATTTTCGAATTTTGAATAAACGACCTTACCACGTTGTCTCATATCATAATTTTTTTTTTGTTACCTCAAATATACATTCGGTCAAGATCTGTTAGATCCACGAGAAAATCAAACTCTTATTTTTAGTGCATATTTTTCTTGAAGCCGGTTTTTTACGATATTCAACGATAAAATATTTGTGAGCATTCCATCGGTAGGACGCTTCGGTCTTGTCATCCAATCCCCAACCTTAGGTAAGACCTCTACTCAGGGTGGACGGGCAGAACCTTGCCAGCAAACAAATAACGTCGTTGCCGCCAGCGCTGGAGCAAGTGGAGATGGCGGGACGACCTCACGATTTTTCTACCGGGTTGGCAGGAGATGGCCATGAACAGGGAGGAGTGGAGAGCTAAAGGGGAAGCCTTTGTCGAGCAGTGGGACACAAACGGGGCTACATAAAAAAAAAAACCGACCTATGACCTTCCATGTTTCAATCATAGGTACCGTATTTTAATAGTATAATATCTTCGAGCACTCCATCAGTAGGACGCTTTGGTCTTGTCACCTAAGCCCCACCCTTAGGTAGGGCTTCTACCCAGGGTGGACGGGCAGACCCTTGCCAGTAAACAAAGAACTTTGTTGCCGCCAGCGCTAACGCGGTCTGCGATCCCGATACGCTGTAACTGTCCTTTGGAGCACTTAATGGGGGGCACTTATCGCGGGTTGCTTGGAAGAGATTTTGAAGCTCACGGGGTTGGCAAGGCGGCGTAGTTTCGAGAAATCTCTCTATTTATATATAAGTGGAGAATTGTAATAATTGGCCTTCGGTGTCTCATGTTACTGTTATTCTATACTTTATAGCACACGTAAAAGACAAATAAAACATAACATTTACAAAAAATTTAAAAGTGTACATGGCGAGCTTATTTCCGCAGAAATGTAACCCTTGATGTGGTCATACGAATATTATAAACGTGGTGGGGGGAAAGTGTTAACCCAATACAATTATGCATATATACTATGTATACAATTGTATACGAACACTATGTTTATAATACAATTATACATATTATGTGATCTATTATTGTGGTATTAGTCTTCTTTAAAATAAAATAAATAAATAAAGTCGTGAATCTTATTAGTTATATAGTCATCACTATTGCTCTCTTCTTTCCGTTATTTTAATTTAAACATCCCATGCTAAGGTTGGCTGGAAGAGATATATCTTAGAGTTAAGTCCGCCTTTGAAACAAATTGTGTGTTATCGATTATCCATATGAAATGTATGCAAATAGGAATGTTATTGTTGGGTGAAATAAAAGAAAATAGATAACATCTTATGTGCAGACGACAGCACATCGACCTTACACGAGTACACTTTATTCATTTGCATTACGGGCGACTTTGGACCAATAATGTAAGGGTTGAGCTGCTGTTGACTGTACTTGTTGCTGGTAATTGAATTAAGATTACGAACATATAATCACTTGAGAATACAAAGGTTCTTATTTTGCTGAAAATATTACTATGTTGTATGAATGCTTGTTGCTCTGACAAACTAACTTCTATTAACTTTATATTTCCTTTGTTTCAGGTAAAACTTGCTCTTAGCTCGCGGACACCGAAGAAAGGTATTCCTAATATTTAATTGGTAATGATCCCGTAAATTTCAGCAGCTCTGGAAGGAGACAATGTCGTTATAATTAATCGCGGAAATATATTCTGTGCCGTAAAAATAATATTCTTATCATTAGGAGAAAGACTCGCACGTACGGCTCACCCCAATATACAGGAGGACCGTACATAAGAGGTGTCTAGAAAAAGTTATAATAACATTAATATAGGTCCTTTTGACAGTGCTGGTCGTTAGCCCCCGTATATAGCGCAACTAGAGCTGCGTCTATCATACAGTTATAATCTTTTAGGCATGAGGTCAGTGTCGATTATTTCATTCATGTCGATACCATTTATTTTTGACATATTGATGCATATGCGGTCAAAAACGCGTGGCAGTGGACGGTAGATTGTGCTGGAAATGTTTTGCCGAAGTTGAAGCAAAGCTAGAGGGTGCTGCTGAATACAGAAAGGCTTGCCGTAACCGTAGAAAAAAACGTTATTTTAAAAAATCATCCTAATGGATGGATGCGGTGTGTCTGAGTATTCCAACTGTATTTTTTTGAGATAATAAAATTTTTAATGATTGTTTTTCAAATAATACAACTTTACAGCTCCAAAAACCTATTTAGAGTCTAAAAATTTCACCCATGCCGGGAATTGAACCCGCGACCTCTGGCTAACCGTGCCAGCCTCTCCCAACCGAGCTAATGGGCAAGTGCAGGCATCGGCGAAATTTTGACCCTCTTTACAAACTTATCTGTATTACGTACTGGCAGCGACATCTGGCCGAAGTAATTTACATCACTTGCAGCCCTGAGTACAACAAATGAATACAACAAAAAATATGAATTAATTATTTTAAATTATACGGAAAAGCTTAAATTAACTCGCGGCAAATTTCGTCCATCAAAACGTGGAGTATAACTTGTTTATGAAATATGATTCAGTAAAATTGTTACTTACTGATTTAAGCACTAATACGTTCGTGACATTGCAAACCTGTTATTAGAACCCAGCTCACACTTAAATCCCGTACTATTTTCAATTTGCATTATCTGCTAAAGCCGCACAGTACCATTCGAACCAAATAGTTTACAAAACCAAGAGCTCCATTTTCTCAATCAGCCAACTAACGTGTTTCTACGCCGAGCGAAAAGCAATTTACCATTCCATCGACAACGTAGCCAGCACAACCACATCACTAATTAGAGCTCCGCCAGCACTCGGAACCGAGGGTAACACCGAGGGACTAAATTTTTTCCCCAATCCCTCCCACCGCGTCCGGGAGGGTCGCCTCCTCCCCCTAGACCCTTCTTAACGTTTCCCGGACGCTAGAAGAAGCCCTGCTTATGTATGTGGCTCTAGTACCCTATATATGGGGACTATGTACCTTTTTTCGGGTTGGGTCCGGTCGTTTTTAGGCTGTTTCTGACCTCAGGGCTTATGCAAAAAAAAGACAGTACTGTACTCGATACTTCAGTGCAGTTTTGCCGCCTATAGCGCGCAAAGTCCTGAAGGGTTCCTAAAGATTTAACTATCATTTTTAGTAGAGATCGCTTGATATGTGATCACGATCTGATCAATTAACCTTTGTTGATAACTTAACCACGTTTGGTATTCCTTCAATGGCTAAAACATTCTTGGCTTACTTTTTTTTTCGAGAATCGCAGCAAGTGGCAAATCCATAAAACTACAATTCAATTCACATTGCATCACAATTAGACATGAATATTGATTGATAATATGAATTCATATCTCAGTACAAACACGACCGGAGGGCTGTTTTATAGAACTACAATTTTATGCATGGTTTACTGTAATAATTCGATGTGCATTGCAACGTCGATTCACTAACAGATTAACAAGTAGATTCTGTTACGCAATGTACCTCGAATTGTCACAATAAACTACGAATTGTAGTTTTATGAACGTATTATGCCTCGGAAACTCCGCAAAGCATTGAAAAGAAATGTTATTGACACCAACCAAAAGACTGTTAAAATAGAGTAAAATGGTGGAAAGTTTGTGTGCTGCTTATTATTGAGTTAATAAGTAAACTGAAGCAGAGTAGTCAGAAGTACCAAGTCATACGAATTTACTGATAATTAAAATTTAACTTAAATTTAATTTAACAAGGCGTACCTTGGAGATTAAAATCTGAAACGTTAGCTAGAATAATAATCCCACCAAAAACGCTTTCATGTAAAATGTTGCCAAGATGAGAACATGTACCTCGTAGGACAGGACGAGCTCCGTCTCTACTCATCATGATTAAAGCTCTGCGAATCATAGCAAAACTTAGTCGGACTCTTTCGACAAAAATATCTCCCGACACTACCCCATCCATTATCCTCATCATTAAATGTTAGCTGGAAGAAAATACTTATTAGTATTAAGCTCGCTTATGTACAAATGACTTTTTATCGTGCAATAAAGGATTTTCAATCAATGAAAAATTCAAGTAAGCAAATCCGGAATCAAGTTAATTCCTGTGTGTTTATAAGACTCTAGGCCCAGGGCCCTTATTATGAAAAATGCGACATTATCGGAAGTAGTGAGATGGTCCAACAAAGAGCCATGCATTTCTAGCGTTCATTACTCAGTGGCAGGAAATTTCGAAACTATTCAAAAAAGAACCGTATTTGTCGCTAGATTCAAGTGAATTGTCGGGCTCAAGCGCGACGTTGACGACCCTTCCGAACATATCGCTGCTTCATAATAAGGGCCCAGGTCTACCCTCTGCAGCACCGTTCCTTCTGACTCACTAGTTGTCGCATCAATATGGAAGGAAACTCCAAAGGGAAATACGGGGAGCAGGTTTACTCGGAAACAAAAGTAAAGAAATAATTCTGCGTCGCCGCTCGTTACGTCTATTAGGCATTGGAAAGCACGCCAAAAATCCATCAGGGCACCCGTGGGACGACTATAATACCACAGAAGGTCGGCTGTATAGGCGGACTACATCTAGAGAGTTTTGACCTCTGTATATACGTACACACATAAACTCACGCCTGTATCCCAGAGGGGTAGGCAGAGACCAGGGACTACTACTTGCCACGATCCTGACAGATCACTTTCGCTTCCTCAACATTCATTAGTCGTTGCATGCACGCACGCCCGTTTCGGGTACTTTTTATCTTGCCCTTTGTTAATAAATCCTCTATTTGGTCGAAGTATGTCCGCCTGGGACGTCCTTTCGTCAATCTTTCTTCCTTCATCCTCTCCACATGTCCAAACAACGCTACATTCCTTTCTCAATTTTGACCTCTGTCTGTCTATTTATACAGCCCAAGAAAGACGCCCACTGTTGGGCATAGCCTCTTCACCGCCATGCTAGCCTCGCCGGTCCTCTGCTGTTCCTGTCTCTTTTCCTTCTGTTGCCTTCGTAATGTCATCGAGTAAGTGGCCTACCCAGTTCTTGGCCACCACATTTGACCTCATTCTGAGTGTATTTTCATGTGTGTGATATCCTTGTTCGGTTACCGTAGCACAGGCTATCCTAGTTCGTGATCAGGACAAGTGATCGTGTTGTCTGGAAGTTATTTATATAATTTTGGCGGCCTGGCACATTTTCAACCGTGACGTCGAAACGAAAAATGAAGTTATAAAGTATTGTTGACCAAAATGTGGAGTTGAAATTAGTGAAATTCAAAAAGAATGGTTAATGTATTAAACATAATATCCACATAATACCACGCACAAAAAAAATGAAGTTTTGTCATTTATGTGTCGTCTTCTAAGTTTTATGTACACTACCCATTTGTGAATTTGTAGTAGCAATACCTATCGCTAACTTTGAAGGAAAATTTCGTCAGGAAACCTGAGCATCTGAGGTGTTCAAATACCACTCGGCGTTTGAAATAGCTAAACAGCTATTGGCTCGCGTTATTAACGAATTTTTGTGACACTAAAACAAAATTTGGCGTTCTATGTTATCATAAATCTAGGTCGGTCGTGGGGGCACCGATCCCGAAGACGAGCGGTTTGCCGGGTAAAACAGTCGCTGATGTAAATAGCGAGTTTTAGGGCCTCTGGTACAGCGCCTAGCCACTCGGTAGTCTGACTGACTGGTCTTTATAATTGGGGCTTGGGAAAGTGAGACTCGTATTGCTAAGGAGTTCATCGTATCTTTTTTTAAAGTGTTAAGTCTCACAAGTTTCAGTTTGGGGGCTTCAGTATCTTCTTCCCCAGATCTTTTTAGCAAAGTTTCAGTATCTTCTTCCCCAGATCGTTTTATCAAAAGTGTATTTGTATTCTATCAATCATGTAAACAATGATCGATAACCTATCATCAAGGACTTGGGACAAGATAGCATTTATGCCAATAACTGGCACTTTGAGCAGAAATGCTGGGTTTTTGCCCTTAGGGCCTCGGTCATGCTTCTCGTGTGACTCGATTAAATATTGGATGCCACTTTAGTTATATGATCCCAAAAAAAAGCACGTTGTTTTATTGTGATGTGAGTAAACTTCAGATCTAGCAGCAAAATAGAGACTAACGGTCTTGTTTTTTAAAACACGGTTCTTTGTCAGCGGCAGTTTAAATAGCCTGTGGTGAAGGGAAAGTGGCGCCGGATTAAGAATAGCGTCACTCCATTTCCTTCCGTGGATGTCGTAGAAGGCGACTAAGGAAATAAATTACCAGGAGACGGGCAGCAGCGTCTTCCTGAGAGTCCAACCGCGTACTGCGATCGCGAACCCGCCTGCCAAGCGTGGCGATTATGGCAAAACCCTTCATGGTTAGAAAACCATGAGGGAGGCCTATGTCCTGCAGCGGCCGTCAAATGGCTGATGATGATGATGATGATGATGAAGGGAAAAACCTAACAACGGATTATTTTAACAGTCTCTGAGGAGTGTTTTGGAGGAATCGTGTTTTTATTTTACGATTACATTCCAATTCTACGATAAAACAACGACCGGCGTCATAGGAGTGCGCGCGCGAGTCTTAACAGAACAGAAACAACCTTCGCCATTTGAAAAAAGGTTGCGAACACAACAGGCGCCCATATTTACAGGGAAGCCTCTATAACGTTCCACGAAATACGTACAGTATTACTGTCTACACGTGTACATATCCCTTAAGTGCTAACAAAGTAGCAAAAGCTGGTCCGCCTACACTCTGAGCGGAATCGCCGCGGCGCGCCGGCGGGGGCAAACTTTGATACCCTTACCTCCCTCTGCCACCCTAGTACCTTCGCCGCCCACCGGGGGCTTTGAGGACGTCTTTGAGCCGAACTTTGGCGGGGAAAACCCCAAAATTCAAGTTGGCCCGATTACGAGTTGGCAATATCTTTGAGATTTTCTGCTCGCCTGGTGGCACGGGTCGGGGCACGGTTTGTTTGGACCCTTTCAGGGTCCCTTTTGTCGGCCCCCCGACAAAATTTGCCCGAAAGCCCCGGCGGATGAAAAGGGAATCTTTCAACAAGGGCTGGTACATAAGGAATAACTGAATTTAGAACATCGACAGCACTGAGTTTGTAAATTCAAAGCATCATTAAACCTGCCATTAAATGCCGAATTTATGGTATGTACTACTTTTTTAAATTTTTATAAACTCCGACTCGGAACCTCCTTTGTGTTTTTTTGCATTTAGTCATTTCCTCGCTGAGGTGGGATGAAAAGTTACGTGTTGCACTCGAGTGCAAAGATTTTTCACCTCGTGCTCTTTTGATTCCCTGGCTAACGCTCAGGATTCTAATTTTTGAATAACTCGCTGCACTCGTGATTCAATTTTAGAATCCTTCGCTTGCTCTGTCATCAAAATTGAGCACGCGGTTAAAAAGCAAGTTTTCACTCTTGTATAACAAATAACTATTGTTAGGCCTTCTCTCAGCGAGAGAGAGAGAGAGAGAGAGAGAGAAAGAGAGAGAGGGGGAAGAGTATGAGCTTAATTACCACGCGTGCCCACCGTGGTTAGGCAATTTGAAGCGCGTAAGTGAATTTCTCAGACTCTGAGGTTTCTTCACGATGTTTCCCTTAGCGAGTGGTTTTGCTACATCAACTTTACAAATGTATGTAACTTAGAAAAAAAAAGTCATTGGTTCATGCCGGTATTTGAACCCACGACCTCACGAATGGCCGCCGTTCTACTGCATTTTAAATAATGCTATCGGTCGGCCCTCATTAAACCCTATTCTTCATTTAGCATTAGGTCAGCCTGCCACCCTGGTATTCGTTAGAGTGAAACAGAAATAAGTACCTACTGCTGCCCTTTGTTTGCATGTTGCGCTAGTACTTTGTGCAGTAGAATGAGCCTGTTAGCCCAGTGCCCAGTCGATAAGCTCTACATTCATTCTATGCGATCCCAGTACATTGCATCAAGAATAGGGAAATGCGTTGCTCCTAGTAATTGCAGAGTACGTAAATGAATGAAGAAATGTTGGTTTTTAGGGTTCCGTACCCAAAAGGTAAGGGACTCTAGTACTAAGACTCCGCTGTCCGTCCGTCCGTCCGTCCGCCCGTCCGTCTGTATCTCATGAACCGTGATAGTTAGACAGTCGAAATTTTCACAGATGACGTATTTCTGTCGCCGCTATACAGAATAAAATAAATACTTAAGGGGGGCTCCCATTCAACAAACGTGACTTTTTTGCCGTTCTCTGCTCGATATTAATAACGGCAAGAGGTAGACGCTTGAAATCTTCAAATGTTGTATAGATAATGGTACGGAACCCTTCGTGCGCGAGTCTGACTCGCACTTGGCCAGTTTTTCAAACACGCCTTGTTCAACTAGGTTTCATAGTTAAATCCTGTTTTCGTTTAACACAAAAATATTTTAAAACTTCGAAATTCTTGCTTGTCCCGCCTACCCCCTTTTCGCGAATAGATGGCAAAGAAAAGACATCAACGTGTAGCAATGTGTTGTCTTCAACATTATCCAAGTCGTAATTATGCGTTCCGTGTGCCTGAAAGAATTGTAAACTGTTTTTCAGTGACTATTATGTTATAAAGATGTCCGAGTTGACTTTAATAACACAAAGATTAAGTAATCTGAAAATAGGAAAGCGGATATCATAAAATGGAAATCCCAATGGAAATAACTCAACAGGACGCAACGCGCTAGCAGAGCGAACTGGCGGAAATAAAGCAAAAAACACCTACCTACTCATCGCTGCTACCCTGGTAAGACAGCCGGATATTTCTTTTAGCTGTCCAAGAGATACCCGTTTATAATGGCCAGTGGGGGGCAGGGGCCGGGAGAGATATAAAGATACCCCCCACTTATCCGGGGTATGGTCCCTTTTGCTTTTATGGGGGGTGCGCATAAAAGGCGACCGAATCGCCTCGGTGTTTTAGCTGCCTAGACGCCCCTGTGCCATTTCTACACTCGTAACCAGTCGCCTATGCGATACTGATCCTTCTACCGACCTGTAGGTCTCCATATAGCGAGGCTTGGCAGGCTGTTTCCTAGTTACGAGCGTAGCGGCGTCGGTTATGCGGCAAGACGCAATATCTGAACAGTTTATGGTGCCCTGGTTAGTGCCCGTTGTGATATTTTAATAACATTGTTCCGCCCGAATGGCACGCTAAAAGAAGGTTCGTTTCTGGATTCGATTGGAAAAGGGGAGTTAGGCGTATAGCTACATCATACCTTTAAGAAATGTGCTAGCCGCTTGGTAGCTGTTAAATTGACTCGCGCTAAACGAAGATGGCTTTATTTAACGTAGGTACAAGATCACAAAGAAAAAAAAAAACCGGCCAAGTGTAAGACGACGTTCCTACCTAGGAAGTTCCGTACTACAATGGTATTTTTTAAAACTACCGTACTTGTACATAGACGTACGACTTACAAAAGCAACGGGTTTCCTACCATTCTTATCTTGTTTCATTTACAAATGTTGTCTATATTACGTTTCACTGATAATTAGATTAGATTAGAACTCTTTATTGCACACCATATGTTATAAAAGTAATAATAACGCAATAAATCTATCTATATACCTTTAAACGATCTCGGATACGGCTCCAACGATTTTTATGAAATTTGGTATGCAGGAGGTTTCGGGAGCCATAAATCGATGTAGCTAGGTTTCATTTTTAGAAAACGTTGTTTTATCCGTGTTTTCAGGCGATGAAAAACTGCTACATTAGAATGTGAAGGTAAATTTTGCCACCGTCTACAAGGTTGTAATAGCTCAGGTGGGCAATCGGGCGGTCCCGGAACCAGAAGATCCAGTCCAGACCAGATGTCTCCAGGCCCATAAATTTTTTCCCTTTTTTTCATCGTATCTAAGTATAATTTTTAAAAAACACGATAAACAAAAAAATACTGAGCAAAACTTGGTCATCCAGTTACTTTTCTTTAATTTCCGCATTAGCGGGATTCTAACTCAGCCTTTATAGAACTTACCGGAATCCCAAAAGTACGTTTCACAATTTTCAAATAGGCAAATAGAAAGCTGTATATTGAGAAAAAACCGGCCAATTGCGTGTCGGGCCACGCGCAATGTAGGGTTCCGTAGAAAGAGGATTTTTTTCTGCTTTACAAACCTAACAACTTCATCGAAGTCATGTTCAATAGAATTTGTACGAAATTTTACTATTATAAGTTGGTTACCTATTACTCGTTAACTAGTAAAGCCTACTTAGCCATGATACTTTTTCTTTCAAGTTCATTATATGTGCTACTACCCTGACTTTTTTCACGTTTCTACAATCAACCGTTTAGCCAGGTGAGGGGGGGACGACGACACCCTATACCCACAATATTTTTCAACGACAATCCAATGATACTGCACATGATGAGGTAGACGAAAAAAAATCATCCCCACTTTTCATGTTAGGGGAAGTAGAGTAAAAGAATAATTTCCAACATTTTATTGTTTAACTTTGTCGGCGTGATAAATATGTATAAACACACCAAATCACACCTTTCTAGTACCACCGGTCTTTGCGCTAGGCCGCGGACGGACAGACAGACAGACATGGCGAAACTATAAGGGTTCCTTGTCGGACTACGGAACCCTAAAAACAAATGAACACTTTAACGCGGAAAAAAATATTGTTCGTTGTTCGTCATTGACTTTGAAAAGTAATTGTATTTTGAAATAAAAAGTTGTGCCTAGTTACTACTTAGTTTTATTTTCCGCGCATTATTTGAGAAAAGTACTATACAAGCCTTGGCCACAACTAGGCATTGATGGACTTACATGTGTGCCTCGGCTTCGCCTTGGCCCATATTTACTTTACACGTTCGTCCATCAATGCCTCTTGCTGGCCGCTGCAGTAAAGTACTAATGCCACAAAAACACAATTGTACTTTCAACTACAGGTATAGGTGATCACAACACGAAATAAATATGTAGTTAGGGTTCGAAATACTAAGATATTTAAAGATTGACATAGTTTGACTTATTACAAACAAAGGTATCAAGTATTGGTAGGAGATCTATCGGCCAAGTTCCTATGTTTTCAAATAACGGATTGTAAAAAGAGCCATAATTTCTTGGAAAATATGAAAAGCCATTCAGCATTATTTTCCAGAAATTACCACAGGTATGGCCAGCCATTTGGAAATTAATTTTGGTAGATAGAGAGAAGCTTGCCGGGCACGGTCTAATTATTGCTATTATAACCGAACTACGTGTACTAGGGTAACATGGGCGCCCAAGATGAAAGTAACTGTGTTGTTTCATTATTCGAATGTTTAGGGAGTAGGCTGGGTGCGGAGCCGGTTCACCGTGAATCCAAAGTAGTTTCTGTTTTATGAAATTACGTATTCTACACCTACTTGGTTTCCCATCTGATCCATTTAACATAAAAACAACAACAACAACAACTTTAAAGATGCTTGTCTTGGACATTGTAACAGCACATGGAAATGGAACGAACGAACGAACTGAAAAGCGACTTAAAAACGATAAAAATAGTAACGAACTGGACTAAAACTTTCTTAAGCATTACACATAATTAATTAAAATCCGGAATCATACATACATAAAGTCACGTCTGTTTCCCAGACGGGTAGGCAGAGACCAGGGACTGCCACTTGCCACGATCCCGACAGATCACTTTAGCTTCTTCAACATTCATTATTGGTTGCATGCACGATTACATAAACACACACACTGTTAATATTTACCCACAACAAAACGTTTATTTTTTCTCTCTCTAGTCCAAGCTACTGCGGATCGGTTGGGAGCGGCCCAGGCGAGGGGTGGCAGGGAAGCCGTATAAAAACGACAATTTCCTCTAAACGCACGGCGCGCCTCGCCTGTCCCGCGCCGCGCCCTCTCACTAATTAACTGGCGCAGCGGTTATGTCACCCTGGTATTCTGGTACCACCCCAACGTGAGGCACTGGATTGTTTTTTTAGTCTTAATCCTGAAAGTAGGTTTTATCCAAAAAAATGTCCTCCTTAGCCATTCGCAGAAATATGCTCTCATACCAAGGAGTATTATTTAATTAAATACTCCTTGTCTCATACCAAGAATATTCTTGTCTCATGCTTGAGCTTTCATTTCCACTTACTTTACAACAGTCACTGTCACTTACTGATGAGTTGGCGCCTCGGTTTTGTAACCCTGGTATCCTGGCACCACCCCAATGAGAGGCAATGGATTGTTTCTTTTCTTCAGTCTTGATGCTGGCTGAAAGTAGGTTTGATCCAAAAAGTTTGCCTAATTTAACTTTAGCCATTCCTCAGAAAGTTGCTGACATGCTTTGCATACATGATACATAATCCTGGTATCACCGCAATGAGAGGCCCTGGATTGTTTTGTTTAGGCTTGTTGCTGAAAGTAGGTTTTATACAAAAAAGTCTGTGTAATCCTAAGCCATTGCTCAGAAAGTTGCTCTTTACATTGTGTTTCCATAGTCACTGCCTTTCGCTAGTGTATTGGCACGGTGATGTCACCCTGGTATCCTAGCACGACCCCACTGCGAAACTCTGGATCTTAGTTTTTTTTAAATGTGATAATTACTTTGCTAAATTCCGCCAAAATCCCACAAGCACCATGCGGTTAGTTAATGCACCTAACTCAGTTTTTTTTGCTCAAATTTGCTGAAAGCAGTTTGTATCCCAAAATATGACATTGTGTAGTTTCCATTCTCAGAAAGTTGCTCTATATCGTCTACATAAGTTCAGTTTTCTTCCATTAGGGTTCCGTACCCAAAGGGTAAAAACGGGACCCTATTACTAAGACTTTGCTGTCTGTCACCAGGCTGTATCTCACGAACCGTGACAGCTAGAGAGTTGAAATTTTCACAGATTATGTATTTCTGTTGCCGCTATAACAACAAATACTAAAAACAAAATAAAATAAATATTTAAGGTGGACAGTGATTTTTTGCTGTTTTTTATCGATCTTTGTGTCTAATATTGTATAGATAATGGTGCAGAACCCTTCGTGTGCGCGTCCTATTTCCACTTGGCCGGTATTTTTTCTGTCACTAATTAACTGTGGTAGCACTTATGCCACCCTGGTATCAACTTAGAGGCAGTTATTGAGTTTCGTTTTTCAGCTTGAAAGCTGCATGCAAAACGTATGTAATTTCGCAGTCATCCTTAGAAAGTTGTGCTTGGGTAACTTCCTTTTTTAAACATAACATAAACTCACGCCTGTATCCCGGAGGGGTAGGCAGAGATTAGGGACTGCCACTTGCCGTGATCCTGACAGATAGCTCTTTCGCTTCATCAACATTCATTAGTCGTTGCGTGCACGTACGGGTACTTTTTATCTTGCCCTTTGCTACTACATCCCCTATTTGGTCGAAGAGTACCTTTCTTTACCTTTAAAAAGAGAAGATAAGAAAATGGTGAAATACTGCAGAGATAGTTTTGGACATGTTTTTTTTTTTTAAACATTTTCAGGTATGTAAAGGAAAATACGCTATGCCAACACGTAGGTTTTTGTTTAGTAAATAATTCTGGTAACAGAAACTGGTGGTAAGGCAATGACAACCATTTAAAGACTGAACAAGTAAATCAATCCGATTCAGAATACACATCAAAGCTAAATGATCTTAATTATTAGGTAACCCCATAAGTCATTAAAGCCTATTTAGATTTAATAAACACCTTAACGATATATATACCTATATGTTTGCTATGCTATGCTATCCCTTTGACGGTTGCCTATATTAGTATATTACGTCTTCATGTTGCAGTTACTGTAAATGGTTCGGTAATTGGCAGTAATATCTAGAAACACTACAACGTTTTTAAAAACTGTAGACTACGCTACCGCGGTGGTAGCCTAGTGCGTAGAACAATGGACTCGAAAGCGGGAGACCCAGGTTCGATTCCCAGTGCGGGCATGTTTGGACATTTTCCAGCAGGCATGAACCTATGAGCTTGTTTATTTTCAAAGTTACATATATCTGCGAAATTGTAGGAGCAATACCACACGCTAACTGTGAAGGAAAATATCGTGAGGAAACCCGCTAGTTGGCTCCGCACGTATTGCCTTGTCATTCTTGTGGGCTAGGCCGACTAAGCTGTCAGGATGGTATAGATGCTGGGCAAGAGTACTCCATCTAATACAATGTCCCAGGCACTGCAGAGTCCAAGTGGTCCCTTCACCCATCTAGTGTGAGTGAAGGTGCCACTGGACGCTGCATAAATCATCTTATTACGTAGACGCAAAGGCCAAAAGACTACGCTCTCAATGAAAGAAGAGACTGGAAAATTAAACAGAGTACCGTTCATTGTACCTCTAAATAGTTATGTGACTTCCTCGTTGGTCTAGCGGTTGACGCGCTTGACTACCAAAACGGAGGTCGTGGGTTCGGCCGCCGTACTTTATTTGCACAGTCTACAGCACGTAAACCTTGACATCCGTGCACCCTACTCAGTTAAATTGCGGACGACTTTTCAACTACAATGTAAAATGTTCGGCTGAACAAACTGTCTCAGTCTGGGTGTATTTCCACGTTTGTGACGTCCTAGTCTGGTTACCACAGAATAAATATTGTATTCTAGTTTGGGACCAGGATAAGTATTGTATTATATTTTATTCGTATCAAGATTATGGTAATAAAATCTTACGCAATAGCAGTGCACACTGAAAATTTCGGTCTCTGTCCGGAAGGCCTAAATCTCTACTTGAACTCCAACGAAGCTCTTAAGCTACAGTTCAATACATCACACAGCTACACATCCTGTATTGTACATCTACAGGGTGGCCCATTGTGCATCCTGACCTGTGTATAGGCAGTTCGATGACCTTCCATCACCGTTGTTGTCCTACTACTGTGGTAGACAAATGTATTTAGATGGCAAGGGATTGTGACAGATGGCATGTGGGAAAAAAAGCTCAGCAGTGGCCAGCGGTGGGCTGATGGTGGTGATGAGACAAACCTATATATCCTTCATCATCATCACCATCATCATTCAGCCACAAGAAGTCCACTGCTGGACATAGTATCCTTAATTATTGTTAATTTATGTCTTTATAGTAATTTAAGCTCTCACATACACAGCCTAAATTACAGGTTTATTCCTAGTTTCGGCAACGTATTTACGTACGTATTTCGTACCTGTGTTAAATTTTATTGTTATGTACACTTTATACCTACGATTTTATAAATAAAATTTATCTTATCTTATGTATTTGTAGACTATTAGTAGTTGTTCAATTATAGAAAGATTGTGCGTTCGAGTCCCGGCTTTACGCTTGGCCCTCGTTTGAGTATTGTCGTGTTTTTTGTTTCCTTTTCTGGTAAATATGTTATTAAAGAAATGCCTTTAGACATAGACATAATTTATTAATAATATTCATCACAAGTCAAGGTGAAATTACAATCGATAGTTAATTTTCGTAATAGGAATATACAATAAAACATAAGAATCAAATTTACAAATGTCACATATTACATGTCAATTTCTTAATGAACGTCAATTATGTCTCTTATGTTTTGTACGTGCTTATGTGAAATTTTAATGTAGAGTGCAATTCGGATTCGTTCGATCAAAGTTATATGTACAGAAAACGTCGATAAAAACGTTGACGTTTACTTATATATTATGTACCTTGCTCAGCCCCTATATTACGCGCACCAAATCCTGAGTGATTCCAATCGTCTAACTGTCAAATTAGTATGGGATTTGACATTTAGACGATTGGAATCGCTCAGGATTTGGTGAGCGTAATTAGGCTACTGTACTTTGCAATAAAAATGCAACGATTCCTCAGCAGCTGCCGACTGTACTTGTGGTATCCTAATGTGAAGGGCATTATGGCAAATGGCCTTAGTCTGGGTGCGTTTCCATGTTTGTGATGTCCCTGATACCCTGTGTTATGATAATCAAGCAATGACATCACAAACACGGAAATACACCCAGACTGACTAAGATTGTCGCAAGTGGCAAGCCTTGGTCTCTGCCCATCCCTACGGGTTACAGGCGTGAGATTATGTATATATGGTCAGGGAGAAGAGATCAACAAACAGACGCCAAGTACCTTTACGTTTAAACGGGTGCAAGTACATATAAACTAGTACTGTGGTCATTGCAATCAATACAGCACTCGGTAACCTACATGTAGCTACAAATTCCTATGTACAGGGTGTTCTATGTGCCCGGCGCCGTACATACAGGGTGCGTCGACGTCTTGACGCGTTTGCCACGCGTCGCTGGGCGGCTTGCACGAATCTTGTCATAATCTTGTGCGGGATGCAGGCGTCGGCGTCGGTTTCGGCACGCATCTCAAGGTTTTTCTTACCAACTCGAGTAAAAATACGACTGTGAAAGCAAAGTGGTTGTTTTTTGCGCGTATGTACAAGGCTACTTAAAAACGCGCAATGCCTGAAACACGTCAATTAGAGTTTGTAATTTTCAACAAATTGTATAATGGGAGGTTTTCTTTTTGACAATTAAGAAAAAAAGTAGTTCCCAAGAACTCTGTAGGTGGCGCTGAACTGACTACGTTACTAGCCGTGCGTTCCGATTTGCGACCGTGAGCGGTCATGGGTAAATCGGAATGCACTTCAGATTGCTCACGTATTCGCGCGCGTCTATGATAGCCGTTCCGAAATTGACGACAATGGATATTGCGATAACGTGAATGGATCAATTTGGAACGATATTTACTTGTGATGTGACAATGTCATTTGTAAGTTTCGTTTTATGATCTAAAGTTACATCCAAGTGAAATAATCAAAAAATAATGTGACGTTCCGTTCCTTGCAGTAACTCACCAAGTTCAGCGCCATCTATGCAGCGGCTAGGAAATAATGAAAAAAAAATAAAAAGAAAATCCCTCATTCTATTACGTAAAATCGCATGTCATTAGACCCGTCTTCGTTTTCCAGCAGGCATTACTGGAATCAACCTGCTTACCTGTCCTAATTAAAAAAAAAACTATTCATAACGCCCGTCAAACGCAGTGGTTTGACAATAAGATCTTGCACTTATTACAGAATCTAGCGCCTGACGGTGAGCTGTTTGTATGTACAATATGATAAAATGTACAAACGAGAAACGATTATTTCCGCGGATATATCCCCGAATTTCACGTGACGTTCGCATCCACCCGCGGCGTATGTACCTTGCACACAGCCGCAAGGCTCACGCACACAAAGCTAGTTATTTGGTTATGTGTGATTAATCCGTCCACATACCTATGTACGCGTAGTAACGCGTATAGACAGCCTTTGGAGTGGGTAGTCTGTAATTAAGATAATATAATATTATCGGCGAAATTACGCGTTTGTAGTTGGCAAGTAGGCGGCGTGAATCGGTGTGACCGAGTCAGGATTTGCATGCACATAGCTTTGGTTTAGTTTTAACTTGACAAACAAAAACTCACGCTTGTATCCCTGAGGGGTAGGCAGAAATCAGGGTTTAACGAGGTTTGCCACGAGTTTAACTTGACTTTAACTAAATTTGACTGCGTCGTTGGTCCAGCTGCATTACGCCTGATTATCGACAGGTCGTGGGTTTGATTCCCGGTGGTGGCCACCATTGGTGTCAGTCTGGAAGTTTTTCGTGTTTGTGATGTCGTCGTCTGGTTACCATAGCATAGGGTATCCTAGTTTGGGACCACCGCAAGTGTTTGCGATGTGTTGACGTTGTTATTAAATTTGCCAACTCAGCTGAGAGGATGGTGTAGGTGCTGGGAAAGCTAAATATATCTCACAGGCACTACAGCGTCTGGGTGGCCACTTCAAGTGTCTAGTGTAGGTAGAAATTTACACCATACGCTTTATATACCAATTCAGCTAACTCAGCTAACAGGATCGTAGGAAGTGGAACTCCCTGGTCTCTGCCTACCCCTCTGGGATACAGGCGTGAGTTTTTGTTATGTTATGTTATGTTATGAATCTATGTATAATTTAATTTTTTTTGTTATTCTTACGTCTTCTATCCATTTATTTGGTTTCTATGTGGTGTCTTGTTGTTACAATAACCTTGTCAGTCCTGGCCTTGAAAATAACAATTGAAACCCATTGTTATTTTCAAGGTCAGGACTGAGGAGGTTATATGTCCTTTCTTTCTTTCTAGTGGTGACGAATAAACGAAAATAGAGTAGTTTTCTTAAGACGGTTACAGTTGAATTCAGATTGTCAGAATAAAGTCGCCGTGCTGACGGCTGTACCACTTTTTCGGACTCAGTATTTTGACTCTATTCGCAACGGCCTCTCATGCAGTTGGTCTGACGATCTGGTTACGGTGGCAGGGAGTCCCTGGATGCGGGCGGCACAAGACCGGGAAGTTTGGAAAACCGTGAGGGAGGCCTATGTCCTGCAGTGGGCGTCAAATGGCTGATGATGATGATGATGATCCGCAATGGCAGCGCGGGTAGGGTTCCAATGTTTCCTACTCAAAAGCAATATACGTACAGTTCTGTTCGAGTTGGACGTCACCTCAAGTTATAACTGTCATCAACTGTCATGCATGCATAAGCTTGGCGGTGACAACGCATCGTTAGTACACTTGGTTCGCATTTTAGAGGTCCGGGGTTCGAAGCCGGTATGTGCAGTCGACAGCACATACGTTTTTACTTGCATCAGTTTCGGAATCACTTAGCGAGTTACGGTGTAAGGTATAAGGGCGCTTATACACGGGCGGCACGTTGCGAACGAAAGTGCCGGCTGCAGCCGTCGACACTCGCTGACGGCAGCCGGCGCCGCAGATTTTCGACACGACACGTTGCGAACGACAGTGCCAACCGCTGCCGTCGACATGTCGGCGACTGCCTACGCAACGTGCCGCCCGTGTATAAGCGCCCTAACTTGAATATTAGTCTGAAAAATCCGTCTAGAATTCTTGTGATTCCGGAATCAAGTTAATGATGTGTAGTGCTTACGAGACTTTTATGTCGTTCAGAAATCATAATTTACAGTGAGAAACCTATATTGTATCATAATTCATAATACACCCTTATTAGAAATCGTTTAAATTTCATCGGAAAAACTGGTCTAATACGTTTTTTTATTATAAGATTAACTTAATTTGCCGCATTTTTTGAGACCTGCCCTTTCCCGAAAAAACCCTCGGTAGGAGAGTTCGACTCGCACTTCCGATTTTTTTAGTATTTTTGTGAATGTTTCTGTGTTCTTTACGGTATCAATACAATCTCACTTCAATGTAATTTGTGGCACGTTCCCCATTATAATTCTGTGGGATAAGTCCGGCCAGGTTTTTTAATTTTTTTTTAACGGAAATCCAACGCATTACAATTACAGTAAACAATTGGTACATAATAATTTGTACAAATTATGTTAAAATTATATTTGACTGCCTCGTTATTTTAGCGGTATCACGTCTGAATACCGTGCCAGAGATTGTGGGTTCGATTCGCACTGAGGGCTGCCCTAAATTTGTACAAATGGCTTCAGCCTAGGTGTATTACCATTTTTGTGATGGTTAGGTTAGGTTTTTCTTGTTTTGTACAAGGTATTCTAGTTTGGGATCAGGACAAGTGATTGTGTTGTATGGAAGCAATAATAATAATAATAACTTCCACACAACACAACCATACAAACATGAATAAACTCACGCCTGTATCCCAGAGGGGTAAGCAGAGACTAGGGACTGCCACTTGCCACGATCCTGACAGATCACTTTCGCTTTTCTCCACATTCATTAGTCGTTGCATGCGCGCGCGCCGATTTCGGGTACAACACAACCACTTCAAAGTGAATTCTCTTTCTTTAATCAACAAAATTCATTGGAAACAATATTAATTACTTACGCTAAATAATTATACATGCTTCATTAAATAACTACATATTATTGACAATGAAGAACATGCTGTGAATTATAATAAATAGAATATTACATTTTATTGATTTAACATTAAAGTGGGGTATTATAAAAATTATTAAAAAAGTTATATATCTACTTGTTTCTATTCTTTTCTAATAATTCTAAAAATCTATCCTATTCTATTAAATCTAGGTACATCACGATTTACGATCATTCCCGGCCATACAAGCGACGTGCCCTGGGATAAAAAAAACCCTGGAGGCCCATGATTCCACGAAAGTTTTAGTTTGAAAATTAGTAAGTTATTTTATTCTGTACTAACAATTTCTATACAACTTGGAAGAAAGGGACCTGGAATTTGACTTTGATTGAACGTCTGAGATTTTCTCCTGACAGACTTTTTATTTATTACTCAAAACAGAAATATATTACTGATATTATTTTATATGCAACTGTAACACATTTTATAAAAAATTCGTTAACCTACTTCTAAAATACTCAATAATTGCGCTTTAGAAATATTGTTCATTGTATGTAATTCGAAGATTCCAGTTTTAGGAAAAATAATCCGGGTATATTCTATGTCACCTTGAAATTCTGTTATTGTGTTTTTTCTCTATCAAATACCTGCTTCAGCGTTCATGATAATAGTTTTTCCAGAGTTGTCCAAAAATATGTGCAATGTCCGACAAACAACTTGAACGAGTAATTTGACTTTGACTTCGAATGGTCTTATTTCGGCTCTCAATAGCAGAGCATGCGGAATGTGGTTTTAGTTTAGTAAAATTAGCAAATAGTAACAAAAAATGTTATTTTACGTATTCAACGCAAACTCACACCGCCTGCGCGTAATTTTGTTCAAGTTATCCGCCGGGCACTATAAGGAAGTTTCGAAAGTTTTATTTTCGCCTTCAAAAGCAAAATAGCAAAAATTTCACTATAACCTCATAAGTAACTAGCGCACACACTTTTTGCAATCGATTGTGTCCCAGGTCCCCGTTTGGGCAGGCACCGAATGTGCGTGTGTTTGGACTCGAGTGTCATTGATGCATTTCAAAGTGGGACTGGACCGAGGGGGACTGAGGGCCGGAGAGGGTGGGCAAGGGGTCGGCCGGACAGCACGAAGCTAAAGCGAAAACACACGCACAACATTCAGTAACCGAGCGACCGTGGCGACGGACGCACGCCCTTTCTGTGCTCCTAGTAACTTTCCTGCCCTCTCTGCGCGCGATCGAACAGTAACCGCAAGAAACGCCGTGCGAAAAACGTGTGCAACTTGAAAATCGTCACTTTGTGGTGCGTCCGAGGTTGCATTTTTCATAAAACGTGCTGGAAGTTGGTAATTAGATTTTCAAGTTTACGATCTCGACGGGCGAGTTTTCTTGATTCTTGTTTGCATGCACCAGAAATGGGCATTAGATCCGATGAGTAAGTGAACCTTGGCATTACGATGGTGCAAAAAAACGCAATTACAAGGTAGCTAGAAGCGGCCAAGTTCCTTTGTCGAGGCACGCTAAGACAACTCAGGCCATTGTTTCGCGTCAATTTGCGACGCCGGTTTGTCAACTATTCTTCATCTGTTTTAGCTAAGCTATAATCGTAAACTCTGCACTGCACTATGGCTCTCTGTTATTTCTAGATCAACTAGAAGTAGGTACTTAGAATTTAGCTCAGAGACCCAATTTCTCTTGTAATTAAGGCTATTCACCACAACTTTTCACTACAACTATTTACCACAACGTTAAAATGTGATAAAGTTATAAGTTGCGTTAAGGTTTGTAGATTCGTGATAATTAAATAACAATAACAGTTATTTAAACTCGCGGTAAGTAAATTACATTGTTATTAAACAAAAGACCAAACAGGGGATGTTTTAGCTAAGGGCAAGATAAAAATAGTACTCGGAATCAACGTGCACGCAACGACTAATGAATGTTGATGAAACGGAATTAAATGAAAATGGTTTTCCAAGATCGTGGCAAGTGGCAAAATCTGGTCTCTGCCTACCACACGGGATGCGGGCGTGAGTTTATAGAATATATGCAGAAACAAAAGAATATCACGTCATTTGCTTTGTGCCCTCGTAATGCCTAATAGTAAACAATCACGTTTAGACCCTTTAAATGTGAAGGCAAAGACCATTTTACTGCTTTGAAGAGTGTCTTAAGGAATAAATAACTTCCATACAGCACAATCACTTGTTCTGGTCCCACACAGGGATACCTAGTGCTATGGTAAACAGGCAAGGACATCAAAAACATGGAACCCAGACTGAAGCCATTTGAACAAATCAAGAACGAAGGCAATGGAACCCGCAACCTATGTTTTGGTACATACATACTCGTAAATAAACTCACGCCTGTAACTCAGAGGGGTAGGCAGAGACCAGGGACTGCCACGTGCCACGATCCTGACAGATCACTTTCGCTTCCTCAACATTAATTAGTCGTTGCAGGCACGCACGCCGGTTTCGGGCACTTTTTATCTTGCCATTTGCTAATACATCCCCTATTTGGTAGCAGTATGTCCGCCTGGGTTGTCCCTTACCGGCCTTTCCACCCACACGTTTTGTTAGTCAAGCGCAAATGTGTAATTGAGGAAGAATCAGGAAGAACTGTCGAACGTGGGCCTAATTCTGCGCACCAAATCCTGACATTTTCTACAGCAATTAGTATGGAATTTGACATTTCTTAGATTGGGATCGTTGTAGGAGCTAAGATGATTTCGATACTTCGACACGCATAGCTATGATTGCGTCAATTTTCATAACTGAACTAGGAGAATTTTTTCCATCGTGTGACGTCTCCACTATCGCTAAAATTGAGCAACTACTGATAATAGGCTATTCATCACGTTTCACTACACCTATACTAGCTGCCTGCCTCGTCGGTCTAGCGGCATCACGTCTGATTACCACGCCGGAGGTCGTGAGTTCGATTCCCACTGGGAGCCGCCGTACATTTATTATTATTATGTAGTTTACATTTAAAATTAGATAGTTTAAGAAAATTCTTATGATATTTATGAAGCCAATGAAACAGCATTGATAAGATAAAGTAATAATGTCTGTTAAATGATTAAATCGTAAAATCATCTAACAGCCTCTTTTACCTAAAAATACTAATTATCGCCTCAACAGGTTCCCAAAATACCAATTGAAGTGGGTTTACTTTAAAGCATGTTTTACTTTGAATATATGGGTTTCATCTCAAAACCAATGTTAATTTTCTCTTCACCCGCCGCACTCTACAAATTACTCCGGGTGTATTTCCATGTTTGTGATGTCATTGCCTGGTTACCATAGCACGGGTTATCCTAGTTTGGGACCAGGACAAGTGATTGTGTTGTGTGGATTATTATTATTGTACCAACTTTCAGTATTTTTGGTACCAATTAGAAAATGTAATGACATTAAAAACATAACTTGTAAAAAAACCAAGTTTCGCAACTCAACTCAGTTACCGTAAAAAGTTGTGAGATCCATGTAATACCAAGTCGGTTAATTTATTCAGTCCCTACTTAAGGGTCATTCTGTCTTAAGTTATTACGTAATTAGCTAACCTAACAACATCTTATAGTGACCATATCAATATTAAAAATATTTAATGTTTTAAATTAAGAAACTTTGACTAGTTATAATTCTTAAACTACTGGTACGAATTGAATGTAATTTGAAATATACCGTGTTTATACATTGCCTGCTTAGTTAGTAAAAATTCAGGCTTCTAGTTTTATCCACAACGAAGTCGAAAGGGGAGTCGAAAATGTTCTTAACTGCTTCGAGAAAAGGATGCGGATGGTACAGCCGTGCCGCTTTTTTGCTCGACTTGGCGGAACTGTACTAGAAGCTGTATAAATAATCTGTAGCAGCAGACGTGAAAAAATCCTGTATTTTTTCAGTGTAAATCGAGTCCTATATTTCTTATTTACTTACAATAGAATAAATATTCTATTCTATTCTTATCATAAAAATTAAAGAGTTAAAAGAAAATGCTAACTGTATAAAAATAAAGTAAATCCGTGGGCAGCCTCGAAGGTTGATAACGATGTTTTTGTTCAAGGAAAATTGCACAAAATAAGCCTTTTTTCCTGATTCTTTTTGTAACCTTTCTTAGCTTACTCAAGTTGAGTAGATATTTAGCGTAGTTGTTTATTTTCTACAATAGTGTACAATTCGCTCGTGTCGTTTTTCTTATAAAATAACCTTATTTTATAGTACATACATACATAAGCAGCCTATATACGTCCCGCTGTAGGGCACAGACCTTCTCTCAGGGAGAGAGTATGGGCTTAATCACCACGCGTGCCCACCGCGGATTGGCGATTTCAAGCGCTAAGGTATTTGAATAGTTTTATAGTACAATGCTCGCCAAATAAATTAAACAAATGACTTTTACTTCGCATGGACGTATCCAGGGTCTCATTTGCGGGGACGCGGGATGTCATTTAGCATTCTTCCAATTTTAATTTAGTCAAATTAAAAAATATATTTTTATGTGACCATCGCAAACTCATATTGACTGCGCGAATTTTTGTTCTAGATATCCGCCGGGATTTATATTTTCAACCAAAAGAACTTGGAATATCAAAATCTTGAATGTACCTACCATGCAGTTACCTATCTAAGTGTTGATAAACAAATGTATATTTCAAAAAGCAATTTTTGAATGCAGGCCATTGCCTAGAACTAATCAAATCGTTCACGGTCCAGACTTTGATAACACAATAGCTTCTCCAGTGTAGCTATGTTGCCCTAGTAACAACTAGTTAAAATATTACTTTGTCCTATACACTCGATATGTGAACCCGGACTGACAGGGGTGACTTTGAATTAGCTTGTCGTATTTTAAAGGGGATTTTGTTATCATTGTCAAAAAAAAAATCAATAATGATTTATCAGTAATGGTACATATAACATATTTGCAGATATTCGTGAAGTCCGACCTTTGGCTCGAAACTGTGAATCTAAATTCGAAGTGGTAGGAAGTACCGTAACTTCGAAAAATGTTTTCAAATCTGTTGTCGGATATGCTGATTAAAAAAAAAGAAATGAGTTGGCCGGCGCCGACGGCGACGATTTTTATTACTTTTCGTCCTGATATTGTTTGTTTATACTTAAGTGAAGTAATTTTGGCTAAGAAAAAAAATTTTTGAATCGTATTTTTTTCAAATCTACCACTACATGTTTCTAAATCATAGTTAGAATGTTTCCTTAAAATACGGTGAAAGATTTCAAAGTCACCCTGTATGTGCCTGTTGCCCATCTCACATTGGGTGAGTGGGAGGGAAATAGGTTATTTAGTCCCTTTTTTTTAAAATTAAATAATAATAAAAAATTAAAAAATGTAGAATACTGAACCATTGAAATAATACCGATGGCACTTCTTCAAATGTAACTCTTAAAATTATGCATAAATTTAATTATTTTGAAAACTGTGTAATAAATAAAATAATGTTTATCTATTTCACTTTTCTACGAATACAAACAACATCACTTGTTTTACATCTGAATTAAACTTGTAATTTTCGTTACACAGCTAAGCATCACTTATTGATATTTATTTATGTATTTAGGCAGAAAAATAATAATATAAAATATAAATTTTTTGAGGAAAGTTCTGCTGTTTACTTTCTACTGTCTACATTGTACAACAACTAAGTATTTATGAACTAAACGGCAGATAAAGTAAAAATTTTGAATGAAGAAAAAAAGTGTAAGTGTATATATATATATATATCTATTTTTTTAACGAAGTCCTTACTCAGTGGAATTCTCAATTCAGAAACCGGCCCTTAGAAGCCCATTTTTTGACACAGTCCATTCATATTTTGACCACTCAAGTCATTAGCTCAGACTAGCAATAGCGAGCCAAGCCAAATGCTTTATTAATATCCTCGAAGGATTATGTGTCCCTAATTATTCTGCTAAAAGAGGAGTCCTGCACGGATAACTATCACAGAAGGACCACCTGAACTTGAATGCATTCTCGAAAGGAAAGAAAAAAAAATGTAAGAACGTAAAAACAGAAGTTTTCGGATTATGTGGCCCCTATCATTCTGCTAAAAGAGGAGGGCTGCGACGACAAACTATCATAAAAGGACTTGAGTAAAGAAAGAAATAAAAAATATGTTTGAGAAAGTAAAAACCGTTTTGTAAAGTTTTATCAAACTTAAGTAATATTTAATTAGATAGAAAAAAATACTTTTTTGACAGAAAATAATTATTACAGTGGTAGTGGTTACACAGTGACTACCACACAAGGTTGTGTGTGTGTGTGTGTGTGTGTGTGTGTGTGTGTGTGTGTTTGTGTGTGTGTGTTTGTGTGTGTGTGTGTGTGTTTGTGTGTGTGTGTGTTTGTGTTTGTGTGTGTGAGTTTGTGTGTGTGTGTTTGTGTGAGTGCGTGCGTGAGTGCGTGCGTGCGTGCGTGCGTGCGTGCGTGCGTGCGTCCGTGCGTGTGTGTGTGTGTGTGTGTGTGTGTGTGTGACAAGACAGAAGAATGCTTAAACTGTACTGTACAATCATAGTAACTTGCCATATGCGGTGTGAACTAAGATCAAAACGTTATGTACTATCTCTCTGTTTCTATTTTGACACACCTTATTTGGTTCTAATATTTTTGGCTTTTTTTACTTGTCTCGACTTTCTTGTTCTTTTTTTGAAAGGAATTTAGGTATCCCTTTAGAAAAAAAGCGGCCACTTCTGTACACTTCTGTTTAGTTTTTTTTTTCGTGCTTACCCCCTCCGTTCCACGAAGCCGTTACGCGGGGTAATGAGCGAGCCCACGGCCTCTTAGAAATTACTGGCCGGTTATAAAAAGGACTAAGGCCTGTGCCATACGGGGAGATAGCTTCGCTGAGTTGGATCCAGCGGCTTAGCGTTTATGCCACTCATAAACTACGTTGATTGATCGCTGTACTCTGGTAGAAGGCGAAGAAATAGTAAAAAGTAATGCTAAGCTAATAAATAAGAGGCAAATATGTATAAAGAAGCTCAATCATTGACAGTATCGCGTTTTTTTATATTTATTACAGCCACATCACTTCACACAACCCACATGGCAATATTTTTATGGCAGTGATAAGAACATGTTTTGGTCTCTTTAACGTCGTTGTCTGGAAATTTTGTGCTTTAAATTGATGATACACAATTGAGCACGTAATAGTAAAAATATTGAGATGGATATTTGTGAAAAAAAAATTTAATAAAACGCAAGTATTTTGAGAAATCTATAATATTGGGGCGCTTTAATGCCTATTGCTATGCTAAATTTTAACTTTCATAAAATAGCTTTTTTCGATGTTTTTCTTCGAGTAATCTTGTATGTATAACAAAATATGAATATAAAAAAATATCTGCATAGATACACAATGAAAACCGGGCAAGTGCATTTTGGGCCACGCGCAGTGTAGGTGTTACGTAGAAAGAGGGGTTTTTTATCTGCTCTACAGAACTAACAACTTCATCAAAGTAATTTTCAATGGATTTTGTACGAAGTTTTCCTTTTATAAGTTGGTCGCCTATTACTCGTTAACTTGTAAAGTCTACTTAGCTGTGGTAGTTTTCCTTTTAAATTCGATGTATGTGTTACTGCCCTGATGTTTTTCACGTTTCTATAATAAATCGTTTAGCCACAAGAGGGGGTAGGACGCCTTACTCTGACAAAAATTTGTGCTTTAAAGCTTAATATTTCGCAAAATGGATTCCTAAATCGAAAAATGGTCGTCCTACACTCACAATATTTTTAAACGATCAATCCAACGATACCTCGGTGTACGCGAGAAAAAAAATGCATTCCTAATTTACGTGTTGAGGAGGACCCTAAACAAATATTTTCCGAGATTATATTTTACCGTTTTCTCCGATAAGTACGCAAGTGAAAGGAAAATAAATATTTTAGTATTAAGAAAATTATAATAATTGTTAGTAATCTATATAACTAACAAGAACTTTTACAAAAGTTTAAGCTTTTTAAGTTTGCTTAAGTTGTACAGACAAGTAAAAAAAAACAAAAAAAAATTAACTAAACAGTTATAAAAAATACTGGTTTACTAAAAAATTACTGGAATTCAACAACAGCCCCCAAACTAGGCTGAGCTTGTATCTTTTTTTTTTAGCAACCCGTGTGTCACCGACTTTATAAGGGCCTGGCGTCGCAAAACGCGAAACTAGCGAGTAACCCGCCACCGCTGTGCGACCATTAAAATGGCCTTGCCGTTATCACGAAAAAGAAATAACAGGCGAACATAACTGGCTAGCATAGCAGGCACAAACCTCGGGAAGGTAGAAGTACCAATACTGGCGAGCCGTGTTGGCAGTAAGTATTTGTATTTTAGTAAAGAACCTGGGCGAGCGAACTTCGCCCGTTTAATATTTTCTTAATACGTTCGAATATCGTGTAGCACCGTCCATTGTTGGACTATAAATTGGACTCTATAATTTTTGTATTTTAATAATTGAATGAAACTTTCAAAATAAACCAGGATTCGAACCATGGACTCCTTGTAAACTTGCTTCTTCCCAACTGAGCCAAAGAAATCCTCAAGGCCTGTTGTATAATCTTTTAATCTCATTATTATTATTATTTATTTGGGAAACTTGCAGCTTACATAATAAATGGACAGAGACTTAGAATAACTACACATAAGCTAAGAATAAGTTTCCGCATATAGTAAAATAAAATAAATAAAATATAGTAACTAAGTGGCAAACATGTGCAAGTGAATGAAAAATTTTAAGTAAGTTTACAGCACACTACACACTACAACACCGAGGGCGCGTCGTTGAATTTTCGCAAATTAAAAAAAGAAAAAGAAAGTTCACCACTGCCATTAGACCAAATTAAATAACTAGGTACGCATTATAATGTAAATGCGTACATTAAAATGGGATACATGAGTTAATCCTTAAATCTCCTTATATGCCATTATAATGTAAATACGAATTATCGTTAAACCTGTTCTTCTGAGCATACTTATATACATGGCCGGTGCATTGACCGCGTTGACGACCGAAACCGAGTGTAGCATGTGAATGAGCGCCTTTAATCTAGTTTGAGCACCTCTGTTCTGCTGCAATCCTGGTGCGTCATTTTTTGTGACTTGCTTTCTTAATAAAAAATAATTTAATTTATGATCGTTGATTTCAAACTTTGACGCAGTACGCGCTAGAGCCATTTTGTGAAAATAGTCTTATTTGACATTCTCATTTCTACACAAAGGTTTAAAAGAAAATAACAGATAATCAAAGTAATGCTATTAACTAAAGTAGAGCTTTGTTCATTTGACATTTTCTTTGAAACTTTTGTATAGAAATGTAGATGTCAAATAAGACAATTTTCACAAACTGGAGTAAGATCTACTAGCATTTTGTAATGTTATCGCATCGCCTTCCTATATCTATCACACAAGCCTCCTAAATAACACTATTTGCTTCTCGTTCATACACTGCCATCTATGATTGAGCGAGAGGTAAATAATTATCCTTTTCTACCCTTTCTCGATTGCGCCCGTCAGTTACAAAATTGTCCTTAAAATACACGTAGCAAATAAACCAGCCCACCATTCAGCTCTCTGATAGAGTGCACACAATACTAGGACCGGGAAGCTAGCAAACAGAAAACCGGTCCATTGAAAAGTATTGTTCAAACAGGAGGGTTAACTCGCTACGAAAAAGTTGTCTATTTTTAAATGTGCTAGGGACTTCGTGATGAGCTTAGCGACAGGCGATAGCGGGGGCGCCATTCTCAGACAAGAAGAGAAGCGGTGTGGTCAGATTTTTGTTTGGTGGCCCCTGGGTACTAAAATCGGATAATGCGGCAAAGAACTATCGCTTATCATACGGAACGGAGTTTTAATCATACTAAAAACTTCAAAATAGGAGGAGTTCTCAATATATGTCATGCATGTTAAATTATAATTCTTTACCACGATGTCCGATTTTATTATATTTGCAAAAATGGTGTTACTTGGAGGGTGTTACCCTTGTTCACATAAATTTTGAAAAAAAATATGCATTGTTCCACAGTTTCAGATATGTTTTTTCTGATTCTCCCTATATTATTGTAAATCCCTATATTGACTTTCATTGAAATGCGTCCCCATTTATTGCGCCGCCACCAGCACAAATGATGCAAGAAACGTTTTTCTTGCATCATTTGTGTTTGTGGCGTAATGTCCCCTATTTTTAACCTACAATGTAAAGGTAGTTAATCCGCTGTCGCTTGACGCTCCCCTTCTCAAAAGGATTCAGTACCTAAGGCACACTCGCACTGACCTGCGCAATTTGACAGTAGTTGAGATACATCTCCCCTTTTCCAATGACCCCTATTTCACATTATGTTGTGCGATTACCTTCTCGCCCGTTTTGGGGTTGACCTCCTTGTCCGCTTTGGAGTTGTTTAGCGATGGTTCGTCAAAATCTAAATAAATATAATTTAACTATTTTTTTAATAAAAAAAACTGATTTGACGAAAACCACCCGCTCAAAAGGAGAGTTTCACTTAGAAACAGATTTTCATACAGATTTTATCAAAAGATCTTGGCCAAATTTATATGGGATCACCCTTGAGGTAGCGCCCCTTTTTAACAAAAATAATGAAATCGGACGATAAATAAATCATACGGACGAATTGAGAACCCCTCCTTTTATTAACCTTCCCCAGTTTCTCGTACACTAAAACGTTGTTAATCTACTGTTAACAGCTGTCAATTGACCAAAGTGCATACAAAAAAAGCACTGACAGCTGTTAACAGTAGATTAACAGCTTGTTATTGTACGAGAAATCGGAGGTTAGTCAGTTAAACTTCCCGAAAAAGTTAGGATGGAACAGGTTCGGATGAGATTTGAGTTGTAGTACGGATGAATTAAAATCAGTATATTGGACTGTGTGTCCTATAAAATTGCAGTATAGCTTCCAGACCACCTTATTATGTAAAGTCAAATAAACATAATAAACATAAATGCCATTCATTGAAAATGGAAAATGCAATCTTCGATCCACTACGTTATGACGTCCACCAATATCGTTACTTCAACGAATTAATGTCGATTTTGATATTTGTAGCGACGATCTTCCGAGACGCCCGAAATAATGGGTTCAACGGACTAACCCTACATACCTACACCAACTACGAAAAAGAGTGTATAACTTGACCAAAGACGAAAAGTGCTGTGCGAGCGACGAAAAAAGAAACTAAAATCCAAGATGGCCGCCAAGAGGAAAGCCGGCGCCCTCCTGCAACATGTTTTGCCAAAGGTAACTTTAATATAGCTAAGTTTTTTCTGCATCACCTGCATCTTAAGCTCATATGCTGACTGCGACCAAATACCTAGCCCTCCCTCTACGTGCGAAGTGACAGTAAACAGGGATCCAACTGAAATGGTCGTCCAACCGTGCCAAGGTTGCAAACGCACCGATGGCACTTTGCAAAACGGCTTCTGGGATCCGCGGGCCGACAATAAAAATTGCGTAGTTAAAGAAATGAAGTGGATCTTTCCCGCAGTCCATATTTTTGCTTTATCTGAACCAGCAAACGTTGTTTTGCCATATTAATGAGTCCGACCTATTCTCAGACCTACCAAATATATACAAAATCAGTGAAGCCGTTTCGGAGAAGTTCGATAAGAAACACACTGATATGAGATTTTTATGTATTTATTACATTAAATTATTTATTGTACCAGACAAAATTGTACAGTTGGCGAGCCATAGTCTAAGAAGCGTAAATTAATTAGTAAGCAGTTAGCTGAACAATCTTATCTTATGAGGTACACTGAAGTTTTATATTCTACTAAGCTTTGCAAAGCTTACAAGATAGTCTCTGATAACAATAAAAAGGTTTCTTATGACGACTAAAATGATCACGTAGACCTCAAGTAATGGCACGCTAACTGGTAATGATAATTAGGCTTCGATATTTTATTGCTAAGATGCCCCTTTGCCTATCAAAACACAGCTTTCCAGTTACCTAGAAGGCATTCTT
The DNA here is from genome assembly GCA_947308005.1 of Yponomeuta malinellus. Taxonomy (NCBI): domain Eukaryota; kingdom Metazoa; phylum Arthropoda; class Insecta; order Lepidoptera; family Yponomeutidae; genus Yponomeuta; species Yponomeuta malinellus. The sequence goes on from OX371017.1 coordinate 10,488,311, forward strand.
TTCTGTAATCGTATTTCAAGAACTAAGATTTCTATCGTGTCTCTAACATTTCAACCGGAGCGTTGCTCAGGCAGGAATAAACTTTTTTCAAAAAAAGATAAGATAAGTATAACTCGAAATCTCGTAAGCACTGCACATTTTATATATTGGTTTAACGGTTTCACTTACTTTTAAGTTTATTCCTTGTCGTTCCGTGTGGCACCAGATTGAGAATAGCGTCACTCCATTTCCTTCTGTGGATGTCGTAGAAGGCGACTAAGGAAATCAATTACCAGGAGACGGGCAGCAGCGTCTTCCTGAGATTCCCACTGCATACTGCGATCGCCATCCCGCCTGCCAAGCTTGGCGATTATGGTTATGAAAACCACGAAGGAGGCCTATGTCCTGCAGTGGGCGTCAAATGTCTGGTGATGATGATGATGATGATTCCTTGTCGTTTTAAATTAATGTTTCATGGATATCGTATGGGCATTGAATATTCTGGAAATGCAATCAATCAGCCCGTACTTGCCCACTGCTGGGCATAGGCCTTCCCCCAAGGCACGCCACTTCTTTCAGTCCTCGGCCATCTTCATCCAGCAATCTGCCTCAGATCGTCGGTCCAGCGAAGTGGTGGGTGTCCTACGCTATGTTTGCCACTTCAAGATCTCCACTCGAGAACCTTTGTACCCCATTTAGATTTAGGTACTAAGCGTATGTTCTTTTTATGTAGCCTATCATACGTCCCACTGCTGGGCACAGGCCTTCTTTCAGAGAGAGAGTACAGGCATAATTACCGAGTAATTAGCGAGTGGTATTGCTACTTCAACTTCACAAATGCGCGCAACTTAGAAAACAAAGTCATTGGTAGATACCGGGATTCGAACCTACGACCTCCCGAATGTGCAGCCTATCTTAGGTAATTTTAATGCAAGTTGACAACGGTTTTCGCGGGAGGCCAGCTGAGCAGCGGTGGCATCGAAATTGGCGCCAAAGTGAGCTCTCCCGCCGCGCGGCTCGCCTTGCAAATGGCGGTGTCTCGAATGACACGCGGTCGGTGAGATGAGGCGACGTGGATATGACACTTGTACATTCAGGATTAAGATCTTTTAACACGCGCACCAAATCCTGAACAATTCCATTCGTTCAACTGTCAAGTTCCTCACTAATTGCTATCAAAAACGTCAGGATTCCAACAGGATTAGGGCCCTGGTCCATCTATTATTATTATTATTATACTTTATTGCACACACATTACATTACAACGAAATCCTTAAATACGTACGAAGCTAGAGACTACAGCATAAGTGCAAAAAAAAGCCAGTTCCCGTCTCGTGTTTGTCGGCCGCCCGTCGGTAGCACGTCGGTCGCATGAGGCCGGGCCTTTTTTGCTCTAGTATTGTGGTCTTTAACCTTAAATGTATTTATGGTTTATTTTAGTTTGTAACGTTGCGCCCGCACGTCGCCGCCCGGTTGTGATGTGGATGGTCCTTTAAGCAGGTCAATAAAAACCCTATCTATGGGGCCTTGGTTCAGAGTCACTTCCAAAGCGAGTATCTGCTCATCAGATAATTGAATTGTAATCTGCAAAATGACAGCAGTCTATATCACCTTCTCATAGAAGTTTAATCTAAGCACCTTGTGTTTAACAATCAGGCTGATATTTTTTATAGATTTTTCAATTCACCTTTTCTTGACAAATCAAACCAAATCAATTTTGTGTAACATATATAGGTGACATTCATGGAGGTGTTAAAAGCTATTTAGGTCTCTCTATGTTATACCCAATGGGTGTACAAAAATTATACTTAGTTTCTAACATGTACACAATAAATGCATCAGGCGTTACATATTGGCTAAATTTTCATAAATAAGTGTTAAACTGAAAATCTAACTTAAAAAAGACTCTTTTAAAATGCACGTATTTTTGTTTCTATAAATTATTGAAATGCAAATAATTATTATCATTACAAATTAAAAGAAAAAGTGTCAAAGAAATGAAAAAAAAACGTAGTGGGCGTCTTTCATGGGCTTTCATATATACAGCTAATCAAATCTAAATGAAGCCCAAAATCAAATCCAAATCTTTGTCATCAGAAATGAATATCTAAATTTATAATTATATGGAGATAACCAAACAGGGTAATTTCCGTACTTCAGATGTAAGCAGGTTTATCTCATGCTTTTAAAAATATAGTTGCCTAATCTAAACATGTATGTTCTATTATCAAGGAGCACCTTATAACAATAAAAATTAACGGACCAAGCCGTGTCAACCGCGGTGCCCAACTCGTGACTGCATTCCCACGCATCTTTTTACAACTCGGTTCTCGTTACTTATCAATACATAATCACGCCCTTTATCTCGATTTAAGTGGCCATATCCTCAGCGACCTCTCTGCGGAGTGACCAGCGAGGCGCCGGGCGACCTTGCAAGCCGCTCGTACCTAACTCCCTATACCTCTAGGCATCTATACGCGCCTAGTACCAAACTGTAGAGTTGAACCAGAAGTCTTACGTCATTATTTAGGTTTAGGGGCTTTAATTCTATAGAATAACTCTAGCGTCGGCGTACATAAGCCAAATTGTCATAAAATTATTGTTCAGTTTGCTTATTTTTTGTAAGAAACATGTATGTTCATGACAGCTCTCCATTAATGGTATAAAGATAATAAAAAATTGTATGGAGTCATTTATAATAGGTTTTTTCACTGTCTCAAAAATATATGTACTTATGTATTTTAGTCCGCCGGCCCTAGAAATAGACATTAATCTTTAAAGGAAAATACTCTTTATCTCGTAAGCTTACTTCGCTAAAATAAAAAGGCTTTTTATTTATTTAAGTGCCCCCGCCCCATTTTTCATTATCGCGCCGAGATATTGAAATGGGCCTTAAGTAACATTTAAGGCTTATCTCAAGTCTGGCAAACGGAAAGCTAGACGTAACAGCAGACTCAGGCCTGGGGCACCCAGGAAGAAGGAATATCATGTATTGAAGCGATTGGTACACAGCCCGCAAAGATAAGACGGAGCCAGGACGCAAACTCTATACAACGCGTCGACTTTTCCGCGCCCTCGTCCCGCGTTCTTATTACGTGCTCCACGCCTTAAGGTCCATTCCAATAGGTCTTGAATAAATGGGCTAGGTGTGACTTGAACTCAGTACTATATCGAGGAGTGGCGCTGGTGACTATATAGGTCTAATAAAGAACTAGTACTATCCGAGCCAACTGAGAATAGGACCGGACTTGCTGCTTGAATAGTACTGCCAGCAAAAAAACATTTGAACAAATATTATTTTTGTTTATGGGTACCTACCAAAAATAGTTTTTCAATTGGTATTGAATTTCATTGTGAACAATTTATTTATTTCCTTTATGTATTTCCTGCATTCAGTAAATAAATTAATAGAAAATAAAATAAAATATTAGTTCACGAAACACTATTACGCTAGTACTGGTCACTCCCACAAGCCACCATTTTCCTTTGCTTTGCAACAATAAACCAATCTACCCTCCAGTGTGCAGTTAGCTACGCTTCCGCGTATACGCGCTCTTGTGTTATCCCTCCCTATTATCAGAGTCTGAATAAAACTTGTATAAAGATAAAGAAGATAATAAATAGGTAACATACCAAAAAGAGCAACAACAAAAATAATAAAACAATATATTTACTGGTTTAATTTTTTGCAAACCTTACACATCGACAATGAAGTTGGCGAAGATGGTGGAACAAAATGGCGTCTTGACAGTCCTATTCTTATTTGGCACGCATAGTACAGACGCCAACGTACAGTATGAAAAGATAGTGTGAAACTGAACCACTACTTTAAGAAGATTATATGTACCTTATCGTGTAAGTATGTCTATTTCTCATAAATCCTTACAATCCATGGATGGATGTTTGTTACTCTTTCACGCCAAAACGGCTGAACGGATCCGGATGAAATTTTGCACAGAGATATATTATAGTCTGGATTAGCACATAGGCTATTTTTTATCTCGGAAAAATACATAACAAAATTACCACGGTAACGAAGTCGCGGGCAACAGCTAGTAAATAAATAATTCTAATTCACGCTTCTGTGTGATCTTGGTTTGTGCTAAGGCTACCTATCAGCTCTGGGCCTAGGCTGACTGGTAATACACGTTTGTCCTTAGATAGTTAGATACAACCTTTGTGTGACCGTTGAGCGAAAAAGCCAAGGTTTTTCCAACTTTAGCCACTTTGCTTAGTTTTTACTGAGAATGCGTGAATTTTACAAGATCTGTGTTTTGTGGGATAGAAATTGGCCTATTTTTCTTATCCAATACATACGGGGTAAATTTGAAATCGTTAGCAATATTTTAAGGGAATACTCTTCATCGCGATTATTTTATTTATTATCTGAATTCCCGACCGTTTAGACCGCGTCGGGCCGTTTAGACCGAGCGTCTTTAGATCGCGATTAGACCCCTAAAAAACATAACGGTCTATGAGCATTGCGCATAATCTTCTTTTCGTCTTGATAATTTGTGATTTTTCATAGTCGGAAAGTGGCTCGGAAGTTGCCTGAGAAGCGGGTTGAAAGTAATACTAATAAAATAATACTTTTCAGCCCTGAGGAGAACCGCTGACAGCTGCCAACTGACAGCTGTCAAATTATTTAAAAAAAACTAGTTCTTTTTTCATATTTCTGTTGAACCATGTTCTAACTTTTCAAATTTCAGCTACCGGTGATGAGAAAAAATGGCGGGAAAGCGGCAATCCGATCTTCATTTGTTTTTTCGAGTTGTAGAGTTTTGTTTGTACTTCCGTATAGCAGAGATGTGTTAACATTTGAGCTAATTCATCTTTTTATTTTTACTCTCCCTATATTCGTTATGAAAAGCACAGTGTTTACCTTTTTGAATTAATGATTTAAAGGTGTGACATTTCTGTTCTACTAAGTCCGCCTCTTCTCGTAATTTTTATCACAAAGTCTGTTATTTAAGTTTGATTTTTTACAAATATTTTTATTGTGCAATAAAGGGTAACAAACGATTTTTTTTTATCGATAATCGCGTTTCTCAACGTTTGGTTTGAAACAAATCCAAGCGGTTCAAACGTTACGAAAAATGTGTTCTTTCAAGTTAAGCATCTAATAGTCCATCGTCCATCGCATCGATATGCGTTTAATGGCGGGTGTCAAAGATAGGCGTGGCCACATACGAAAGACGTGGGGTGAAAAGACGCAGCGTACTTTTAATTCACTTTCATAAAAACTGTACAGAAGCGATGGGACATAGCCCACACAGATTCGACGGGGCGAGGACGCTAACTCTTTGCAACGCGTCGCGTCTTTCGTCCTTCGTGTGCGCTCCAGGCCATAATACGCTTGAAAAAAGTATTTTTCGACTGTCAAAACTTTTTTTTGAAATGTAATTTTTTGTGCGAAAATTAGTTTTTGGTGTAACTACTTTTTTAAACTAGTGCCTGGTGTCTATGTCATGGTCAGAATACACTTTTAAAATTTAGCTAATGAATTCGATGTCATAGTGTAGTTTTTAATTCGAAATTTCCATTCAGTCGTTTCAGATAACGTAGCACGTAAAATGTGAATAAGCATTAAGTATGCATGAACATCGATTTTTATTTCTAGAGATTTTCTCTCAAAGCTGTATGTAAGGATTATCTCTCCCTTTGTCTCTTCTATTTTTGTGCTCTTGCAGTTTATTCCGCAAAGAACTAAAAAAAAATGTTCAGGTTTATTTCATCATAATCATCTGCCATTTGAAGCCCACTGCAGAACATAGGCGTCCCTTATGGATTTCCAAGCTTCCCGGTCTACTTATTTATCTACAGGCAATTTTTAGGGTTCCTTACCCAAAGGGTAAGGGACTCTATTACTAAGACTCCGCTGTTCGTCGGTCCGTCACCAGGCTGTATCTTATGAACCGTAATAGTTAGACAGTTGACATTTTCACAGATGATGTATTTCTGTTGCCGCTATAACAAAAACAGAATAAAATAAATACTTAATACAAAAAACGTGTTTTTTTTTTCCCCGTTTGCTCGATATTAATAAGGGCAACAGGTATTCAAATTTTGTATAGATAATGGTGCGCGAGTCCGACTCGCACTTAGCCGGTTTTTTTTACAGTTCAGCTTGATTTACATTTCAGCTTTATTTTCATTTCAACTTATATTTATTAGCTGATCATAACTAAGCGCCCTTTGGGGTACAGGCTTGAGTTTATGTACACTTATTGTAGATTTCTTTTGGATTGGACTACTACTCTATCCTTGGAACAATATAGTTGTCGTTACTTACAATATACCAGTTCTAAAATAAACACAGTTTCTTTGGAAGTCGTGTACATTTTTATTAATCTACCTCAAGTACCTTCAGAATATTCAGTCGCGTGCAGACCGACTGAACGTGTGCGAAGGTACTCACCGATTGACATCGCATATCGCCGAAGTCAACCTGAGGCACCCCGTTTGCGTTCACTTCACCTCTTTATTGGTAGTACCTGGATGACCGAGCTTTGCTCGGTATTATTAATCGTCTTTTTCGGAAATTGTATGTAGATGCGATGAAAAAAAAGGAAAAAATCATCGGACTGGATACATCGGGTCTGAACTCGAACAGGGTTCTTGTGGTCTCTATTTCCCACCTAAGCTATCACAACCTTGTCAACGGTGGCGAAATTTACCTTTGTATTATAATGATATTGTAGCAGTTTTTCATTGCCTGAAAACACGGATAAAACGACGTTTTCTAAAAATATATTCAGATGTTTATTTTAGTTATTTAACCAACAGACTAACCTTTATTTAACAATAAATTAAAGTAAATATTTATTATGTAATATACTGGTAAAATAACAAAATTCATATTTACATTAAATATTATCTATAATATAAAAGATCTCTAAGGTCTCTAGACTGCTGCCGTTGGGGAGAGTTCCCAAGATACTGGCAGCATTACCCCTCTGGATGGCCAGGCTGATACGCTGACCGAGGTAGCTACCAGCTATTCAGATCGATTTATCGCCCCCGAAATCCTCTGCATACTAAATTTCATGAAAATCGTTGGAGCCGTTTCCAAGATTCAGATTATAATAGAATATATTATTATAACAAGAGGTCCAACATTTTCTGGGGTCACTTATGAAATGGGACATTTTTTATGTGAGTTCTATGATTGATGTATTTATTGACTATCCGCAGAATATGTTCGTCTGAACTTATTTTGCAGAGGTGTTAAAACTCCGCATCTCCTCCGAAGTCCTTCAATTCGGTCTTCTACCTCCACGGGCTAATAAAAGGAATCCATAGATCACCAAGCGTCCTCCGCCGACGGAGTGCGTACATTATTCATCGCGTACCTCTTGCCTCGGCTACATTCCTGGTACTTTGCATTGTTTGCATTTATACGACGGGCCTGCAAATGTGGCAAATGTGTAATGGCGAAAAATATCTATATCGCTTTAGAATTTTTCCAAAATTGTCCGTAACTTTTTATTTCATATTTATTCGGATGCTTTTGATTTGGTATTTTGTTTTCTTGTCGGCGGGGTTCTTAGCTATATTTTTCGCAATTTTCCTGATTAGGAAAATGACTCAATTGTTTTTAGACTAAAGTATGATCTAAATTGGCATCAATCTGGCTCACTGGTATCGTTAGCTTCTGAAAGTAGATTCAAGACAAACTCTCATATTGCTAAATGTAACTGCAGAAAACTTGGAAAATGTAATGTGATTAGATAGTTACATAATTATTACTAGCGGTACATAATAAGATAAGGACACTATCGTTGCTGTAGAGCACATGACGTTTATGCATTACTAAGCTTAATCTTAATCAATTTACATTGAATGTTGATGAAGCAAAACGAGTTTGTCAGGATCGTGGGAAGTGGCAAAACTCTGGTCTCTGCCTACCCCGCCCGGATACAAGCGTGAGTTTACGAATATAAGCCTATATTATTCAAGCGCTGAGGTATGTAAATAGTTCAGACACTTAGGTTTCCTCACGATGCTTTCCTTCACAATTAACGAGCTGTATTGCTACTTTAACTTCACAAATGTACATAACTTAGAAAAGAAAGTTGTAGGTACATGCCCGCACTGGGAATCGAACCTGGGTCTCTCACTTCCGAGTCTAATGTTCTTATACCACAATGAGTTTACGAATGTACGTAGCCTTGTAATGCACCAATTAAACTTTACTGTTTTTGGGAGCTCTGTCTACTCTTCATAAGCGTCTGAAGACGATTTATTTGTTTGATATCTTGTCATGTGTATGTACCGCAATCGTAATGCTGAATATCATACCTAACTGCCACATTCACTACCGACCCCTAATCCCATCCACAGTGCCTATTTATATCTGTCACTTCTGGTGCCCTGGTCGGCGTCGGTAAAAATATTGTTTTTACTTATCCCTGGGGGGCTGGGGTGGCAGGGGGCGAAGGGGGGGCGACGTAATTACTTGAGGAGCTAGACGGAGACCGGAGACAGGTCGGGTCTCCGATGGGTTGGGGTTCGAGCCCCGTTTTGGCACGTGTGTGTAGGTCGCAGTCTCGTAGGCATTTCTGCGTGCCTTTTTGTTCCTTTTCAGGAGCGAATTCCATCCAGATAATGAGGAGACGAAAGAAAAGATAGCGAGTGAGAGACAGGATAGAAAGTTCGAGGGAGAGAGAGGCAGAGATGAAAAATTATTGTTCTTGTTATTAAAATTCTTTATTCCACAAAATGCATGTTTGGTGCAATGGCTTACTTAATGCTAAGTAGCATTTTCTACTAGTCAACCTTTGGTTTGTGTATAAAGGCTGGGTGGGTAGGGCAAAATACTATAAGCAGGAGGAGGGACGCAGGGCAATACTTATATAGACGCTATTATTAGACGCAAGATAGTGTTTAAGACTGCTCTTACGTCCGGCATTCGTCTCGCTTGCACATGTTTTTTGTATGTAGGCTATACACATAGTCCCACTGCGGGGCACATGCCTTCTCTAAGTATGGGCTTAATTACCACGCGTGCCCACCGCGAGTTGGTAATTTGAAGCGCTGAGTTATATGAACACCTCAGACACTCGGGTTTCCTCACGATGTTTTCCTTCACGGTTAGCAAGTGGTATTGCTACTATAGCTTCACAAAAAACATGTTTAACAATTCAAAATAATGGTCATACTCGTATTATAAGTTATTATGTACAGACGACAGCACATCAACCTTTACATCCGTGAACTCTATTCGGTTAGGTTACGGGTGATTTTGGAACTAAAATGTGAAGGTTCATGTACTGCCTACTGTATATAGTGTTTGATAGAGAAACATGGCGAAAAAAAATCTATCAAAAACTAAGCGTAGGGTAACAAAAATATATCCAAAATGACCCTGTTTTATTTTCTAGCAACACCTCAGACGGTCAAATAGTCAAATCAAATGTGATCAATTTAGTATAATCATTAAAAATGTTCGTATGTGCGAGCGAGAGCGTCACATGTAAAAAGAAAGAAAAGGGGCCTTTTAGGAAAGGAGTGGAAAGGGGCAAGAAGTATAATTGTATTACCAAGCTCGCATAACGTTGTCGGCTTATGCATATTCAGCTCATGATCCTACCACGAGTACCGAATAGTCCATTTTTGACTTTTTTTCAGGTTCTGGGCAATTTTGTCCAGAATGACTACGAGATACGTTAGAGATTAAGGTATTATTTACCTTCTCTATCCAGGCTCGGATAACCTTTTTTGTAGTCATTTAGGTCCTTCGCGTAAAGTATAATTGTATGTATTTACCAGGCTCGCATAACCCTGTCACCTTATGCATATTCAGCTCGTGATGAATGGTTGGATACACCCAAGCCTACCGAATATCCATTTTTGAATATTTTCAGGTTTTAACGTGTGCCGTAAACTTTCTTCTTTATGACGACGCGATTGTGACTGGCTTTGTCACGTCATGAAAAAAGCAAAATTGCGTACTCCAACTATCATAATTTGCGTAATAATCGCCAAAAATAAAAATATTTATTTTAAAGAGAAAAAAAGTACACATGCATTTAGGAGTTTCTTAAGACTATTAAGCGAAACAAAGAACACGACTGTTTTTAACAGACTTCAAAAAAGGAGTATGTAAGTTATAAATTTGTCCGTATATGTTTTTATGTGTATTCAGCGATAATTATTTACACATATTCTGATTCGATTCGTTTTAAAAAAAATTGTGATCTATTCATTTTTTTTTTGTTAAGTGTGTTTCCACATAAATTTGGTTAAAATTTGTTGATGAGATCCACTAAAAAGTCATCGAACTCATCTTTTTACTGCGTGTTTTTCTTGAAGCCGGTTTGATTGTGTTAAAAAATACATACATCTTTCGCTCACAGTAGGGCTACCGCTCGGTTTATCGCAAGTACCGCAGCCCTTGCGTTCCGTAACTAGGAAGAGCTTTGAGGCGCGACGCTTTTCGACGCCAGACGACCCCGTTCGGGATTTTAGAGGTCTCCCCCGGTGGTAAAGTGAGGGAACAGTGCTGTTCTGAAGAGTGATTTAATATCGATCAAATTCACGAGGACAAAAAATTATAAAATCTTGTAAAAAGATAAATTAAATGCAATTTGCGTATTTTTCTCGGCGTAGGACGCTCACCGTAAAGCAGATAGTAAACATTGAGCATTTTAATTATGACTGAAATAAAAATTGATAAATGAAAAGGGTCAGGCCTTTTCAGGCGTGCGACTAGTAAAAAGTCACAAGGACTCGATACGTTCGTTGTATTTTAAAAAGATTCACGGATGCATTTAGTTCTCATTTAAGAGTGTTTAGCAGTGGGTCTTTTCTTTTCATAAACAGTTTTTTTTTAGAATCTTTTCAAAAAATATATATTAGAAAAATATTATAATATTCTTAAATAGTTCAATAATTAATAAAATAGTACGATTTTTCATGTACTTTTATAGTGTATGGTGTGTAATGAAGAGAAAATAATCAAATCTAATTGTTTTTTCCACTTTTGAAAAGATTAGTTGTAAATGGCTTTAACATATTAATTATAATTAAGAAGGTTAATTAGAATTAACCTGTCACTTTATTATATTCAGTGGCTAAGCCAAAAAGGCTTTGAAACCACCCAGAAATGAGTGTGTATAGAGAACATTTGATTTTATTGTATTTATTTTTTTGCACGCCTACCATTTCTCCTCTAATTCCTGCGTTGACTAGAAGAAAATGCTTATTAAGTATTTTTTGTGGTATTAAGTATTTTTTTCATGTAAGCGCAACAAAAGTATCAATAAATAAATAAAACGTATTCGTTTCTACACCTTCTCCAAACTAAAACAGGTGCCTATAAACTAATCCTTTACAGGCCCAACTGTAACCAGCCAGCCCACTGCTTTGCTCACAACTCCACGCTCCCCATTTATAAAGTGAGTATCTGCCAGTGCCAGACGGATACGCGTAAACGTAGATAGAGAAATGCAAAACCTCGTTTCTAATCAATAGTACAACATAAACCTTCTCAAAAACTGAAACTTTTTCCTAAGTCAAAGTAATCTAAGTAATCCTTCATAGACCCGCCTGTAACCAGCCAGCCCACTCTGCTTTGCTCACAATTCCGAGCTCCCTATTCATAATGTGAGTATCAGCAAGACGGATACGCGTGCGGTAGGGTCACCATCATCCGAGGGGACACTGCGGACGTAATAAATCTAGCGGAAACGTAAACGTACCGTGTTTGGTTTAGTGGGTAAAGTAGGGTCTTTGTGGAGCGAAATCTTGGCAATAGCCTGTATGTCGCTGTGCTCTTAAGGTCAATGTTGCATTATTGCATAAAAAGCATTTCACAGATTTAACTAACGTACGTTGCTTATTTATTTGTGTTATGTAAATATTTTCAGAAGTTAGGTTATGAAAGTGACATGTAACTCGAAAGTTGGTTTGGATTAGCTTGTAAAAAGCTATTTTTTGATACTGGTAAGAATAGAACGGAAATTGTGCACCTAGAAGAGTATTTATGGATATATAGAGAGAACACTTTATTTCACAACCAGGCGAAAGAATTACACATAGTTTCTTATATCTAAGTAGTGGTATAAAATTGGCGGTCTTATAATGTTATGAATCTAATAAAATTTTAAAAGATTTTTATTTCTGATTCTCTTTCGGAATTTTTACTTTGTGCTAAGTAATAGTGTGCATTTCTAGCCTATGACACTCATTAAATACTTCAATATCGCTCTGTCTGGTTCTTTTTTGAAAAATCTGAAAGAAACTTAAGAAAAATCTGAATTCTCTATCTACCTGATAATTAAGTAATTCACTCAGTTGAATTTAGAATAGAAATGAGAAAGGAGTGTTGCGTTGGTTTGGACATGTGGAGAGTATGAAGGAAGAAAGATAATGAAACAAATATATCGAACGAATGTGGGTGAAAGGGCCGGTAAGGGACGTCTCAGGCGGACATGCTGTGACCAAATAGGGGATGTATTAGCAAAGGGCAAGATAAAGAGTAACTGAAACCGGCGTGCGTGCATGCAACGACTAATGAACGTTGATGAAGCGAAAGTGATCTGTCAGGATCGTGGCAAGTGGCAGTCCCTGGTCTCTGCCTACCCCTCTGGCATACAGGCATGAGTTTATGTATGTGTGTTAAATTTAGAATCCAGAAACCGTCGGTAAGCTATAAAATACCTACATTCGAAATTCAAAGTAAATCTAAAAACCTCAAATTTAAATTCAGTATTCTCACACCTGCCCATACAAAATTCAACTACACTGTCACCCTACCTTCGCTTCGCTCAGCTGATACAGTCAGGACTCGAGGTATTCACTCATTTTTGTTCGATATTCGCACTTGTGGCGCTCTCGATAAGAACTACCACGCTTAGACTTGAGTTTCGCCAACTGTATATAAGATCGCGGTTAGCGGTTTGCGCATAGTTTCGATCCTGCGTAAAAACGTGTCGCGTAGGCAGCTGTTTAATTATTAGTGTGTTTTAGTTACGTATCCTCTTTAGCAGTGTGATATTGAAATGGAATTATTTTGTACATATATGCAAATACAAACGCGTTATAGGTAGCGAGATAAATATCGTCAAATATGTGTAGGTAAGTTTAATTCAAATGTCTCTATTCAATAAGTATATGTTATTGAAAGCAGTTTTTCAGGATTGACAATTAAATGTTATTATGTAGGCTTAAATTTTACTACAGGGTGACTTCGGATTCGTTCTATCGAACCATGATTTAGAAACATATGGCGATAGTTTTGAAGAATGGCGTATCAAAAAATTACTTCACTTGAGCATAAACAAAAAAATATCAGAACGAAACCTAATACGAATCGAAAAAGACTATGGTTCATTGGTTCATATGGTCCGTTTTTGGCGTTAATGCTATCTACTCGTAGGTTTTTTGCTTTAGGTTCACGGCTATTGGTCTTAAAATCACTATCGACATGATTGAGATATTGTAGAGACACTTTATTTACACTCATATCATAATCTTCAAATTAAGAATTCAAAGGTAAACACATATTGACAGGCTTTAAACAATAAGTACATAACTTTAAAGAAAATTAAAAAAAAAGTGTAATATAAAGTTACATTAAAGGTCAGATTTTTACTTTATGTTACAGTTATTTTTTTTAAAGTGTTGCTGTGATCACAGAACAAAACTTAAGTTTTTTTTAATGTCAAAAGTTGACTCTATAAAAAACCTAATTTCATTTTCGTGGTACCAAAAGTGCAACTAAAAATACCTAAAATTGCGCGCGAAACTGAATGCAGATGATTGAGTGTCAAGATACTTTTGTCGAAATTGCGCCATTTTGTTTCAAAAATTTCATTATGAGTGTAGATAAAGTAGTGTATGAGACGGCACATAACTCGCCAAGGCTCGTTTTTTAAAATCTCGCTCGTGTTTTAATAACCCTCATTATGTGACAGTCACATAAACTACTATTTTGCGAATACGATCTGTTAAAGAAGACATGAATTTTTTCCTCGATGGCGCTAGTGTCGCTCCCTGGAGCCCCTTAATAGAAAAACTTCGACGGGCACTTCCTATCACTTTGAATTTTGATTCACATTTTTTTTTTATATTTTCATATAAGTAAGACTATAAAATCATTGATAATACTGTTTATCATTATGAAAAGAACATTCCCTCAAAATATTGCTAACCAATTAAGAAAGAAAGAAAGAAACCATTTATTTACATTGCCACAAGAGCACACACATAAAAAATACCAGAATCTTTATACCTAATTAGAACAAGACTAAGAAAACAATAATCTAGCGGAAAATATGCGTTGTGCCTTTGTGGCAACAAAAAAAAGGTCACCAACTCAGCGCATTGCTGGCGTGTGCTGTGAACAACACATCACCAGCAAAACTAATTTTCAGTTGGGACCGTTTGAATTTTGAAAATCATTTACGTGTTCACACTTTTTTTTCGGTTCAGTAAACCTTATATATATACTTATGAGTTACTTATGATAATATGACCGATACATAAATTGGTCTCTAAGGTACAAAGAATAATCTATATTGTTCAACAGAAGTAGTGGCAGCGGAGCGGTTGAACGCCGGCTTCTCATTCGGGAGGTCGTGGCTTCGAATCCTGGCATACACCAATGACTTTGTTTTCTAAGTTAGGTACATTTGTGGACTTGTAGTAGCAATACCACTCGCTAACGGTAAAGGAAAACATCGTGAGGAAACCCTAGTGTCTGAGGTATTTACCTCCATACCTTACCGCTTGCTACGTACAATGGCCCAACTATGAGGCTAAGTGTGGAAATCTCAGGTTTAAGTTTAACTAACTATATCTATTGTAGTTGCAACAGAAAAGTGAAGAAAATAAAAGACCTACTAACCATCTAATTAATTTATTCCGCCAAATTAGTTAAGTTTTTGTTTTTTATGTAATCCACTTTTTTCACCATGACGCATTAAAATATAGTAAATTTCCACTTATTCGATATCTTTCTAAACACAAAGGGTTTTCCGCCTGTGGTCAAGGGAGCGATTCGTTAAAATACTCGGATATTAACGTTTATTTAGTGTAACTAATTTGTAAGCAAAGTTCAGTTTTTCAGCTAGAAAAAAAATCAAAAATCATCGTGGGTTATTTTTGTGTTTCAGTTTCAGTATCCATTTAAGCTTTTGTTCGATTAGATAGAAAGTACATCCTCTGCAGCCTTAACTTCACATAATTTTCGAACATGGCATGTTACTTTTAAATATATAAAATCAATTACGCTTATATTTCGCGAGAATATTTCTTTCTTTGTGTACAATAAAGTATGATAATAATTGTTTACATTTGCGAGTAACATTTCTTTGTGAGTGTTTAGTCCAAGTTTCGTGGTTAGGTTTAATACCCATATAGGACCGTTGCCTGTTCGTAACCCAAAATGTGTGCTTACAGCTCATTTAAATTACACATCATTTGTGCATCGATGACAACCTACCCGCACATTGCCGCGCTATGTACCATAGTAATCCCCTATGTGCCTATGTGCTCCGGTACATAAGAGAGCAAACCTGCGTATGTATGCGAATGTATACGTATAAACGCGTGCTACGTAGATAATCTCGTCATAGCTCGCACCCGTTATGGTATTACTCTGTGTGGGTGTTGCGGGGGCGAAAGGGGGAACTGGCGCCCCCCTAGAGCCGCAGGGGGGCTGTCCGCTTTTAAAAATACCGGGGCGAAACTACCGAGCCAGCAGAACGCCAAAGGAAGCCGTTTATTTTCGAAAAACCTCGAAGACTTGTACCACTCTCCTGTGCGCCTGGTAAGTATCCCGGGATGAAATACTGAAATGGTAGAAAAAATCACTTCTACTGCAGCGCGGTTCAGTGTAATAGGGCGTAAAATGGCCTGTGCACTTTTTGAAAACTTTTCCGAGCGTTCGCTAACTTCTGCGAAGTATTAGGCTGTGTACGTAGTTAGGGAAACTTGACTAAATTCGGGGCCCGTCGTAAAGCGCATATGGTAGTCCTCTGTAGCCCGCATCTAGAGATGAGCCGACGAGTACCTATGTTCTCCGAGAAAGTTTCCTCGAGACCTTACAAATTGATTTCATACCGTTCCCACTCTAAAAAGCTTATTTTATTTACTGAAAACAGTACATAAAAAGGCCTTTTAATCACAATTTTAGTGTTTGAATTTACAACACACCAATATATTCGACATCCATCTCAATGCTTATACAACCTCCTTGCGCAAAGAATACTCGACATACAAACTCTTTTTATCGTAGTTATGGTATAAAGTATAGTATGCAACTCTTGAAGTAAGTGCGGATTTACATAAGAGGGCCATGAATCACTCGCGTCGCTCAGGATTCTAACACTTGAACCACGAGCGTAGCGACTTTACGGCCATGATTCAGTCGTTAGAATCCTTCACTTGCTCGTGATTCATATAGATGAATCGCTATAAATCCGTCCTTTATTCATTAATTGCATAATATTATAGTTTTGGGGTCACCGTCCATCAACATCAACATCATCGTTCAACCATAAGAAGTCCGCATGCCCACCGCGGGTTAACAACACCACTACTAGAAATAAATTTCAAATCGATTGTCATCGGCGTGCTTAGAATGGTCAGACAATAGTTTTATTTACTGCCTGCCGTGTATACAAAATAATCGTTACTTAAAAGATCTTCATACGATCTTGAGTTTTTTTGTCTCTCAGGGAAATTTGATAGCAACAGAGAAAAATGAACTTTATCCCCATGGCAAAAGGGCCATTACATACGTCGGCCGTTAACAGTACTCTAGGGTGTAATGCACTGTGCATTCCCTAACCTTAGAGTTCACAACGTCCCATATCAGATTATCGCAAACTATCAAATTAGTTTTCAAATTAGTAGTTTTGTTAGACGAAACAGGGGATGTACTAGCGAGGGGCAAGACAAAAAGTACCCGAAACCTAGGTGCGTGCATGCAACGACTAACGAACGTTTATAAAGCAAAAGAGGTTGGTTAGGATCGTAGCAAGTGGCAAACCCTGGTTTCTGCCTACCCCCACGGGATAAAGGCGTGACTTTATTATTACCTATATAGTTTAGTTAGATATCATAACATAATCTACGTTACGGTAGAGAAGTGATGGTACCGCAAGAGTAAAACGTATGCTATCCATTTGAGAGGTCGTAGGTACAAATCTGGCATGTACCAACGACTTTGTTTTCAAAGTTACGTACATTAGTGAATTGAAATAGTGGCAATGAAAAGCTAAAATGTGCGTTTAATGAATGTCGATGAAGAGAAAAAATTTTGACATGATCGTGGCAAGTGGCCGACCCTAGTTCTTGCCTACCCCCTTGAAATGAAGCGCTACTATAGCAGAACCACCATAAAACAATACATATATTGAAAAAATTAAACAAAAGTTATTCAAAAGCCGCAGAATAAAAGTTTTAAATGAAGAACTCTGTTTGACGAGGTAGTAAGCCAATTTCATCTGATCGGATTAGACCTTTATTAAGCCTCTCCTCGTCTCCTCAAACCCTGCTGTAGCTGCTAATTATTGTTACTGCAATTATACTATCGAGACAGTCTTTGACAAAGGTTTTTATGGCATTTCTTTGCTGCTTCGAGTCCGCCCACATAACCAAGTTCATTAAATGAAGAATTAAGTATTATCCGGTTCAAATGCTGTTAGGATACGACCTTTTGGATTTGCGTTACGCGACAGTGGTGACTTGTAGGGTCAGAAAATCAGTTAATTTATTGTTTTACAAGTATCAAGGCGACTAAAAACTCTCACCGGTCTAGAAACTTCGGGAAGTACCTAGAAAGACATCGGAAGGTACTAGAAAACTATAGAACATTCCATAATATCTTCTGAAAGTACCCAGAATCACATCGAAGATACTTTAAAAGGAATACTTTCGATGAAGTTGCATTCGTCACTCACATGTCACGCGCTTTCCCGACAGCGTTGCTAACGGTACTCACAGGCGTTAGTCGACGTCATATGCCGCTCCATTCCACTTTTGGAATACGACCTTTTTTACTTTTTTAACTTTAACTTTTTTAACCTAACCTAACAGCATTTGAACCGGATAATAATGCTTCAGTGTTAAAAAAATATACGTCAAAGACATGACTCAATGTCAATTAGCTTAGAATATTTTTGTCACAGTGTTACATTTTTTGAATGACCGCCGCTAATTAGTCTGAACGCTTAAATCTTATAGATTGGTCGATTCGCGCCTAATGGCATTCATATGTCAAAACTGTCAAAGTTCAACTCGAGCGGTGTTGTTTGCTAAGCGACGCATCGCGCTTCATACGAGATCTTACGTTGAGGTCGGCAATAAATATAATTGTATTTTCTTATGAAGGTCCGATAACGTTCGTCATCACAAAAATAATTCTCAGACTACTGTTAAACGTAATAATCTGTAACTATAAAGGGTATATAGAAATATTCATGTAGATAAATATTTTCATCCCTCAATAGGAACCTCGTTCGCTTTGAACTTTTGCTCACTGAAAGTGGTTTAATTTATCGATACCACGTGTGCCCAACTAAAGATCGGCGATTCCAAGCAATGAGCTATCTGCACCTCGGGCATTCCTACCGACGACCGATGCATGATTTATTCAGAAAAGCCAAAATCAAAGTGACGCAACTATAATTATAGCGGGTGGCGCCCCGCGTCACAAATGCGTCCTAAAATGCCCAGTATTTTGTTCGTATTTTCATAATTGGGCGCGGGGGGCCGCGGGGCGTCATCGCCCCTCGCCGGGTATTTAATGATTATACGCTGACTGCCGGCTGATTGCCGGGTAGGGGTGGGACGCGCGATGACTTTTCCGGCTATCGATAAAAGTTTGACTCGTATCGGAATCAAGAACTGCTTTATTATTTATTTAATGATGCTCATATATAGTTATTTACATGCGGCAGCTGCAACGTTGCGGAAACGTCAGGAATTAAGGTAAATAAGTTTTACCTAATAAATAATAGAGATTACACCCGTTTAATATTATAACTAATAACTGCTTTTATAGAACTCGTTAGTATTTTTTACTGACGCGGTGCTCATAAAAGACTATAAAACTCCTCCTTTTAAAATTAGTAAAAATGATAAATCTGCTAATAAAAATATATAAAAACTCTTAATACTGTGAAAGGGTGATTAGAAACTGAAGTACGAATAGATATGAAAAGTGGAAAAACGTTTTTGTCACCGATTTCCTACTGAACTTAAAACTATAAATAGATATCGATATCTCTTGAAAGATATGTCGACCAGATCATTTATATAGAGAGACGTTGCTATATTTCGTCGCTGTAGTGAAGAAAACTACTATCGAAATTACTATTATTATTATTTATTTGGTAAGCTTGCAGTTGACATTATAAATGGACAGATACTTAGTGTAACTATAAGCTAAAAATATGTTTCCGCATATGGTAACAAATTGACAAACATGTGCACATTTACGAACCAAACGAACTTTAACTAGCGGAATGAGTACGAAATCGCACAAATTCAGTAGTTGCATATATTTATGGATGACCTGAGTCTCTACTTTTCATGGAGATAAAGAGATTCTCCTTATACACCCTGTATATTACGGAGTAGGTGCAGACGCGCAGTAGGGTATTCCGTTGACACTCGTATCTAATCTACCTAGGTACATTTGACAGCACATCAATCTTTACATGCGTAACCTTTGCAATGAAAATGTAAATGGTGGAGCCGCTGTCGACTGTCTCTAATCAACGGACACGTGTAGGCCTAGTTAGTGTTAAAAAATGTCATCTGAGTTGGTCTCAACTAGTGTTGGGCGAGAATGTGCTCGCGTGACGAGAACTTAAGATTGGAAAAAGTGTGTGTTCGCCAGTGTATTAGAGAAGAAAGAAAGACATTTGTTGGGACGAATTAATACATCACAAGTAACATAAACAAGTACAAAGGAAAAACAAGTCACATAAATACAACATAATACAGGGCAAAGTCATAGCATCAGAGTGCATTCTGTGGTGTGTCAAAGTTGCCACAAAGGGCATCTGAATCAGCATTGTGCTGAGGGTGTGAGCATAAGAAGGTATATCGCTGTGGCAGTCTTTAATAGATGCTACTGGTACTACCTATCTGTGCTCGAAAACAATCCAAAAAAATAATTATACAACGTTCTGTTTATAAAGTTTTGAATAAAACCACAGTGTGATATAGGAAACAAATAACGCCATCTAGTAGTCAAAAACAAAAACAAACAGTACCCTACAAACAGTATACCTATATAGTTGTATATAGTCTTTGGTGAAATTATACACAGTAATCCCAGTATATTAGTGGATTATAGTGAATAACTGAGCGAAATTAACGGAACGAAGATATCATATTTCAATTTTTTATAAGGTAAACTCATGCGAGAATTTTCCCGGAGTACATTCTCGCCGGCCTATCTCTAGTCTCAACTCACATATCTAACATGGATGGAACTGACTGATGATATTTTTTATAGAATCAATTAAAATAATTACAGTAGGTATTGCCAGGTGAATCTACCACTACCTGTGTCTTGTGTGTGGTTCTGACGTCCTTACGAGTTTTAAACATGAGTAAGTAGTGTCCGGAATGTATATCTAAATCATATATCCTAGTACGACTTACGATTTACCTGATACCTAGTACGCTTAGTTTATCAGCGATAATAGGCCGTAACGTCCCACTCCAGGGCACAGGCCTTCTCTCAGAGAGAGAGAGAGAGAGAGAGAGAGAGAGAAAGAGAGAGAGAGAGAGAGATATCGCAAGGATCTGGGCCGCAACTGGTTAAAAAAACTTTAATAAAATTCGTTTTGGCATCGACACGCTAAGAAGAGAAGAATAGTTGGAGCAACGAAATTAATTTGCCAATACACATTTATGTAAAGTCAAATTTGCCAACCGATTGCTAAGTAATCATTTGATTATGAAGCGACCTACTTTTTTAACATATCTAACAATGTTATGAAAGCAGAATGTTTTTGATGCGGCGATATTCTTTGATGATGCCGACAAAGGTAAAGCCGACTACAGACGTGTGACAGAAAACCAGCTCCTACTTTACTTTACGTTTCTACTTTAAATTACCGTATAATGTAGGAGAAAATACTATTTAATGCTATGAATAAAGAGTTACTGATTGAAGGTAAATGAAAAAGTTTCTTTTTAGGGTTCCGTACCCAAGGGTAAGGCTACACCTATTACTAAGACTACGCTGTCCGTGCGTGCGTCCGTCCGTCCGTCTGTCTGTCGCCAGACTGTATCTCATGAACCGTGATAGTTAGACAGTTGAAATTTTCACAGATGATGTATTAACAACAAATACTAAAAACAGAATAAAATAAATATTTTCCCCTTTGTGGGAGCCATACAAAAAACGTGATTTTTTGCTGTTTTTTGGTCAATAGTAATAATGGCAACAGGTAGACGCTTGAAATATTTAAATGTTGTATTGATAATGGTACGAAACCTTTCGTGTGCGAGTCGGGTATGGACTTGGCCGGTTTTTTCGTAAATGAAATGCGTTTACTATTTTAAATTCGCACATCTATCTAAATTCCTACGTGCACATTTTTTCTTTAAGTTATCTTACTTTCTCTACACTTATCTTTTGGAGTAAATAGTGATTATTATTATTTATATTTGGAACACTAGCAGTTTAAATCTGATATGTCTATATCTTATTGGTTTTAATACACATCATTCAGGTTTTTTTGTGTTTCAATTTAATACAATGCTTTAATTTTGCGTTTTCTGTTAAATAGTCCTTCTATTATTTTGTCTCTATCCATCAGTTTGCCCAAGACTCGTGATTGGGTTAGGTATTTGGCGTTTTCTTAGAATACGTAGACACCGGTATTAAGCAAACTTGCAAAGTGTTACATCACATGAAGTGGGCCATTTTTTGGAGCAATTGCGATTGAAAGGTGTTAAAATCCTTCGACTTTGTAGCTTTTAATAAAACATTCTTCATTCTATCAATTTAGTCAAGTTCCTTGCGTGGTTAAGTAATCATCCCATTTCCAGTCTTGTTATTATTTCAGCTCTGCAAGTACCTTCGTTCACCCGACTGCCTTTTGAGGAGCTCCCTTTAGGGAGCTTATTTTATATCCACTTACTAAGAAGCCCAAAAATAAAAAAACATCGACAGCCGAAAAATATCGACACCGCGAAACTATCGATACGTCACTGATCGCAGCGCGGTTCGATCGCTCGCGGGGGAGGCAGCACTACATGGGTACCGGGGGTGGCGAGGAGCACACGGGGGGTCGGAGGGGGCCAGGACACACCACAGTACATAGCCCGAAGTACATAGGCTATGTATCAACACAGGTCCCCACATAGGCGGTGGTAGCGGCCGAAAATTTCCCAGTTATTTTGTATCGGGGGTAAAACTAGGTTATACAATGTGCGAGTTATTCGTCAGTGTTGATAAGCTTCGGGACCCTGGTACTGTCCTGCTCGTAGTTTTATTCACCTGAGAATTGCAACCAACACCGACGTTAACGCAGAGCAAACATTGCTATTTAAATCCTGAGTCACCAACCCTCCCTTCTTTCGGCAGCAAACAGAAACAGTTCTAATATCAAGCTTCAAACAGCGTTTTATCGGTTATCTATCAAATGTGGCAAAGTTTTATGTAAGCCTAATCCACCTTAACACATGTCAGAAGTTAATTCTTGCAGAAAGCGGTGAATGGTCAGTTACCGACAGATGCAATCACAAATTCCACAAATAAGCTTTTGAACTTGTTTACAGATAGTGAATATCGAATATTCCAAGCAACGTGAGTACCAAGAACGAATCATCTATCGAAATCAACTTATATAGCAAAATAATGAACATTCTAAACGAGCAGTCTTTATGAGCGCTATACTAGAAGTTGTAAGATAACCATTTCCAGATAGTATTTACAGCCCATGTCTTAAGGAATGTCCCAAATAAGGTCAATACGGGTCCTAGTTGATTTCCTCTACTAACACACATCTGAATGTCCATTACCCCAGTACATAGGCGATTCACGCACCGACGCATCTTATGTCATTCAAGTGTAATTAATTACCAAGTAGATTGCAATTGCAATACAGACGCGTATGTGCTAAGCGGACATAGACGTGGAAGGGTCAACGGATATTTAGTGCCCGTCCGCATAGCAGATGTGGTCCTTGGCCGCCGAGCTAAGACGGTCGATAGCAGTCTCGTTACACCGCTTGGTGAGGTATACAACCCTGGTCCCTATTGGCTCGCGTTCTGGTCGTATAATCGCAGTATGAAATGGAGGCCACCAAAGTGTTTATCGAAACTATGTGTACTTCTATTGTTGGTAGGTACTATTGAAGTAGCTATACACCCCTGGAACGTAGGTCGTGGGTGTCTTGTATTAGTAATCTAGCTAGGGATCACAGAGGGTGGTGGTAATTTTAGTGAAGACGGTGCAGGGAAATCCGTCTCTAGGCTGGCAATGTTTGTTTAGCCTTTGCTTTTTGCCCTCTACTTTGCCGACGCCACTGTTCGGTCCTACTCGTACCTATTTGTCATATTAAAATTTTCACAAAAAAAATCACAAACCTCGACAAGTAAACTGAACTTTTTTATAATATGCCCATCTGTACATGTCCCATAAAGTTACCTTCGAAAGAACGTTTGGAAACATGAACAGTTCCATGTCATAGAGTTCTTTCAGCCTTTCAGGTCACGAATGGACACTGTTCTTGCAGAAAAAAAAAATTTAAAAGAAAAGGTTGCCAAAGTTAATCTTCAGCGTCTCAACTGAAATTGATGTGCTCGTCGATACTGGCCACTTGTTGCATGCGAATCTTCGTGTGTTTTCGTAAGCGATCGTGTTTTGTTTACGCGGTCGGAGACCGGGCCGCTAAAACTTGTCTCACTTTTTTTCTGTGACGGCTTTTCGTAGAGGTTGTATATCTCAAATTTTCCGTGCAAAACTGCGAGTTGTGTTTAGGAGCTGTCCGACAATTTTAACCACATTCGGGTTTCTTCTCTCCTCTCCGTAAGACAAAATTGAAATAACCCTTACTTCCCCTTAAATGGAAATGTAAGACTTATTTGAACCCCATTCCCAAATCCTCTTGGTCATATGAACAGCGAGTTTTTTTTTTATGCAGCCTATATTCTTTCCACTGCAGGGCACAGGCCTCTCAGAGAGAGAGAGTAAATAGCGATTGGCAACTTCAAGCGCTGAGGTATGTGAACACCTCAGACACTCAGGTTTCCTCATGATGTTTTCCTTCACAGTTAGCGAGTGGTATTGCTACTATAACTTCACAAATGTACATAACTTAGAAAACAAAGTCATAGGTACATGCCCGCACTGGCCAACGAACCTGGGTCTCTCGCTTCCGAGTCCAATTTCTACCCACTAAGCTACCACCGCCTTTTTATTTATTTATACAGCCACTAGATGCTGTATAAATAATTTAGCATAGATAAAAGCCTAATGTCTGTACGTTATGATGTCAGAATTCTCGTGTGAAGCTCATAATGGAACGTACAACGGTTGAAACAGCAAAGCAACATTTTAGCCCCCACCACTCTAATCGAAACACTCTCGCCATATCCTACCTCACTAGTTCGTAAGCGAATCTGTCTGGATTTAGGTCGTTGTCGTTCATTCATTCGTTCTATGCCAGTCGGTCATTCATTCAAAATGTGGGCTTAGACACCGACACCTCTGCTGTGCGTTGGAAAATGCTCCTTGTACGTTTAGTTTTACGGCTGTATTTTAGTCGTGGGAGTTGGACGTGGACTTCAGTACGCAAACTTGGTTTATATCTGCAAATATCGAGTGACGCATATGAGGTTTTAATAGTTTTGGGACTCCTCTTTTGAAACGAATACTATGAAAGACGGTATTTGTCGATAAATTTTCATGTTGACGAAGCAAAAGAGGTCTGTCGGAATCGTGGCAAGCGGCAAGCCTTGGTCATCTGCCTACCCCTCAGGGATACAAGCGTGACTTTATGTTTTTACAGTACTTGTAAGAATTGCTACAATAAAAGAGCGGTGGTAGCCTAGTGGGTAGAACATCGGACTCGGAAGCGGGAGACCCAGGTTCGATTCCCTGTGCGGGCATGTACCTATGACTTTGTTTTCTAAGTTATGTACATTTGTGAAGTTATAGTATTAGCAATGCCACTCGCTAACGGTGAAGGAAAACACCGTGAAGAAACCTGAGTCTGAGCTCTTCACATACCTAATTAAGCCCATACTCTCTCCCTGAGAGAAGGCCTGTGCCCTGTATTGGGACGTATATAGGCTGCTTATGTAGTATTGGAAAACTAGGAAAGTGACGAATAGCCTAACTATCTATGTAGAGAGTCCGTAGGTAGAGGTGCCTAGAGTCAAGGTGAACCCTTGTCTAATTAGCAGCTTGGAAATATTTATTACGCCATGCAAGATGCATAAATAAGCATGTGCAATTGTGCATTGTGCGTAACTTGTAAACGTGGAATGGACCTCACCGCCGGCTGGGTACAGTTGAACGCATGCTTAAGATTAACTGCCTCTATGGTCTAGCGATATCATGTCTGATTACCACGCCGGAGGTCGTGGGTTCTATTCCCACTGGAGGCCGGCGTAGATTTGTACACATGACCACAGTCTGGGTGTGTTTCCAAGTTTGTGATGTCCTTGCCTGGTTTACATGGCACAGTGTATCCTAGTTTGGGAGCAGGGGAAGTGATTGTGCTGAGTGGAAGTTATTACTTTATTATTACATCCTGTCACGTAAAAGGCTTCTTTTTCGGGTGGGAGGGGGGGTTATATTTTCCGCGAATGGAAGTACCTAAGTTTCATTATGACCGCGTGTGTCCCATACCATTCTTTCAGCCTAACGTCTTATGTCGTTTACGGAAAGACAATGACGAGAGAGCGCTGCCAGCTAAGCCTTGGGTTTCCTCACGATGTATTCCTTCACGGATTGTTATTGCTACAGTAAATTCACAAACGTGCGTAATTTCCCGCAGTTTCTCGTATACGAACAATCTGTTCACAGTAGATACAGACTGTTAATCTACGAGAAACTGGGGGTTATCATAGCTACATATGATAAGATAAGATAAGATATTCTTTATTGTACCAGGAAAAACACAAATATAAAATATTTACAAAAATACAGTACAATTGGCGGCCTTATTGCTTATAGCAGTTTCTTCCAGGCAACCCACGATGGAGAGTTGCTGAAGGAAAAGTGAGACGGGTAGTAGGTGCAAACATGAATATTGATTTACATACTTATCCTTACTAATATTATAAGCGCGAAAGTTTGTATACAGTATGGATGGACGTTTGTTACTCTCTCACGCAAAAACGGCTGAACGGATCCGTATGAAATTTTGCACAGAGATAGATTATAGTCTGGATAAGCACATAGGCAATTTTTTATCCCGGAAAAGTCGCGGGCAACAGCTAGTACTTAATAATAATATACTTACATAAACCTTTACATGTCCAGCAGTGGACCTCTTGTGGCTGAATGATGATGATGATGAAACCTTTACATACTATAACAATTATACCTATACATACGTAAAGTTACATAAGTTACAATAAAGTTCTACCAGAGGACGAAAGAAAAGACATATCTACATTCAGGAAATTCATAGAGATGGGTAGTGTAGGACGTCCTCAGACTCGGTGGAGCGATGATCTTCGCAGGGCGGCTGGCAAGAGCTGGATGAGAGTAGCCGAGGACCGTGCTCAGTGGCGTGCTATAGGAGAGGCCTATGTCCAGCAGTGGACTAGCATAGGCTGATGATTATGATGATAGAGATAATAAGATAACTTAGCGTGACCAACAACACCAAAGACAGCATCGCTCGGCGTTTCCACTTGTTCCTACTCAGTTCTCCTACGAGGACCAATATGTCCTTATGCTCCTACTAATGGAGTCACACACAACGAATATTGCCACTTATTAATTACTAGTCTGACAAAGGTATTCCGATACTTTAAAAACGAATACCCAAATGTCGCTTATACTTGGCGAAATTACTGTAGGTAAGTTTTTGGAAATACTTAAATAGTTTTATGAAATTTTGATTATATAAAAATATTTTTTTAATTCTGTACTTAGGTGTATTAATTGCATATAAGGTCACGATAGGAGCGTAAGGACATAGTGGTCCTCGTGCTCTTACCAGTAGGAGAACCGAGTAGGAACAAGTGGAAACGGTCGCAACGCTTATAAACTGCTGTACCGTGAAACGGGGTGATTAGATCTGGAGTATGAACAGAAACAAAAAGTGGAAAAAGTTTTTTTGTCACCGCTATAGTTTTAAAAACCTGTTCAGAGGCTAAGTGATATAAATTACTTCAGCCAGATGTCGCTGTCTGTACGTAATACAGAGAAGTTTGTAAAGAGGTTCGAAATTTCGCCGATGCCTGCACTTGCCCATCAGCTCAGTCGGGAGAGTGCTAGCACGGTTAGCCAGAGACCGCGGGTTCAAATCCCGGCATGGGTGGAATTTTTAGCCTCTAAATAGGTTTTTAAAATTGTCCTCAGCACGGATTAGTGCAACAAAAAGAATATGGCCGCTATAGTAAGTTCAGTTCAGCGACGTCTCAGGATCTGACCGACGTATCAGTCCACAGAAGTCGCTGTAGTTGTAAGTTCAGTAGGAAACCAGTGACAAAGAACCTTTTCCCCTTTTTGTTTCTATTCATACCCCTGTTTACTCTCTAATCACCCCGTTTCACGGTACTCTTATAATAATTACTTTTATCCCCACGCATCAATCGCGTCTTCATTTCGATAGGCTGTCATCGTCCAGGCGGGTAGATTAAAAAAAAACTGGTCAGCGCAGGGACAGCTGCGGCCTTTACGCTCGCATGCCTGGACGGTAGGGATGGGATGTAAATGGTGCTTAAATTTTTTTCGAATGTAAAAGTAAAAGGTAAAATTATTTTTATTATTTTTATATATAATTCAAAGCGGTGGTTATCAGTGTCTGGTGGGCCCCACACTAGGTAAATCCTAAGGTTACTTAAAAATAATGGAAATAAATTATAATTTTTTTTATTTAAATCTTAAAATCACAAAAAATACCAGGGGTCCGTGCACTAGGCTTAGCCTGTATTGTGAGGAACTTAAAGACGAGTACTTAAAGTAATTACATGATTAAAATTTACGTCATTAAAGCTACACATAAAGTTATGGAATAAATTTTAAACTGGAATAAAACTGGGTTTATAAAAATTGAATTATAAAAACAAAGTTTCGCATATAGGTGACCTTAATGCATCATCTACCAGCTAACCTAAGTTTTGTCATTAGGAGGTAGTACCTACAACTTGAAATATAAAATATAATAATTAGTTACATTTATTATTATTATTAATACGTTTATTGCACTTAAGTAAAAAAAATACAATGGCAATGTGGCGGACTTAATGCTCTAAGCATTTTCTACCAGTCAACCACAGGTCGTGCAAGAAATCAACTAAATTAATTAATTTAAATGTGTTTTCTGTACGTCTTTTATGTGTGCAATAAAGTACAAAATAGCTAACAATTTGCTCTATCGAAAATAGTTGTAAAAAATTGTTGCAATAAGCTCCTTGATTGAATAAACTCCTTGTAATAAAAATGCGTCCAACTACAAAGTGATTTGTGTCCCTATGAAATAAGAACTGAACTCAAATATATACATAAGAGCTTTAAAACATGTGGTTTGTTAAAACTAGAGAAAGTGTTTTTTTTTTATTTCACTGAAGTCTAACATTTATTTGATTGACTAGTCATTTATTTGGTTGTCTTGATCAATCAATCGGATTGTGTCAAGACTATGTTATGGAGGTTCCGATGCGGAGTTCGAACTTAGACTTAGCAATCTCAAAGATAACATCAGTAAAACGACGTCATTGATCTATGATAAAAAACCTATTCTAAACATAGGTCTGTGACTGTTTGTGTTAGATATTTCAAAAATGCGCACACAGTATAAATAAATAAATTTGTGTTTTTTTAATTTTCAAAAGTTTGTGTTTTACAACTTCTTTCTATAGTTTTTTTTTTCTCCTATTTTTACATTTGAAATAATTTTATTAATAATCAATGCATCTTTTAATTCAATTCATCTTTGATATAATTTTACTTGGATCTTTCTTCAACTCGTTTGCGTTTTAGTAAATAAAAAAAACTTTGGTAATTTTTCAACACTTGAACATCCCTAGCAGTCGGTATGTACTAGGGGGCCAGCAGTGTAGAGGTATGGCATGCTATATTTAGTGGCTTGTCCATTTGAAGCACTATCGATTTGCGTGCACAGAGCGTTGACCCGCGCGCCCGGCAGTTTCACTAATTTATTAATTAATATTGCAACTGTTATGAGAGCCTGGTACCTGGTCGCCTGAAAATGTGCTGCTTACAGGAAAAATATGTGTCAAGATTAAAATTCATTTGACTCTACCACTAGTCAGGGGTCAAATGGCCTGCGAGTGCAACAACCTCAATTTATTCGTATTTAAATGTAACTTTATTTTCGTTATTTTTATAATAAAAAATAATATTTTCTTTTCTTTTGTTCGCAGGACAACTTAACTCCAGAGCCAGTTGATATGAATGAAGACGACCACTATTCTAGTAAGTATTATATAACCTAACTGGGCTGTCGAGTTTAATAGCAGTAATGAACGAAAAAGCTTAACCTTAGCATTCGATGTAAAGCCACTTGCATCAAATCAATAAAAAAATAAATATAATTGGTATTTTTTGCGTAGTGTTCTAAAATTAATTTTTGTATAGATACTGGCATAAAATACCAAGAAACACAGATTGGCTATTAACTTATATTTTTACATAATTAGTAATTCCTATTCCAAATTCAAATGTGAAACGGAGCTACGGCGCGTGGTTACAGCTGTGAGATCTCTCCATTTTCGATCTCCACAAATTCTACCTCGAATAGCAAAATTTATAAAAATCTGAAGATCAAATAAATAAAGAATTAGTTTACACAGGCTCTTACATTTATAAAATACTCAACCTAAGTACCTACTAAATATTCAAGAGGTTTGCATAGGTAACAAACACCTCTGTATCTCTGCATCATATTATACACTTAAAAGCAATGAACAAAGATTACTAACGGCATCGTTCACTCTCAGAAATGAAGGTTAGCTTTATGAAGTAAAAAGTATAATAAAGACTATTTATTATACATTTATTGACCACTTACAAGGTCCTTCCTAAAATTCGCAATCCCTAAAACATCCCAATTAGAGTGTGTGTTTTACAAGATTTTTTCTCAATTTGATTAAATTCGCTAATAAATTAATAAATACGCTTAACGCGCCCTACCAATGTCGCAGCGTTCAGCAAATTATTGTCCTACAAAGTAACTTTAAAAATCGAGATCCCTATCAAATAAGTACTTTTTGACCCCAGAAAATATCGTTATCTATTTTTGCTATTAGACCTCATACTTAAGCCGATGCTTTGCGATGATGCTAGGCTTGCCGGATAGATATACAGCCGTACCCCCGCGCCATGCTAACCCGGCCGATTATTGACTGGCTCATGTGATCTGGTGCAGGTCAGGCCTTCGCGAAAGACGCCGAGAAGTTGAAAATGATGTTGTTGGCGTGGAATTACCATCAAGCGCAAGGTAGCTATATGTATTATATTCACAATCCCACACAGTGTATGTTTACCCTTAAGAGAGAGAGCCGCTAGTCTGTTTGGCAAACGCAGCTTGTTTTTAATTTACAAACTACATGTCGGATAGCAATGAAACTTTACCAATATCTCAGGAAAACCCTAATCGAGGTTTGGCCATACTTAGAATTGACAATTTATGAATGGAGAAGAAATTAGAACATTTCCCTCATTCATAGAACTTTTCAATTAGCCTTTTTAGACCTACAATCATAGAACTTTTCAATTAGCCATTTTATATATTTTATTTTTAAAAAGAAAACATTCCTTTATTTTTAAACAAAAGCAAAACTGCTTTCTAAAATTTCTGAAAATCGAACCGGTTTTAAATTAAAATTAAACATCATGATTTGTTAAAGAGATCTGATTTCTAAGATTGACCCTATCGAATAATGCTATAAAAATACAGGGTGTTATTTTTTAGACCCACATTCATAGATCATGTCATATAAAATCGGCATGGCACGTAGTTTGTAAATTAGAACCAAACTGTGGAAATTGCCGCTTGGGGCACCCCTTAACCTCTGTTTCTCATCCGCTAACATCTTTTAACAATCAGTTGGCCAAAGGTCGGACAAAGAAAATTCAACCGAGAACTGTCATTCGTCTATTGACAGATTTTAAGCGTACGAGAAACCGCGGCTTAGTGACTTAGAAGTGGCGTGGTTTTGAACGACTTAAGGACTTTCCATATTAAGACGGGCCGGCGACTTGAGGACGTAACATACACTTTTGCTGGGATTCCCTTTTAAGTATAAAGTACCTGTGCCAGGGAAACCCGCAAAAAAAGTCCGGCCACGTGCGACTAACTTCGTAAGTATTTAAGGATTATTTTAGATAGAAATCGTGCCGCCCGCATGTCACCGGCCCGTTGTAGTCCGAATAGTCTTTATTCTGAGAATTTACCAGAATTTGTTTGAAATCAGTGTACTTTGTACCCACTGAGCTAACATGCACGCTTTAACGTAGTTGAGTTGAAATGTAACAGGTTCGGAGACAGACGCAATTGATATATTGTAAAGTGTGTTTTTGTTTTCTTTTTGTGTGTTTGTTTGTTACACTTTATTGCACAAAATACAAATTTAGTACTTAAAAAACAGGCTTGTCTCAGATTATGGGTAAGGGCGGACTTATTTCTAGAGAAATTTCTTCCAGCCAGCCTTGGTGTTTAGAGTATTATGTTATGTTATCGATCTAATTTCAAAATGTCATTGATACGAGTACTGTCGGTTCGATTCCCGGTTGTGGCAAGCGAAAGTTTCAAAAATCTTTAAATGCAGTTTTGCTTCTTCTAAAAATAAAGAACCGTTTTCTTTAATAAAAATTTTATCTCCAGTATTTAGAGGACTTTCCCTCAAGATGAGGTTCTCAAAAAAGAGTACACCCTGTATAAGTGTCACCTTTTACATAAAGACCTACTCCATTACCCGCCTACTGCAGAAAACCGCTTCGAAAACCGCCCGGTACCAAAAGCAGTTGTTTTCATGTCAAGACGAATATTTTATTAGAAAAAGCCGGTTGCATAATAACGCCCGCAAAAAGGCTATTAAGTCCCACCCGATTGGCTATTTTTGCTGCCTCGGGCTAGACTAGGGAGAAATAAAAGGACAGTTTGAGTTTGTGTGATGTCATATCACATAGCTGTGCTACCTAGTAGCATGGATGGACTCAATATTAGACGGGTGTATCCACACAACACAAACACTTGTCGTGGTCCCAAACTAGGATAATCTGTGCTATGGTAACCAGGCAAAGACATCATAAACGTGGAAATACATCCAGACTGAGACCATGTGTACAAACCTACAGTGCTCCCCAGTGGGAATCGGAACCACGACCTCAGGCAACAAGGCAGTCAATGCTTCACTGATTTCACTTTGTGAAACAACTTATTCATTCATTCACCACATGTATCTCCTTCACCGTAATAGTTCATACTTCACATATTATGATTGTTATCACAGAAGAAAATTCTTATTAATTTAATCCATTGCATTACGAACCAAAATTAACTCATAGGACTTTTTCTCTACTGCCGTTCGTCGTTCTCACGCTATTAGTAGACAAATATCGTAATGACATTTTAATTTAAGCAATAAACCTTTCTTCCGTCCATCATCTTAGGATTTTATTATGTTAGTCATTCATTGTCATTTGCGAAGTAACGCAAGAGCTAGAACGAAACGTGAATGAACGAATGAGTTGTTAAATGAATGACTTATTCATTGTCATTTGCGAACGAAACGCGAACTATGAAGTACTAACAAGGACAGTAACTACTTTCTTTCAAGGAAATGAACTAAATAACTCTTTCCTTCTCAATGAAGCGTTTGGCGCACATCTATCTACTCAATATTCAGCGATAAGTCGCTCTGTCTCGCTCCTCTTATTTCGAAAGAATGAGACATGAGACAGAGAGACAGTCTGTCTAGTGCTTGCTTGTCGAATTTTTGCAAAAAGTATGGGGCTACCAGATACCTTCAGCTGTACTCAGAAATAATACGCAGAACTAACAATTTTTAAAGTTAACCTGCATAACCTGTCCCTTCTGCATTTATTCTGAGATCAACCGAGCCCATATTTAGTCAGGCCATTTGACCAGGGGCGCAGAGAATTGCAGGACACCTTCTCGAATTATCTCTAAATAAACTGCGGCTTGACATTTAAGAACGCAGATGCACCGGGCCCCCGCAAAATGCGCTTGGTTACCAACGCCGGCTAATTTATGCTGCTCGCGTAGGTTTTGCACGCATAGGTAATACCACGCAAAGACAGTCTTATGTAGTCACGATTCCTCTCAGATCTATTATATTATTTTCCGCTTCGTATATTTGTATGTTTTAGGTATTATATTTTTATGTATCTCATAATCTATATTATTACATCTGTTCTTTTATTCGCGACTTTATCTTTTGACACTTCCGTATGCCTTGTAGTTATTTTCATACACCTGCGGTTGACTGGTAGAAAATGCTTGTAGCATTAAGCCCGCCGCAAACTTTGCTTATGTGCAATAAACGTATTAACAATAATAATAATTCCTTAAAACACTCCTCAGATGCAATTTAAATAGACTGTGGCAAAAGGGAAAGATCCTGCATCTGGGCAGTGTTACAGAGAAATCGCATTTTATAAATAAGACTTGAGCGTGTCGAACAAAATTCCGCTCAAAAGCGATACATTTTCCGAGATATTTTGTAATTTTTGTTTTAATCGAGCATATGAAATAATTTATTGTTGATCGTCTCAAATACCGTATTGTGTAACACTTGGAACCGGCTATGCGAAGCATGCCAATTTGGCTACCAATTTGCTGCCCTACTTTGGAAGCTCGGACTGCGGTTCTGTACCTCATAATAATTCTATGGGCTTAAGGATTTTAAGTGGTCAAGCATGCTTGTTTTTTGCACCGAGATGGGTTTAAGGATTTATTCATTTGAATGTCATGTTCGTAACTTTTATGCACTTTTGGTGTACATGCAGCAATTTTATGGCAGAATAAGTCTGATTTTGTGTCGATAAGCCTGTTACTGCTCAGTATGTTTCTTTAACTTAGGGCCAGCCGCTTTGAGATTGGAGTTGTTTGTAATTTAAACCAAACGTTTGTTAAGCCGAAGAATAGATCTTACAACACTATTCTTTATTTATTTATTTGATTAGATATCTATGGTAAACCAACAGCTATTAGAATAACGTAGAATCTGTTATAGGGAAACAGATATAAAGCCAATATAAAAAAAAAAGTGAAAGTTAGGATGGACGGATGGTTGTTACTCAATCACACTAGAACCAGCCGTCGACGCCTCGGCGGCAGTCGCCGACATGTCAGCGTCGAATGCCGGGACGACGGCTGCCGTCGACGTGTCCACGGCTGCAGTTGGCACTGTCGTTCGCAACGTCCCGCCCGTGTATTAGCGCTCATAGAGAGACTTAAGGCAAAATAAAATTATTTATCGCAATAGGTATTACATGGTATTACGTAAAAAAAAGTACCCGAAACCGGCGTGCGTGCATGCAACGGCTAATGAATGTTGAGGAAGCGAAAGTGATCTGTCAGGATCGTGGCAAGTGGAAGTCCCTGGTCTGTGTCTACCCCTCTGGGATACAGGCGTGAGTTTGTGTATGTATCTCGTACATACATACATACGTACATACACAAACTCGTCATTGTGAAAAACTAGTCAAGAACAAAATAGACGCGGCACTATTTCGTAAAGGTTGCAAGCAAGACGGAAAATAAAATAAAACCAAGATTATCATAACGTTATCCAAATTACCAACAATAAACAAAAATTATAAACTGTTTATTAAATAAAAAAATACAAATTCATTCAAACTCTGGAAGCTAATTCTTCCATGGGAGATTAAAGTGCTTCCAGAGGGTTGCTTATATTAAAGATAATTCTTTAGTTAATAGTGTTACGTATAGGAGAACCAATAGAGCTATATAATATCTACATTTTGTGTGGAAGAAAACCGAACAGAATTAACCCACCTAACTTCTGGTTTCCTGATGCTTCCAGGCCGCAACGGCGAGGCGGGAGAAGGCGGTCCCGAGAGCATGGCCGACCTCTGGGCATCCTACCACAGCGCTCTGGGCTTAGGCTCCAAGCCCCCCAAGCCGCCCACGCCCATGGCCACTGGCCACTCGGTGAGTTTTAAGGTTGAGCAGCGTTTCATTTATGATAAATAATAATAATAATAACAATACAATCACTTGATATCCTGGTGCTTACTTATTTTATTCAAATTAAAGTCCAAATGAAAACGGGGTCGTTTTAAATGTGTGAGGCAGGCGGAAGTGTGTGATGGAAGTAGTCACAGAATTCGCTAGCCAGAAAGATAGAAGGGGTAAAATGAACGAAAACAGATTTTCACGGTAAATGCGTAGAGAAACTAATATTTATTGTAAGCGTAGCAATCGAACTGACTGGCAACAACTATCTGTCTTGGCTGACGTTAAACTTTTCACAAGTTGTTCATAGCCTTCTTGGACTCCCACCTGTGCTTTAAAATAGTGGTGATCTTTGAAATAATTGGTTTGCACAAATTTTACGGATAGTTACTATTCTTTTAAATTTAGCACATTACTGCAGCGGCCATCAAAAGAGGCATTGTGCCTTACTATGTTCAAGACTAATAAACATTTTCTATTTCCATTGATGAACGTTTATATGTGGGCCGGGGCGAAGCCCATCAATGCCTAGTAGTTGTGGCCAAGGCTTGTATAGTACTTTTTAGCCCAGTCATTATATACATTTGGAAAGGCAGCCAAATAACGGAGCAACTGATTTTTGGCTTTTCGATCGATACCTCAATAAAGGTGAACGACAGATGAAAAATTTAAAGGACCTTAATTGTAGATTATAAAAAAAGCAACAAAAAAGTATTGCATCTAAATTTTCGTATCTCAACGGAGAATCGAGTTATTGTGAAAAACTGAATATAACCATTTTTTTCAAGATGGCGCAAAATGCACATAGGAAATCTTGGTCAACAATTTGAAGTTACACTTTAAGCTGTTAGGCTTTTTCCACGCAATATCCAAAATTTGGCCTTCTCGGTTCACAAGTAACGACTGAACTATTTTTTAAATAATGCGCGGAAATTAAAAATAAGTAGTATCTAGGCAGAACTATTACTTTTCAAAATGAATGACAATGAACAACAATAATTTTTAAAAGTATTACCGATACTGTATGTTATGTAGATTGTGTAAGTTATACAACGATTGTTACCAAGAGCTTGCCGATAATCTGCATTAGCAGTTTGGTAAACTGATGAAATTGTGGTTTTTCTTGTTATATTAAGAATAAATAAAAAAAATACACCCCGGAATGTAATGTACATTAATATACATTATAGCTGCCGTGTGTGAAGTGCTTTAGTTAAAATTCACCTAAAAGGTTATAAAAGTAACCTTACATATCGCTAAGCCTGTACCTCAAAAATAAATATGATTGGCTAGATTGGGTTATCCCGGTTTAATATTTTTACACCTTTATTTTTTAATAAACGAAAATAAATAATTATTCGAAATCAAAAAAATCCCTAAAAATACCGCAAAATAAAATCCCATCCCACTTTTTTACACCCTAAATTTTGGGGGAAAACCCCTAAGTTGGGAACCCCGCGAACAACAATAATTCCCGCGTTAAAATGTACATTTGCTTTTTTCTTCAATAAACAGCTTTCTATTTGCAAGCCGGTTCGAAATTTAAATAAAACCTTTGATAAGCTACCTCCTTGGCTGCCATGTTTCGGAGTAACAGATCGTTCCATTTTTAAATACACGACAGATAATATGAGTTTACTATGTAATTTATTTGGCCGCTAAAACACGACAGATATAGATTTTCATATAACTTTTGCCGGCCGCTGTTCGCACGTATTTGGCCAGTACAGCAATTTCAATCAGTTCAAATTTCCAAGCATGTTTGAGGAAACTAATTTTAAATTTTCTTCTACTAACTTTAAAATGAATAGTTGGGAACTGAAACTGGATTCTTGCGAATCGTGACGTTACGAATGCTAGCCTTCGGTAAAATTTAACATCACAGTATTCTGTTAAAATTTACAAAACGCAACATATTGAAGGAATTTTTTTCACTGTTTGAATTAGCATTAATTATGATAGCCATGATTTTAAAATTATTTCCATGATTATAAAGTGCATTTAAATAGGTCCCAATAAAACAATAATTACTAATCTAATGATGAATATGACACCAAGTTAAACACACCGGAATAGAGCAAGTTATGCTATTATAAGCAATGTTATGTTCCGACGTCCAGCAGCTCTCTCTCAATCGTTCTCGATACCTATTATACATACCGTAATAGATCCATGCTCATTTCGAGCCATCTAAGATTGAGCGTGGCCAATATGGCCATGGCATAGTTGCAGGAGATTGTAGCTGATTGCTGGTAGCCGAAAACAGAAAGTAGTGACGTACCTTAGGGAAGCTTAAGTGCCGCAGCGGAAAAGTACGGACTGATTCATTGAATTTACTTTAAAAGAGCGTCTGAATAATTATTTTCCTCTCACTTACACAATAATAATGTATTTGATTGAGTGAGTGAGACTGTGGCTTCCAGTTCCTTCAAGAACTCGTGAACAAACCCTTAACTTTCGCTACAAGTTACCAGGAGCTCATAGGTCTCTAAGGATGGTTCCTTATCACAATTTCAGAGTCCCATCCACATCGGCTCAGCGACGCCAGGCGTGGAAGCCGCCTCCACACACGACGAAACCTCGTCGTCGGACCGGACGAAGGACGACGACGATGCCGGGGTTTCGGATGACGACAGCGATGACAGAGTGGATCCTCAGCATCATGATCCGGAGCGGCTGAAGGCTTTCAATGTAAGTTACTGAAAAGAGCTTCATTAATTCATAAAAAACCTGGCGTTATTCGGCCTTAATTTTCCAAGAGTGGTGAGGTACACTTGTGGTTTGTGGCAAGTGACATTCTTGATAACTTAGAAATTGGAATACCAATGTTTTATTTACAGAGGACATTCACGTCTTATAACATTTTCAATATCCTCAACGTTTTTACAAATAACATTGTTCCCGAGAACATTATACATTATTATCATCCTGGGGCAAGGATGTTATTGCCCTGGGGTCATCCAATGTAGGAAATCAACAAACGGAAATGAAACTGTTAAGGCTCGCAATACAAAATCTATAGAATTACATAGCTTGTAAAAGACTAATCAATCGTCATCTTGTTTTTTCGCAGATGTTCGTCAGATTATTCGTCGACGAGAACCTCGACAGGATAGTTCCTATCTCCAAGCAGCCCAAGGAGAAAATCCAGGCCATCATAGACTCGTGCACCCGACAGTTCCCGGAGTTTGCCGAGCGCGCCCGAAAGCGCATCCGAACGTATCTCAAGAGCTGTAGGAGGAACAAGAAAGTCCGAGGTGAAGGCTCGACCGCGGGAAACGGGAGCGGTACCACTGGAGCGGCTAGTGCTTGGGATACCGCGGTGAGGGTCCGATCGCTTCTTGATTTCTGTTAGCCTAGTACTTTTAAATGAGTTTCCTTAAGGACAATCTGCAGTGAGTCCATAAAGCAGAATTGAATAAATTTTTTAATCGTATGTAGGTACGTTTTTTTTTATTGAGAGAAAAGTATTATTTACAGTCATAAATTAATAGTATCACTGTTTATCGTTAAAAATAAATATAGAATTTGCGCCCAGATCGCCGCCTCTGGGAAGGGTACACAGTATGCTGGCTACGTTACCTCCTTGGATAGCGAGACTTATCCTCTGCCCAAGGTAATATGCAGCCCTGGGGTCCCTGGTCCACGTCGATGAGGCGCGACGATAGTTCTTTGAAGAGCAGTCGTGCCTCGGGCCCCCATGATCCTAGTGTCTCGACACCAAACGGCACAAATACGTGACTCTGTGCTAGAGTCCTGTACTTGCG
Source organism: Yponomeuta malinellus (assembly GCA_947308005.1). Lineage (NCBI taxonomy): Eukaryota > Metazoa > Arthropoda > Insecta > Lepidoptera > Yponomeutidae > Yponomeuta > Yponomeuta malinellus. The sequence continues at coordinate 10,527,408 of OX371017.1, forward strand.
CCGCTTGATGCCTTCTGCACTTGATGCCGCAGCGCCGGCTCTTGTGGGGGTGGCCTGGACGTGGGACGGCGCTAAAATGTCCGCGCGTGTTGCGTCAAAACAAGTACAACAATTCAAAACAAGTAAAATGGGACTCATCTTATTTTGATTGTTACTAGCCTCGTTGGTCTACTGGTTAACACGTTTGACTATCAAAACAGAGGTACAATTCCCACTGGAGGCCGCTGTACTTGTTTTGTACAAATAGCCCCAGTCTGGGTGTGTTTCCACGTTTGTGATGTCCGTGCCTGGTTACAGACCATCTATCTTAGCTAGGGACCATGACAAGCGATTGTGCTGTTTGTAAGTTATTTATTAATTAATTCACGTCGAAATATACTTTCATGTCTGATGCTTTGACACAACAATATTATTAAAGCCACTTTAAAAATATTAGATTGTAAACAAAGGCTTAAGTGATCCATTATTATCCGAGGCAATTTATTGTTGAGGATAAAAATGCACATTTAGGCCTGAGTACACTCTGCTTTTCACTTCGATTGCGAGGAAAATTTCCGACAACGAAATACCTTCCCGATTACAATTTCCGTCAATTTTTTTTTAAAGGTTTTTTTTTAATTTTTACCTGTTACCATGTGAATATAGACTTAGATACTAGTTTTCTGCCAAGTCATAAAAACATTTCGGCGCATTTTTAAACAATAATCAACTCCTATTTTATCTGATTTCATTAATTTAATTATAGAAAACGTATGGAATTCAAATAATTAAAGCAAGAATAAAATAAAACAACAAGTTTTAGTATTCTACGAAATTTTACTGCTCAATTAAATTGTGCGATATATTTTGACGCTGTTGAGCCTTATTGTCTTAGTTTTAGAAGAAAAAAATACTATATACACTAGAGTTTAAAAAGCGATTTTATGTCGTCTACGCACCATTTAAAGTCGAACTTTACGAGCATGAGAAGTAAAAATAAAATAACACCCGATGTAGAGCTACGAAAATATCCTGAGCATAATCAAACCTTGCATTTCCAGGTGCGGCCGACGCCCGCGCACCTGACCTCCGTCCAAGCGGAGCACATACTCGCACAGGCGTGCGAGAACGAGAGCCTGAACGCGAAGCGCATGCGCCTCGGACTTGACCCGGTGAGCCAGCCGATGCCCACCGTGCCAACGCCCATGGTCAGTGTTGACTCCCCGTGCCACTTGCTCTTCTAGTACTTGCACGGCTTTTACCCCTGAAGGGGTAGGCAAGTTAGGCCGGCGTTCGCTATCTGACAGCACTATCCAGTGAATAAGTCCAAAAATGCCTTGGGCCATGACAATTGCAGAGCTATCCATAGATAAATTGTGTGACTGACAAACTGCCAACGCTATCTGACGGCACTATCTATCTGTTTATCGAGGGGTAAGCTCTATCCAGTGCTTAAAGGTATACATGGGGCTAACTAGCGCCATCAATGTAAAGAAAATCTTTTTTTTTTTTAAATTGTATTGTTTGTACAATTTGGATACATATTTCCATATTTACTCACTTATCCAGTAACTTGGCGCAAGTCGACCTTAGAATTACAGTTTCTGCAGTAAGGTGGCCATATTATCGAGCTCTATCGCGGGTGATATAACAGCGCCATCTTGCTTTGGCGAGTAAGAGCGAGATGCAACTTTAATAGAGTTGTCTCGACACATGGTCGTGTCTCCCGGGCTAGACTAACGAGATTATTTTCATAAGATAGAGAAGACTTCTTACAACACACATTTTTTAGTCGAGTTTAAACTTACTACTTACTTCATACGCAATGCAATACTGCCAAGTTTTGAAGTTACAAAATGGCAGTGGAGTGGGCATCCAAAGTATGTTTGGTATTGGTAGTAAGTCAGCCATCGCCAAAGTCATATTGAATCCCTCATTACCGAAACGAAAATCTACCAGGCGCCCATAACTACACAACAATGACCACTAACATTTACTTCCACAGGCAATAGACACCACAGCGTCATCAGCGGTCGCATCATCGTTCCTCAGCTTATACACGGGCGCCATGAACAGTCCAGTATCAAATCCATCAGCTACTTCAACCAATACTAGTTCGCTATCCAACGCTGGGCACAGCAAGGTGGCAGCGGACACTACCAGGCCGTCTGGCAGTCCAACGATGGAGAATTCGTTGTTGAATAATAATAATTTGAAACTGGACAATGCTAACGGGAACGCTGGGAGTAAGACTGCTAGGTAAGACACTGTTTTATTTTCTGGTAATGTTTAACATTTGCTCATCTTGAGTATGCAAGTTGAATTATCTTACCTCAAAACCTTCTCAGAACATTTTTTTTTTGTTTTTGCGATCAGAAAATCATGGGATTTCCTGATCAGTTGTGTTATTAGTCTGTATATTTATAATATCTTCTTATTATTTTTTATGTCAAAAGCGTAGAGCTTTTATTTCTTATAACTGCACGACATTTACCCCTTTTCCGTAATTTGTCTTGCAATTCAGCTTTACAATGAATCACCTAAACTCAGAATGAATTCATTAGTGAACAGATCCAGCAATGTATTGCCAGCCCTGAGAGCTATGCTCCGTTCTACGAGTCGAACTCCTATAGAACAAAATACTCGCATCTCATTGGTCAATGCGAGTGGGTAGAGATAAGCGAAACAATAAGCGAAGACGGTCCGCGTCCTAGGGTAGGTTAGTGGATATTGAAGGTCACGCGCATAAACCGATGGGAGCACCACATGGACGATTTTCTGTGTGAGCTCGTTTCGTGGAACGGAGTTTACTAATGCGTTAAAGAAGAGTGAAATGTCTAATAAACGCAGAATTAACGTACATTCTGATTACGTTATTTCATTTTGCGTATCATAGTGTATAACTTCAGCGCTTCAAATTTCCAATTCGCGTTAAAAGGAATGACTCGAGTGAACTTTCATCCGAGTAAATTGTTCATTTCCTTCGATCATTTTTCTAACTTGTATGGTAAATTCGCCAGCCCCGCCTCATCGCCAGCGCCTCTCTTCAGGCCCTCGTTCCCCACCACGTTTGGGACGCCGCAGACCTTCGGACGACAAAGGTATATTATCTTTCGACCTCCATACATATAAGCTCCAAATCCTGAACGATTCCAATCAATCTAACTGTCAAATTGCATACTGATTGCTCTCGCTCACGTGAGGATTCCGACAGGATCTAGTGCGCATAGGCCTCTGGTGGTTGCGCGTCGGTCGAACGCTGGTCTCTCATTCGAGAGGTCCCGGATTCAATACCGATCGGCATGTACCAATGACAAAGATTTCTCAGTTACGTAAATTTGTACATTTGAATAAAATGTCGTGAGGAAACCTAAGTTTTATCCATATCGCCATAACCCACCATAGTATGTATTATTATGTTACCATATTATTATCTAATATATAAAAATTTATGGTAATTAAGGCCATATATATATATAAACCTCGCGTCACAGTAGGTATATACCAAATATATATACATAAATGTCATACAAATTGGGGAAGCCGTTTCTGAGGAGTTCGATAACAAGTTATCGAATAGAGCATAGCTAGTTGTATAGAAAATATGTTTTTTTATTTGTTGCAGTACAAACAGTAACTCGGCGTCAGCTGCTTTGACCAGTACGGCATTATTGTCGACCCTGTCAGCTTTGCCTCCATCAGGTAATAAATTAATTCAATCTTTATTCGCAAATTTCAGAGGTCGTGGGTTCGATTCTCACTGGAGGCCGCTGTACTTGATTGGTGCAAATGGCCTCAGTCTTGGTGTATTTCCATGTTTGTGATGTCCTTGCCTGGTTATCAAGCACAGGGTGTCTCTGTGTGGGACCAGGATTGTGTGTTGTGCGGAAGTTATTATTATTTTTGTTGTTAAACTCCTTCATTTGTCCTTTATCAAAATTGTTACAATCAGGTTATGTTATTCTACTTTTTTTTCGATTTCTTTTAATAAAAAGGCATAAGACATTAAAAAATTCTAGCGCAAGATGGATGCCATGCAGTCCCGCTTGCACAATATTATCATTTTTAGGGATTATAATAAAATTAGAATACATTGATTAATGTGGTCTGAGGTTTGACATTTTTTATACATTTTTGTTTTCCTCTTCTTAGTTTTTGGTAAGGAAAGTTTTCGAAATTCTTAATTTTAGTATTAAAATTTTACCATCAAATTATTATATTGATTCTACGTTGCAATAGTTGGTATAGTAATTTTTATTATTTTATCTTGTACTAATTAAGGTGATACTAATTAAGGCTGGGTTCTCCGAGCGCACGGATTTGTATAGGGCTTATTGCGCTGCGCGAGCGAATAGTTGGGGGGAAAGTAGGCATTTTTGAAATTACAGAAATACAAATACTTTTAGTAGAATTTTGGCGACCGACGTCTAACACATTCAGTGATAGTCATTTCGGAATATTTTTTATACATAAAACTCAGTACAGCTCAAATACAAGTGATAAGTTAGACTCATGTTCGCAATTTTTTTAAGGTAGTTCGAAAAATCATAAAAAATAATGACCGACGGCCCTAGATAAGACATTGAAAAGTAATATATTTTTTTTTCAGATTTTAATTACTAACCATTAAAGAGTAAAATGTATTCTAAAACACTAATTTAGGGGTAATTTCGTAGAACCCAGCCTTAAATATAAAAATACTATACTATACTTTATTGCACATGAAACATTTAACAAGACATTACATAAGAAATATCATGTACAAAGGGGAGCTTATCTCTGTAAGAGATTTCTTTCAACAAACCTTGGAGAGTCGGAGAAGCAGTAAAAAACGAATCTATATACGTGTACAACATAAACTACATAAAATACAAAATCCCAAATAACCTATTTACAGCCAAAACAAATAAACTGGATAGACTAAATACCTGAAAAAATAAATATATATATAGAAATAGAAAAAATCGTAACATAAGATATCTCGGGACAACTTTTGGCAACCCCTAAACCTCGAAATTCTGACCCCTTTTTTGGTTTCTCCCTCATAACTTCTACACGGTGCATCCTAGCAAAAAATTACTTTGCAACAAATTAGACAGCATACAATTTCGCATTTAATGACGTAATAATTCGGCCAAGCAATATAGTAGAAAACAAGGCCAAAAAGCTAACTTTTTCCCCAACTTTGTGAATGTGGGAAACGGTCACTCTCAGAGAAAAACTTGCCAAATGTAAGCTGTAGAAAACCAAATTCTTCGTTTATTGTGTACCACATAATAATATGTTGAATTCAGTCAAATGCACTCGTCGCAATTGGCAATCCCTCAATTTCCTGTTAAATTATAACTAGACATGGTTTTATTTGAGCTGTAGTGAGTTTTTGATAATAAAAAATATACCAAAAAGACTATCACTGAATGTGTTAGTTACTTCGTCAAAATTATATTAATAGGACTTGTATTCCTGCAATTTCAACTATTCGCTCGCGCAGCGCAATAAGTCCCATACAAATCCGTGCGCTCGGAGAACCCGGCCTTAACTTTCATGTTCACTTCTAGGCGTAGGCGTGAACGCAGCAATGGCGGCGTACCAGAGCGCTCTGCTGTCGGCGATGGCTGCTCACACGAACCCCTTCCCTAGTAGTATCGCCGGTGAGTTTATAGGTTGGGCCCGTTCAATTACTATTTTAGATGTTAACTTCGTACAAGCATCTGAGTTGAGCACAATATGGGGGAGTAAACTTCTATTACTGTCGTCTGGGATCGAAAGCACAGTTAGGTCAAAGAGTCAATTAAGCTTGAAGGCCTAATTTATCTCGAAGACCCAATCAGGCTTGTACCGAGTTAACTCAAAGGACCAGTATAGCTCGAAGGCCCAATTTCTGCCGATCTATACTGAGTCCCTGGTATACTAGCAGAACAGCTGAATCAAACATATCTATTTTAAAACTTTATATATTGTCGAAGTTTTTATATTACTTATACCTACTTTTAATATCAACAAAGTGGTACTATCCTAACCCATATTGAACTAATTAACTTTCCAGCGCCGACGGACCTGTCGCTCAAGAACGTTTCGACCTCCACGCCTCTCCACGCGACCTCCACTCCGTCCCCACTGGCCGCGGCCTCGCAAACAAAGACCTCCTTGATGTCCCACAAGCTATCGGGCGCAGAGGTGGGCGCCGTACGGCAACTCATAACTGGCTACCGCGAGTCTGCTGCTTTCCTGCTACGATCGGCCGATGAGTTAGAGGCTTTACTGCTGAATCAGGCCTAGGACAGCGCCAAGCCGAAGAAGAGGAAGACGGAAACAATGACTTTTTCGTTCTACGACTAGAGGAGGTTCTGTAGTGATGGTGGTCGGATTTGAGACGGAATGTTTCGTTTGTGATGAAAATGAAGATTAAGATATTTTTAGTGACGTGGATTCAAAACAAAAGAAGGACTTTTATGAAATTGTTGTTGAAGTAAAATGATGTGGTGTCTATCGGTTTAAATAAGGTAGGTTTTGAGTGATTCTTTTGTCTAATTGTTAAAATGGAAACGTGTTTTGTGTTCGTATTGGTATTTATTTGTGTAAAACAAAAAACAAACTCTGATACGAGTTTGTGGTTTAACTATTTATTGCATTCTAATTTGAAGTTAAAGATGCGACGAGTTGAATACTTAAAACATAGGATGTTCAGATGAATCCTAACTAGTATATAAGGACGAAAATTTCACTAATAATTACAAGGTGATTTAAATGAAGTGGCGGAATTCAAAAAGTTATTTCGGCGATTGTACAAAACTGCCATATTAAAAAAAATGCTAGAAAAACGTTGCCATTTGAGAAATTACTCGTTGAAAGAGTACAAAAGTATTTTTGTGTATAAAAATTATAGATTATAAGAAAAGAGAAAATCAGGGAGATTTGTAGTCTTTAGGAATTAATAAACAAAAAAACTATAAGAACGATTATTGTGTGGTGCAAAACTATTCTTAGGTTAGTCGGTAAAATTCATCGAATTATTTTTGCTTGTGAAATAAAAGCAGCCGGAACTTATTATTTTGTCACTTTGGAGTGCGAAAGATGTTTCGCTTACTTTATATTTATCTTAACTAATTAACAGAGTTTAATGTTAGTTTTAAAGTGGCATTTTAGACGTAAGAAGCACGAATTTATTTGTTGTTTTGTATTATAAAAAATAGCTCTGTAGTTCTATTAATATTGTGGATAATATATTTTTAGTTTATCTCCTTCATTTTTTATGTCTATTTTAATTAAATGTCAGATCCAGTATCTGATATCGGTTCCATCCAAATTTTTGTAATTATGTACTTAAGTTTATTTTGCAATAGATTTAATTATGTATGTTGTAAGGGCATTCAGCTACTCTTATGTTATTCCAAATATGATGTAAGTACCTACTTCTGAGACTAGTAATTTTTTCGCTTGCTCCATTCGGATTTGAGTGTACATTTTAAATTGTTACCATAGAGTTTATGGCCAGCTACTTTAGGTAGGTTATATAAAGTTAGTTTTACTGCTTAATAATGAAACAAAACATGCAATTATTGTACAAAAGAACTGTCTCTGAATCTTATAGCTTACTTACCTACCAATATGTCAATTTTTGTTTTTGTTATATTTGTCTTATTTTTCTGTACTTAATGGAACGTAGTTATCTCTATGAAGTACCCATTACTTTTAAAAACCATGTGGTCAGTCTTAGTTGGTTCAACTACATATTAGCCAGTGTTACTATTAAACTACAATAAGAAATACCTACAAACAGTACAATAGTGTTAATCAAAGTTCATAACATTACAAGCTTCATGTATTTGCAAACTAATTTTCTTCTTCACAAAATATGGCAATGTGAAAAAACAACGTAAGAACTAGTATAGAACTAGTTAGTATTTGAATGACTCGCGAAACTCACGCATAGTTTATACATTTAAGGGGTCTAATCGCGATTATTTATTAGGTAAACTTAATTACCTGTCTACCAGTGACCACGGCAACTGCAGCGTTGCCGAGTCATCGGCAATTAAGGTAATTAAGACCCGATAAATGTACAACTAAGTTACACATGTTAAAAGTACAACTTTTTAATTAGAGTCAATAATATTTCACATTGTCTAAAAATAATTTCAGCATAAGACGTCTGTGCACTTGTACTTTGTGTCAGTTAAAGCTTAAGCCAGTTTGAAATTAAAATAGAAAATTGTAAGATCACTTTTGAAGACAAAATTGCCAAAGAAATGAATTAACTTTATTTTTAAACTTATGTTTTTACAATAAGGAATTGATAGTAAACTACATAGTTTTCAATGTTTGGTACTTGTACTGTTTTAATTGGTTTTGTATAGGTTTTTTTATTAGAAAACTAGACCATTCCAATGCTAAGAAAAATTTTTGGATGTGATCAGAATAATAGTAGTCAGATGTAAACTATAATGCCGATAAAAGCGAGAACCTGTAAAAAGTGTGTACGTATAAGGTATAAAAAGTTTAATAAGATTTTAACTATGCGGTTGACAGAACATTGCAGAAAGGTAAACGATGGTGGTAATACGTTGGATATTGAAATTGTTAGACATTAAAATATATTATTATTACCTACTAGTGTTGTAAAGAGAAATGGTTTACAATTATTAGTTGCGGGGAAAATACAAAGGGAGAATTAAAATTAAAAAAACAAAATGGCGATTGTTATAACTATTAACGATATGAGAATTTAGTTATTAATTGATATAATTTTGCAATTTCAAAATGTGAGTTTTACAATTTTGAAAAGAAAATATTAAATATGCTCATATACAGAGTCAATTGTTTTATTTATAGCTCACCACTATACACGATAACAAAATTGGAAAACAAAATAAGATGTACCTAGGTGAATTAGTTTCGTACAAGGAAACCTAATGAACTAGCATAGTATAGGTTAAAGCAAGGTGCATAAATACAACGCAATCGACTTCAATCAATCGATTGCTCAATAAAGCCACCAAATAAGTAAAACACATAAAAAAACTCATAAAACATTGATTCGTTTTTCTGCGCGATTCTGCAGAATATGCAGTCAAATGTGAAGTAGCAATGAGGTTATTGCTATTGCTGTTCGCAGTTTGCATTCAACAGTTAGCCGGGTCGGGTGTAATAACACCAGATCGAAAGGACCTTTTCACCTATCAGCCAGTGAGAGGGCCTCTACAGTCCAACATTAGAATATTGAACGAGAGGAAGCTACAAAAGAAAGTAATTTCGAAGCAACTGTTCCATCAGAAAGCAGTCTTTACTGGGAAGACGAAGAAAACGGATAAGCATCATAGAAACTACACGGCATTCTCTACAAAGAAGGCAGACCTACAACACGATGGGTACACTGCATTTCCGCCTATGCCGCAAAGTAAACGTGGCATACCTGAGAGCAAGTACTTCCAAGTATTCCAAGACGAAGAACATTTTAAGCCTAGCGTCAAAAAGGCTCTAACTCCACTCGTGAGAGCCAAACGTTCCGCTAATAACCAACGAGGGCACCACTCTAAAAAGGAAGCCAAAAGAGCACAAAAGGTGTTAGAAAGTAGAAGACCTGTCTATGAAAAAGACTCCGAGGATGCGCGACGACGGTCTCACCACAAGAAGTCGCACAAAAAACATAAGAAGCACGGAAAAAAGCATCACAAATCACGGAAGCACAAGAAGTCAGGACACCGACACGTCAACGCCAAAGGTAATTAAGTACACGAAATAAACATAACAAACAGTTTCTAGATATTTTATTTATCTACCCCTCCTCTGAAACCCAGATACGGAGAAATCAGATAAGCGGAGTACCAGCAATGAACAGGCTCACAGAAAGCGCAACGATACCAGAAGATTGTATGCGTCAAGGGACGCGACCATAGATCAGTTCCCATACGTGGTGTCGATCCAGAAAGGCGACGAGCACTGGTGCTCGGGTGCCCTGCTTAATCCCAGAATCGTGGTCACTACGGCTAATTGCGTTTGGAAGTGAGTATTCTTCTCTATCCAATTAAAAACTATTCCCCTCGGATATTAAATAAATGTAGTTAAAACATTTATTATGTACTTAAAACATTTTTGTCACAGGATCTCATTGAAGTTCAAGAATGTCATAGAAGAGGTCAAGCCAGTTACAGCATAGAATAAGATACTGAATTAAACTAAAGAATATTCTATCTATCTATCTGTGAAGGAAAACATCGTGAGGAAACCTGAGTGTCTGAGGTTGTCACACTACAGTACAAATAAGTTCACACACCTCAACGCTTGAACTTGCCAATTCGCGGTGGGCGCGTGCAACATGCGTATGTTGATTAAACCCATACTCTCTCTCTGAGAGAAGGTCTGTGCCCTGCAGTGGGGCGTACATAGGCTAGAGATATAAATAGGGTTTTTATTCTGCAAAAGCGATGCATCAGAGCCATTTGTAGTGCGTCACCCTTAGATTCTTGTAAGCCTCTATTTAAGAAATTGAAAGTACTGTCGTTGCCAAGTCTTTACATATACGAAATCGCATGTTTTGCACACAATCACCCGAACATTTTTACCAAATATTGTAAGCAATACTAATTCAGTACAAGACATCCAAACAAAATTGTCTATCCGCCATGTAAAACTGAATTTTGCCAAAGAAGCTGCTACCGCATGCTTTTAAAAATTTATAATAAGCTTCCAGAGACGCTAAAACGTTTGCCACTGACTCGCTTTAAGCCTTATTTGCGTAGATGGCTTTTAGATGAATGTTTTTATACTGTCGCCGAATTTTTTACTTTAAAAATATTAATATTGACATTTAATAAAAAGTAATGATGTAATATAATAATAGTGTAAATAGTATTCAATTGTAAATATGTCGTAAATTAGGTAATTATGACATGTTGTAATCTAACGTTATAATATTTACAATGTTAGAATATAACAATTTTTGCATGCCTAGAAAGGTGAAATGTGTAGAGCCGCATACTTAAACTTATCCGACCACCATATGTACGACGTTTTATGCAAATAAACTCATTTCATTTCATTTCATTTCATACATAAAAAATCTGTCTGCCCTGCCCATGAATAGTCTCCTGCTGGGTAGAGACCCCCTTCCCTCTCGGTCACCTATCAATCTCGTCAATTGCTTTTCAATGGCTTTAATAATGTCCTCAACCCATCGGGTCGCCGGCCCGCCTACCGATCATTTACCGAACCTCGGCCTTCACTCTGACTGCATTAATTCACCGACCGCCCTGCCGCCTGACCACATGCCCTGACCATCTCCCCTATAACTTGGTTATTCGCGTGCCAACGTCTCCCACCTTCAATAAAAGTTAGCTAAACAATAAAAGGAAACTATGTACTTACTTATGCACAATTTTTTTACTAAGTAGAAATTACCATCCCCAGGTCTGTCTACTTGTCGAGGATGCACGTACGAGCCGGGTCGCGCAAGTCGGACTCCGGTGGGCAGCGGGCTCACATAGCGCAGGCGCTCAAGCATCCCAACTGGAGCCTAAGGAAGGATCCGGACAACGATGTGGCTATGCTGCTTCTCGACCGAGATATAAAGTCAGTGGTCTATTAGGGTCGTCGCACACGGGCCACCGGCCACAACCCACAGAACGCCGCCTCCGGAATATTTCCTTTACTTTTCATATAGCGTGTATATTGTGTGCACACGTCACGATGCGTCTACGCGTGTCCGCAACGCTGGCGCGGGGGTGGGAGGAGTTAGCGGGCGGAGGTCATCATCATCATTCAGCCACAAGAAGTCCACTGCTGGACATAGGCCTCCTCCATGGATTTCCAAAAAGACCGGTTGGAAGCGGCCTGCATCCAGCGCCTTCCTGCCACTTGGATGAGGTCATCTCTCCATCTTGTGGCTGGTCGTCCTACGCTGCGCTTGCCGATATGTGGTCTCCATTTTCGGCCCCATCGGCCATCAGTTCTGCGTGCTATGTGCCCCGCCCACTGCCACTTGAACTTACTAATCCGCTGAGCTATGTCGACGACTTTCGTTCGTCTACGGATCTCATCATTTCCGTAGCCAGGAATAGCGGAGCTGCCGGGGACTGGGGGCCTGGCTTGGCATGCGGGTTGGCGAGCGCAGTATATCGCATTTTCGTAGGAGGCGCTGCTGCCCACCTTCTGGTAATGGGCGGAGGTCGCTGGGTTGAAAAACAGACGGACGCTCTATTCCAGCCAGCGCTGGCTTGGTATGAAGAACTGTTTATACAGGGCGAATACCAAGCGATGGCTTCGTATAAACAAGGCTTAAGAGCGAGATAGCGAGACGTTTTATCACATTGTCGCGCTCGATGCAGTGGTCGTACTCCCTGGGCAGGTCGTTTCCAGCTAGTCTCCAAAACCTAATTGGTGTAGTATGGGGCGATGGTAGTCAATACTCGATGGCACAATGATAACAGAAGCTGACAACAAAATCAAATTGCTTGGTCTTCTCGGAATGATCATCGAAAGCTGAAGGTGGATGGACAGAAAACCCTTCGCTTCAGACCCTTTATTGCATTAAAAGAAAATTAGACAGATATTTCTCAACCTAAGAGAACAGACGGCGGCCTTATCAATGAAAGTGATCTCTTCCAGACAACCTCTCGTTCGAAAGTTAACTAATCCAATATAATCTAATAAAACTTTCCTAAAGGTTTTCCCATGCGGTCCACGGGGTGGACCTGCCCAACCGAATGATGACTCCCGCCTTCGATGACGTGTGGGTCACTAGTTGGGGTTCGGATCGAGTGAGTAACTGTGATTAACTGGAGTATACAGGGTGGTTAAATGCAGTCCCTTTTTCGTACTAACAGTGCTATATTCGCTTTTCGTGCTAGGCTTATACTCTGTACCTACTTATAGCACAAAGTTGCAAGGAAACTACTTACTGACTATATGTATAATGAAAAAAAAATTAAAAAAAATCCGTTCTGTAGGTAAGGAAATTATATTTGCCAGTTTTCATCTCGTTTGACTTATAACTTTACATAATATGTGGATGATGGCTGTACTCTTAACTACCTACAAAAGTGCTGTAAATTGCTGTAACATGTCATGTAAGTAGATAGAATAAATTCTACACTTAAAATAGGTATAATGCCCGGACAGTACCAATCTTTGCTCTTTACAAAGTTGCTTCGTAGTAATGGTGATAGAAAATTATTAAAGGAGTGTAGGAGAATATCAATTGGTTTTTCCCTCTTATGCTACCTCGTTCTCACCGCAGCGCGATGGCATCTACAACCCTGACCGCGACCAGCTCCAAGTGTACCATGCTCGTCTGATGGATCGGAGGACGTGCAACAACCAGACTCGACGCTATGGCGTCAGTGTCTCCGAAAATTTCTTCTGCGTATCGCAGGTTGGACAGCGCGCGCCTTGCACGGTGAGCTCCTTTGTTCTATGGTTACCTGGTAATTTTTCCACTAACCTGTTCTCGAAAGTTACAGTTTTACAACCGCAGCATGCGACCCCTTACTTTAGGCGTGCACTCTATTTAACCACACGCCTGTGGACGCGGCATAATAATTATGTTCAGATTCTGATGATACAAAAAGAAACCCTGATTTACTTTTGCTACTTGTGTATCATGCTTGCCTGATGAATCGGGTGACGTGAAATGCTGCTTCTGCTTTGCAGTTTGGCGAAATTGTAACTAACAACTAAATATTAAGGTTTTTTTATTTTGAATGAATAAAGGTATAAAAAAATTACCAGCATGGGTAGTACGACGCCGAACGCGTGACTTACACCTTCGTACTATCTATATGATGCAGGCTTCGGCGTCTCCGAGAACTGCATGCCATGCATGGTGACTTTTTTCTATGTTACCCTTGTAACTTATCTATCCACGGCTGAATGGATAATGGAATGGTAACTTTAATTTTGTACAAAGGTAATCGACAGGACGTCGACCTTTCCAGAGAACAGGGGCTGCCACTTGCCACGATCCTGACATATCACTTTCGCTTCATTAACATTCATTAGTCGTTGCATGCACGCACGCCGGTTTCGGGTACTTTTTATCTTGCCCTTTGCTCATCATCATCATCATCAGCCCTTTGACGCCCACTGCAGGACATAGGCCTCCCTCATGGTTTTCACAACCATGAGAGGTTTTGCCATAATCGCCACGCTTGGCAGGCGGGTTGGCGATCGCAGTATGTGGTTGGAATCTCAGGAAGACGCTGCTACCCGTCTCCTGGTAATTGATTTCCTTAGTCGCCTTCTACGACATCCACGGGAGGAAATGGAGTGACGCTATTCTTAATCCGGCGCCACACGGATTCCTTTGCTCATACATCTCCTACTTGGTCGAAGTATGTCCGCCTGGGTCGTCCCTTAGCGACCCAGTCGACTGTCTAGTTGTGGATATGATTTATTTTAAAGCTAGATTGATTCATCCGTAAAATTTTGAGGAGAAGGTGTAAAATAAACAGATGGACTAAACGAAAAATATCAGCTTTCCAACATCATTCTTATATTTTGCAGCGAGATACTGGAGCGCCAGCTGTCAGTGACGGTGTCATCTGGGGACTGGCTTCTTGGGGTATACGCAAACTGTAAGTACCTACTGAGTGTCCATTTACTAGCCCACGGTGAAAACCACATAATTCTCTGTATCATTAAGGAACCATGCTTGGTTTTTTTTTTTTGTATATTTTTGCAGAAATAAGGTAGTATCGTATACCGAACCTTTTTTTAAAGGAACCGTATCGAAATGTTCAAGCTTTATTAAACTAGTAATAATCTAAAGTTAAACAATGACAACCCAGTTTAGCAAACAAATTAAAAACCTGTAAAAAAAAAATTTTTTCGGTTTATTTTTAAAGCCGACTTGCACCACTTTCTTAAATGTGGCTTAAACAGCATTTAACTAAAATTCGTCATACAAAAGTCGATTTAAATGGCGACTTAAGTGACATTTAAGAAGTGGTGCATGTCGGCCTAAGTTATGTTCTTTCGCATTTCATAAAACGAATTCATAGTTCGATGTATGTGTCGCCGCCAACTCATTAAATTAGCAGTCCAATACAACGCCTAGGAAGTTTATTAAGCGGTGGCATTCGATTACATGATTCGATTTTGGAAATCCATGGAGGAGGCCTATGTCCAGCAGTGGACTTCTTGTGGCTGAATGATGATGATTCGATTGCATAGCTAGCCTTTCAGTTATAGTTACAGTATTCTCTAAAACGTTTGACTGCTAAGCTGACCGAAAACTAGCTTCTTTATTAAAATGCTCAATGAAGAGCCGCCTTGTAGTGTAAATTTAGATAATTTAAGATGGCGTCAACACAACAGCTGATTTACTTCTCCGGATTGGTCGTTTAAAAATATTGTGGGTGTAATAAGACTATTTCGATTTAGGGTCCGTTTGCTTAATATTAAGCTTTAAAGCGCGAATTTTTGTCCGAGTAGGCTCTAAGTAGGCCCTCGCCCGGCTAACCGGTGGATTGTAGAAACGTGAAAAAATTCAGGACAGTACCTACCACATATAATGAAATTAAAAGGAAAACTATCACGGCTTAGTAGACTTTACAGGTTAACGAGTAATAGGCGACCAACTTATAAAAAGAAAACTTCGTACAAAATCCATTACAAATTACTTTGTTAAAGTTGTTTGTTCTGTAAACAGTTGAAAACCCATCTTTTTGCGTACTTTCGAATGGTCAATAGGTTCAAATGGCTTAAAGACATGATTGGCGCAGTCGTAAATTGGTTGCTGATAGGTTCAAATGGTTTGAAAACTAACTCAGTGCACCCAATTTCCACGCAGTGGTTCTGGTTACCTCATTGTAGGCACCCATGCAGAGTTGAGCATGGGTGCCGACAATTTGTTACGCAAGGGCGAAGGGGCTGCACATCCCGCAGCGCCGCAGCAGTCGCAGAAGTAAATTACGGTGAACGTTACAGGTGCCGAGGTCACGGAATGAAATGAAATAGCGAGTACTGTATCTTGGTCACCCTACCAAAACAGACGCGCGGTCTAGTACGGACTACTTGGCTAGCCACTTTCAGCCAGGTTATTTAACGTTTTGTCCAATCACACGGCTGAATGACCTTCAGCCCTTTAGTTGGATGCCGCCGCCTAATGAACGTCCTAGGCAGTTAATTCGACGGCTAATTTTACCAGTTGGCGGCGACATATGTACTATCTGTGGGTTAATCGATTTAATAGTAAACCTAGAATTGCAGTTCAATAAAACTGGGTATTGATGTATGTACAATAAATAATATTCTCATATCACTCGTATCACTTCGCAGGTGCGGCACTGAACGCTACCCCGCGATGTTCTCATACCTGGGCTCGCCTTCAAACCATGATTTCCTTATCAACGCGACGCGAGTGCTCATGTCAGACATGCGACAAAGTCCATACCTGGACCGTTTCGAGCCTAGGGGTCCCTTGAGGGTGCCTAGAATTACCACGAGGATAGGCCAATAAACGGCGTTTTTTACGTCTTCTTCTTCTTCAGCATCGGTTTGTCCACTGGTGGCCCACTGTTGGACGTTGCCTCTTAATAAATCCTCCATCGCAATCGGTCTGCGGCTATTTTAGTCCAGCCCTTGCATCACGTAACTTTTAACTCTATCGGGTTAAGTATTTAGACGACTCCAGTGTCAAAATATTGTATTTGTTTGACTGTTCGGAGTAGGCTAAATTAGACAATTCCATACAGTGGAGGACTTACGTGGTCGCACTCCTAGACGATCCTGCAGTAGCACTGATGATATAAAACCATCGTGCGGGTGTGTAAGCGAGAGTAAAGTAATAAAACTGAATTTGAACGCATAGTTATTTACTCGTTTACTTTTTCATTTTACGATTTTCTGAAGTTTCGGTACTTTTGCAAGTGCCGTGGTCTCGGTAGACGGAGGTGATAGGTGTCTTTTTGAAAGCATTAACTGTTACTTTATTACCCTCGGCAAAAAATATTAAGTTACGTTCCAAAAAAATTTTGGTAAATTTTTAAATTTAAATTGGCAAAACAATAATTTTATATAAAGTTAAAAATAGTGATTATTAGTTATTGAAATTGAAATTCAATCTATAAAACATTTATTGTTGCCGAGGGTAGTAAACTAACAGTTAATGCTTTCAAAAAGAACCACGGCACCTGCAAAAGTATCGAAATGTCAGAAAATTGTAAAATGAAAAAGTAAACGAGTTCAGTCATTTTTTATTGTATGTCACTAAAGTATGACCATACTTGGTAGGTATAATAAATAACTTTACTTGAATAAACTTACGCGTACATCCCAGAAAAAAGGAGACTAAACAAGGCACAAGTATTAACTACATAAGTTGGGTCATTTGTAGCAAACGCTGAGCTGAGGTATGTATGTGAACATATTTCGAAACCATGACCTCTCTAGTGTGAGTCCAGCGTTCTATCGCTGCGCTACCACCGCTTCAACTCCTAGTCTCTAGGTGCAATCTTTTTATACGTAGCTAGTTGCACGGCCAACTGATGCAGTATTTGCTTGCCAGCTGGTCCCTGATCGTCTCCTGGCAGGGCGCGGGAGAGTCGTAGAACCCTGCCGCATTCTCTTACGAAGTATTCTAGCTCATTCTCAGTTTGGCGGTCACCTGGAATGGAACGGAGAACGCTTGTTGCTTTATGAGCTCCTGGTAATAAAGAACGACTTGATTATCCGGACTTTTTGAGTGAGTCAAAAGAAAAAAAGATAAGCTGGATCAAAACATACTGGCCACTGGCAATAAAATGTAATTCGTGGGTATAAAAAGTTAGTACATTGTACACCGAGGGGAGAAAACGATCTATTTCTGTTCAAGAGTATTTATATATATTTAAACCCGACGCGCATAGTAAAAAACAGAATTTAACAGAACAAAACAAACTGCCGCGGTTGTTTTTTTTTCGTAGTGCCGAAAAAGGTTGCCAGTCTCATTTCATTGAAAATCGAGTATAAAAAAATACCACCTCTTTTTTCTAATTATATGATACGAAACGTTTTTGAGATTTGACGTTTGTATTTTTTCACTTCTCATGCTCTAAAAGTTCGTCTTTATGTCGTGCGTAGGCGACATAAAGTCGCTTTTTATGCTCTAGAGCATAAAGTAAAATCTTCGTCGAAGACCAAGGCAATCGCTGCAACAGCCACACGAACATCTTTAACTTCATACAACAACCTCTTTATTTTATTTTATTTCGTTTCGTTCGTATTCTAAGACCAAGGCAAAGATACCAACAGCTTTAAATATTTCTCATTGCTCTAATGTAACTTTCAATTTTAATTAAATTAGCATTTACTATATTTACATGTTGCTGTTTCATTTCCTCGCAATCGAAGTGAAAAGTAGAGTGTACAACTCGTCCATAAAACCCATTTTACACTCGACTTTATATCTATCCTCGCTCGCAAGCTCGCTCGGATGGATAAACGTCTCGAGTAAAATGGTGCGTTTTATGCACTTGTTGTACAATCTACTATTTTATGTTCGCTGCTAAAACCAAAGAAACGCTAGCAGGGCAGGAATGGATTTTCATACAAAATTCTTGCCCTGCTACGGAGGGCAGGAATGAAATTCCATATAACTTTTCTGGCCGCACATTTATAAGGGAGAAACTACGAACCTTGTAACCCGTTTAAGAAAGAGCAATGAGACACTTTCTGAATAAAAGTTATTACATGTATAGTCCACACAAGTATTTTTGGCGGTAAAACATAGTCACAGATCGTTTGCACATCGCTTATTGTCTTTACAGTGTATGTGTGAGTAATTGACTAAGTAATTTACTACGCATCACATTACATACGTCAATTACACACACTTACACTGTAAAGACAGTAAACGATGTGCAAACGATCTGTGACTATGTTCACGTTACCCCCAAAAAGATCTGTGCGGACTATATATACATGTAGAGCAATATTGAATTGACATCAATAAAATGTTCTCTACTAGTATCCGCTACTCCACCATCACAGTAAAGTGTCATGTAAACAATAGTTTTCCACACTGGTCGAATAATAATTTACCTTGGCCCATTCTAGCAGAGGCTGGTTGCAAGCACTTATTTGTGAGCCTCGCCAGTTGAGATTTCTCAGAGCTGAACGCTTCATCGAGGTCGAAAAGCTCTAGAGGTGGCGGAGGCAACTCCCTGAACGTTGGTGGAAATACCTGGAAGAAAATGAAAATTTTGTTATAAGTGGGAATGTGAATCCACAATAAATTCCTCCTTCTCTTCTAAGACCTTTAAAGTTATTGATTAGTTTCATCCAATATTTAGACCGGGAAGTTTGGAAAACAATGAGGCAGCGGGCGTCAAATGATGCTGATGATGATAATGATGATCTAATGTTTGGTGTCTACGCTGTCGTGATGAGGAGATTAGGGGAGCTTGAGGGGTCTTGTGGACATCGCGGGAAATGTATACAAATTACATTAAAGGCCATTCATTGAATCCTGACCATTTTTAAGGGATCAGAATATCATGAGTCACTTACAGCTAGTTGCAGCGGTGGCAGAGGAGTTTCGAACTGTGGCGCGATCAGCCGCAAGGGCTCGTGTTTTAGCCCCAGCGCGTCATACATTCCTAGCACTTCTGGCACTGGAATAGAGTAAGTAGAGAAGGTAGAGAACATAGTCTTATTTATAAAAACTCGATTCCTTAAAACACTTCAAAAACGCCGATTAAAATAGTATGTGGTGGAGATTTTACAAGAAAAAGATGTAGCGACAGATTAAATAAACATCGTTTTTATAAATGTCAGAATCTCGTGACACACGGCTGGCTCCAAACAAATAGGTAATTAAAAACTTAATTTCGCAGTTGAAAAGTATATACTCCCATACACCAACTGCTAAAATAAAGTAGGTTTCGTTTTTTCCGAAGAAACTCTAAAAAATCAGATAAATCACGTGATTGTCGTCCCACCACACGACACCACCAGAATCAGGCTACCATGAATAACAAAAAGTTACTTACAGGCGGCCAGGTTAAGAGAGAAGAGTTGCCATTTGAAGAGTGCGTGCGGATGGAGGCCTGTGAGCCGCGGTGGCGGCGCGCTGGCCGGCTCGGGTAGAGGCAGTTTGCTGAGGTACATTATGTCACCTAGGGTGCGGTACTCGTTGATCTAAAATTATTATAGAAGTAAGAGCCTTAGGGCGGGCGGCTTGACAACTTCTGACAGTAGACGAGCCACTAGTCTACAAGCCTCCACCAATCCGGACTTGGCCCCCGTGGTGAAGTATGGCCTATACCTTCCTCAGGGAAGAGACCCGTGCCCCTCGGTGGGGACATAATGGGTTGATGATGATGAAGAGCTTCAATTGAGTATCAGGGACACAGAAACTGTCAGTTCATTAGAGACCCCCTTTTTCGTATGAAAAAACCCAAGGTGGTCTCATTTCCTTTTCGCAAAACATAATATAAACTCACTGTACCTCGAAAGGTTAGGCAGTGACCAGGGTTTGCCACTTGCCACGACCCTGACAGACCTCTTTCGCTTCATCAACATTCATTAGTTATTGAATGGGCGCACGCCGGTTTCGGGTACTTTTTCGCTCAGCGAAAAATGCCATTGAAAGAAAAGAACAGTACATTAAATTTGTATTCTATGGTTAGTTGAAGTGTTTTATTAAATATGTATGAATATTAGTTGTAAGTAAGTTAGTTTAAGTACATTTTCTTCTCATATATTTCGTGTACCTACCTACCTACTCCTTCATCTTTCACTTCTATCCATCCTAGATAGCTTTTAGCGATAAGACCGCCAGTTGTATACGGCAAAACTTAGACGTGTAAGCCTTTTAATGTAAGACGTGTAACACTTTTAATAAAGTGTTCTAATCTTATGTAGTCTTAAAGCTTCTCTTCTCCGTTCTCTTTTTTTGTAAGTAGGTATTTGTCTCGCTTTGAGTGGACCCTATTTGTCTCTGTTGCAAGTTTTGTTTTGCTAATTTAAGAGAAAGGGTCCAGCTCGTTTCTTTTTCATATGCATTTCAACTCTCATTTTTCATAAGTTAATTTCTTTTATGCCACACCTGGCCAAAAAACTTTGAGGCCAAGTGACGACATAAAATTGTGTACACAACACGGACCGTAAAATAGAAAATAGAAGTAGCCTGCGGCTCGGGTCTTAAACTTCTGCGATATCGGCCTTTCTTTATTTTACGGCCCTAGTTGTGTAAATAAATAACTATTTCATCTCATTTTTGTCTTGTTTGTTTGTGAGAAAACAGTACACTCTTTTTTGTTCTTTTCTTGCTTAAACATATGTCTCACTCCGTCGAGAAAAAAAGACGTGTACCTACATAACATTTATTTGGCTCGTTTGAGAGGAAAGGAAGAGTGAAAATGGCTCCTACAAGACATGCTAGTTTGAGTTCATGGGATGAGCGAGCTAACGTCATTTTTCTCTTTAGCACGTCATGCATAATTATGAGAAAGAGATATTTCTATCGGTTCTTTCGCATGATTTTTCTCGCTCGTTTTTGGGAAAACTGCAGATTCGGTTTTATTCTTTTCTTATTCATACATCTGGCTGTCTTACTCTTTCAAGACAAAGGGGCGCGTGCATTTATTTGTTTTCACACCTCCTGCTCGACAATGCCTTATTACGTACCGTCAAATATCATCGTAAAGCATGGCCTTGTCTCTCGAGGGCAATAATAATGAAGAATTTCCCTAGGGAATAAAGTGATTTGAATTTAGAATGTCAAAATTCGCATGAAAACTATGGAGAAGCCCCGCATTGCAATTCGAAATTCGAATTGTTGTTCGAAACTCACCTCTTTTTTTTCTTTTTTTTCTGAAATACTGTGTCCTGTGACCGCGCGAAACACCAACAAAAAAAAGAAAAAAAGGCGCGAATTGCAAATACGAATTTAAAAGTTATATTCAATTTAAGTTGCTAAGCCGTAAAAGAGTGTGGACTTTATATTTAATTTCAGGTTTTAATACATATTTTCAACTTATGCAGCCCTGTCTTTTTATTGTCTCCCAGATGGTGTGAAAAGTAGAGTATTCACCTCTGGAATAAAACATGTCTTAGTCTCGGGCGGTATGAACCCCTCGCTTCACTCAGGACTCTACATAACTCCCTCGCTTCGCTCAGGAGTTAAAATTTAACTCCCTCGCTGCGCTCGCGAGTTAACTCGGAGTCCTTCGCTCCGCTCAGGGTTCAATATGCCGCCCATGACATAATACATGGTTTTATTCCCTTAGTACATAATCTACTATTCGCTTGTTGAGTGAAAAAGAAAATCTCATGCAAGAAAGAGAAAAAAACCCATAAAAAAAGACATGAAAAATGATAACTTTTATTTTCGTTGTCGAAGCAAGTACCAGGGTTGCATAGACGTTCAGCAGGCTCACCTCAGGGTCCTCAACGTCTACCGGATGCAGTTGTAATTCGCCGATGCCGCCAAGGTAGTTGAAGATCAGCTCCCGGATGAGGTCATTGCACTCGCACTCGAGATACTGGTCCGCGAAGAAATGCCCGGAGCCTATCACGAACAGTTTGCCTGAAACGAAGATCAAAAAGGCTTGGTGACATCCAGATATAGAGTTGAAGTGGTGATAGCGCGGTAGGTAGAACGCTTGCGGTTTGAACCTCGGCATGTATAATTGACTTTTTTTTCTAAGTAAGTACGTACATTTATGAATTTATAGTAGCAATACCACTCGCTAACGTTAAAGGAAAACATCGCGAGGAGTCGAGGAGACTTAAGTGCCTGAGGAGTTCGTATACCCCAGCTCTTAAAATCACTAATTCGCTGTGGGCACGCGTGGTGACTAAACTCGACTCTCTCTCTCTCTAAGAGACGGCCGGTGCCCTGCAATGGGACATAATTATATGGGCTGCGTTATCATAGACAGAAGAAGAAGGGTTCCGTACTATTATCTATACAACATTAGACAAAGATCGAATTTGAGAACAGCGCCATCTATAGAAACCAACAAGAAGCGTTTAACATCGAGATGACATCGGCGCTGTAAAGATTACATATATGGCCGCTAGATAGCGAGCGCTGTCTTGATTAGAAATGTTCGTTTTATGGGAGCCCCCTTAAAAATTTATTTTATTCTGTTTTTATAGAGGCAACAGAAATACATCATCTGTGAAAATTTCATCTCCCTAGCTATCACGGTTCATGAGATACAGCCTGGTGACAGACAGATAGACAGAGGGACAGACAGACGACAGGCAGATAGATGGGCAGTGAACTCTTAGTAATTGGGTCCCGTTTGGCACCCGTCGGGTGCCTTAAAAAAATATTTTATTATTTCTTACCACCGCTCTTCTCCGAAGTAAACAACGCAGCGACCGGTCGTCTAACAGGGTAGCAGATGTCGCTGGAGCTCAGTAGAGCTGCAGCAGGCTTCTTCACTGTTAGCGTGGCGCCGTACGGGTACACGAAGTTGGGGGAGGCGGGCTCCTCTCTAGAGACATCCAATTTAGTCATCGTGACTAACACAGCAATTCGAGCAAACTGGTTTTTGAGGGATCACTTCCTCAGCACAACACTGAGTCAGCTGCCTTTTATGGAAACTTAGATACACCACGGGCTACATTTATGGTCCTGTTTTATTTATTCATTTTGTCCGTTGTGTAATTAGTTTTTTTTCTATTGCTGTGCATATTATGTTACTTATCTGCTTATTTTGTTTCTGTGATGTGTCTTGTTGGTATAACAAATGTCTTTCTTCTTCTTCTTCTTCTTCTAATGTAAGTTTCTGAGCTTAGTTTCTGTATGTAGTTTTGTTAGTGGCCAACTCTGGTCTCTGCCTACCCCTCCGGGATACAGGCCTGAGTTTATGTCAGTTTCAATTTGTTTCCTAACTATACTAACTATAAAGTGAGGGCTGTACTCGTAAATACGAACAAAGTCCGAAATCGAGAAAATAATAAGTAGATATCACTTAAAACACCCCTTATATTTTAAGTCCGCTTATAGAACAACCGAAATTTTTTCTCTGAAGTTTTCCCTTAGTAAAAAAAAGTTCATATTTACGAGTACAAGCCCTAATTTTCGGATTAAGTTTGTAGGGGTTTTTTGTACAAACTGTATATATAAGAAAAAAATGGTAACTTACATAGCGCTTACAGTAAAAACATGTCAATTAGTCACATTCTCAAGGCACATACTAAATCCTTGAATTTGATGTGCTATTTTAGGCCAGGTTTGCCAGGTTACTCACAAATAGTCATCCGACTCGCTGGTGTAGGAAGGCATCTTCATGAGCATTTTGCTGAAGGAGCGGTTGAGAACTCCACCGGAGATGTGGCACTCTTTCGGGTGATACAGTTTGTGATATTTAGCTCTCACCACGCAGTCTGAAAACGGTTATGGATTGGAAAGAGGTTCGAGGGCTATTTCTTGTTTTCGCTAATTTTGACACCTACACAACACACCACTCGATACATACGCTAAGTTTAAATAAAAAGAAAACTCATGTTTTAAATTTCGCAAAATAGTTACTTGAATTTGATATGCTATTTGTTTATGCTAGAAACTACAATTTTGGAATTAGACAACATCTTGGTATAAAAATTATTGCTGTAAGAACGCTTGCGGCGAAAACTGCATTTTTCTCTGTTTTATCTTTAACCTTCTGCGGTAGTCTGGTAGAAAATGCATAGTTTTTGTAAACATACTAATTTGCAATAATTCTTAAGGGGCTCCATGCAGTAACTCTAGCACCACCTATGGAAATAAATATCTTTTTTGAAGATCGTTTTTTTCAAAAAGTGTCAGACCAATTGTGATTTGTAGGATTCATAGCCTTGAACATGAGACGAAAAACCCAGGACTAGATAGACTATTAACATTACTTAATTTTTTTTTAATGCTAGTGCTGTTACTGTATGGAGGCCCTTAATGTTTAGACGATAAGTTTTATTTTTTAAAGGTATCAAATAAACTTTCTATCTATCTAATGTACAAACCATTGTTAACGATGATCCCATACTCTTCTAGGAAGAAGTTAATATTAGTGTTCATCTTTTCCTCGCCCCCGTCCGACATAGCTACTAGGACCGAGTCGCCTCGCTCGACCATCATCTTCATGCAAGCCAACTCGTCATCTGTGAACACGTTCTGCGGCCCTGATACCACGAGTATCTTGACGTCTTGGAGAGCGTGTTGGGTTAACTCATCCCGGTTGCTAAGAATAAAACACATTTGTACGAGACTGATGTTACAACAAAATTGGTAAAAAATTGGGTGGTTCTTCCACCGCCCAGGCGCCCCAGGCGAGCATACCTTGCCCAAATAGCGAAGTATAGTCCGCACAGATCTTTTTGGCGGTAACGTAAACATAGTCACAGATCGTTTGCACATCGCTTACTGTCTTTACAGTGTATGTGTGAGTACTCAATGAGCGAATGTACGAAATAGTTTAGCGAGTAGAACGTTAAAGAACAGCGTAGCACGTACCGGATCTACGAAATAGCGTAGCGTAGTACGTATAATTCGCCTAAATCTTTTTGGCGGTTGAGTGAAGTTCGTCAATTCCTGCGCAATGACTAATTTTAGATTTCAAAGGGGAGCTGCGCAGGGGGTCACTAGGGATGTACCACTGTTGAAAAAATCTTATCACACGTCACGCTCTTCGTCAAGTGGTTGGAGAGATAGATTGTTGAAAGGAATGAAAGTACACTGATAAAATTGAAGTGAGAGATATCTATTCAGCTGGACCCTCTACTTCTATGGAAGTCGTAGAACCTCTACCATCCCTTGTATTGAAATTAGTTTTACTATATCTAAGTATGTATTTTTATTCTGATATCTAGTTTATGTAGTTTTTGTTTTTTTTTTTACTTTGTGTAAATAGATTGTTATTTAGGGCATCTGTAGTTTAATTTTAGACCCGGTTTTCTACTGCTTCTCCGATACCCTAAAGTTTGCTTCAAGAAATCTCTTACAGAAATAAGCTCGCCTTTGAACATATTATTTCTTATGTAACGCCTGTTAAATGTCGTGTGCAATAAAGTGTAAATGCAAAATACGATACATAGGTAAGTTCTATTATAATTATTAATTCTTTATTGCACAAAGACAGTGTACAAAAGGTGGACTTAAGCTAATGGAGTTTTCTACCAGTCAACCTGCAGGAGGTACAGGAGAGGCAAATATTGAGGTAGGCGTGCAAAAAAGAAAGAGATAAAATACTTCTAAGTAGGTACCTAATGTATTATAACGAGGGCACATATAACAATAAATATTTCAGCAACGATATAAAACAATACAAAACGCGGTGTAGCACATAGCGGATCTACGAAACAGTGTGGGACGTAGCACTTTGATACCAGTGTAGCACGTAGCGGACCTATGAAGCAGTATGGCACGTAGCACTTTGATAACGGTGTAGCACGTAACTGATCTATCAAACAGTGTGGCGTGTGACTTTATTGGAACGGTGTAGTACCTAGCGGATCTACGAAATAGTGTAGCCGTAGCACATTATGAAACGGTATAGCACGTAGCAGATCTACGAAATAGTGTTGCACGTAGCACATTATAAAACGGTGTAGCACGTAGCAGATCCACGAAATAGTGTAGCCCGTAGCACGTTATAAAATGGTGTAGCACGAAGCAGATTTACGAAATAGTGTAGCACGCAGTGTATATCTAGTCCGTAGCTGAACACTGATAATAACGTAACACATAGCGCATCTATCGCGTTGCGTAAGACAACATTTCTTACCGCTACAGGTTCGTAGGAGTGTAGCCGATCTCATCTATCTCCTTCAAATAGCCAATGGTTCCATAGATAGCCCTGAATTACTAGCTAATATAAAAATTGTTGTGCCTGCAAGGTCCAGTTCGCGGAGATCAATGAGATTGCACGTTCCCGTTGCGAAGACTAACTATAGACAAAATAGCTTCTTTGCACGAGCGAGTAATCTATTTAACTCTTTAAGTGATAGTTTAGACATTGATCTATTTAATTCAAACATAGCCACAGTAAGGCAAGAGATCGTCAAACATCATTTCGGTTCCCTTTCTGATCCGTGAACAAGAAGTATTCTCTTTGGAGATAGGTACCTAGTTATTTAATTTGGTCTAATGGCAGTGGTGAACTTTCTTTTTCTAATTTGCGAACATTCAACGACGCGCCCTCGGTGTTGTAGAGTGTAAGTGTGGTGGAAACTTACTTTAAATATTTCATTCACTTGCACATGTTTGCCACTTAGTTACTATATGCGGAAACTTATTCTTAGCTTATGTGTGGTTATTCTAAGTCTCTGTCCATTTATTATGTAAGCTGCAAGTTTCCCAAATAAATAATAATAATAATAATAATAATAATCTGCGATACAGCGTAGCATGTTTTAACCGACTTCAAGAAAGGAGGACGTTCTCAATTCGACGCGCAAAATTTTTTCTCGCATATTTCCGTTAAATCTTAACCGAAATCGACAATTCTGGTTTTGTTCAAATAGATATAACGTCACATTGGTCCCTAATTTGGTGAAGACCTGATGAAGACGTTCAGAGATGGAGAACGGAACTTCTTCAATGGACAGCAGAAAATAAGGCCTAATGGGGCCCATCCTTTAGTAATATGCAGATGTTTCATAAAATATAGCGTAAAAGCAGGGTAATTTGGTGATTTTCTGTTGAAGACTTGTAGATGGAAAATGAGAACTTCAAATTTTAAAGCAAAGTAATAAGTAGGGTAAATTATGTTTATAAGGAACTTCGTCTTTTTCTCCCGCTCCCCCACAAAAATTTAAAAATAAAAAACCGACTTCAAAACACTACAGCACTAAAAAGTTTGAAATAATTTAAAAGAATACCTTTAACCCTACACACCTAACCTTCTCACATACCCCGTAATACCTAACCAATTCGGCGATCATTCTTTGAAGTGTTAAGTTTTAAATAAAACTTTAGTGTTTTTGGTACCTTTATTGCACCGAAATTTCAAGCATTTGTTATATTTTTTGATAAAATAATTTGTTGTTATTTATCACATATTCCTATTTATTTTTCTTTCTGTTCAAAATGGCACGCATTTTTCTAAAGATCAAAACCGATGTTCTTATATTTTTTTTTATAAAAACAGAAATTTCAAAAAGTAGTTGTTAATTTTATGGGCAAACTTAAACTGTAGACATTGGAAATCAAATAATTTCCTTTTTACAGTACAATAATAAATTTTATGTTCACTACAAATTGCGACAATAATACGTACATTATTGTAAAATTTCTAAAAAATGTTTTTGTCTGCCGGTATTCGTTGCCTCTCGCCAAGACCTGATGAACACCGAGTTGACAAGAGAGAGACACCACGGTTATCCGCACACGCACCAAATAGATATAACTATTTTTCTGTCGCCTCGAATTAGGTGTCTAGGTTTAAATTAAAAGTAAGTACGTGTATTGAAGAAGTAAGTATAATTTGGAGTCGGTGCCCAAAATATATGTGCTGGTCATGAAACTGGATTTTATTTTCTTTTGCAATCTCCCCGTATAATCTAGGCAGTAACATCTAACAAAAATACATAAGCTAGCTCCTGCATCCCCGACGACCGCGATTTCCCTAATATTGGACCATACCTACCGTAATTTAACAATTACCTACCGTTTACCGAACGTGTATGAATTTTGAGCAAAAAGGCCTAATTTCTTTACTGAAAGTACCTAACGGTCGTTAAATAAGTTTCAAGGTAATATTTGATCGAGGGACCTCAATAATGTCTGTCAGGATCGTGGCAAGTGGCTCTCTGCCTACACCTCCGGGTACAGGCGTGAGTTTAGGTAATGTTATGTACGAGCCTCAATAATTCAAGTTGGTTGGACACTCACATCATAACCTTCCATGTGGTCTTCAATTTCCGGTGAAGAAGCTTGTAGCTTTCGTTTATCTTGAATATCTCGCTCTTGGAGACGTCGAACAGAATAGTATTCACTAACGCCTTCATTTTGCTTATCTCCTAGAAATTAATCTTTGTATATATAATTTCAATTAAATTCTTAATTATGGCTACCCTAAGGATTCTGCCAATGTCGAGTTTTGGAGATTGCCTTGTATACAAAGAGAATATAACCACCTTGTATATGTATTTAATTTGACAGAATATCTTGTTTGTGTCTATCAACATCGTTGCTAGGCAACCAAAATCCATAACATGGGCTACCAACATAACATTAAAAACTACTTGAAATGTCTATGGATATTTTGAACGTTGATCACCTATTTAATTTTTTCCAAAAAACTATAGGAGATTCCTTCCAAGCAATCCTTTGAAAAATATATCCAATATTTACTAATAGTCCAGTCAAAATAGCTCCATTCAGAAATCCGTTTGCGAATTTTTTTCATAGAGTACAGAGAATGAATGATATTCTTAACTCGAGAACGGTGCGTCGTAAGGAAAAAAGTAAGTAGGTACCTTTTTGTAGAGAATGATGTTGCATGATCTACAAACATACTTCATCTGTTTGTCCGGTAGCTCTCATCGTTTCGGATATGTAGGTACGCAAAAAACAAAACTTGACTTTTGATCATGCTTTGATGCTGCTGAATCAGTGTTCAAGTACCGCGTGTGTGGGGGCCGCAGTGCAAAATGTATCGCTAAATATTGTAAATATCTACATTTAGGACTTCTTATATACTTTAAAATACCTCACTTGTGGGTAAAAAAAAATTTTTTTTTTCAATTTTCAGTTTTTCAGTCAGAGCCAAAGTGAAGCAATCAAACCACTGACATACCACCCTTGGATATTTGGATACCTATTTCAATAACATGTTAAGCCAGCACTTCGAACGTCGAAATAAAAGAATGAAAAATAGATCCAAATAGGTAATATAATTTTATTTACACTTTCAGGAGTAGTCGTTTATTTTCTTAATAATTTTCATAATTTGCGATTAAACTAAACTTTGTATTATCTACTTATAGAAAAATATTTACACGGTCGAATTTCCTACATACGTGGATATATTGCTGACATTTTTGCTTAAATTGAGTCGTAAAAACATGACTGTTAGAAAAGAAACAATAATTATGCTGTAAATAAAGATTAAAAAAATATCTACTTGTGCACAGAATATTGGAACATTTAGATCAAATTGATACGCAGATCAAAGTCGTAAAAAGTTGCGTCCAACTGGTTAAAAAAATTATTTCTCTTTAAAAAATAAAATATGGTCATAAATACAAACATTTACACAATTTTCAATAATTAAAAATAATCTTTACATTAATGCAACAAAAATTTTTATACAGAAATATTTTGAACAGTTATGTCACTAAAGTTTCGACGAATTCCTAATTCTACAGAGAAATCGTCAGTGTTTAGTCTTTTTAAGTAGGTTCTAAAATACGTTTACAAAGTGACAATTCCGTCAAAAATATTTATTTACAAAAATCGAGCTAGGATGGTATAGTTTACAGACATTGTCAAAAACTACTATAGAAGACTGACAATTTACAGTAAAAATCTAAAAACATTGTTCGTAAGGTACATACGTACTATAAAATTTTCATGAGCACTTTTGTACAGTGGACACAATAATTGAGTATTTTAAATTAGTAACAAAATACTAACTACATTTTGTTCTTCACCCTAAAGTTGCCATTATCGGTTCGTATAGTAAAACAAAAATGCTGTCATACCCCCCTGTGAAACTTATTTTAATAGGAATGGATTTGTAGACTATTTGTATAGACATTCATTTATAGGTTTTAATTCACGTTTTGAGCTGACTTTTGAGCTTATAAAAATTAAATATTTTCTCATAAAACATATGAAAGTACAAAAATTATTGCATTAAAGTGTTGTCGGCATACAATTTTGTTGCGGACCGTACTAGATGAATTTAAATACTCCCAAATAACAACGAAGACTAAATTAATAACTAGGCTTTAGTCGAATATGTACTTAACATTGGGACCATAGAGGTGATATTAATTTGGCAGTTGCACTGGCATTCGTTCCTTCTATCAACATGTAACACGTTCTGATTCGGATTTCTATTCGGAAAATTGTATGACAACCTCTCGCATTACGAATCCAAGTACCAGGGTAGCAGGAAATCGCGGCTCTATTCAGCTATTATATTCCATTTAGCCACCCGAGTGTTGAAAATTCATCAAGCCTCGGTCATTCAACAAAGAACCAGCCCCAACCCACCCGGACAGCGAAACGTTGCACCAATACTACCTTCACGAGTACCAGGGTAGCAGCAAATCATAAGAAGCCCATGTCGAGGGCATTGTATAGCGCGGCTATGTCCGAATGGCTGGATATCCTCCAGAAGGGGTAATTCTTCGCCTTCGCGGCCGCCTCTTCGTCCTGACCGTCGCCTATGACGACGTAGGTGCATCGCTCGCCGAAGCGCTGCTTTATCTTCTCGAAGCAGGTTTCTTTGCCTGTGAAGCAAAGGCAAAATAAGTTGGTGGGGGGGGGAGTGCTATCGGTTTTCTATTTCTGCGAAAAAAATTGTTACACTGCCATGAAATAATAAAAATATAAAAATAATTTCTGTCGTTACATATCAACAAACCCCACTAAAATAAAATATTTGACACATACGTACGGTTCCCATATTATTATGGTTTATGTTTATAAATTTTTTAATAAAAGTATTAAACAATTCTTCAACGTTATTTTTTTTTTTCGGTAAAACTAAACAAAAACATAGCCTTTTGCTTCAAGTTACCTGTCTTCGTAGCGGAGTAGATGTTCTCAATAGGAAAGACGCCGCCAAGCCCGAAAAGCAGTACCTTTGCCAGAGCCGGTACCAGCTGAGTTGTCGTCACCAGTACGTTCACGCAGTTTTCCCTGAGGGGCGAGCCAGAGTACTAGTTTAGCAAGTGTAAGATGTATCGGTGTCGAATCGGTATGGTAGGTTACGTTTACACTATATGTAGTGTTTACTCCTAATGTTCCTTTAAATAAATTCGTATCGACTTTATGATAACTGGCAATACAAAAAAAAAAACCGGCCAAGTGCGAGTCGGTCTCGCGCAAGAAGGGTTCTGTACCATTATCTATATAACATTAGACACAAAGATCGAGAAAAAACCGCAATAAATCACGTTTGGTGTACGGGAGCACCCCTTAAATAGAACTAAATATTCTGTGAATATTGTAAGCGTCTACCTGTTGCCGTTATTAACATCGAGCAAAAAACGGCAATAAAAAAATTACGTTTGTCGTATGGCAGGTACCCTTCGGGTACGGAACCCCAAAAAAAAGGAAAAGGTTAAGGGGGAAACAGATTATTGAAACGCGACGCGACCCGACCTAACGCTACGCGTGTTGAGTCAAACCAAATCTACTATTTTCTATGATCAGAATCACATTAGGAACATCCGACGCAACGCGACTAATAGTCGTCGCGTCGGGTCGCGTCGGGTGGCGTGTTATTAGTGTGTCGAAACCTTAATCGTTGTGGAGTCTGTGTAGCTTGGACGCAAAAGTTGTGAATTACTTGTTTAGTTTTTCACGCTAACGGTGAGGGAAAAACATCGTGAGGAAACCCGCGGCTTGTGGGCTTCTTGTGGGCTAGGCCGACTAAGCTGTAAGGATGGTTAAGGTGCTGGGCAAGCCTACTTCAACTAAAAAAAAAAAACAATGTGCCAGGCACTGCAGTGTCCGAGTGGTCCCTTCACCCTTCTAGTGTGAGTGAAGGTGCCACTGGACGCTGTATAAATCATGCAAGACAGATACAAAAGGCCAAAGTCTAGACCTGAGTAGGGTTTCCTTACGTTGTTTTCCTTAACCGTTAGCAAGTGGTATTGTTGCTATGACTTCACAAATGTACGTAACTTGGAAAATTTGAACCCACGACCTCCCGAATGAGAAGCCGGCGTTCTACCGCTACGCTACCACCGCTTCCCCACGGAACTCTTGGAACTGTCGGCCTGGCCTGTGACAGGTGCACGGAAGAAGCTGCGCCAGCAAGAGTCGTAACTCTCAAATATAATGGTGATAACATGCTTCTGTCTTTTATTGATCTCATTGATTCAAGAAAACAAATCATTCAACTCATTCAATCAAACAATATGAACAAGGCATTAATCAATAATTCATTCATCAATCGAATCAACCCGTGTTCGTCCTCTGCTGAATAAATCGTCGGCTTATTGCAAGAACTCATTAACCGACATATTCACTATTGGGAGAAAAACGACTTTTTAGTTCGTGTTAGTTAATGGTTATATTTCCTCTTCCTTATTCCCTATAACATCGTTAAAATAGTGCCTGACATTAAAACACCACTATTGTATCATTGTTCAATACATCTATATGTCCATACCTTTAAAAAAAAGCGGTTAGTGAGTTTTTGCAGTAAATGACTTCTTGCAGTAAGCCGACGAAATGCCTCTTAAGGCACGCCACTTCTTTCTGTCGTCGGCCATCCTCATTCAGCTACTTACCTCAGAACAGGATACAATTTTCAAGAAAAATCTTCTGTCTGTGAAGGACCTGTCCATACAAATTAAAACCGGTGGAAAGAAGACATGGATTGAAACAGCAGCAACAAACACTTACCTAGAATTGATCATATTGAGACACTTGCAGGCTAACGTCAGCCAGTTATCCGTGGCCTGCTCGATCTCGGCCCGCAGTTGCAGCCACTGGTCTCGCTTGCCTGGTCCCAAGAGGCCTCCAACACTGAAAGGTTCATATATTGTTAATTTTCATTTTCAAGACTGTTCTACAGCTAAGTCAGTAAAAGTCGAAATGTTTTAGACTAGCACAAAAAACTTACGACCAAATAAACATTACAAATTAAAAATAGTTGGGAAAAAAATAGACAAAAATTCATTCATCAATCAACCCGTATTCGTCCTCTGCTGAATAAATGCCTCCCCAAGGCACGCCACTCCTTTCTGTCATTGGCCATCGTCATTCAGCTACCTACCTCAGAACTGGACATAATTTTCAAGAAAAATCTTCTGTCTGTGAAGGACCTGTCCATACAAATTTAGTCAACATTAAAATAATGTAGAGTAGCACAGAAACTATTCCTGTTTTTTATCTTAAGATCTTCTGATGATAGAAGGATATCGGTACTTAAACAATCAATTGACGCCGCACGGAGCACACCGGCCGGTGTTGAGCGAAATAATTTGATGAAGTAGAATTCCACGAGAGAGCAAATGCAATACCTTACACCAAAGATTACGTTACATGGGTAGTACCACTGCTCTGAGGGTAGTACGATGGCGCGAGTCACGCGTTTTGTGGCGCTAAAATGTCAGAATTTGACAAGTAATGTACTGGAAAGGCGACTAGGGAAATACGTTATCAGGAGACGGGCAGCAGCGTCTTCCTGAGAGTCCAACCGCATACTGCGATCGCCAACCCGCCTGCCAAGCGTGGCGATTATGGCAAAACCCTTCATGGTTAGGAAAACCGTGAGGGAGGCTGATGATTATGATGATGATGTACTGGAAAGTCGCGACTTTTGACGTTAAACTTTTAGCGTCATTGTGCTGCCTATGGCGAAACTACGTATTCCTATAGTTATTGTATTCCATAGTTGATCATGAAGGCGAAACCGCTTAAACGAGGAGCGCATTGGCCAGTGTTGAGCAGATTTATTTGTTGGAGTGAAATTTCACCAGGTAACCAGGTAAGGTAAATACTTCTGTATCCAGTCGACGCCACTATTTGTACCAGGAGCACATAGACTGGTGTTGGGCTGATTATTTTGTGGTAGTAAAATTTCACCAGGTATTAACTGCTACACCTAGACACCCTCGACCTATATACGAAGCTAAAGTGAACCTACCTATTTCTGTAGTTATTGTATGTGTCTTTAATCTTCCGATATCGGAAGGCGAGCTTCCGCATCCAGTCGACGCCGCCGCGCACACCAGGGGCACATAACCCGGTGTTGGGTGCGGCGCCCGCGTGGAAGCCGTCCGAGGCGAAGTTGTAGGCCGAGAGGTCTTGACCGTTGTCATCTGCAGCCACCGCGTCTATGTGCTCCTGATCACAGTCCTGAAAGTCAGCGGGTGGGATGTGATAAAATGTAAGTTGATTTTGTGTGACGTGAATTTATTTAGTCAACATTAAAGTATGATGATGATGATGAAAGTAAATTCTCCTTTTAGAAACTTTTAGACGGTTAAAACACAAAGACGGAAATGTCTTTAAGCTGTTAAGTCATTGTGTTGGACATGTCGAGAGGATGAAGGGAAAAAGATTGACGAAACAAATATATCGAGTGAATGTGGATGGAAGGGCCGGTAGGGAGATGTATTAGCAAAGGGCAAGATAAAAAACACACGAAACCGGCGTGCGTGCATGCAACAATTAATTAATGTTGAGGATGCAAACGGCCAATGGTCTCTGCCTACCCCTCTGGGATACAGGCGTGAGTTTACGTATGAATGTGTCACTTGCACATTCTCAATTTTTGTAAAATAATGACAGGTACTTGTGATAAATGCATGCAATTATCACAAGATAAGAAAATTATGGACAATTGAGAGAGTAAAAGCAGCTTCAATGGTCTTTTAGTAGTATTGGTAATTACTTTAGACATGCAAAGTAATAAACCTGGGTTCTTTGTTTATGTACAGTCAAAGGGTAGAACTTGTTTGGATGAAATACTGGATGTTTTGTAAAAGGAAAGGTTTTGCAAGTAGTGCTTACCTCAACATCATTGAAGAAGAAATGTGTGTCAGCTAAGCTGAATATCATCTCTTCCATGCGGAAACCTAGTTGAACTATTTGTTGTGTATCCTGGAAAGACAAATGTTAGAAGATTGTACATATTTTTGATTCATTACATATTGATTTATGTATATTGTATTTTTTATGAGAAAGATTGATTTATGTATTGACTATTATATTTTGTATGAAAAATGCCTTTTTAAACCAAGTTAATTTAAAAAAAATCAATATTAAGGGACTGCACAACTATTTGAGCAATTATTTACTTTCTTAATTTAACTGTGCTTCGCAAGGCACGTTAAGCTGTTGGTGCCGGCTGCCATCGATAGATGGCAGTCGTTAAGCCAAGTCAGAGGCCTTAGGGCGGCTTGACAACTTCTGACAGTAGACGAGCCACTAGTCTACAAGCCTCCACCAATCCGGACTTGGCCCCCGTGGTGGAGTATGGCCTATACCTTCCTCAGGGAAGAGACCCGTGCCCCTCGGTGGGGACATAATGGGTTGATGATGATGATAGAATATTATGTGCCACCTCACTTATTATGTGAAGAATTGGCACAATTAAAGTACATATTCTGTTTATTACTTGACGAAAAAATACCTTATTGTACTTAGCGGCGTAGGTGCTTGTGAGCAGTGAATGGAAGATGATTATCGTCTCATCCAGGTCCCATATGAAGACTCGTTCTGTCGAAGACTCTGGAATGTGCTGGGCCGGTGACGAGCTGGTGTTTCGTCGACCTCGACCCCGTGTTCTGCTTGCTGTGCTTTCACTGTTGAAGGAAACATTGCATTTTTCGATTTCATGAAAATAATTTAAAAAAACCTACACTCTTCAAACCTATCGGGGGGCCGTTTTGTTCAACCACTTTTCTCCCGGCGTCGGAAATACCCTAAAAAGGTCACACTGAACCCTATGAAAACTCATCCTTTAATTAATACCTTGTACCTTCTTGTAATAACTACATACTTTGAATGATTATCATTCAAACTAAGTAAGTATGCACTAAAGTATTTACTAATGTTAAGAAACTTACCCAGAATTTTCTCTACATCTCCGACTTGCCGCGTGAATTTCATTCTTGATCGGAGATAGTGGGCTCGCGTCATTTATAGACGGAAGCATCGATGATGGTGACTCTGAAATAGATCTGTTTTTGTAAGGAAAATTCCCCTTTTTTTTCCAAAGTATACATTTTGGGCTATAATACAAAGAAAAGTGTGCGACTTTTGTACCGTTTTCACCGTCCGAGTTTGACCAAGAATCGTAGCGATCGTATTCATCGTCATCACTGTCGTATTCAACTAACTTCCTTCGTTTATTTGCATGGTGTTCGTAGTTTTCTTTATTCATTTTGAATTCAATTCTTTAGTGAAAAACAGAGCGTATAAAACGGAGAAGTCTTTTGTAATATGGAATGCTGAGAGGTAGCTAATAAAAATCATAAATTTAACTATTTTATAGAGAAAAAAACAAGGAATATAATCCCCTTTTTGACATTTCCGTTTTGTTTGTATTGTAGGTATGTAAAATCATTTTTTGACATTTATACATCATATGTCACCAAAACATGAAAACACTCAACGTTGTTTCACCAATGCAACAGTTTAACACAAAACTACGTTTTAAAATACAACAACTATTGGATAATGAGAATGCAGTTTGTTTTCACTATTCACCTTGTTTTCTATGCACAATATTACGGACACGTTCACAAAGATATCTTTTACCTAAATGTAACCTCGTTCAAATTATTTTTCTGGTCATGCTCACCTGAAAGAGCACCTCCTAAGTGATATGACGTGTGCCCAGCGCTTCCGCTGCTGCTTGGTGAGCTGACATAGGGCGAATAGCTCGGCGCCGCATAGTATCCGCTGTACTGAGCCACATTGTGATCGTAGCCTGGTGCGTAGCTGCTGTAATCCTGGAGATGGCAAAAAAGATTTTTGTCGATTTTGTACCTACCTAGAGTTTCATGATACTGTATTAAAAATAAAAGGAATACGCGATGTTTCCACTAGAGAGATATTTTGGTGTTTAGGTAGGTGACACCGCCCACGCCACCTACGGTAAGCGCT
Organism: Yponomeuta malinellus; assembly: GCA_947308005.1. Lineage (NCBI taxonomy): Eukaryota > Metazoa > Arthropoda > Insecta > Lepidoptera > Yponomeutidae > Yponomeuta > Yponomeuta malinellus. The sequence goes on from OX371017.1 coordinate 10,565,101, forward strand.
TAGATAGTTTGAACCTGAAATTACCAGGAGCGCATACCTGCTGCGGACTAGGGAACATCTGCGAGAGACCATCGTTGTAAGCGGAGTAGTAAGCAGATACGTTGAACCTGGAATTATGAGGAGCGCATACCTGCTGCGTGCTAGGGAACGTCTGCGAGAGGCCACCGTTGTAAGCAGAGTAGTATGGCGAGCCTTGCGCTCCAAAGCCACTGCTCGAGACCCCACTCACGCCGCCCACGCTGTAAGCGCTCAGGTAGGTTGGCGCCGATGCTTTGCACGACGACCTGCAGGGGAGGGAAAGGGAAGTATTTAGAACCATAAATAGCATAGATAACACTAGATACATATTTACATAACGCCCGTTACGGCTGTGTTTTGCTCTACTTCGAAGAAAGTCCAATCAACTATTAGCTAGGTAGCTGTGTTGAAAAAATGCCACTGTCTTTGTCCTGCGGGTTAACTCTGTAACATCCTATCCTCTGTGTGCTTAGCTACAAATGTCCTCACGTTAATGAAATCTAGCAGCCCCGGTAACATTGCGACAGGTTAGGTTAGGTTAGGTTAGTGCATGTTTGTTTTGTTAAAGTTAATTAGTTCTTCTGAAAAAAAGAGCCCTGTGCCTTTGTTTGTAAGTTACGAGTAGGTACGTGCCTTCATTTGTGAATTTGTAGTAGGTAGTAATATCACACACAATAATTTAGATACCAGGGCGCCAAAAATTTTTTTTTTAGTTGGTACCCTAAATGACATCACATAAGCATAGACAAACAACGTCAGGACGAAAAGTTATAAAAATCGAAAAAGAAAACTATGGGTCTTATGTCGACGCCGGTTTACGCATATGGGAGGACAGACTTTTATATATTTAACATATTAGAAAACATCTTTTAACGTCATGGTACTTCCTACAAAATTGAGGTTGGATTCACAGTTTCGAGAAAAACGAAATAACGTGCTATAGGTATTTTTTACCGGACTGCGGCGGAGCCCAAAAGGAGGGCAATGTGTTTAGCTCGTATGTATGTATGTAAGTATGTCCGTTTCTATGTTCCCTCATAACTCCTTAACCAATGGTCAGATTTTGACAAATAAGGTCTCAATCGATTCGTCATCCCTGCGCGAGTGCCATAGGCTATATTAAATTAGGATTAATGGGACAGAAAAGTAACAAAAAACAAAAATCGCTATTAAGTAACGTTATAGTACAGCCATTAGTCACTAGATGGCGCTGTTATACTTAATTTATTATACTCGAATCTTAATTTTATTTAACTACGCCAATCACGTGTAATGTATGTAAAGCATCAGTACGCGGGTGTCATAGGCTATGTATAAATCAGCATTAACAACTCACTAAAAAGACTAAAATAAAAACTGAAATAAAAAATAACCAACAACTGGACTGCTGAGCATTAACGAATAAGCAGACGAGACCCTAATTAGCAATGTAACTCCTTATGTTGGTCCCGCCTGCTTAGTAGTTAATGCTTATGTTGTTGGTTATTTTTTATTCCAGTTTTTTTTTCACAATGAAAAGAACATTCTCTCAAAATATAGCTAACGATAAATATAAGTAAATATTGCTGTTGTATGTAAAAGTGTAGGTTCTTGGAAGACGCACCTATTAGCAGTATTGTGCGTGGGAGGGTAGGCTGCGTACGACTGATTGTAGAGTGTCGAGCTGACGTACGACGACGCTGTGCCACCGCCGCCATATTGCTGCATGCTGCAACAACAAACATACTTATCAGCTTTATAGTGTAGAGTAGAGTAGCCTACCCAAAAAATTCTAAAGTCCTAGTAGTCCAGTCAAAATAGGCGAAAAAAGCGCTGAGTTTGCATTAATTCCCAACAAGCTGGATTTTTGTATAGGTATTAAATACGTCATTATAAAATGCTACGTCAAAAGTCCCCATCGATCCCACCCAGGGTGGGTGGTATATGTGTTCTGTGATCCCACTACAAGCGCCGCCACATTAAAGACCCACCATCGAACACCCTAACTTCGCATAATTTTAGATAACTGCTATACAAAAATCCAGCTTGTTGGGAATTAATGCAAATTGAATATATATTTTGACTGGACTATAGAGCAAAAGTTGTTGTAAGACTCAAACTGACGTGTTTCAGGAATTTCGCATTGAAAAATAACTCCGTATAGTTGCAATAGGTAGCTTTTATCTAGTGCTAGTTGCAGTGGATCCACCAGTTAATTTACTTGTGCTAGATTTTGGGTTCAAATCCTGGGTTGGCTGTAGGGTTACTTACCTTTTGTATGTTACTACTATCATAAATTTAATGCGAAGATTTGGATGGGTCGACACTTGTAACTTAATCACGTCAGAACCGCTGACCAGATTTGAATGAGTCTAGAATAGTACCCCAAAGGATACTTTTGATCCCGTCCGGGAAGAATATATATTTATAAAGAAAAATCACGCAAACGAAGTCGTAGACAAAGTCAGTACTTCAATATATTGGACCCAACAATCCATTAGCAGACTTTACTTAACCTGGTAAAGACGAGCCTAGGTATTTTCTTTATAACCAACTATAAGTCCGTGAATGCCTATATGTTTTGTAACTGCCCTCAAATCAATAACTCATAGGCCGACAAACGCTGGGTCTTCGACCTATAATCCTCTTTAGTAGGCTTCCGCCAAATCCTCAGGTCGATGACACTCTTTTTATATAGTAGTTCAGCCTGATAGAACCATGTCTGTGTGTAATATTGGAATAGACATTATGGATGGATCACGTCTGGGGAAATGCTTGTTGTCGGTAGTGGTAATAAACGAACTTAATCAGAACTAGATTTTGATACGTGTGTTAGGGAATAACCTAAGTACGCCACTGGCAACACTTTTTCTCTACTGCTACTACGTACATTATGCGCGCGCGGCGCCTGTGTATTGTCTTGTGTTTATCTAATAAACCGGATTTTAAGGAAGAAGGCGTATTTTACTTCAACCTTCTTTAACAACGTGCATATCTACGATAGAGGTAATATCTAATATATAAGAATCTCGTGTCACAGTGTTTGTTATATAACTCCCCCAAAACTGCTTCACCAATTATTACGAATTATTTTGTGCAATTTTATTTTACACACCAGAAAACAAAATACATTAAACACTACAACAATAAAAGCCAAAGGAAACATAAATATTATCAAAATGCCAACCTATTAAAATTAAATTAAATTCATTCGCAAAAAGCTTCGTCAAATACAAAAATGTGAAATATAAACAACAAAAACACATCCGACCCAAAGGTTCCCAATACGCTGGCAGCGTTACCTCGCTGCACTGCAAGGGAAATTCTTTGCATAAGATAGGCCCCAGAGCGGCAATCATAGCCACGGTCCCTCAAGCGACGACCTATCTCTCTCACAAAGACCTTTCCCTGCACTCCCCAGACCCCAGTTGTTTCTATTGCGAGAGGCACAAAAATGTACTGGCCCAAAAGCGCAGAATACTTTTGAACCTTCAACCTCGCAGCCTCTTCTGCCGCAGCGCCCGGGGTGGATACGGTAGAAGCTAAGTGAGAGGGGGCAAAAGTGCAGACACACGTAGCATCCCAAAGCAAGGAGCGCCCTCTCTCCCAGGGTATCATCGTCAGGCCATCCGGACGTTTCCCATCGGAACGACAAAGACCCTGGGGCTCCAAAACACAGGGAACATTAGCTGTTACTAGAGCCCGCCTAACAATGTCGTTGATGGAGAAATGCCGAGAAAACCGGCCCGCGCTACGCACACAATGCAGACCATGCCGACCCCGAGCGTCCACAGCCGCGCCACACACGCAAAAATGAGGCTGGCAAATGTCCCACCCAAGGCGCAATGCAACTGTCACGCGCAACGAGTCGCTGTCCAAAAACGTCCCTAGATGTGGAGAAGGCAAAGCGTGGAGCCAGAGACCGGACTCAGGCTGAGAAACAGCCCGCAAACGTGCCAGCTCCACCCCCGAACTGCTGGCCAACAACTCATTGAGCGCGAACCTGCATGAAACCTCATCCCAATGGCGCTGGAAATTAGGGTGATGGGGCGGATCGCTACCAGGATACCGAACCCGCCATAACCTTAAGGCCTCCTCCGCATTTTGTGCATGTTTGGTAGGTCTGAGAATAGGTCGTAGGCTAATTAATATGGCAAAACAACTTTTGCCCGGTCAGCTAGTATAGATATAAATAGAGAGGGATTGATCTGCCTGCCTCCATCTATCTACTTATTGTTTGTAGTCACTAACTAAGTAGGTGGCAAGCGACGAGACAGGTACTTATGAAAACACTATTCCAGGGTGATAGGACTGCAGAAGTCCGAGGATCCATAACTACTTTATCTTCATAAAAACTTTGGCCTTTGCATCTACGTAATGAGATGATTTATACAGCGTCCAGTGGCACCTTCACTCTTACTAGATGGGTGAAGGGACCACTCGGACGCTGCAGTGCCTGGGACATTGTTTTTTAGATGGAGTAGGTTCATCTTCATAGTAACTGTAACAACGAACAACATAAGCGAATTATTGATGAAATGTATAGTGACATAGTTTCTGTGTTGTGTTCTGCGGCGATAGATAGTTTTGAAGGGAAGTCGCAGAATGAAAAAAGGCATGTTGTGGGCTGGAACAGGCATGTGGGCGACGCTAACAGGGAAGCTAAGCTAAGGTTTCAGACATGGTTAATGCATGGCAAACCCATGTCTGGGAACATATACAAGGACATGTGTATCAGTAGAAAAGTTTTTAAATCACGTTTAAAGTGGTGTCAGGTAAATGAAGATAAAATTAAGATGGATATTATTGCCGCGCATCACGCCAAGAATGATTTTCGTAATTTCTGGAAATCTACGAATAAACTAAACGACAGACCTGGCTTCCCTGTCAGTGTTGATGGCGTTAGTGACCCTAAATGTATTGCAGATTTATTTAAGTCTCAATTTACTGTTGAATCTCCATTGGGGCCATCACGTTCTTCAGAAGGACAAAGTTGTCAAGGTGAACATATAGGCATACTAGCAAAGGACGTTAGAAATGTAATTTTTAACATGACTAGAGGTAAGTCACCAGGTCACGATAGCCTAAGCATTGAACATCTCCAACATGCGGGCCCGCACCTGGCCAGGGTTCTAGCTATGTTTACCACATTTGCCCTGTCGCACGCTCACCTGCCGGCTAATCTTATGAGGACTGTGGTGGTGCCTATTGTTAAAAATAAAACAGGTGATGTTTCCGATAAAAATAACTATCGACCCATATCACTAGCAACCATAATAGCGAAAGTTTTTGACGGCTTGCTTAACGCGCAACTCGATAAGCATTTGTGTGTTCACGATAATCAATTTGGCTTTCGCCCGAGATTATCTACTGAGAGTGCAGTTTTGTGCCTAAAGCAAGCCGTTAGATACTATACAAGCCGTAAAACAGCCGTGTATGCGTGCTTCTTAGATTTGTCGAAAGCGTTTGACTTGGTCTGTTACGACATCCTATGGGAAAAATTGAGAAAGGCTAATGTTCCCACCGCAATAACTAACATCCTGAGACATTGGTACAATAACCAAACTAACAATGTAAGGTGGATGGGCACTTTCTCGGAAACTTATAGGATGGAGTGCGAAGTAAGACAGGGGGGTCTGACGTCTCCAAGTCTATTCAACCTATACGTGAACGCGCTGGTCGAGGAGCTCAGCGGCTCCAGGGTCGGCTGCCATATAGACGGAGTTGGCGTCAATAACATAAGCTACGCAGACGACATGGTGCTGCTGAGCGCCTCGATTGGCGGGCTTCGTACAATGCTTACTATCTGTGAGAGATACGCTGCTTCACATGGGTTGAAGTATAACGCAGTAAAAAGTGAATGTATGGTATTTGAGGCCAGGGTAGCGTGCTCGGATACGGTGCCTCCTGTTCGCTTGAATGGCATTGCTCTTAAGCAGGTAAAGCAATTTAAATATCTCGGGCACATAGTCACTTCTGACCTCAAAGACGATGCAGACATCGAGAGGGAGCGACGCGCATTGGCTGTAAGGGCTAATATGATCGTCCGCAGGTTTGCTCGATGCTCCAATGATGTAAAAATCACACTTTTCAGAGCATACTGTACATCATTTTATACGAGCAGCCTGTGGGAGAGATATACGCAAAAACAGTACAACATTTTACGTGTGCAGTACAATGATGCCTTCAGGGTGCTGTTGGGGCTGCCCCGCTTCTGTAGTGCATCTGGCATGTTTACAGAGGCCCGGGTAGACTGCTTCTACGCTACTATGCGTAAGCGGTGCGCATCGATGCTTAGCAGGGTGCGGGCCAGCTCCAACAGCATCCTGAGCATGATAGCGGACCGCCTAGATTCGCCCTACATGCGGCACTGTGCCGGCATGCATGTGCCCGTTAATGTGTACTGATGAGTGTAATTTATAATATATTGTGTCTTTAGCTATAAGTACTAACATATATAGTTGTTAAGCCTACTAACTAAAATGAGTGTTACTTACTTGAGCAAATAAAGTTTATATATATAGTAGGCTTTACACGGTGTTGCCCCAAATACTTTAAAGCTGCTGATAGCATTGTGAATCTACCAGGATTGCAAAGCCACGCAGGAACTTACCTATTATAATACTGGTAAGGCAGTGCTGACTGGTCGTAGGGAAGCGTGTCGTAGAGCGGCTCCCCGTGCAGCGCCACGTCCGCGTCGCAAAGCCCCGGGCTGCGGACCTCGCTCTTGACGCCGCCTGCATCAGGAGAATATGGGGAGGTAAGTGCTATTATTAAGGGCGTTCTTAAATCTATTGCAGATGATTCATGCAGTTTTTTATATGTACACTCGTGACTACTAATTTGGGGAGGACGTACCGTCGACACCACAGACTGGTCTGTGGTCGGCACACTGCTCGGCGTACATAGACGGTAAGTAGAGAAAATCTTTATTCAATCTGAGAGAGTTACATTTGGCTAGAAGTACTTCATTTATAAAAATAATTAGCATATAACTTCGACACAACACAATCATTTGTCCTGGTCCCAGACATGGAAATACACACAGATTGAGGCCATTTATACAAAATGTACCGCGGCTCCTGTGTGAATCGAACCCGCGTGCTAATCAGACATGACACCGCTAGACCAACGAGGCAGCCTATGTGGAGTTGCTTGCTTTGCTCATGTAAGTTCATATTCATTCAAAAATTTTAAATATCTGTTATCGATGTCTTGAATGCGCGTGGAGTGGCGGGGTTCTGGGCCAATGTAATAAAATCTGAATAGTTTGCGACCGACACGGTAAGAAGAATATACCTAATGTTTAACAAAGAAATAATTTGGAAGAAATTTGAATGTAGTACTTACAATATTAAATAGTAGATTGTACAACAAGTGCATAAAACGCACCATTTTACTCGAGACGTTTATCCATCCGAGCGAGCTTGCGAGCGAGGATAGATATAAAGTCGAGTGTAAAATGGGTTTTATGGACGAGTTGTACACTCTACTTTTCACTTCGATTGCGAGGAAATGAAACAGCAACATGTAATAGTAGATTGTACAACAAGTGCATAAAACGCACCATTTTACTCGAGACGTTTATCCATCCGAGCGAGCTTGCGAGCGAGGATAGATATAAAGTCGAGTGTAAAATGGGTTTTATGGACGAGTTGTACACTCTACTTTTCACTTCGATTGCGAGGAAATGAAACAGCAACATGTAAATATAGTAAATGCTAATTTAATTAAAATTGAAAGTTACATTAGAGCAATGAGAAATATTTAAAGTAATCGTTTTTCCTGGCATATTTAATGTTGTATTAGATTGTATTTGTGATGCGTGTGGCTGTTGCAGCGATTGCCTTGGTCTTCGACGAAGATTTTACTTTATGCTCTAGAGCATAAAAAGCGACTTTATGTCGCCTACGCACGACATAAAGACGAACTTTTAGAGCATGAGAAGTGAAATAGTAGATTGTACAACAAGTGCATAAAACGCACCATTTTACTCGAGACGTTTATCCATCCGAGCGAGCTTGCGAGCGAGGATAGATATAAAGTCGAGTGTAAAATGGGTTTTATGGACGAGTTGTACACTCTACTTTTCACTTCGATTGCGAGGAAATGAAACAGCAACATGTAAATATAGTAAAATAATAAATGAGACGAAATACAAATTATAAGTTTATTTCATGAAGTTTTATTGTGTACTTTGGCTGTTGGTATCTTTGCCTTGGTCTTAGAATACGAACGAAACGAAATAAAATAAAGAGGTTGTTGTATGAAGTTAAAGATGTTCGTGTGGCTGTTGCAGCGATTGCCTTGGTCTTCGACGAAGATTTTACTTTATGCTCTAGAGCATAAAAAGCGACTTTATGTCGCCTACGCACGACATAAAGACGAACTTTTAGAGCATGAGAAGTGAAAAAAATATAATATGTTTACACTCAGAACAATAGCTGAATGAACTATTTATGCACTAGCACGAAAAAAAAATCAGAATATTTATTTGATATTTACCTGCACTATCCTCATTCATCAACCAGGCGACCGCAGAACTCGAGGAGGTTGATGAGCAAAGACCACCAGCTGACGTCAGCGGCAGCGCCAGGGCACCGGCGCATCCGTTCGCCAAGCCGCAGCTCTCAACCTCCGAGGTACCAGGCAAGCAGAGGCTGTCGGTGGACAAGCTCAGCGCTGGGTTGGCTGATGACGTGGTGGTGAAGAGCGTAGTCGCCCCGGATACTAGGAGCGCAGGGAGCGTAGCGTCTTGCAGGAGTGAGGGTGGCGAGTTTGAGGTGGATTCTGACTCGCATGGGCTGGTGTTAACTTCGTTTGATAGCCTGGAAAAAGTGATAATATAGTTGGGTTACGTAAGTTGAATTCTATCAACATTAAGCTACAGATCATTTAGAATGAACCGAAATTGTTTGCTTGATTTATTTGACTGGCTCGTTTGTCTAGAAGCAACACGTTCCTTTACCAGGTTATGGGTTTGATTCTTGCTGGAGGCCGTACTTTGATTTGTATAATGGAAAAATCAGTCGGGCGGGGTCTGCCATGTTAGGGACAAGTGATTGTGTTATGTGGGTGTTATTAATTTATTTTCTGAGAAAAAAAAAACACTGTGGCCAGATCCTTTGAAAAAAAGAACATGAGCTTTTGTGTATAATACCTAATTGGTGCTTTTTTAGGGTTCCTTAGTCTAAAATCGCGAACTATAAGAACCCTTATAGTTTCTCACTGTCTTTCTGTCTGACTGTCCGCGGCCTAGCTTAGAGACTATTGGTACGAGAAAGCTGAAATTTGGGTATACCATGTGGCTGATGACGGAAATATGGCTGATGATGATGTAACAATTTCGAAATACATAAATATGAAAAAAGTTAAAGTTTTGAAAAGCATACAAAAGTTCTTCTAAATGACAAACACTTATTTACATGTTTCAGCAATTGCGCATTTTAGCGGTCACCCTGTATAAATTAGAAGCTTCCACTCAGACACACAAACAATTCTTTCTATTTTTCATGTTTTTGTTTGTTTCTCAATCGTGTAATTCAACTAAAGAGTTTAAAATACGGTTCTTAATTCAGTAGGAATCAAGTGAATCTCTAGCAACCCTTTATTTAGGTTACCCCGACGCTAAGTTCGGTTTCGGCTTAAACGTGAAACCCCATTTACATTAATGCCTTACTCTCTGGCCTTAGAGTCCGATATAATAGAAAGAAAGAAAGAAACCACTTATTTACATTGCCACAAAAGAACACACATAAAAAATAACAGAATCTATATACCTAATTACAGCAAGAATAAAGAACAATAATCTGACAAAAAAATGAAGACATTGTGTCTCCGTTGCAACAAAAAAAAGGTCACCAACTCAGCGCACTGCTGGCGTGTGCTGTGAGCAACACATCACCAGCAAAACTGATATTCAGTTGGGATCGTTTGATTTTTTATTTAATAAACACGTAGTACCGTATTACCATGAGAGTAGCTGTTATTTACCTCTATTTCGTAGCCTACTAAGGAATAGCAGAAGTGATTTTTGACAATAAATGTACTTTCACTTTCAATGTCATTCCGCGAAGTAGATCGAATTGCTCGAGGTGCCAGGTTAAAATACAAGGGTTATACCACTGAAATGCGATCGGTTAGTTGACTACCAATAGTGTCAATGAAATAACAATTGCCATACATAAAATCACTCTGTTGAACAACTTTGCATATAAGAGACTCGCCCCCCAGGTCAGTACTTGCGCTGCAGCTGCCACTAATTTTACTTGCCAAACAGGTAGGTACAAAACAATATTGAACGTATAATAAGTCCGTAACTTTTGGTTCATGATCGGAGAATTTGATGATAAGTGATAGTTAAGTTCAGAGCCAGTAAAATTTTAACATAAAAAGAACAATTGACTCCCCATAACCATGCCGGGCGCTGATCAGCTAATCATAAACCGGGGTTTTAAAAAACTTTATCAGTATACATACAAAGTAAAATTGCGCCTGAAGAGTACAGAAGACCACAATTTCATTTTTTGGATACATTAAAATGTTCTCTATCTATCTATCTACACTTAACCGGTCTTAAATGAAGTTCGCAAATAATTAAAAAATTTATTGCACACCATACATTATAAGTTACGTATACAACTGACGGTCTACTTACACGATAGTTAGTTGCTACTTAGCACACTTCCTTATTTACTGCAGTTGCAGTGGTTTAGTGTAAACTCAGCATAAACGTTAAGCAGACAAGAGGGGAGGAACTGACTATCCGGCCACTCAATAAAAAAGAGGCCATCAAAGTGTGAAACCTTTTTGCTCTTTATTTGTTTACGACAGCAGTGGTTTTATGGCCAGTCTTACACTGACATCTTAGTTAATGAAAGAAACGAAAAAAGGCGAGTAAGTATACAACGTGTTTTAGTTATCACATAACCTGGAAACTGTTGACTGGCAGGTGTTAGGAGTAGATTAACAGATTGATAATGTACGAGAAACTGGGGGTTAGACATAATGCCTTAGACAAAGATCAATTTAGGTATACTTCTTTTTGAACATTTGCCAGTTTCAACATTATCCGTCTTAGACATTTTATTTAAATGAATTGGTGTTCGTTAGTCTCGCTAAAACTCGAAAACGACTGGACCGATTTGGCAAAAAAAAAACTTCTATATTTGGGAAAGTTTAAATGGTAACAACGAAAAAAAAAAGTGATACGAAGTTTACGGGTCACCTAGTTCATAATAAAAATTCAACGTTTTTTTTTTCAGAATTTTCTCTACATTGTCGTTTCACGTTTTAGACATTTTGTCTTTTAGACGATTTAAATTTTAAGCTTTCTGATCAAGAACGGTTTTCGGTGAACACCTCGGTTACTCATGTTTCCGTCAGATAGCTATTGTAAATTCACAAATATACGTAACTTATAAAACAAAATTAGTATGGAGTCGAACCCAGAAACTCATGCAGAGAGGAATGATAAAACTCACAGATATCTGTGGCAAAACTCATATCTCTGTATAATGTTTTCCAAGCTTACGGGTTGAAAATAAATTCATCAGATTGCCTTAATTAATGATTATACAAATGACTAAACGAGATAATTTCAATTTCAAATCTCACTCGTTAAAACAAATCACCGTCAAACCAGATGTCTGGCACTAGTGATGTTAAATAAAACAGAACAATTACTAAATCGTAAGAGGCCTATGTCAAAGAGAATATCTGTCTGTATGTTTCTGGGCTGCTAGATTGGCTGGTGATTAATGGACGACCCAAAATCCGTCCGATTAGGGGTCGTCCATGAATCACGCGAGGCTCGAAAGGGGGAGAGGGGGTTCGGAAAAAATCACGAAATATCACTAGGGGGGTGAAGGGGGTGTAGTGAGATATCACGTTTTTTCTTTGAACGCGCGATTTCTAAGCCGAGAAGTGGTGCGTGACCTTCACTCACCGTTGCTAGGCAACGATTTCCCCGTGATTTTTTGTGAGATACTTTGTACCAAAAATACACGTGATTTTGGGTAAGGGGGGGAAGGCAGTCTAAAACCTCACCACGTATCACCATGGGTGAGGTGGGGGGGTTGTTAAAAAGTTATAAAAAACATCACGTGATTAATGTACGACCCCTTATAACTTAAGCCGATACAGATACGATTGTACTTATGTACGAATTCTATACCTACATACGCCACGATAAAACTGTATTTCTGCTAACAATATTTTTTAGGTCAGAAAATGCCTTGAATACTAAAAGACTGAACGTAGATTAAACGCCCAAAAGACCATTTACAAGATACTACAACTATAAATAATTTTTATTTGTAGAACATGAGTAAGAAAGTTGTGGTTATTGTAAAAAAAGTCCATAATTATTTGCCATTTGCCATTGCAAAATGTCACATGTAAAAAAAAACGATTTTTGTTTTTTCATCGAAATTGTATAAAAAATTGATTCTGCCACACGTGCAAGACATCGTAATCCTCGGTATGATTGGCTGTGTATACTATTACGACTTAATTTTCTAAATCGTATTTTCTTGACATGTGACATTTTGCAATATGAATAACGATTTGAAGCGTACAAATATTTATAAAATAACACATAATATATATTTTTTAAAGCATGCGATAGGAAAAAGGTTCTCAAAATGTGTCCTCGCATGACAAGAACCGAGGCAGATTGTTGGCAGAGGCTGGATGAAGATATCCGAGGACAGAAAGAAGCGGCGCGCCTTACCTATGGCTTATGCCCAGCAGTGGACGAATATGGGACGATTGGTTGACTGATACTTTGGTACACAGAACATTGTCCTTCTGTACGGTAAAGGTCTAGGTATAATAAACTTGTTTCCTCCCTCGTGTTTGTAGTACAACTAATTAATTTATATGACATTTTGTCTGTTTAAGCGGTGTTCCAATTAATAAAATTCGGGTGTATGTAGGAAAGGATTTGTTCCATTTCCTTTTAGATTGTTGAAATGCATTCTTTATTTTTATTACCTTCACTTGTATGTCAATTTTATACCTTTTAATATTATCGTATGGCTTTGAAACTTTAAAACAAGAGTACGTAATTCAAGCGAGTGACTTGGATTATAGAGCCGGAGGTAAATTGTAGAACTCTTCGATGACAACTACGTCTTTTATGACTCTAATACAGAATGTAAATCGTAATGTAGAGTCTAATACAGAGCCTTATTGACAATACCGTGTTATTTTAGTACCTTTTTTAAACTATTAATTTATGGATTGTTGAAATGACTTCTTTATTTCTTTAACGTTTAGGTGCGTATACAATTTTTTTTACCACGTTAATGTCTATCATAATTTCAATATTTTAGCCGAGCAAAATACGCTAATAATATTGTATGAATTATACAATTCATCCAGCACATTATGTTAATTGTTTCGACTAAGGTGCGCCGAAGACGTAATTCATTAATATTTTAAGCCCGTTACACACAAGCGATGTCGCGATGGCTGCCGAGGGCCCGTGGCTAGTTATGGGCCGAGGAGAATGTTTTCACATGGCAAGAACTTATTACTTCGTTCTCTCTTACAGACATAAGCCTCTATATTATAACTATGACATTCCAATCGTCGGTCAAATTCCATACTAATTTTTATCGCAAACGTCAGGATTCCGACGGCTCGTCCATGTTATTTCTTATGTCCTGTTATAATATGTTTTTGTTAGCAATAAAAGTATCAATTGAAAAATGCTGCCTGAATATGACGTATGTAAATGTAAATGTTTATGTTTTTTTATTTAATTTTACTTAGCCTCTTTTGTGTCCCACTGCTGGGCAAAGACCTCCCCTCCTGCTCTCTCCCTGTCCCCAGCCACCTCGCACCATCCCGGTAAGAATGATTTAGGTCGTCCCGACACCTTCGCCTTGGTCCGCCGCGACGTCCCAGGCGACGTTGCTCACAATACGAGTACATTATTTTCTAGTATTTCTCGACGAGGTTATGAAGTATACCTAATACGTAATCGCGATTGGACCCGTTGTATGTTTACTTAACTTTAATTTTCTGTCTAATCGAGTGATTCGCTGAAAAAATATAAACGTACATAAATTTGATTGTTTGTTATAGTTATTCTATAACTTACAAATCAAGAACGACGGCTTCCAGCGGAAATCAAAACCACGGCTTCTGTTCTGATAGTCAAGCCTATTACTTCTAGACCATCGAGACAGTAGAGATAAGTAATTTAACTCAACTTATTTGCACATTTTACAAATATTTTAATGCTTCCTTTAGTCTATAGAACGTAAACTTGAATGTGAATGGTCTCTTTCAACTTTTACTATTGTTTAATTAAAGCCTGCCACACAATAACTCAGTTGCGGTGGCGATGGCGGCTGTGGGCGCGGCCCATTCAAAACATAAAACACTTGGGCCGAGCTTCATGAAACTACAATTCATAATCCGCCCAGTATGTTCCCTCAGTCGCCTGCATGCATACATACTTCTAATTATTTAAACTAATTTAGAAACTTTTTAGTGCTGTAGTGTTTCGAAGACGGTATTTATTTTTAATTTAATTTTTTTTATTTTTCAATTTTTAGTGGGGAGCGGGAAATAAATATACGATTCCCTTATAACCATAATTTACCCTACTTAATTCATTGCTTTAAAATTTGATGTTCTCAATTTCCATCTCCGAAAGTCTCTTCACTAAATTAAAATGGGACCATTGGGACGTTATATCTAATCGAACAAAAAAAGAATAGTCAAAATCGGTTAAATTTTACGGAGTTATGCGAAAACATAGCAAAAAAAAAACATACGCGTCGAATTGATAACCTCCTTTTTTGAAGTCGGTTAAAAAATAAGGAAAGCCGCGAGCAAAAGCCACCTTATGAAATTATCAAATTAGATAATCACACATAGTGAATACAAATCCGCACTAATGGATTGAAATATAGTTTTTGTCCCCAGAATAACACCTGTTGTAATCATTCACGCCCCCCGCTATGCAATACATAAAACAGTTTGGTATATACTTATGCTTCTTTTGACGAATGTTTTAAATAAATTAGTGAGCTATTTAATATTCCAGCCTCCGCTGCGCGTTACCGCGATAAACGTTTTTATCTTCCTAGTTCTGGTTAGACCTGAGATTTCTCTGTACCTTAACATGTTTTTAATGTCATGTGCTCTGGTGTACAGTTAAGAATATTCTTATGTTATCTTATTTTATCTTCCGCACTTAACTTCCATAGTTAGGCAATTGTATGTAGCAAGCGCTGAGGTATGTTAATAGCAAGGGTTTCCGCACGATGTTTTCCTTCAGCGTTAGCGAGTGGTATTGCTGCTACAACTTTTCGAATGTACGTAACTCTGAAAACAAAGTCATCGGTACATGCCGGGGTTCGAACCCAGGAACTCCCGAATGTGAGGCCGGCATTCTACCACTGTGCTACCACCGCATTTATCTCCCTATCTTTAATAGACATATTGCTTTATTTCACTTGGTAAAGTCAGTGGCTCTACGTGGGGAATTTACTTCTACCACACGTGTGTTAGTATAATAATCTAGTGCTAGATCATTGAGACAGTTGTAGAAAAAAATATTGTCCTACATTTCGCTTTCTTTTACTAGGTACAGTAAGTGGCGTTAGGTGGATATCTACGCCATGATAGAGGGTCACAAACTAGGATACAATATCTGGACATAAGACGCATAAGAGGCAATGTGACATTTTCCAACTTTTCAGGAGAGCTAAAGATTATTATTTTTTTTAGTTCAAAGCGTGATATCTTTAACATTCGCGACAGGAAGATAAAACATTTGTCGCGGTGACGTGCAGTGGGGGCCGAGAAGTGATGACATCATTTATAAAGAACAGAATGAAAATGTATTTACTCTAAGTATGTAGGTACTCTCGAATGGAGACCACAAATCGGCAAGCGCAGCGTAGGACGACCAGCCACAAGATGAACAGATGACCTCATCCAAGTGGCAGGAAGGCTCTGGATGCAGGCCGCTTCCAACCGGTCTTTTCGGAAATCCATGGAGGAGGCCTATGCAGCAGTGGACTTCTTGTGGCTGAATGATGATGATGATGATGTAGGTACTATTTTTCTCCACGACTGCCTCGTTGGTAGTGGGTTCGATTCCCGCTGGGGCCGGCTTTGATTTGTACAATTTTGGCTCCGATATTGCAAAGAGTGTGTTAGTTAGTTAGACGTGAGATTTCCGCACTTAGCAAAGCTGTGAATTTACTCTAGGCAGCCTATCTCTTTCCAGAAAGCCAGCGGTGCTCTGATGTCACTGCAGGCCTCCGACGGGATCCCAGCTTCCCAATGATGACGGTCCGTTGCTTTTCCATGCCTTCACAGTGACTGGTCACGTGGGCGGGTGTTTCCTCTCCTTTGAGGCATCCCCGGCAGAGCGGGCTGTCGGTTAGTCCCATGTTAGAAAATGTCTATCCAATGAGCAGTAGCTTGTTAGGATTGCCACAGATTTGCGCAGGTCTACTCTTCTCAGACGTAGGCTACGTGAAAAACGTTTCGAGATTGTTGGTAAAGCTTCTCTGGCTTCTCGGCATTTGGTTTCTGTTCTTCAAAGTTCAACATGCTGGCTTTCTGTTCACGACATTAGCCATTATCTAAACTGATTATTTATTAGTGGGAGAAGGAAGTACAGTGGAAGGCCGGGTTCTTCCGCTGTATTTTCGCAATCTCTTCTATCAAGTTCATCCGCTGCATCATTTCCCAAGGAGCCGCTATGACCCTTTATCCCTTTATCCGCGAAAGGTGACGGTTGGCGGTTGTTTGTCGGCAGTTTTTCCAACTCATGGTGACACTCTAGATGCTGCTGTAGTGGTGGGCTGTTGTTTGTGAGATTGCTGTTAAGTGCTTGTAAGACTGAGGCGCTGTCCGAGATTTCTTGTGTTCAACAGCGCGACTGCTTTTGTTAGATGCATGCAATAGCACAGAATATGTGTTATTATGACGGATTCGGTTTGTTTTGGGTCTGTAGTACAAACGGTAATACATTAATGTGTGAAACTTGGTGTGATTATAGTGGAGTCCCTATAGTATAACGAAAATTACTAAAAACCTGTCCAGTGTGCGTCGCACTTCCGTTAAGTGTCTGGAAATGAATGAAAGGAAACACAATGTTGTAACCCAATATTTGGTACGGAACTCTGACGAAAGTTCGACTCTTTTCCACTTGGTCCGTTTTTTTGAATAGATTTCGTACAATCACTTGTTCTGGTCTCAAACTAGGATACAGCTACATAGGGAGCTGTGCTATGTACTATGGTAGCCAGGCAAGGACATCACAAATACAGAAATACCTACACCCGGAGGCTTTTTGTGCAAGTCAAGTACGGCGGCTTCAAATGAGAATCGAACCCACGACCTCGACGAAGCGTATTAACTTCTATAGACTAATGAGGCAATCAATAAGGATATCTCTATTCAAACGTAAACTAAAGCAGAATCTACGCCTGCCATGTTGGGGACAAGTGATTATTGTGTGGATGTTATTTATTTTAGTTATTAAATACACAATTAATTTACACTCCTGGCACTACAAGGGAACACTGTGACCAGATTCTTTGAAAAATGAACACGAGCTTCTGTTTATAATAGTTGGCGCCTTTTTTCAAGTGTCACTTTGCTTTTTGCCGCCACTTTTAAGAGCTCTTTCAAACAACAATGCTATCCGATATCAAAAGACTTTTTCGAGTGGGATTTTTACTAACATTTAACGTCGGTACTATTGTCGTGTTATGCAAGCTCTTAATCAAAAACTGTTTAGAATAAATACATCGAACGAATATAGATGGAAGGGCTGGTAAGGGATGTCCCTTATAGCAAAGGGCAAGATGAAAAGTATCCGTAACTGATGAGCGTGCCTGCTTGACTAATGAATGTCGATAAAGCTAAAGGGAAATGTCAGGATCCCGCCTGGACCTTGGCCTCTGCCTCCTCTCCTGGATACAGTCTTGAGCTTTTGTTTACAGGGTGTAACAAAATACGTATTAAGATCCAAAAAAAGGTGAGTTCTACTCGTGAATAGTAATAAATTGAAATTGTTTTTTTTCTTTGTTTGTACATCAGATGTAGATTGTAGATTCTATTTCCTTTTCCAATGTATTGGTCCAGTCCATCCAAAGGTTGTCTGGAAGAGATCACTTTTAGTGATAAGGCCGCCGTCTGAACTCTTAGGTTAAGAAATATCTGTGTAATTTCCTTTTTTATGTACAATAAAGTGTTCTCTATCTATCTATTAGGTCTAAATATTTTTTACATTACGAAATGAAAAATGAAATAAAAAAATTAACTCAGATAAGCTAATCAGAGCGAAACCTGGTCGGACTCTTCCGACAAAAAAGCAAGTAAGTGAATCCGTTTCGGAAGAGTTCGACCAGAGCGAAAGATGGTCGGACTCTTCCGACAAAAAAACAAGTAGGTGAATCCGTTTCGGACGAGTCCAACCAGAGCGAAAGCTGGCCGGACTCTTCCGACAAAAAAGCAAGTCAGTAATTACGCAAGTTTTAGTTCGAAAACTTCAATATCTACATAAACAATAATAATCTTCGAATATACAGAATTTTGTCAATTCTTCGTAAGTGCACTTGTAATACATCCATTACCTACCTATATTCGCAAACACAGTAATCAGAAATCAATAATTTATTTCAACGTAAAGAATTTACATTCTGTTTGCTGAATGTCAATGTACTATGTTACTATGTTAGCCGCTGCCTTCGTGCCGTATTTGTAGTGGAGAAAAAGGCAGCGGGATAAAAAAAACTCCACTCTGACCATCTTTTCTCAAATCATCTTAAACTTATACATCAAAGCCTATATGATATGATTCCATGATAGCCACCAATAGATTTAAAAGCCAAAATAACACTTCTTAAAAAAGTAGGAAAAACATTAATGTTGCGGCCAGACACACGAACAGCACCCGTTCACGAGCATAACGCAGGGGTCAGCGATGGCTGACCAGTCTCAACCATTTTAGAGGGAGATAGGTGACCCGGCCACCACGCCACCATTTGAATGGCCTTTAGCAAACCTGCAGATTGAGTTCTTGTCCGCTATAAAATGTGTGCTATAGTTATTAATGTGCAATCACGTCGTCAGTACACCTTTTTAAAACTAAATAAATTATAATATTAATAATTAAATAACAATGAAATCGCAGTGGAATTTGTTTACTACCAAGGGCTTATATCGTTCATATACTCGTCTATTCTATAATAGGATTTTTTACATAGAGATTTTTTAATGAATGTTTTAAACTTATTTTCAGACAAGGATAGAATGTGTTCTGGAATTCTGTTGTAAAAACGAACGCAATAGCCTGCAAACGATTTATTTACCTTGGCTAAACGCAATTTAGAATAAGCAAGCTTATTTCTATTTCTAGTGTTTACGTTATGGACGTCCCTATTTAATTTGAAAATTGTTATATTTTTACGGACATACATTATATTATCAAATATATATTGGCAAGCCAGTGTAAGAATTCCTATTTCTTTGAAACGCTCCCTTAGCGATTCCCTACTACTGCTTAAGTTGTAAATTGCTCTTACTGCTCTTTTTTGCAAAACAAATATTGTTTCTATATCTGCTGATAGTCTTGATGTCTATCAAAACGTTTTGTCTCTTTTCTGTTCCCGTTCTTTTCGTGCTCAATGTCGACTGGTCTTAGAGGAACCAAATCCATGTTAAACGTTCCTTCATCGTATCATCATATCTATAGACTTTTTATTATGTAGTCTGTGGTGAAAAGAAAAAAGTTACTTTTGCTGTCCCGCGCTTTTATGCAATGCTTATAGATTTTCACTAAAAGTAGTTTTTCTTGATGTGATTGGACAAGCGGCCAGCAACTTCGCCTGTATTGTTGAATAGACGTAATCCGTGAGAACCAATGCTACGTTCGCTATTTCACGTTTATAAGCAGAAAACTTACGATTAAAAAGTGCTTATCGTGTGATTTGGTTGAAAAATACAATGATAATAAAGGTCAAAACGCTATTTGCTTAGAAGGATTACGTAACTTCCTACTTATCGACTTACAATAGACCTAATTAAGGTTGCTTAGCGCGAGGGAATTCCCATACAAACGTAGTTTAGTTTCAAACGACATGGAGGCATACTCCCGGTTTCTTATACACCAACAGTATATTAATCTACTGTTAGTTAAATTTTAAGTTTGTTAGGGTTGTCGTGACTGGGAAGCGGCATATGCCGAACAGTGGGCCCTCTTGATGGGCTGAATAAAAAGATAATCAGCCCACAGCCGGGGCGAGGTTCTAATAGAAGAGTACTGACACGGTATGCTAGAGGTGCAGGTTCAAGTCCCGCTTCGATCCGGAAGTTTTCTTTCCATGTGCAGTAGTTTATCAGGGCCTAGAGTCTCATAAACGCATTGTTATTGAATAGAGTGATATCAGCACGACAGTAGCTGTTTTTAACGCTATTTCGTAGTCTACTAAGTATTAGCACCACAATGTCACTTTGATGGCATAACCCGCGCAAATTAAATAGGTATCTCTCGCGAAGGAGATAGAATCGCGCGAGGCACCGAGGTAAGTTCACGAGTTATTCAATTGAAATTCGACAATTTGTTAGTAGACTACCTATAATGTCAATGAAATAACTATTACCGTAATATCGCACTAGCGAACAACTATGCATTTAAACGACACCCCTAGGACAAACACGGGACTCATGTTGAATATCAATACCGTCGACTTAAAATGTTTTTCTCTACATTTTTTTCTAGGTAGCTGTTCCACCCTCGTAAAATCAAGTGACTGTTTTACAAAACGTCTACGAAAAGACATCAAAGATTCCTCTTTGTTTTAATAGTTGAACAAAGCAACGACATTCCATACAGCTCTTTTGATAGTTGTCACAGTTTTAGTTTTATGTTCGCCTGGTCTAATTCGGCGGTTGTAAATTATCCCGGAAAACGTAATTCGGGGTGTTTTTCAGCAGATTCGTAGGAATTACTGTCAAATTTACAAATGCTTGACATGCTTTAGTATTAATCACAGTTTCTGATTTGGGAATGTCACTGATGAATCAGGTTGGGGATGATTGGTGGGTTCCTGTTTGTAGGTTTGACGAAAATTTCGAGCGATCACCGGAGTAAATCATTATAACTATTGTTCTGTCTCTTCAAATTGCTCAAGGAAGATCTAGACAGACGGATAGTTAAGTATCTACTTACTCAGTTAAATTTAACACTAGTTCGAAAACGGGGTAAATTCAGCCTTTTTCATCCTTTTAGGGATGAAATTTGGAAAATCCTTTCTTATCCTAGGTTACTCAAGGAATTTTCCCTTTCAAATCTCTAGGCCCACTGTCTATGCGTCGTCTGTCAGTCCCGGTTCTATATAAGTATAAATCGAGATCATGAGTTTGATTGAATTACTTATTGCTTTTAAAATAAACTCCTCTACTCTACTCAGAACTCATTCATTAAATTCATTGTCCGAACAACAACCGCCTTTTGTCAAGGTCCTCTGCTACCTACTTAGGAATACAATTCACATTTGGGAGATGACTGTAGACCATGCGGGTTCCGCCGGAAACGTAGGAATTACTTCGATATTAAAGTGATTACGGTGATTGTAATAATACTTACCCCCAGTTTCTCGTACACTAACAGGCTGTTAATCTACTGTTAACAGCTGTCAATTGGTCAAAACGCATGCAGAAAAAACACTGACAGCTGTTAACAGTAGATTAACAGCTTGTTAGTGTACGAGAAACCGGGGGCCAGTAAGTGAAGATCTCTAAACGGATCTCGAAATCGGCATAAACACCATGAATATTGGGCGGTTTGAAAGCCATAGCAAAATGAACTTGCCTAACTATTTATAGCTATCGAATACGATAGTTTTCTTTAGTCACTTTCTTCTGAAGTCGAAATAAGATTTATCAACTCAATATTTTTTTTTTTTACGTCTATACTTAAAAGTAGTAGTCTAAATAGATGGCCGTTTAATTTACTAACTACATAACCACCCAGATTTCAGCGTGAATGATTAAGAATTGATTCCACTTTGTATCAGTAAGTTAGTACAAGTCCGCTGTCAAATTCGGTTTTGTTGCTTTGCATGACAATAAATTTAAAAAAAAACAAGTGTATCTAAACTTTAATTTAACTTAGTAACTAACATAATATAAGTAAAAATTTTTACTAACATATATATTATATGGACACTGTCTGATTTAAATAAACTGCCATCATTATAACTTACAACTTATTTGTTCGACTTCACACGTTATTGTGAGACTATAGGAGTAATTTATAAAAACAAGATTCGTCTACAACACTCCTCAAAGGCAGTTTAAATAATCTGTGGATGTCTTTTTATTTTTTTTATTGATACTTTTTCTTTACCACAGACCAGGTATTTATAAACAAATAAGACCATTAGACTGGACATAGGCCTCTCCTATTGCACGCCACTGAGCACGGTCCTCGGCTACTCTCATCCAGCTCTTGCCAGCCGCCCTGCGGAGATCATCGCTCCACCGTGTCTAAGGACGTCCTACACTACGTACACTTCTAGATTGCTTCGTCGGTATAGCCCTTAAGGCGCTTAGCTACCAAAACAGAGGTCATGGATTCAATTCCCACTATGGGCCGCCGTACATACCTATGTACAAATAGCCTCAGTCTGGGTGTATTTTCATGTCTGTGACGTCCTTACCTAATCACTATAGCGCAGGGTATCTTAGTTTGGGACCAGGTCAAGTGATTGTTTTGTGTAGAAAGTATTATTATTACTTTTGATTTCACTGGTAATTACCAATCTACGCTCGCATCAAAACCCACACTAATCACCGGCGGAACCCTAAAACCTAAGCTGAGAAGGGCCCTTTGTTGTTGCCTGTCACCATTTGGTCGCCACGTGTCCCGCACGCGTTTTCGTTCCGTTCGGTTTTTATTAATTACTCTGTTTTACCTCGTCTGACTGCCGAACTGTCTGGGGAAAAAAAGGAGACGATGAGGCGAAGGGGTTAGTAGTGTAATGGTTCCTGACCGTTTAGTTCTCGTTACCTCTCTCTCTCAAAGAGTGCTTCACCTATCTCAGTGATTTTCACAGCCGGGCATTGTGGTCTGATCAGAACCTGTCGCTGAAGACTCCGAATCACTCGACGAGGTTTTTCACAGACTCATTTACTGTAACGGCCGCTCGGCTGTGGAATGATCTGCCGTTTTAATAAGGCGCTCTCCCTCCCTAGCTGTCTTTAAAAACAAAGTAAAGGAGTCTTCCTGTCTGTCTATCTGTCTCTAAGAGTATAATATTTATGCATTTATCTATAGAACGACGAGCCACTAGTCTACAAGCCTCCACCAATCCGGACTTGGCCCCCGTGGTGGAGTATGGCCTATACCTTCCTCAGGGAAGAGACCCGTGCCCCTCGGTGGGGACATAATGGGTTGATGATGATGATGATGATTTATCTATTTTGTGTCTCTTTTTTCTCCTCCATGTAGGTATAATATATTATTTATTTCTTCCTCGCGTAGATTTTTATTATAACTTATTTATGTATGTTTATCACAACTAGATACCTACATATCACAACTACCTACATGTTATTTACGAGTATATAAGTATGTATTTTAATATTCATATTTGCACCGACTACCCGTCTCTCTTTTCCTTCACAATTTTTCCATCATACGGTTGTCTGGAAGAAGTTGCTATTAGCAATAAGGCCGCTAATTGTACTGTATCTTTAAAGATATTTTATGCATTGTTGTGTTTTTCCTGGTACAATAAAGAATATTCTTATCTTATCTTATCTTACCACTAAAACCTAGTAGTGAAAATCTAGTGAAACTGGTTTTACACACAGTAATAGCCCAGTAAATTTCAGTGTGAGCGGAGTTCACATGGCGCTGATCTGTCTTTTTATCAATTTTGCCAGCCTTACATTAGGTAAGGCTGGCAAAATTGAGGGCAATTGGCCCACAGAATAACCACTTCACCCCCACGGGGGTAATTACCTAGTGGTTAGTGGGTAGTACAGACGACAGCATAACAACCTTTACATATGCGCATTTTGACTAGTCAGGTTAAGGACGACTTTGCAACAAAAATGTAAAGGTTGATCTGCTGTCAAGACTTAAGTCCGAGGAGGACTAAGTGCAGTGGATGTTTGTGGTGATATCTTTATTATGGAGAAGCCAAGAATGTTATATTTTCGCTATTTCGATTTATTCCTTCTTAGTAAGAGTTGTTCGTATCGACATGTAGAGCCCGCCGTTCTGATTTTGTTACACCATTTAGATGTACTAAATATCTGTACATTGTCAGTCTAGTTTTAGAAAGAACACGAGTCCTTAAAAAACTTCTTAAATACGGCTCAAATCGTCTGTGGTAAAGGGAAAGTTACGAAAGACTATTTAACCTGCATTTGAGAATTGTTTTAGAGGGATCGTGTTTTTATTAAAAACACCGTTTAGTTTTTAAGTGTGTAATTCTTTGGAAATACTTTTGTGTTCTACTATAGGTACCTACTTTAGCCTGGTTTCAACGAAGGTGGCTGTTACTAAACTATAGCAAAGAAAGAACTGTGACTGGATGCGCGATAGTAAACAGGATGCCGTTTAAAAAAACAATTCTAGGTACGTTCCGAAACACGTAATGCACGTCATACGACACTTCAAATCCTGCCTGTCACTTAAAAAACCCACACAAGAGAGTAGCGCGAGGGAATTGCGTGAAAAAGTTGATTTATTTCAGTCGAAACATGTATTTTTGTGCGGGGCATTTATTTTGCGCCCTCTGACACTTAAAAAGCTGAGGGATGTCACCTTTGGGCCACTAATTAACCTAACTAAGATGCAGTGTGGCTAGTATGCACTCGATGTGACGTAGAGTTTTTTGTATATATTTGGTATATATTTACATGCCAATAATATAATCAGTTCTGATAGTGGTTCGCCTGAATTGTAGGGAGTCGATCTATCGATTTGGCGTTTTAGTCTATGGACCTTTGCTGATGCGCGACGCGCTGATGGATAGCGCAGGATACTGTAATCAGAATGTAAAGGGCCTTAATCGTAAAAAAGCAATAAATAGTATATTTCATTACAAGTGTGGAAAGGCTGTCATTGCAAAGAGTTCCGACAAATGTCTACCCGAGCCGAGGCGCAGCCGAAGGCGAGGGTTGACAGTCGGAACAAGTTGCAATGACGGTTCCGCACGTGTACTGAACGACTATTTTTAATACAGTTGCGAAAAAATGAAAAACTATTTGCTTTTTTCTCTTCTCTCCACGCAATAAATTCGTCGTATGTATATATGTAGTGACTTTTGACTTTTCCGGTAAAATGTTCTCCGAAGCATTTTGTGCAATTATACTGAGTTCCGGTGGTGTTAATTCAAAAAAACTAGGGTCGAAATTACTCATCTTGTGCAACAAACAACTAAACTCGCAAAGAAAATTTCTGAAAAATGGCGCCAACCGTAGAATATAAGCAGAGTTTTTTTTTTCTTCACCCATTCTGGTAGGCAAAGGGAACTATGCCCATACAGCCAAGTCTTCAGTAGAAGTTTTTTATTGATATGAAATGAAAATGAAATTTAATGAGATGAATAAATTAAATGAAACCTAACCAAACTCATTCAATCAAATAATTAAATCTGATATTGAAACAAATTAGTAGCTTCTTTTTAGAAATATACGTATTTGCATGAATCATAAAAACTTCTATGATTTTTTTTAGTAAAAACTTCATGGTTGGTTATTCTTTTTAATAGACATTATTTTGACAGTTGGGAAAGAGAACGCACGAGTGCGGGAAAGGTAAAAAAAAAGCACGAGTGTGTAATAGCCCACATCCCGAACGCTATACGTCCCTGCAATACGCCACTTTTTGAGCAACTGTATTAAAAAAAGTATTGCATCAAAATTTTCGTATCTCATCGGAGAACCAAGTTATTGCAAAAACACACTTTTAACACTTTTTTCAAGATGGCGGAAAATGCTCATAGGAAATCTTGGTTCACAATTTGAAGTTAAGCTTTTCTAGGCTCCTCCCACGTAACATCCAAAATTTTGCGTTCTCGGTTCACAGGCATTTCCAAATGTATATAATGACTGGACTAGAAAGAGCGCGACAAAAGAAAAAAAATGTCTTGTAGAATCGTAACGCACAAAAAGCCTCAAGTGCGTGTTAGGTGTACTACGACGGAATGTTGCGAGTTCGAATTCCAAAAAGCCGTTTTCTTTTGTAACGCCATTTTTGGCTTATTTGTTGTCATTTTGTCAAAGCTGGGAAGATTATTTTTTTCTCATATTTGCTAGGAATTTGGTAAAAAGACCGAGTTTGTCATAAATCAAGAAGACAGTTTTTCAAAAACAGAAAAAAAATATTAGAAATAGTCTAGTGCGATACAATCGTGTACATTTTTGTACGCATTTCCGTTACAATGAAGTCTGTATTGCACAAGTATAGAGAAAATTTGTGTGACAGTTTATATCCTCAGGCCTAATTATACCTGAGGCCCAATTTCAGTCGGAATCCTAACGTTTGCTATATCAAATAGTATGGAATGTGACAGTTAGACGATTGAAATCGATCAGTATTTTGTGCGCGTAATAAAGGAACAAGGGCCTTCTTATGCGCACCAAATCCTGTCGGAATCCTGACATTTGCGATAGCAATTAGTAGGGAATCTGACGTTAGATGATTGGAATATTTTACGATTTGGTACGCGTTGACTACGTAGTACAGTTACGTAGAGTGGAATAGTGACTCGTACCCTTTTATTTAGGAAAAGCGTGATGTTCTTTGGTATGTTATTTCTATTTACTATGAAATACTGATCAAAATTCACCTGTCTCCAAAAAAACTTATTACCGACCCAATTTTTTCAATCACGCCCCATGAAACTCAACACTACGCCATTGTGCTCGTTTCCTTTGATCGAGGTCGTGATAATTTCTGCACTCCTAATCCCTGATCCCTACTTTGCAGTACAGTTGAAGCCCTGGTAATATGGCAAGTGTAGACACTGCCTTTATCTAAGCTTACCTAAACAGTTAAAATCTGGGGGCACGGCAGTGCCCCCGCCAAGTCGAGCAAAAAAGCGGCCCGGCCGTACCATCCTTTTCTCGAGGCAGTTCAGGCCCTTTTTGAACCCCCTATAACTTTGTTGTGGATAAAACCACAAGCGATATATTTCAAATTTAATTCAATTTGAACTAGTAGTTAAGAATTATAACTAGTCAAAGTTACTTAATTTTGTCACTCACTCACTGACTGACTGACCGATCATCAACTCTGAGGCACTTCTAGCAGACATGGAAGCTTCAAATTTAGAATACAATTAGTGTTTAGTATATAAAGCAAGCAAAAACTAAAATATTTTGCAATTTTGGTCCAGTTTTAGAGATACACCAACTCAATAAATAACGTTGTAATCCCATATAAACATAAGTGTTAGGAATTTTTAGGCAACAATCTCATGACGTCACCGCTCCTATATAAAGTGTGCGCTGGACGCGCTCGGACTTAATTTTGCTTTGTGTCTGTTCAAGGAAAGGTTCTTCGTGGTTTGTCGCCAGTCTGGTGAGGTTATATTTCCGTTACTTTGTAATTCTGTTTCCTTGGCAATTACTTTTAATTTGGATTCTTTGTAAATAATTTGGTCAATAGTTCAATGTCGCTCTGTTTAAATTTGTGTAATTGTGAGCTATGTATTTAATACATTGTGATTAGACTATTTTTGAAAAGGTGGTTAGAGTGGAGTAAAATAAATTTCAGAAATAAATTTTTGAAAAGTTTCATTTTTATTATTTCCACGCCTGATTTCTAACAATAGGATTACAAAGTTATATTTGCAGTGAATGAATCAGTATTCCTGTATATATACAATATAATGGAATAATAAGTGTAGATATAAATATGTTCAAAGGTAACTTGTAAAATGGTCCAGGAAAAAATTCGAGATTTTAGGGGTTGATAAGAAGTAGGTTGACTTGGCAATCGCACTAAACAATCAAATTTAATATAATATGTATTACTTGTGAGATACAAAATCAATCTATTTATTTAAAACATAAAAGATTTTTAATATTGATATGGCCACTATACGATGTTGTTAGGTTTGCCAATCACGTAATAACTTAAGACAGAAGGACCCTTAAGTAGGGACTGAATAAATTAATCGACTTTGTATTACATGGATCTCACAACTTTTTATGGTAGAAGAACTGAGTTGCAAGACTTGGTTTTTTTTACAAGTTGTGTTTTTGATGGCATATATGTATATGTATTTCTAGAGCAAATTTCGTGATAATTTCTGCACTCTGTGAATCAATTGAAGGAAAACATCGTGAGGAAACCTGAGTGTCTGAGCTATTCATATACCTCAGCGCTTGAAATCGCCAATCCGCGATGGGCACGCGTGGTGATTAAGCCGTTAATCTCTCCCCGAGAGAAGGCCTGTGCCCTACAGTGGGACGTACATAGGCTGCTTATGCTTATGCTTAGTCAGTAAAATGGCAGGCGTCTGGCTATGCCGGGTGTAGATTCGGCTTTTATCTACGCTTGCTCTAGTGAATTCTATAAGAAAACCGGCCAAGTGCGTGTCGAGCCGCGCGTAGTGTAGGGTTCCGTAGAAAGAGGGGATTTTACCTGCTTTACAGAACTAACAACTTCATTAACGTTATTTTCAATGGATTTTGTACGAAGTTTTCCCTTTATAAGTTGGTCGCCTATTAATCGTTAACTTGTAAAGCCTACTTAGCCGTGATAGTTTTTCTTTTAGGTTCATTATATGTGCTACTACTAGGGTTGCCAACCCTACCATATAATATAGTATCCTACTATATTAGGGGCGCCAATACTATATTTGTAAAAAAAAAGGTATAGTAGGCGAAACTACTATATTGTAAAGCGGAACCCAGCCTTAATCTTTTTCTAAAGCGCGGCACGACTAAAGCTATTTTTTACAAGTTTTACCATTATTTTGCCATCTACTATATTTTTAGAGGCGATAGCTTCGAAAATACTATATTTGTTTGAAAAAAAGTTGGCAACACTCTAGCTACTACCCTGAAATTTTTCACGTTTCTACAATCAACCGTTTAGCCAGGAGAGAGGGGAGGACGCCCTATTCGAACAAAAATTTGCTCTTAATATTTCGCAAATGGATCCCTGAATAAAAAATATCTTTTCACTTCTCATGCTCTAAAAGTTCGTCTTTATGTCGTGCGTAGGCGACATAAAGTCGCTTTTTATGCTCTAGAGCATAAAGTAAAATCTTCGTCGAAGACCAAGTGATTTGAATTTAGAATGTCAAAATTCGCATGAAAACTATGGAGAAGCCCCGCATTGCAATTCGAAATTCGAATTGTTGTTCGAAACTCACCTCTTTTTTTTCTTTTTTTTCTGAAATACTGTGTCCTGTGACCGCGCGAAACACCAACAAAAAAAAGAAAAAAAGGCGCGAATTGCAAATACGATTTACATGTTGCTGTTTCATTTCCTCGCAATCGAAGTGAAAAGTAGAGTGTACAACTCGTCCATAAAACCCATTTTACACTCGACTTTATATCTATCCTCGCTCGCAAGCTCGCTCGGATGGATAAACGTCTCGAGTAAAATGGTGCGTTTTATGCACTTGTTGTACAATCTACTATTTTACACCGACAATATTTTTGAACTACTATGATATAGGCGAGAAAAAAATGCATCTCTTATTAGGGTGTAGGAAGGGTACTCCATTTTTTTTTAAATCTTATTCTACCGTTTTGTCGCCGTGATTAATATGTCTGTCTATGCCAACTTTAGCTTTCTCGTACTAATAGTCTCTGAGCTAAGCCGCGAGCAGGCAGACGGACGGACATGGCGAAACTATAAAGGGTTCCTTGTCGACTACGGAACCCCTGAAAAGAGACTTCTCCATATCAGTTGCCAGCATATTAATCTTTACATCCGTGCACTTTACAACTGGATGTTAAGGGCGACTTTGCAACTAAATGAAAAAGTAAACGAGTAAGATCCGTTCAAATTCAGTTTTTATTGTACAATGACTAATCTCTGCTCCCTGTTTTGACTTATTTGGCAGCACAATCGACAGCCAGCCCTAGTAACATGGCAGACGCAGACTCAAATTTTGTCTGCGTTTGGCCTAAAGATACAGCTATTTTAGGTTAGGAGTTTACTAGTGTAGATTCTTCAAATACGATAGTGTTTATGTCAAATATTAACTACTGGTAAGCTTATGGAGTAAGTAAGGTTATTTAATATAAAGAACAGCCAATAGGGATCACGCTACTGGGCAGATCTCAAACAAATAAAGCACATCTGGTTGTTGCCGAGTGTACTAGAGAGTGGGTTTTTATTAAACACGTCTCTTCACGCCAATTGTCCCCCGACAAATAACGGGGATTACCCGGGGATTAAGGACCTATTGTGCAGCGGATAGTTGAGTTTTCAAGTAGCTTCTCAAGTATGTAATTGATTGTAGTGTTGGATAAACACTTATTAAAGGAAAGGCCGTTTCCTGATGCAGTGATCTTGAACTCTAAGATTTTTTAAAGAAATTAGGAAAATCAACGAAAAGCAAAACTTACCGATCTGAAACATCGGTGCTGGTGTCAGCCCTCGGCCTTTTTGCCTGAAAAATAAAAAATGTATTTTGAATTTCGAATCAACTGGCCACTAACAAACATAGACCGCGAAAGCACCTCTATGGTAGGTATAGGAACCATGGAGGGCATTACGTGAAAGCAAAACCGACAAGAATAAAAAAAAGAAAAATAACACATTTATGCCGATATATTTTTCTTAGGTCATAAACTACTTTTTCATAGTAATACATTATACGGGTCTAACCGCAATTATTTATTAGATAAAATGTAATTACCTTTGATTCCCGACGTTAATCCGGTAATCGCGGTTAGACCCGTTTAATATATTCCTATGTAAGAGCATCGCGAGCCTCTAAAAAATCCTGTTAACTACTTTAGTTGGACATGATCAAATCTCTCATCAAAAAGCCACTATCGACAAAAAACGTGAAAATTCGTGTACAATCATTAATAGACGGCTCAGTCACAATTGCCGACATTTTTTCTACAACATCTCCGGGCGACCTTCCAAGAACTGCACATTGTGGTGCGAAATAATGGCGCGTTAATCCTTTTGTCATTTGTCATCGTAAAAGGGCGTTCCACATTTGAAAATCTGTTTTTTTTTCAATCTATACGTTATTTTGAAGTTTGTGATAGCAAATGTTGATTGGTCGAATTTTAATTTTTAGGCTTGGCTTTTACCACTAAATCACGTGTCTAAATACATTTTACTCGCTAAATGTTATCTAGTATTTAAAATCCGAAAAATACATATATTATTTTTCAACGTATAGGATATTAGAGCCGTCAGTAATTTTTTTTGATGATTTTTGAACTTAATAGCAGAAAAAAATCGCGAACAGGAGTCTAAATTATCACTTCATCATCATCATCAGCCCCTTTACGCCCACTGCAGGACATAGGCGTCCCTCATGGTTTTCATAACCATGAGGGGTTTCGCCATAATCGCCACGCTTGGCAGGCGGGTTGGCGATCACAGTATGCGGTTGGAATGTCAGGAAGACGCTGCTGCCCGTCTCCTGGTAATTTATTTCCTTAGTCGCCTTCTACGACATCCTCGGGAGGAGATGGAGTGACGCTATTCTTAATCCGGCGCCACACGGTTATCTTTAGATTATCACGATTATCACTAGATATGGTTTTATTACCTACAGCAGGTACTGATTTTTAGATAATAAAACATGTACCATCACTGAATGTGTTAGTGACGTCGGTCGCCAAAATTCTATTAATAGGACTTGTATTTCTGTAATTTCAAAAATGCCTACTTTTTCCCCAACTATTCGCTCGTGCAGCGCAATAAGTCCCGTGCGAATCCATGCACTCAGAGAACCCAGCCTTAAGGCTATCTGATTAAGGTACGTTTCTTCGTTGCATCTTTTTTTGATGCAGGAAAAATTATTAACAAAATAAATCGATAAACTATAATAACAACGGAATACTTTTATTATTCTCGGCAACAAAAACAATAAACGCCTAACAAGCTCCATTTACACACTAAAAAACTTAAAAAAAGACTTCCCAGATAATCGTAACGAATAAATAATAAAACTCGTAGAAGTCACACGCGACACTCAGATCGTGACGATAAGGCGCAGTCATTAATATATCCGCTCCGGATTTATTTTACGGGCAAGGGGGCGCCACCGTGTCTCGTCGATGGCTTTTGGGTAAGGTCAGCAGACCAGACACTAAGATCAATTTCACCTTCATCGATGGAGTCACGTGATAGAGCGTGTTACATTTTGAAGGTATTTAGGCTATGTGCATCGCATTCTGCGCATTGGCTTTTTATGCCATATATTTATTTTTAAATGCAAAAATATTTTTGTTCATTGATTTGCCATTTTAATCGCATAAAATACATAGTGCTTAATTTACAGTATGTGTTTTCAAATGAGAATTTATTCGCGTAATTTTAAAATAAAATTAATTGAGCAGATCAAACTACTAGTTGGATTTATTTCGTTCATTTAGTTATTTTAGTTTAAGATTTCACTATTTTGTACAAAAATTCAAAAGCAGCATTTAAAATATACGTAGTGTTGAGCAAATTGACTTTTAACAAAAGTCTTCACTTCGGGAAGAGATCACCGCCTGTATCATGAACCGATTTATTCCACAAATTGCTTTTTGCTCTCTTGTAAAACATTCAATTGGAAAATTCGACCCAATGGTTTTGACGTCGAGTATTTTATCGATACTTTTGACTTAAGTGCCAAATAGTGAAAGGGTTGGATCTAAAATCAGCATGGGTAGTACGACGATGGTAGTCGCCCGTTTTAAATGTCAATAGTCGCCACTTTCCAGTACAATAAATGTCAAATTCTGACATTTTACCAATGCGTGACTCGTGCCATCGTTATACCCACGCTGATCAGGTTTTTAACCGACTTCAAAAAAGGAGGTTATTTTTTTGGCGATATTCCTCCATGACTCCGTCAAATCTTAACCGATTTCGACAATTCTTTTTTGTTCAAAATGACGTCCCATTGGTCCCATGTTAATTTGGTGAAGATCTGATGAAGACTTTCAGAGATGGAGAACGGAACTCTTCAATGGACAGCAGTAAATAAGGCCTAATGGGGGGGCCCCATTATCCTTTAGTAATATCCGTATGTTTCATAAAATAGCGTAAAAATAGTCCCAAGGTAATTTGGTGATGTTCTGGTGAGGACTTTTGGAGATGGAAATTGAGAACGTCAAATTTTAAAGCAACCATTTAAGTAGGGTAAATTATGGTTATAAGGGACTCGTATAAATTTTTTTGTGCTCCCGCACTAAAAATTTTATAAGAAATAAAAACCGACCCAGTTTCATGACCAGCACATATATTTTGGGCACCGACTCCAAATTATACTTCTACAATACCTACATGTATACATACTTTTAATTATTTAAATTATTTGTAACTTTTTAGTGCTTTAGTGTTTCGAAGTCTGTTTTTATTTTTATTTAAATTTTTTTATTCTATTTTCTATTTACCAATTTTATTACTAGTAAAGCTAGTTGGTTTCCTTTGACCGACTGGCCTGGCTTGACTAAAATAAAATTATTTTCGGTACGAATTTTTGTTGTTGTCTCTACTTTGTTTCTCTCAAAAACAATATAACTTGATTCTTGTGACATTCGAAATAAGAATTTGGAGGTCTAATCTAGAATCCAGATCTTTGAGAGCGTGTCTTGATTTTTAACGACTCGAGGAATATTTTCACGTAGATTCTTTACAGGACCAGGAATTTTACATACCTAGATATGTGGTTTTCAGTGGTTATGAGTTTGGTGTACCTTTTTCCTTTGTTTCTCAGCAAAATTATTATTCTCATATACAATTTCACTCACTTAATTGAGGACTCAAAATTATAAGCAAATTACAGTAATTAAAATTACATAAGTGTTCACCTTAATAATATTGCAAAGAAAAAGAATTAGAGCAATGGAAAATCACCCAGATAATTCTTTAATTCGTGAGGAAACCTGAGTGTCTGAGGTGTTCAAATACCTAAGCGCTTGAAATTGTCAATCCACGGTTGGCATGCGTGGTAATTAAGCCCATACTCTTTTTCTGAGAGAGGGCCTGTACCCTGCAGTGGGACGTATAC
The DNA here is from genome assembly GCA_947308005.1 of Yponomeuta malinellus. NCBI lineage: Eukaryota > Metazoa > Arthropoda > Insecta > Lepidoptera > Yponomeutidae > Yponomeuta > Yponomeuta malinellus. The sequence continues at coordinate 10,599,318 of OX371017.1, forward strand.
GAGTACATACAGGCTGCATAAAAAAATCCTTAAGTAAAATGCGTAGTATTTAAGTGAAAGAACCTCTTGAGGATTTACAGTCTTTTTTTCTTTATAAACTAAAAATTTTAACGTATGGATTTTATATTTTATATTTAAAAACCAAGCGCTCGATCGATTTATAAGTACCTACCAGGACACCAGATCTCCTTAGGACACACGACGAATCGTGTGAGGAAAACCGTTTATCTTGGACGCGCATTCCCTCGCATACCACGCAACTTATGCAGTCCTAATCTTGCATCTTCAATCCTATTACAATGCATTGAGGTTGAGTTTAGGTGGTAAGTGGCCGAGGTGCGAGGCCGGTGGTACGATGCTGAGATAGCGAGAGCTAATTTATATGAAGCAAGTGACAACGCGCTTTTGTGCCCCTCTCGCGATCGTCTTTTATTTTTACTTACAGGTTGTTCGCTGGAAATATCGGAGGTAATTTGTAAAATAAAGGGTTAAAAGAACAAAATGGTGATACTGGTGTTATTTTACGAGCTGTTTTGACAAACACGTGTCGCCAGATTTATGTAATCTGCATGGAATATTTTGACGTCTTTGTACCATCAGCATAGCACGATCACGGCGGTGTGAGTCGCGCGTTTTGTGACGCTAAAATGTCAAAAGTGACGTGACTGTCCAGTTAATTGACAGTCAAATTCTGTTATTTTAACACCAGACCCTGTGCAGTCAACGGCACTTTAGATATTGATTACAAAATCGCCCGTAACGTAACTAAGTAGAGTGCACAGCTGTAAAGTTTTATGTGCTTATAACTATACACTACCATTTTTAAGATGTAAATTAAACAATAAAACAATATAAAACAAACCATTTGCACAATTGCAATTAATTAAGGTGTGTGTAAGCCACCCTGTAGCCTAAACAAGCAGCGCGGGACTAAATGCTTCTTTATTTAAACGTAATCCGTTTATTGTTTTATCTCACTTTATATTTACGATCTGCCTCGCCCCCCCGATAGAAAAAATACACCAACCGAACATGAACGAGCGCTCACGAATAAGTTTTCTTTATAAGAACAGATAGATATTTTCATATCATCATAATTAGTTGGTAACATTCTTATATCTTATAATAATTATAGTTTTTCCCGATATTGATTTGAAATTGTCTTATTATTTATACTTTGATGATACATTAATATTATTACTGCTTTGTGCCCGCATTTTCCATCTCTGAACACAAACTTGCCGTTGGTTCTATTCGGCTGGTATACTCAATCCAAATATTAAGGTGAAGAGGCAGGGTGAATAAATTCTTCAATTTATCGGCCGCCACGTTTTATTGCGTTTCGATAGTTTGAGAGATACGTGGTGATACATTATTAATTTGATGTTATTGTTTTTTTCTCTCGGAGTGTTTTTTTGTGGCCAGTGTGTGAAGTGTCAATTTTAAATTGTGATTTATATTTGGGATGATTTTCTTTATGCCTCGCAAGTTTTTTTTTTGATACATAAACTGAAATTGGAATTCGAAAATTAGCTAAAACTGCACAAAGTTTTACCGAATTTTAGAATTTAAAACTAGGTTCTTGTTAACTGTAGCACTACACTACATCTTTTACACTTTTTAGTGCAATTTGTACAGATGACATGACATTAGGTAATTGCATGTCACACGCTTATTACTTATAACTTAATGTTGTATTTAATTTTATTTGTTATTCAGAACTGTGTCGGGCATTTGCATCTTCATAAACGCACACGTTATACTAGAATTTCCGAGAGAATGTCGTAGAGTGTAACATTTTAAATTTTTACACGTACATTGAAACGGGGTGCTTAGAAACTGAAGTGCGAATTGGAACAAAAAGTGGAAAAGTAAGTAATGAACTTCAGGGATGTCTCAGGATCTATTAATTATGCGCACCAAATTCTGTCGGAATCTTGAAGTTTGCGATAGCAATGTTCAGTATGAAACTTGACAGTTAGACGATTGGAATCGTTCTGGATTTGTGCGCGTAATGTCCGAGGAGCTGATAGACATATTGTATCTGACAATAGACGTTGCTTTAATTATAAGCGCAGTGGGAAATCAGTGACAAAAAACTTTTTGCCACTTTTGGTCTCTATTCATTCCCCAGTTTGTAATTACCCCGTTTTACGGTATTTAATTTTCGATCGCGCGCGGATTAATCTGCATTGAATACCTTCAATCATTGCACATTTTCAACCTACATTTTGACCCTGCATACCAAAATTGAACTATTAGCTGGACAATGGCTCCTTAATAGTCTACCTTAGAGCAGTCATGCAATTCAAAAACTCAAGTCGCTGGCTATAAGAGCTGCTTGGGCCTACTTCAACCTATGGGAGTACGTACGTAAGCCGACGCCCGACGCTTATGATAGCGTGGTATCCAATGGCTAACGACTGTCTGTCCCGTAGGCGACACCGCGTGAAGATATTACGAGCTTTTAATGGTCAGTAAAGATTAACGCGTGAATGGGTAACAAGAGACATCAAGCCATCACGGCCTTAGCAACAGAAGTACGTTTCTGAAACTACAATACAGCTCTTATTCGGTGCTTTTTCGACTCTTTCTGCTGGAAGGAAGTTCTCCCCAATCAAGTAGACCGACGCACACATACTGCCTGTCGCAGACTGTAAATATTTCGACGGTTAATTTCGGCGGTTATGTCCCAGTAACAGAAAAACTAGTAGTTTTCAAAGATGCTTGTCAACTTAACAAACAATCTTGCGACTTTTATACAATACAACCACCCAAATTTTAATATTTAGAAAGTCGGTGAAAATAATAAGATAGATAAATAAATTACTTGTTTTTCTTTTTGGTATGTTTGTATGTTTTGTTTTACAATGTTTACTATGTATGTATGTTTAGTACGTTTCCATCCTAAAGAAAAACAAGTTAAGTATTGTTTTTAAGTATTGCCAACCCGGTTAATATTATAAATAGTATAACAAATAAAAACTCCTTCCTTCCGAAAAAAAATATTGTAAAATTCTTATGTTTTTTTTTATTATCCAAAAACCCACTTTTACACTTACCCGCACTTCAGTTAGTTCCAACCCGTGAAAGAATGTATGTAGGTACTTATGTAAAGATATTATACAATTCAAGTAGTCAGGTGACTAGTGATGTCTACCTAAATAATAATACCCACCTACCTACCTACCCTTACCCTACCGTGTACTTTATAATTTTATTTCACGATTGTCATTGACAAATCTATAGGACATGAAGGGAAAGTACCTTAAATATCGTAGATAGGGTATTTTGCTGAAAGAAGACTTTATGTTATTTTTAAAATTTAGTAATTCTGCATTCACAGATTTTCTAAAAATTACTTGCTTCGTCTGGGAATCTAACCGACTTAAATGTAAAAACAAACACCCCTACTTTTATGATGCCAATCGAAAGAATGGCCAAAAACTAATAATGCCTCTTAAGATTTTCTAAATGAATGTTTGGTACGAATGAACCGATTAGATGGCCGGCCAGATCCCCGGACCTTACACCATTAGATTTCTTCTTTTGGAGATACGTGAAAGATATGCTATACAAAAAGCGATACGAGAACGTGGGCGAGTTACAAACAGAATTGTGCCATATCATATCGAGTATTCACCATAAAAAGATAAGAAAACCAACAGGCAGTGGACTCATTAAAAGATTGGCAATTTGCGTAAGACAAGAGGGATCACATTTTGAGCATTTAATTAATTAATTAAAAAAAAAAATACCCACTACGGCAGTTTCATGCATGTTTTTAATTTGATTAAAATGATTCATTTCACACTGTTTCTTTCTTTTAAAATACTATGTTACTTAAGAAGAGTTATTAGTTTTTGGCCATTCTTTCGATTGGCATCATAAAAGTAGGGGTGTTTTTTTTTTTACATTTAAGTCGGTTCGATTCCCAGACGAGGCAAGTAAATTTTAGAAAATCTTTGAATGCAGAATTACTAGCTTTTAAAAATAACATAAAGTCTTATTTCAGCAAAATACCCTATCTACGATATTTAAGGTACTTTCCTTTCATGGCCCATAATTTTGGGACGCCCTGTATAAAAATATCATGTCATAGTGTTTGTAATTGAACTCATCCGGACCGCTTCACCGACTTTTATGATTTTTTTTGTATATTTGCTTGGTCTGAGAACAGGTCGTAGGCTAATCAATATGGCAAAACAACGTTTGCCAGGTCAGATAGTTTAATATATAAAAATCTCGTGTCACAGTATTTCTTATAGAATTCCTCCGACACGGCTTCACTGTTTTTCAGAATTCTTTTGTGTATAATTGGTAGGTCTGAGAACAGGTCACAGGTTAATTAATATGGCAAAACAATATTTGTCGAGTCAGCTAGTATTTTTATAAATCGTTGAACGAAGCGTGAAGATGGCTTGCCGCGATTATTTTGACAGTTCTCTAGAGATGGCGAAAAGGTGAAGTCCTAAGATCTGTAAACAATCTTGAAAAATGATTGGAATAAGTGATTAAATTTAATTTTATTAAATTTGTGTGGTCTTCTCCGTTGTTATCACTATCTATACCTATTTAATAAGAGAGCTAGTTATCCCCTAGCCCTACAGCGGTGGTAGTGCAGCGGTAGAACGTCAGCCTCACATTCGAGAGATCTTGGGTTCGAATTTCGGCATGTACCACTCAGTTAACCTGAGTGTCCCAGGGGTTCACACCTCAGCGTTTGAAACTGCCAATCCTCAGTGGGCACACGTGGTAATTAAGCCCATACTCTCTCTCTGAGAGAAAGCCTGTGCTCTGCAGTGGGACATAATTATATAGGCTAAATAAAAAAATAAGTTGTCCCTATACACCTCCCAAGTTGTTCTTTCGTTACGAGCGTTTATTTCCTGTCCAACGGTGTCCAACTCGTACAAATATAAACAGTTTGTCCGGACAATAAAATGCCATGTTAGTTACGACACGATGTACGGACCTGGTCCGGCCAGATAAGAGAATTGATCACGTCGTTTGTGTGGCCTGTTTCAATTTGGGGCCTGGACCGTCAACTAGAGGCATACGGAAGTGGGACAGAGTGATTACAGTTAATGGTTCCACTAATTTTGTATCAACTGACTCTAAGTAGCAACCTTGGGTAGCCGAAACCTTAGGTAACGAAAAATGGTTTAGGCACACTCTGTGCGAAAAAGGGTACTGAATCATTAAGGCATATTTAGAAGACAAATTATATTTCGGTGTTGAGAGGCGTAGAGGCAAGTAGTAATATTTAGTTTACTCCTGCAAAATGTATGTGTGACAAATAATTGATATTTTTAAATAAATTTCGCAAGTAGTTCAATCCTTTCCTGTAGTGGTCCATTTTATTTAGATAAATCATTTAAGCTGTTTAGAATGTATATTTTAAGCTGTTGGTCAGAATTCGCCTTCATGACTTTAATATAAGAAACGTTTACAGTAAAAAATGAGGGCTGATCCAGCTATTAACTGCACATACTAAATAAGATAAGAGAACAATATTCTTTATTGTACACTGGTAAAAAACAAAATATTTGCAAAGGGACATAGTAGATACAATTGTGCTATGTAGGTATAGTTCCCTACAGACAACTTTTCCAAAAATTCACGCAAACGGAATGAGTTTTAGATAGAAACGTAGGAGGCCTATGAGACCCGAAATAAATCCGTCAATGTGAAGACAAAGACATTTTGTTCAAGTTAATTATTGGACATATTATAGCTACCTATTTTTTGGGTCATATTAAAAGCGCTGTTACCCCTAACGCTTTTAAGTGCACTGTGAAGTTGCTGTTTTGTTTCGATCATGTTGAAATAGGTATTCAAGAAAGATCTCAGGAGCGAGAGCGCTTAATTAATATGGACCTTAACCACAAATCGCGAAAATTAAACATCTGTTAACCTGCAGCACCAAAATGTACAGTACAGACCAGCCTGCATATTCAGGAACTGTTCGCTGTATTGAGTTATCCTTTTTGACGTCTCCGATGTGTCAATATATGTATGTATTTGACAGTTCGAAGTAGGTCAAATCGGACGAGACTGTACAGTGGAGAAGGTACGTAATGGAGCCCCAGTAGTAATTTTTTTATTTGGCCATCAGCATGCTCAGAAAAAATATTCATGCACACACAATACCACAAATAGAACAGTGAGTTAGCAGCAAGCTTAAAGAATAGTAGCGAGCGAAAGTTGTGCCAAGCTTTATCAGCTAATTGGTGCAAAGTGCAAAAAAGAAAAGACCACAGTGGCATTTACTTCAGCCAGCAAAGTACAGTCAACAGCAACGTTGCGAAATCACCCGTAACGTAACTGAGCAGAGAGCACGCGTTGTCAACAAAGGCTGATGAGTTAACTGTACTTATTGTTTGTTCTTCACCAGCTAAGCTAGGTGCAACTGCGGTACATATTACGTGTGCTAATAAATTTTAGGTGCAATGTGTCTGGTGCAACTTTCAAACTTCTTTGAAGGAACAGCTGACCTTTGGCTCGGTGTGGTCGAGGCTGCATCGCGGCGACCCGCCGAGGTAGCCGCACGGCATCAGAGTCACCATGCTGCCCTGATACCGCGCGTCCAGAGACAATCCAAACACACTTCACAAACGTCACTTTGACACCTCCTTAGGCGGGAAATTGTCTCGAGCCGTCATGGTTTTGACGCACTTTGTCTATTTAATTTTCGAGTAGCACTTTCTCGTTGCTAAAGTTATAGTTTTATCCATTTTTGTGATCGAAATCTTATGTTGATCTTCCATTGCTTCGAGCCTAACGTGCAAAACAAAAGAAATTTCGTTAAATATTTTTTTACCAAAAAATTCGTCACGGAACGGACTGGCAGCTAGTTATTGAAAGACGTTAGTCATCGAATAAAGAAAAAACAAAAGAAAAAACTAACGGCCGCAGACCACCCACCTTGGGGACGTCAAATTTTAAATATCGAACGCACGCTGTACGTGTTCATCAAGTCAACTTGCCCAATCAAGTTTGACGTGATTTAGAACTATTCTCGTTAGATACACAACTTTTTTGTTGAGAGGCTACTTTTATTTTATTATCGGTAGTAGGAATTCACAACTAAGTAAAATAATGTATCGGAGAATATTTAACATCAATCTAACCTAGGTATAACCCAACTCCCAACTTAAATGTATTATTAATAATTACAGACTTTTAGAAAGTAATTATTAATAATTAATTCTGTATTATACCAGTTTTTATACAATTGGTTGGCTTAATACGTAGAAAGTTGGTAGAATTATCGTAATGAATATCCTAGATTAAAAAATAAATAAGTTGGACAAAAGTAATTAAAAAAAAAAAAAAAGATTTTAATGCTTATAATAGCAGAATACTTGAATAATTGACGTAGCCATTTATTTTTGTTATCAAGAAGCCAATGATCTGCCTCTTCTAATTAAGTAAATGGCAACTCAGGCCACTAATATCGCTTTAAAAGAGAAAAAACAAAGAAATTAAATTCAAACGTCGAATAACTATAACATTTTATGGTCGTTCCATTCTGGCTAGCGCAGTTAAGGTGGGGAATAAAATTAAAAGTGTGTGTTTTCTTTTTAAATCATAGCAGGGGTTCAACAGTAGCGGCGAGTACGCAGCGTGATGCGGGGTGCTAGGGTGACCAACTATTATTTATGTGGTAAAATTACTAAACTTGGTATTGAACTTGCAGTTAACTTAATTTTAAATTATTTAATGCCAAAACTAAGAAATTTATTTTTTCTTAATAATGTTTAATATTTTCACGAAAGAATTCTAGTAACTTATCTAAAAGTCGTTTTTTTTATTGCACCTGAGGTAGTCAACTTTTTTTTTATAAAATTAGTTAATTCGAAAACTATTTAGGTATTATTGATCGCCGTGGTCTATGATCAGGCGGTAATTTTACTATAAAAGTAAAAAACGCATAGTTTATTCAATAACAATATATTAAAGTACATACAGTGTACTTTAAATTACATATCTACATAAAGTATATTAGTTACAAAGTCACTCGTAATGTAACTGAGTAGAGTGGATGGATTTCGAGGTAAATATTCTGTCGACTGTACCAACCTACATAATAATAATTATTTTTTGTCTTACAGCCGATATAACTGCAGTATGTAGTGATAGTTTAATTTTAGTAGCTTCTAATTTTAACTAAGCATAAAACAAAATGTTCATATCATAAAATGGTTTGCTTTCATCTACTGTCTTGTATTTTCCATAAAATAATGGGCGCACTACCGTGCAGGCAGTCTAACTCGGCCTTTGCCCCGCAATGGGAGGCCCACTACTAGCGAGAACTTTTTGTGTTCTGAGAGCGAGAATGTCATAATGATTCGCCGTTTGACGGGCTCCGTGAGGTTTACTGGCGCCACCAATGGAAATATCATATTTTCTATTTTTATGGTTAAACGGGACCGTAGCAAGTGGCAGTCCCTGGTCTCTGCCTACCCCTCTGGGATACAGGCGTGAGTTTATGTTATGTTATGTTTTATACGGGACCCTATTACTCTGCCCGCTGTCTGTCTGTCCGTCCGTTCGACCTTTAGAGGGCTCTATCTTTGTAACCGTAGTAGGTAGACAGTGGAAATTTTCATAGAATGTGTGGTACTACGGTACAACATACAAAAATCGTTTTTTGTTCTTTGTTTATGCTCTATCGTAGAAAGAGTAATACATACAGGCATCAAACTTGGAATGATTGTGGGACTTATTATATATTCTAATGAAAAATAATATAAAACGGCCAATCCCGAGTACAGAACCCTCGGTGCGCGAGTCCGACTCGCACTTGGCCGGTTTTTATAGATCGTTTTCGCAAACAGCGTCTTTCTATTCTCTCAATCGTGTAAGGCGATGTTAAGGACTCACGACCGACAACCTAACATCAACGTCCTGCATGGGTAATCTATGACAGCGCGAGTCATCATTTGAGGCGCTAAACGTCCAAATTTGACGATGATTGTGCCGGTAAGTCGTGACTTTTGACACTTAAAACGCATGACTTACGTCGTCCTACTACCGACGCTGCAACTGTACTGTGACGGCATGAATTCGACAATGAATGTGCTAGAAAGTCGCGAATTTTGCCATTTACCTAAAAAAAACGACTCATGTCGTTATACTACCTCCATGGTAGCCCGATGGCGCGATTCGCGCGTTTTGTGGCGCAAAAATATCAGAATTTGATATTTAATAAACTGAAAAGACGCGACTTTTGACGTTGAAACGCGCGACTGGCATCCATCCTGTGCTGGGACTAGCACTTAAGCCAATGCTATCTAGTCCTAAGTTTCCGCAAAAGTTAGTTTTCTCCTGTAGGGATCATAAAGCGCCCCATAAGGCTTTGGTGCTTGCAAAAGGCTTACATAGTACGCTATGCAGCTGCGAAAGTTACTTTTTCACTGTATGTTAGTTGGGCAGGCACAGCAAAATTTTCGCTTGCTAGTCCGATGCAAAATTATTAAAAACAAAAGAACAATAATCGTCATTTACCTTACCTGCACCAGAGCCGGTTCTTAACTGGTGTTTCGGTTAGGCCGAGTCAATTCGTCGGCGTAGAACGATAACTAAGGCTATTTACGATCAAATGAAATTCAATTGCTTGTACTGGCTGGAGGAGTATGGGAGGCTGTGCCGCGTTCGGATGGAATAGTCTCTAGACTTGCCTAGGAGCAGAAATCTGCAAGTAGAATGTGGCTCGGTGTGGCTGGCTTAATTTCCTGCTTTGTACGATATTTAAATTTGTGTGTTTGATTAATTATTAATATTACTTAATCAATTGCTTATTAATTTAATGATAAATTACCTGCTTGATTAGAATAATCAGAGGATAGCTACATAAAGACGTGAAATCGGCCTAGTATACAGAGAAGGAACCTGTGGATCTATTTTGAAATTTCGGAATTTCGGCTCTCATGATACAGTCTCTGCTAAGTGTGAGGTCCAACGCCTAGCTTTTTAGGGAAAATTCAATCTAGTAATTTAATTAAGTACTCAAACGTAGGTATTATCTTATTTAAGGGTTGAAAAAAAGAGTGTTAGTATACGTGAAACCGCGAGAAACCGGGGGTAAGCAACGGGGTAACATAGATTCATATCAATGTGACAATCGCAAAAATCTGCTATCAAGTTAACCATCATCAACAGGAGAGTCTGTTAAGCCATACAAACGAGGCATCGAATCAAGTCATTACACAGTTAGCTACACCCGAAGATACGCATATTCATTGAAATTCACCTTTATATCAGCTTTAATAAGAACTACCGAGAGTTGATTATAACTGCTTCCCTCTGTCCCAGCATGGTCGCGACGATTCTTGAGATAACATAGAAGGAATCGAGATAACACGAGTATGTTCCCCGAGTCGATATTAGACATAAATTAATCGATTATAATCGACTTAGGGGACCGTAGATTGAACCGAGATCGGAGTTTCGAGGAATATGGAGGTTCCGAAAGTTATTTTGCTGTGGATCTTTAGTGTAGGACATTATTTGTGTTGTAAAATCACACTTTTATTTCGGATCAGCATATTTAATGGTATACTGGGTTTTTTAATAAGACAATAAGCGCCTTAAAAGTTGATAATTCTCAATTATTTTTTTGTACAAATTGGTGCGTTTTCGAGATACATGAGTAATTAAAAAATATATATATTATTTGAAACGTTGGCCTTTTGGAGGTGGTTTAATTTATCAATACTGAAGAAATCGTTTTCAGGTTTTACGTCTGTTCAATATATTATAATATTATGTTATGTTGCACATAGCCAATTACAAAGGATAAGTATCGTGTACTTAATTTCATGTGGTAGAGCAGCGATAGAACGCCGGCCTCACATTCGGGAGGTCATGGGTTCGAATCCCGGCGTGTACGTATGACATTGTGTGCTAAGTTACGTATGTTTATATTTATGAAGTTTTAGTAACGTCATCACTCGCTAACGGTAATGGAAAACATCGTGAGAAAACCTGAGTGTCTGAGGTGTTCACATACCAATCCGCGGTGGGCACGCGTGGTAATTAGGCCAAACTCTCTCGCTCTCTCTCTCTCTCTCTGTCTCTCTATCTCTCCCTATCTGAGAGAAGGCATGTGCCCTGCAGTGAGACCTAGATAGGCTACATAAAAAAATTATTATGTGAATAGAAATCGTTGAAATACGCGAAGCAATAATGTCTGTCCATTTGATTGCTTGTCGTAGATCATTGGTTTATCCTTGAATAAAAAATATCAATCCAAGGGGTTTGATGGTATTAAAGAAATGTTTAGGTATGCATACGTACATACATACATAAACTCGCACCTGTATCTCAGAGGAGTTGGCGGAGACCAGGGACTGCCACTTGCCACGATCCTGACAGGTAAGGGTTCGTCCCTGGCAGACATAGGTACCTCGACCAAATTGGGGATGTATTAGCAAAGGGCAAGATAAAAAGTACCCGAAGCCGGCGTGTGTGCATGCAACGACTAATGAATGTTGATGAAGCAAAAGTGATCTGTCTGGATCGTGGCAAGTGGCAGTCCCTTGAAATACCAAACCAAATCAATGTTCTTACTACCTACATATTTTTATTTACCCATAAATTCATAATGAAAACGTAATCAAATTAACGCATTACCTACCTACGCATAAATTAATTCTAAAACATCACTCGAAGAAGCACCGGACTGGAAGGATTATCCAAAATAAAACCTGATAGGGCCGTCAGTCGATCGAGATTTGTGGTCAATTTTCCAGTCAAAATGATTCGACTACCGAACAATCCAATGTCACAGTGTACCAAGGTCGCATAAGTGCGGAGCAAGTAAAAAGTGAAATGTTATGACGATTTGAGCGGAGTTTGTTTTTGTACGCGCTCGCTGTACTTTATTTGGGTTGCATTGAAGCGAGTGATTAGGACGACATAGGACACAAATAACAAATATTATGAATTTAAATATTTAAGTGATATACTACATGTAATATTCAAGTGATATATCATCTTATACGATAGTTTGTTTATTTTGACATGATAATCCATGCAAATCTACCAAGTTATACAAATATGAGTTGTTAGGTTTATAACTACACTTTCTAATGAAGCGGGTGACTAAGACATAGGACACAAATAACAAATGTTATGAATTTAAATATTTAAGTGATATACATGTAATATTCAAGTGATATATCATCTTATACGATAGTTTGTTTATTTTGACATGATAATCCATGCAAATCTACCAAGTTATACAAATATGAGTTGTTAGGTTTATAACTACACTTTCTAATGAAGCGGTGACTAAGACATAGGATAGGACACAAATAACAAATGTTATGAATTTAAATATTTAAGTGATATACATGTAATATTTATGTTATAGTACCTGGATGACCGAGCTATGCTCGGTATTTCTTTTTTGGTTAATCTTGTTTTTTGGAAATTATATTTTGACACGATGAAAAAAAGGGGGAAAAAAGTGAAATATAATCATACTGGAGACAGGCTCGAACCGGCGCCGGCACCTTCTGGTTTCGGAACCGCCGGACTTCCCATCTGAGCTATTACAACCTTGAAAATGGCGGCGAAATTTGCCTTCGTATCCTAATGATATATTAGCAGTTTTTGTTTGCCTAAAAACATGGATAAAACGTCGTTTTCTAAAAATAAAACCTAGCTAGACCGATTTATCACCGCCAAAACCCTCTGCATACTAAATTTCATGAAAATCGTTGGAGCCGTTTCCGAGATTCAGATTATATAATATGTCTATATAGGGTATATAGAACAATTGCTCGTTTAAAGATTTTGTTTATTTACCTAGTTTGTTTATTTTTCGATAATAATCCATTTAAATCTACCAAGTTATACAAATATGAGTTGTAAGGTTTATAGCTACACCTTCATTATACAGTCGACTGTACTTACATCAATATTTACACGCGTGAACTATAGTCGGTACGGTACGGGAAACTTTGCAACGAAAATGTAATGGCTGATCTTCTGTCGAGTGTAAGCACGTAGTAGATATACCGACAGTAGACAGCTTAATAATTAACCCTTATTTTTTATGTAAAGGTGTCCTTTGCAACTAGTACTTAAATTTTTGTTATTTACGTTCAAAAACTACTTAGGAATTTTGATTTAACTGATCTGTGTTGGAATAAAGTATTACTGCTCACATAGTTATCTTGTAGAGTACTTCAAAAATGGTTTAAAATGAATCCAAAGGACTCGGAAAGCATCATCAACAAAACTCTTTTTATATTTACTCAAAACTCATTCCTTAAAAAAAGTATAAAGTCGTAATACTGGCTGCAATATCCCCATTATTTGCCGCCATACAGCTGCAAAAGACGAAAATTTCAAACGACGAACATCCGCCATGTCCTATCTCCTTCCAACGCCCCGCCCAGTCGGGAACACGCCCCTTCCGCACTCCAAATTCAATTTCGTATTTCGAACATTCCCTAGTCTAGGCAACATTCCGACAAGCAATTCAAACCTTTATTGGTTTGGGAATAGCGCAGTGGGAGTTTCAATTTGGCGTTTTTGATCAAGAGACAAAGGATTCCGATTGAAGTTGTCGTCTTTTGTTTGCGCTTTTATATTTTGCTCTTTTACTGCCTATTCTGTTTGGGGCGGATACTAAGGGAGTGTAATTATGAATGAACTCTTTGCATTAAAATTTACTATAACATTTTAAGAATAATACTAAAAATAATTTAAAAAAACAAGTTGTGGGAATGCCAACATTAGGTTCTATTAAGGTCATTTTACTTTAGTTTGTCTCTTCGTAAGTATCATCCAAGTAGATACATAGCAATTGAAATAATTACATATAGGTAGGTATACATATTTCATAAATGCCTGTCGAGTAGAAATCATCGATATGGTCATCGCCAATAAGCCACGCCATAAACTAACAGTTAATTAGTGCATAACTGCAGCGGCCAGCAAAAGAGGCACTAAACAACAACGTAAGTCCATCAATGCCTAGTTGTGGCCAAGGCTTGTATGGTACTTTTCTCAATAAAGCGCGGAAATTAAAATGAAGTAGTACCTATGCAAAACTTTTTACTTTTTGAGTCGTGTAACCTAGATGGAACCTGACTTAAGGACTTGACACACGGCAGCTATAATGTAAAGATGTATATTATAGCGCGATACATCCCATTAAATTTTTCCGTAGAAATCGTCAGGAGACCACACACGACAGCTATAATGTATATTTTTACATCTTTGTATCTTAAGATACAGAGCGATACCAAATTAGCAGCTGGAAATTGAGACGTCTATCAATGGAATGAAAGGAATACACTACATTAGGTACCTGTTGTGTGTGTGATACTTTAATATAATTTAAAGCTGTAGGTACATCCCTGAATGTAATGTACTTACATTAATATACATTGAAGCTGCCGTGTGTGAAGCGCTTTAGTTACAAATCATCTGAAAAAGTAACCTTATGTATCGCTAAGCCTCGTCAAAAATTAATTTGATTGGCTAGATTGGGTTATCCCGGGTTAATATTTTTAAAACTTTATTTTATGTAATAAAATACAAATAAATATTCGAAATCAAAAAATCCCTTAGTATACCCCTAAAAAATCCCGTCCTACTTTTATGCTGCCAAAATTTAGGAGGAAAACCCCTATAACAATTTTTCCCATGTCAAATTGTCTATTTGTTTTTTTTTTTTTTTAATAAACGGCTTTCTATTTGCAGGCCAGTTTGAAATTTAAATAAAGCCTTTGATAAGTTACCTCTTTGGTTACCGTGTTTCGAAGTAAAAGATCACTCCATTTTTAAATTACACGACAGATATGAGTTTTTTAATACAGTTGCTCAAAAAGTGGCGTATTGCAGGGACGTATAGCGTTCGGGATGTGGGCTATTACACACTCGTGCTTTTTTTTTACCTTTCCCGCACTCGTGCGTTCTCTTTCCCAACTGTCAAAATAATGTCTATTAAAAAGAATAACCAACCATGAAGTTTTTATAAAAAAAAATCATAGAAGTTTTTATGATTCGTGCAAATACGTATATTTCTAAAAAGAAGCTAAGTACTAATTTGTTTCAATATCAGATTTAATTATTTGATTGAATGAGTTTGGTTAGGTTTCATTTAATTTATTCATCTCATTAAATTTAATTTTCATTTCATATCAATAAAAAACTTCTACTGAAGACTTGGCTGTATGGGCATAGTTCCCTTTGCCTACCAGAATGGGTGAAGAAAAAAAAAACTCTGCTTATATTCTACGGTAGGCGCCATTTTTCAGAAATTTTCTTTACGAGTTTAGTTGTTTGTTGCACAAGATGAGTAATTTCGACCCTAGTTTTTTTGAATTAACACCATCGGAACGCAGTATAATTTGCACAAAATGCTTCGGAGAACATTTTACCGGAAAAGTCAAAAAGTCGCTACATATCTACATACGACGAATACTGCATGGAGAGAAGAGAAAAAAGCAAATAGTTTTTCATTTTTTCGCAACTGTATTAAAAATAGTCGTTCAGTACACGTGCGGAACCGTCATTGCAACTTGTTCCGACTGTCAACCCTCGCCTTCGGCTGCGCCTCGGCTCGGGTAGACATTTGTCGGAACTCTTTGCAATGACAGCCTTTCCGCACTTGTAATGAAATATACTATACTATGTAATTTATTTGGCCGCTAAAACACGACAGATATGGAGTTTCATACAACTTTTGCCGGCCGCTGCTTGCATGTATTTTGCCAGTACAGCAATTTCGATTTATCTCGATGAAGGTTGTCAAAATAATGCTCAAATTTCCAAGCTTGTTTGAGAAAAATACTTTATACCATTCCAACTCTAAAAAGCTTATTTTATTCACTGAAAACATTGAATAAAAAGGCCATTTAATCACTATTTTGGTGTTTGAATTTAGAACACACCAACACACTTATGTCAGGAATTCGGCCATGTGTTTATGTGAAAGAAAAGCAGAGACGTTGAATAAAACGCAGCCTCCGAGTGAGTGAACTCTTATCACTGCCACATTTATGTAATTTTATAAATCTACGGTACACACAAAAACTGTACAAAGAATAACTTTAACAGAAGAAAGGATTTTCTGATTGCACCGTAAAATTCTTACTCTAAATGCTAGTTAATTCAAGAGCGAGTAGCAACAAAAAGAATGGGAGCTCAGACAAGATCAGAAGATAACATTGATGCAGGCATGTTGAAAGCGAGACGAGATCTTTATCCGAACGTGTGGCATCTTTCGGATTCTTGAGAGCCTGGTGGTGTTTTGAATCGGTAATTCTTGTGACTTCATCTATTAGCCTGTACTTACCTACCAAAAAGGTTTTAAAGGCGTGATTATAAAAACCTCTTTGGTAAATAGAGCCAGGGGAAAGCAAATAAAAAAAACCAGCCAAGTGCAAGTCGGACTCGCGCACGAAGGGTTCCGTACCACTATCTACACAACATTAGACACAAAGATTGAGAAAAAACGGCAAAAAATCACGTTTGTTGTGTGGGAGCCCCCCCCCCCCCCCCTTAAATATATATATATTTTCAATTATTAATTTTTGAAGCGAATATACAACTAAATATTCTGTGAATATTTCAAGCGTTCTACCTGCTGCCATTATTAATATCACGCAAAAAACGACAAAAAGAAAATACGTTTCTTGAATGGGAGCCCCCGTAAATATTTGTTTAATTCTGTTTTTCGTCTGTCATCTGTGAAAATATCAACTGCCTACTGTCACGGTTCATGAGATAGAGCCTGGTGAACAGACAGTCAGTCAGACAGACGGACAGACAGACAGAGATACAGATAGACAGACAGACAGACAGGCAGACAGGCAGGTGGACAGTAAAGTGTCATAGGGTCCCGTTTGGCAACCTTCGGGTACGTAACCCTAAAAACCGTTAAAACTTTTTCGTCTGCCAGCCACAACGCTACAAAAAGACCCACAAACTTCTTTGAGGATTGTCATCTCAACCTCTTTAGTCAGCAACCTGCCTGTCAGCCGTGCAATTTGATGACATCATCGTCATCATCATGCCAACCTTATCGGACCACCAGGCGCGCATAGCATAGCTAGGCATTAGGTGTCTCTACATAAAAGGTATCGTGTAAACATCATTAAGGATTGGCCACATGTACTTGTATGATATTTTATCCATCTAAATTAAACAATCACTGAAAGAATATTGTTTAATTTAGATGGATAAAATAGTAGGTATCAAAAGGTTACCTTTTGCAGTGTCATAAGTAGTCAATAAGAAGAAATAATACAATATTTAAAATAACGCAAAACTGGAAAATCGGTTCTTCAGTATCGTAAACATTGAATCGTTTCCAATAAACAATTATTGAAAATTCTTGATTTTTTTTACTTTTGGTACATTCTTGAAAGCGGGATAAATTGAATAGAAAACAAATAAACCTCAATAACTTTCTTGATTCATTTCAATTATGAAATCTGGATTAACCTAATTTTATCAGTGATTTATCTAACTAGCGCTAAAAATGACCCTTCGTTCAATTGTGGGTAGGCGGGCGGGGCTTGTCAATTGTGTTACCAATCAGAGCAAGTTTAGTACTACCCGGCAAAATATCTATGCACCTGCAACCAAACTAGCGAGGTTCCTAGATATTTCGACGTGTTATACATCATGAAATCAATGGTTTGACGTTTTTGTATAAAACCAATCATAAGTTACGTTGTCATTTACTATCGCCCAATCAACGTTCACGTTGTAACGCATGGCACACAGCAGGATGAACCACAGAGTGATTTACTCTACAGCACATCTTGTACTCATTTCATTGGTACAGACCACGTACAGACCATCGAGAGCACAGGGGCCGTTTTTGAGAGTGAAATTTGTGAAATACTTCTATGTGCTTTTTATTCGTAGATAGAGTAATTTTATTTAATTTTAGATAATTAAATATGTTTTACCTATGGAGCTTAGGAGGCTAGAAGTTGTTTGTGTTAGACCTTCATTTACTGTACAAATAATGAATTTACAGAGCCTTTAATTAGCATAACGTTTGCATAGAAACATGTCTAGTCTAGGTAGGTCTAATTTACATTGCACTTTGTTGTATGGAAATTGTATACCGTGATGAGTAAATTATCTAAGTTATTAATTAAATATAGCTTTTGATGGAACTGCACGGAATAATACGAAGGTCATTTTAAGACGATTAGCTTCCAAATATGAAAACCGTTGTATTTTTATTATCACCTATATCTCCTACTATCTGATGCCCCCGACCTTATTCACGTGGAAATTTCGATGTGTGCTTTTCCAGGATAAAATAAATTATGTTTATTTTTCCTGAGTACCTATAAGATAAGAATACTTATGCTTTATTGTAACCTGGAAAACAATCATAAATTATTAAAAAAACAACAATTCATATGGCCGCCAATCATTGGCAAACTCATAACGATGGAGAATCGCTGAAGAAAAAGTGCCAAGTTTCACCCAGATCCGTTCAGAAGTTTGGTGTGATTGAGCAATAAACATCCATCCACACGAACATTCGCATTTAAATAGTGGTAAAGTGGGTATCGCCTAGGTCCTAAGGAATGTTTCGAATGGAACCTCTAGGCCCCGGAGGTTCTATTCGACAGATTTAGAAAGTTCTTAAGACTGTTCTGACGAGCGTGCTGTCTCTCTCGCACAATTTAACATTTTTAATTAATAATAATAACTTCCACACAACACAATCACTTGACCTGGTCCCAAACTAGGATACCTTGTGCTATGGTAACCAGGCAAGGACGTTACAAATATGAAAATATACCCTGACTGAGGCCATTTAATATTAACACTTAAATGTACAGCCGCCCCAATTCGGTATTTGACAAAATATCAAATGAGTTACTTTTAAAACGGAATTTTGTATGAAAATACTGGCTTATGACGTCACATTTCAGAGCACTCGTTTTATGTTTAATGTATTTAAAAATTTTAATAACTAGTAATTGACTAAAAGAGATACATATTCCGAGATATTTTGTAATTTTTGTTTTAATCGAGCATATGAAATAATTTATTGTTGATCGTGTCAAATACCGTATTGTTGTAAAAGATGAGTAAAATTTTGGTAAATGCAGATTGAGGGTTTGATGCATAATTGAATTACGGAAATTTAAACATATTTTTGTTTTCCTATACGTAGTTTTAAATGAAGAAAAGTAGTTTCCAAAATTAATAATTTTGGAATCAAATTTTGTCAATCAAAAATTAGGTACAGGATAAGGATAATATGTCTTGATTGACCGCAATTATTACCTATCAAACTCGCAGACACATTTATCAAAAGTGTGCACATTTTATTACAATCACAAAAAATGTTAAACTGTGCGAGCGAGACAGAATGCTCGACGTAAGAACAGCCTTAAATATTTTTTAATAATTTTTCTTAAAAAATGGAACAAAACAAAAATTGATAACTAACACGTTTCAGGAATTGCGCACTATAAAGGAATAACCAAGTACGCCTACAGTCCAAAGGCGAAATAACCAAGTACGCCTATGTCAATAGGCGAAATAACGCCTAAAGTCCAAAGGCGATAAGTCCGCTTGTCCAGCGGAAACCACCAAACAAACCAGTCATCTCCGCGATTACTCACCGAATAAGTAGGTAACTTGCCCGCAATAAGTAAACGTAAATAAATTCGTTTATTTATTTATTAAGAACATCCGTCCGGCCCAGCGAGATAGTTTTCGCAGTTGAGATGAAAATCTACAAATTGAAATGTTTTTGGGTAGTAAAAAAGAAATTCTGCGTGTAGATTTTTTTTCAATTAACACCTACAAATGCCCGCGCATAGACCTAAAGCGGCGACCGAATGAGATCCACGTGTAAATTAAAAAATTCCAAAAAAATATTTTGATCTCATTGGAGAGACAATGTTAAAAGGTTTAATCGTAGTAGTCAAAAAACCTATTAAACGAAAATTGAGCACTTGAAAGCCTTTTGGAATCTTTCTGCGCCATTCGCTCCCAACACATTGACCATTATACAAACACCCGGGGATTACGAGGCCACCCTATTCTGGAAGTCAGTTGAGAATTCGCCTTCTTCATACTAAATGTTTTCTAGACGGGAACATGTATGTGGACTACATTTTATACTAGATCTTTTTTAAAAAAAATTATAAGAGTTGAAACATAACGTGTATGTGTCTCTTTAATTTTGGAACTGAGTTTTTGAACTGTGTACTTAAATAAAAAATGCAGCATTCAGCCTATATGAATCCCACTTAGGGCACAGGCCCTCTATCACCACGCATGCCCACCGCGGATTAGCAATTTCAAGCGTTGAGGGGTGTGAATTAATTTAATAGATAAACCTTTTAATGTTACGGAGGTACGGGTGTGACGACTTGTCTTCGAGAATAATCCTCTGGGATTTAGGATTGCAGGCGAACCGTTGCGTTCATTTCGAATGTTCTTTTTTTCGAATTTGGAATTTGTGCGCCGCGCACAACACCCGCATTGTGAACGCGTGCTCGCTCCAGCCAGTTCTGAGAATGAATTCGTTGTGTTGAAGGAGATAGAGATATAGCCTTCACAAGAGAGTGGAAGAGACAGACTTACGGATATTATTATTTTTTCTTTTTAATCCTCTCGCCGACCACATGTGGCGATTGTTTTTGGACCTTATGGTCATTCGTTGTGAAGTCCCTTGTCGTTTTTTTCTCGTCTGTTGGTTTAGTGAACTTTCTGGGGTGTTATTTTAATTAATAGCTATTGGTTTTGTTTCTTTTGCTGGCCACACTAATGTTTTTAAGCATTCGGTAGGATTGGAACGGTCAGTAGTGTTAATTTTAATTAATGGTAACAGTGAATCCGGTCGAGTTTGATTGAGAAAAGACGTCGTGATGTAAAGATGCGGACTGAATCATTAATCTTACTGAGGCCGACTTGCGCCTACACTATCTCACAGCGCTACTTATTTAGCTATCCAGGAGTAAACTCTATCCAGTGAAAAAGTCCATGACACCATGACATTTTCCAGAGCTAGTCATAAATTATTTGTATGGCTGACAACCGTAAAAAAATATTTATTTGTTTCTTCCAGGATGCGCAATTATCTATTTACTTACTTATCCCTTGACTTGGCGCAAGACGCCCTTAATGTTGTTTAGTGCGGGAGAAAACAAAAAAATTGTTTAAATACGATCAATTACAATTACAATTACCATAACATCAATAATTTTCTTCAAATGACTGACAAATGAGAATAATTCTTCAAATGACCTAAGACGAGCAAACATCTAGATGGAAATTGTTGCTTTCCGTATGTTAACGATTTATTTTAACGGTTTGTTTACAATTAGACCGAAGCTGAATGAAATTAAATTTAGTAAAGAGTTGATCAACCTTTCCAATAGGGTTTTTTACAGTATCAGCAATAAGTCTTTACAAATATGCTTTATCAAAATGAATAAAAGCAAACTCTTTGTTTTATTCAATGGGGCGTTTCACCATTATTTTGTAAATTGTTTTGTTATTTTGTTGATATCAAGCTAGATCTAAATCACAGATAATATCGAGAAAAGACTCTGAAAATATATATAATATCTCTTACTAACCTACTTCAAAAAATTCTCAATTCGTAAAACGTAGTGAAAGATACTTGGAACTGTAACGTCAAATGTCATTGTTTTCAGGTTTGTTGTACAGTCGAAAACAGCTCAACACTTACCTCGCAAAGTCACTCGCAATGAATCTGAATAAAGTGCACACATATAAGCACAGCACATCGCTGTTAAATGTACATACAAGAAATATACACTTTTAAGATAAAGATAAAAATAGTATCTACTGCCTTATCAAAATTCAACTAATAATAATAATAATGATAACATTTACATACAGGCACATATATTGCTACTGGCCCCACACTAGGATACCCTGTGTCGCGGGAACCAGAAACAACGACATCACAAACATGTCAACATCCAAGACCTGGGGTTTTTTTTTGTCCCCAGCCGGGATTCGAACCTCGCATGGTATGCAGATGCACTACCGCTGCGTCACGAGGTCGTCAAAATACTATACAAAATACGACGTAAAACACCGTAGTGTGATAAATAAAGAAAATTAGCTGACGATTAAATAAAGAAAATTAGCTGAGAAACTAGCTGAAAACCAGCTGAGCCTTTGGCTCACATATAGTGGGACAGCTGGTGCTGTCCCGCCCAGCGCTGGGTTTCAGCCACTCCCTTGTCCTTACTGAGGTATTGCTGAAGTTATGTTAATAGGGCTAAGGGGATAGGCAGTAGAAGAAGAAGATGATGTTCTTTTCGGTTGGACGTCAGCCCTTTTCGGTTCATCCTTGCAATCAACTTATTTACAATAAGGGTGAGTTTGCAACCAAATCGTAAGGTTGATCAGTTATCGATTGTACTGAAACGTTGCGGAGCACAGGATCTTCCACTTGGATGCTTGGTAACCTTACTCTCTGGGGCAAAGGCGGCGTTTATTATTTAACCTTTTTATTTTCATAATGAAGTGTGCCATCTTCTCGTTTTGCAGCACGAGAATTTAGTGAGGGGGGACTATCAATAGTTTTTATCGATAGTGTTAGGCCGATGCACCAAAATAAAGCCGTGTTTTCACGATCTCAGCAGACTCCGACAGAGTGATAAATTTTTGCTACTCTATCTATATCTATCTGCTATCTTAGTAAAAAAATTGCCACTGGGATGAAACGGCCATTTTTTTTTCATTCAGACCGAGCTCTACTCGTCTTAACTACTAAGATGAAATCGCAAAAACAAAATAGTGCGAATAGTAGGAACTCCTGCGTTTCGTAAAAAAAATGTGGCGTGGCAGTGAAATGTTGATGTTTGTGGAGTTTTATGAAGCTGTGGAAGTGTTTTGAAACGTATGGTTTCCATTACCGTGACCAAACTATTCTTTCCATTTTCTTTTTATACTTTTATTGTTGAAGTTCGACGACAAACATATTTGATTCCGCTTCTATTCATCGTAGCAGTAAATTTTTGTTCCGTTTTAGCACGATGAGTGACACAGTTAGCAACAAAAAGCGTTTAAACTAGAGCAAAAATCTGAATTCACTAAAATGTATTTACACTATCATCCAATCGTGGTAGTGTACACACACATCTGATCGTACCCACAATCGTGAAAATGCGAGCGGAAAAACAGGTTCACTATTTTACTAAAAAAATACATGACATGTTCCTTGCCTGCATTGAAATGCAATGCTCAACTAAATATGAAAATATATGTTTAATTTATAAGATTGAAGATCACAGTTAGCTTGTTTTAACGGATGTTGAGTAGCTTTACAAAAAATCTTGCAAAGTTAGATTGTGATACGCAGTTATAAATTGGGGTACAGTAGACAGTCGACCTTTACATTTTTGTCATAAAGCCACTGGTAGCATGACCGAATAGAGTTTAGATGATTTTTTACATAGTTTTTTTTTATTAGAGTGCAATTAATTCGCCAACAAACTGCCACGCAGTTGGTTGATAATTTAAACAATAAAACACTGCGATGAAACGTGAGTCAATAAATAAATAATGAAAAATACGCAACATATTTCTGTGCTTGCCTGCATTTCTGTGTAAGCAAGGAACTTTGTCCGTTATACATTAAAACAGTAGATTGTTATATTGATATGGTGATACAGTCGGTAGCATATTTCCCTTTGCATGCTTACTCCGTTACGTTACGTTTGGCTTTACAACAAAAATGTAAAGGACAACCTGGGCCGCGTTTCATAAAACTACAATTCGTAGTTTCTATGATAACTGGTAGCCTTACATTGTGTAGCCTATCTTCCTACTCGTTAATCCGTGAATTGTCATATGAACGAGGTTCGTAGCATTTTATTTTTTATAATTTATTTACTCTACATAACTGAAAGTAAATATAAGTCTATCGATATCACTCACCACTCCCTATAAAACAATCAAGGAGACTATGCGCTTCACTGGGTTAAGCAGACGAGACGTGGCCCGTCGCTAAACTACGCAAAAATTTATAAACCCTTGGACAAAATCCTCATAAATCTCAACATAATTGGTTGAGTCTCTGGTCGAAAGACATAACGTTCAATTTAAAGTGTCAGTACTATCGACACTATCTTATGGAGGGATTGATCTGTTTTCTAAATTAGCAGGTTTAAGATTGGTTATAGTGGTATTATCATCACTGACAGCCATGGATTATAGACTGTCTCACGTGATAGATTTGCTTCCGTATTACTTATATGGGATAACCCAAAAACGTAGGCGGCCGGGGCACCTCAAGTTCATAATTTAATTTGGCTGGTCATTCGTTTGAATTGCTTTCGATAATAATTAATAAATAAGAACTAAAACTAACAATTAAAAATTGGCGAGACTAGCAAGGCCTATGCCCAGCAGTGGGCTCTGTTTATGGACTGATTATATAGACAAAATTAAATAAAACTTTTGGTCTCCTAGGCAACTAAAGCACGCGTAGCTTAGTATGAGTTGGGTTAAGTTGAATGATAAAAACTGACATCTATAGATCTCAGCCTACCTTTCAGTCGTTGAAAAAAAAAAACTTACTGATTTTCGCAGAAGGTCCATTAATTAGATATGCTCCAATGATCTAGAATATGGACCTCTTTTGTTTTTTGAAATTATTGACGAGCAAAAAAGTTGGTGGCCGACTGACCGGCTCAGTCCGGTGCTTTGGCTTGCGGTTGCCGGAAAAAAAGAAGCAAAAAGTCTTATTTCGTTCGGGCGTAGACTGGTGCAAAAGTTTTTTTTTTTTTTTTTTTATAAATACAAACTTTAAAAAAATATC
Source organism: Yponomeuta malinellus (assembly GCA_947308005.1). NCBI lineage: Eukaryota > Metazoa > Arthropoda > Insecta > Lepidoptera > Yponomeutidae > Yponomeuta > Yponomeuta malinellus. The sequence continues at coordinate 10,624,141 of OX371017.1, forward strand.
GCCAACCCTTGGCTGTTAAGCCTCTCTCTATCTCTGAAAAAAGTTCTTACAGTGGGGCTTATTGCGAAGTGCGACAGACTCCTTATGTTGTGTTATAATTTTCTTAGTTATTTATGCAGTAATATTTTTCCAATGTCTATCAACTTGTACAAGTTTATTTCTAAGAAAGACGTCGGTTGGAGTTTGTAATTAACCACAACTTATATTTCACGATTTTTTAAAACTTTTTGGTTTCGATCAATTTCGATTTTTCACGCATTTTGATAGAGATATGCACTCTCGGGCTACATAATTAAATAAAATTCATAGAATATACCTACCAAATATAAAACAACCAAACCAGATACGGATTTTCACTAGACGCGTCCATGTAAAATGCAAGTTTCTCAAGTAAAACTCTCTCGCCTAGGAAAGATAATATTCTAGTTCCTGGCCCGGTCCAACCAAAAACATCTAGCCAGTACTACAAAACAATTCCGTACGTATCTAAGAGTTACAACAATATTTTTGTTTGACAAATTATCGGGCTGTATTTTGGAATTGACGTAGAGTTGATTAAAAACTTTAAAACATACTTTACATATGAAATTGTAAACATTGGGCGTTTGATTTTATGTTAACTTTACTTTTGGATTTCGGTTTTAAGCTAGGTAGGTATTAGTCAATTAAAGTTGGTTCTGGGAAAAATAAATTGCGAGAGTAGGTAAATATTGGGGCTGCTTTTTGATCAATTCTAAATATTTTCTGGTTGGCTACGTTGCAGTCACAGTTCACATACTTTGGGGTGGACTGATTTTTGCTTCTCCTTGTCGAACCTCATATTAACATTAGATTAGATTAGTTTAATACTCTTTATTGCACACCACATATTATAAAAATACATAAAAAAATCTTAAATATCTGAATATATAACATTTTATACAGGGCATTAAATTAAAATAAGAAATATAGCTTTTATTTGCCAAATAAATTAAAATGACTAACGTTTACTTTTTATTAATATTAATTATTTTTTTAATCCATTTAATATATATTCTACAATGATACATACATATATACATAATACATAAATAAACTCACGCCTGTATCCCAGAGGGGGAGGCAGAGACCAGGGACTGCCACTTGCCCCGATCCTGACTGATCACATATTATTATTTCCTTTAAAATGCCTGCCCATTTCTGAGCGAAGGCCTCCCCCAAGTATTTCCATTATTTTCTGTTGGTTGTTTTTCTCGACCATGTCGGTCCTGCTTCCTTTCCTCACCTATCCATCTCATACTTGGTCTTCCAATGCTTCTTTTCCCATCTTTTGGATACCATTCTGTTACAAAAGATGGTGGTACTGTCACATTTTTAATTTAAGGATTGTAGGTCACTGGGTATTTCGTAGTTTTTATATAATTGTTGATAAGTGCATACTTATTTTTACGCCTACACATATACAGTTGATGGATAATAGAGTTGTGGCCGGTTAGCAAATTATAAAACAGCTGTGACTCTATTTCTTTAGCCGAAAAGTTCTCTAACGGAGACCACATCGGCAAGCGCAGCGTAGCACGATCAGACCAGCCACAAGATGGACAGATGACCTCACCCAAGTGGCAGGAAGACGCTGGATGCAAGCCGCTTCCTACCCGTCTTTTTGGAAATCCGTGGAGGAGGCAGTGGTCCAGCAGTGGACTTCTTGTGGCTGAATGATGATGATGATGTGACTTTAGGAATTTTTTCACTTTTGTTAAGTGACATTGTTGACAAAATCCTATATAAGTACGAAACTACAGGTTTGTTTATTTTACTTCTCAATAATTTGATCAAATCAAGTATTTTTTTATCTAATTAGGCACTTAATAACGGCTGAATCACTAATTCTCTACTTGGAGAATATATTTAAAATCCTAAAATATGAAACCTCCATGTTGTAACTACCCAACCGCCGGTTTCTAAAAGGGGAAATTTACTATGTAAACACTTAGTTACAGTTATCTGTCTCGTTTTTATCGAATTATGAAGAAACATACTTACGTTTTTACTTGTAATCGTGAAATTTTCGTAATTTTTGTAATCTTAAGCCGGAGGTAAGAAGAATAAAATTCTAATTAGGTAGGTTCTTATTAGAAAGTAAGGTTCTGCTTAGCTGCTTTAAAATCCTATAAATACAAGGGCTTAAAATAAATAACTCTGTTTTATTATTGCACCCACAGAACAATTGCACCTATGTTCATATTATGTTAATTATTAAGGCGATTGGTCATTTAAAGTACAAATATGAGAGGTTTCTATTGTGTTCTATTTCTTGATTTCTGAACTAAGAAACTTGACTACCTATATTATTTTTCTTGCACTAACCCGTGCTGAGGACATTTATAATTTTTGATGACATCTTAATCAGAAAAAAAATCTCTATCGACCCCTCCAACCCAATTTTTCCCAGCTTTTGTGCTTCCGGAGTTATCTTAGGTTAATTATTAAATGATTAAACAATAATTGTGTTTAATACCGCCAAAAATATTTTCTGAAGCTGAATTTATCGTTACTTATTAAAGGTAAAGCTATTTTAAAGTTCTCAAAAAGATCTATTTTTTGATACCTCAACTGTAGCCAAATTATGTATAGTTGTTAATTAATTAATTATGGTTTTCTGGGCATACCTAACTCGAAGACAACGGCGTTTTAGCTCGTGGACGGCAGCATTGGTGATTATACGCACCTTAAGGTTGGATTTAAGACTATAATACCTACTATACATCATAGAATGTATTGTATACCTAATAACGGTCCAGTGAGTGAGTTTACCGCCAAACTTAGTCTTATTTATAAAAACACGAATCCTTAAAACACGTTTTAGGGAAAACGTGCTTTTACGAATAGCCCCATTACGGTCTTATTTGTATAAAAACTCGTCTCTTTAAAACACTTCAAAAACGCCGATTAAAATAGTCTGTGGTGGAGATTTTACAAGGAAATGATGCAGCCACAGATTAAATAAATAGAGTTTTAGATTGGTTTTAGAGGAATCGTGTTTCTTTAGAGGCCGTTAGACTTTTGATTGGCTTTTCTTAACTATAAACTATAAACCGAATTTGACTATAAACCTTAGTTTTCTTACCTACTTAATGAAACCAAAAGCATGCGTCTTATTTATTTGAACCAATTAGCTTTTCCGTCTTCAGTAAATACATAACATGCCAAACAAGAATTATAGAAACCACGCCACCAAAATGTTAAGCTTCGATTCTGTTAAAACCATTCAAGAAAAACCTCAGTTGTACCGCAACTTACCAATTACAACAATTTTATTTTAGTATCTTCTTTTTATTTCATCACTTACGGTTAAAATTCAGCTATTAACTAAAAAGATAGAACTTCTAAAAAGAACACTCACTTTTAACACAATTAAAAAAAAAATAAAAGGTCCTACAAGTTAAGAGCCAAAGTTTTAAGCAAAATTCAGTGAAAACTGTCCGCAAAGCAAAAACTCGCGTTTGGCCAGTTTTTTGGACCACGGCCTAAGTTGATGAATAAAAAAAATCGTCGGTAAACAATTATTGAGACCAACAAAGCGGTCGCGCGTAGCTATCCGAAGCTCTACTGAAATTCTAAACCGCGTCTTCGGTATCCATGACGTGCGCCCCCCATTACTAAGTTTCCACTCAGAACAGAAAGAGTGCAACTGCCATTAAAAATCAACGGAAACTAGACTTTAAATCAGTAAAGCTAGAATAGGTTTTCAAATAAGTAGATTGAGCGGTGAAGTTGTTTTGAATTCGGTGAGTCTGGCTGCAAGGCTATGAGAACATACAATTTAAAGATGTAGCTGTCAGAACGATCGCATAACACTATCTGTCTCTGTCACACCACAGGCTCTTGCAGCAGTGGTTTTCCGACTCTCATTGTACCGAAGTTGTTCTTTTTTTTTTCTATTCTCTACCTAAAATATTGAGTTACGTATTATTTCGTGAATTGTACGGGGCGGTGTCATATTTTTGCTCGGTTCTTCGGCTTTGCTCTTTTTTGCAATTTTGCTTTTTAGGATAGACTAAAATGCAGGTTGGTCTTTTAATAATGACATATTTTTTTAAATAATGATAATTTCTTAAGTTGTTAAAAAAATTGTACCATTAGGAGCTTCGGACTAATTACTTATACAAAAAAATATTATCAACTCAGAATTATTGTGCTTCACCTTACTTACCTGCAAAATAAATGAAATAAATACTACAGTACATACATGATACATCATCATCATCATCATCATCATCATCAGCCGGTGTCAGTCCACTGCTGGACATAGGCCTCTCCCAAGACACGCCACTGAGCTCGATCTAAGGCTCTTCTTTCCCAATCACTGCCCACCGCTTTGCGAATGTCGTCGCTCCACCTGGTCACAGGACGTCCTACGCTACGTTTGCCGATTCGCGGTCTCCACTCTAGAACCAGTCTTCCCCAACGGTTATCGGTCCTGCGGCAGATATGACCAGCCTACTGCCACTTCAGTTTGCTAATCCGTTCAGCTATGTCGATCACTTTGGTTCTCTGGCGAATTACTTCGTTTCGGATTCGATCCCGCAGAGAAACACCGAGCATAGCTCTCTCCATAGCTCGCTGAGCGACTTTAAATTGGTGGACTAGTCGAACCGTGAGTGTCCACGACTCGGCCCCGTAGTTTTTTCATTCATGGTTCGGTCTGAAAACCAGCGCCAAAGCCCTGCTTTGGCATCATGCTGAGACTGGCCCATTTTTGGCAACTTTGTGTGTCTAAGTTTCATGTAGGTACAGGTATTTCGCCAAATGTGTCCTATGGTTTACTAACTTAATTATGCACCTTTTGTTTGTAATTCTTTGTAAGGATATTGGCTTATGTGCCTACTGTATGTAATTCTTTGTAATGTTGCCAAATAAAGTTTATTCTTATTCTTATTCTTATTCTTATGACGGGTAGGACGCACTGATTAAAGACTTTTGTCTTTAGATACTGCGGTATAGGCGACGAGAAGACTCGACGGAGTTTCCTGAATGCTGCCCAGCCCAGCTGAATTTTTCTCTGGATTTCCTTCTCGAAGTTATGTCTGCCTAGTTGGAACGTCTGCCCTAGGTAAACATACTGCGAAACAACTTTGAGTGGGATTCCATTTACGGCAATCGGTTCCGGAACAATGTGGTCGTTGTACATAACTTTGGTTTTATCCAAATTCATCCGGAGACCGATGCGACGAGAAGAATCAGCTAGGCCATTCAGCATATTTTGTAGGTCTTGCAGCGTCTCTGCCATAATAACTATGTCATCTGCGAATCGTAAGTGGGAGATGTACTTGCCGTTAATATTGATGCCACAATCATTCCAGTCCAGCGACTTAAACACATCCTCCAAGGCGTTAGTGAACAGTTTCGGGGATATGACGTCCCCCTGTCTGACTCCTCGACGCAGGTGGATATGTTTAGTTCGCCGGTTCTGTACTTGTACGGTCATCGTTGCGGCATTATATAGACATCTCATCACTTCGATGTATCGCCAGTCGACTTGGCAACGCTGCAAGGACTCCAAAACAGACCAGGTTTCAATTGAGTCGAACGCCTTCTCATAGTCCACAAATGCTAAGCACAGGGGCCGATTGTACTCTTCGGTCTTCTGTACTATCTGTCGCACTGTGTGGATGTGGTCTATGGTGCCGTAACCGCTTCGAAACCCTGCCCGTTCCGGAGGTTGAAATTCGTCGAGTCTTCGTGCAAGACGGTTCGCGATGACCCTTGAAAATACCTTGTAGACATGGCTCAGAAGCGAAATCGGGCGATAGTTTTTTAATAGGGTTTTATCTCCTTTTTTAAAAATTAAAATCACCGTGCTTCTGTTCCATGCTTGTGGAGTTCTCCCAGAAAGAGAACGGAATTAAAGAGCTTTAGGAGCTGACTTACAGCTGGGGCTCCTCCAGCTTTCAAAAGCTCTGTAGTGATTCCATCCTCACCTGGGGCCTTTCCATTTTTGAGCTGTCTAAGGGCCATCACGATCTCATCTCCGCTAATTTCGGGCAGGTCTTCTGTGAAGACATGATACATGTATGTTTGTAAATATTATTTTATGTTTGTGTTTTTCCCGGTGTACAATAAAGAATATAAAGAATACTCTTATCTTACCTTAAATAATAGTCTATACTCCGTAGGATTATTTTTAGTTTACGGGAGAATCTAGGCGCATGGGAACCTTAAGAATATTGGAAAATTACTAAAAATTTCGAGGAGTATGAAAAAATATTGATTTTATTTTATTATTTTAATGCCTTATTTTTTGTAATAAATTTTAAATACTTAAATCTTTATCTGTTTCGGAATACACTTTTTTATTTTTATCTTTCAACGACATTTAAGTGCCCCACATTGATCATGCAAATAAATTTGTACAGGCGTAATCTTAAAAGGAGTGCTCTTATTGTAAAAAAATAAAATCTGTCATAAAAATAAAAGTCGCACATTTTTTAAGCAGTAGCTAGTTAGTGCTAGCCAGTTCATAGTAAGTGCCTAGCTAAAAATTAAATTGGTTTATTGATGCTGAGACTATTCCGCATTCAGATAATGTCGAAATACATAAGTTATAACATAACATTAACTTATCTTAAATATTCGGAAATATATACCTATTAGTTTTCTAAGTTACGTACATTTGTGAAGTTTTAGTACTCGCTAACGGTGAAGGAAAACGTCGTGAGGAAACCTGAGTGTCTGAGCTATTCACATACCTCAGCGCTTGAAATCGCCAATTCGCGGTGGGCACGCGTGGTGATTAAGCCCATACTCTCTCCCTGAGAGAAGGCCCTACAGTGGGACGTATATAGGCTGCTTATATATATTCGAAAATATGAATACATTTTGAATTACATAATTTAAATAGAATGTACAGCCTGTGAATTCTATGATAGATACAAATCTGTGATTAGGGTGTCAGAGCCCTATAGAGAGTTACTTACTGTTTAAATGTAAGTGTAAGTAGCCAACGCGTATATATTTAAAATTTTAATTAGTTTAAAAGTTAACGCTCCGTGTGGCGCCGGATTAAGAATAGCGTCACTCCATTTCCTTCCGTGGATGTCGTAGAAGGCGACTAAGGAAATCACTTACCAGGAGACGGGCAGCAGCGTCTTCCTGAGATTCCAACCGCATACTGCGATCGCCAAAACGCCTGCCAAGCGTGGCGATTATGGCAAAACCCTTCATGGTTAAAAACCATGATGGAGGCCTATGTCCTGCAGTGGGCGTCAAATGGCTGATAATGATGATAAGCAGTCAAATTGCAACTCTCACTTAGAGCCGGTTTCTGAATTGAGAATTTCTCTAAGTAAATACTTAAGTAACGTTCTGTCACGCTCTTTTCTGAGAAATTCGAAGAGACAGCACTTAACTATTTACTTGGTGAAATTCTTAATTCAGAAACTGGCCCTTAGTTTATAGTTGACACATAATCTCATTGGGAATGTTAAAAGATAATCTAATATATTATCGAACTCCTCCGAAACGGCTTCACCGATTCTTATGATTTTTTTTTGTATTATATTTGGTAGGTCTGAGAATGGGTTGTAGGCTAATTCATTTGGCAAAACAACGTCTATTTTTAGGGAAACGCTTAGAATGGAGTGGAAATATTTGGAAAAACTAAATGTACATTTTTATTATTATGAAAAAAAAAAAATTCGCATTTTCTGAAACCGCGTAAAATATCGATTGTTTAACGGTTTTTTTTAAATTCTATATCTTCTGTGGTATTATACAATGGCATTCTAGATTAGAGCGCCATTATATAATACCATAGAGAACTTCGGGGCACGTTCCTCATAATAATTCACGTTTTCTTCATATCAATTCTGAAGTCAAACAAATCGTCGTTGTCCAGCACAATTAGCCGTACATCAAATTAACACTAGAGCAAGCGACGGATATTAATTAAACGCATGCGCCAATTTGCACTCGGCGCAGTGGCAGTACAGTTGACTGCAGGTCGACATTTACAATTTCATGAAATCGGACAGTTCCATGCAGTGGGGAACTTACGCAGTAGCGCCCCTGATCATCGGGCTGTTATTGTCCGGTACGGGAACAAAGTTGACTAGTTCTAAATCGCCTAGACCCCTAGGTTATATTTACGTTTATTGGAGACAGTAAAGAAAAACCGGCCAAGTGCGAGTCGGACTCGCGCACGAAGGGTTCCGTGCAACCCTTTGAATATTTCAAGCGTCTTCCTGTTGCCGTTATGTATAAACAACAGCAACAGGTAGACGCTTTAAATATTAACTCGATATTTCGAGCAAAAAACGGCAAAAAAAAATTGTTGTATAGGAGCCCTTTGTATAGGAGCTTTGTATATTTATTTTATTCTGTTTTAGTATTTGTTATTTTAGCGGTAACAGTAATACATCATCTGTGAATATTTCAAAGCTATTTCGAAAGAATTTTCATGATTGAGAGAGTTTATTATATTATTAGTTTGTAGATTAACATTTTACTAAATGTAACAAAAAAAAAACAATTTTACTTTCACATCCACTTGTTTGGCGAGTGTTGTGGACGCATGTTATTAGTATAACCACCAGAATGTAAAACTAAGTGTTTAAGAATGCGATGTACTTTATACAGTTTGTGTCCCTTACAAATAAAATAAAAAAAAATAAAAATAAAAAACTGTCTATCTATCACGGTTCATGAGATATAGCCTGGTGACAGACGGACGGACGGACCAACGGACGGACAGCGGAGTCTTAGCAATACCCTTTGGGTACGGAACCCTAAATACCGAAACCGGTGTCCGTGCATGACTAATTAAAGTATATGAAGAGGTTTGTCAGGATTGTGGCAAGTGGCAAACCGTGGTCTCTGCGTACTCCACCGTTGTAAAGAAAAAAAGCCACCGGCGGTATTTTTTTTATTTCTGAATTGCATCGCAAACTGATGAATTGTAATTCAATGTAGTTTATAAGATATCACGAAGAGAAAAGCATTTACTGTAACACTTTCTATGACACAGTAATTTAATTAGCTAATTTCCTTATTTAATACTGCTTGCTAGCAGACTGCAGGCCGCGGCTTGATGAGAATGGCTGAAAACAGACGGTGACGCATGCCTTAGGATAGGCCTGTAACTTAGACATGTAAGTCTTTAAATGTATCTTGTTTTCTGGTCTGTACAACCATCAACCCATTATGTCCCCACCGGGGGGCACGGGTCTCTTCCCTGGGGAAGGTACAGGCCATACTCCACCACGGGGGCCAAGACCGGATTGGTGGAGGCTTGTAGACTAGTGGCTCGTCTACTGTCAGAAGTTGTCAAGCCGCCCTAAGGCCTCTGACTTGGCTTAACGACTGCCATCTATCGACGGCAGCCGGCACCAACAGCTTAACGTGCCTTGCGAAGCACGGAACCGCTCGGACAAATGCCACTGGCGTTAGGCATAGACGGCGACCCTTACAATAAAGTATTCTAATCTAATCTAATCTATGTCTAGCAGTGGACAAGTACAAACTGATTACGGGATGGCTACTTATTAAACAATTACTCGCGATTTATTGGCATTGTCGTAAAAAAGGCCATGCAGGACGTGACTTTGAGTAGTTTTTAGGGTTCCGTAGTCTACCTTCTCTCCTCGGCCATCCTCGTCCAGCAGCCGCGTTTGATGAAGGAACTTCCTTCATCGTTAGAAACCGGTATTGCTGAAAGTTCGCAATAGTCTGTTGCCGTGACTGTGGATACCCACCCGATGCTTACACTGGGTGTTTCTCAATGATTTAAGTTTATCGAGGATAAATATAAATAAAAAATTTCTACACGCTGATTTCTGGGTGGTTTGAAAGCCGCGATTATGTGAGTAATTAAAAATGGCATCTAATTTGGACTATTACTTTTCAGCATAGACGTAAATAAAAATAATAGTTGGGAAATCTTGCCGCCACTCCGTCTAAAAGCACAATGACCCGCGGACCCGCGGCACGCACGCACCGCTCTGGATGGCTACTAATGGTTCCAATAGATTCAAGTTTGTTTCGAGATATTTTTGAAAAGTTTTTTAAAAAACAAATTAGCGTATTCGATAGCTGTTGTCAAGCACGTTCATTTTGCTATGTCTTTCAAACCATCCAAAATTAATGCAGTATTGATAAGAAGAATAAAAAACCTCTTGAGTTTCACCGGTCGTTTCTGTAACAACTGTAACACCTTGAACTCTATCCCTGAAATTACTTTATCTTCGGTTTCCGTCATTCTATTAAATAAAGAGTTTTCAGTGCAAATTGAATGGGAATTAGGTGTTAATTGCATATGAAATTAAGCAACGCACAAATAACCCATACACGAACACTTAATGACAGCAAATCAATAAAGTAGTATAATTATTATAGTATATAATTATATACTCATAAAATTATAGTTCGTATAATATCAGTAAGCTGAAGTGGCAGTGGACTGGTCACAATGTTAAATAACCCATCCGGTCGATCCGGTGCATAAGGTTTTTTCGACATTATTTCAAATCAACTAAAGCAATTTTCCACTGAAAAAATCACTGATTTACAACACGATAATCTGTCAAACAGCGGTGAAATGACTGGCGTAGTCACGTATTAGCTTTAGCATTAGAAAACCTAACAAGACGCTGACAAAAAGCGTAAAACGGACGCATCCGACACCCAACACCAACCTGCGATGTCTCAGCTCTCGGCTAGCCCTGGCTGAAACCGTGCGGGGATTTCCGTTAATTATCCCGAGGGAAGGAAGATAAATTCAACATAATTTCAAGTCCGAAATAGGCAAGTGAAAAGCGTCTAGATTGATTCACACAGAAGGCTGGATCTTGGTCGTATTTTGCGGTTTTGAGATATAAGGTTTGGGTCGGGTGAAACATACCGGTCAAACAAGCGTTTGATAATGTGGAAATAAATATTATTTCGTTTCATTCAGCTTTGGTCTAGGTGTATTCTTTTTTAAATACTACAAAGTCAAGAATATTATAATACGGCGATGTATCCTGAATTATAGCAACTAAATAATTAGCAAACCACTTGATATTAACGGTTTGTTTACATGCAGACCAACACTGAATGAAATGAAATATACGATACAGAGTGTTATAGAAAAAATACAAACAATATTTCTCATGGGACCAACTGTGAAGTCGAACAAGTAATATCACTTGTTACATTCGTTAGAGAAAGTTCTAAAATGTTTGGAATGTATGGAACAGCTGATTTTTTTAACCAACTTTTTCAATTTTCGAACTAAAACTTTTATAAGCACTACACATTATTAACTTAAAAGAACTAAGTAAAGTGAATCCGGAATTAAGTTAATAACTTTTCCAATAAATTCCGGTCTCATAATGAAAGTTATAGACAAACTTTGCAACGTATATCGCACCTTCGGTAGTACAAGGGCACAACTTACAAAAAATGGTAAAATAAGTTAAGTACGCAGAAATGAGTTAAAGGCACTCCTCAATCTGGTGGGATAAAGACTCCCATTAGATTGAGTTAAAAAGTCGCTTTGATACGAAGATTGATCTGACGGCAGTACAGTCCCATAGCTTATCAACCTTACATAACGTGCACTCTCATAATCGTTAAGGGTGACTTTACTACTAAAATGTAAAGGTCGATGTACTGTTGACTAGTAGAGTGGTATTACAGCTTTTGGTAAACAGATCTTCTGGGTGTTTCCAGTTGGCACTGAGAGCGCAGACATTATCGGGCGGCCTCGAATTTCAAATTACGCGCCGGTGTCGGGTGGCGCCCTCCTGTCGCTGTGGCAACACCGCACAGGTGTCGCTCGATCGATCTCCGTGAATCTATGGGCGCCTGGTATATTGGCCAAATATAGGGCCATATTGGTATCTTTTGGCACGTTCTCTGGTTAAATCTAGAACTAACCAGTGTCAGTGGATGGGGTACGTACGACTCCAGTTTTGAATGGTGCTTCCTGCAAGTCCCCAGCATACTTTTTACTGAGCATTCATATAGTCTTAAAATGTAAACATTTAAAACAAAAACCCTGTAGCCAAATATCATAGGCAAGGCCAGTCTCTTGTATGGTATGTTCACCTTTCAGCACGCGGGACCTCTCATTTCATTTCACTTATGTAAGTTATTTTGCCCAGACTGCTGAAGTTAGCTCGCTTAGCTTATGACGTTTTAGCAGTCGGGTTTTACGTTTTTACTTTTAAGTTTTTTATTTTATAGAGACCAGTTACGAACAGTTTGCTAAAGACATTAAGAAGTTAAAGACATGAGAATCCTTTCACTTTTTCCAAAATTATTCGCGAAAATTATGGTATTTTTTTAGGACAGGAAACTTAAAGCAACTGCAGTGGCAGTGATTGCTGTTATTATCAGCAAACTGATTGTAGATGGCCTATCCTACTTATTATTGCTGACATCCACTATTTTGTTTTTTAGTGACGTCATACAACCAGTTGATTCAATACTTCAACTTTCTACGCGCCGTGATCACAAAAATGTACATACGTATGCGCGGAAAACAAAACCTTTTTGGGTTCTGCAGTCGAGCAATGTATCACTCATAAGCCCCTGCACAAAATTGCAAGAAAACGCATTAATCTAGGCTAAAATGTAAACTAAAACGTAACTGCAAAGGCCATTTCCATTTGCATGGCGCGTGACCGTCTGTCGGTCCGTCTAGTCGGCTCATCAGCCGACTGTGTGCTTAATTTGTATGTCGCCTTGGTACAAGCTTAAAGCAGAAGCGATTCCTTGAGTTGATTCACGGTACACCGTATCGTGAGTCGCGATTGGACCGGGCCCCGGCCGAGCCCCGGCCGGACACTGGCAAACATCTATAGTATACTTTTTGTATGAAGTGATTCATGCTTGAAACGGCCGGGCTTTTGCGAGATCGCGAAGTTTATGACTTGGGCGGCATACGAGGAGTTCTGCGACGGGCCGGATAGACACAGTCTCACACCTATTTGAGCTTCCTCTTTTGCCAGACTGTGACCCTAGTACCTCAGCTACTTGATGGCAACCCCACATATGTGTTTGACGTTTTCTCAAAATTTACATCTCTTTATCTATTTTATTTATTTTATTTTACTTTATTAGGAACAACAAAAGCGTAAACTTATTACAATTACTTATTCATCTTTGCTGTATGGCATAACTAGATATATATATTCAAAAGTCGTAGAACAAAAGTTTCTACCAAAACCGAACCCAACAGCTTCTAAGCGAAAGGAATGGCAAGACACAATGGGGCTCGCAACATCAGCCGTCAGCATAACGGCTTCATGGGAACCACTACCACTCTGTCAAGAGCGTACCGTGGTACAGGCGAAGAAGAAGAAGTGACAAAAAGTGGTTGAGGTGATTCAAGAATTGCGCATTTTAATTGCGGTAAACCCGACCTAGACAAGCCAAAAATCAAGCATGAATTTTTAGCAACCCGCGGTACTGACGTACTACAACAAAACATGACGTCCGAATAGACCTAACTGTCGACCTAAAGACAGTGGCTGCCATTAAACAGACAGTTAATTGCACGCAATGAATGAAGTGTGACAAATTGCATAATATCCCCGCTGTGCAGGCTGCAGTGTCCTCGACCAGTTAGGACTAATTAAGAGACACAGCTGGTGCAGTTTTGCTGTTTTATTGTGAAGATAGAATTGTCAATATTGTAGATAGATAGATAGAATATTCTGGTGTGCACACAACCAGGAATTACATAAGAGACTTAACAGGAATATAGTACAGTAAAATTGGCGGCCTTATTACTAAAAGTACTTTCTTCCAGACAACCATATACGGAAAAAAAGAAAGAAGCTAAATGACGGGTAGTGGGTGCAACTAAACAATATTAATCAAGATGTTTGCAGTGTAGAGTTTTTTTAAAGTTAGAAGTATCTAAGTTATCTTAGAAGTAAGTTCACCTTTGTAACAGTGCTATGTAATTAATTTTCTAATTTATGATTTACAACGAAGAATATCTATGTTAGCTCTACTTTTTGTTTGCAGCTGGCTTGGGCCGCATTTCATAGAAGCATGGTTTACTGTGAAAATTCGTTGTACATTGCGTTGCCCATTGGTACAATAATTGTACCAATTGTAATTAGTCTTTCTACTTGTAAATCTGTGGGTCTCACAATGTTCCTGAGTAAATGTAGACACACACGGACACTGGCGGACGGACAGACAGATAGACGGGCATAGTCTTACCAGTACAGTCTCTTTGGCAGCGCTTGTAATGGAGACATAACAAATATTAATTGAAATTGAAAGCATTTATTACCATCTTTTAATTGTTATTAAAATACTCACTAAAAAGAGTCATACAGATGACAGACGGTAATGGGTGACAACTTTCAGCATAAGCTGCGCCATTGAATTTTAAATTTCAATGGCTGCGCTCACGCACAGCGCTGGTTTTCAGTTTGCCCCCAACGCAGAGTTGAGCGAACACTTGTAATTTGCTGTGTAGCAAAAACGACACCAAACGAAATTTTAACCTCCTCAGTCCTGACCTTGAAAATAACAATTGAAACCCACGGCTATTTTCAAGGTCAGTGGCCTAATTACGCTCACCAAATCCTGAGCGATTCCAATCGTCTAACTGTCAAATTCCATACTAATTTGACAGTTAAACGATTGGAATCGCTCAGGATTTAGTGAGCGTAATATAGGGGCAGGACAGAGGAGGTTAAAATTTGCAACATAAACGTAGAATATTGCGGTAAGTAAGCTTTAGATGTTATAGATGACAAGAAAACAAACAAAAGAATCCTAACTAAAAATGCAAAATATTGCATTAAAACATGTTTCGATTGAGCGTCCATCGAAAAAACAATGTCCCAGGCACTGCAGCATCCGAGTGGTCCCTTCACCCATCTAGTAAGAGTGAAGGTGCCACTGGGCGCTGTATAAATCATCTAATTACGTAGATGCAAAGTTTCGATTGAGCTTGTATCAATATCAAATGGAAGCAAAGCAACAGCAGCATTCAATTTCCAAACTAATTGCACGCGATTGCAAATAAACAAAAGAGAGCGAAAAGATAGAATTGTTTTCCTCCGGGAAATTCGACGAAGTGATTTGTTGTTGCAAGCTGTGATTGCCTTACAAAGTAAGGCTCCTCAGGGTTAAGGGAAAAGGTGATTTGAATATCAGATTTGATTTGAATGTCAGACAAATTTTAATTTTATGAATGTTGAGGAAGCGAAAGTGATCTGTCAGTATCGTGGCAGGTGGCAGTCCCTGGTCTCTGCCAACCCCTCTGGGATAGAGGCGTGGTTTTATGTATATATGTATGTATGTGTACGAATTTTAAAAAATCACGCCGGTGTCCTGCAGTGGGAAGACGCTTACACCCGGGTGTCTCGTAAACTAACAACGTGTTAATCTTAATAATTAACTTAACACCGGATAGACTTACTTGATTTGAAACCTGGTCGGACTCTTCCGACAAAGAACCAAGTAAGTTTATCCGGTTTTAAGTTAATAATGTGTAGTGCTTACCAAAGTTTCAGTTTGAAAATCTTAATACTGTTAACAGTTGACAGTTGCCTTTTTTGGATGCACTTTGGCCAACTTATTTTATATACCTACATAGTACAACATATACATAGTGTTAATATATTTTAATTGTTACAGCCAACTGTTTAATTACTTGTTAATAATATTTTTAAATTACCACTTATCCGCCGTCGCTCGAGATCGATTAACATTTCATGGCAATCTTTTTGTGTAAGAGTTCTTGCGAAACAGGTCCGCCTAGTGCGAAGAACATCAGTAAGCAACTGCGAGTATTTAGTGGCAATCTTTTTCAAACCTACCTACCCACATAAAGTTAAGTCTATTCATGTCACTAGGACTTAAGCTTTTTTGTATAAATTATTTGATTTGATTTGAACTGACAGTTGTTGACAGTAGATGAAAACAAGAAAATAGAGGTGTTAGGGGGTAGATATTACTTGTAGTATAAATAACACGGCTAATATAGAAAACTGGTCAAGTGCGAGTCGGACGCGCGCACGAAGGGTTCCGTACTATTATCTATACAACGTTTGGATATTTGAAGCGTCTACCTGTTGCCGTAATTAATATCGAACAAAAAACGGCAAAATAATATCACGTTTCTTGTATGGGAGCCCCCCTTGAATATTTATTTTAGTCTGTTTTTATTATTTGTTGTTATAGCGGCAATAGAAATACATCATCTGTGAAAATTTCAACTGCCTAACCATCACGGTTCATGAGATACAGCCTGGTGACAGACGGACAGAAGACGGAGGGATGGACAGCGGAGTCTTAGTAATAGAGTCACTTATCCTTTGGGTATGGAACCCTAAAAAGGGGACTCTGTGTCACTCTGACTGTCTCTGACTTACTCAATATAAAGGGTAATATTGTAAGAGCGAGAGGTAAATAGTTTTTCAGTCCCTTTCTTTAATTGACAGTGTTTAAGTCGGTACTGATGGCCGGGCAAGATATACGAGTAAGTAATAAAGTTACTATATACATACTATTATAAATGCCAAAGTATTTTTGTTAAAATACTTCCAAACAAACACTGGCGTGACTGAGTTGTTACTCAGTTATTCTCTGTTATTTTATTTATTTACATACATGGCTCCCCACCAAATGGACGGTGGCGGGCAGTCGCTGAATGCGGGCGGCACAAGACAGGGAAGCTTGCCAAACCTTGAGGGAGGCCTACGTCCCGCAGTGGGCGCCAAATGGATGACTATGATAGTCTGGTATTTCACATATAATTATGCTAGTTTTTATTCCAGAAAAAAAAAACACATTTCTACGGAAACAATTTCTCGGCCAACCGATAGTCAGTAACATTATAAAGAGCTAAAGTTTGTACTTTGTATGTAGGAGGTATTCTCGGAAACTACTAATCCAATTTTAAAAATATTTTATCAATATTAATGGGCAGGAGAAGCCGCGGGCACAGTTAGTATGACGTAAAACAAAAGCTTGCGATTTTCTTATCTGGAGCACAATCGGCAACCCTGGCAGCCGGCGCTAGCGGTTCGATAACTGACGAGCTATTTAGGTTTCTAGACATAATAACTTATTATACTACCATTCATTATAGGCACGGGCTGCAGGTATACAGGGTGAACGTTTTAAGTGTTCATGTTCGAACATGTGAACATGTTCAGATACAGAGGATTAATTATTTAGCGCTTTTTTTTTGAGAAACTCACATTTTATAATGTAGTATAAAGCTCGCCCTTGTACAAATTTGTTTTTAGTGCAATAAAGAATTTGAAGAAGGAATCACAGCAGAACTTTTTTGGAATATTTCAACTGAAATGTTTTTCACGACTTCAGAAAAGTCCACGGTAAAGACTTGTAGTGTTCTTTAAAAAATCACAATTTCTCTAAAGCACTCCTCAAATACAGTATAAATAGTCTGTCGCAAAAGGAAACAAAACAAAACAAAAAAAATCGAGTGAATCCGGAGAGAAGCTAATAAAGGAAAATTCCAACTTAAACTGAATTTGAAGAGTGTTTTAAGGAATCTTGAATCTTTTATAAATAAGACGTTTAATTTCACGGTGTATACCAATATAAAGAGACTGCTATAAATTTTCGTCATACTCGAGTAATTTCCATAACCTATTTACAGTAGTTTTTCTCACCAATCGTATTTGTCATTTGAGACTGTCATTGGCTATGCTTCGATGAATATTTGAAGCTATTGCGAAGTTCTAAAAGCATTAATCGAACAGTGAAGCTTGTTATTCGAGCGTTTGGATCGAGATTGCGATGGCTAGGGTTTTAGAATTCCTCAATATCTACCCTTGGCAAAAATTTAACACTTTCAAGTGAAGATCTTTGAAATGACTGAGGTAACCTGATTTTATATGTGCACTTAAAAACTATGAAAAAAATGTAAGCATGCAATAAAGCACCCGATAAGCTGTGTTTCTTTCCTAGTACAGTGGACAGCAGGACCACCTTTGTATTTATGTTGCTAAGTCGTCCTTAACGTAACTGATCAGAGAGCACGTATATAAATGTTGTTGTGCTGTCGACTGCACTTACCTAATGAATAAAAAAAAACTTCTTAAGACAACGACAGAACCCTCGAGATTCTAAATTCGAAACTACAAAAATGAATCAAACGCGCAACTGGCCAGTTCTATTTCGATCAAATCGGAAATTGTTTTTAGTTTTCTGTTTATCCGTCACGGGCCGGCGGCGCTGTGAGCGGCGGTAACCGGACGCCATCTTGAAAACAGTGTGACGGCGTTTTGACACCTGTCACTTTAGCGTACGTCTTTAGCTCTGAATCTATTTCTCTGGACTGCCACAGCGGCGTGTAAATTAATGTCCGTCTAGGTATTTACAGTAATAGAATTTTGAGTCGGTAAAGGGGATGCTATCCAGCAATTTTTTTTGACAGATTTCATGTTTCTTTACTTTTAAGTTCAACTGCCATGTAGTGATTTTAGATATTCATAGTTACATCGTAAAACAACAAGATTGAGCACAAATTATACAATTGTAGTTCATCTAATTGCTGTTCACCTTACTTTTTTCTCCATGGAGTTGAGCCAAAGATTTGGTCACAATTTATATCATAAAGTATATTATTAACATTATTGTAATTGTTGTTTATGGTCCCGAATAAATGAAATAAGATAAAACATCTTTAAATTTTGTACATAACTAGTTCCCGTTAGGTACTGGATGCTACAACTTAACTTAGCTATTTTATAACTGATTAAAAGTGGGTTTTAACCCAACAGCGGACTGTAACTCTAGTGATTACGAATATTAGGAATAAAACAACTATACGGGATTAGGTAGTAGAAGAATGCCAATGACAACTTTAAAAAAATCATAGAACTTAACTTTCCAAAATATTTAACATTGTCGGTGACCCGGCCTCACGCACCGGAGTTTTTGAGATTTTTTCTGTAATTTACGGTTTATGCTACTTTTAATTGCAAAGGTTATAAAATTTGATCTTTAATTATCAATAAAACATAAGTATTTCATAAAAAAAAATCGTTTATTAGCATTAGACAATATCTTTGGATGCACTAAAATTCTAAGGTAAGTACCTATTTTAACAAAGTTTTTTTGAAACTAAAAAAATAGTTATGATCTTAGTTATTTAACAATAAAATCAGGCTTAGTCAGTCTTATGACATTCATCATCATCATTCAGCCACAAGAAGTCCACTGCTGGACATAGGCCTCCTCCATGGATTTCCAAAAAGACCGGTTGGAAGCGGCCTGCATCCAGCGTCTTCCTGCCACTTGGATGAGGTCATCTGTCCATCTTGTGGCTGGTCGTCCTACGCTGCGCTTGCCGATATGTGGTCTCCATTCGAGAACTTTTCGGCCCCATCGGCCATCAGTTCTGCGTGCTATGTGCCCCGCCCACTGCCACTTCCACCCAGCCCAGTCGTATGACATTGAAAACATAAAATAAAACAACATAAATGGTACTACTTGTAACAAAAAAAATTAAATACAATACTAAAATCACTCATCTTCAACAGCGAAACAGCCAGCAACGCACGCGACGCTGTTACGGGGTAGACTGGCGGTAGCCGGTAGGTGGCGTGGAATTAGGCAGCTACTCGAAACCACAGTGTAATTCGATGAACAGTGAAAATAATATTTGATTTCTTTTAACTAGGTACCCGGTCTCACAGACATATAGGTCACCAATGGCG
This sequence comes from Yponomeuta malinellus, assembly GCA_947308005.1. NCBI lineage: Eukaryota > Metazoa > Arthropoda > Insecta > Lepidoptera > Yponomeutidae > Yponomeuta > Yponomeuta malinellus. The sequence goes on from OX371017.1 coordinate 10,643,826, forward strand.
GGTTAAATCGCAATATTTATTGGATTGTCATAATATTCATGGCATTCTTACTGTGGCTAAACTGTAGCTCTCAGCCTATGTGATGAGAATCATCATTGAACATTTTAACACAAACAGGACAGAACAAACGATGATCCGTACAAATTAATTAGTCAAATCATTAAATGACGCCACAGCACAACCAATTTGTCACTGAACATGACGCCCCACGCACACGTTTGTCAGTCTGTATGTCTGTCTATAAATATATCATTTAATTTGACCTATCTGCGCACACAATCGAGGTGTTGTGTTACTAAAAATTACATTCCTATGGGACACGCCGCGGGATGTTAGAATGTCTGTTGGTTTTGGATGAGTTTTTTTTAGTCGTATTATGTTGATAGCTGATTAAAGCTTACATCTTGGTTGCAAAGTCACCCGGCTACAGCTTACCATAATACAAGTTAAAAAAAAACTTCCACAAAACGCAATCAGTTGTCCTGGTCCCAAACTAGGATACCCTGTGTTATGGTGGGAAGAACAGGACATCAAAAACATGGAAATACACCCAGACTGGACTATTTAAATGTACGGCGGCCTCGAGTGGGAATAGAACCCATGATCAGTGTGTATGTTACAATTTCTTCTGATTTCAAAGATCTTCTATAGCTCTGAATTGAAGTGAAAACGTAAGTGAAACCGCCTGCTCGGAAAGTGAAAATCCCTTTCACTCTCTCTCTCTCTCTCACACTTTATCTAGTTTTGCCATATTAATTAGCCTACGACCTATTCTGAAACACTAACCGAAACAAACACTGTGACAAGAGATTTTTATATACTAGACTAGGGGGCGACAACCCCCAGCCGCTCTGAGCTTTGCTCTCCGTGGCACTCGGCCTAGGGCCTCGCTAGTTACTTACGTTTAGGTCTTATGCGTGGGAACATGTAAGGTCTCGGCCTTCGTCCTCGGCCTTAACGGAGCTCGGCCTTCGGCCTCGCTGCAATGGTGTTCTCCGTGCCCGCTTCGCGGAGCTTGGCCTTCGGCTTCGCAAGTTTGTCCCATCTGATTTTTGTTCTATTTAGTACTAGAAGTCGAATTTCAGTCCCAATTCTCCATTGACATTTTCATTCATCGATATCTCGGCCGCCATCTTGAAATTCCAAAATGTCCAATTTTTCTCATACATCTGGGTTTTTTTGGCAACACGATGCCGTTTACAGAATATGACCGACTTTTTAGCGCAGAGGTCGAAAATTTGAATTTCGAGCAACCATTTTTTTTCCATATAAAGTTTCATCCAAATTGGCCGGTAAACAAAAAAGCTAATTCGTATATTATGATAAAAATCGAAATTAAAAAATCGGCTCCATAGGATGGCTGAAATTCATACATTTCGTAAAAATTTCTCATACATCATTTTTTGTAGGGGCCTTAGGTTCTGCGAAACCATATAGATGCTTAATTACTGAGTATACCGTGTTGTAGCTTTATGTATATTTTACTAAAGGTAATTTTAGTAAACTAGGGGGTAATCCCTAACTAGGTAAACTAGGCTTCGCTCTCCTCAGCGATCGGCCTAGCGCCTCGCTAGACTCTTAACAGTTGGTATTTGTTTGCCGTATCCACGTTGTCTTCTTCAATCCTGGTGCACCTATGGGTGGTGCAGACACACTCATGACTTTATTACACACCATCCGACCCGGTGTATGAAGCTGTATCGTTGTACTTCGCATACTGGCGTGAATACGAGATTTTTTATAGCCTTTCGGAAAATATTCCAACAATGTCGCCTGGCATTGCTGTTATGTATGTTGCCCTAATAGAGAGCTGGATTCCTAAGAAAAAAATAACGGTTAAATGTGCTGCTTATGTTGCGAACCGTATTTACGTTCCACTGAACTGCACAAGCCTTCTCTCAGAGAGATGGAGAGAAAGTTGTTGTTGTATATATACCTATAATAATTTTTTTGTTCTTACAAAGTAGATAACGGTAATTCGTTAATGTAAACAATTCTTTTTCTGAATGAAACGTGGAACATTGTGAGATAAAGAGCTTATGGGCTTAATCACTACGCGAGCCCACCATGGATTGGCAATTTCAAGAGATGTGATGTTCATGGTATGTGAACACCTCACATGAATATGTTAGGTGTTATACTACCTTACTAGTAGAAATTCACAAGTCTTTATAAAAATAGATAGATAGATAGATAACGCTTTATTGCACACCAGTAATTAGTAAATATATTTAGTAAAAATATGAAAGTTTTCACGTTTCATGTTTGTCATACAAACACTGAAAGGACTTGCATGAATGTATATAATGTATATAATATACTCTACATTTTATTCGAATCGCACGAGAACGAAGATTAATGAATTAAATTTTTAGCAGGCAATGAAAATATTTGTTTTTTTTTTAGCGGAGAACTTTAAAGTATCCACAGACTTATTCTGACATTCCACAAATAAACATTTTTATTTTTTATTTTTAACCGACTTCAAAAAAGGAGGAGGTTATCAATTCGACGCGTATATATATAGGTATATTTTGATACGTTTTCGCATAAATCCGTCATAAAATATATTTTTTTGCTCAGTTTTTGCTCTGCGCAAATCTAACTCGTCAAAAGATTACACTAATCAACCACGGAGATAATAAATAAAAACACAGTGCCTACGAGTAATTTTCTAACAGCCACCCGAGCTGCCCCATCTCTATATAATTGGACGTGTTGTTGGGAATCATTTGGCGTAATGAGCTCTGCGCTACCCCCCTTGGGACGCTTTTGTTCGGGGCTGTCGAAGCACACAAGCCCTTGTAACCGTGCACTCTACTCTATTGACGTTACGGGCGACTTTTCAACTGAATTTTAAAGGTTAATAAACTGTCGATTGTACTGCTATGTTATCGATAATTTATATACTTACTGCCATTATTTTAAGGTGGAAATTTTATTCACTATAAAATAAAATGTTGCCTTAATGAACGTCAAAGCTGTTAGGTTCAGAATTAATGGATTAGCTATGGCGTTGCTCGGAATCGTTACCAAAACATCTCCAAAAGCACATGTTTTGCGTTAAGTATGCGCAATTATTAAGAATTTAAGAATATTTTCTAATCAGTAATGATACAAGTCAAACGTAATTGTAACTATTATAAAACCACTTCAGCCAGTAACGAAACAATGAGTTTACTGTACATGTAAAAATTTTACCGATTTTTAAACGTCAATTACTTAAAACAATATGTTTTTTAATGTTCCAATAATGATTTTGACCGACGATGTGGACAAGCTAACAAAGAACCTCCACATTTATTCTTTACACGTTTTACCTGACTTAACAGAGTTTTAAACTTAATGTTACTCTACACTTGACACAATCGTCCCCGTTAACATTATTTTAATACAGAAATCTTTGTCTTCTAAATGATCATTTATGTTATAGTAGGATATTTGTACACAGTATGCTTAACATATTTTTTAACCGCGTCAGAGGTAACTCTAACATGTATTAAGATATTGTTCCATATTTCGAAATAATGTAGCCATTAAGTCGTCATTATTTTTGTTTGTGCTTTACTTGCTCTTTTCCCTCTGTTTAATACTCGAAACATCAAGGCTGGCTGGAAATTATCTATATTTTTTTAAATAAATAAATTGTATTTTAATTTAATTTCTTACTTCAATAAGTTATGTAACTGGTCGTTAGTGGCTTCGGTGATTTTTCTTTCTTAACTGTTGACCAGCAAAATGTACACAACGAGCCTCTTTTTGGATCTATCTCATTTTTCTGCAAGCATGGCTGCGCCATATCCCCCGTGTAGAGCTGGTTGTCGAGGTGCGTGATGTAGCTGGAAGCTAGCCATGAAATTCCACCCTTGCTTATAGTCTAAGGCAATCCTGTTTTTTAAGTGCAAAATTTTGTATTTTGTGCAATAAAGTGTAACAAACAAATGTAGTTGCAGCTGAAGGAGGCGGAAACTCTGTCTCTGCCTACATCTCCGGGATTCAGGCGTGAGTTTATGCAATGTTATTTTGATGCACTCCGTACATCTATGCTGTCAGTATTTTTGTATACAGAATTATCCGACCACAATGAATAACCATTAATTCCGCCCGCCCCCCGATCAAACAATAACAGCTAATTAAATCTTTCCGAGCCAATTACACACAAATGTCGACATATTATCATCGCGCTATCGTACTGAAAAGGGTAATTTGTCACGATAAGAATCGGAATGAGGCGATGTTGTGGTACAACGGTACAAGAAGTTTAACTGTACTGGTCACTTTACAACATGGTCTATTATCTATATCGGTGCATCAACTCTGCTCTATTATACTTCACAATGGTCACAGCGCAAAGGAGTGAAATATAGATGAATATAAAAGTGCTTCGAAGTGTCTGACGTGACTTCCGAGCCAAAAATATTAATATTGGGTAGAAAAGTAGTTCCTAGAAAATTCATTTATTGATGTTTGCCAGTTGAAAGTATGGCTTGACAGTTTGCCGACTGGTTCTGAAAGTTTGATACCTAGGTATAAAATTAGTTAATAATTAATGTTTGTCTGGAAGAAATTATTTTTATTAATAAAACCGCCAATTGTACTGTACTATATTATTGTTTAATTCTCATATGTAAATCTTGGTGTACATACAATAAGGAAGATTCTATCTATCTATTAGTATATTCATCGGACAATTGACATATTCAACGTTTACATCTTCGTTGCAGTTGCCAAGTTACAACTGCAACGAAAAACGTTGCAATTGTGACTTTGCTTCTGACTTAAAAGCATATTATGCTTAACATACTACGTATTGTTCAATAAACCGATCATCATCGCTTGAATGAAAATTTCTTGCCATCGACGCCTTGGAGAAAACGTCTGGAGACGCCCTGAAAAAGACGCCCCATAGTCGCAAACACTGTTACGAGAAAAAATCTGTCATTGTGTACTTCTAACTCACAAACTAAAGTTAGCAGCAGTTTAAAGTACTATACTACAAAGTATTAACTGCGCAAAGTGTTGATAAAAACAGAATGTTGATTATTTACTAGTTTCATTTTACAACAACGCTGGCGGTATCGCCCCTCCCATCAGTGGGTGATTCCATTTGTCATTCGCACCTCTTGGTGTGAGACACCCCTTTTTAGATATGGTTGGTTTGATGATGATGTTGGTTTGTCAGGATTGTGGGAAGTGACCAACTCTGCCTACTCCTCCGGGACAAAGGAGTGAGGTTATGTCAGTGTTGTTGTTGGATTGATGACGCGCTTTTTTTGCTGCGTAGTAGAGTCATGGAACGCTGTCCAAGTGCCGGGCGGACTTAAAAGTCAGTCAGAATATGGGTAAATTTTTGTTGATGGGTATACAACAAAATTTCACCCATAATCATAATCAGAAACAATTGAAAACTTTGAATGTGGATTTTATGTTGGTAAGTTTAGTGGGCAACTGATAAACTTTTTTTGCAGTCGTCCCAAGCATAAAATATTGGTAGAGTTTACGAATGTATAGGTACTGTTTTTCGATAATGTTGTTTTCGCATTTGTATTAGGTACAGTTGATAGCACATCACTCCTTACATACATAAGCAGCCTATATACGTCCCAGTGTAGGGCACAGGCCTTCTCTCAGGGAGAGATTAAGAGCTTAATCACTACGCGTGCCCACCGCGGATTGGCGATTTCAACCGCTGAGGTACGTGAATAGCTCAGACACTAAGGTTGCCTCACGATGTTTTCCTTCACCGTTAGCGAGTGGTATCGCTACTATAACTTCACAACTAACATAGAAAACAAAGTCAAAAGTACATGCCCACGCTGGGAAATGTTCTACCCACTAGGCTACCACAGCTCTTTACATATCTAAGGAAAATACCGATCTGAAAATCGGTAACTGATTGCGTACATCAGTGACACGCCGAGCCACCTCTTTATCATTATCATGTAAAATAACTCGTTATTGTTTCATAATAAAAATTCTTAATCTACTTTCCTACCTAAATTGTTCTTCAATGTGATGTTACGACAAATAAACACTTTCCATTTATAATTTCCGATTGGTTGCAAAGTAGACCATAGCTTATACAAGGAAAGTCCGGTCCACAATACATCGACCTTTACATAGGTACGTGTTCTCTTCGTATGTAAAGGTCGATGTATTGTAGACTGGACTCTCCTCCTTGAAAAGTAGATGTCTGTCCCCTTCATCTATGAAAGTACTAATATTATACCGAATATAAACACTCAAGTGCACAGCCATATTGTGCCACCTCCCCTAATCCCCTGAGGTTTGTACAAACGGGTCGATTTGTCGCGGGTAGATTCAATTTTATTCACACAGACACCCAAAGCCATCGGGGAATAAATTAAATCATGCTTTATGGCTTTTTCTTACTCTCTGGGTACTTTGTTTAAAGAAAGTACAGTAGACAGACATTGTGTCTGTAACCTGTTTTGTGTTCAACATAAATAAACGAAAATACGGAACCTTTACAGAATCACTGTGTTGCCCATAAACGACGAGTTGTAATGGTAATAAAAATACGTTTATTTATTTTGTAACATAATATAACATAAACTCACGCCTGTATCCCAGAGGGGTAGGCAGAGACCAGGGACTGCCACTTGCTACGATCCTGACAGATCACTTTCGCTTCCCCGACATTCATTAGTCGTTGCATGCACGCACGCCGGTTTCGGGTACTTTTTATCTTGCCCGTTGCTAATAAATCCCCTATTTGGTCGAAGTATGTCCGTCTGGGTCGTCCCTTACCGACCCCTCCACCCACATTCGTTCGATTTTGTTTCATTTAATAAGTAGGTAGGCACATCGGAAGATTAATGTCTTTTTAGACTTTAACAATTTTGTCACCGCCAGCCATTACGTAGAAGTTACAGCATAGCAACATAAACAAATGTTGTTAATATTAAAATATAGCGCATTGAAGGTGAATGGTCAATCTAACACATTTCTCCATTATATTGTCAAGGTATGGCAACAATCCTATCTCATATTAGCAGATATCGTCGGTAGGAGTACTAGATATTATTTACCGGAGGCTACGCCATTGGCAGAGCATTAAACCCGTACTATATACCAAAATTATATATATAACTTCATATTTTGAAATATATCTGAGAAAAAACTCATGGAACAAAAGTTGTTGTAAAACTTGAACTGTAATTGTTTTTGTTTTGGGAATCGCTTTTGGGAATATGTAGTTAAGTGACACTAACTATCATACGTACAGTAGACAGACTATCAACTTAAATTAGACTTTGCAACGAAAATGTAAAGGTTGACCTGCTGTGGACTGTACAAAAAACATACACAATTTAATGTAGCGTCATTTGATTCATTGCACCTGCTCTATACCGAGCTTCGCCGTAGGTGGTTTTTATTACAATATCTCTGTAAGTATTAACTTTTGGACCTTGCTCGTCCGAATGGTCCGAGTCTTCTCGGAAACCATGAGGGTAGGTGTCACGATACCACGAGATCACGAGATAGGTATCACGGAGATATGCGTTTGCGCCGATAACCTGTAGTTTGTTTATTACGTCGAGCCAAGTTTATGTTGTTGGATTGTCAATTGGTTTACTTGGCAGACGAGGTGTGTCTTTAACTTGTCGAGTTTAAAAGTTTATAAGACCGATAAGACTTAGAGATGTGTGGGGCACGAAAGTTTTTAGGTGTTTCGTTGAATTTAGATTTAGAAAAAAATGTAGCTGTGTTAAAATTCTGTTGCTATGCGATAAAGTATTATTGAGTTCACTCAATAAACTATCAAAATTATTGAGTTCTGACTTTAAATACAGAAAGTAGAGTAAATAACACTTTATCGTTATACTCTAGTCGGAAGCTTAGAGTGCATAATAATGACCATACAACAAAATTACTTGTCCTGATCCTACACTACGATATCAACCGGATAACCAGACAAGACCCCAGCGTAAATCGAACCCACGACCTCCGTTTTGGAAGTCAAGCGTGTTACCGCTAGACCCAAGAGACCCAAGATTCTTCTACTCTTATGGTGCCTCTCCAACTAGCGAAGGTTGGCAGTCAGCTCCGTATATTTGTCTCTGTTTCCCACAAGTCAGAAGAGCTTGGCAACACTTGCCATTCCAGGCCACTACCATAGGTTTCTCAACCAGGATTTCTTTCTTCAGACAGCGACTCTTTTGCCTTACGTAGGAGGCCAGAGGCCAAATTAGGTATGTACGAATCCTGTCGGAATCTTGACGTTTGCATCTTTCTTTTTTTGCTTTAGTGAAGGCGAAATTTTTCGTTCCTTTATCCGATGTTTTTGTTAAACCTTTGACAACAACCTACATAAGCAGCCTATATACGTCCTACTGTAGCGCACAGGCCTTCTCTCAGGGAGAGAGTATGGGCTCAATCACCACGCGTGCCCACCGCGGATTGGCGATTTCTAGCGCTGACGTATATGAATAGCTAAGACGCTCAGGTTTCCTCACGATGTGTTCTTTCACCGTTAGCGAGTGGTATTGTTACTATAACTTGACAAATATACATAACATAGAAAACAAAGTCATAGGTACATGCCCGCACCGGAAATCGAACTTGGGTCTCTCGCTTCCGACTCCAATGTTCTACCCACCGCCGCCGACAACAACATCCATCCTTAATATCCAACATAATATCGAGATATGATGTCGCTATTTAAAGCTCAATCATCATCGTATACAATCACAGATGTGACAATTAACGTAATTATAAAACCACATGGCTGCACTCAGATTGATAATAATGTAGTTATTAGTTGTGGCTGTCAGTTGACACATCACTGCCTGATAAAATAGTGCGGCCATCTGCTCTTATTGTAAAAATAAACTTTTACTACCTTCCAGAAAAAGGTTTGATTAAGAAGTCAAGATTGGATCTAAATATTCGATCTATGTATAAAATCTTGTAAAATTTTCTTCTTAAGGTCTACAAAAAAATTACCCGAAACCGGCGTGCGTGCTTGCAAGGACTAATGAATATTGATGAAGCGAAACACATCTGTCAGGATCGTGGCAAGTGCCAGACCCTGGTCTCTGCCTACCCCTCCAGGTTATAGGCGTGAGTTTATGTTATGTCATGTTTAAGTCTTATTCATAAAAAACACAATTCAATGCAGTTTAAATAGTATTTCTCAACCATAAAATCAGGAAAAACTAGGTACAACATAAGAGCCCAAAATGAGTAGATTTCATATTTAAAGGTTGATGTCCTGCCGACTGTGCAACTTTAGAAATATAGGTAACGAACTCTTAAAACTACATTATATGTTTCGTACTGTATACGAGTTTTAAATTCTATTTTAATTGGTTTTCTTACACACGACACATTTTGGAATGATTCGCGTATTTTAGACGATAAAAGTTTATTCAGCCTGGTAGCGATCGGTGATCTAAACTGAATACTCGCTCTGGAGCCTTCCGGGTGATCGTCGCGCCCCTATCGGCGACGTGGGACACTTTTTACTTTTGATGAAAAATCAAACGTGTGAGGAGTTGCGCTTTATGTGTTTTTTCGTGGTTTATATTCAATCATTCAAAGTTGAAGACGTTAAATGTGCTAACGAGTTTCATTTCGCCCTATGGAAGTTGAAGTATAATTTGTGGTGCCTGGAAAACGCCTTAAATCGCCCAACAAGGACTGACGCAGAGCAGCGAGCCTAAGCTAGAGTTAAGGTGCGGAGACCGGCGAGTTGCCAGGCCTATACAAATTCTCTTTATAGAATATACATTATAAGTTATTTACATTTACCACCAGACCAAAAGTCCTTCGAGCCCTACAGTCTAATACTGACATAGTTTTTCTATGGGAGAAGCACGACAATAGTTGCATTTACCTTGTCATTCCAATCGTATAACCCGCGCGAGGCGCAGAGTTAAGTTGCAAGAATTATACCATTGGGGTGCGATTGTTTAACTACCAATGGTGTCAATCAATCAATATTTTTATTTGTGAACAAAGGTGTATTTACAATCAAGGGCTTACAATATATTTTAGAGCTCTATGTGCGCAATTAAATGAATCAATTAAATTCAATTCAAATATTTTATTCATTATAAAAACAGAATGTTTACTTAATTAACGTCAAAGCTGTTAGTTTCACAATTAATGGATTATGTGGAGAAGAAGCTAACAAAGAAACTCCACATTTATTCTTTTCAATACACGTTTTAACTTAATTAACAGAGTTTTCAACTTAAAATATTAGCCATGAATGTGTTGAACACTAGTCACAATCGTCCTGTAATTAATATTAATCTACTGTTTAATGCCAAACATCTTTGTCTTCTAAATAATCCTTGATGTTATAGTAAGCCTTTTTGCACAGAGTGTGCTTAACACATTGTTTAAACCTCGTTGGAGGTACCTCTAATATATGTTGAGGAATTTCGTTGTAGAACCTATTGTAATTGTTATATAATCTATTGAACAACTATGTTTGCACATTAGAGACTCCCCCCCCCCTGGGCTGTGCCTCAGAAAATTACGCTGTGTTTTAAACAATACCGTAAAAACGCCCTCAATCCAACCGTGTGAAGATAGCTGCTCCTGCCTACCCACTCTAGGCTTCCTGCTGTTTGGCCACCGGACAGGATGAAGTGAAGTCCCCTGTTTGCTGACGTTCGGGGCAGCACTAGAGATGCCCAAAATGAGCATATCGATAAAAATGAATACAGCGACAACAGTGAAAGTGTCTTAGCTTACATTTTTCTTTCTTAGATTTCAAGCCGAACGCGTTATGTTAAAACAAATTCTCATAACAATAGAAAGAAGAATGAATGTTTTTGACCATATATGGCCGCGCCTTTCGTTAGGAAATTAATTTTACCTTCAACAGGATTTAAAAATTGATAAAGTCTGAAGTCTGTCCATAAAACATGTCGATATTTTATCTACATTTCTTCATTCTTCTATCATATTCTTTGCTGATCGGGTGAAATTCCTTTTTACCTTTTCCTTCGATTTTTACTATAGGCAGTTGATAGGAATGCAAATATTTTAATAAAAATATTTTATGATAATAATTTTGAAGTTAATTTCCTATATTCTTTTATTGCTCACAAATAGGGTGGCCAGCTTTTTTATATTCTTCACTTATTCTTCTCAAACAAAACAGGTCTATAAAGCTAAATGTCCATTATTAAACACCGTTATTACTGTTTGCTGACTGCAATTTTATGTAAAATAATATTCTTTGTACTGCGAAACAAAGTAGTCTCTCCGAGAATACCCAGTTCAAGGTAATAAGTGTGTCTACAAGATGTGTCTTATATCGATAAAGGGCCTGTCCCGCACTATGTAGACTCGGCTCTGTCCACACTTGTGCGGGTTCCGTCACTTCCACTTCGGAGGCTCGAAACATATTGTGGTCTAGGTCGATCTGACGGGGATGTGTTAGTTTGTTTTCTGTTTAAAATCGCTCAGAGAGCTAGCGAGCGTACCTCGAAGGATGATCATATGCCTAGTTCTACAGGGTGACTTTGGATTCATTCACCGTATTTTTAGATAATGTTCTTTTCATTGTTAAAAAGAGTATTATTAATTATTTACCAGTAATGGTACGAGTAAATATAAATTTCTGGCTCCAAACTGTGAATCCAGAAATGGTAGGAAGTACCGTAACGATGTACAAAGTTTTCTAATATATTAAATGCTTAAGAGTCTGTGTTGCGTGTGAATTGAGAACCTCCTTTTTTGGAGTCGGTTAAAAACAATTTTGAATTTTTATTACTTTTCGTCCTGATATTGTTTGTTTATGCTTAAGTGAAGTAATTTTGGGTAGCAAAACAAAAAAAAATTACCCGTAATTTTTTTCGAAACTAGCATCATTATGTTTCTAAATCATGCTTAGAATGTCCCCTTAAAATCATCATCAACCCATTATGTCCCTACCGAGGGGCACGGGTCTCTTCCCTGAGGAAGGTATAGGCCATACTCCACCACGGGGGCCAAGTCCGGATTGGTGGAGGCTTGTAGACTAGTAGCTCGTCTACTGTCAGAAGTTGTCAAGCCGCCCTAAGGCCTCTGACTTGGCTTAACGACTGCCATCTATCGACGGCAGCCGGCACCAACAGCTTAACGTGCCTTGCGAAGCACGGAACCGCTCGGAAAAATGCCACTAGCGTTAGGCATAGACGGCGACCCATCCATGCACTGAACGCGCCCAGTGTTGCTTAACCTTCGTGATCGTTTAAGATCACTCAGGCAGCCGGGGCTACGAGCGATTCCCCCTTGCCCCTTAAAATACGGTGAACGAATTCAAAGTCACCCTATAGTTACACCTGAGATTTCTGCTCATAGATGGGCCATCATCATAATTAAAGTGATAATTATCATTATCACCATATCATAATTTGATTGTAATACTGTGTCTATAATACTGTTATGTACATCTTTTAACAATAAAATAATTAAATTATACGTGGCAAGCGCTGAAGTACGTAAATCAAAGTCAAAGTAAAAAAAAAAATTCAAAGTAACACAGAAACTGTGACTTATTGAACGTTACAAGAAAAACTAGGTGTCCGTTTCAAAATCTAGATCATTTGGAGAAAAAACGGACAAAAAACCTCCAAACTTAGTATTTTACCTCAGACATTAGGGTTTCCTCGCAATGTTTTCCTCCATAGTTAGCGAGTAGTATTGCTACTATAACTTTACAAATGTACATAACAAAGTCTTTGTTCACATGCCGGTATTTGAACCCACGACCTCCCGAATGTGAGGCCGGCGTTCTACCTCTGCGCTACCACCGCTCCATCATTATATTTGCATATTTGCCTTTGCGTCCTTTACGTAATAATAATTTTTGTGTGTATCGTTGTACGAGTATATGTTCATGCATGCCATTTGTTTTACGTTTGTCATTTATTAAGATTATTAAGCTTTTATCTATCGGTGAGGAATGTTTAGGAGTGAACAAAATGTATTAAGCTAACTCATTTTCTCTATTTCATTCATCCTCATCATCATCAGCCCCTTGACGTCCACTGCAGGACACAGGCCTCCCTCATGGTTTTCATAACCATGAGGGGTTTTGCCATAATCGCTACGCTTGGCAGGCGGGCTGGCGATCGCAGTATGCGTAGTCCCGTGGATGTCGTAGAAGGCGACTAAGGAAATAAATTACCAGGGGACGGGCAGCAGCGTCTTCCTGAGATTCTATTTCATTAATTTTCGTTAATTCTGTTTTTTCTCCTTTAATAAATCAAATAAACTTGCACAAAACACAATCACTTGTGCTAGTTCCAATCTAGGACATCCTGTGGTAACCAGGCAAGGACATCACAAACATGGAAATATACCCAGACTGAGGCTATTTGTACAAATCAAGTACGTCGGCCTGGAATGGGAATTGAACCCACGACCTCTGTTTTTTCGGTCAACCGTGTTAACCGCTACACAAACGAGGCAGTGCCTAAGAGTTACACTTATGACTGAAGCGTCCGATCCGGGAGTGTCAGGCAGGCCCTACTGCATAACTATAGAACACACAATAAAGGAAAAGTCTGGAGTCAGGTCGGTATGGATTTGATGCTACTAAAACAATAATTTTTGTAGTTTATTATGACAAATTGGTCATTGAGTAGCAGAGTCTACTTGTTAATCGGTCGGTTAATCGACCTTGCAATGTACTTCGAATTGACATTATCAAACAATGAATTGTAGTTGTTTTGAATTGCAAAATACTTTGATTTGATTTGATATGTATGAAAGAAAATTTTATTGAAGTGCCAAATTGAAAATAAAAAAGTTACCTATGTCGCACGTTTCATCGCGTTTCATCACCAGAGCAAAACGATCAATTGATTTTAAACTGTATTCAGGAGTCTTAAGCAATACAATGGTATAAAATTGATAATAATATTGAACTTCAAATGTAGAGTCAGCAAAACAGAGCGTGTGAACGTTTGCTGGCGATTTATGCTTACGTCAATTTCTTTAGTGTTTGTACATCTACCTACTGTTAAATTTCAAGTTCAGAAAGTTTATTATAAAACCCTACTGAAAACTTGAACAAAAATCCGCGCACTATAGAGGCGTATGAGCAATTTGTTTATTTATTTCTTGTTAATTTGACTAAACTAACGTTTAAAGAATTCTAAACCATACCTCGCATCTCCCGGCTCGGAGACCCTAACACGTCCATGCGAAGTGAAAGTCATTTGCACAAGTTATTTGCCGGGCATTATTACTAAAACGCAATTTCTAGCAAGATTCATGAAACAATTTAAATTAGAAGAAAAAGAAAGGTTCAAAGCAAACTAACCAATATTCTGTTACAAAAATCACAAAGAACCGTTTCCGAAAGCGAAGTTGTATCGAAAACACATGCTCGAAATTTTATGTGCACAAACTGACATTTCCTCCGACGTCGGAGAAATTCGATATTTTAACACAAAAATTAAAGCGTATTGTAAAAAAAATCAATTTTTCTTCCAGTTTCACGCAGCGGTTTTAAGTTACACGCATTTTTAACACAAAAAAACTGTTTGAAACAAAGACGTAACTCGTAGAAAGGGTCAGTTTTTTTTCACATCTCTATAGAAATCACAGAAAAGGTCAATTTCACCAAAATTTATTGCCCTTATATACAGTTGTTAACCCTTTCCAATCATAAAACCCCTTGGGAAGTGTCAGTAGACTATTGATCCTTGCGGTCATGATAATCACAAAAGGGCAAGTTTTTTTCTAGGGTTACCAAATCTGGGTGCCACACAAAAATTTGTTCCATGAGATTTTTCGCAGATTTGTATTTTTAGAAATATCGTAGTTTATATAATTTTAATATTAAAATCGGCCAAGTGCGAGTTGGACTCGCTCAGTTCCGTACCATTATCTATACAATATTAGACACAAAGATCGAGAAAAAACGGCAAAAAATAACGTTTGCTTTATGGGAGCCCCCATTTAATTATTTATTTTTGTGAAGCGAATATAGAACTAAATATTCTGTGAATATTTAAGCGTCTACCTGTTGCTGTTACCAATATCAAGCAAAAAACGGCTAAAAAATTTAGTTCGTTGTATGGGAGCCCCCTTAAATATTTATTTTATTCTGTTTTTAGTATTTTTTGTTTTAGCAGCAACAGAAATACATCATCTGTGAAAATTTCAACCGCCTAGCTAACACGGTTCATGAGATACAGCCTAGCGACAGACAGACAGACAGACAGACAGACAGACGGACGGACAGACAGGCAGACAGACAGACAGACAGACAGACAGATAGAATAAGGTCCCGTTTGGCACCCTTCGGATACGGAACCCTAAAAAGCACCCGAAACCGGCGTGCGTGCATGCAATGACTAATAAATGTTGATGAAGCTCTTATTGGAGTGTTTCAGAAATTGCGTATTTTTGAGGTAACCTTGTATAAACTTGTATGGGTAACCCCCTGTTTCTCATACACAAACAATCTGTTACTGTACTGTTAACACCTCTCAGTATATCAACTTGTATAAACTGACGCCTGTT
This sequence comes from Yponomeuta malinellus, assembly GCA_947308005.1. Taxonomy (NCBI): domain Eukaryota; kingdom Metazoa; phylum Arthropoda; class Insecta; order Lepidoptera; family Yponomeutidae; genus Yponomeuta; species Yponomeuta malinellus. The sequence continues at coordinate 10,659,330 of OX371017.1, forward strand.
GGCAGTATATTAACATATTGTTATTGTACGAGAAACCGGGGGTCAGTCTCATTGTCACTTTGAAAAATCATCAGCTAGTGAAACTGACAAAGACAAGTCCCTTTAGTAGGTTAAAAAATTCTATGAAAGACCAAAACAAAGGGCTCATCAAACCGTGGATCGCACACGATATAAAAATAGTCCTTTAAAAATACACGGGCTGTGAGACAAAAAGTCCTTTTGCCGTGGCTTTTTTTGGAAAAAAAAGAAAAAATACTCCACCGCGCCATACTGTCTGCTATCCGATTTCTGGTGGTGTATTGAATTACTTCAGCGATCAGTTGATCACTCCGAATTCTAGTTTTTATCGGTTAAAATTCGTAATTTCTTTCCCATAATCGAACGAAAATTCTGATTTATATTGTAACGTCAAACAATTAAAAAACTTACGATCTAACAAAATTATTGTTGGGCAAGTACAGTCGACAACACGTATACAGTTGTATGCGTCACTTTACTCAGATAAAGTGAATTTTCAGACATTCCAACGAAAATGTAATTAAAGGTCAAGCTGTCGTCGACTCTACCATGTAGCTGTGTATAAGTAGCCTGTCTTAATCCAAGATTTGGCTTATCTCTATGCCAAATTTCATCGGAATCCATTCAGCCAATTAATTATGCGCGATTGCGTGACAAAACAATCAAACAACAAAACTTTCACCACCAAGGTACCAGGCAACAAGGAGCCACGAGGAGGTAAACATTGCCACACAGGTAGGTACTGCGGTACACCTATAGCGATGTTCCAGGAACGCCAAATCAGCGCTGACCTCTTGCATTCGCTGACAGTCTGGTATCTTGACACGGGTGGCGCCTGGCCTGCTACGGCTTGGCAATTTTGTAAACATAGGTACCGAGTAATACGACCGTGAATAAACTGTAAGTAATCTTAAGGTACTTCGACCCGGTATTTGCATGACACGCAATATCGTAACTTATACCTCCCCACTCTCCTCTCCCTCCTCTATCTTTCACGTTAAAAGAAGACCATAACAGATGTAGATATTTATGTGTACCTAGATACTGATTAAAGCCATGCCAAGATGTGTTTTAAGTAGCGCAGAGACGAAAATTGTATGTTAAGGTTAGATGTCAATGTCAATTTGCAAACCTGTGACATCAGTCAACGGGATCAGCAGATCAACCAGATTGACCATATACTTATCAATCAAAAAGCAAAATCAATCCAGCCCTGGACGTAGGCCTCCCCAAGGCACTCCACTTCCCTCTGTTTTCTGCCGTCCTCACCCAACCGCTGCCAAGTTGACCATAATGTAAACGTAAAGGTTAACGTGCTAATGCACATCACGATAAATGTATACCTACTTAGGCACACGTCGAAATCAAAGCCATCAACCGGACACAGCTGTGACTCGTCCAATAGTTTCCAGTATTTATTTTAGTTCAGTCAGCGATGTTAGTTTAGTGATTCATTAGTAACCCAAAACGCACACCTTTACTGCCGACCTAAGAGAGAAGACTCCGTACAAAAAACTCCTTTAAGTTGTAGGCCGGAGAAGCGCCAAACTGTTTCGAATTTTGAATTTCGAACGCAAATAGAACGTTGTGGAAGGAAATGAACATAGCGGCCAGAGTGAGATGTCAATCAAACTTTCATTGAACAAAACACATTATCACAGAAGTTCCATAAGAACGCCTACCAATATCTAAACAAAGTTCGACTAGTTTGCGTAGCTGACAGCTGTCACTGGCTCTGCATTCGCTTTAGTCCATTTGAGCTTTAGTTGTGTCTATGTCCTGTGGTTGTGTCTTTAACTTTCCACAAAGAACCGAAAAGTTTGACGATGTCATTGTGTACGATTGTTTGACCCATATACGAGCATTATACTTGCTGTCCATACTGGTACGTGCGAATAAAGAAGAAAAAGTGTGTGAGCGGGAAGCAAGTAAAAGCGTCATCATCTTTATTCCCCAAATCAATCTGATGGGCCTATAGCCAACTGATCGTAGATGAACTATAACTTAGTTTTATTAGCTGTAGTTGACAGCACATTGACCTTTACATACGCGCAGTTTCCACAGCTATGTAATAACACCCGGACATTTAAAACTACTTACAAAACTGGATAAGTGTCCCTACCTGTAACACTCACTTTGATACTGGCATGTATCAATGACTCTATCTTATAAGTTAATGACATTTGTGAATTTTGTAGCAATACCACTAGCCAACTGTGAAGGAAAACATCGTGAGAAAATCTGAGGTGTCTGAGAGTGCCTGAGGTGTCACATACCTCAGCGCTTGAAATCGCTGATCGGGAACGAGTGGTGGTTAAGCCGATACACTCTCTCTCCGAGAGGAGGCCTGTGTCCTGCTGTGGGACGTATATAAGCTGCTTATGTTATGTTACAATAGAATCGATCTATCGAGGATTTACAAATACATACCATAAACTCATGGATGTATCCCTGAGGGGTAGGTAGCCTGATAAACCTCTTTTCCTTCATAAACATTCATTAGTCGTTGCATGTTTGCACGATAATTTCATATGAATCTAGGGAATCTAGGGTAAAGTTTTGGTATTATTCGGTGACAGATCTAATTATTTCGAGAACATACTCAAATAAATTGGGAATTCAAAATTAATTTATTTCGTGACCACCTGAACATTCTGTTACCTATACTGCATTAAGCGTTTGCCTACATTGAAATTGTTATGGAAATCGTTAAAATACAGGAAGCCATATAATACAGAATGTAGATCATTCCATATATCAGAGCCTACATCATCACCCTTATTAACAATTTCTGGACTTTGATTTCAATACTTTTTCTTACATCCAGTCAAAAACTAAACGTAATTAAATATACTTAATGGAATGTTCAGTCGGTCACCAAATAAATTACTTTTTAATTCCCGAATTAATGAATTAGTCAACGGCGAATGAAGTTGAAAATTGACTCTTACAACGCTAACAACTAACGATTGTTATTCTTCCAAGACCCCACGACATCTTGAGGAGCACCAAATGGAACAGACTTAAGCCTTTCAGTGTCAAGTCGAATATATTTTGCCATTCGACACCTCATTTCTGCCGCGTATCTTTTTTTTAATGGCTCGCCTCCCGATATAGACAAGCGGTGATGGTTCTGTGAAACGCGACGCTAGTTATGACGATGACTTGATTTAGCGTTGAGGGAACATGGGCGTCGGTGTTCTGGACTCTGATTGACTATTTTGATAAAAATCTTATATAGCGAATGTGATGGACATGGACATCAATATTGTCTACATTAGATTACATAAACACCTGTATTCCGAAGGAGTACGCAGAGACTAGGATTTGCCACTTGTCTGACCTCTTTCAGGAGAATAGTCATTTGTCGTTTCACGAATGCACGCCGGTTTCGGGCACTTTTCATTTGCCCTTCGCTAACATAGGCCCTATTCGGTTGAAGTATATCCGCCTGGAAACTCCCTAGAAATCCGTCCAATAACTGCCTATTCAATGCCTAAAGGAAAAATCGTAAATAAAGCAAATCTCGCAGCGATCGATTGATATCAAGGATGTAGGCCTACATTAATTGAAGTTATCAAGTCGGATTGGACTGCCATAGTGAATGCTCTCCCCCCTCTTTCATCTCTCTCTTTCTCTCGAAGTCTATAATAATAGGGGTTAAAGTATGAAATTGCCGTTTTATTGCAATAGGTTCTTTGAATTGACATAGAATCTTCATGGTTTGAGGTTTTCGAATGAAACTTTTTTCAAATGGTTTCTATGATGTTCTTTTTTTAAAAAATGTGAAACATTTGAATATCGACTTTCAATTGTTTTTGTTATTCAATTTAGACAAGAAAGATGGATACTGCGAAAATTCGAGTGATTTTTGAATACGAGTTCCGACGCGGAACTAACGCGGCAGAAACAGCCCGCAATATCAATGCTACGTTTGGAGAGGGGTCTACTAATGAACGCACCGTGCGATTTTGGTTTAAACGCTTTCGTGATGGAAATTTCGACTTAAAGAACGAGCCACGAGGAAGACCACCCACACAGGTGAATAACGATGAATTAAGAGAGATAGTGGAAGCCGACCCTAGTCAAACTACCCAGGAATTAGCGGCATGGTTTAACGTTACCTTACCCACAATATTGACTCACTTGCGTCAAATCAATAAAATAAAAAAATACGAAAAATGGGTGCCTCATGATTTGACTGATCTGCAGAAAGAAACGCGTGTTGAAACTTGTGTTGCCTTGTTGATATTCAATATTCGATATTCAAATGTTTCACATTTTTTAAAAAAAGAACATCATACAAACCATTTGAAAAAAGTTTCATTCGAAAACCTCAAACCATGAAGATTCTATGTCAATTCAAAGAACCTATTGCAATAAAACGGCAATTTCATACTTTAACCCCTAATATTATATGTTTAATTCCATTCAGCTTTTCTAAATCTACAGAGCCACATCGTGTCATCCGTTCAACGAACACCAATCACTCTTTTCCAATTTCTTCAATAATATTTATCTACATATCTAATGGGAGAGCATAAACACCACTCCTTTCCAAAACTGTCCCCGAACCCATTCTCCAAATGCCAGGGGTAGGTGCATTACCTACCCGTGTTTACCCCGGGCCGGGTACCAGGGTGGCAGCCGGCGGGAGTGGTTGGCAAACAAACGGCGCCGACTGGGCGCGCGGCCAGCCACCTGCCTAATGCTGGCCGAAAATAAGATGCCATTTTGCAGCTTTTCATATGAAAAAGAAAAAACATAGCACATTCTCACGCACCTTTTGTTCCCAAAAAGACGAGTAATGATTATCGGTGCGATACTTGAAAAAAAAATTGCTATTAAACGCCGGAAAAAGCTTTGTTTTCCGCCCAATTTTAACAAAAATACGTCTGCCAGTTTAAGGGGCAGACATAAGGGTTCTACTAACATCATCACGTACATTTCTAAATAGATTTAAGCGTTTAGAAGTTGAGAAAATAATTTAAAAGAAACAGACGGTTTTTTATCAAAATGCCTTACATTATATTTAACTTAATCCCTGATTTTCTTTAATAATTGTCGGAAGAGTCCGACCAGGTTTCTAAGTGACCGGAATGAAAAGTGACCATCAATTATTGTCAATGTTGGCCGTTGACGAATACAACAACCTTCTACAGTAAAACAGGATTCTATTACACCCTGTATAAATACAGAGTCAAACCTCAATATCCAGTAAAACGCAACGTCGCGGTTGACCAGCCACACGGCCACACCACAAGTCAATTCTCTCACGAATATAAACTTTAAATTAACTTACGGAGTACAGTAATAAGCATGCACACACGACAGCTAGTTATCATTTACGTCTTGGTCCGTGGACCTCTCTCATTGCCTAGCATTAAGTGCGCCTTTGTACCAAACATGTGTTTTCAAATTAACTCTTACAAGCGTGCAATGTAATCAAATAGGATTCAGGTGATCTTTACAAAAAAAATATTCAAGGTGACCTGCCGTTGACTTTACAAAAAGAATTTGTGTGGACTTTACTCACTTATGCTACGACCCATTTTGCAACAAAAAAAATTATGGTCGCTCTGATATTGACTTTAGGTACATTGTAAATATGAGAAGTGGGTCTCAATCTATCCATTAGTACCTACTCAAAAGTAGTTGAATGAAGAAGTCAAAAATACCCACGCTCCCCTAGACTATGCAAAAAAGTACCTTTAGCAGGTAGTGGGTTGCAATAGAAACATTTTTTTTTTAAGAAAGGTCAGATTCACACGCCTTGAACAAACAGATTAAGTAGTTAGCAAATAAAAAATATGCGAAGAATTCTTAATTCATCCTTTCTTCTCAAAATAAGGTCACGATTATTTTCAAAATACGTCTTTTATTAAAAAAGTATATAATGTGTATTTTACGATGAGAAAAAATGCGTAATGTTTGAACCTTTTCACATTTGATCTTTGACACTTTTATTAATAATTTTCGTTTCCTTGATTCGTTCTATTGTTAACAATACAATAAACCTAAGACGGGTTGGAATAGTGCAGCGAAATTTATTATGGAAGAAAAAATATAAATTCGTCATGATAACGTCAAAAATAATCAATGGGTACGCCTATAAAGTGGCCACAAAAAGGTAGCCGCAATTTTTTTTAAATAAAAATAAAAACCGTCTTCAAAACACTACAACGCCTGGCTACCCATAGCAGAATCCTAGTTTGGGAGCCAGTAACCACTCTTTTAACACTTTTCTAAATAAAGTTTTTTTTTCATTTTCATTTTCATTTACAACACTAAAAACAGAGAAATAATTTAAACGAATATGACATTTAAATTCGATGTAGGTATTGTAGACGTAGATAGATAATACTGTATTGCACACCAGCACACCAAGTTACAAGATCAGCACAATACATTTTGGGCACAGACTCCAAAATATATTTCTACAATACCTACATCGAATTTAAATGTCACATTCGTATGAACTATTTCTCTTTTTATAGTGTTTTGAAATCAGTTATTATTTTTATTTAATGATTTTTTGTGAATATATTGCTATGACTCCGCCAAATTGTGTTTTCTGAAAGCAAATGCACGAGTCACTATAAAAAAATACCCAAATCGCTTCAAGTGTGCCTTCTAAATTTGAAGAGTTCCCTCGATTTCCGCAAGATTCCATCATCAGACCCTAACTTGGTGACTATGGAACCACCCGTAAAGTGTACCCTTTTAAACCAAAAAATAATTTTTCAAATCGGTCTACGCGTCTTCGAGTAATCGGGAAATATATATAAAAAATATAAAAATGAAGATCCGACGAATCCTCCTTTTTTTGAAGTCGGTTATAAAGGTAGCTTGACACCATTTAACTGTTTGTTTTAAAGGGGAAGTGTGAAATAAACAAATTAGGCGCGCAAACATTTTTCCTCCCTTTATTGAACTCGGTATAAAAAGAAAAGTGCCGAAAATTGTTGCTTCTGCTAAAAACGTTACCTACACAAAACAATCAGTTTTCCATGCGCAAAACATTCGTTGCCGAGGGAAACAATGTTTTGCATATCGAAAAATGTTTTTTTTTTTGTATGATGGTTCAAAAACCCTAGCATGAGAGCCTGAGTCAGGCCGCCTGACACACCAACCTGAGCCATAATTGTTAATATTATCGATAAATTTCAATAAATATCGTGGATGTTGTTGCTGAGTAGTTCTTTTATTTTTGGATTTTGTTATTGAGAGAATTCGAGTATAAATTGTTTCGGACACAACAATGATTTCAAATACTGTTAAGAATAACATATTTTCCACTACGGTGTACTCACCAGATTATAAAAAAAAATAATGTATGAGCAATGCTCAAGTAACTCAATTGGCTGCTATCAGCGCGCAGTGCTGAAAGACTACATATTTCATTTAGGTAAGTAAGCCAAGTGCGTGTAGGGCCACGCGCAATGTAAGGTGAGAGGTTTTTTTATCTGCTTTACAGAACTAACAACCTCATCGAAGTCATTTTCAATGGATTTTTTACGAAATTTTACTTTTTTATCATCATCACCATCAGCCCTTTGACGCCCACTGCAGGACATGACCTCCCTCGTGGTTTTCATAACAATGAGGGGTTTTGCCATAATCGCCACGCTTGGCAGGCGGGTTGGCGATCGCAGTATGCGGTTGAAATCTCAGGAAGACGCTGCTGCCCGTCTTCTGGTAATTTATTTCCTTAGTCACCTTACTTTTACTTACTCTTCGTCGCTTACTTTTATAATATGTTGCTTGCCTATTACTCATTAACTAGTAAAGCCTACTTAGCCGTGATACTTTTTCTTTCAAGTTCATTATGTTTGCATACTACCCTGAATTTTTTCACGTTTTTACAATCAACCGTTTAGCCAGGAGAGGGGGGGGGGACACCCTACTCGGACCAAAATTTGCGCTTTAAAGCTTAATATTTCGCAAACGGAACCCTAAATCGAAAAATGGTCTTCCTACACCCACAATATTTTTGAACGACCAATTCAACGATACTCCACATGATAGGATAGACGAGAAAAAAAAATCATCCCCACTTTTCATGTTAGGGGGAGGTATACCTAGTAAAAAATAATAATTTCCAACATTTTCATGTTTAAATTTGTCGGCGTGATAAATATGTATACACACACCAAATTAAAGCTTTCTAGTACTACCGGTCTTTGCGCTAGGCCGCGGACGGACAGACAGACAGACAGACGGACATGACGAAACTATAAGAGTTCCTTGTCGGACTACGGAATCCTAAAGACGCATTGGTAGCGGAGCGGTAGAACGCCGGCTTCTCATACGGGAGGTCGTGGGTTGTGGTCGTGGTCGAATCCAGGCATATGATTTTGTTTTCTAAGTTACGTACATTTGTAAAGTTATAGTACCAATACCACTCGCTAACTGTAAAGGAAAACATCGTGAGGAAACCTGAATGTCTGCACTTCAGCGCTTGCAATTGCCAATCCTCGGTGGGCACGCGTGGTGATTAAGCCCACAGAAGGCCTGTGCCCTGCAGTGGGACGTATATGGGCTACATATAATTTAGGTAAGTATTAGATTTTTCGTATGTTCAGTCGTAAGCACATCAACTTTTACACAAGTGCGCTTTATACTAAGCTCTGTAAAATTTCACTTGCTCTTAACTGTACTGATCTAAATAGTAGATTGTTTATACCAAGGGAGCAAACAACTATTTTTAAGGCGATTAAGGTTTGTTATTTTTTTTAAACAAATAATAAAAATTCAAGGCGTAGCGAGGAATTCTAAAGTAGAATATTGAGCGCAGCGAGGGATTCAAAGTACACCATTCGAGCCTAAAAGAGTGTTAAAAAATAAGTAAGTGCAACTTATGAATAAGGCTAGAATAAAACGTATGTACCACATTTTTAGCATCTGATACAGTGTTTTTCTGGAGTTAATAGAATACTTTCATTGTCACTACTTGAAGTCACTCTCATTTTTTATAAAAATTTTGTAAAATCCGATCTTGAGTATGTAAACAATTACAAACAAAGGCGGATGAATCCATTTTACGCGTCTTTTATTCTTTCACAAACTATTTTTTTTATTTGGCTCGCGCAAGTTTTCTTTATCATACAGCCAGTTACTTTTTCTTACAATGTTCGTGATTTATATGTTTGGTGATTGGAACTTTTACTAGAAATTAATATCCACATTCCAAATTCAAATCACTTTTAATCCCTAGGGATCAAAGAACTATTTTGGCCCCTGTTTAGGACTAAACTAGTTTGAACAGATGTGATAAAAAAAAAACATTTATCAAGCAACGATAGTAGGTACTGTATGATAAAAGAAACCATGCTTTAGAGACACAAATCCACGTCTGAAAAAGTTTTTCTTCGCCCGCGCATCTGCTAGGCCACGGTAACTCGATATTACAGCCTGTTTTTATTCTTTTTCCTCTTAATTTTTTGCGTCCTGGCAGCTTCCCCGCGGCAAGCTTTGGAAAGCGTTCGTGGTTTATTTAGCGATTAAAAAGTTAAGAAGGAAGAAGTTGTGCTGTCAACCGCCTTGAAAAGTTTGTAGATAGGTCCAAAGAGGTTGAGAAATAAAATTCTCTATTAATAACGATTATCAGTACGAAATTAATATGAGGTACCTAGTAATACTTACAAATAATACGTCATTTTAAAGGTACCTATAAGGTCAGTAAATATAATGGTACAATCATAAACTCTAACATAAAACTAAACATAAACGTGGACTCAGGTTCTTTCTTTTCGCTTTAAAAATTTTGTAGGTAGCTCGAATCGAAATATTTGACCCAAAAAAGTAACTGTTTTGTAAAAAAAACACAACTTTTTCATAAGGCAATGCCCATTAAAACAAGTCAACTTTTCAGGTCCGCTTACCCTCCAAAGCCGATCCCTAAAAAAGTCGAGAGCTCCTAATGTGTCCAGCGCACCACCAGCTCATTGTTCTCGACGTTAATCTGTTTGTCCGTTTGTCTGTATGTTTGTACGCGGCCGCGGGTCAATATTTTTATGATAAACTTTAGCGAGCGTCTTGGAATGGCTTCGATTACCGATCTTTTCTAGAAGGGGACGGCTAAAATGACTTATTGCCTTCGTTCTTTAATTAAATCGCCGTGGTGGTCTATAGTTAATCAGGCTAGCTAGAATAACTCACCTAGAGAGGATACTTTTGTCAGTAGGTATCACTTTCGGCAATAAATGTAGTTTAATTGTTAGTTGACAGCACATCAACCATTACTCATCATCAGCCATTTGACGCCCACTGCAGGGAAGAAGAAGAAGAAGAAGATGAAGAAGAAGAAGGAGAAGAAGAAGAAGAAGAAGAAGAAGAAGAAGAAGAAGAAGAAGAAGAAATACATTTATTATACTAACAAGATACATCACAGAAACAAAATAAGCAGATAAGTAACAGGGCATAGGCCTCCCTCGTGGTTTTCCGAACCATGAAGGGTTTTGCCATAATCACCACGCTTGGCAGGCGGGTTTGGCGATCGCAGTATGCGGTTGGAATCTCAGGAAGACGCTGCTGCCCGTCTCCTGGTAATGATTTTCCTTAGTCGCCTTCTACGACATCCACGGAAGGAAATGGAGTGACGCTAAACTTAATCCGGCGCCACACGGAACCATTACTTGTGTGCATTTTATTCCCTTGCGTTACCGCCAACTTTGGAACTAAAATGTAAAGGACGAGCTACTGTCGAGTGTGCGTAGAAATATTGCGGATACCCCAATTTTCAATCTCATGTTAAGCCAAATACGAACGTTCTTATTTATAAAAAGTTGATTCCACTAAAACACTCTTAACTCGGAGTTAAAGGCGATTTATGTGAGAAGTTCCTGTTATAAACCGGCTTTAACTCCGTTTTGAGAGTGTTTTATTGGAATCAACTTTTTATACATAAGACCGTAGGCGTTTAATTGCCCAAAGAATGTTTTCGATGTAGAATCGTTTTCCGGTAGCTTTTCAGTGTTCAGTGTCAGCTCGGTTTCTTTATGGGAACCATAGAGATGATGACTGGACTTTCCAGTACCGGATGGTACTGAAAGGTACTTATACAAATTATTAACAAAATAACCGATAATCCTCTTACCTAAAATTTTATATTACCAACGTCCGCAATTATGTGTACACGTGAACATACTATTGGTTCCCGAGATTGATGGATTTAACAGCTTCATATCTTCTCGCTTATTTTTAATATATTTATTGCACATAAGTAAAAAATACAATGGCAAAGTCACCGGTAACATTGCACGCATGTGAAGGTTAATGGTCGATATGCATCAACCGTTGCCATGTCATAAAGACGATCTGTTCAGAGCAGAACTGCTCTACCGTCCGTCCTGGTGCCCGCATCTCTCCTGACAAGTCTGGAGTGCGTGTCGGTCTGTTTTGTTTGTCGGTCGAGCTCTGTTTGTCGAGCTAGACAACTTTATTGTGTTGTCTCAAGTGGTACTGATTTTAACGGTAGAAAACCGGCCTGGTTTGGAGTGAATTAAAAAAAATAACGGTAGATACCAAACGGTAGAAACCAATATGGGTTTTGGCGCTAGATTTTGTTACGCTTTCCAAGATAGTATACCTATATGGGCCTTCCATATCATCCGAAGAACTGATAACCGATGAGGTAGACGAGTTCTTGAGTAGAGACCGCGGATCGGTAAACGTAGTGTAGGACGTCCTCAGACACGGTGGAGCGATGATCTTCGCAAGGCGACTGGCAAGAGCTGGATGAGAGTAGCCGAGGATCGTGCTCAGTGGCGTGCAATAGGAGAGGCCTATGTCCAGAAGTGGACAAGCGTAGGCCGATGATGATGATGATACTTATTTATGCAATTGTATGGCCTTATGATCCCATTAACAGAAAACCTAGCCGACAAAATCTTACAAAAAAGCCTTCGTAACTAGGAGTAGCATCCAAAGCTGTTTGTTAATGGGATAATACGGACTATCAAATGGTATATTTGACGTGGATGTCATGGATATCCTGCATAATTTGGTCCACTTTTGTGCTTACCGTCAGATAAGGTAAGAATAAGATATTCTTTATTGTATACCGGAAAAAATGTTACAGAAACAGCAACGACAAAAGAAAAGATACTCATGACGTTTCCGTTTTAGGACTATTTCGACAACGCTATAATATTAAGACACATACTTGCAAGGCGGCGTGCTGCATGCAGTGAATTGAATGTGTATGAAGCAAAAGACGTTTGTCGGAATTGTGGCAAGTGGCAAACCCATATCTCTGCCTACCCCTCCGGGATAGAGGCGTATGTATTTATGTATATAATTCGGAGCTGTACAATCCTAAATCGGTCTCAACTTGGTAACGTATGTCAGACACATTTGTGTCCAATGCGAGTCACGCTCTGCGAGACAGAGAGAAATTTAAGAAAATGCAAACCTTAATTGGACACCTAAGAAGTGTTTGTTCATATCGCCAACAGTGTAAGACCCAAAAAACGCTGCCCACCTAGGCTTTTGTTCGCTAATTAATTTTAGTGTTTGGCTTCCGAACGCATATTTGCCGCCAATATTTGCCGACTTACCGCTTAGTTGACCGTATTTGCTTTAGCCTGTGGCTGAGATAAAAAGAGTAAAAAGCATGCTTGAGTACACTTCAGAGTAATTGAGTGAAAAGAGCAAAAAGTTGGCTGCTGAAGTCGTAGAATTGTATACGAACAGCAAGCATTGTACTGAAACGAACTTCGCATAAACAAGTTTAAGCTTGACAATTAACCTTAATGACGACAACGTCGACGGCGTTTAATACTTTCTACAGGTTGTAACGAAATCCACACTATTCCTACAGCGTTGTTTATAAAATGCAAATTCCTGAAATATGCTTACAGTTTTTTGCTTATAAAAAGTTCTGTTAAAAGTTTGATTTTTTTTTTATTTCCACGTTTATCCAGCGTTAAGTTAATAATTTTCCACTTTACCTAAAATATTTTAAAATTTCTTTTTGTGCGCTGTTTAGTAGATAATGTTTATAACTATAATTACGCGTTAAATAAAACTGAAATTTTACACGGGATAATGATTCACTGATGAATTTAATAAAATGTTGTAATCCCTGACAATAATATTTCATGAATGAAAATCAGAGGAAAAAGTCGTTGAACAAAAGTTGTTGCCAAACACAAACTTCAATATGGGTGTCTCAGGAATTGCGCATTTTAGAAATAATGACCTTCAATACAAACCACTTTTACTATGGGGAAAACTTCGAAATTGCGAAAAAAATATCAGCTGTACCATACATTTTAATGACGGAAGTGATAACCGAGTGACCTCCGAGCGCACTCAAGAGTGATCTTAGAGGTTACAGCGCTTTACACCAACTTCACCGCGCATTCAAGAGCGATCTCAGAGGTAGCAACGCTTTATAGCCACTTCACCGCACACCCAAAAGCGATCTCAGAGGTAACAGAGCTTTACAGCAACTTCAACGCGCACTCAAGAGCGATCTAAGAGGTAACAGCGCTTTACAGCAACTTCACCGTGCACTCAAGAGCGATCTCAGATGTAACAGCGGTTTACAGCAACTTCACCGCATACCCAAGAGCGATCTCAGAGGTAACAGCGCTTTACAGAAATTTCACCGCGGACTTAAGAGCGATCTCAGAGGTAACAGCACTTTACAGCAGCTTCACCGCGCACTCAAGAGCGATATCAAAGGTAACAACGCTTTACAGCAACTTCACAGCGCACTCAAGAGCGATCTCACTGGTAACAGTGCTTTACAGCAACTTCACCGCGCATTCAAGAGCGATCTCAGAGGTAACATGGCTTTATTAACATAGTCTCATCCTTTTTTCTAGTTGGTTAAAAAGTATAACGTACTTTTTAACCAACTAGAAAAAAGGAGGAGGCTATCAATTCGACGTTTATATTTTTTGGCACTAAATTCAATAAAGCCCTGTTCTACCCCCGGAACTTACCGGAAAGCGGCACTTTTTAAGCATTTTATTCACGCCGCAGCGGGCCCAAGGGGCGGTGCTTCTTGTGAGGTTTCCGTGACGGGGCATTATCATCTTCCTTGTTTTTCCTTTCCGTCGGCTTTTTAGGGGTCTGAAAGTCTCGTATAAGAAAGCCTTAGCGTACTCGTTGAAGCGTTACGCCACTGGACTGCTTCGTTGGTCTAGGGGAATCTAGCGCGTTCAATTGAAACGTGGGTTAAAAAAAACTTTGCATAAAAGTGTCACAATGAAATCTCAGTTAAAAGTTATTTAAATATTTTATAGCAGTAGTATCATTAAGATAAGACAACTATGATTTCTGCTAAGGTTAAATATAGATATTACTATTTACCTATTGAAATTTTTGTGTGACACCCTTACAAAAAGTGGATCATAAACAATATTTATTTTTTATTATTTTATTTGGTTAGTTAGCCTTTGTTTCAAGCTTAAACCCTCTCTAATGATGTTCCCCTCATACACAGTTATCTTTTTAGGGCTCCGTACCCGAAGGGTGCCAAACGGGACCCTAAAACTAAGTCATCACTGTCCGTCTGTCGGTCTAGCTGTTTGTCACCAGGCTGTAGGCAGTTACAATTTTCACAGATGATCTATTTCGGTTGCTGCTATAACAAAAAATGCTAAAAATTGAGTAAAATAAATATTTAAGGGGGGCTCCCAAGCAAGAAACGTAATTTTTTTGCTGTTTTCTGCTCGATATTAATAACGGCGACAGGTAGACGCTTGAACTATTCACAGAATATTTAGTTCTGTATTCGCTTCAAAAATTAATAATTAAATTAAAATACAATAAATATTTAAGGGGGGCTGCGATACAACAAACGTGATTTATTGCCGTTTTTTCTCGATCTTTATGTCTAATGTTGTATATATAATGGTACGGAACCCTTCGTGTGCCAGTCCGACTCGCACTTGGCCGGTTTTTTTGTTTCTAATATCCTATTCTTTTACGCCGTTAACCGCCAACAGAAGAGTTGGCGAAGCCTTTGAAGCCGGAAAAGTTTGTAAACTTCTTTAATTTTGTTTTATAAACTTTCCCTTTTTTAGCTATACCTATAGGTACTTAAGTAAAGAGAAGATATGTTACTGGCTGAAATGAAAAAGAAAACATTTCAACATTCCCTTCATTTTTTCCAGCGCTTGAATTTCGGACGCCAATAATTATTGCAAACGGCGCGACGGTTTTGGCGCCAACGCCCCAAGTCACATCACGTACTTAGATCTGCAAGAGTGAACCTCCATACAGATTATCCTATTGTTGCAAAGCAGTTAGAATTGAAAAAGTGAAACTGTTTATCTATTTAAGGATCTTGGCGTATTCTTCGCCTATTTGCTTAATTCGCAAGGATAGCTTTGAGATAAGTAAACAAACACATTTTTGTTTTAATTTGAAAATGGAAGCTTCTTTTGTTTCCTTCGTTTGAAAACTCTGTCTTATTTTTTTCTTTTCACTGCATAAAGGTCTAAAAAATCACTTCATTAGTTTTCATGTTAAATATATTTTTACATTTAGTTTTTTTTAATACCCATTAGGTACTTACCCACATAGTTTTTAAGATTTTTTCCACAGGTGAGTAATAAACAATATTAGGCTAGCATAAGTCACGGAGCGTGGCCGGGATAGCAGGGATAACAAGATAATGGACGTGAAACACCCCATCCCATTATCTGACACGTGTCACAAGTGATGGAAGACCTTTGTGAGCTCTAATTTGTGCGCCATTTTCTTTTATAATTTCAGAGAGAAACTAAGCAGTAAGCTTAATAAGTGTAAGCATAAGCATAAGCAGCCTATATACGTCCCACTGTAGGGCACAGGCCTTCTCTTAGGGAGAGAGTATGGGCTTAATCACCACGCGTGCCCACCGCGGATTTGCGATTTCAAGCGCTGAGGTATATGAATAGCTCAGACACTCATTCATTCACGATGTTTTCCTTCACCGTAATAAGTTTGTAAAATATTTAATTTAGAACTCAAATCCATGGGTATACTGTGCTACAGCACTAATGCACAGATTAGATCCGTGTTTTTTTTTAAATGTTAAGTTAAGGAATTACAAAAATATTAAGGTTACCTGCTCCTCAGATTCTACAGTCGATTGATTGCCGCGCTGGCAGCTGTTGAACAGCTTAGGTTTTGCGGTGTCCTGTATTTTTATATACATAGTCACTTTTATATTTTTGTTGCAAAGTTGCCGCTAGCGTATGTGAATAGAGTCACGTACCTTTTCGACTGTGCGTATAGTATCTACCACAGAACACATCTACTCTCTTAGTTTGAGAGATTGCAACGCCAGTTTATAAATATCTATAAAAGTGTAAGTAGGTTAGTTTTTACTATATTATTTTTGTGCGAAACACATGTTCTAAATACCACAAAGTTATATAAATTGCATAAGCTCACGTACGAGTACCGGAGGAGTAGACAGAGACCAAGATTTGCCATTTGCCGCGATCCTGACAAACCTCTTTCGCTTCATCACTATTCATCAATCGTTGCATGCACGCACGCCGATTTCGGGTACTTTTAATCTTGCCCTTTGCCAAAAACAACCACAAATTTAACACAAAATTAGATATAATACATAAAATTATACATAAAAGCCAGCCCATGAACGAAGTTTCAACTAGGTACCTATATAGGATGTAATAAATCTTCAATGTAAATACTTAGTTAGGTATATAAAGTTACGTAGTGTGGACAAGAACAACGGGGCTCGTTACATTGGCTGCACATTTTCCAAGCAGAGGCTGTGATTTCTACATTTTCATGTTTTGCACAGTGGTTATGCCATGAAATCTACGAAGTCCATATATACATTCGTTTTTATTTTTATCGACAATAAAGTGTTCTCTATCTATCTATAATTTTTTTGCATTAAGATTTTCAGAAAAATGGCCAGAAGAACTCATTGGTTACAAAATCTGTCTGAATATTTCATCTAGGCCATCGATTTGTGCGGAGTCATCACATCACCGGTTTCATTGGCCACAATGATAGCTGACCTCCGATATGAGATGGCGCCACAAGAAAAACACTTTCGGAAACATTGTGATTGAGCTTTCGGAGTCTCAATATTATACTTTTTACAGTTAAGTACCTATGTATTTTGACTCTTATTTGTGTTTCCAACTGAGTGCGAGTTTTACTCTATTTTACGTTGTGAAGATTCTAAAATTACGTCGATCTTTCGCACTTTCGATGTTAATTTCTCTCAGCGTATTGTTTTGATTTGATTTTTAGAATTCATGCAGTCTTGTTTGACAGAAAAATCTATATCTAGTATAAGAATAAAACCGACTTGAACAAAATGTAGGTACAAAGACTGAAAGATACAAAATATTTGCCTTTTATTTGTTCAGTTAATGTAATCTATTAACGTTGAACATTCGTTTTAACCATTTATCTCTTACAGAGATAAGCTCGCTTTTGTACGTGCTATTTCTGTCCTGTTAAAAAAGTTTACCACGCTAATATTGTAAGAAGTAGTACATATATAGACATTCACGTACCGTAACTTAATCAAGAAAAAAAAACAGGCCAAGGACGTTATACCGCTTAATTCTATCAGCAGACCCACTGTGCACTCCGCCCTGCGGTTTCCTGCATGTCGGCCTCCGGACTCGCTTGTGGTTTGCGGTTTTATTATAATACCTACAAACTGTGTACTAGCCCCGTATACAACAACGATGTAGGTGTAGTTAAAGGATTACACCTAGTCTAGTGATTTATTTAATACCTACTTTGGTCTATTACTTACAAGTACCTACATAATGAAGATTTTTTTTTCAAAAAGTGGAGTTTAAGGCTAGCTAATATCGTCCTTACATAATTATCATTTCATGGTGGGCACCATACGTTATTTTTCTCCGAGACCTACCAATTTACGCCATCCTGTCATGCCATCTTAGAGTTGACCCTAGATGCTGTTCAAAGTGTTAGAGTGGCGCTCAGTCCCCTATATTACGCGCACCAAATTCTGAGCGATTCCAGTCGTCTAACTGTCAAACTAGTATGGAATTTGACAGTTAGACGATTGGAATCGCTCAGGATTTGGGTGCGCATAAGGCCAGAATAGCTCTGATAATTCTCTTCATAAGTTAGTACAGTTGAAATCAAGCCTTTCATTTTGGACTTTAAACCATTTAGGTATATGCTTATGGCATAGGTAGAGTCGAATTAAAACTGCAAATTTGAGTCGAAGGTCTGTCGAATAACAATCATGCATCTCTATCACTTTACACCCAAAATCATCACCCCGGTCGGCCATTACCATCTATTATCTGCTCGCAAACAACCAGGACTGCATGGCACAAGAGCGCTATCTGAAACCCGACACAACACCCCTCCCCCCGCGCTGTAACTCGCAACGTATGTCTCGCTCAATACTCCAGAGAGGAGGATACAGTTATGCGACAGATTTATTTATTTCTTTGCTTGAGACAGCCGACAGATGTTAGGTTTAAGAATATCCTAAAGGCCTGTTCAATAGATACTTATTAATTAAAAGTGTGTTTCCTGCTAAAAAAAATTACAGATAACATTCCGTTTTCTTTACGCAAAACATTTTCGTTGGTAGGGGAACCAAAATAATAAGTTAATTTGGGGCATTGAAAACCGATTGTTTTGTGTAATGTTTTATGATAAACACAACCAGCAGACCGGGCTTAAAACGATATGGGAGAAGATGGTCGGAACAAGTCTTACTTCTATATATATAAGGATGAAATAAAGGCTTATTTTGTATTACATAAAGTGAGGGGATCCAAATGTGGTTAAAATTGCCATAAGTGTGTAAATAATTATATTAAATTACAAAACTCATTATTACAAGAAAATTTAACTTTTAAAGTGAAAAACATCTCAGTACGCAAGCACATTCTGTAACCTGAATTGCAGGGGCAATCTTATTACAGTTCTTTTCACATTTATGTACTTAAAAATGCAGCACATAATTGAATTTATTATAATTTTTTGTTTATTAATTTATATTTAGAAACAAATGTGTTATTGTACTTCGAAATAAATAGTTTAATAGGTTAAATAAGATCGATAATTTAAAACATTGAATAGAGTTCAAACGCCACCATTTTGCGGGCGCTTTTTATGTCGTCATTTGTCAAGCACATAAAACAATCTACTTTACAATCTAAGTTGTTGATTTCAAAGTCAAAGTCAAGTCAAAGTCAAAAAAATTTATTTAAGGTAACACAGAAGCTGTGACTTATTGAACGTTACAAATAAAACTAGGCGTCCGTTTCAAAATCTAGATCATTTGGGGAAAAAACGGACAAAAAAACCTAGTCTTTTCAAAAATATTCCTTAATTAACAGAGTTTACATGTCATATCTTCTAAATTTACTTTATTTGAAAGTAACAGAGATGATGCTATTAATGTTAAGTAATGTTATTATATAATGCGAGATTTTCTATAATAGCTGTTACTACGTTTACCTATGTACCTACATATTTTATTGAGTTATCTCTTGGTTCTTCTTGGCATAGCCCGCGTCCCTGCAAGGTGCAGACCCCAGAGCCTAACAATCACTTACGCAATTGTTTAAACAATAGCCCGTTATAAAATATCGTATTACCGACCGAATTAAATGAGCATCCACTCTATGGCGCCCTACGCATTGTGCTAACCCCCTGCATTGAGGGGGCTGTGGTGTGTTTTTCGTTCGGCCTCTCCTACTGCGTCAAGTCATATTATGTAGGAAAAGATGCGTTTGTAATTTCGAGAATATTGCCATTACACTTAAGGCTTAGCAAAGTTTTATATGAGGACAAAAGAGAAGGCAATATCGATACAGAGTGGAAATTTTTCACAGAAAATACTCACAATAAAATTATTTATTTATTATTTTATGTACCAACACATCTACCAACACATCGTCAAAAGATATTCGTTCTTATTTATAAAAAGTCGATCCCGCTAAACACTCTTAACACGGAGTTAAAGACGGTTTATACTTATTAAGAATTCCTCTCATAAAGTCTCTTTTAGTGGGATTGACATTTTATAAATAAGACTGATTATGATTATCATTATTTTAAATCTAGGACGCAGGCGTGCGTGTTTCGTAGATTTTCAAAATTGCGTAACTCTATCCATCAGGTAGGTACAGAATAACATAGAAGCAATAATGACAATGCAGATCACAGTGACAATATCACGCCGGGAGAAAAAACATCTTTATGCGTCAAATCGACCGAAACGTCCTTCAAATATACAAGAAAGTGAAATCTAAGTACCCTCAATAGAAGTGCTCTCAAAGAATCAGGTTTCACTTACAAAAGTTCACTTTAAGGACTATCTGAGCGTGTGTTTATTGGTAATTGGTCTAGAAAAAGTACAAGGAACAATTGGACTGGTCGCCATTGTTGTTTGGCGCCAAATTTTGCGTCACGACTCTTCTTCCGCGTGTCTGACCAAAAAGGATGCAATACCTTTCTTCGAAATATATTGCTTGACGATGTGGAATTCACTGGCCAGTACCCAGATGAAATAGAAACAAGGGATTTTGTTCGTGTAATCTCAGCAGTGGGAAAATTACAGAAAAAATGCGATCACAATAATTAATGTACCTAAGCCTCTGAGGAGGAGACTAGGTTTAGAATGAATTTGAAGCATAAATAATTCAGTTTTTACTAAGTGTATTGAAGTACTCGTATAACGAAACATAACCGTAAGTACTTTCAAGTAGGTGCCTTCACTTCTTTTAAGTATATTATCATATGATCAGAAACAGAAATTATTAAGAACCTATTATTTACTGTAATTGTATTGCTGTGGATTTCTGTTAAATAAATAAAATAAAATAAATAGGTAAATAAATTATTTTAATGTAAAGAATTTACATTCTGTTTGCCGAATGGCACCATCCTATCCATTTGAGTCAGCTGGGCTAGCCTGCGTTATCAAAAAACGTACCAGGTACTACGGAGTTTGTGTGGTCTCGTCACCTGTCTAGGGTAGGAACAGTCACTATTATTATTATTATTATTATTAAGCCTTTATTTCCTCACACAATATAAATTTCACATTAAAATATTCATGCATTATAAAATTGTAAAAATTACATAATAGTTTTTATCAATAGTATAAATAATGTAAAATAATCAACTGAGCATAAAATAAGTATCAATAAAAAGTAAGTAACAATTAATTAATTTTAATTTATTATTTGATGTTTAGGTGCGGTACCCATTTTTGGGCATAGGCCTCCTCCAACCCCTTCCATTCTTCTCTATTTTGGGCTCGGCGGGTCCACGTGGGTCCAGCTACTTCGACAATGTCGTCACACCAGCGACGTCTCGGTCGTCCCCGAGGTCTCTTTGAATCACAGTCACTAGGCTCCGTATAAATGATCTAAGATATGTCTAAGATGAAAAAGAGCTTGTACTAATTAAGATCAGGTAAGCTCAGGCGCAATGTTGACATTGTCATTCGTCAGGCTGCGCGGTGCTCTTCACTTCCATTATCTTCCTTCACTAGTAAAATACCTAGGTACCTACCTATCTTCTTACATAAAGTAGTTTTTAAAATCCCTATCAACTAACAACCAGGCACTCAAATAAAAAAAAAACAAACATTTTAAAAATAAAATAAAAAACAAACATTTTAAAAATAAAATAAAAAACAAAATTTTTTCGTTTTAATTTCGCGGCTGCGGCCTCCTCCATTCCGCTTCATTTCCCGTCTAGTAGTTCTGACGTAAGGCCGGGAGCGCAGACCACACATTTGGTGGCAACACAATATTTTGGGAAAATTAACCAAAATCCGATATTTTACCTATTATGATTGTCTATTGATCTGTGAGGATTTAATTTTCGAATTCAGCTGGCTGGCTGGTTTCTCAAGCTAGTTTTTTTATAGGTATGTGTGAACTTTTAACAGCATTTCACATGGTTTGTAATTAGACTAGCGGTTATTACGTCATATTATCACTGTCATTATTTAACTAACTAAGTGACATATTACAACAAGATATAGGATGAACTGTGTCGTAGCTGGTGCCATCTAGTTGAGCTAAGTTGCATTACAATTGAGTGCATTTATTTAATAATTTTCCCAAAATAAGCCTTTAGTGACTACGAAACGATTGATTGATTGATTTTATTCATGATTTGATTTTAAAAATGTGTTAAGCACACTCTGTACAAAAAAGCTTACTATCTATAACACTTACAGAAAAAAATTCTGTGATAACACCAAGGATTATAGATGTTTGGCATTAAACAATAGATTCATATTATTTACCGGACGATTGTGAATAGTCTTCATCACATTCATGACTAATATTTTAAGTTGAAAACTCTGTTAATTCAGTAATTATGTTAATTAACACGTTTTATGTTTTGAAAAGAATAAATGTGGTGTTTCTTTGTTGGCTTCTTCTCCACATAATGTATTAATTATGAAACTAACAACTTTGACGTTCATTAAGTAGGTAAACATTCTGTTTTTATAATGAATAAAAATATTTGAATTGAATTGAATTGATAGATCATACGTAGTGAGTGAGTGTTGTGTGTGTGTCGGCCCGCTGCGAAAAACCAAGAGTGACTTGAGTGACTTGACTTGACTCGCCACTTCAGTCCACCCGTGACCACGGCAGCTGCAACGTTGCTAAAACGTCAGGAATCAAAGGTAATAAAATTCTACCTAATTAATAATCGCGGCTAGACCCGTTTAATGTATATAATAAGGTACTATCTAATTGCGATTATTCGCAAATTAAGGTAATTAAGTTTTCGTAATAAATTATCGCGATTAGACCCGTTGAAAGTATATTTGAAGCATTGTAAGTAATTTAAGTTACTTACCGAGCTACTGAGTAAAGCTAGCCTTTTTAAATTTGAAGCATTGTGAGTATTGTGAGGAGTTTGTTATCCATTTTCGCAATCAACAGAGTAAAGAAAGGAAACATGACTACAATAGAGAGATTTGTTTATAAACGTGTAAAATCTTTTTAAAAGTGTCCTTTTTGGACATTGTTTGTGGTACTTATAGATAGTGCAGTCGGATAGAAGAAAAGAGCCGTTTTTAGGGTTCCGTACCGAAAGCCTGCCCAAAGGGTAAAAACGGGACCCTTTTACTAAGACTTCGCTGTCTGTACGTCGGTCCGTCCGTCCGTCCGTCTGTCACCAGGCTGTATCTCAAAAACCGTGATAGCTAAAGAGTTGAAATTTTCACAGATTATGTTTTTCTGTTGCCGCTATAATAAAAAATACTAAAAACAAAATAAAATAATTATTTAAGGGGGGCTCCCATACAACAAACGTGATTGTTTTGCTGTTTTTTTTATCTTTGTGCCTAGGTAATGTTGTATAGATAATGGTACGGAACCCTTCGTGCGCGAGTCCGACTCGCACTTAGCCGGTTTTGTAAATTACCCTACATTTTCTTGTCGGCGAGAGTTGCACCGCTTACTTAAGGGCTTAGGGGCTACCTCGTGCTAACTAGCGCTATCAATTGAAAAAATCATGTCTCCTTTTATAACAAGTTTTTTAAAGTGTCATTCAGTAGGTATCTCTTAATTAAATCAATATCATACGTAAGTACCTATCTATAATTAATTTCTTGACTGTTATTGTATGCATTTAAAAAAATGTTTGCTTCAAAAGGGCTTAAAAGTCTAAGTCAAACAAAAACTGAATGAGATGAAATATAGGTACTTAGGTACTTAGATGTTAAATTCTCATATGTAATTCCTGGTGTACATACAATAAAGAATATTGTGTCTATCTGTCTATAGAGTCAAGTGGTCGAGAATAAATAGTTTTTTGTTAGTTTTTCGAATTGTTTTAGTTTAAGTAGGTATCTATGTAAGTATGTAACGTTGTACGCGTCTGAAGTTTGCCGACGGGCGAATCCATCTTCGCAATTTTGTTTTCTGTTTTTTTATTGTAAAATCCTAAGATAACAGATTCCAGCCAGTGCCTTCGTGGAACAAACAGGACAATATTTGTCTATGGTCTGGCCCTTTCACTTTTGTCGCTACATACCTAATCTCTCGCTTTTTTATCGGTTAAAGTTGAAACAAAATTTCTATATGGCTGTATCAAAATTGTGCTTTAAAAAAAACTCTATCCTACATGTTACACGGATTTATATGTAATATGTATATTATTATATATTATTATTTACTCGGAAAACGTTGTTTTACCATGTTAATTAGCCTACGACCTATTCTCAGACCTACCAAATACAGGTAGGACAAAAAATGTCACAAAAATCAGCGAAGACGTTTTGGAGGAGTTCGATAAAAACCAACACTGTGACACGAGATTTTTATAGAGATATTAGACTATCTGACTGGGTAAACGTTGTTTTGCCATATAATTAGCCCACGGCCTATTCTCAGACCTACTAAATATACACATAAAAGTTCATAAAATTCGGTGAAGCGGTTTCGGATGAGTTCGATAACAAACACTGTAACACGAGACTTTTATATATAAGATTATCATATAATTATTTATTTTCTACTCTGCTTCTAAATTTTTAACAAAAATACCTACTCCAAATATCCTACCAAGGCATCCAAAATTACGATAAAACAATTTTCTCCCATTCCCCACAAATCTATTGACATTCCCTGGAGCTTGTTCTAAATTCAAATGGATGAAAGGAGGGCGTCACAAACCGAGGCGTTATCTTTGCCCGCCAATCGGAATTCAAGGATTTCCTTCTAAGGATAATGCCACGATATGATTGGTTGGAGTTTCCTAAGCAGATAATGATGTCCGGAGCCATCCTTGAGGATGTATGTCTAACTCTGTCTCTCTGTTGTTTGTAATCTAGTTTTTTTATCTCTTTCTTTCCCTTGCATTGATGAAGGTAAGATTCCTATTATTCCTAAAACAATAACAAAGGTACATACAAACGTGGATGGATCCAATTTAATTTTATCTCTGTAACCAGTGAAACCAGTCTAAAACTTAATCAGAACACTGTCTAATACTTTTCTTAAATTAACTGACCACGCGAAAATATTGATCTAAAATAAATAATAAACATAAGTAGTATTATACAAATTTTGGCTTTCTGCTAGGTACTAATAACGGCTCTACATTTATTGCCATCTAGTGGCCCATACCAAATAACGACAACTAAAACGCATTTTTTGTAAACCGCCATCTAATGAGTAGTAGCAGAACTTCAAGATCAGTGTTGCCGTTCCGCAATTTTATTTCTCTACTAGTTGGCTACCCTGATATTGTCTATGAGTCTAGTGGTGTATCTGTTTCTTGCTAATTTCGATTATGTGTTTACGCAGCACAATGTGGAACATGAGACAAACTAAGATTGAAGTGGCACTACTTTTATACCATAGAAAACAGAAAAATGTAAAAATGTAAATAAAAATATTTTTTCGGGGTTTTCGGGGTCCTAAAAAATGCTAAAAGTACTCTAATATTAAAAAATACATTATATTCGTTTTTTCATTGAATCCTAAACATTTTGTATAGTGAGTGTGTTTTATGAGATAACTCGAATATTGATAATCGCTTCGTACGTTAAAGTATTAACTGCATGTTGTGACGTCATAGCTGAAGTCCGATTTTTTAACTTGGAATTTTCGAAAGGTCACGTTATGAAAAGTATTAGTCGCAGAGAAAAAAATTAAGCACTTTTATTTATCTTTTAACATGGCCTCTCCGATTATAGTAAGAAATAATTATTGTGCAAGTTTTCCATCAAACGTGTTAAGCCTAAATGGGCATTGTCCTAAATAATATTAACAATATTTACAAATTATACTACATTTTAAAGATATAAGGTCAGTAAATATAATGTTATAATCATATTTTTTTTTAAATAAAAAACGACAAGACATTGACGAGATATCAATCGAGATGATGAAATCTCGCTATTCCGCAAAAGAAACAAATATAACATATCTTTTACGTTTGCACAGATTCATCATCAGCCATTTGACGCCCACTGCAGGCCTCCCTCATGGTTTTCCTAACCATGAGGGGTTTTGCCATAATCGCTACGCTTGGCTGGCGGGTTGGCGATCGCAGAATGCGGTTGGAATCTCAGGAAAACGCTGCTGCCCCTCTCCTGGTAACGTATTTCGTATTTCCTTAGTCGCCTTCTACGACATCCACGGAAGGAAATGGAGTGACGCTATTCTTAAT
Organism: Yponomeuta malinellus; assembly: GCA_947308005.1. Taxonomy (NCBI): domain Eukaryota; kingdom Metazoa; phylum Arthropoda; class Insecta; order Lepidoptera; family Yponomeutidae; genus Yponomeuta; species Yponomeuta malinellus. The sequence goes on from OX371017.1 coordinate 10,685,496, forward strand.
CCGGCGCCACACGGAAGCACAGATTAGCAGTCTTTTTGTTTTGTTTGTTTAAAGAGTTCTTGTATCGAGTCATGGTATCACTAGAAAAGTAGAAACTGACAGCTCGTAGGATCTCAGTTGATGACATAACTTCCATGCATGACGTACTTCCGGCTTTATTTTTTGCTTTGAAAATTAATTAAAGCAGCCCAGATCGAAATATTCAGCCAACACTCTCAAAATTATCTATTTTCTTAAAGAGGAACTTAATTAACTTTTTTTTCTGATGAAGTAATAAATACTTTTTTATCTTATCTTATCTTTTATCTTAATGTTTTTAGGACAATGGGCATTCTCTAACCCAAATGCCGAGTCTGATGAGTGCTTTAGAGGAATCGCATTTTTATAAATAAGGCCGTAAAAATTTGTAAAAGCAGTGTAATCCCAAATTAATTAAAATACATTTTCCTTAATCTGAGGGTGAAATACTATCGAATTCGATAGATTTCTTTGACAATCGTTTCTTGCACTTTTGTATTAACAAAATTTAGGGCCTGGATTGTCTCTGTTAGAAATAATGGATCCTTCACTTCAAGGAAGGGCCTGACTTCTTACCTCAAAAAATTTTAACGGTATTAAAATTTAATGTTCGATATTTTGTACCACTCTGTTCGATATCATCGCAATCGTAATCGACGTCTATTAGCAAAACAAAAAATACATCCCTAGTTTCCGAACGACGTGCGTGTTGTGTTGTCACTTTTCCTTCAATTTTTACATACGTGTCAAAGCAGCTGCGCGTTTCGGCTTAACAGCCTTTAATTTTAGGATTTAACTGTAAGTATACTGATGTTTCTACATAATTCGCTTTAAATACTAGCTGTTTTTCGCTGTGCACTTAGTTCAACCAAGTTTCGTTCAGGGTAGATAGCTGGTAGATAAATCATTGTTTGGGTGAGTTCCATATTTCCCATAGTGGAAAACGCTTGATATCACGTGAAATTATCAGTAGAAGCGTGGATAAATGTTGTTATTAAGTTAAGTATCGTTATCAGGATATTTGTCGCATTCCAAATTAGCCTTCAACTGTGAAATAACTGCGTAAAACTATCGCTAAGTACCTATTGAAGTTAGATTTTCTATTTCTGCCTTTAAAAATCTTATTTGCCAGTTGACAATCAGTTGTTTTCGGTTTTTGTGGTCTTCTCGTTTGCTTCATTCATTCGGTGCTGTGTATTTTTGTTACAAAACTGACTAAATAAAGTGAGATCACAAATTCAGCTGTTTACCAAGAGTTGAAAGGTGACATGTAATCATTCTAAACTTTCACTTTGATGGAGCTAAAAACTCAATTTCTTACGACATTTCATGGTTGAATGCCCGTGTCAACACTAGCACTACTGAGAAATTGCTCAAATTTTGTGACTAGTATTAGTTACTCCGAATCAATTATGGAGTGTTTGTGTAGACACCATGGCAAATGGATATTCACTTATAATTATGCCCACACATAGAGAAATAAAGTTTGCAGTTATAAATATATGGTCAGAATAGGTACTTTACTTTAACTTCCATCAATAAAACTGTTTTGAGTGTTTGTTATCCTTTCGAAAATTTTCTCACATCCTACCTGAGACTGACTTGCATCACTTCATTCATGTCAATTAAGTAGCCATTAAATCCATGGATCAATGGAATATTTAAAAAATGGGTAAAACAACAGCATGATCCAAGAAACTGACTGTGTGGAGTATTTTAGTTAAATGTTACATTTAACCTTAGAACTGCCCTTGCGGAATGGAATGTATAGGTGGTCTATACAAACTTGGGCACAGATCTGTGACACTGCAGACAAACAGTTAAGCTGCATTGAAGAAAGTAGTGGAAGTAGGCCTTGGTCTTTGTAGCTGTCAAATGATCTCTATTCATGAAAAAAAATGTACTTACTTATAGTTTTACTGGTTTGCCATTCACTCCAGCGTCATTACCTTCCGTGGTAGGAGGCGACTAAGGAAATAAATTACCAGGAGACTGATAGCAGCGTCCAACCGCATACTGCGATCGCCAACCCACCTGCCAAGCTTGGTGATTATGGCAAAACCCCTCATGTTCGAAGCTAGGAAAACTATGAGGGAAGTCTATGTCCTGCAGTGGGCGTCAAATGGCTGATGATGATGATGACTGAAGACAAAACAAACTGTTTAATTTGTGACGTAAATTTCCTCATTTCAACAAAGCACCTCATTTATTAAAATGATCATTCATCAATGAACATATATCCTTGAAAAAATATTGCAATAATACCTACCAATTTGTTGATGTAATTATTATCAGCTGACCTTACAATTGGCAGCTGTACCTATTCACAAAATTATCAAACACAAGTATTGTTCACGGCAATTGAAGCTTATAGGTGTAATTTGTAGCAAGATCTAATAGATGGTTTTTATTTTGTCTCCTTTTTCAATTAATGTTATATGGCCCGAACTAGGAAAGTGAATATAAAATGTGTAGTATGTCCCCAGGGGACCTTGCAATTTCGATTTATGTAACTTAACATTACTTAGGTCGCTAGTTTGCTTATTGTAGCAACCGACAACTGTTTTGACAAATAGATTTGAGTGAACATTAAGATAATTGATGACTGATACTGATAAAGGCCTGATAATTCTTTAAATATTGCTAAGTTTGTTGATGAACTGATTAATTGTTTAATTTTGCAGACTTAAATTGTAATATCTCTCTATATTATTTAAGTCCAAATATCTTCTGCTTTGAAGTGTTTGGTTGGAATAAGATGTTGCAGTTTGGCCTTGATTTGGTCCAATTAGACATTTCTGATTAGACCTTTGGTGGGTTAATGGGTCTAATCGCAATTATTTCTTAGGTAACTTTAATTAGACCTGCCGAAAACACTTAAGTAGACCTTAGGTAGGTGCTTAGGTATATTTGCCAACCTTAAATTTCCTGCATTTACGAATATTTAATTTGTTGTCGGAATATGAACAATAACAACGTGAACATTATGGCATCTGATTATTTAAAATCTAATTTTAAGTCTAATATAAAGTGAATCGTGACTGAGTACTGTAGAATATAAGGTGGCACTAACATTCTGATTTTGCTCGTAGGGTTGATTCAAAATTACTCAAGAAAGATCTATTATAAGATTATTTTTGTCAAATAACTATGAATCCTAAAATCATCTATAATTCCCAATTCCAGGACAAAAACAAAACACAAGCACAACAAAAATGGCACCAAAGCAGAGGATGCGCATCGCTAACGAGATGGCCAGCAAGAACATCACACAACGGGGTAATGTGCCCAAATCTACCAAGGTATATGTAATATTGAATTAGATGTTTCTAGTTTCTAGTTCGACTGGAGATTTCCGCTCTTAGCCTCATAGTTGGGCCATTGTATGTAAATACCTCAGTCACTAGGGTTTCCTGACGACCAGCCACAAGATGGACAGATGACCTCATCCTAGTGGCAGGAAGACGCTGGATGCAAGCCGCTTCCAACCGGTCTTTTTGGAAATCCATGGAGGAGGCCTATGTTCAGCAGTGGACTTCTTGTGGCTGAATGATGATGATGATGATTGCTACTATAACTTCACAAATGTACGTAACTTAGAAAACAAAGTCATTGGTATATGCCGGAATTCGAACCAATGACCACAGCTACCACAGCTCTTATTGAATTAGATAGGTATAATGACTGTGGAACTCAGTGATTTTGTTCGAGTGAGATTCTGATAACACAATACAAAAAGCTGTACATTTTAGTGCAGTTGCCCGTAACTGAATACTGATTACTCAGTTACATTACGAGTGAAGTGCATTATACAAAGATTGATGTGAAAGATGACGTCGATTGTGCAAATTATAATTTTTTTGATTTCTCAGTAGAATTAAAAAATAAAAATATATATTTTGTGTAAGTATTTAAGCAACGGACCGCAATCATTGGGAAGCTGGGTCCCTTTGGGAGGCCTACAGTGACATCAGAGCACTGCTGGCTTTCTGGAAAGAGGTAGGCTGGCTAGCATAAACACAGCTTTGCTACATACAATGGCCCAACCATGAGGCTAAGTGCTGAAATCTCAGGTCTAACTAACTATCTATGTAAGTATTTATTTTATTTTAGACAGATATATTCTAAACGTAATGCGAATCGCGTTTGGGTCTAAATTTGTGTGTGTGTTTGTGGCAATTATAGTTAAGCCCTGCATTTTCAAGGCTAGCGACTAACCAACCTGAATTTAAAATACATATTAACTCAATTTGAGCAATTTTTTTTCCATCTTAACTGGTATGGACCTCATGAAAACCTCTCTTACAAATCTCTCTCCCTCTTTCTCTCTTTTCAGGAGAAGGAAGACGCGTCTCCAGTTGCCCCCTGGTTGCTAGCTCTCTTCATTTTCGTGGTATGCGGCTCTGCAGTCTTCCAGATCATCCAGTCCATCCGGCTCGCCTAAGTAAAGACCCACCGTGATCCCGCCTCATCCCCAGCACAGGATATTCACTGAATACGGCTATGACCAGTGATACTGTTCATCCTCATGATCAGCCTACCTCTGGGCATTGCTGAGTTAGGACCTTTTCGTAGCGCATTTTCATTGTCCATCATCTGCAGAAGACCCACTGCTGATTTCACTACATTGTAATTTTCACAGTTTGCAGCTGAGATAGTGTTGGGGCAGAAACAGTGCCTCCTAAACACTAATGTATCGCTATGAGAGCAGCTGATAGACAACCTCCAACATATGTAGATTGGGTTTCTAATGCAGTGGGCGCTAACTAATAAACTTAAAAATAGTTTACTCCTTGAAACTCCAGTTTCAGATTGTGAGGAGTAAGATTTTAAATTGCCTGTACAGAGAAGTTTGTAAAGAGGCTCGAAATTTCACTTGCCCATTAGCTCAGTTGGGAGAGCGCTGGCACGGTGAGTCAGAGGTCGCGGGTTCAAGTCCCGGCGTGGGTGGAATTCTTAGCCTCTAAATAGGTTTTTAAGATTTTAAATTGTACGGTGAATATTCTGTGCCACCCCTTCGACTGAGTGTAGTGAAATTTTTACCCTTAAAAACCCATGTAACAGTCTGCAGTTCTGAGGTGCTTATGTACTTTTTTACTGGGGTAACATATGTAAGACTATGTGGACGCTGGTACTGAATTACTGATGTAAGGACCTATAGTGTTTGCCCGCTTTGTCACCTGCGCAGTTTTTATCTCTGCGCTTGTAATGTTCTTTTGACTGTCTCCTTTTTTGTTGTACTGTACTTTTGAACAGTACCTACCAAGTTGGAATTTCTATGTAGTTACAAACGCTTGGGTTTAAATGTATTTAGATCGTTGAATTATCATTTAGCTTCAAGCTATGTACAAAAATGGACAAAGCTTAGGCCTTTATGCATTCTAAAGATCAACCCTTTTGGATCCAACTGTGTGGATGGTGTGGACGGCATTTAAAATGCCCAAAATGCAAAAACATTTTAAACCTACATCTGGTCTTTTTACATTTCTCGCTCAGTTTTCAAACATTTTCATTTATAAATATAATCTCAGACTCCTCTATATTTATATTCTTGTATATTGTAATATAAATTTAAATAAATAAAAACTATTAAATAAGATTTAAATCGTAGTGCGCGGAAAGCATTTAGATTTTATTTATTATAATAATTAACTAAAATGTTGTAAAAATCCATTCCTTCATAACTGTGTTTGCTTTTTTTTAAACTTAATTTTATGCAAAATGACGCACAAAGTATGTTTGTGTACATAAAACGGTTAAATTTTGTTATTAAATTGATTTTAAACTGAATTTGAATGAAATTATCAGTCCGCGCCATTTTTATTAGCAAATTATTTGTCGGTTGTTTTATTTTTTATGTGAAATATACTGTCTGATCGAAATACAGTATATTTGTCATTTAAATATTAAACGTCTTTTCTTTTAACCTTTCCTACCTTATTTATTAGTAAGAAATTACCTTAAAAAAATTACATTTCTAAATTAATACTTTTTTCCAATTATGTAGTCTTCATCCAAAAGGCAAAAGCATTCTCTCAGAGAGATTATGGTTTTTATTACCACGGGTGCCCACCGCGGATTGGCAATTTCAAGCGGTAAACACCTCGGACACAGATTTACTCACGATGTTTTTCGTCACTGTTAGCGAGTGGTATTGCTACTATAATTTCACAAATGTACGTAACTTGGAAAAATAAAGTCATTGATACATGCCGGGATTCGAACCAAAGACCTCCTACATCTGAGGCCGCTGCGCTACCACCGCTTATATATATGAATTTTCTAAAAACATTGTTTCATACAAACCTTGTGCTGACAATTACGAAAAAAAACCGGCCAAGAGCATGTCGAGCCACGCGCAATGTAGGGTTCCGTAGAAAGAGGGGTTTCTTATCTGCTTTACAGAACTAACAACTTCGTCAAAGTAATTTTCAAAGGATTTTGAACGAAGTTTTCTTTTGTAAGTTAGTCGCCTATTAATCGTTAACTCTAAAGCCTCTCCCTCACAGGCGCGTTATTATCGGTCGATAATACCGGATGCGTTATTGCGATATCTGTTTTTAGTACATTATTTATTAAGACGGGTACGAAGTGCTGCGATAATAACGTCGAGATAGAAGTAGGACGCTTGCGTTCCTCCGTCCTGCGATATTCCGGTGTAAGTTCTTAGAACGTTTGTATTGGAACGCATGCGATCCCACACAGCTGCGAGATCGAGTACGTCAAGGACGCAATTTGTTTTTACCGACGGTTACGAGTGTTGTAAAAATCTACAATAATATATGAATAATAACTTTCACACAACATAATCGCTTGACCTGGCCCTAAACTAGGATACCCCGTGCTATCGTAACCAGGCAAGGACATTATAGACTTGGAAATACATCCAGACAGGCCATTTGTACAAATGTACCGCGGTGGCCCCCAGTGGGAATCGAAGCCGCGACTTCTGTCTTGGTAGTTAAGCGCCTTAACGGCTAGATCAACGAGGCAGTCAAATATAATATGGATTTTAATTTAATAGGGTTTAATATCATCAGACGAAGAATTTTTATCAATAACAGTAGATATGGAAGAAGACGCCAAAAACGAAGGTAAATAATTTAATAAATAGTGCTAAGCTGCGGTCAGACAGACAGACGGACGGACATGTCGAAACTGTAAGGGTTCCTTGTTGACCAAGGGAACCCTTTTAGGGTTAGGTACTCAAGTGACGCTCCGTCATGCATGTATGTGGCACTTGTTTTACTTTGGACGAACAATATAAAAGTTTCATTGTTTAATGTACTGATAAAAACAAATTTTAAATTCTGTATCTTTATTACACGAATTTAGGTAGGTATTTAAGTATATTATAAGGGACTAAATTAAATTTAGGCACATACTTTAATTTGATATAATACAAGAATAGTTTAACGCGAACATCAACATCAAGAGCTTTTCCACTAAAATAAGTTTATTTTATGGTACAATTTTACAAGCTATATGGTACAAAAATTAAATATACAATAAAAATTGTCATGTGATATGTGTAGCTTAAAATTTACTTACTTTAAAATAAATTGAGCACCTCAAAACAGCACCAAACACTTATTTAGGATTGTTTATAATTTTTTTCTGACTTAGTATGATATTAATATCCGTGCTATTGTTTTCCAAATTATAACAACATAGTGGATGGGTAGGTAAATCTGGCAAATAATCCTTCATGTTTGTAGCTTCTTGTCAAGACTTGTGTTGTTTAACTCTACGGGTTTTTGAATATTTTTAAAACACCTAACTTTTTATGGTCTGCGTTGTGGCATTTGATTACGTGAAAAACTAAAATTAGTTTTTATATTTAACTAAGTAGGTACCTACATAGCTCGCATTGGCTCTAAACAAAGCGAACACAGCCAGAATAAACTGTTAACAATTATAATTACAATATAAAAATAATGGATGACTACAAAATATTGTGACGGTGCACTGTGATAAACATAAAAAAAAAACTAATTGAACTCCAATACCCTTTCTAGTACTCTCGAGCCTCCACGCTATCTTTTATTGTATACAAAATAAGTGCGAAAATCCGCTGTACATATTTCATTTTCGAGTTCGACGAAGATTTTGGAGACAATAATTTAGAAAATCTCCAATTGTTATGTTTACACAAGAGCGCAATACTGCGTAATGACGTCATTCCTTTCACACTGTCTTACTCTAACATACAGCGAAGATAGTGTATGTCAAGTGAGCAATACGTTAACGGTGTCATTTATAAAAACTCGATTCCTTAAGATTGAAGTAGTCTGTGGTGGAGATTTTACAAGGAAAAGATGTCGCCACAGATTAAATAAACAGAGTTTTAGATTGGTCTTAGAGGAATCGTGTTTTTATAAATAAGGCCGTAAGAGTTTGACTCTTGCTAGTCTAGTTAAACTAATGTCTATTTTAAAGTATCATAGATGGCCTCATTCGGGTAAGTTCCATTCAAATGTATACTATTGCTGAAGCTCAGCGAATTGTCCTTAGCCGAGCGCACTTCTAGGCTTTCAAGGCTTTGATTCTTACTGTCCTTAACACTCGGGTAGTCATCCATGCTGCTCGTAATTTCCAACCTTATCGCGTGAGTTTTCGGCTCAGATTGACTTGTCACTTTATTCTCACGCTCCCAAGAGTCCACTGCTATGGAGACGTCATTCTTGCTGCCCTCCAAATCATCCATGTCGCTGGAAGTGATGCTCAAATTATCGAAATGAAAGTCCGTAGTCTTCTCAATGACGACGACTTCTATGTGCCTGAAAGGGTTTTCTTGGTTCTCGATCATTTGCTTGGCTCTCTCGTCGTTTCTAATGATGACCTCCTTTTTGACGTTTGAGATCACTGGGTCACTGGCCAGGAGGTCGGTTGTATCGTAGTTTTCCTCGTCGCTAGTCTTGGTATTAGGGGAGCAGATTTCTGCGTAGATGTTGTCAGAACTGGCATCGGAATGTTCTGCCTCTTCTTCTAAGTGGACCGCGTCTGCAACTTGTCCGTAAGGCAGGTCCTCAATGACTGGAAGCTTACGCTTCTGTATGGACGATATAGACCGCCGTAGCTTTACTTGGGTTTGTGGTTCCTCCGAGATATCCACTGCAGTCAAATCTTCGTCGAGCTCGAGTTTAGGAGTGGGAGCGCGAGGCTTGTCGATTTTCTTTCTAAAATTGTTCAGCTTATCAACATCGGGGCCTCGTTCCGTCTTGGTTGGCATACTGTTGCTGTTACTGCACTCTTTCTTGTCTGTAGGTTTCTTGGGATGGAGTAAGTTAGACGTTGATTTGCTTAACACCTTCTTGGTCTTCACGTGGAACTCGGAGCAAAGCTTTTCCGTGATGTAGGAATGCTGCTTCGAGTTGATTTCGAAGTCGTTGTCATTATAAAGCGAACCCGCTCCGAACATGTTGATTTCTTCGCAGCTATGAATTTGGTTATAGGACTCGGATTTGACCATGCACTTCTCTGGGATCAAGTCGGGCTGTATTCTCTGTCGTCTTTCTAGGTTGGTGGAAGATTTCGTCGCTGCTGATTTCTTCAGCATATTTTCGTCGAGTGACTTCAATTTTCTCCCTGAGCTCGAGTCGCTCTCCATGGAGCCGCAGTAGTTGATTTGGTCGACGCTCAGGTTCTTGCGTCCATGTTTCATGTTGATGCCAGCGCCTTCAGTGTATGGACTGTCAGGGATGCCAGTCTGCACTGAGACGGACTTTGTCAGAATGGGTTTTTTGGGGTTGGAGCTGCATTGGCTGGTGCCCATTTCTGACGACGACGTCGTGAGGCTTTTGTATGAGTGGGACTTCTCCGCTGTACCATCGTTTTTTCTTGAGGCACCGAATCGGTCCTCGATCAGCTTCGCCATGTCTTGGTACCGTTCGATGGAGCTGTGCTTTTCACCGAGCGGATCGAAAGGGTCTTTGACGTCTCTGTACTTGTCGCTACTCTCTATCACACTGATCTTGTCCTCCGTCAGTTTTTCTGTGCTCTTCATTAGCTTCAAGTTCTTGAACCACTTGTTGCGCTTCGGATGGCCGGAGTCCTCTCTGAACACGTGCATCTTATCATTGGAGAACCTCTCCAGTTCGTCGTGTTTCTCCTCCCTCTTCTCGTCCTTGGCCTCGTCGTCGCTGTAGACATCGTAATTCATATGTTCGAGTTCGTTTTTGCTTAGAAATATGATCGAGCCTTCAGTCTCGTCCGGTATGTCCTTGAGGACCTTCTCGCTCTTCCCGAAGAGCCTTGACGTGTCAATCTTCAGGCCCTGCAGCACGGTGAACTTGCGCTCCTTCTCGAATTTGACAGGTTCGTGGTCCTCCCGCATGAGGTCTTCGACGGTCTTCGCCTTGCTGATGGTGGTGTTGGCGTAGGAGATCTGTCTGATCCAGTTGTCAACGTTAAGTTGACAGAACGTGAGAGCTTTCTGGAGGCGAGCGGAGAGGAACATCCTCTTCTCGCTGTCGAAGCCGAGCTGGGTGCGGCGGACCTTGACGACGCTGCTAAGGGGGAGCAGTTGCAGCGCCTCCTTGCCGTGGTGCCGCGGGTCGAGCTTGGTGGGGCTGGAGGGGGTGGAGTGGTGCTCGGAGAGCGTGCACATCACCAGCACCGGTTCGGTGACCGCCGACCGGAGTAGCAGGTCGTCTGGAAGTTTGGAAAGAACGCTTTGTTATTTTGTATTAGATATCAGGTAGGTAGATAATTTTAGTGAAGATCGATAACACGAGCATCGAAAGCTGCCTACTTAGTTTCTCGTGATGAGTTTGCTTATCACTTTTTAAAAGACACTTATTATGTCACCTAAAATCTATCTGGAGGATTCAATACGGAAACAAACTTTTACGAGTCTCAAAATTCCTAAGTGGGAACTGTGCAACTGATCGGTTAATGCTTTTTCTCTCTATTCCATTCTCCACCGATCTCCTTTTCTTTTACAATATCTCCCTTCTTTTATCTTTCGTTCCACTGTGGCCAGAGCCACACCAGTCGCGACAGCGGGCCCTTGCCACCCCGGAGCAGGGGAAGGGGGGTCCTTTTGCCTTACTTTCTAATAATTCAATAAATAACTTCCACACAATAAAAACAATCCTTCCTTTCCGTCGATGCTTCAATCCTTAATTTTTTACCCTTGAGACTTTTCTTTTGCTCGTCTCTCGCTTGCACATTCTAACATTTGTCAAATTATTGTATGTTCCATCCGGCAATCTTTTGATTTTTGACACATACCTACATTATTTTGACGACCTAATCCTTACCTCCGACGTCTTGCGCGACGTCTCAATGGGTACCGTTCAGCAGCCGCAAGGGGCGCAAGGCCTATAGGGCTCAGGGTTTATTCCTTCATTAGGTACCTACTGGGCTCAGGGTTAATTCGTTCTTTCAATACTTTGTATCATTTCTTTTCCCTTTATTTCATCATTCGTTCATTGTCCTGAGTATAATCGCAGACAGACTTGACTGTCCATACAATAAATGTAAATTGTAAAAAAAAACTGTACTTTAAATACACTTACTAACACAGTAGGTATAAAAACAATTGTTACTAACATTTTGGGCCACAGACGCTTTAAATAAATGTTTTATTATTAAGGAATATTTCTGTCGATGCTCCAGTCTTTCAATCCTAGAATCCATCTTATTCAGCCTTTCATTTTCATCCTTGCATTCTGAAATTCTTCCGAGAGCGGTGGTAGCCTAGTGGGTAGAACATTGGGCTCGGAAGCGAGAGACCCAGGTTCGATTCCTAGTGCGAGCATGTACGTTTGTGAAGTTATAGAAGTAATACCTACCACTCGCTAACGGTGAAGGAAAACATCGTGAGGAAACCTGAGTGTCTGAGCTATTCACATACCTCAGCGCTTGAAATCGCCAATCCGCGGTGGGCACGCGTGGTGATTAAGCCCATACTCTCTCCCTGAGAAAAGGCCTGTGCCCTACAGTGGGACGTATATAGGCTGCTTATGATTCTGAAGTTCTTCCACCCGTCGATGCTTTGATCCTTTATATGGATAAAAATACATCCATTTATTGTCTTAATTCCTTACCTCCGACGTCATGCGCGATCTCAATGGGCACCGCGCCGGCGAGTAGCCGCACGCGCTGCGGCAGCCGCCAGAGCCGCAGCAGGTGCGGCAGCCGGTGGGCCCTCGCCGCCGCCGTGGGGGGCGCGGGGCCCTCCGCGGGGCCCCATTCGGCCGGCGAGAGCTCCTCCGGACACACCTCGTACAGCTCGCCCTTCGTGTTGAGCGGCACGAATAGTTCCTGCGGGATTGGGGAGGGTTACTGACAGGTTTACAGACAGCCAAGTCTTGGACATTATTTATAATTTATGATCATTTTTTAGGGTTCCGTACCCGAAGGGTGCCAAACGGGACCCTATTACTAAGACTTCACTGTCTGTCTGTCCGTCACCAGGCTGTATCTCATGAACTGTGATAGCTAGGTAGTTGACATTTTCACAGATGATGTATTTCTGTAAAACAGAATAAAATAAATATTTAAGAGGGGTTCCCATACAACAAACGTTTTTTTTTGCTCGATATTAATAACGGCAACAGACGCTTGAAATATTCACAGAATATTTAGATCTACATTCGCTTCAAAAATAAACCATTAAATTAAAATAACATACATTTTTAAGGGGGGCTCCCATACAACAAACGTGATTTTTAGCCGTTTTTTCCCGATCTGTAACTAATGTTGTATAAGTCGATGGTACGGAACCCTTCGTGCGCGAATCCGACTCGCAAATGGCCGTTTATTTTTTATTTATTTGTAACATTTACTTGTGTTTTCTTTCTTGTGTGCAATAGAGAATACCTATGCATATCTGACATGGACAGATGGATGGAGACGTGCCCCTTATATCGTCTCCAGGCTCGGATTCGACAGCAGTGCAGTCGACAGCATTTTAACTTAACATACTTTAACCGCATTTCTGTATCTTTGTTTACATGCAGGGAACGTGTATGCGGGACGGAGTATATTGCATGGTTACGTTACATTGCTTTGACGATACGGTCAACAACTCACCGCCTTCATTCTGTGCTATGAACCCTGTTAGTGCATTATTGTTCAATGATACAGATACACGGTCAGTTCTGGCATATACCAATGACTTTGTTTTCTAAGTTATGTACATTTGTGATGTTTTAGTAGCAATATCACTCGCTTACTGTGAAGGTAAACGTGAGGAAACCCTAGTGTTTAACCCGAGGTATTTCCATACCTTAGGGCTTGCTACGTACAATGGCCCAACTATAAGGCTACGTACGGAAATCTCAGGTCTAACTATACGATTGACGCCTAGGTTTGATTCGTGTGCGCGTAGACTCAAAGGGGCAATGTAACGAATTCGGCGCGTTCATGCAGTTGATATCACTCGCTTACTGTGAAGGTAAACGTGAGGAAACCCTAGTGTTTAACCCGAGGTATTTCCATACCTTATAGGGCTTGCTACGTACAATGGCCCAACTATAAGGCTACGTACGGAAATCTCAGGTCTAACTATACGATTGACGCCTAGGTTTGATTCGTGTGCGCGTAGACTCAAAGGGGCAATGTAACGAATTCGGCGCGTTCATGCAGTTGATATCACTCGCTTACTGTGAAGGTAAACGTGAGGAAACCCTAGTGTTTAACCCGAGGTATTTCCATACCTTATAGGGCTTGCTACGTACAATGGCCCAACTATAAGGCTACGTACGGAAATCTCAGGTCTAACTATACGATTGACGCCTAGGTTTGATTCGTGTGCGCGTAGACTCAAAGGGGCAATGTAACGAATTCGGCGCGTTCATGCAGTTGATATCACTCGCTTACTGTGAAGGTAAACGTGAGGAAACCCTAGTGTTTAACCCGAGGTATTTCCATACCTTATAGGGCTTGCTACGTACAATGGCCCAACTATAAGGCTACGTACGGAAATCTCAGGTCTAACTATACCATTGACGCCTAGGTTTGATTCGTGTGCGCGTAGACTCAAAGGGGCAATGTAACGAATTCAGCGCGTTCATGCAGTTGTCATTGCACCTACTACAATGCACAAACAGAATCGAGCGCATGTGAGAAAAAAATATAATTGCTTATTTCACATCGCAAGAATTTGTGTTAAATCCAGTTGCAAGAACTTTGAGAATACCGAGGGTGGGGTATTCGTAAACTGATTAGGTACTAGCCATTGTCAGGCCATGAATGAATCTGTTATTCTCGAGTAATTCTTTATAATTTTCTCACGCAAAAAATATCTGGTGTTACCGAAATCGTAAACACGTTATGAATTTCGCAACACCTTTGTCCTTTTATCAGACTGCGAAAGCAAATGAGGGCTATGTTTTTCTCATTTATGTTTGTTTGTATGTTTCTCTGACCGAAATTATGACCACGCGCAGGCCAAACGACGGTTGAACCGATTTTGAACGAAAAACTAAATGTCGCCGATGTCGTATGGGAAGCCGCCAAATAGTTTTGTTAAAAGAAAACTATATACTTTATAGTCAAAGCGGAGGTCCCGATCAAACAATAATTACAAGAATTGACTTTTTGGCCTCATTCTTGACCATTTGCTCTTCCCATCAAGCCCAGCAAGGCGTCTTCCGACAAATATTCTAGGAAATAAATCACGGCACCGTCGACGGTCAAGGAACCTATAAAATAATATAATATTTTTACGATATCCCGCTCATGTCATCCGGGCAAGTCGAGTTCTTAGGTTGTGGCCACGAAGAGAGAGGTTAGCGTCGAGCTAAGGCGATCGACTGCGATGAGCGAATCCTATTTCTAACGGACAAATACCTATTATTGAATTGAATTGAAAACCGTTCATGTAATAAACGCAACACAAAAAACAATTGCACTTAAACTTATCATTCACATAACACAATTACTTGTTAGTCTAAACTAGGATATTCTGTGACTAACAAGAAAAAACGTCACAAATATGAAAAAAACACTGAGGACTTTTGTACAAATCGAAGCACGGTGCCCCTAGTGGGATTCGAACCTATGACCACTGGCAAGAAATAGCGCAGCGTGGAGATTAGTGCTAAAAGGGTTAAAGTAGAATACAAAGTAGAAAATAAGTATAAAACAAGAAGTAAAGTAAAAAATATTTATTTCCAAAGAGATATACAAATTAAGGTCGCTTATAAATATAGTCATTGAAGGGTATTACATAAAATGTATTTGCGTTCACCGGCAGTCCCCAAACTAGGCTAGGCCTGTATCTTAGGGACTTTATTAGTGTGCACAGTAGTCGTTGACCAATTCTTAAACGCAACAGCCTATTTAAGTGTCAGTGCAACCAACAGAGAGTAACTATTACGGCAAAAGAATGTCAAAATTTTGTGTCTC
This sequence comes from Yponomeuta malinellus, assembly GCA_947308005.1. Lineage (NCBI taxonomy): Eukaryota > Metazoa > Arthropoda > Insecta > Lepidoptera > Yponomeutidae > Yponomeuta > Yponomeuta malinellus. The sequence goes on from OX371017.1 coordinate 10,700,874, forward strand.
AAAATTATTTAACTCGATTGAACTGTTAACGCGAAATCCTAAGTTATGTAAAAGTGTGTTAAAGATATAACTAAGAGATTTTTTACTAGATGGCAATAAAAGCCCCATTAAAAAGTCTGGCAAGTTTTTAATTTTTTTTGCATTTTAATGATTTTGTTCTGCTACTGGTATTATTTGACAAGTATTATAAGTATAAAGTAGTTGCATTAATAATAGGCAGGTAGATACATATGTAACAAACGAGCGATCTCTCGCCATCAAACGTAACAATTTGGTGTGTTTTAATATATTATATTGTATTGTACTGTATTGTCCGCATAAATAACACCGTAATGGGCTTTGTCCTAAAAAAAATTGTTCTGTTTTTTTTTTTTTTTCGAAAGTATATATTTGAGAGCCTGCCCTAAATATTTCAATATGGGCTGCTTTAATTAATTTTTAAACCCGATAGTACGTCATGCACGGAAGTATATCATCCACTGATATCTCACAAGCTATTAGACCCTAGTGATATCTTCTCGATACAAGAACTCTTTAATTAAACAAAACTAAAAGTCTCCTCATATGTGCAAACGTAAAAGATATAATTATGTTTGTTTTTTTTTACGGACTACCGAGGTGTCAATATCTTGGCGTATATTATTCAAACATTGAACCTACGTGTGATTAGAAGGTCGAATTAGTCACACACTTATTCACTCTAGCGGTCAACTGTATTGCGGCAGCAGAGCCTGTGACCGTGTGTTTAAGAGCAAATTGGGTTTTGCATCACACGCCCGAGCGCACGCTCGACACTCGGGTCTAAGATGGGTCCTTGTCGGGGTGTCGCCGTCGACGGAATCGTTGTGGAGGACATCATCATCATAATTTTTCACAAAAATACAAGAAATCAGTGAATATTATTAATTTAATCTATCTATCAATGTATAATTGGAGTATTATATTTACTGACCCTATACCTTTAAAATGAAGTAGGTATCATTTTGAACTATTGTCAATATTTAGGACAATGCCCATTGTACTAATAGGCAACGCAATGTAGTTAATTATTAATACATACTGAAAAGAGCATCGTTCCATTTTTCATTGGGCATTGTTCCAAGAACGAAAACCCGCTCGCCGCGCCGCTGCCGCTTATCGCTTCGCTCGTCACGTTAGCAGCGCCCTGACTCCGCTTTACGAAGGGGTATTAGTTATAATGAATTCGCGCGCACGCTCGACCATTGTTGAGGTCTTGGGTCGTGGTATTGGCCCTTGAGCACTCAGCACCGGACTTTTGCATTAGCTAGACGATTTATAGACTATTCGCCAAAGAACTAACGTAAAAGTACATAGTCTGTAAGATAAGCGAGTTGAAAGGGCAGTGGGCTGCTCACATATTATGCCGAAGAACCGATGGTCGATGGGGTGAAAAGGTACCTACTCGAGTGGATACCGCGAACTGGCAAACGCAGAGTAGGACGCTCACCAGCTCGCTGGACCGACGATCTGAGGTAGATTGCTGGCAGCGGCTGGATGAGGATGGTTGAGGACAGAAATAATTGGGTTGCCTTGGGGGAGACCTATGTCCGGTAGTGGACGAATACGGGCTGTTTCATTGATTGATAGACGATTTATCAAGTGACCATTTGAACATTTTTTTTTACCCTCTCAGATGAGTCCATCCTTAATCAACATTTATTGACTTTTCATAATGCGGAATCCACTAACCAGCGGATTTTCTCACGATGTGTTTCGTCAAGGTTAGCGAGTAATCTGCCACTAAACATTACCACCCGCCTGCCTAGCGGCCGGTCGATTCGCAATCCCCACTGCAATTGCAATTACAATGGCCTGAAAGTTTTTGTGGCGTGCCCTTGGGTAGCCCCATGTGGACACCAGCAGTGGATGAACATTGGTTGACGATGAACTACGTCATAAGGTACCTACCTAAGATGCTGGGTTTCGAATCCAACGACTCTCGAATGGAGGCAAATTGTATTCCAATGCGCTACTCAGCTTTAAAGCTAGATGGAACTAAAATCTTGGCCTTCGATCGACCAGGTACCTCTAAACTACAGGCGTGTTTCACAATCTCTACATTAGATACAATTTCATTTAAATTCCAATACATTTTGTACCAAGTAAAGTTGGTATCAGCGAATTATTGGAGAGATTGCGAAAGAACTTGGCAATCATAATCCAAGAGTTGGGTACCTACCTATGTATCCCACTTACAAACAGGATTTTTTATCTATATTTTTATTTTATAATTATTATAGAAGGGTCCAGTAGGTAGTACGCTTGGTCCCATAATAAAAATTGTTTGAATAGCCCCACGAAGTGGAAAAAATACAAGTAGGTGCCTACCTATCTTTTCCATGATACGTTTTTTGAAAAAAGTGAACATCATAATATCAACAATGGTTTTTATAACATAAATTGCCTAGATCTTAGGGGCAATAATATAACGGCACTGACCTTCATGGTGGCTACCTACCGGTAGTAGCTAGCATGGAGGTCTGTGTTTACATCACACTGACAACCACAGATAGTGGAAAAAATTGGTTAAAAATCTTACAGCATAAGGCGGTTTTTGTTCTGACATAGACTACAAATCACAGCGAAAATAATCTACAAATTAGAGATCTTTAACTCAGACTTCAGTGAACGAAGAAAACGTGACATATTTTGCGGATTTTCGTCTTCTTTTTGCGAATATTTTAAGGTGTTTTAAGTCAGGCGAACTTTACAAAAACCGGCCCTTGTATATTGAACCTTTACTCTGTCAATAAACATAGAACGAAATGCAAACGCGTGCGGTCAGCGCAAGCCCAGGCAAGCTGAAAAAACTAAAGCCAATAGAGTTCAAGCCGCTCAACTGGCTTTCAGACACTACGGTCTACAACAAGAAGATGAACGTGATTGAAGCTCAGTGGTTTTTCGCGAACGCTGATGTCCTGGTACTCCTGTTCACGTCAAAAGGGGTGGACAAGGACGGGATCGTCCATGGGTTCTACGAAATGTACGAGAACGTGAAGTTTATCAACCTGCCTATAGAGGTAGGTAAGTCTCAGGTGTTTAAGGGCAACCCGGAAGTAACTAGAGTTCTAGAAATAGCTATCGTTATATTGAGATTTATGATGTACACTTTTTCCAAAAGACACTTTGTTTTCTTTTACGGATAAGCGATTTTGACCAGATTAAAGAGAAGGTGGACATCGTAACGTACCAGGCTATCAAAGAACTGGCCTTTGGCAGGGGTACGTGGAAGTTGCTGCACCAAACTTTTTCTAAGCGGCATTTTATAAGAAGATATCATTTTTAGAGTTCCGTACCAAAGGGGTAAGGGACCCTATTACTAAGACTCCGCTGTCCGCCCGTCCGTCCGTCCGTGTGTCACCAGGCTGTATCTCATGAACCGTGATAGTTAGACAGTTATTAAATTTTCTCAGATGATGTATTTCTGTTGCCGCTATAACAAAAAATACTAAAAATAAAAGAAAAAATATTTAAGAGGAGCTACAAACGTGATTTTTTGGCGTTTTTTGCTCGATATTAATAACGGCAACAGATAAACGCTTCAAATATTCAAATTTTGGACAGATAATGATACGGAACCCTTCGTGCGTGAGTCCGACTCGCACTTGGCCGTTTTTTTGTCATTGGTAGCCCTGGGTCACTCTTTATCTATACTAGGCTAGATATTTAAAATTAGTGACCGCAAAGACGCTGTAGAGTCTCAGATAGATTTTTTTTAAGAGCAGCCTAGCTGGAGATAATTGTTACGGTCTTAAAACACTTTAAAAACGCCGGTTAAAATAGTTTGTGGTGAAAATTTTACTAGGAATAGATGTAGCCACAGATTAAATATACATTAATAGTTTTAGATTGGTTTTAGACAAATCGTGTGTGTGGGGCCGTTAGACTTTTGTGAAGGAACGAACCCATACAGACGACTCAAGAGTTGTGAGTTTTACGCCTTAAGCGTGGGGCACATAAAAAGAACCCTATTCGCTTGGGACGAGGGCGAGGAAAAGATGCAGCATCCTTCCTATTCAGTTTTATACAACATGTATGTACTGGAGCGATGGGACATAGCCCACACAGATAAAGACGAGGCGAGGACGCGAACTCTGTAACGCGTCACGTAGATTCTAATACTCGCATAGTTTTTCAATAGAATCGTGCTTATGCACGACAATATTTGTTATTTGCCTCTATTTAGTAGTCTACAAAGTAATAGAAGTACAATGTCATTCCAATGGTATGACCCCCGCAAATTAAGTAGACATCCCTCGCGAAGAAGATCGAATCGCGCGAATCGCTGAGTTAAATTAATGACAGATACACGGTAGGGTCAAGTGAATAATTTTTTTCATATCATTAACGCCTACAAGATTTGATACATGTGCGCCCGTCGACTTAAAGCAGCAAAGAAATGAAACGAGAAACAGGCGGTTAAGACGGCCCCTCAAGGAGCAATTCTCATACAAACTTAGTTTGGTTTTAATTCACAAACGACAGGCCAGATCTCAATGACACTTTTCCAATATGCTTAGAGCACAAAAATCAAGGTTTGCTCGTGCTCACAACTGAGATTAGGTATCAGAATAAAAAATAAATTATAGCCTGATAAGACTTTTCAAGCGGTGGTAGCCTAGTGGGTAGAATTTTAGACTCGGAAACGGGAGACCCAGGTTCGATCCCAGTGCGGGCATGTACCTATGACTTTGTTTTCTAAGTTATGTACATTTGTAAAGTTATAGTAGCAATACCACTCGCTAACTGTGAAGGAAAACATCGTGAGGAAACCTGGGTGTCTGAGCTATTCACATACCTCAGCGCTTGAAATCGCCAATCCGCGGTGGGCACGCGTGGTGATTAAGCCCACACTCTCTCTCTGAGAGAAGGCCTGTGCCCTACAGTGGAACGTATATAGGCTGCTTATGATGATGAAGACTTTTCATAGCAACTATTCACAAGGCTTTCAGTTCTTTTTGATAATTTTATTTCCAAGTTTAAGCACGATCAAACCTCGATTTGTGCCCTCCAAACGTATTGGCAAAGTTTCATTGTGATCCGGCATGTCGTTTGTAAATAAAAACCAAACAACGTTTGTATGGGAATTGCTCCTTGATGGTCCGCCTTGACCATGATTCGCAGGTGATCTACGTGCCCATGGATGAGAATGAGCAGGAAATGCTGGAGTGCTACAAGGAGCAAGCCAACTGGTTCACTCTGAAGTACGGCGATCCCCAGATACAACTGCTGAAGTTCCTCTATGATATCACGTGTATACCGCATATGGTGGTGATAAGACCAGACGGGACTTTGGTGTCTTCGCACGGGATTTTGGACTTGGAAACGTAGGTGCTTATAGCCTTTGTGTAGCTTATATACGTCCCACTGCCGGGCACAGGCCTTCTCTCAGAGTGAGAGAGTATGGGCTTAATTACCCCTCGTGCCCGCCGCGGATGTGCAATTTCAAGCGCTGAGGTATGTGAACACCTCGGGCACTCAGGTTTCCTCACGGTGTTTTCCTTCACTGTTAGCTTATTGGATTAGATTGTTGAAAAGCATACCTTACTTCCATCGCGAGTAGACTATTTGCCTCAGATGCAAATGTTATTTTTTCTTAATTTTTCTTAGTCGAACGATAATCGTGAGGAAACCTGAGCATCTGAGGTATTCACGCGAGGAATTTATTGGTAGACGGAATCGTCAAAAAACACGAATTTCGGAAAGCCCAATGTGTGAGTCCTGTTTATTTAAGCTCGCGTAGATTTTAGTTTGCAATAAAGGTATCAGGAAAAAAAAACATAACTATGTATACACAATATTTGTGATCTGTTTAGTCCTTTTTTGGGTACAACAAAGTTTTCTCTACCTATCTCCATTTTTTTAACACTATAGGTATGTGGACATTACATATATCTGTAAGGAGAAGAAACACTCCGAGTCTCTGGCAAAAACTTTTTGCGTTTACCCATTTCTGAGCAGCGTTCTTTATTTTAGAGACGGCAAGAATGCAATCCTTTCCTGGATAGATCCGGTCTCTAAGAAGAGGAGGCAGCTGAGCAAAGAAGTGGATTATTACGGGAAGCAGTGGAAGTATATGAGTTCGAGGCTATAACGTTTGAGAAAAGATGCCGTGTGATTTGAGAAGAGATAAAAACTATAAATTATTTACGTTGAAATAAGTTTTTGATTTCTGATAAGGTTTCTTGTCCAGCGGGTCTAACAAGGCAGACAATTTGACTGCATTTGCCCAGAGATATCACTCTTTTCGTTCCGTGTGGCGCCGGATTAAGACTATATAGCGTCACTCCATTACCTTCCGTGGATGTCGTAGAAGGCGACTAAGGAAATCAATTACCAGGAGACGGGCAGCAGCGTCTTCCTGAGATTCCAACCGCATACTGCGATCGCCAACCCGCCTGCCAAGCGTGGCGATTATGGCAAAACCCCTCATGGTTATGAAAACCATGAAGGAGGCCTGTGTCCTGTAGTGGGCGTGAAATGGCTGATGATGATGATCACTCTTTTCTCCTTCACATGGAGTTATCGTGCGCAAGCGCAGACCTTTGCAGATCGAGTCTGTTATTAGGACTGGAGTCCACAGGACTTTTGCGGTTGGTGATCGCCTTCTAGCATAGCAGATTGAAAGAGAATTATTTGTAATTACAATAAAAAAAAAAAATTATTTTTCATGCAATCTCGAAACGTGACGTGATCAGTTGGTATGAAAAAACAATAGAGAATTTTAAACCTTTACTTCTTGGAAGTAGCATTAACGTCTTCACAACAAAATCACTGGTCTGAAACTAGGTCACCATGGCCTATGGTAACCAGGAAAACATGGAAATACACCCAGATTGAGGCCATTTGTACAATTAAACATGACGGCCTCCAGCGAGAATCGAAACCACAGCCTTCATTTCGGTAGTCAAGCGTATTAACACTAGACCAAAGTGGCAGTCAAAGTGGTACTGAAGAAACTGTTCTAGGTTTTGCGTCAATTCAATAAGACGTCTTAAGAAATCAAGAACATCAGACCTTCAAATTGAACAGTCAAAGACATTAGAAAGGTGACGAGAAAGAATAACCGGAAGGGAATCCCACAAAACTTTCTACAAAACTCATCAATTAAGTAATTTTCGTACTAAAGTGTAAGTAAGCCATAATTTTGCAATTACCTCGTAATCTACCAAAATAACAAGACAATGAGTACGCGCTACTGACCTTCATAGCATTACAGAGGGTCACTTTAAAAATACCAGAAAATGACTCTTCCTTAGCCTGATACGGCGCGATCTTTTTTTACGGGTCTAATGGCTAGACCTGGTCTTTGCCTACGTTACCTCTCCTGGATACAGGCGAGTACATAGTGTCTGTAGGTACTATTATTATTAATACGTTTATTGCACATAAGTAAAAAATACAATGGCAATGTGGCGGACTTAATGCTATAAGCATGTTCTACTAGTCAACCACAGGTGGCGCAACAAATTAACTGGTAGGCATACGAAATAGACGGATAACACGATTTACTTCAACTACAATTAAATAAGCTGACATATACTCAACAATAAATACGAGTATGTACATTTTTACACTATAAATTATAATACAGTATCTGGAAGACAGAGCTTAAACTTTCACGATATTTTTTTTTCGTTTAATCGCGTTTTTTGGAAATTATATTTATATAAGTGGGGGAAAAAGAGGGAAAAAAAGGATAAAAATGATTATGGCGAAATTTAAGGTAAATTTAATGATATTGTAGCAGTTTTTCATCGCCTGAAAACACGGATAAAACTACGTTTTCTAAAAATGAAACCTAGCTAAATCGATTTATCGCCCCGAGCAGTTTCCAAAAGGAGTATAAAGAAAATGGTTCAAAAGGAGATAAGATAAGATAATAATATTCGGTATTGCATCATCATCATCATCAGCCATTCGACGTTAATGAATACCTCTTGTATTTTGTCGAGAATAAGGTGGTTGGTGTGGCTGGTCTACAACTCGCTATTGTGACAGATGTGTACCTAGGTATAATGCCCGACAAATAACTTGAACAAAAAAATCTGACTCCGCATGGACGCATTTCACGCCTTATTGGCGGAATACGCGGGATGCAACTTTGAATGAAGAATTCTACTATAGTATAAACTTTAGTCAAATTAACAAAAAAACATGCCAAGCGCAGACTCATCCCAACTGCGTTTCGTTCAAGACATCTGTCGGGTAGAGCGAAGCAGGTATTCTGAGCACTGTCCCTTTCCCGGGATAGACTTGGCTAGTACATAATTAAGGGTCTCATTATACCATAAACAAAAGATCCCCGCGTCATTTTTCGCATGCGTCCGCGCAGGGTTGTCACTTTTACTTAAGTTGTTGAAATGACAAACTCTAACCAATATTTTTTCACGAATTGGCCATTTTAGAAATAACCCTGTATACGTAACTGCATATATAATATAATAATAATTATATCTTCCACGCAACACAATCACTTGTCCTGGTCCCAAACTAGGATACCCTGTGCTATGGTAACCAGGCAAGGACATCACAAACATGAAAATACATCTAGACTGAGGCCATTTGTACAAAAGTACGGCAGCCCCCAGTGGAAATCGAACCCACGACCTCCGACGTGGTAAGACGTGATAGCGCTAGACCAACGAGGCAGTCATTGCGAATTAGCTACCACCTCTCCTCTGAACCCTAGTCCACGTCTTCATATAGTTTTATTTTAGTAAAGTCTCAACTACAAAATTAAATGACTGTCAACTACTTTGACTGCCTCGTTGGTCTAACGGTTAGCACGTATGATTATCAAAACAGAGGTCCTGGGTTCGATTCCCACTGAAGGCCACCGTACTTGTTTTCTAGAATGGCTTCAGTATGGGTGTATTTCGGCCGCCCATTGTACCTTTTTCATTGTAAATTTTATTCATTTATTTTGTTTCCTGTGGGCAATAAAGAATATTCTTATCTTAACTTATTTCTAGTGACCATAGCACAGGGTATCCTAGTTTGGGACCAGGGCAAGTGATTGTGTTGTATGGAAGTAATTATTGTTTAACATTATTATTAAACTAGTGGCAACCCTAGCTGAACGTCCTAGCAACCCACAGTTCACAGAGGACACTGCCCCCACAGCATCACCTCTTTGAGCCATTACTTTTACAAAATGTGTTCTCAGCGACGCCTGTATTGTCTCGGCTGTAAAGGTCAATCTCCTTTGTCAGAAACGCTTGTACAACTTTGCTAGGTTTACGATAGTACTAGACAGACGTAGCTTTAATATTTGGGACGGAAAGGCGATTTTCCTCTGCCGAGTCGTAAAGTTGGCCAGGATCGACCATACTGGTCTGCCTTTGAAGTCCCAGTGCTAAGGTTTTTCAACGCGGTCGTGGCGACTTGTTTATTGTTTTCCATTTGTGTAAGTTTCACAAGATTAATGACAATAAAACTCGCTCCAAGTCCAAGGTTTGGTTTTTTTTTTTCTCTCTTCCTAGCGATTTTTCTACCACTTTAGTCTACAGTGGTAGAAAAATCCAGCGAAAGTAGTTAGATGCGGGTATCATCATAAACGATCACAAAAAAAAACGGCTTTGGTCAGCAATGAGTATTTTACTTATAACAGAAGCAATTACTAATAACAGATAATCTTGAACAATTTAGTTAAAAATTTCTTGTACAACGGCGAGCTTACTATTTATTAATAAGGATTTTTCTTTCCGCTAACCTTGGGTTATTTGGATCGTGGAAGGGAAAATACAAAATTGAACAGCAAAATAATCAAATTGAGCAACAGGAGATTCCAATTCTGTTCGGCAGAAAATTCCAAATTGGTCGACAGAAAATTCCATCCAACTTTATCAGCAGAAAGTTCCATATTGATCAGCTTTCAAATTGTTGTATTATAGTGAAATTAATTGATTGGTTCATGCTTGATTTATTTACTGACCACGTGCTGCTGTTAGATACGCCACAGGCTACATCTATGGTCCTGTTTTATTCATTCGTTTTGTCTGTTGTGTATTTAGTTTTCTTTCTGTTGTTGTGCATATTATGTTACCTATCTGCTTATTTTGTTTCTGTGTCTTTCTTCTTCTTCTTCTATTTTTTCTGCTAAATAAACAAATTTTAGGCCGATCGAATGACTTTTACTTTTTTGTTTGCTGATTAAATATTCCGTTTGTGAATCACTAGCAGTGGCCGCGAATACGTTCGCGTGATAAACGGATTAGTCTTGGGGGAGTACCCCGCCCCAGGGATATAGCAATACTAGTGAAAGAATTTTTGAAATCGGTTAATGGGGATTATGGAGGTTATGGGTATTACGCCCTAGGTACATATAAACTTACAAACATGTAATATAAACTTACAAACTTTTCCTCTTTATAATATTAGTAGGTACCTATAGATTTAATTACTTTTGCAAAAATTTAATCCCGGAAAGTTTATGTGTATCAGTTATGGTATTAAACCATAAACTTGATTAAGTAAAGCAGACCAACTTCATAGAATTTGCTAGAGGCCCCGCGCTGGCTTATAATCCGGCTCTGAGCTTGAGCATCTCAACTGAATTCCGTTCCAAAACTAAGAATGCAGAATGTTGATTCCTGGAGCTCCACGAATAAAAACCAAGAACAACGGAGTGTACAGCCTTCCTTTCGGCTTCTAAGTCCTGACCTTGAAAATAATGGTTTTCAATTGATATTTTCAAGGTTAGGACTGAGGAGGTCATACTGTCTGCACCAGTGGTCCGGAAACTTTCTGTGTTCAGTATTCTTCCGAACAAATTACAAGTAATTGAAACCGGCCTTTACTTAATAATAAATTTTAGCTCTAAAAAGGCATTAAATAAACTCACATTCCCCTGTGGATCGATGAGCTGCGCGTACTTGGGCGCCCGGGCCTTGCTGCCGTCGGCGAAGACCCCGGCCAGCCGCAGCGGCGTGCCCGGCCGCGCCGCCGCCCGCTCGTACTGCCCGCCCGGCCGCCCGCTCTCTGGAAAGTAGATAGTATAGGGTGTAACAAGGGGGAACCACACATTTTCACATGTATATGGGGATTTCCACTAAGGCTGGCTTGCGCCTACACTATCTGACAGCACTATCTATCTGTTTATCAATGTGTAAGCTCTATACAGTGTATAAGTCCAAAACCGCCTTGAACTATTAAATTTGTACAGCTATCCAAAGTTAAATTGTATGACTAATAACCCTATCAATAAGCTGTTTATTTGTATACTTGAATAAGAATTAATATATTCCCTGCGTAGGAATACTCTCATCCTTTCGCTGGTATATTCAATGCTGTTCAATCCAGCCACTGCCTTTTATCTCAAAGAGCCCTACCGAACCCCAGTGCTCGGCTGTCTATCTCAGAAGTGACGAAAGTCCTCTGCGATTTCCACAGCTGAGCACTACGGTTCGGCCAGAGTCCGGCGCTGAAGACACCACGTCGTACGACAAGGTTCTTCGCCAGCTCATTTACTGTAAAAACCAGCCGGTTTTGATAAGGCAGAAGACGTTACCAGAAGCCGGGCGGGCCCGGTAGGCGGAGATGGCGCGTGGCGACACGAGGGCGAAGGCCCGCGCCCGCACCAGCGCCGCGATGGAGCCCCGTGGCGTGGCCAGGGCGCCGCCCCGGCAGCCGCACGCTGAGAACCAACCTGGAGACAAAGAAGTCGGGTTAGCAACTTGCCCTAGAGTCTAATACACACATAGTTTTTCAAAAGAATGGTATAAGCATGGCAACAGCTGTTATTTGCCTCTATTTGGTAGTCAACTAAGCAATAGCAGCATTATATCATTCCAATGGTATAACCCTCGCAAATTAAATAGGTATCTCTCGCGAAGAAAATGGAATGGCGCGAGGCGCCGAGTTAAGTTGCGCGGGTTATACCATTGGAATGCGATTGTTTATTAGACTAGGAACCAATAGTGTCAATGAAACAACCCTTACCGTATCGGTATGACGCTATTGAACAACTAAATAGGTTTTTAAATTTGTCCTCAGCGCGGGTTAGTGCAACAAAAATAATATAATCATGTAAGTACAGCGATATCATTCCGATGTAAAAACTTAACTGCAAAGTGCAGTTAGGTTTTTACATCGGAATGAATGTTACTCGGGGCTGCAAGTGATATAAATTACTTCGGCCAGATGTCGCTGCCTGTACGTAATACAGAGAAGTTTGTAAAGAGGCTCGAAATTTCGCCGATGCCTGCACTTGCCCATTAGCTCAGTTGGGAGAGCGCTGGCACGGTTAGCCAAAGGTCGCGGGTTCAAGCCCCGGCATGGGTGGAATTTTCAGCCTCTAAATAGGTTTTCAAATTATTTTTCGTCACTAATAACTCTGCAGACTCTGCTACATTGCGTAGACAAGTCTTCCTGCTTGTTAATATTATGTGAGTTGACAGACTCTCAATGTACATCAAATTGTCATAGTAAACTATGAATTGTAGTTCCATGAAATAAGCCCCTAGATGCCAAAATTGAAGGATTAATCACCTACAAAATAGGCAGTCAGGCCTGAGATTTTTAGACTAATAGTTGGGCCATTGTACTTAGCAAGCGCTGAAATACGTAAATACCTCAGACACTAGGGTTTGCTCACGGTGTTTTTGTTAGCGAGTGAGTGTTATTGATATTGCTACTATAACTTGACAAACGTTCGTAAGTTAGAAAGCAGTCATTGGTACACGCCGAGATTCGAATCCACGACCCCCGGAATGTGAGGCTGGTGTTCTACCGCTCCGCTACCACCGCTATTTTTTTAATAGAATTTTGCACGAAGAGTTTTCATTAAATACTGCTTAGCATATGAAAAGAGTTTCAAGTCAGTCAGCCTAAAAGAACTAGACGATCCTTCTATGTGTTCCCAATTAGAACTAAGCACTGGCTGCACAGACGACTAACAAAACGTACAAAAAAGAAGCACCTTGAAAGGTCGTCGTTCTAACACTGCATGCATTCGCCGAGCCGTCGTAGACCCAAAGGCTACGTTTTTTACTACACTAGACAGGCAAATAGTTGTATCCTTTCCGCCCATGGTTTTGGTGCCATTTGGATTGGAACGTATTAATTTGAAATGGAATCTAAAAATTATTTTTTCCAAATGAAATGCTAAATATGGTAAGAACTGAAAATTGAGCTATTCATAACCTAAGGATTTACATGCAAGTTATTTTTAAAATACATTATTTGTGTTTTGCAAACTGTTTACTATTCTAAGTTTTTTGTCAGAATGATATTATGAATGTTTTACCGGAGGAATTTGAATTTAATCGATATTTCACAAAATCGGCCATTTTTGGTGTTAATGCTATCTAGTCCTAGGACTAGAGTCCTAGGTATTTTGCCGTAGATTTATGGCCATGGGTCCTAAAAATCAGTATTAACATAATTGAGAGATTGGAAAGACACTTTTTGTAATCTCTCACTCATGTAAAAAAAAGCACTGATTTATTCCTCGGTGGCACTAGTGCTATACTCCCTGGAGCCCCTAAGCATTGTCTATTAGACAACGTCAATAAAAAGCAGAAAATCAACTAACAAAAAAAAAGAAGCTAATTATTATTATTATTATTATTATTATTATTATTATTATTATTATTATTATTATTATTATTATATCTATTTCGTTCTCTTTTTATCTTAATAAAAAGGTAGTTAATAAAGAGCACGGGCCTAAGCCAAGTGCTGTTTATGTTTTAATTTAAGTCTGTGGAGAGAAATTTTCTTACTGTGCGGCAGGTATTGAGGATTACCGCTTTCTGTACGTATGTAACTATGGTGCTAGGAATATTTAATATACTGAGGCTATTGTGCAGTGTTTTTGGGATTATCCCTGTAGTTGAAAGAACTATTGGAACTATTTTTACTACATTGACTCGCCATTGCGCCTTCAGCTCTATTGCCAGATCTGTGTACTTGCTAAGCTTGTCAGTGATAGTGGACTGAATGTTGTGTGTATTTGGTATGGCAATGTCTATTAAGTACGCAATTTTGTTTCCTTTGTCGTGAATTGTGATATCTGGCCTGTTGTAGTGAATGGTCTTATCGGTCATTATTGTTCTATCCCAATATATTTTTACGTTGTCGTTTTCTAATATGGTGTCCGGTTTGTATTTATAGTAAGGCATTTTATTGGGTATGAAATTGTGCTTATGAGCAAGGTGCTGGTGAATTATAGACGCTACTTGGTCGTGTCTATGTTTGTAGTCTGTTTGGACTATAGACTTACAAGCACCTGTTATATGTTGTATCGTCTCGGCAGCACCATGACATTTTCTGCAGATATCCGTGGTATTGGGCAGTCGCATTATATGCTTCTGATAATTTCTGGTATTAATAACCTGATCTTGGATTGCAGTCATGAAAGCCTCTGTTTCCGGAAACAGTTCGCCTCTCTTCAGCCATGCGTTCGATGCAATTATATCGACATGTGGCTGAGTGAGGTCAGACCTGTGCCTGCCATGTAATGACTTTTGTTGCCAAATAGTGATTTTTTGTTTCAAGTCAGTTATAGATTCATTCGGCTGTCTATCCGTGGAATGCAAGTTAAGTGGAGTGTTTCGAGTATCAGCGCTAACTGTGGCTTTGTGTAGTTTCGACTCCTGCGCCCGTTGGTGAAAAAATTGTCGAAGTGTTGTTATCTGCTTATTGTGCAGATTTTGGATGTCGATAAGACCTCTTCCTCCTTCTTCGCGCGGCATGGTGAGTCGTTGTATGCATGATTTCGGATGGTGTTTGCGGTGTTTTGATAAAGTGGTGTTTATTTTGGTCTGCAGTTTTTTGAGGTCTGTTTGTGACCACGTTATTATCCCAAACGAGTAGGTGAGTATGGGTATGGCGTATGTATTTATTGCTTTAATAGTATGGCGCGAGTTCAATTGTGTTCTCAGAATTTGATTCAGTCTTCTTTGAAATTGTTTAGTCAGATTAGATTTTGTTTCTTTCTGGTGAAGTTGTTGTGATTGATGGAATCCAAGGTACTTATATGAGTCTCCTTGGCTCATATGTTCAATATTTTCTCCAGTTTCGAGTGTGTAACTATTTGGCTCTATGTTGCCGCGTATTACCGTTAATATTTTACATTTGTCTATTCCGAACTCCATACTGATATCTTTAGAAAATGTTTCTGTGATTTCTGCAAGCCCGTTCAGTCTGTCTTTGTTTTCACTATACAATTTGATGTCATCCATGTATAAGAGATGGGAAAGGTTAGCCTCATCGTTTTGAAATTTCACACAGAATCCATTGTTTGATTTGTTTAGGCTGTGTGAGAGAGGATTGAGAGCAAGACAAAACCACAGTGGACTAAGAGCATCACCTTGGAAAATGCCTCGTCGGATCTGTATAAACGGTGTCAGTATGGTTGAGGCTGTGGTTCTTAATTTAAGTTGTGTTTTCCAGTTTTGCATGATGTTTTCTAAAAATGAGACTATGGTTGGGTCAATTTTGTACTGGCGTAAGGTGTAAATGAGCCAATCGTGTGGAACTGAGTCAAATGCCTTTCGATAATCAATGTACATGACATTGATATCTCTTTTTTGTTTCAGGGCTTGTCTTAGGGCTACTGCGTCGATTATAAGTTGCTCCTTGCAGCCTTGACTATGTTTGCGAGCACCTTTCTGTTCTTCGGCTAGGATACTGTGTAATTCTAGATGTTGGTTTATTAATTCGCTGAGACAGGATGTCATAATTTTGTATATGGTCTGTAGGCAAGTGATCGGCCTATATTTTGCAGGGTTTTCAGTATCGGTAACGTCTTTTGGCAACATGTAAGTAATACCTTCTGTTATATAGGCCGGCATAGTTTTTGGTGTCTGAATAAATTTATGAATGTGATTGTGTAAAACTGGGTATGCTGATGTGAACTTTTTGTACCAATAATTGTGGATGTTATCTGTTCCAGGGGCTTTCCAGTTGTGCGTCTTTTTAATAACTGCTACAAAAGTTTCTACTGATATCGTCTCAAACGTCATTTCAGGTACACTGTCTAATCGCTCAGCTTCCTCCTTGATCCATTCAGCATTGCTGTTAAACTCTTTCGGGTTTTCCCAGATATTGGACCAAAATTGATGTAGGTGATCAGCTGACGGTGGTGAGTAGTTTGTGTCATTTGTGGTTTCGTGGTTGGTTTTAAGTGTCCTATAAAATTGTTTCTCAGTATTATGGAATTGAGCGTTCTGCCTTTTCCTATTTGTACATGCTTGATAGCGCTTTAGTCTACTGCTGGCCGTATTTAGCTTTTGTTTCAGTGTGTCAAGGAAGTGTACATCTTCTGTGTTGAGCTGTTCGTGTTTTGAATGTATTTTGTAGTTCTCTTTGATCTTTTTTACCTCTAAGTCTACTCTTCTTCCTCTATTTCCATTTATGTATTGTGTCAATCTTCCTATATTTCGGCGCAGTGACTCAATTTTTCCCATTAGCCTTTTTTGCCACGCTGGCATTCGGGTTTGTGTAGTCCGTTGTTCCTGATCTGATCTTATACGTGTGCCATTACTTATAGCTGCAGTATAAGCTGCGCAGTAGATGATGGTTTGCGTCGTTGTAAAATCGTGGTCATCCGAGAGAAAACTAGGCAGTATTTCTCTGTTTATGTATTCCACTATCAAGGCAAATTTTTTAGACGTTCTTTGTTTTGGGATGTATGGCCTTTTCGTAGGATCAGTATCCTTAAAACGATCGAGCATACTTGTGAACGTTTCGCGGATTGCAGTTGTTGTGTCTGTATTTAGGTTCTTAGGGTGGTTGATACTGTCTTCTACTCCTGTTTCATTAGACTGTGGTTTATTTTGGTTGTTATTTGTGCGTCTGGTTAGGTTTTGCTGTGCTGTGTTTGGAGTGTCAATCGTTGGTCCTAATCCTTCTTCTTCAATCAACCGTTGATTGCCATTTTCGCATGTTTTTTCTGTAGCTTCTACTACCGCCACATTATTAGCAGTTTGCCGATCATTTTCTACTTCTACTTCATGTTGCAATTCTTGGATCCTGTCTACTGTAATATATTTGTTGTTTATAATCGCTCTCCTTTGGTCTGATACTCTCTGCTCTGACATGTGCGAAAATTCCGGGAATAGTTGTACAAAAGCAGCGTGTAATTGTTGTCTGTATGCTGTTCTATCTGTGTCTAGCAATGTGATTCTGTGATACATCTTTATGATTGCTTCGTTCATGTCCATAGACCACTTCTTTCGCTCTGAACGGTTAGTTGAGAGAGTGGAGCTTGCACTCTGCTGGGAATGGCTGTTTCCGGTATTATGGACGGGTTCTACGGTTAAAGCTACCTCTTCTTTAATCTCATCGAGTACTTGTTGTGAGAGTAGCTTATTTCGGATTATAGCTCGCCTCTGGTCACCTAATCTTTGTCTAGTGACATCAAAGTCTGGGTACTGTAACTTAAATAAGCGGTGCAGTTCCTGCAAATATGTTGTGGTGTTTTTTTCTAACAATGAAGCTTTTAAGTATGCACGCCAGATAAATCTATTCATGTCATCAGACCATCTTCGACGCGTGTTTTTCCGGGCAATGGTGGGTGCAGGGTGATCGGCGATTGCCTCCTGCACAACATCCATTGGCGGGTCGGTTATTGTTGCGGGTGATGAGGGAAATGAAACAGGCGAAGTCTGTCTCGAAAAACTATGACGAGATGATTCGCTTTCATAGGAGAACAGACTTCGCGGTGATGATGAGGGTGAAAGATGATTGTCAATTGACTTCCGTCTACTGGGCTCCCCGTTTCTGTCGCTGCTGTGTAACTCAGCAGTAGCACTAAATACACCCCGGTGGCGGCCGGAGAGCGGCCGTAGTGAATATCTTGTGTGGCCAACTGTGACCAGTGCGGCGGTCTTCGGGTGAAGTGGCGGTCCTTTGCCTTCCCCAGAATACGTAAGGCAGCCCGATCTGGGATCGAGGAGGGATTCTCCGGCATGGCCGGTACCCTCCTGGGGTATTTTCTGTTTAAGTTCCGCGTTCATAACATTTATTTTGACTCCTTACGAGAAAAGAGAGGATGGGATGGGAACCTTAGTTTGGGAAGGGTAGCTATAGATGTTTTATGCTTATATGTTTTGCGTTTCTCCATTAACAGGGTTTGTGTCTAGCTGTTATGACTGGTGGTTTCTTCCTTCCCGTAAGCCCCCCCACCACGTCAAGGTGGTTCCCTGGGGGGGTTATTATTATTATTATTATTATTATTATTATTATTATTATTATTATTATTATTATTATTATTATTATTATTATTATTATTATTATTATTATTATTATTATTATTATTATTATTTGTAGACGGGCAGGCAGTTGGAACAACTGATAATTGCCCGCATCCAGTTTCACTTGGTTAATTGTACAAAAAACAATTCAAAGTCCTAGAACAAAAGTTAACGTTAAATGAAAAATTCTAATTTAGATACCTATGTGTTTTAAGAAATTACTCATTAAAAAAAACTCTGTTTAGCGATAAATGCAACTTTTTGATTGTCTAAGCTCAAGCATAGTGTTCCTACATAAGGTCATTATTAATTTAAGAACAGTAATGGAATGGAAAAAGTTTTATTAACAAATTAGTTTAATACAATATACCCACCGTAGTGTATACCTACCATACGAGGGCATGTTCCATAAAATATCAAAATAATGTCAAATACAAGAATAAAAAGGAAGCGTACATTTTTGCTCTTTTAATGTCAACGTTATTCAAAAATATTATTGACTGAAAGTGTAAATACTTAATATTTCAACCAACTTTTGAATTGGGATCAAACTGTGAAATGAAATTACAACAACTCTACACTACAAGTACCTCCAGCTTTGTAGTACACATACCAAGGAGCCAATTTCTACCTTAATTCTTCGGCCAAAAGATGCTTTTTCAAGCAAACCTTTTATGGATTGTAATGCGGTTATTACCCTGAACAAAAAGAGCTGGCTGCATCAAGAATTGACCAGTTATCGATGCCCTTTGCTATACATAATAGTTTATTATATTATTAATAGTACTCCAAAAAGGTCACTCTACCCCTCAGGCCAGGGATGGCGAACCTTTATGGATTTACGTGCCATTTTGTCTAAAAAACGCGCCATAGACGCGCCATTAAATAATTTTGACGAATAATTTTGATTTTGACTGATTAATGGGAAACTAATTAACATCAACTCAAAAATGCATCTCTTTAAAAAAATGCACTACAAATATAATGATGAACGCGCGATCGTTCGTTACATTTCCTAGTGAAGTTTGTAATTTTCTCGATTGTTGCACGTGCCATCAATGTCACTCGTGCCACTGGTTTTCCATCCCTACCCTAGGCCATGTGTAGAACATATTTTTATTTTTTTAGTGTATCTCTGTGGAGCCCCTTAAGGCTGCCGTTACATCTAGCATTCCGTCTCGCTCGCACTAAATAATTGTAAAAATACTAGTTTATTTCGGACCATAAAATCCATATAACTTGACCTAACCTTAAAAATATAGATAAAAACTATAACTTAACTAATACTGAACATAATGAATCAATCAACGGATCAGTCAGTTAATTAATTACTTAATCAATCAACTAACCGATTACTCAACCAATATGCATCTTCTCAAAATGATGCCACATAGGGCAATCTGGCCTGTCAGCCAATACCTGTAGGATACCGCTGGCGCTGCCACCGACGTGGTCAATTAAGGACGCTACTCGTTTGCACATTATGGCATGAAAGCCGTCCGTGCGGGCCTCGGCAAACATGCCTGAGGCACAGCAGTGCCGCGGCAGCCTCAGCAGCATCCTGAAGATGTTGTTATAGTGTATGCGGAGAGCGCTGAGAGCCCGCTGGGTGCAGCTAGCCCACCGGCTGCAGGCGTAGAAGGATTGGCAATAGGCCCTGAAAAGGGTCACTTTTACCTTACCGCCACACTGAGCAAACCTGCAGACATGTTCCCCCGGACAGCCAGCGCCCTCCGTTCTCTCTCAATATCCACGTCGTCTGACAGGTCTTCAGTGGCCGAGGTACTTGAATTGACGGACCCGTTTCAGCTCCACGCCATTTAGACTAACGGGGGGCACTGTGGCCGCTTTATGTTTGCGGGGCTGAAACACCATCAACTCGCTGTTTTTTGATTTGTACCTTAGCCCGTGCTGGTCTGCATATTCCTCACACAATGTGATAAGCTTTCTCAAACCGCTGATTGAAGGGCTCAGCAGCACCATGTCGCTTAATGAGTATGGTCTGAAACTTTGGTAGATCTCACCAAATTATTAACTTTTATTAACACGAAAATATCCGAACGGATTTGGATTACATTACGTAAACTCACGCCTGTATCCCGGCTGGTCAGGCCGAGACCATGATTTGCCGCTTGCCACTATCCACTTGGATTCCACTTGAGTATAATTTAGGCACAAATCAAAATATTTTCTGAATTTGTAGAGGTGCCTGAGGCATTTATTTATGCTGTGGTGTATCTAAGTTGCCACAAAAGGCAGCTGACTCAGCGTTGTGCCGAGGAAGTAATCCCTCATATCTCAGCCCTTTCAATCGCCAATAAGAGATAGCCTGTGCCCTGGACGTTTGTACATATACACTGCTTATAAACACTAAGAGTGATATAATTTTTAGGGTTCCGTATTCAAAGGGGTAAGAGACCCTATTACTAAGACTTCACTGTCCGTCTGTCTGTCTGTCTGTCTGGCTGTCTGTCACCAGGCTGTATCTCATGATGAACCTTGATAGCTAGACATTTGAAATTTTCCCAGATGATGTATTTCTGTTGCCGCTATAACAAAACGTACTAAAATATCATAAAATAAATATTTAAGGGTGCTCCCATACAACAAAGGTTGTCTAAAGATAGCGCTTGCCATCTAGCGCCGATGTCATATCATTAAATGCCAATGTTAAACGCTTCTTGTTGGTTTCTGTAGATGGCGCTGTTCTTAATGTACCTAATCTATCTTGTCTCGGTCTTTGTCTAATGTTTTATAGATAATGGCACGGAACCGCCGGTGCACGGTGCGCGAGTCCGACTCGCACTTGGCCGGTTTTTGCAACTTAATCAAGCTACGGTCGAATTGGCAACAAAGGTGTGAAAGCCGAGCTGCTGTCGACTGTACCTTGTTTACTAGATAGCAGGCTAAATAGTAGCCAAAATTACATGATCTGTACTTTAGTAGTCAGTGGAAGAAATAAGAGGTCTAGCTTGATGGCTACAGAGTGACTGAGTAGAGTATCAAACAACAGACTATTGGACCAATAAATGTTTATGTCGTCACGACACAACACTGAATGTTGGGGACTGTCGAACGTAGGAGTAAAAATAGTATAATAATGCAGTATAATAATGAGAGAAGTGCCTTAGCTAAATTAACAATGACAATAAGTGGTTTGGTGTAAGTATTAACTGTCGGTTGGCTTAAGTTAGCTGCCGTCGGATTTAGTGGTCATAAGACATAGTTCAGTAGACTGTCAAAATTACTGAGATAAAAAATCGGTTTACAATTTATTTTTTGTTTATCTTAAACTGACAGATACAAATCTCGAACTAAAAACTTCAAGTGTGAACGTTTGACAACGCGACACCAGTTGTTAAAGCTAGACAAATTAAAATAAAGCCGGGTTTTGACGGTCTTAGTACGCTCGGACCGTGAGCGTGCATTTTTAGCTGACTATGACGATGCACTCGGCCCGAGCCGAGCGCGCTGGCCGTCGTTATAATCAACTAAAACTGTACGCACACGGTCCGAGGGTACTAAGACCGTCAAAACTCAACTTTCCCCTGGTTTCTTGTAGACTCGTTTGTCTACAGCTGTTAATAGCTGACAGTTGGCCGAAGTGCACACAAAAATACAACTGATGGGCTGTTAACAGTTTTTGAAAATATTTTAGTGTACGAGAAACGTTGGTTGTTTTCATTAGTCAACTGACTAAATTTTTACCTGAGAATTTGAGCTCTCTAGTATTAACCACACCCAAGCTATGAGGATTCGACGAATACGAAGAAGCGCTTCTAGAAAAGGTAGCTAATGCGTGTAGGGCCTTGGCGCGGGCATAAACCATGCCCCTAGATTCCCAAACACTTAGGCCGAAGTGCACCACTTTCTTGACTGTGGGTTAAACAGCATTCAACTAAAGTTCTTGATACAAAAGTCGATTTAAATAGCGACTTAAGTGACATTTAAAAAGTGGTGCAAGTCAACCTTACAGTTTTATTTATTATAAAAATTAAAAAGTCGATCCCACTCTTATTAAACAAAACACAATTAAAGCTGGTTTACCAGAGAATTCCTGGTATATAAACCGGCTTTAACTCTATATTAAGAGTGTTTTAGTGGGATAGACCTTTTATAAATGCCGTTTAATTTATCGAAAAATTCTACAAATCTTTGCGACAGACAATGGCAGGTTACACAATTATTAAAAAAAAGTTATTAACCAGAGTTTATTAATTAAAAAAAAGTTGTCGTAGTAATCGGCGCTTGGATCATGAATCAACGCAGAGTTGCGATCACAAGAAATTGATTGGAATGTTCCTTTTTAATAAACTGACAATTAATTCGTATCAAATCGATTAAACACGGTGAGCCATTATTAACATTGATTACAAAATAGGGTTGACTAATTCCGTTCTCGTTTAATAGTTTATCAACTGATTTATTTTAGGTACCGTGGGCAGCAAATTACATTTAAGTAGCCCGTAACGTACAATCCACAACTCATGAACCTTTACAGCCCGTACCCTGCTCTGTTACGTAAAGGGATTTGTTTTGTAAAATTCTGCTGCTAAGCCGTTTCACTGGCCGTTACGGCTTTGCAGCAAAACTTTGAAGGTTAATCAACTGTTGAGACAACAACACAATATTGTACGAGAACAAGCACGTTATAATAAGATATGAATTGTAATAGTTAACAGCGGTTATTGCACTAAAAGGGAAGAACTGACTCCTAAGATACGGGTCATCTTAGTTTAGGGGTCAGGACACTATGTAGCTTTGTAAAACTGTATTTACGCATTGAATGATGTAGGTACATATTGAATGTAGTTGAATTATAAAATACTTACTTACAATAACATTAGAGAGTCTTGTATGATATGATATAATAGGTCACACGCATTCAGCACTAGGGAGTCTTGTATGTATGAGTCACACGTGACCTAAATAAGATTTTCCTGACGGTAGGTATGTTGAATTTATCTTGCAATGGTGATGTAAGTAGTTTGTTGTAATTTGACGGTTCGTCTTTCTGAATTCAAAAAAGAAAGAGGTTCTTAATTCGTCCGTATATATATTTAAGTAAGTTCAGCGATAATCCATTACCACGTTGTCCGCTTTAATTAATTATTGTTAAAAAGGGGTCAGGTCAGGACTCAAGGGCGGTCCCATATAATGTTGGTTAAGATCTGTGGGTGGGGTCCATGAACACATCACCGAACTCAAGAAGAGTTCGTTTTGCATAATATTTATTGAAGTAGGTTCTTTTTTATTAAAAAAACGTTTTTCTACTTAAGTAAGTGTTTTCAATCTCATCGCGTGTGCCGTAAATAAGTACCTAAAGTATATCGGTTTTATTTATAAAAACACGATTACTTTGAACGCTGATTAAAATAGTCTGTGGTGGAGATTTTATAAGGAAAAGTCGTAACCACAGATTAAATAAACTGCCTCTTAGGTGTGCTTTATAGGAATCGTGTTTTTATACATAAGGCCGTAGTGTAAAGGTCGGTGTGCTATCGAGTTTATTACTACGGAAAAAAACTCATATCAAAAGCAAAAAAAACCTACATCGCAGAAAAGTTGAATTATTTTCCACCCCATTTTCACCTCATCATTTATTATCTGAAGTTAATTTGATAAATTTATTTAAATTAAATTTAGACGTGGTTTTCAAGTACGTAATCCAAAACTTCCCACTAGACAACATTTTTGATTCTCTTCCTTTTTTCACGATAAGTGCTCCGTTGTTGCATCTCTTTTCTTCTTGTAACTCGTTTATCGTACTTTCTCAAGGGCCTGTCGTGGCTCAGAGGTCCGTGGCCGGAGGATTTTAATGGGCTAACAAAAAAAGCTTGCGGCTGCGCGGGCGCACGACCTTGCCCAAGGACGATGGCTTAGCCACGCCTCTCTGCGGTTACGCGCCGCGGAGGATTTTTAGTGAAAATCCGGTATGAAGAGTTAAAGTTTGCTGTAATGGATGAGTTTATTTAAGTCTTTTGAGTTTATGGTAGATGATAATATACATTTTTACCATACATTTTCCCACAACTGGCGCAAAATTCTCTAACTGTGAAGGAAAACATCGTAAAGAAACCCTAGGCCTAGTTATCTCCCCGTGGATTAAGCTGACTAATGGCCAGTTTCTGAATTGAGAATTTCGCTAAGTAAATGGTTAACTATAGTGCTGTCTCTTCGAATTTCTCAGAAAAAAGCGTTACAGAACGTTACTTAAGTATTTACTTAGTGAAACTTTCAATTCAGAAACCGGCCCTAAGTTAAGAGGGTAGTATAGAGCTGTGTATAGATACTACGCCATCTAAAAAACTATTTACCTTTGTGTGCACAAAGGGAATTACGTCACACGAATTGCATGATTTTTGGAGACGTCATTAATATTTATTTTTCGTTAATTTTAATAAAGTTTGAGGAATTCTAAGTCACATCCCGCATTGACCGCAAATGGGACCAACAATACTTCCATTCGAAGCCAAAGCCATTTGTTCAAGTTATTTGTCGTGCGTTATATCTACATTTCTTAACAATTTACATTTCACGCCCTCAGTCTGAGATCATAGGATTTTTTGCATGGTCCTTTTAAAGATAAATATTTATTTATCATCCTGAACATTATCGCTTGACCGGTAAGTAGCCGAGTGGCAGGGTGAGCGGTATACAGGGTGAACAACCTGAATTCTGGCGGAGATTTACGTGGATAGTGCGCACGCGCCGCCTTATCGGCTGCATACCAAAGATACTGCCTAGCGGAGATACAGTTGGCAACACCGGATGTGGGTACAATAGTGGACAGTAAAAAAACCCTTCAGCTCTGCTGCAGATATGGATTAGATTAGATTACTTTATTCAATATAATAAAATTACATGATTATATTCAGAAGTCGCGGGTTCAAGTCCCGGCATGGGTGGAATTTTTAGCCTCTAAATAGGTTTTAATAAAATTACATGTCAATATCTTATGACATATGACATAGAATCGCTCGTAGCCCCGGCTGCCTGAGTGATCTTAAACGATCACGAAGGTTAAGCAACACAGGGCGCGTTCAGTGCATGGATGGGTCGCCGTCTATGCCTAATGCTAGTGGCATTTTTCCGAGCGGTTCCGTGCTTCGCAAGGCACGTTAAGCTGTTGGTGCCGGCTGCCGTCGATAGATGGCAGTCGTTAAGCCAAGTCAGAGGCCTTAGGGCGGCTTGACAACTTCTGACAGTAGACGAGCCACTAGTCTACAAGCCTCCACCAATCCGGACTTGGCCCCCGTGGTGGAGCATGGCCTATATCTTCCTCAGGGAAGAGACCCGTGCCCCTCGGTGGGGACATAATGGGTTGATGATGATGACGTACTTTGAAAGTCTAAATCCAATTTCTCTTATTATTTATGTGCCTCCTATCGGAGGTTGGCAACCAATTCGGCTACGTTGCTTTACGAGGCTGCCAATACAAATAATGAACTGGTATGGTAGTCTGTACAAACCACTGTCGTACGTTTTTCTCTAAAGTAAGATTTATAACAATTTTGTTTTTATAGTGAATAAAATATTTGAATTTATAACTTCCATCACGAATTACAAACGGAGTGCTTTGACTGCAGCCCCACTAAACCTTAGATCTAGGTTGCTAAGAACTGTACAGGAGGTGGAAATTTTCGTAGATTGTTTTAAACGATAAGTGGGGAACAATTTAACGGGGCCTTAGCAAGTTGGCAGCTTAGTATTAAGTAGCCCGATTCAGTGTCTTGAAAATCGCTATTAAGTTAAGTAGGTATCATTCGACGCAGAGGAAAAGGCGCCTTGTCTTAACGTGACAAAAGTCATAATGCTATGAAGTGTGTTTTGTTTAATTCGGCTGGACTTTCTTGACTCATCAGAAATTAAGTTTATTATCTCGCAAACTTCAGCGTTTGAAATCGCCCAAACGCTAAAGGGCATCCTCTGAGAGAAGGCCTGTGCCCTGCAGTGGAACGTATACATATAGACTACAAAGTTATGCATGTAATGCAATTAACAAATCTGTAACATTTTATGTAACACAATGTAAATTGGCCATTCATTAGAATCCAAATGTGTAATAGTTACAATTTCATTGACTCTCCAAGTGGGCGCGAAAAAAAATGGCTGCACATAAACATTGTACCGTTGACAACATTAGGAAGTCCTGCACTGCTTAATACTCACACTCATTCTTATGTAGACACCGATAAGACCTATCTCAGTTTAACTTTACAGTCACGAAAGGCACGATTACAGAGTCAACTGTGCGTGAAAAAGACCAGTCCAGCTTGACACTTCGTTTGCTGTCAAATAACTTTTACTGTTATCGAAATATGGTCGAGTCTGATTAGACATGAAAGTCGGGTGAAGTTGGCCGATTTTATTGTTTACAATAATACTTAACGCTCTGATTATCAAAGAGAAAATAGAAAAAAATAGAAGAACGTAGTGGAATTTCTTTCTCCTTTTTCGTAGACTAGAGAATTGACATTACTAATAGGTACCTTATATCGGGGTCAGTCAACTTTTTGTCTTTTGTGTAAAATTTTCAAAAATGCTTTCACCAACACACATCAAAATCTAGCGTGGAGACCAATTGATAACTATTTTGTTTTATCGATGCAACCACTACTTTTAATAAAGTTACTTTCTCACCTGTGCCATTATGTTTTCGGTTATTTAAATAAACACTCTTTTATCTCATCTCACATGTACAGGACGTATTTCAATGTAACAACCTTATATCTCATGTTTGACAAATAAATAATCTTTATCTTTATCTTTATCTCACTTACGTCGAGATCTCAATATTCTTACAAGAAATAAACAGTAGAAATGAGGTCCCTGACAAGTATGTCTGGTGTGACTTTGAATGACAGGATACGCAATAGTGTGATTAGAGAACGTTGTGGACTGAAAGAGGATGTAGGGACAGGAATTGAAAGGAATTTTGCGTTGGTTTGGACATGTGGAGAGGAAGAAAGACTGACGAAACAAATATATCGAGTGAATGTGGGTGGAAGGGCCGGTATGAGACATCCCAGGTGGACATACTTCGACCTAATAGGGGATGTATAAAGGGCAAGATAACAAGTACTCGAAACCGGCGCGCGTGCATGCAACGACTAATGAAATGAATGTTGAGGATTCGAAAGTGATCTGTCAGGTTCATCGCAAGTGGCAGTCCCTGGTCTCTGTCTACCCCTCTGGGATACAGGCGTGAGTTGAAAATTGAAACAATTGAAAATTTATAGTAACTCTAAGATTTTTTCTCCTTTAAGCGACTTAAGAATGTTTAGTTTATGACATCGGAATTCAGGGATCTCGCTTTGACATTCTTCTTATGAAATTCCGATGTCATAAACTAAACATTCCTAAGTCGCTTAAAGGAGAAAAAAATACATTCTTACATGTTTTTAATTATTGTATAACGTAGCAAACCTATGCTAAGCATAAGCATCCCTATGCACGACCCAGTGCTGGGCACAGACCTACCAGGGAGATACTTTTGGCATAATCACCACTCGTGCCCACCGCGGATTGGCGATTTGGAGCACTGAGGGACAGAACATCTCATGCAGTCAGGATTCATTAACGCCTGTGCAGACGAGGTACTGATCCCGGGTACATTTTTGTTCATCAAAGTAGATCTCTTATAAATTGTATCGAATAACGCACACAAAGAACTAAAAGTACCCCGCGCAAAAAGTCCCCCCAAATTACCGAAAACACCGAGAGACTGAACCTTTCTTTCTTTCTTTCTTTCTCTCTCTCTCTCTCTTTCCTTCTTTCTTTCTTTGCCTAGGGTACTGTACGGCCACGTAGTTATACTTCTGTCCGAAACGCATTGTGCGTGTGCGTGCGCCCGCGCAGTTTCGAGAATTATCGAGACATTTTTTTCCAGCACACTGGATGCTGTCGGAAACAGTACGAGATTGATCACAATAAAGATGCCTAATTGGCCAAGTCTAGAAGATTTATAGTTAGAAACTATAAATACCTTATGACAAGTCGCTTGGTCGTGCCGAATCAAAATAACATACATAGCGGTCTGTTAAGATTCCTTGGCTGAAAGTTGCATTCAAATTGGCTGAGCCCCGCTTGGAATCGCTGGGATCGTTCCATATTGTTACGTAAAGAGGGATACTTTACTAATTAACAGTATGTTTTAATTTGTTTTGTTAATCTCAAAGCAAAGGACCGGATGGATTGGCGTGAAACTGAAGAGGCCTATGCCCAACTGAGGGCTCTGTTTATATGCTGGTTAAATAGATTTCATAGATAGAATTTTAATTAAATAAAAAATTAAAACCGACTACGAAACACTACAGCACAAAAAAATTAGAAATAACTTAAAAGAATACCTTTCAATTACAAGTACATATACATGCTTATTAGAAGTACGAGTATGTATACCACTCTCTAACGGTATTATTTCATTTCATTTCATATACGCGTCGAATTGAGAACCTCCTCCTTTTTTGAAGTCGGTTAAAAAGTGGCGGACTGATAGTTGTGCAGTGGATTGACGAGTTTCTTTATATTCGTGAGGTCCTAGGTTCGAATGGTTCGAATGCCGGCATATAAAATACAGTCAACAGCCTCAATATTTACATTTTAGTTGCAAATTCATTCGCAGCACAACTGAGTAGAGTGCCTGCATTCAAGGTCGATATGCTATCGACCGACTTTGTTTTCTATGTTACGAACTGGTACACCGGGTTTCTAATTTTGGTTTTAAAAAAAAAACTTTATTTTACACACAACTTTTAATACGTTACAAAAATAAAACAGTGATCGAAAATAGTAAGTAAAATAGAAAGCAGGACTTCTGCCCTGTGTGTGTCGCGCACGGTGTTCTGAGTTAGACTGACGGAAAAGACCAGCCTCTAGATGTGGCTCTAACCTGGGAGTGCTGATAGGGCTTACATGCCCAGGATATAACAGTACGACATTATATTTCAATGTGTCGTGTGCTGGGTTGGCAAATGGCTTAAAACACTTGTTTTTAATACAAAGTGTTTTTAAGCACCTATTTTTAAACTATTTAAGATACGTGTTTCAAATTGTTTCAAAAGGTTTTTTTAAACAGTATTTATAGCTTCGTTGGCCTAGGGCTTAACACGCTCGACTACCAAAACGGAAGTCGTGGGTTCGATTCTCACCACTTGATTTGTACAAACGGCCTCAGTGTGGGTGTATTTCAATGTTTGTGATGTCCTTGCCTGGCACAGACATAGCACAGGGTATTCTACATAAGCAGCCTATATACGTCCCACTCTAGGGCACAGGCCTTCTCACAGGGTGAGAGTAGTCTCAAAGAGAGAGGTAGGGTATCCTATCCTGGACAATTGAAATGCTATGTGTTCTCACATCATAGTACACATCTACACATCAACCAATCAGAACGTACCTATTCGTCCACTCCAAGGCAAGCCGCTTCTTTCCGTCCTCGGTCATCTTCATCCAGCCAGCGCCAGCAACCAATGGCAACCGTGTTTGTGTGAATAGAGTATTTTCCATCTATCTACATTCATCATCAGCATCATCATCATTCAGCCACAAGAAGTCCTCTGCTGGACATAGGCCTCCCCCATGGATTTCCAAAAAGACCGGTTGGAAGCGGCTTGCATCCAGCGTCTTCTACATTCGTTGTAGCAACAATAGAAAGGTTTCGTGGGAAAGTATTTTTTTCATCTGTAATATTATACTTCTATGATATTGCAGCTGAAATTGTACCCTGGTCATTATGCAAATGACACTCCGACTAGACGCTCCGTTTTAACGTAGGTAGTTTCTTATGAAAGACACTTACCGATGTTGTTTGATTTGTTTTTATCGCTACATCGTGATGTAAGATACTGTTTGATCGATCCGTACTACACCGTGTCAAAATATTGACCAGACCCTTCAAATCATCTTGATATTACACTGCAAGCAAACAAATCGAACGATAACGCCGCCATCTTGGATTATGCAACGCTCTATTCCGAATTCGAAATTCAAATTAGAACTTTATCTTTTGCATTACGATTACGATAAAATATAAATAATATGACCTTTTTAGTACTTGAAGAACGGCTTCTGATATCCTTCTGATTTTGTTTTAATATAGGCTCTATTTGTTTGCATTTACGGTCGGGTTTAGTTGAGGTTTAAGAGTGAAAGTTGTGATGAACAGAGCGGTAGAATTGCTAGGGAGGTAAAAGGTCATACCCATACCGGGCGGAAAAACACTCCGAAAGGACAAATCACCAAGTGATTGATCGGTTTATGTGCGTGAAATAGATCAAATGTCCCTATTTCAAAAAAGCATACAGTCGACAACACTTCAACTTCTACAAGTTTTAAAAGAAATCTTAACACGATTTTTTATTAGTTTGATTTTCCGGTCGCCGGACCTTTTAGTCACCCCCTTAAAGTATTTATTTATTATTTTTAGGCTTACTCTTTAACCTATTTTACCAAGAAGCAAATAAGTGAATAAAGTATTATTAAACACTGAATTTGCACGGATACTTACTCGTCATTTTTTAAGGTTAACACGAGCACAAGACTTAATTTGCACGGTTATTTACTCGTTTATTTTTTCATTTTAAAATTTTCCGACGTTTCGGTACTTTTGCAAGTGCCGTGGTCTTGGTAGGCTGCGGTGACAGGCGTCTTTTTAAAAGCATTGACTGTTTGTTTACTACCGTCAGCAAAAAAAATATATTAATTATAATGAATATTTTTGAGTTTATATAAAATTATTGTTTTGCCAGTTTAGAAATTAAAAATTTGCCAAAATATTTTTGGAACGTTTTCCCGAGGGTAGTAAACTAACAGTTGGTGCTTTCAAAAATACGCTTGTCACCTCAGTCTACCGAGACCACGGCACTTGCAAAAGTATCGAAACGTCGGAAAATTTTAAAATGAACAAATAAACGAGTAAATATCCGTGCAAATTCAGTCTTGTGCTCGTGTTAACCTTAGAAAATACTAAAGTATTATTATTAAAGTAACCGAGTAGATTGGTTTCCCTTTCGATATCTTATGATTTTTATTTGACTAAGTGACTTTAGTGCCTGGGATAGCCAACGTGAACCTTTTATGCCTCTCCAGCAAGAGGTAAAAGGTTCTGATAATAGTCTTCCCGGCTGGGTTTAATGCAAATTATCGTGGCAGCGTTGACCCGGTGGGCGTTGGCTGCTTACATAAGTGACATGTTTACTATATTTGTGATCTTGATGTTTCTTTATAAAGACTGGGATTAGTTTTGGATACCGATACAGTGTTTTATTTAATACGATATGATTGACATCTTTAATCTTCCCCTCAGTACCCCTTCTCACCACTCTGGTTTTGTCTCAAACTAGTTTTCTGTCACTGCTGTTCGTCTCTGGGACGCCCTTCCTGAAAGCATCCGTAAAGCCACCAGTCGGCATGCTCTCAAAGCTTTCGTCCGTTATCCCGATCCTCCCTGATCCTCCCCACGAGGAAGATCTCAGCTTTGTACGTGTACCATCTCTCACTATATTTTTTTTATTCCACATTATAATTTTTTTTATATTTGTTGTTATAGTTTATAGCTTTATGTAGGTATCGTATTTATATTATGTCCACTTCTGTTGTTTTATTTCAAAACTTATTTATATAATTTACCTTTTTCACACTTCCGTATGCCTATCAGTTATTCTCTTTCCCTCCTTGTAGTGTTAAGTCCGCCACTCTGCCATTGTAATATTTACTTATGTGCAATAAACGCATTAATAATATATCATATGAGATAAGAGCTACTATGAGTTACAGATTATCGCCTACCTGTTGGTATTTAATTTCATTGAGCTTTAGTCTACATTGTAAACAAACCAATGATAGAAATCATTATAATACGGGAAGCAATAGTGTCTATTATTATATTATAGATAAATAAATAAACTCACGCCTGCATCCCAGAGGGGTAGGTAGAGACCAGAGACTGCTACTATATTATATTTTAATATAGTTTTTTTGGCTTTGATAGCTTAAAAAAAAATGTTTACATCCAAACCAAAAATGAATGAAACTAAAAGATAGAAACTTTCAAAAAGTTACATAAAATTATATGATTTTATTCTGATTTATACCGCACCGCCTTTGTATTCAAGCTGATAATTAAATTGGCTACCGTTTTAAACGTTTGCATTAGACTCTAATTATATTTGGCCAACATTTTGTCACAAACTAAGAAGGTACAGAATGCGCAATCTCAAAAAGGAAAAAAATGCTATTTGCTTTGTGATTAATGAAACTTAAAAGTGTCGACTTAAAGCGATATGTTATGCGTTACCATTTGGAGAAGCTTTCGCCATTTGGCAATTTTTTTTTATGTAAAATTTCCCATATTTTCTAAAGTTTAAGAACAAAACTTGAAAAACTCCGAGTTACATACTTATTAATAAAACTCATAAGCAGTAAATTATGCGCCACTATTTTGGACAATTTTTAATCATTCGGAATAAAAAGTTTTTTTTTAATAATTAAAAATTTATCAAACAAATTTTTAAAGTCGTAGAACAAAAGTTGTCGTTGAATGACGAACTCTATCGGACGTGTTTTGTGAATGTGCCAGAGCGGCATCTAGCCGAGAGGAATGCCGAGACATCGTGAGGCACGCAACATCAGCCTACAACAAAGCCTCCTCATGAGGACCACGATCGCTCTATACCGACCAAGGAGAAGAGATCGGACATGTTTCAGGAATTGCATTTATACAGTAAACTATACAGTATACACAGTCCAGCAGGAAGCCACCAGTATCAGGACAAATATGAATGAGGTTTAATTGAAGGTGCAAATTCGGCCGCTCTGGAAGTTTCGGGAGTCCCATATCCCTAATGAGGTATAACAAGAACGGATGATACACAGCTTTGGAACGGTCCTTCTGATTCAATCTGCAATTTCTCAGTAGTTTCGCCACAGAAGTAAAACGGCAGTCCGATAAACCAACAAGCGATTTTGCATGTCTGATTACACACGTTGCCATTAAATGTGTGACGTAACGTCTGATGTTCAAACTTAACTGCGGTTTGATAATGATCGTTTGTAGCGTAACATTTGCACGCACTTCTGTAACGTAACAAATATATCAGCAAATTTTATATATTATCATTTGTTTCAAGTGTGATTAGATAACGTTGTGGACTGAAAGAGGATGTAGTGACTTGGTTTGAAAAATAATGTTGCATTGGTTTGGACATAATATGCATAGGATGAAGGAAGAAAGATTGACGAAACAAATATATCGGTCGAATCTGCGTGGAAAGTGAAAGAGTTTGTCAGAGTGGTTTCAAGTGACCAGCCCTGGTATCTGCCTACCCCTTTGGCATACTATCATGAAGTCGTCGAGAAATTGATAATAGGGGATAATGATATTTCAATGAATGAAATGTAAGAATGAGAAAACAATTTGATATAAAATTTTAGCTTTCCGTATTTTTGTTTGTTTACATGAAGACAAAAGCCGAATAAAATGAAATACACCTTAGATCTAATTTTCCCACAACGACTTCTTTTGAAATTCAAAAATGAAGCAAAGAATTTGCAGCACTATGTGTAGGTGTGTAGGTACATTGCTACAAAAGTTACGTGTAAGCATTTAGACATAAGCTTTAAGCAATAGTAAGTACCGTCGACAGTAGAACGACTTTCAGAATTTATTTCAGTCAGTGTAAACAAAATATGTTTTAATGTTACAATAGTCAGGAAAATTACGATGAAATTATGATATTTCCTGAATTAACTTCCTGACCAAACCAGATAACAAATAAACATACTAATATACCATACACCATAAACATACAAATAGAGATTGTCCGTGTGGCGCCGGATTAAGAATAGCATCACTCCATTTCCTTCCGTGGATGTCGTAGAAGGCGACTAAGAAAATAAATTACCAGGAGACGGGCAGCAGCGTCTTCCTGAGATTCCAACCACATACTGCGATCGCCAACCCACCTGCCAAGCGTGGTGATTATGGCAAAACCCTTCATGGTTATTAAAACCACGAGGGAGGCCTGTGTCCTGCAGTGGGCGTCAGGTGGCTGATGATGATGATGATATTAATAGACGGTTTTCCGGTACCAGAAAAAGGTAACGTTACTTAAAAGGTATGAACAGGACACGTGTATCGTGAGGAGGATGGTATAGGTGGAGCCGCACAGTCCTGTTATGGAGACCGCTCACAGGAGCACGAATTGTAGGCAGACCGCCTGCACGATGGTCTGGTGACATCAGGGCTACAGACTGATCGCGATGGAGGACTCATGAAGAGGCATACGTCAAACAGTGGAGAAACAAATGCTGAAGAAGAAGAAGAAAAGACGAGAATAATGCATCATCAGCCATTTGACGCCCACTGCAGGACATATGGTTTTTAACCATAAAGGGTTTGGCCAAAATCGCCACGCTTGGCAGGCGGGTTGGTGATCGCAGTATGCGGTTGGAATCTCAGGGAGACGCTGCTGCCCGTCTCCTGGTAATTTATTTTATTTCCTTAGTCGCCTTTTACGACATCCACGGAAGAAAATGGAGTGACGCTATTCTTAATCCGGCGCCACACGGAATAATTATGGACGATTTTCCAATAACAATATGAAGGTCATTGTACTGTTGACTGTACCTGAAAATGTGAGCTTCTATCTCGCTAACAATAGGTTACGATCTGAGATGCGTAGGCGCAGACGTTTGCAAACTGCAACGTCTGTGTATAAATTATTAATTTAATATTCAATATTCATAGCGCGCGGTGTAGGGTTACGTAGGTACACACGACAACACGCCAATCCTTGAGCTGATAATTTGAAATAAACTACGCCTTTGGGATTGTTTGGTTTGAGTATATGATCAGAAAGATGTCGTGTGCCTATTGTCGACTGAGTTGATCTTACCTCTGGAGATTGGCAGTGTAAAGATCGATGGGCAGTCGTGTGTACTGTTGTCTGCTATGCATCCATAATTCATATATAACAGATAATAATATTGTTCAGTTGACAGTACATAAACCTATACAGTTTCAAACGAATTAACATTTAGTTACTTAAACCTAGCAAAGAGTGTATGTATCTACGAGTATAGGTAGTAGTTCTACCCATAAATTCAAGTAAGGTTTATAAAGGCTGACCTGCGCCACAATCTTAAATGTGACTTAAGCAGCCTTTAAGCAAAATTCATCCTACCAAATTCAATTTAAATGTGCGCTTAAGTGTCATTAAACAAATGGTGCAAGTCGGCCGAACATATTTAGCTTGAACTGAGCCTGAGGCTTCGTAGTTCTAGTATCTAGTTTATCTAGTTCTACTATCTATGTAAATTTACAAGGTATTTTTAACCGTCTTCGAAGAACTGATAACCGATGGGGTAGACGAGTTTTTGAGTGGAGACCGCGGATCGGTAAACGTAGTGTAGGACGTCCTCAGACTCGGTGGAGCGATGATCTTCGCAAGGCGGCTGGCAAGAGCTAGATGAGAGTAGCCGAGGACCGTGCTCAGTGGCGTGCAATAGGAGAGGCCTATGTCCAGCAGTGGACAAGCATAGGCTGATGATGATGATGATAAAACCTGATGACGTTGTCCGATTTCATTGATTTTATTATTGTTAGAAACGGGGTTAACTCAGAGATGGTCCTGTATAAATGTGGTTAAGAACTGTTAACAGAATCCATGAGAAAATAATCAAACCCTTCAATTTACAAAGGCATCTTCACGGCATTACCGCACAACCATAACCCTAACCACAACCATACCGCCATAAATAATACAGTCAGCGCCACCTAGCGTCAAACCTCAAAACTACACTGTCTGTTTGCTGCGCATTTTTAAAGCGGTTTTTTGTCTTTGTCGACTTGTATACCTTACAATTCAGTACGATCCAAAACCCGTTCGAGCAACAATAACAATCACCATGAACCTGTACTTTAAGCCATCAATTTAGACTACTTAAGACCGTTATAACAAACACTGAAAGCGATTGTTCATCTTATCGGCGCAGGCGCACTCATTTCGGCTAAATAACGCTCTGATCGCGGGACACTGTGGCAGGGTATTCTCTTCCTAACGGCTAACGTGAAGAAAATAATAGTGTGGAAACCTGAAGGGCTGGGGTGTTCACAGACCTTAGCGCTTGAAATGGTGGGCATTTAGCCCATAATCTTTATCTCTCTCTCTCTATCTGGGATGAGTATGCCCTGCCGCGCCGTATTTAAAAAAAATACTAGTAGAAGAATTAATTTGGTTTTTGTAATTAATTACAACTGTAATACATAATTTATGCTCTGCATCCCAAATAGGGGATGTATTAGCAAAGGGCAAGATAAAAAGGACCCGAAACCGGCGTGCGTGCATGCAACGACTAATTAATGTTGAGGAAGCGAAAGTGATCTGTCAGGATCCTAGCAAGTGGCATTCCCTGGTCTCTGCCTACCCCTCTGGGATAGTGAGTTTATGTATGTATGTATGTATGTATGTATGTATGTATGTATGTATGTATGTATGTATGTATGTATGTATGTATGTTACAACTGTTTCATAGATTTCCCTGATCCGGTAATCAAACCTAACCTATGTGGAAAAATTAACACCATGTACTTATTTTTATCACATCATGGGAAACATGGCATGTTACATCAAGTACAAACTTTTAGGTATATTTAAATTCTCACGGCCTTATTTATAAAAACACAATTTCTCTAAGGCACTCCTCAGAGGCAGTTTATTTAATCTGTGGTTGCGTGTTTCCCATGTAAAATCTCCACCACACACCGTTTACTTATCAAGTGTTTTAATTAATGGTGTTTTTAGAAATAAGACCGTCATCTTTTAAACAGATAACAGTTTTCTCGACTTTTCTGTACTTCTTAGGCCGGGTCTCCTACGCGTGTTTTGTAAAGGGTGGTTAAATTTCAAGGGCCGATGTTGATTTTGAATAAAACACAAACTATTTAGGAAATTATTGTAATTATATTTTATTATGATATATTGGTATTACTCAATTATGTATGGAACAAAATATCGGCCAAATGGGCGCCGCGACCACGGCGGCACACCTCCATCCGATGGTCCAAATTTTCGATGACCCTGAGGCATAATGGAGGTTCTATGCCGTTAATGTGCCGAATTATCTCATCCTTTAGTTTAGCTCTTGAATTGTTGCTGGCTTATCGACGTACACCTTTTCTTTCAAATAACCCCAAAGAAAAAAGTCCAACGGTGTCAAATCACATGATTTTGGCGGCCAATTGACATCGCCATTACGTGAGATAACACGGCCATTGAATTTGTTGCGCAAAAGAGCCATTGTTTCGTTAGCTGTGTGGCAAGTGGCACCGTCCTGCTGAAACCACATATCGTCCACATCCATATCTTCCAATTCGGGCCATAAAAAGTTCGTTATCATCTCACGATAGCGAACACCATTCACAGTAACTGCCTGACCGGCGGCAGCAATATTTTCTGCAGTACGAGCTGTACGAGCATGCACTGGTGTTCTCACATCTTCTACAGACCCGGTTTGCTCGAATTTTTCCACGATTTTTGCGATTGTACGCGCATTTGGACGATCAAATTGACCAAAAAAATCACGAAGTGCACGATATGCATTTTGATTTGAACGCCCATTTTCATAATAAGTCTGGATAACTTTAACACGTTGTTGGATTGTGTATCTCTCCATGGTTCAAATTTAGTAAGTCTGAAATAGAGAAATGTCAAATAAAATTCGGAAAAAAACTTGGCGTTTAGGTGTGGTTCACATTCAACATCGGCCCTTACAATTTAACCACCCGTTATGAAACAATCCAATAATAATAACTTCCACATAATGCAATCACTTCACCTGGTCCCAAACTAGGATACCCTGTGCTATGGTAACCAGGCAAGGACGTGACAAACATGAAAATGGCAATTTCTTCAGTGCGCAAAACATAATTTTTAATTCGCTTACTTTTAACGAAAATCTCTTGCGCATGGAAAACAGATGGTTTGGTTTTGGTGCACCATACCCTTGATGAGATAAGTCTCATAGCTAGACAATGGGTCGTTTTTTGCTCTCTTCCGAATTGATTCCGGTCAGTTAAGCTTGCGTTTCAGAATCCGTTAGCGAATTAGATGCAATCTTGGGGAGAATAAAGGTCCGTAAAAGTTCCGTAGTATGTCAAATTGGCACTAGATCTCTACGTCCATTGTCGTGGTCATGCTCAAAGCTGGTATTTCAAGGTACAAGGATAAAAAATATAGACAAAACGACAGATATAGATAGAAAGTATAAACAAAACAACTTTCTATTGTAGCTAAAATATTTAGTATACCTACTTAAAATGAGGTCACGAAAACAAACTTTAAAAAAAATATCTCCAAAACATTAAAAATACTAAATCCTTCTGATTATCCGCTTTCCCCGGAAGGGTTTCCCAAAACGGGTATTTGCTATAACCGGGTAGGTTGACATCATCATCAACCCATTATGTCCCCACCGAGGGGCACGGGTCTCTTCCCTGAGGAAGGTATAGGCCATACTCCACCACGGGGGCCAAGTCCGGATTGGTGGAGGCTTGTAGACTAGTGGCTCGTCTACTGTCAGAAGTTGTCAAGCCGCCCTAAGGCCTCTGACTTGGCTTAACGACTGCCATCTATCGACGGCAGCCGGCACCAACAGCTTAACGTGCCTTGCGAAGCACGGAACCGCTCGAAAAAATGCCACTAGCGTTAGGCATAGACGGGTTGACATAATGTGATTAAATTACTGAAAAGCACCCGAAACCGGCGTTCCAGCATGCAACTACTAATGAATGTTGATGAAGCGAGGACATTTGTCAGGATTGTGGCAAGTGGCAGACCCTGGTGTCTGCCTACCCCTCCGGGATACAAGTGTGAGTTTATGTTATGCTACGTTTTAAAATTACTGAAACTAAATAAAACTTTTACGGTTTGTCTTATTCGTGGTATAAATCGCAAGAGCCAGAGGGTGGGGCGGTATAGCCCGAGTGGGCGGCAAACAGTGGTTGCGTTGCGTATGGCCTAGGACCGTAAGAAGTGATGTGACCATAAAGAGGCCTATAACCAGCAGTGAGTGTTAACGAGTGGTTTTTGATGATGATGACCGAAATCATGGTCATCATCATCATTCAGCTACAAGAAGTCCACTGCTGGACATAGGCCTCCTCTATGGATTTCCAAAAAGACCGGTTGGAAGCGGCCCACATCCAGCGTCTTCCTGCCACTTGGATGAGGTCATCTGTCCATCTTGTGGTTGGTCGTCCTACGCTGCGCTTGCCGATATTTGGTCTCCATTCGAGAACTTTTCGGCCCCATCGGCCATCAGTTCTCCGTGCTATGTACCCCGCCCACTGCCACTTCAACTTACTAATCTGCTGGGCTATGTCGACGACTTTCGAATCGAAATCATGGTCAGTTTCTTGCATTTCTCTATCAATTTAAATCGAGGATATCCTTTCCAGGATGCAGGAGTGCGTTACCATACTGTATTTATCAATAAGATAAGGTAAGAATATTCTTTATTGCACACAAGAAACAAGAGACATAAGTAAAAGTTACAATGAAAAAGTAAAATTGGCGGCCTTATTCCTAACAGCAATTTCTTTCAGACAACCTTGTGACAAAAATATTGCCGAAGGAGAAAGAGAGACGGGTAGTGGGTGCAAATACGAATAATACATTCTTACTTATACTTAATTATAAACGTACATAAATCTTATTTAAATAACTGTTCTAAACTGCTAAATATTTAAGTTATAATACATATATGTAAGAGGAAGATATAAGGAGTATAATATACCTACATAGAAAGGAACAGTAATCATACACTGATAAAAAACTTATCAATTTGGATAATACACGATTTTCTGTCTTTCTCTCGAGTAACTGCGCTGAAATATCAGGAACACAAATAAATAAATAAACCGTGTGTAGAATACCGTTGGTGACAGTAATGAAATGATAGAATGCAAAGCATTGAAACAATACGAATCCAACTTTATGCCCTTACAATACGAACTGTCTAAAGTGTAAAGTTTCATTTGCTCTAAAATTAACATTTTTTTTGTTAGTACCTACATCAATAAAGCATTGATTCCGACCCTACTAGTGAACTCTAGATAGCGTTGTTCTAGTTGGCACTTTAAGTATAAAGTCTAGAGCCATCGTTTGATCGAATCGTTAATCAAAATAATCATCGACAAGGCACTGGTTGGTGAAATTGCAAACGGGCGTACGAAACGCGGCGTTTCTTTCTGCAAAGCCCTTATTTATATAAAAACTTCTGTATTCGAACTTGAGTTATTTATGTATTTTTATTTATTTATTAGCCAAATTTTATGGTTGACAAAGTATCATCATCATCATCATCAGCCTATGCTTGTCCACTGCTGGACATAGGCCTCTCCTATTGCACGCCACTGAGCACGGTCCTCAGCTATTCTCATCCAGCTCTTGCCAAAGTATAAAATAATCTTATCTTTAAATGGGTTTACAACGTGAACCGTATGTTCCGCACGAATTTTTTCTTTAGGCTGTAGAAATTAATGGCCTACAAAAAGCTTCTTCCGGAGATCGATGCACCTACCGAGAAAAGATACCCCAACAGCCGCGGTTGGTGAAATCCGGTTTGATCTCGGAGCGATATGACGAACGATGTGACTGTTCAGCTTTTTGTACAAAAACTCTGCGTGTCTTATGCTCATTTATTTAATCCCAAAGCATTATCTCAGTGACGGGGAGTTAAGGTCCAATCAAATCTTGTCGTGACATGATAGCCAATCTTACTGTTTGTATAAATTACTGC
Source organism: Yponomeuta malinellus (assembly GCA_947308005.1). NCBI lineage: Eukaryota > Metazoa > Arthropoda > Insecta > Lepidoptera > Yponomeutidae > Yponomeuta > Yponomeuta malinellus. The sequence goes on from OX371017.1 coordinate 10,741,901, forward strand.
GTTTCCATCGCCAGTCGTTGCAGCCCAAGTAGCGCTCCCACCGCCAATTTATCTAGCCTCAAAATTTTATCTCAGTCACGGGGAAACCGGATCTCGGCGCGCCATGGCGGACAATCTTACCGTTTGATGTTTATACAAAACGCTGCGTTTCTACCGTCCGTTTGTCCGCCCCCGAAGCGTTATCTCAGTCAGGGGGCGGTAAGGTCCGATCGTTCCTCGCCACGCCATGACGGCCGCGCTCTGTTTCCGATGGCGATGGCCGAGAGACGCCAGTGTCGCAGCCTTCGCCTAGCTTTGCCATCGCCTCTTCGTTGATAGTCATAGTCATTGCCTTAGTGGTGTAGTGGTTAAGTGATTGACTGCCTACGTTACGGGTTTAGGGTTTGGGTCTACGTACGTGGAATTGGCACCACCTCTTTGTTGATAATCGTTGCCTTGTTGGTGTACCGGCTAAGTGCTTGTTTACCTACCTACGCTGTGCTCTAGGTGCTTCTAGGTTTGAGCCTACGTGTAAGACTGACAGTTAATTAAGGGGCTAAAATTATAATCTTTTTTTACAGATTGTTTTTGCAAAAAGTGTCAAACCAATCTCTCAATCGTGTTAATAGTGATTTCTAGGATCGATGGCCATTATAGGTGCAAAAAGCGATGTATTTAACGAAAATGTATTTAACACTGCTCCCCAAGACAGAAAGACAGAAAGAAGTACCTCAAGGTGTCTTCGGCCATCCTCGTCCAGCCAGCAATCTACTTCAAATCGTCGATCCAACAAACTATTAAAACTATTTTACCGCTTTATTATCCTAGTTATAAAACGGCGTCAACTGTTACGGTTATAGCGCCATTAAGTCCAGTAGCGGTGCTGGCTGTGCTATGTGCATTGTTACTGCAATGTTATGCGTTGAAGGAAGAGAAACCCACACATACTGTGCCTACACTGATTGGCTCCTCGTAACGTTCTTGATGATTTATGATTGCCTAGTACCTATGGCTTGCACTCTTTATTGCAGCCTTCCGATTTATCACTCCTATACTCTTCACTGGACAGGAGTTACCAAGTTGTAAACGAAGAAACCGTCAACAGTTTCTTAACAGATTGGTTGCGTGCAAGTAATGTAGGTTAATGCGTGCTTATCGAAATAAAATAATTTGAAGAGAATCGCAGTGAACATTACTTTTTCGACCTTAGTACTAAGAGTCAAATTAAATAATTTACTATTCATAATAGTGTTACAGGAAATAACAAAAATAAATTAATTTACTTACAGAGTAAATAACAGTAGTTACTGGGACTTTAGCATCATAAGCAGCCTATATACGTCCTAATGTAGGGCACAGGCCTTCTCTCAGAGAGCGAGAGAGAGAGAGAGAGAGAGAGAGAGTATGGGCTTAATCATCACGCGTGCCCACCGCTGATTATATAATGGGACTATATAATATATAGTGTCTCATAACATCTCATTCATGGTTGAGTGATTGATATAAAAAATACAATTTTTTTATCAAGTATTTACTTTACATCTTTATAAATTAAATGCTGTTCGCTGTCAGCGCATCACTTGAAAAGTTATAGTCCAAATAAAGTTTATTAAAGAAGGGAAGGAAAGAAAAATATATAAAGTTTCCTGGAAAATTGGAAATTTCGCAGGCGGGATGAGTTTGCACTAGACAGCTAAGAGCAATTTTATTTTTAATTACTAATTTGACCAAACTAACGTCACATCTCGATTCCCCCGCTAATGAGATCCGAAACACGTCTATGCAAAGTCGAGGTATTTGTCGAGCACGACGGACATTAGGAATACGACGCTGCGCGCAAGAACTAAAATTACAGATGTGTTTTTTTTTATTTAGTGTGGGGCCAGAAGCAACGTGTGTGCCTGTATGTAAATGTTTATTTAGTTTCATATCTACATAATCTGCCGGATTAAGAATAGCGTCACTCCATTTCATTCACTGGATGTCGTAGAAGGCGACTAAGGAAATAAATTGCCAGGAGACGGGCAGCAGCGTCTTCCTGAGATTCCAACCGCATACTGCGATCGCCAACCCGCCTGCCAAGTGTGGCGATTGCGGCAAAACCCTTCATGTTTATGAAAACCATGAGGGAGGCCTATGCCCTGCAGTGGGCGTCAAATGGCTGATGATGATATGTACAGGCTCAAGGTAATCTTAAATATCTTATTCTACCAGCCAGTGACAGCCACAAAAGGTTTATCAGCCGCTGTTATCGGTTAGGTAACATACATTTTTATTCCTAAGTACATAGATTTTAGTACCTTTTTAAGGCTTCCTACGTTTTGCTACCGCCAGGTTAAATCCAGGGACTGGATTCGCCATTTCTGCCGTATGAGCTCTGCCCCACCAAATCCTGAGCGATTCCAATCGTCTCACTGTCCAATTCTATACTAATTGCTATCGCAAACTTCAGGATTCCGACAGGATTTTGTGCTTAATCAGTACAAAATCCTCAGATAAGTGGGCCAAAATTACGACCGACTGGGTGTCCAAAATGGACACCGACATTTGATTACAATAGATTAGATTAGAACACATTATTGTACACACCAGAAAACAAAATACATTAAAAGGCTTACGTGTCTACATGTGGCTGTTCCCAAGGTAAAGATGGTGGGACGACTTAAATTCATTCTTGCTGGGATGGTGCGATGTGGCTGGGGTGAGCAGGAGGGGAGCCCTTAGCCCAGCAGTGGGACACAAAAGAGGAGAAGTAAAAAAAAAAAACACGGCCAAGTGCGAGTCGGACTCGCGCATGAAGGGTTCTGTACCATTATCTATACAACGTTTTTTTTTTTGACGTAGTTGTTGCAACAGACATTGTATTATGTTTTTTACAAGCATACTCTAAAAATGCTTAAATTCCAGCTGTGCATTACTGCCATTATTACGACCGGTGCTGGTCTTTTGACGCACGTTAGACACAAAACGGCAAAAAATAACGTTTGTTGTATGGGAGCCCCCCTTAAATATTTATTTTATTTTAATTATTTATTATTGAAGCAAATATATAATCAAATATTCTGTGAATATTTCAAGCGTGTACTTGTTGCCGTTATTAATATCGAGCGAAATAGAGAAATCGGGGGGTAAATCTGTAAATATTATAAATTGGTGATGGCTCCAAATGTTGGCAGTGGTCGCTTGAAAACGTTTTCCAGTACCTGCAATGGTTTCCCTTCCAGCCCGATCTCAAAATTACTACCATTAAAGCCTAATTATGATAGGACTAATTATTTATAAAACAGAGTTATTACGCTGTGGTCAATTATAACACGCAGGCTACGCACAAGGCAAAACGGACGTAACTGCACGCAAAACCGATAGACTGTATCAGAAAGAAGTTATAATGCCCGACAATTTTTAGGGTTCCGTATCCGATGGGTGCCAAAGGGGACCCTATTACTTAGACTTCACTGTCCGTCTGTCTGTCTGTCTGTCTGTCACCAGGCTGTATCTCATAAGCCGTGATAGTAAGACAGTTGAAATTATTACAGATGATGTCTTTATGTTGCCGCTATACCAACAAATACTAAAAACAGATTAAAATAAATATTAGAGGGGGGCTCCCATACAACAAACGTGATTATTTTGCCGTTTATTGCTCGATATTAATAACGGCAACTGGTAGACGCTTGTTGTATAGATAATGGTACGGATCCTTTCGTGCGCGAGTCCGACTCGCACTTGTTCAAAAGTGTAATTGCGTCGTTGTTATCCCGGATGAGTGACATGTATACAGGCTTATCTACAAAATACGCAATATTTGAAACACCTCAATTAGAGTTTGTGTCTTATAAGTTTATAACAAGCTTTGTTCTATGTGTTGTTAGGCTAGCATACGAAAATTGGCTTGGTGTACAAGGCTCGTCCGTGTTAGGAAAACCTAGCTGGGTGGCTCGCGGTCGAATTGTACTGAAACTTTTGTTCAATTGGTTTTATCTCAGATTGATATTTTTCTAATTAACTATCAGTGTTTACATAATTGTACAAAATTCGCGCTTAACGCGCTCTGCCAATGACGCAGTCATGTGTTGCATAGAAAAAAAAACCATTCCGAACACTAAAACATGGACACTGAAGGTAGGACTATTCCACCTATACAAAGTCGTTCAAATTAAAATTGGTTCATAATAAAATCTAAGCGCACATGTAAAACAAAAATAGAACACTTTCCTCACCGTTAGAAAAAACACGGTCGTTCCGATAAGAGCCCCTATCTATCGGATATTAGGTTCACATCCGGGTGACTTTCATCACCATGCTTTTCACTCGCGATAGGGAAACTTGGCTAACAATTAGCTCGACGTGTGAACGGCCTACTCCTACTCCATTGTCGTCATGCGTTCCTGGTTACCACTTTCTTTTGGTTTGGTATCGTGGTTCCGCGTCAGGCTTGATAGCTAATTAACCCGTGATTCAATAGATAGCTATGGCTGACGGTGGACAGTTTTGTTGGGTGACGTTAAGTAGTATCACAGTCAGAAATTTAATGTCCTTTCCACTATGTTTCAAAGGTAGATTTTTGAAATGGATTCGACTGCCTCTACGGAGGTGACCGTGGTTACCATATCTACCAAAATTACTAACGGGCTTTAGCAGGTATCTAAGGCGTTTTTAGCACAAGTTATCGAATTCGAAATTTGAATTCGTATGGCATAATGAGTACTCATAGAATTGTAGCACTAATAGCATTCTAGAAAATGTTCACTGCTCTACTATATTTCACCATTCAGCTTTTGTCTACATTTGTGAAATCGTGCTCCATGCAGTAACACTAGCATCATCAAAGAAAAAAAAAATCTATCTTTTGTAAAGATCGTTTTTGCAAAGATTGTCAGACCAATCAATCTCAACTTAATCATGGACCTGGGATAGATGATGAGATGCCAAAAACGGCCAAAAATTTAACTGAGTGCATTTATGATTAAAGGCCGATGTGATGTAGATACTTTCAAACTTACGGTGTTATGTATAAAAACAGAAGTCCCTTTTAGTTGCAGATCGTCCAAAACGAAAACCGTCTAACGCTAAAAAACGCATTTCGTCCAATACGAAAACCGTCCAAAACGTAAACCGTCCAACACGCAAACCGTCCAAAATGCAACGCATACCGTCAAAAACGCATACCGTCAAAAACTCAAACCGTCCAAAATGCAACCCGTTCAAAACGCAAACCGTGCAACACTCAAACTTCTTTCCCAGGCCATCCTTTTTCGACATTTTTTTCCCTGCAACATGCATGACGCGAAAATAAAAAAATATACTATTCTAAAGCTCTAGGAACAATAGTCTGATGTCAGACATCAAATTTAATATAGCATACAAAACACTTCTTGTTAAAGTAAAATCTACAGATCTAACCGTGCTAATTTTTTTACAAAAAATTATATTGTGACCGCGAATTAATGTTTTATGTTATTAAAATAAAGTTTTAGTTTTATTTTATTTCTCGAATATAGTGATTTTGTAAAAAAATGTGTTTAATTCATTATTATTATTTTCTTTAACCTAATGTTAGAACGAATTGAACGTTATTTTTTGTATGTTGTATTTAGCAAAAAAGTTTAAGTTTTATTTTAGTTCGTAAATATCCTTTATCGTGATTTTATTTGATAATGGGGCTAACACATGACTAAGGCAGGTTGGTCCTATTGTTAACTTATTGGCCCTTATTCTTCGTGGTCAAACTATTTTGTGAAACTGGTTTGCGGTTTAAAGGTTTGCGTGTTGGATGGTTTGCGTGTCGGACGGTTTGCATTTATGTTGGTTTGCGGGCTGAACGGAATGCATTTTGGAGGGTTTGCATTTTGGACGGTTTGCTTGTTGGACGGATTGCTTTTTGAATGTGCGTGTTTGATCGTCATGGAGACGGTTTGCGTTTTGGACGGTTTGCGATTAAAAGTCGAGTCCCTTAAAATACTCCAGAAACGCAGTATAAATAGTCTGCGGTAAAGTCTCTACCACATACTATTTATATGGCGTTTATTGAGTGTTTTAAGGAATCGTGTTTTAGGGTTCCGTAGTCGACAAGGAACCTTTATAGTTTCACCATATATGTCCGTCTGTCTGTCTGTCTGTCTGGCCGCGGCCTAGCTCAGATACGATTAGTACTAGAAAGTTGTCTCCTTCCTCACTTAAATTAGGGATGCAATTTATTTTTCTCGCCACATCGTAGTGTGGAATATCGTAGTATTGTTTGTTTAAAAATATTGTGAGTATTAGAAGACCATTTTTTGATTTAAGGATCCGTTTGCGAAATATTAAACTATAAAGCGCAAATTTTTATTAGAGTAGGCCGTCTCCCCCTCTCCTGACTAAACGGTTGATTGTAAAAACGTAAAAAAATTTTGGGTAGTATGCAAACATAATGAACTTGAAAGAAAAAGTATCACGGCTAAGTAGGCTTTACAAGTTAATGAGTAATAGGCGACCAACCTATAAAAAGAAAACTTCGTACAAATTCCATTGAAAATTACTTTGATGAAGTTGTTAGTTCTGTAAAGCATGAAAAACTCCTCCTTCTACGGAACCCTATAATGCGCGTGGCTCGACACGCACTTGGCCGGTTTTACCCTCTACACGTTCCCTCTACACCTGTCAACTTTGACAGACAATTCAAGCGCTAGCATCACCAGCGCGGGTGGTAGGCGGCCGTATCCGACAATTGCGTAACGCGGAGGTTACAGAACTTGCGTTGGCAAAAACGCGTAATTGTAATAAAAATGCGGCGTGCTTTATTTACCTCGTTACCCGTCAGTGTTATGTCGGGGCACAGAGTACAATACAACAGAGGATATGGTTCCACGCACTGCGGTTAGATATCCGTACGGTTTTTTTTCTTCAACCTTTAATTTAAGCGGTGGTAGCGCGGTCGGTTGAACGCTTGCCTCACATTCAGGATGTCGTGGGTTCGAACCCCCACCAATGACTTTGTTGTCTATGTTACGTACATTTGTGAATTTGTAGTAGCAATACCACTCGCTGACGGTGAAGAAAAACATCGTAAGGTAACCAGTGCCGGAGGTTTTCGCATCCTGCCTGATAAAGGCGTAAAGTATATCCACGTTACAACGAGCCTGCGGCTATACAATTTTAATCTGAACTAATCCCTAAAAACTTTTGGAGTTAGAGACTATAAAACAAGTGCAGACAAAAAGCCCGTTCCCGTGTCGTGCTCGTCAGCCGCCCGTCGGTCGCATGGTGCCGCGCTTTTCTTGACCGCGCGGTCATAAATCCGTACGGAAAATTTACCTGAGTGCGTTGGAGCCCTGGATTCCGCAGCTGAATCTTCAAATTTCTAAACAGTTCTTTTGTCGGATTCCTTTTTTGTTTGATATAAGTTAACTACTTTACTGCTCTATAAAGTATAATTTATTAGCTTACACGAGGTTATGGTTAAGGCTACTGTACGTTGGGCTTTGTCCCGCTCTGTTAAACTGCATAGAGAGGAACAGCACATATCTTTTTCTTCTTAAATCCTTTTACTCTGCGGAGTCTGGGGTCGATGTTAGGTCCTTCCACGTTTGTCTATGGATGGCAAGAGATGGCAGTTCTGTCCTACATGAACGTATATAAGCAGCAAGCTCCCATGTCCCATATCACACCATTCTTGAACACTGCAAGGCTCCTCAAAATGGAAGCCCCACGACAACTGCATCTTGGCGTATTTCGCACAAAATTTCCTGCGACCCATGCTAAGCATCTCTCCTGTCGATCGTATGCGCAACGTCGTTATTCGACAGAAGACCAATGTGGAAGACGTGGGCACACGAATCACGAAGCTTAAGTGGAGATGGGCGGGATATCTAGCTAGACGAGAAGACGGACGGTGGACGAAGGCAGTCACAGAGTGGTGGCGAAGAACTGGCCGTCGTTCGGTGGTTAGGCCCTTACCCGATGGGTTGATGACATTAAGAAAGCGGCAGGAGGACAATGGACAACATTAGCAGGGGACCGGCGAGGTTGGCGTGAGGGTGAAGAAGCCTATGCCCAACAGTGGGCGTCTTTCATGGGCTGTATAGATAGATAGATAGAAGTACGGTGTTGTGAGAATTGTTAAGTAGGTACTAGGTTACTATTTCAAAGAGTATCTTAGTTTGGGTCCAGATTCTGCACTCAGTTAAAGCAAACGTGTCAAGACAAGGTTTCTGAATGAAGGATTTTATTAAATAAATAGATAGAGAGCACTTTATTGCACAACAGGAAAAAATAATAAACTAAATGCTTAATGACTGCCTGCTTACTTCTTGGTCTAGTGGTTAACACATCTGACTGCCAAAACAGAGGTCGTGGATTTGATTTTGACTAGAGGCTAAGGTACATGATTTGTACTTGATCAGTATAGGTGCAATGATTGTGATATCCTTGTCTGGTTACCGCAGCTCGGCATCTCAATTTGGGACCAGGACAAGTGACAATTTTACGGAAGTTACTGACAAGCTAGTCTTACCGCCGGATTCTGAATTCAGTATCGTTCTATGTCTTCAAAATAATTCGAAACCAGCGTGCGTGCATGCAGCAACATGAACGTTGATGAAGCGAAGGAGGTCTTTCAGGATCGTGGCAAACCCAGGATCATGGCAAGCCTAACCCTCCGAGATACAGGCCCGAGTTTATTTATGAATGTACAGCCAAATGTACTAGGCAAGCAGCAGTGCCAAAGGGTTTTTCTACATCGCGCCAGCAGAACTCCAGTCCCCAAGGCGGAGGAAGCCGTAACGCGCGTGTAATTGCTGCTTCCTGATTTCCTAATACTCGCGGCGAAAAATATGAATAATTTGGCTAAAACAAACGGAGATTTGCCTGTGAGTATGTAGGTTAGATCGATTCGGTTATTATGTACCGAGTGTTATAATATAAATGTGGTTTTTGTTACGTTCAATTAGTTTCGCGAGTATTAACGCGGCGTGAAACAAAGATGTTATCTGGTTTGAATACCTTGAATAGATCTATGCATTGTAAACTTACATACCCAGTCTACATGTACCTATGCTTTGAACAAGTGTATGTATACAGTATTACGTATGCGCTTGACTACCAAAACAGAGGTCGTTGGTTCGATTCCCACTGGAGGCCGTCGTAGTTGATTTCTACTTGTTGTATTTTCATATTTGTAATGTCCTTGCCTGGTTACCGCATTACAAGGCATCATGCTCATAGTTTATAACCATGACTAGTGATTGTGTTGTGTGAAAGTTATTTTTTATTTTTCACACCTGCTATTCAGAAAAGATCCCTTGATTCCCTCAAATGAGGGATCAAAGTTGTACTTTTCTTTCCTGATATTCTAGTTTTTTTTTTATTGCCCTCAGCATGATCCGTGTGCAGATTTTCACAAAATGTAATTCCAATTCGATTTTTATTTTGTTGCAATCGATCATAATTGTCTTCCACACTTCTTTCGATATCTTAATTGTGTTTGATTTAAATTTTCCTTATAGCAGGTGTCACTCGGTAGCAAAATTATTTCCGTCTTGGGCGTAAACACTTGAATCCCTCGCTACGCTCAAGATTCTACTTTAGAATCCCTCGCTACGCTCGGGATTCTATTGTAGAATCTTTCGCGTCACTCCGGATTCAATATACCGCCCTCGCCGTAAATATATCATTTTGCTCCCTTGAGACACAATCTATACTGACATATAATGAATCTAAAAAAACGCAAGGAATATACAGGACATTGTAAATATGTGATTTTGTATACATACATTTATTTGTAATCTTATTTGGATTTTGTATATAGTAAATTATTTTGAAATTTTACATATTGTTTTTAATTTAATTTAATTTAATTTTTGCATGCCCAAGAAGGTGAATTGCAAAGAAACTTATTTATATATTACTAGCTTTAAATATGTATTACTTTTCATGCAAATAAACTAATTCATTTCATTTTTTGAAACGTGTCGCGATATTTTTTTATGGAAAATAAAAATTATAATTTTAAATTGCCTACATTTATTTGTTTATTTTTTATTTTATTTACGTAAATATTGCAACCTAACAGTAATTACAACAAAGCGTTACAATAACATGTGTTTGTACGTACCGACGTACGTTAAAAAAGAAGTACCTCACCAAAAGTAATCCAACATCGTTGACTGTACCATCCGAAGTGAATAAATTCAGCATAACTTACCTGAAAAAAAAGAATGTCTAGATTTATAAGCAGTCTATATACGTCCCACTGTAGGGCACAGGCCTTCTCTCAGAGAGACCGTATGGGCTTAAACACCACGCTTGCCCACCGCGGATTGTCGCTTTCAGTGCTGAGGTATGCGAGTAGTTCAGACACTCAGGTTTCTTCACGATGTTTTCCTTCACGGTTAACGAGAGGTATTCCTACTATAACTTCACAAATGTACACAACTTAGCAAACAAAGTCATAGGTATAAGCCCGCACTGGGTATCGAACCTGGGTCCAGGCTACCACCGCTCAGTGTCTAAGTTACTTTCCGCGAAATACTTCTACTACGACTATCTAGAGTTTTAGACCTTTCTTAATTAATCATAATTGAGTTTACGGAACTGTATTGCCTGTTCCATTAATCTGAATGTTAATTAATTTTGATTGATTGTCTTAAGAGGATTTAAACCTATCTGACGAAAAATTTAGCCAATTTTTGTCTCTATCAACATAAGAGCAAGAATTGTTTTCTTTACAAGCCATGACATCTATGCAGAACAATCTTTTACATTAGGAAGCAATATTTAGAGAAACACAGTTTAAAAACAATTTTATTTATTAAGAAATAAACAATATTTTTATTTTTTATATCGCCTATATTCGTCCCACTGCAGGGCACACAGAGCAACTAACTAACTTTGGCCTTTGCATCTACGTAATGATGTAGCATCTTCACTCACACTAGATGGGTGAAGGGACCACCCGGACGCTGCAGTGTCTGGGCCATGAGAGGTTGGGTTGGATGAGGGCTTATTAATCACCACGCGTGCCCACTGCGCATTGGCAATTTTATGCACTGAGGTGTATGAAGTAGGTAACTCAGACACTCAGGGTTCCTCACGATGTTTTCCTTCACGGTTAGCGAGTGATACTGCCACTGTAAGTTCACAAATACGTAACTTACAAAACAAACTCATTGGTACATGCCGGGATTTGAACCCACGACCTCCTGAATGAGAAGCTGGCTTGTTACCGCTCCGCTAACACCACCTCTAACCTAAGCCCCGATCATCGCTGCCTCTGGGAAGGGTCCCCAATATTCTAGCTAAGTTACCTCCCTGGATATAGAGACTTGTCAGCTGCCCGGGGTAGGAGGTAGCCCTGGGGTCCCTGGTCGTGTCGATGAGGCGCGACGATAGTTCTTTGAAGAACAGTCGCGCCTCGGGCCCCCATGGTCCGAGTGCAAACATTTAAATTTACAATAGAATAAGTAAGTGGTGACACTGTGTGTTATGTGATAAGATAAGAATATTCTTTATTGTACCAGGAAAAACACAAACACGAAATATTAACAAAAATGCAGTACAATTGGCGGCCTTATTGCTAATAGCAATTTCTTCCAAGCAACCGACGATGGAGAGTTGCTGAAGGAAAATATACTGTACTGTGTTTGACTCAAGCCTTCTCTCAGAGAGTGAGAGAGAGAGACTACAAATACGGCCCGAAGGCAGCGGCTAACATAGTAACATAGTACATTGACATTCAGCAAACAGAATGTAAATTCTTTACGTTGAAATAAATTATTGATTTCTGATTTCTGAGCACTTTCTGATTTCACAACTTAGAACATCTCAAACATGCAGATATACTTATGACAACACAACTTACATTCAGGCTTGTATCCCAGAGGGGTAGGCAGAGACCAGGGACTGCCACTTGCCACGATCCTGATAGATCACTTTCGCTTCATCAACATTCATTAGTCGTTGCGTAGTTACATGCACGCGCGCCGGTTTCGGGCGCTTTTTATCTTCCTATCTATCTATCTAATACCTTTAAACGAGCAATCCCTGTATATACATAAATTTAAATTCATTCGAGAATCTCGAAAACGGCTGCAACGATTTTCATGAAATTTAGGGGGGTTTCGAGGGTGATAAATCGATCTAGCTAGGTTTCACTTTTCGAAAACATCGCCTTATCCGTGTTTTCAGGCAATGAAAAACTGCTACAATATCATTAGAATACAAAGGTAAATTTCGCCACCGTTGACAAGGTTGTGATAGCTCAGGTATGAAATCGGGCTGTCCCAAAACCAGAAGACCACGGTTCGAGTCCAAATGTCGCCAGTTCGATTACATTTTCCCTTTTATTCATCGTATCTAAATATAATAAAAACACGATCAACAAAAAAATACCGAGCAAAGCTCGGTCATCCACGTACTGACTTTCTATACAACTATGACTGCACAAAAATCAACTCTCTTTCCCAGGATAACATTTCTTCGCCGATCCCTGTCCATTCTTGATAGCTCTACCTACAAATGGTTTGCCTACCACAGTTGGATACCCTATTTCCTCTATCGGATCGAGTCGTGTCGGACCCCGTTATTCGGAACACGGCGACACGTTATGTAGGTCGTGAGAAAGGAGGTCAGAAACTTACCGGTAGGAGTTTGGAGGAGGCATTGCGGAGAGGAAATGTTTAATCACCAACAAGGATACTGGCAAATCTGGTTCTGCCTACCCCTATGGGATACAGGGTTGAGTTTATGTATGTATGTATTCCACAAAGATCAGCCGAAAAATAATTTGGTTAGCCAAAAATTATTTTAAATAAGGTTGTCTGGAAGAGATCGATTTGCCGCCGATTGTATCCTATTAAGTACTTTATCTGTCCAAATTACTGGTGTGCAATAAAGAGTTATTCATATTCTATTTATTTTGGTTATCAAAATGAATAGATGGGCAGCAATGTGTAGTCTAGAAATAAACAAAATGTGGTCAACAAATAAATTCATTTTGGTCGGCGTAATAATTGACTGCCAAGCAAAACAAATAATATGACATGCAAATTATACTTATAAGAAACACTGCTATAAGAACATTATTGTAGGTACTTAAACTTTTCTGAATTAAATTATCGTATTAGATAATCAATCTTTTTACATAGTTAGCACAGCAAGAGCCTGTCAATTGATTCTCTTCTTTTTTCTCCAAATTACACCCAAACTGTGATTCGTACAGATCCAGTACGGCGGCCTTCAGTGAGAATAGAGCCCACGGCCTCTGTCGTGGCAGCAATGATCTATACCGCATCCACCCGAGCGCACCTACGCTCACGCATCTCATTGGAAAGGCATCACAATCGCGCTCAGAACAAACTGGTTGCGCCCGATCCCTCATCCGATTATACCAGGTTACGTCATGAGGCTGTGAATTTGGTCTTGCGTAATCCCTTAGCAGGTAGGTTTTGAGGTCCAGTGGAACTCCTGGCCAGCTACCCCTTTGTAGACCTTATTGTGTGAGGTGTACGTGCGAGTATCGAACACAGAAAGGGCTAGTCTGCGGTCAGGTCCAATGTGCAGCTGTAGACCCGGAGATGCAAATTAATTTTTGTCTACTAGCTGCTGCTTCGCAAGACATTCAAATTGGACAATAATGGAAACTTTTTTTTTACGTAGCCTATAGACGTCCCACTGTCTGTAGGACACAGGCCTTCTCTGAGAGAGAGAGAGAGATAATGGGCTTAATTACCACGCGTGCCAACCGCGGATTGGCAATTTCAAGCGCTGAGGTATATGAACACCTTAGACACTCAGGTTTCCTCACGATGTTTTCCTTCACAGATAGCGAGTGGTATTGCTAACATAGCTTCACAAAATGTTCGTAACTTAGAAAACAAATTCGTTGGTACGTGCCGGGATTCGAACCCACGACCTACCTAATGAGAAGCCGGTGTTCTACCGCTCGGCTACCACTTTATCGGTTTTTTTTTTAGTTTACAATGTAATTTATTTGGCCGCTAAAACACGACACATGTGGATTTTCATGCAACCTTTGCCGGGTTAGTTCATCTAGTGTTGGAATTTGGTTTATTGATATAAGAATAATTCACAATCGGATCATATCATAACATAAATTACAGTATAAAATTTAATACAAAAAAAAAACAGTTTGCAAAATTAACATTATGTATATTGGAAAAAGAGGCCTCTGTTACCTGCGTTAATTTGAGTTTCAAAAGGATTCGTTCACAATTATCCTGAACAAACGAAAATTATCACTTTGTATGCAACAGTATTCAATTCAACATTTTATAAGGAGCGTAGGGCCAAACTTGCAAAGACTTCTCAAATATCACATTACCATACAAAAGCATTATCTCGGGGTCATAAAAAACCCCTCAAAAGGTCCACAAAACAGCGACAATGACCTGCAACCCAGTAACGGCGTGACGTACAGTCGACGGCATGTCAACCTTTACCTCGTGCAATCTATTCAGTTACGTTACGGGCGAATTTGCGAGGAAATTTTAAAAGTTAATGTTATGTCAACTGTGCAGCTATTGACAGTCAGAAAACCTTTGCATTTCGGTACAAAGTCTCCCGTAAAGGGATATTAGAAATAGAAATAGAAAATGTTTATTTGTCTTCAATATAGTAAGGCACAATAATTACCTATACTATAAAACAATGATGACAGTTTAGTGAGTAATTTATTATTACGTAAAGAATTTTAACCTCTTTTCGACCTCCCCACATAAGACAAAATAAATCTTATTCCCACCACATAAATGCCCAAGTAATCCATATAGTATTCCGTAATAAATCGTCCTAAACTAAAAGAGTACAGTGCATGCATAAAAAGTTTGACACACTGTCTACAAAGGCGACTCAACCTCATGCGAAATAAGAGCTAGTCTTGGACAAACGGCGGTTTACTTTTCGATGCACCTGAGAGTGTGTTACAACCTCGTTCTTAGGGTTCCACACACGAAACGTGCCAACGTAACCCTGTCACTAAGCTTACGCTGTCTGTCCGTCCATCTGTCTCAACTTTAAAGAGCTTTCCTCCGGTTTCTCGAACGGAAACAATCTTTTGATCAACTACTGATAGTTGGCCAAGGTGCTCACTAAAAATAACTGAGAGCTGTTAGCAGTAAATTAACAGATTGTAAATTGACAGGTGTAGGAATAACCGAGAAATTTTCATAGAATATATTTTTTTTTTTTTTATGTGAAGGAAAACATCGTGAGGAAATCTGAGCGTCTGAGGAGTTCACATATCACTATTTATCTACAAGAAAGACAAAAACAAAAACTTCGTGACTAAACCCGCATAGGTATTAATTACCTCCATATTCAAAGCTTGTGCACTACAGTTCACTCTGGGTCGAACTGTACAAACCGGAAACCAAATCTAGGACGCCCGTTTGGCAAGCCTGCTGAGCTCCACTGAACCAATGGGGTTCTCGAGACAATACCGGTGTCCGCAAGGTCGCGGCGACATTGTCTTGTTGATATGCAGGTTTCCTCACAGTATTATCCTGTACATGACCTTGGTTTCTGACTGAGCGGTGGTAGCCTAATGGGTATAACTATGGACTCTAAAGCGATAAACCCAGGTTCGATTCCCAGTGAGGGCATGTACCTATGACTTTGTTTATTGTCAAAATTAAGTACATCTGCAAATTTTTAGTAGCAATACCACACACTAACTGTGAAGGAAAACATCGTGAGGAAACCCGCGGCTTGATTGGTTTCGCAAGTATTGACTTATCTTTCCTGTGGGCTAGGCCGACTAAGCTGTCAGGATGGTATAAGTGCTGCAAGCCTACTCCATCTAAAAACGATGTCCGAGACACTGCAGCGTCCGAGTGGTCCCTTCACCCATCTAGTGCGAGTGAAGGTGCCACTGCATTTTTGGAACGTAATTTTATAATTTGTTGTAATTTTTGCCGAGGGTAGTAAACTAACAGTTAATGCTTTCAAAAAGACGCCTGTCACCTCAGTCTACCGAGACCACAGAACTTGCAAAAGTACCGAAACGTCGGAAAATAGCAATTTAAGTTTTTAGAATGAATAACCATTTATTGCCTAGAGCAAAGATCTTTTACAATTAACACTAATTATCAATTTCCTGACTATCCATCAATCAATCAATCAACCGGTACTCGTCCACTGGACATGGGCCTCCCCCAAGGCACGCCACTTTCTTCTGTCCTCGGTCATTCTCATCCAGCCACTGCCAGCAATCTGCTTCAGATCGTCGGTCCAGCGAGCTGGTGGGCGTTCTACGCTGCGTATTTCTTGACTATAGATAAGCAGCCTATACACGTCCCACTGTAGGGCACAGGCCTTCTCTCAGGGAGAGAGCACGGGGTTAATCACCACGCGTGCCCACCGCGAATTGGCGATTTCAAGCGCTGAGGTATGTGAATAGCTTAGACTTTAAGGTTTCCTCACGATGTTTTACTTTACGGTTAGCGAGTGGTATTGCTACTATAACTTCACAAATGTACATAATATACATAAACAAAGTCATGGGTACATGCCCGGACTAGGAATCGAACCTGGGTATCTCGCTTCCGAGTCCAATGTTCTACCCACTAGGCTACCACCGCTTCCTGGCTTCTTGACCATGATCGTAAGTATTAAAAAAAATGTTTACACCCAGAACAAAGCTGTAAACAATGAACCTGCCAATGGTTTGCTAATACAAAACGTCAAAATTGTTTATTTGAACGTCAGAATTCAAATTTAGAATTATTATCACCTGGGGTGATAGTCTCTGGGGAGTCTCGTTAGTGTAGGTACACCTTTAATTGCGTGTACATTATTTCTTTACCTTACGTGCGAATTTGGCATAAACTTGTAGAGTTTAACCTGCTGTAGACCGTAGTCCACTCTGCGATATTTACTTAATTAATGTGATACTGTGACAATCAATTTAATTATCATCGCAATGTCGGCCAAATGTCGGTATGCAAGTAGGTAGGTAGGACCGATCTAATGAAACTTTCTACTCATTACTTCAGCTGAATAGCGGTATAAATTATGATTATTATGGACTACGGTAGATATGGCTTTTAGCATAATTGATCGTTACCAATTTACCATCGAATGGGTAACATAATGAAAGTATATTTACAGTGTATTCCAATACGGTTTTAGAAGAAAGTACGCAAAGAAAATGTCAAGACAAAATTTATTTTCAGTGAGAAATCTATTAAGAAACCATTCGATATTTTTTCAAATAAAACAATTTTTCATGCGTGTATCGCAGATATGATCTATACATACATACATAAACTGACGCCTGTATCCCAGAGGGGTAGGCAGAGACCAGGGACTGCCACTTGCCACGATCCTGACAGATCACTTTCGCTTCCTCAAAATTCAACAACAACAGTCGTTGTACGCAGGCACGCCGGTTTCGGGTACTTTTTATCTTGCCCTTTACCTTCCTCAGGGAAGAGACCCGTGTCCCTCGGTGGGGACATAATGGGTTGATGATGAAGATAAAAAGTATACATCCCCCATATTTGGTCGAAGTATGTCCGCCTGGGACATGATCTATCTGTAAAACAAATTTCATACAAATCTGTTTCGCGATTTGTGCAAAATTGAAAAACAAACAGACGAATGCAAACGTTGGTTTGATCAATTCAAGATCAATTGGTTTGATAATTATGATATCGATCTCTCAGTTGTATAGAAAACGTAACGTCTTTGTTGTAACAATAGTCGCCAGCGGTGAAGCAAAACATGGTGGTGTTCTCAGGCGTTCTCAAGTTCTCAAACAAGGTATTCTCTCTGAGAGCAATAAAATAAAAATAGCTCTGAGATACAAGCAGCTATGTTCTTCAAATTGAGAATTTCACTAAGCATATACTTAATTATTGTTCCGTCTCTTCGTCAAATGCCGACGCCTCATTTGACCACTCGTATTTCCCTATTTGACCAATATTAACCAACGATTACCTGATTTTTTAACGAATCTTTGCCACCGCTTTTGTAAAACAATTTTTAAAGTTTCTCGGTTGTGAGTTCTAAAAACCATTGCGACAATTCGCAGTGATTTTTATGACTCACAACCGAGAAACTAATGCCAAAACCTGCGACTAGATAGCATTATCGCTTAAAACGGCCGTTTTTTGGCATAAAAGTTCCAGTCCCAGGTCCTTGACCGCAGGTTTTCGATCGTGGGTCTCTAAAAAAAACCAGTGCGAGTTGGAATTGGCACTAAGGATGCTGTACCATTATCTATACACCATTTGGATATTTCAAGCGTCTACCTGTTGCCGTTATTAATATCGAGCAAAAAACGACAAAAAAGCATTTTAATCATCATCAGCCATTTGACGCTCACTGCAGGACATAGGCTTCCTTCGTAGTTGTCGTAACCATGAGGGGTTTTGCCATAATCGCCATGCATGGCAGGCGGGATGGCGATCGCAGTATACGGTTGGAATCTCAGGATGACGCTGCTGCCCGTCTCCTGGTATTTGATTTCCTTAGTCGCCTTCTATGACATCCACGGAAGGAAATGGAGTGACACTATTCTAAATCCGGCACCACATGGCGCCGAAAATAATTTTGTTGTATACTTAAATATTTATTTTATTCTGTTTTTAGTATTTGTTGTTATAGCGGCAACAGAAATACATCAACTGTGAAAATTTCAATATTTCAAATTACAGCTATCGCGGTTGATGAGATACAGCCTGGTGACTGACAGATAGACTGACAATGGAGTCTTAGTAATAGGGTCCCTTAAACTTTGGGTATGAAACCCTAATCACTATTTAAATGATCAAGGGAAAAGAAAAATATTTTGCAGAAGATAACGTTTCCTTTCATTGGGGTCGCTAGAGAACCTCATGGAGCCCCTTAGGATCCGGCGTTGAACAAGGTTGGAAAATGCATTTGCACAAGCACAAACGTAACCCTAAACTGAGGCCGATGGCTCAACAAATCGATTGAGTAGTTGATAAATCGATGCCCCGATCGGGATCCCGCAGGTCAACCGTGGGTCTTACAAAACGGCTCGTGGGTTTTGTTTGCGGGGCTAAATGTTCCTTGTTATGCTTGCATCCGCGTAATCATGGCCCACGCGAGCGTCTTGGGTAGGGCTTGGACATCGAATATTCGTTTTATTCGAATGTTGTACTATTCAAATATTTTTTACTTCAGCATTCGAATTTTTCGTCTTCGAACTATTTTCAAATTAAGGAGTAAAATTAAGGAGTACTGCCAACAAACTTGTTAACTACTGGTTTTCCGACACATTTTCGTCAAATATTTGTTGTGACATTTGGTCTTTATAAATATTCGAAAACTTCTATATTATTAATATTCCAAAAATTGGGTTTAGTTTTATTCGAATTATTCGAATAGTAAAAATGGGTGAATATTACAATCCCTAGTCGTGGGCTCTAAGGATCAATTTTCAACCCAACAGTCGTCGTTTTATTCGGCTTGAGAATTAGTTTGACGAAAGAATGCGCCAGATAAAATTTGAAGCGGTGTGCAATCGTTGCGATTGATGCATTCTACTGACTATAACGAGGTTCACTGACTAAGATAACACCTCAAAAAGTCTCGGCAATAAAGTAATTACCACTGACAACCAAGCATGCCTACAACCCTAATAGAAAACTAACGAACCGAATAAGATTTGAGTTTGAAAAAAAATCATCAAAATCAGTTCTGTGGTTAAGAGTCTAATTGAGACATTGTGATGTATTAACACACATTTAATTTTGTCATTTTCGTGAGCGGACTAACATTTTACAGGGTTATTAACTTACTAGTGTTTGCCCCACGGCTTTGCCCACGGCTAACTATAAACTGTACAAAATCTTGGTCAGGGTGTCATATTTGTTGTAAGCATCTCCTTTGTATGAATGCACTACATCGATCATAAGCGAGTTCATACTTTGACTCGCACTTGGCCGATTTTTGGGTGGTTGTGACCACGATCTTTTTTGAGGGCTGGATCTGCGCCTGCTCACAACTAATTTATAGAAATAAATAAGGATTTTTGTCTAATACGCAATGAGACCAAAAAATCTGCGCATACATAAGTTTCAGCGATGGAAAATTCTACGCAATCAACAATGCTGCACCGAACTAAAAATTTCGTAAGCTCTACGTACTATATACTATAATGATATAGTATGTAGAGCAGTGTAGGTTGCCTGGAAGAAATTGTTGTTAGCAATAAGGCCGCCAATTGTACATTTTCTTCTGTAACTGATGTTTCTGTAGTTATTTTTTCACACAAGACTCGGCCCAGGCTTACCACCAGTTTTTCTACTCGACTGGTCTACATTCCAGCTTATTTCCCAACCCAAAGGGAAGTTCAACGTATCCTATTCGGGTGTTTCGAAACGGATGTATTTCCCGGTTAGTTGTGCTATCGCATCCACTGCTAAGCTATCGGATGTGTGTCGAAATTGTAAAGATGATTGACATAGGTAACACGTAACATAACCTCCTCAGTCCTGACCTTGAAAATAGCAATTGAAAACCATTATAAAGCAGACTATATCTACGCCCCTAGTACTATAAGGCACTTCTATGAGAGAGGGTATGGGCTTAATTAAGGCGCGTGCCGAACGCTGATTGGCGATGTAAAGCTCTGAGATATGAATACTTTAGAGTTAGACACTCAGATGGGCCAAATTCAAACTCACCGCAATCAGGTTTGTATTATCATATCATTTATTATAATTTTATTATTTACTGCGTAAAAGCCAAGGTGATAGCTAATCTGTAAAATATTGCAACATCACATTATATTTCTAGTATTAATGTTTTTCTGGCACAACAAATAATGTTCCAATATTCTAAGAACATAAAATTCGGTTCGGAATGTTCTGATACAATAAATTAATATTTAAAAAAATTGTTTATTCTGTAAATAAATATGTATAGTAAACTGTGTTAGGCTTACAGAAACATGGTTTCCGCCAAACGAAATAATAGTTTATTGACAGACTTAAGCCTGGCTTCTCCGAGCGCACGGATTTGTGTATGACTTATTGCGCTGCGCGTGCGAAAAGTTGTGGGAAAAGTAGGCATTTTTAAAATTATGGAAATACAAACCGTATTAATAGAATTTTGACGACCGACGTCACTAACACATTCAGCGATTGTCATTTTGGTACATTTTTTATTACCCAAAACTCAGTACAGCTTAAATAAAACCATATCTAGTGATAATTTAGACTCATGGTCGGGATTTTCTTGATGGTATAAAGTTTAAAAAATCATAAAAATAATGGCCGACGGCCCTAGATAGGACATTGAAAAGTAATGTAATTATATATAAAATACGTAATACAGAGAAAGTTTGTAAAGAGGTTCGAAATTTCACCGATGCCTGCACTTGCCCATTAGCTCAGTTGGGAGAGCGCTGGCACGGTTAGCCAGAGGTCGCGGATTCAAGTCCCGGCATGGGTGGAATTTTTAGCCTCTAAATATTTTTTTTTCAGATTTTAAATAATAACTATTGGAGAGAGAGAGAATTTATTTTAAAACACATGATATTCAGGGGTAATTTCGGAGGACCCAGCCTCAACATTGTTTAACAGTAGATACCTACTGAATATTGTACAGTATTTTCCAACACGAATAAATTCTTTTGTATCCTAAATTAAATGCTACTCCTTCTAATGCTGTCCTTCCCCTTGCACAATTCGAGGTCATATTCTATATGTACTAAATTGTATCTAGTTTATTAGTAATTATTT
The DNA here is from genome assembly GCA_947308005.1 of Yponomeuta malinellus. NCBI lineage: Eukaryota > Metazoa > Arthropoda > Insecta > Lepidoptera > Yponomeutidae > Yponomeuta > Yponomeuta malinellus. Next base: position 10,763,590 of record OX371017.1, read on the forward strand.
TTCAGTGTATGTGTGTTAATATATTTTATTAATTATAACTTTTTTGTTCACGTTCGGTTGAAACTCCGTGATTTACCAAAGGCCCGTGCTGAAAATCAGTGCTGTGGGCAAAACCGTAGCGTATACTGAGCTCGAGGCCATTTTACCGCTGCATAGACTTACCCTGGGTCCCTTATATTGTTTTGGGATTATTTTTGTTTTTTTTCCATGTTCAATCGTTTGTCCGTTTTAATAATTGTTAAATGTATGTCTTTGTGGTGTTAAATAAATGTTTTTCTTCTTCTTCTCTTCTTATACCAAGGGCCAGTTTCTGAATTGAGAATTTCATTAAGTAAATACTTAAGTAACGTTCTGTCACGCTCTTTTCTGAGAAACTTGAAGAGACAGCATACTTACTACTACTACTTATTACTTAGTGAAGAAACAGGCCCTAAGAATCCCAACATTGCATTTATATTGTCACAGCACAGATGAGTATTTGCTATGTGACAGAGTTACAAAAGACAGTTTGAAACTTTTGGGTCCAAATGAGATTTCAGCATACAATCTCAACCTGCTATTTCTAAGTTGGTGGATCAAAGGCCAAAATGTGAAACATAATGAAACATCTACGAAATTAGTATATTTTCGGCTTGACAAATGTTTTTCTTCGGCTTAAACTTGTATGGCGCAATTATAAGCGCGAAATCGATTACACTGAATTTTTATAGGCATCTTCGTCTCTTAATTGGATTAGAAAAATTGACCTTGGTGGATAAATTCCTACGAAATTTTTTTTATTAGCTCACACAGGTCTTTTATATTAAATGACGACATTTGATTATTAACTTCGAGTTGAAATATGTTAAACTCAAAAATACAAAAATGTTTTTCTTTTGACATTTCTAAAATATGATTGGTGGCGACGATCTCGCAACCTGATGACTCATGACAGCGAGGAGTGGAAGATCATGGGGTAGGCCTTTGGCCAGCAGCGGGACACAAACCAGGCTAACTAAAAAAAAAACCCGGCCAAGTGCGAGTTGGACTCGCGCACCGAGGGATCCGTGCAAATTTGCAGGTGGGTACTTACATATTGTAAATAGTTTAGGAACCGAGTCGCGCAGTTTTTTTCCGAGCTTTTGCCAAACTTCAAAGACTATTTTTTTTATGATTTAATTACAAATGTATAGTTTTTAGATTTTCCCTGTATTTGTTGTATAAGACTTACATACTTCACTTTTTTACTTGCCAAATTTCATGGTTCTACGTCAACGGAAAGTACCTTATTAAATTTTGATTCCCTTGAGTGTCGAAATATACGTTTTTTGCGGCATAAACGGCCGCATCTTTTTTTTACGTTAACTTAGAAGTTGAATTTTTATACACCTTCAAGGGACTCTAGACCTGAGTATATAGTTTTAATGTCAAATTCGATACCTCCACGCGTTCCCGAAATATAGGGTCTTGACAGACAGACGGACGGACGGACAACAGCGTGATCCTATAAGGGTTCTGTTTTTTCTTTTGAGGTACGGAACCCTAAAAAAGTGTTAAACGTTCAAAACTACCCCATGGAAAATAACCTTACGTGTAAATAAGCAACCGACTAGCGGTCCTAGCCTAGTGGGTAGAACATTGGACTCGAAGCGAGAGACCCAGGTTTGATTCCGAGTGCGGGCATGTACCCTATGACTTTGTTTATGTACATTATGTACATTTGTGAAGTTATAGTAGCAATACCACTCGCTAACGGTGAAGGCAAAAACATCGTAAAGCAACCTGAGTGTCTGAGCTATTCACATACTTCAGCGCTTGAAATTGCCAATCCGCGGTGGGCACGCGTTGTGATTAAGCCAATACTCTCTCCCCGAGAGAAGGCCTGTGCCCTATAGTGGGACGTATATAGGCTGCTTATGTAAGCAACTGACTTGAGCAGGCGTAAAGATTGATGTACTGTCGACTATGCAACTACAGATCGTCCTCTATATTTTGTACTTCGAGCAGTCCTTATCGCGAGTACGGAGTTGCATTCAAATCATGCTATCGTGTGTAAATATTCCTATCAAATAAATCGTATAACGCAACTCTGGAATACATTATTAAACGCATTAGGCGCATTCAAATAGACAAACGCTATGCTAAGCCTTATGCACCGAGCACTCAACAAGGCTGACAGAAATGTTCATTTCATTGTTTATGGCAGCAGTTATATTATGCTTTTCCGTCGGTAATCCACTTAGTTCGAATTGATGTAATGACGATTTGTACTACAATGAACAGAAAAAGAAGGAATAAAAGCCTCATGAAGACACTGTCGGAAGCTATTACGTAATAGAGCTACTTCAGAGCTGCATATGAATGCACTTTAGGCGTGATTTTCTTTCCTTCTGAATTTAAAATGGTAATTTTGCTCTACTCAACGATATATAAATGAATTGCACACTACACGTAGTTACAGAGAAACAGCCCTGGCCTAGACGACATGTCTAAGATGCACGCGGTTTTAGCAATCAAACTGAAAGATTCATTAAAAGACTTCACAAAATGATTGAACTGTTATTTCTTTATTACCAATACTGAGTAGGTACTCTTACTATCCTTAGAAAATTGGGGCTTGGTTGCGCTGATATTACACATCGAGCGATCTCATCCCCCATCACATTCAAACTGTAGGTACCATAACTCTAGCTATATTGTAGAAACTTATGAAACTAGGGTACCTACATCACTGACAGGCACTATCAGAAAGTAGAATTTAAAACAGGTAATTTACCTGAGGTAAATAATGAAATAGACTAATGTAATGTAGTCTGATGTAGGCTGTTGGATTCGATTAAAATGAAGTCATAGATTAATTCGATGCAATTCTGTGACTTGGAACCTTAGAAACTATACCTATTTCAAAGTAAATGTCGCCGGTCATTAGAAAACTGCATTTTCAACAACAAATAAGTCTTCCAAAGTGTGGGCGCTTCGGGATGACATTTCAAAAGAGGAAGTTCTTCCGCTTTACTCCGTGAAGATTATCTTTGTTTTGACCGATTACGGCGTTATGGCATATTGTGTTTCCGTTCAATGTTTAATTGCGCAATCAGTGCTGCCTTGCTAAATGGCTATACGCAGTGCGCACCTAGCGGTAATATTGGCAACACGTGACTGAATGTGGCTTCAAACAATGAATTAGAGAACTCTAGGAATAACATTTTGATGGGACGGGCGTCGGAACAAAGGATCCATGAGAACCAGCCAGTTTGATAACTCAATCACATACAGCCATCAAAGACATAAAAGAAGCGATTATTTTCAAATATGGAATCCCTGGCCACCGCCATCGACGCGAGGCGTGAGAAGTATGCTAAACAGCCAAGATTCCCGCCATTCCCTTTCGCCGGCTGTACAATGACATTCCCGTTGCCTATCGGCTAAAGATCGCTGGCACGCGTTGCACCCTCACGTACGCTGGCTGGATAGATAAAACGCCTTTTGAGTTTTGGAAAAATAAAAAGAGGAATAGAGGAGACTGGCTGGATGTATTTTTATTTCAATCTAGTCTGAAACAAAAGTTATGCGGCCATTTTGAATCTGTATTTTTTTTCGTAATGGCCAGTGCATTTGAAATTTATCACCAGTTCTTTAAAATGTTCCAAGATTGATTTCATTATCAACGGTTGGCCTTGAATTTTGCTGAATAATCTTTATAACGCTGCAATGTTATGCAAATCGTCTCTGGCCTTGAGCGTTACGTTGACAAAATCTTGTAAACTCGGCATTTTTTACATATTTATTTTGGTATTTAACAGTGTCACTTGTGTCGTTAACATTTATTCATGTTTATTAATGGTTTTACGTAACTACATTCTGAGGAAATTGCTTCGTTTTGCATACAAATTTAATGTCTAGACTTTTTACAACTCACAGAATAGAAAGATCGTCTAAAACAGTCCCACTGAAATTACTGACTAAAACAAAAGATTAATCATAGGAATACAATCTCGAATACATTTAGAATTTACAAATGCAATATGGTAGCCAAGTATGCAAACCTAATATGCAAATAAAACGTCTTGTCCGTTTGTCAGTACGCCCGTGGGAGGTTCATTAAGATTACATATTTTGAATATCCTCACGGCTCTGGGAATTGAACCCGAGAACCCAGCCACACAATACTAACATCTCAACCCGTTACTCGAATCGGCGTTCGTTTCAACTGAGGTATTTTTGTTAAACAATAGTGGGTACTTTCATTTGCAAAAGGAATTGTGGTACTTTACCTCTTATATTTTGTTTGAGCCGTCCATACCACATAGATCTTTTTTTGTTCTGTGACACAGAGTAACTAACTAGGTACCTACCTATTATAAAATAATTATGTAGGCACGGTATGGGAACATGTCACTTATTTAGGGGCTACTGTCTCTACGCTCAAGTTGGATTGTCTTAGTCTTCTAGTTTATTTCTGAACCCTAGTACTTAGCGTAGTTCAAGACACGAGACGCTGACAGACGGGACGATAGTTCGAAATTAGGTAAATGCAGTTTTAGTTGGCTCTCTTACGTATCCAACTTTTTCAAGGAAATTTAAGGGAACTTCAAAAATTAATAGATATACAGGGTTATCATTAGCAGCTCAATTATATTTTGTGTGTAACTTTTACTGTGTGTTTTTCTCAGATATATATTTAGTGAAATATTTGAGTTCAAATATTTCCGTGGATGTCGTAGAAGGCGACTAAGGAAATACATTACCAGGAGATGAGCAGCAGCGTCTTCCTGAGATTCCAACCGCATACTGCGATCGCCAACCCGCCTGCCAAGCGTGGCGATTATGGCAAAACCCCTCATGGATATGAAAACCACGAAGGAGGCCTATGTCCTGCAGTGGGCGTCAAATGGCTGATGATGATGATAATTAATTGTATTATATTCAGGTCAGTGGCAGCTGCATCGGTACGCAGCCTCCAGTAAATCATTGTCCTACTTATAATAATGTCAATAATTTACTCATCTTCAATATTATCTATCAAACAGCGCAATTACAAAGCACAAAATCAGCAAAACAAAATACATATTTTTTAAATGCCAGAAAGTGGTTGTAAATTATGAATACTTGAGCAATCATGACGAATATTTCAAAAAGAACTACTAATTTTTTAGGAAACACTTTATAGGATAAGAGATTGGCATTCAGGTAGACCATGTCATAGATATCTTTCATCCGAATGAAGTATTAACGAAGTTGCGAGCAAAGCTAGTCATTTAAATTACCTAGATTATAATGTTTATTTATTCATAAGGCCAATCACTTTCAGCAGGCCTGTCTCTGAACAAATGCACTTACTTGATGTGTACGCTACGGTTTATCTTAATGACTTTGGAGGCTGTTCATTTATTTATAACGTAAGACAATTTTAACCCCTCCAAATGGAAGAGATTTAACTCTTCTGCAATTCATCGTAGAAAAATACGACAACCTGTCAGTATAATCTAGGGTTTAATCTAAAACTTGTTGCTGGCGCTCATATTTTTAAAAGAATAAAAAAACAAAAGGCGAAATTACTGAAAAAAAAATGTGTTACAACCAGCAAAGAGGTTGTTTATATAGTTTTTGGCAGGCGCGAACACCCATTTATGTTAAAGGACATAAAGTAAGATTTGTTCGGGCGTACTCTCTAGCCTTATGTAATAAATATGTGACGCTCGCGGGGTAACTCCTGGCACTGACTGAAAAAAAAGGCTTGACCCTCAGCATACTGCTGAGTCAGTTGCCACTTATAGCAGCAGTGACATGCCGTGACCTTTCGTTTTCCTTTCTTTTTTATAACTTTTCTGTTGAAATATTTTCTGGGTTGTTTTTTTGTTTTGTTATTGTGGCGTGTGCACTGTTTCTATAATAAATGTGTTTTCTTCTTAAAAAAAATAAAAAAAAGCCCGTTATGGTACATATATTTACTAATTAAATTAAAAAAAACCGCTTTCAAGAAAAACACGTAGAGAAAAGAGTGCGATGACTTTCTCATGGACATCACCCACAGATCGTGATCAAAATTTTATAGGATCACCCTTGAAGTAGGTACCCCCTTTCTACCAGAAGAAAGTGATAAAGAATTATTGCTGAATATACATAAAAAATATACGGACGAATTGATAACCTCTTCCTTTTTGAATTCGGTTGAAAAAGACTCACTCGACAAAATAATGTCCCACATATAATACTACTGGTTTGGTGAAGGAAAAAGAGCTTTAATTATACATCTAGAACAGTAACATTTTTTTTTCATAAGGGGGCCCAGAAACAAGCAGCAATTCCCTTTCAAGCGTTGTTTGGTTTTAGTTCACAAAGGACATTCCGGATTGCAATGATACTTTACCAATCTATTCAGAGGATATAAATCGAGGTTTTCTAGAGCTTACAACGTATAAGTTTATTTCCAATTCATGTACGATCAAACCTCCATTTGTATCCTCTGAATATAATGCAAAGTTTCATTGCGATTTGTATGGGAATCGCTTGTTGAGGCGTCCTCTTAACACGGCAGTATTGGCATCGAGAATAAAGGGCCAGCAACAATGAAAATACGAAACTCCCAGAGTGATTCTCATAAAGCACGCGCGAATGACTTGTCCTCCCATTGTCGTCGCTTGCGCAAGGCGACAGTGGCGCCGGCGGCGGCGGGCGTCGCATACCGCTCCGTAGTTAGGAATTTTCGCTGTTGCGAACTTGAAGGAACTACGGTGATTGGACCACTGGCCCTCGATTTCTCGTAAAGTAACAAACTGTTAAAGTAATGTTAACAGATTTTTTTTGTACGGACTTTTGCCAACTGACAACAGTACGAGCGGTGGTAGCGGACCGATAGAACACCGGCTTCTCATTTGAGAGGTCGTAGGTTCGAACCCGGCATGTACCAATGACGTTGTGACAATACCACTTGCTAACTGTGAAAGGAAATATCGTGAAAAAACCTGAGTCACCTGAGTGACAGAGGTGTTCATATAACCGCGAAGGGCACGCGTGGTAATTAAGCCCATACTCTCTCTCTCTGAGAGAAGGCCTGTGCCCTGCAGTGGGGCGTATATAGACTGGATTAATATTATTATTATAACCGCGGCTTCGAAACCGCCCAGAAATGAGTGTGTATTAAATTAACAGATTGTTAGTGTACAATAAATTGGAGGTTAGCCCTATAGCCTATACACCTCCCATTGCAGAGCACAGGTCTTCTCTCAGACCAAATGTGTGCCTACCGCGGATTGGCCATTTCAAGCGCTAAAGTATAAATACCTCAGACTGTTTTCCTCACTATGTCTTTCTTCACAATTAGCGAATGGCATTGCTATTACAAATTCGCAAATTTACATAACTTAGAAAACGAAGTCACACCTGCCACACACTGACTACAATTTCACAAATATACTTGACTCCAAAAAGTCACGGATCAAACCCGAAACCTGTCAGATGTAAGGCATGCGTTCTATCTACTGATGCGCCACCATAGTCAAAATGCAGAAGTAATTATCAAAAGTCAGCGCTCGGTCGGGGCGTACGTATCGTCGGTACCGTGCTTGTTAGTGAATAGAGCCAGGGTCACGACCTCGCGGGCGCAGGTTCCCGCCAAATACGGCTCACTTATGAGTCGGTGGACTTACGCAGCGATGATGATTCCCTTAACTTCTGTAAGCCTGGTACTTTTGTCAGCTATATTAGGAACTCAAAGGACCCGAAGTATGTGACTGGTGGAGTTAGTGACTATGATGAGAAGTTTAGTTAAATAGATAGAGAACACTTTACTTTACAATTAAACCAGAAAAAGAGATAATTGGTGTGGTTTTATTATTATATTTTTTTTATTTCTTTATTTATTCAAAATGAAAAACCTTAATATTTAGCACACAATTTCGCCAAACTGCAAAGCAATGGTAAGTAATAGTACACCACTTTTGGATGTAGTAGATTGCACGGACAAATTTAGTCGATAGGTACCTACTATAGTTTGCCTGGAAGATATTGCCATTGACAGCAGGTAGTTTGTTACTGTCAATATCGCCGCTTTGAGTTTTCTGTCCTATATCTATCAAGAATATTTTATAAGTCTTAAAAATCGATATAATGTCGTTTTATGTGTTGCAGACGATCCAGAACGATAGAAGATCCAGAAAACGAAAAAATCCTTCTTTGTAACTATTTTTGTAGATAACGTAACAGAAGCAGCCTATATAGGTCCCACTGTAGGGCACAGGCTTTTTCTGTGGGAGAGAGTATGGGCTTAACCGATTAAGACTGATTAATCACCACGCGTGCCCACCGCGGATTGGCGATTTCAAGCGCTAAGGTATGTGAAGACACTCAGATTTCCTCACGATATTTTCCTTCACCGTTAGCGAGTGGTATTGCTATTATAACTTCACAAATATCCATAACTTAGAAAATAAAGTCAAAGGTCATGCCCGCACGGGGAATTGAACCTGGGTATCTCGCTTCCGAGTCCAATGTTCTACCCACTAGGCTACCATCGCTGTAACTATTTTTGTAAATCCTTCTAAAAAATGCTTTATTTAAACTGTAACTGCTTTAGTCTGTACCATTGTTTTACGTTTACATGCTAGCTCAAACTTATTAAATCTTTATGCAATAAGTGATTCATCAACTTAGAATGTCGCTAGAAGATTTGTTTTCCTTGTATCGTCAGACTTGTCATACAGTCAATGCATGCATATTAATCGATCGATTAATTATTTATTAAAGTTTGCTGTAAAACTTTAAACTAAGAAAAAAATACCAAGTAGGAAGTTTTGTGGTTAAGACACAAAAAAAAAACTAGTCAAAGAGATTTTTAACGCAGTTTTGGGACTGATACAATTTAGATACCAACAAATTTAATACGTCTACTAACAACGAGTACCTGTCTTTACTGCCTAGGTACATTTTTTACAGTCTATCAACTTTAAGCTTAACAACAATCTTGAACGAAGTAAAAATGCAAATCCAACGTGGATGCCGGCATGTTAACGTCCACCATACTTGTATGATAATCGCGACGGAAAATAGCAATGGTATTCAGTAAATCGGAAGGTTGTCGTGTGGCAGGCGGGGCGACTAAAGATGTCCTTATTATATGCTTCTTAAGGTGCTGGGCCAACGTTGGAGCTCTGTGGGACACCCTATGACACTGGACAGTTTGTCAATAATAATTGTGACAAGAGAGTTATCACATCTGTAAGAATCTATGCTTAAGGGAATTTTGTGGAGTTATAGAAGTAACAATCTTCCTTTTGTATAATTGATCAGGGTCTCAGAATCAAAGAAGGGAAGACTGTAAGCTTTTTCCGACAATATCTTTAAATAGATAGATAAAATGTTTATTTGCTTTGAGTAAATCTTCCACAAAAATGATTACCGAGAGACTGATTTAAAAAACCAACCTATCTCTTCGTCATGATCTGATGATGATGATCATCATCATCATCTGACCGCAGCCCGCTGTTGGGTAAATGATTTTTGCCCCAAATGCCATCTCTCACGGTCCCTTGCCATCCACATCCGCGGAACGTCCACCGACTCAACCATAACGTCCGACCACCGGGCTGTTGGTCTGCCCAAGATCACAGAACGAGAAATTAAGGGAAGAAGAAACTTATTTTTCTATCAACAACAGCATTCATTAATGGAACCATTCAACTAGTATGTTCACTACAAATAATTTGACTGTTCAAAATGGAAATTCTCACAAAGCCCATTCGTCAATCCATGTACCTCTGCAGCACTTCTCACAATCAACTACAATCCTAATGTGCAGAAGACAATCTGGTACAATCAACACCCAAATGTACACCTTCTTGACCCAAACTCGCGCTTATAACGAACACAATAAGAGCTTAAGTAGGACGCTCGACGGCAACTGTACGTCTGAGGCCATAACCTCGGTTTACGGAGACCATGTAAGGCCTAACTCTAATGGAGCCGGGTCTCCCACGCGGACGGAAGGCTGGCCCAAGGCTGGTCGCAAATGGGCCACTGTAGAGTCAATGGGCTCGATTAATTAACATTCTCATCATGCAGAGGCAGCAGTTTGGTTGTTTATGTGAGCCACCTACTCGTTTTTGTTTGATACTCGAACTTGTGTTGTGCACGGCAAAAGCTATTGGCAATTGTCGACAATTTTGTGTCTTAACTTACCGGCAGGGCAGTCGACGGCACCCTAATTTTTACTTTGACCCCAATATTGTAGTCGATGCAGGAAAAAGCCTTTCATGTACCCGTGGTATATACGTCATAGCCTCCATACAAGATCTAGATGTCGAAACATGGGTGCTATGCGCCTTCACAGTAAACCGTCCGAGGCATGTTTTTTTTTCGGGATTGGAAGGATTTAGATCTGGGATTGAAAAGAGCCTACGGACGTAAAACACAAATATCGATCGGATCCGCCCATATATTCTGCGCACTTAATCTTGAAGAGTTTCCTGGCTTCTGCTATCTAAATTGTCAAAGAACTGTCAGTTTAATCATTACAACTCCTTCATGATTTGGTGAGTATTTAGGCGGAAGAAACTTGGCAGAAACGCACATCATTATGTTAACAGAATATATGCTACTAATAGTTGCTTTTGCTTTAGGAGATTGTCTTATTGTTCCATTGCAGATAAGCTCGTTGACAGAGGTCGTAAGTTTGTTTCGTTCATGTATAGGAGCTATTCATTCGAACCGATAGGGACTATTCATTCGGACCGAAATACGCGTCGTGACTGTGGTACATGTTGCCTGGTCACCAGGGTGTTCTAGTTAGGGACTAGGTCAAGTGTTTATATGTAAGTTATTTACTAATTACTGGACAATTACTGGTCCCATTCCCGAAACATCCATAAGTCATTACCCACGTGTTTGTTGACGTAACTTTACGTAATTCACGTAATATCGAAGTGCGAAACGTTTAATGCGCGTCTGCGGTTCTACGCCTCGTTTACATCCTTTCCCAGTGCTGCAACCGCTGCCTTGACTTTAACAGTTACATTACTGTAAATTGCACGATAACGCAAAGAATACTACAAATATTAACTTGTAAAATATGTTCTGCTTGATACTGCTTAGTAAGGTAGTAGAGAGATAGTTCATGCCTTAACCACTCGTCTGCCGCGACACAGATCTGTGTCCAACTTAGTATGGGCCACCTATACGTTGCGTTCCGCGAGGGCAGTTCAGGAGTTAATCTTTAAAAAAAAATTGTCAGTTATTACCGACAGCGACGCAAGAAAATTAGACAAGTTATCACATACTGACAAAATTACCACTGTCGAAATGTTGCCTTTTTTTAATACTTCTGCATTACACAATTACTTGTCTTGGTCCCAGACTAGGATAACCTGTGTTATGGTAAGCAGACAAGGACATCATAAACATAGAAATACACTCAGACTAAGGCCATTTGTAAAAATCGAGTACGACGTCTAGTGAGGATCAATAATCCCATCTGTTTTTGGAAACAAAACTGTTAACCCCTAGAACAATAAGGCAGTCTAATTTGGTAACTACAACGCCAACAGTTTGGTTTCCACCACATGCTGATAATCTTGTGTTCGCTAGGCGTGAATGCTCCTTTACTTGCTCCCTCACTCTAGCCGCAGTGGAAGCAATGTAATCTAAGCAAGAATCAACGAGCGATTTGTCAAAACCTCGTTAAGGATTTATCTCGACTGTTGACGTTCACTTTCCGCTTCTTTTTTTCTCTTTGTTTGTTTCGTAATGGGTTTTGAAAGAGCGATAGTACTAAGACGAAAAAGGGCTTTGTAGATAGATGCATTTTACTTTTAACCGACTACGACCGTACCAAAAGGGAGTATTATGATTTTAGCAGTCTATTTACGTATTTCTGTACGTATGTATCTATGTATGTCACTACGTATTTATGTCTGTCTGTATGACGTTTTTGGACTCATCCAGAGCAGAGCTATCCATCGATAAATTGTATGACTGACAAACCTATCAATCTGTTTATCCCTGGATAAGCATTTATCTATTTACTTACTTATCCAGTGACTTGGTACAAGTCACACTAACAAACAGAGCCTTCCTACTACCACTCATCTTTTCCGCCCACAGACCAAACAGACGTCAGTTACCGAGGTCATGCGCTTTGTCTCTGAAAGATAAACAATCGCGGACGTTTCATGTACCATTAATGATAAGCTTAAGTTTGATCAGCGTAAAGGTTATGTATTTGCGCATTTTGCATTTGAGGGATTATTTATCACCGTATAGAAGTTATACAGGTCAGAAGGAACAGAATAACTTCACTCTTTAATATAAAAAAATTGCGCATGAAAAAGAATTATTCGAATATCATAATCATCATCATCAGCCATTTAACGCCCACTTCAGGACATAGGCCTCCTTCGTGGTTTTCATAACCATGAAGGGTTTTGCCATAATCGCCACGCTTGGCAGGCGGGTTGGCATTCGCAGTAAAGTAATAATAATAATAATAAATTCCACACAACACAATCACTTGACCTGGTCCCAAACTAGGATACCCTGTGTATGGTAACCAGGCAAGGACGTCACAAACATGAAAATACACTCAGACTGAGGCCATTTGTACAAATGTACGGCGGCTCCCAGTGGGAATCGTACCCACGACCTCAGTAAGTGTTCGAATATTTTGTCATGGATTTCATAAACATAATTTCATAAATTATATGGGACAATCCTTGAGGTAGGTCTCTCCTTTCAAACAAAAAATAATTACTGATATTGTCTCTGTGCAGGCGAGAGACTGAAAATACAAAAGAAATAATTCATTCAGGTTTACTGGATATTTTGTTACGTATCTAAGGTAGGTAAGGAAATACATTAGCAGGAGACGGGCAGCCGCGTCTGCCTCAGATGGCCTCAGTCTGGGTGTATTTTCAAGTTTGTGACGTCCTTGCCTGGTTACCCTAGTGTATCCTAGTTTGGGACCAGGTCAAGTGATTGTGTTATGCGGAGGTTATTATTATTATTACTTTACTACGATCGCCAACACGCCTGCCAAGCGTGGCGATTATGGCAAAACCTTTCATGGTTATGAAAACCACGGAGGAGGCCTGTGCCCTGCAGTGGGCGTCAAATGGCTGATGATGATGATGATCTAAAGTAGGTTTCATGAAAAATACCGACGTCTATTTACTTTATTTTGACACTACACCATTCGCCCGAAGGCCACAATGATTTTCGGAAACTGCTCACTGCATTATTAAAATGCACGGCAAGCTTAGCGAATTAGGCGATCATAATAAAATCTAATGTCTGGGGCAATTATCTATTGAGGTCAATTGAGTTCTAAGAACGAAACGACGTTTGTCTAATCTCGGGGCAGATCAGACAACTAACTGGGCAACTTCCAATAGCATAATAATATCTCATAAGCAGCCTATATACATCCCGCTGTAGTTCACAGGCCTTCCCTCAGAGAGAGAGAGTAAGGGCTTAATTACCATGTTTGACCATGCGTTGTGAAGAAGGCCTACTAGTGATATCTATCACAAATACAAATATAGGTTTAATCTTGTTAAGTATTGGGCAATCGCATCAGTCGTCAACTGTACCCTCATTACTTAGCTATTTGTGATAAACCAAAACTTAAAACCGCAGTATGACCTCAATATCCTCTAGGTCAGTGTATTCACTTTAGTTATGTCATAAAGCGACGCTATTTTGGATCATAATAATATTTGGAGCAAAGCATTCGGCAAGAATGTGGTTATAAAAAAACTGAAAAAGTGCGAGTCAGAATCGCCCACCGAGGGTTCCGTACAAATTTGTAGGTACCGAGCTTTTTCCAAACTTCAAAGACTACTTTTTTATGATTTAATTACAAATGTATAGTTTCCAGATTTTTCCCTGTATTTGTAGTATAAAATGATATAACTTGCCAAATTTCATAGTTCTAGGTAAAAGGAAAGTATCCTATAAGTATTGATTCCCTTGAGAGTGTCGAAATAGACGTCTTTCGCGGCCGTACCTTTTTTTACGTCAACTTAGAATTTTAATTTTTTTAAAAGCTTCAAGGACTGTAGTCCTGAGTATATGGTTTTAATTTCAACTCGATACCTCCACGCGTTCCCGAGATAAAGTGTCTTGACAGACAGACGGAGGGAACTCAGTTTTTTTTTTCAATAACCCGGTTCGTCGGTGAGATACCTACAAACATTTTGATGCAATACTTTTTTTGCTTTTTTTACGATCTACAATTAAGGCCCTTTACATTTTTCACCATCCGTGTGGCGCCGGATTAAGAATAGCGTCACTCCATTTCCTCCCGTGGATGTTTAAATTACTAGGAGACGAACAGCAGCGTCTTCCTGAGATTCCAACCGCATACTGCGATCGCCAACCCGCCTGCCAAGCGTGGCGATTATGGCAAAACCCCTTATGGGTAGGAAAACCATGAGGGAGGCCTATGTCCTGCAGTGGGCGTCAAAGGGCTGATGATGATGATGATGACATTTTTCACCTATCGTTCCTCGTTATTGAGTACGTAATGAATAGACTATGTGATTAAATTAAACAACTCAGCATATTAGCCCGACTCCCACTAACACATGAATAATAAAACACATATTTTATAAAATATGTATGTTAGCAGACCTGGTGAAAATACATGCTTTGCTTTAATTAAAATAGAAATTACAAAATACTAGCTCACTTGTATTGAAAGTACGAAATATGACACATCGACAAAATGTTTATACGAAAAGACAAAGTTACTTAATAGCTGTCAAAAATATACATATAAAATATGCATACTAATAAAAAAAATTAAGAACAATATACATAACTACTAATATAAACCTAAGTCGAGTCAAATCACCTCAATATAACTTGAGAAGCAAAAACAAACATAAACTTACTAAGAACACCACGAACTGAATATAAAAGAAATGTGATGTATGAAGGAGTCCAGCTTTATAATAATTTCCGACCGAAATAAAGGACATAGAAAATATGAATGCTTTTAAAAATAAACTTTAACTACATGTCTTAAAGACTTAAATTATAATTAAGCTTAATCTTTCCTTAATGCATGCCATATAAATTTAATCTAATTTTAAGTTTTATTTTCTCATTAATTAAGTGAACTGTAGATTCCAAACGTATACTGCGATCACCAACCCGCCTGCCAAGCGTGGCGATTATGGCAAAACCCTTCATGGTTAGAAAACCATTAGGGAGGCCATGTCCTGCACTGGGCGTCGAGTAGCTGATGATGAAGTGAACTGTAAGTTCTTTATGAGAAATAAATATCTTTGAACCCAAATGCAATATATGTTTACATCGTTTATTTGAAACATGAAATACAATACAGAGATCGCGCTGCCAAACCAAATGGACCCTGGCTACGTTTAACACGAGGGCTTTAAAAAATAACGCGCGATCACCTGGGATGGCGTAGGGCTCTCAGAGGTGAGACACCAAGGTACTAGAAAGGAGAAGACGATTCAGTCTCCACGGCCTAGCTCAGAGATTATTGGTACTAGAAAGCTTCAATTGGGCAAAAATATACATATTAATCACACCGACAAAACGTTAAAATCTACAACAAAAAATAATTTTGGGGTACCTCCCCTACACCTATATTAGGGATGACTTTTTTTCTCGTGTATCCCTTAGTGTGGGGTATCGTTCGATTGGTCGCTTAAAAGTATTGCAGGCGAAGGAAAATGATTTTTTGATCCGTTTGTGAAATATTAAACTTTAAAGCGCAAATTTTTGTTAGTGTAGAAATCACGATAAATCGAAAACGGTGCTTCATAGGGAAAAAAGTATTGATATCTTTTTTGTAGAAAACTACGATAAACCAACTTGGTTCATCTATTTTTCCGGTAGCTCTCACCGTTTCAAAGATAAATGCAAAACATAAAGTTGTGAGCTTTGACCCCGGATAAAAAACAACGCACAAGCGGGATCGATGTGGACTTTTGATATAGCATTTGTAATTATGTATGTAAGATCTACACAAAAATCCAGCTTGTCGGGAATTTTGACTGGACTAGAAGTAATTAAAATACAAATTAAAATACTGCCGAAATCTGGATATTAGAATGTAGGCTCGTCGCTCATTACGTCCTGAAAAAGAAAAACACTTACCATCATAGGAATCCGGTATGAACAGCGGCTTGCCGACCAGCTTCCCCTTCTTCCCTGTCAGCGGAACAGCCTCAACCCGCCTATGCTCCTCCAGCACCCTGTACAACAACACTGGCCGGTCTTCCCCCTCAAACTTGACCACCCGAGGCAGCGAGAACTTGTCCACAAACTCCTTGAGACTCATGGGACCATTATCGCTGCTGTCTTCTTCCTCAGGCTCGACTGAACCGTTCCGACGTCCGAGAAGAAAGTTGTCAGACCATTCAGGAGCGTTCGGCCTCCTTTCGAATTCTTGCCGCCGTTCGGAACTCCTTGGTTTATACCTCGGTGGTCTGTCCCTTCTCACTAGAGCCTCGTTTGCCTCCGCTAGCCATCTGGTGACTAGTCTCTCGCGTTCCACGTCCAGGTAACGAGGCTTTGAAGCGTCGCAGGCGAACCGGGCGGCATCGAAGCAGTATTGGGGTGGTGGAGGCCGGATCCGTGGGGGGTAGAAGCGGGGAGGTGGGTAAGGGGGGTGCTGGGCGTAGGCGGGGGGCGTCCGGGGGGCGGAGCCCTCGGCTGACGCCGTCCGGAACATCGTCAGGTCATGGAGACGCCGCGCTGTGGACAATGGAAATGACGTTAGGTTTTTTAATCAAAATTACCAAGAAGTACCCACGGTCTCTGTATGAGGTCCAAGCAACTAAGTGACTAAAAAGATTCTGCTCGTGTTCCTACATTGGAGGCAAGAGTGAGGTAAGGTACGTGTAGCAATCCCTCGTTTTCTGATATACTAACAACACCTTTTTAGTTTTACGAAGCTACTCAGATCAGAGCTTCTGATTCTATTTTATCGGCGCACTAAATAGCAAACCACGTCAGAAGCTATTTAGAGAAGTCATTCATCAACCCTTCCACAAGCCACTCATCAACAAAACGCCTTCCCATTCAACAGACAAACATAAGGAAACCCCATACAATTTTCACGCATTTTCCCACAGCAACAGGGACACAGTGGGCAACAAAAGTGTTGCTCGCGCGCCGATGTTCTCACGTCGATAATGCGGAATTGTGCCGGCATACAAGCTCAATATAGGATCGCCCAGAAGGTCTGTAACAATCAGCTTACAGTCTTGGCAGGAAAGGTCACAGGTAAGATAATTCACCGGTGTTCAAATTAAGAATTTCACCACGTAATGTCTTCCTCATCGTAGTCCAACGATAGTGACATCAAGAATTGGAGCAGTCAATAGTAAAGACAAGAAAGACTACACAGAGCTCCGTACACAAAACTGCGAAACGGCGCGATGTGAATTCGCAACGCAGAAAACTTCAACACGAATTGTTTGCTGCGATGCGATTTCGTGCGGCAAAGCATCTCCCTTCCACGATTCGGGTGACCATTCCTTACTACTACTACTTCCAGTCAACCGTACTGAACGTATTTTGTAAACTAGGTCGTGACACGGGTCGTAAAAAGGAGTGCTCACTGCTGTTATTGCAAAGAAGACAGCAAAAAGAAACAAATAAGATTTTGGGTTCATCAATTTATCACTATTATGAACGCCGATGTGAATCAATCCGCAAGTTCGGCCCTAAAGCCCTCAAGGCATGAAATTCCAACCATTCCATGCCAGCAATCTGCCTCAGATTGTCGGCTTAACAAGCTAGTTGACATCCTACGCTTTAAAAGTTCGTGGACTCCTCCACTTGAGAACTTTTTTAAACGTTCGACTATCGTTTCTTCGGATCTATTTAGCATCCTTGAACTGTGGGCATTTTTAGGGTTCTGTACCCAAAGGGTAAGGGACCCTATTACTAAGACTCCACTGTCCGTCTGTCTGTCTGTCACCAGGATGTATCTCATGAACCGTGATAGCTAGACTGTTAAAATTTGCACAGATAATGTATTTCTCTTGCCGATTATAATAAATAGTATATACTAAAAATAGAATAAAATAAATATTCAAGGGGGCTCCCATACAACAAACGTGATTTTTTGCCGTTTTTTGCTCGATATTTATAACGGCAACCGTTAGAAATATTCAAAGAATGTTTAGTTGTATATTCACTTAAAAAATAAAATAATTATTTTAGGGGGGGTGGGGGGGTTCCCATACAACAAACTTAATTTTTTGCCGTTTTTTTCTCGATCCTAGTGCCTAATGTTGTATAGATAATGGTACGGAACCCTTCCTGCACGAGTCCGACTCGCACTTAGCCAGGTTTTTACTATCATTAATTCCGTGGTTATTAAGTCTCTTTTATGCACACACCCGACCCTATTAGACACAATTTTATTGCTAGTTGACAGGACCTTCTATCCAAACTTAGTATAAGAGACAAGTCTTGCGTAACAATTGATTATTGCATTGTGATGGCAGATATGTTAAAACATGAGCGAAACAATAGACACATGGCCTGAACAGGTGTAGGTATGACTAGCTTAATAAAAAATGACGTTGCTAAAGACGCATTTTATACTTTCAATCGATCTATAATACGAAATCGCTTGTCCTGAAGACTCATCGCAAGCTTTGAAAGACATTCACTACCCTATTTATTACAGAGTAGGAGGCTCAAATGAGAATCGCTTACGGTTTTCACAATTAGCTTAAATAACTGGTTATTTATTTAGTGAAAAACACTAAAAATCTTTGATTGTTTGACTGTATGTACTTCAATCATAATCCCACTCATAAACTAAAATAGAATAATTTATTACAAGCGGAATTAAACTCGGACAACTTAGACGTTCACAAAAGTCGATGTCCCCGCCTCTCCAAAGCTTCTTACGCCAAATACACAACGGACCCAAGCCAAATTTGCCCTTAATACTGAACTAATTAGAACCGATTTCATACAGCACCCATAACTTGACAGACAGGTTGATAAGTCATTATTTTCGTTACGTAATTTTTTCGGACCGGTTGATCTATTTCTTTTTTTGTCTATCAGTAATAATAACTTGTAGGTACAGTTGGCAACCCAGCATAGTACCCAGTGGTAGCTCTTATAGCATGTGAAATAAGTAGCAGTATTGGTCAATAAAATATTAATTTAGGCTCACTGTAACAGCGTATTAAGCTGATGATGAAAACGCCAATGAGGGGATTATAATTGTTGGACATTGATCATTTTAAAATAAACAAACCAGGCACAATAGCGTGTATTTCACGAGATGGACGGTCGGCACGAAAATCCATTCTTACTGTAGTGTAATATTAGCAATATTTTGAGGTTTGAGGGAATGTTCTGTTCATTTCTACGATTAGTGATTATGGTAAATATTTTTTGGAATTATTCGTGATTTTCAACTTTTTGTTAGAAACTGTAAATCCAAATTCAAAGTTGTAGGAAATTCCGAGACGCCAAAAAATGTTTTCTTTTTATGTTAAATGATTAGGAGTCAATCGTCCGATATGCGTAAATAAGTGAAAAATTAATTGAGTTTGTCGGCGCCGACCATAAGACGCTCGAACCATAGTTATTTTTTTATTTTTATTACTTTTCGTTCTGATATTATTGCTATGCTTACGGGAAAAAAAAAAAAAAAAACAAAAAAAGACGCAATTGAACGAACACAGAACAATGTGATTAAAATAACCAAATCAATAATGAACCGCAGACTAAGTTGGAATCCGCAGAGGATGTAATATCTATAAATGTAGCGGTTGCAGTTAGATAATTAACCGTAACATCATTCACTCCAGCAGGAAATACTCTTAGCGCATGATTACATTTTATAGCGCCAAGTAGTTAGCTCTAATCCTGATATAACCTCCGCAGCTAATTGAAGAAATATAGGTGTCGTACATTATTGTGTACAGTTAACCACTGAATAAACTAGATTTTTTACTTTCAACAAACTTAGGCTTTTTTAAATTGTATGAATGAATGATCACAAACCAACATGCTTTGTAAGCAATAATAGAGAATAAAGAAGTGTGCGTGTGACAATGATACTATTTCAGCGTTTGCTCTTTCTATTTGAAACAGCGCTGGTTTTTAAATAGCACCTTCACGCCAAATGAAGATAACGTGTCATGCAGGCAGAGCTTACCGCTAAAAAGACTCAAAAGTAATTAAAAATATGTGCCAATCCGAAATAAATTCGAATATAATAACGTTTATATCAATTTAGGAGAATATTTTTATACCGATTTAGCATAATTGGCTACCGCAGCAACCAGTTTTATTTGTTTAGTATCGTTTGACATTTTCCTGAGCGGCCTGGAGCTATTTTTCGGTGGCTTTATGACAGATAAAAATAAAAAGATAAAAACTCTTTTTTTTAAGCACTTTTTCCCACTAAAACTAAGTTATTGTATCGTGCGTGAGTAAAGTAGTTGTGACAGTAAGTCATGGATTGAGAGACACTTATTATCCCAGAACAGTTATAGTTTCAAAAGGATTGCTTAGGAATTAACTGAGAAGATATTCTACGTAATTTTCTTCGTACAGCCGACAGCAATTATACAAAACCGACCTCGACCTTTACATCTATGCCCTCTAATCAGTGAACTTAAGGGCGTCATTGCCAGAAAAATGTAAAGGTTGACCTGCTGTCGATTGTACTATAGGCCTTGTTACAATTTTGCTGAATTTATTTGCTAAGATTTGTTACTTTCAGCCAGACGAAAGCTGAATGAAATAAATTATACAGTCAAGTTAGTGAAGAAACATAACATGGTGCTATTTAAGATCAAATATATTAATTGGTTTTTGCTAAAAGCCGAAATCCCGGAAACCTGCTCTATTGCATACGTGGTATTAGTTCTAGACAAATAAGAGCAGAATTATAGTCGTTTTAACACTTCCATTTTACGTCTCTTTGCTAACTATAGGTATCTTTAAAATAGACTCCCATTCTTGTATTTAAGGCCTAGAATCGAATAACATTTTGATCGGCCCTAAGCCACTATGTGCTGGCGTCTGTACAGTACCAATATCATTTTGTGTCTGTATTACTTAGGATACCTTCTTAAGATTTTCCCATACATAATTAATTAACCAAATCAAATAAATAAGAAACAGGAAGTCGTTCTTTTTCTCTTTCAATTAATAACCACACGATATAGAACTTCCGGCTGTGAATGCGCAGGTACCGTTTGTTCGCCAAATTAATACAGTGGAGCAGCTCGTTTTATAAAGTCATTGACATCATCCTATCATCAGCATCGTCATCTTTAAGACTAGTTAAGAGAAGCAGCCAGAGGTCGTGGGTTCGGTTTCTGGTGAGTACGAGTGCAGTTTTGTACAAACGGCGTGTGGGTGTTTTTTTCCGGACTCCGAAGGTGAACGAGGCTATGTTTTTAGCGCGTATGTATGTTTCCTTAGACCGTCTAGAAGTCAAGTTCGATTTTGACATGTCAGATGTCAAATGTGATGAGTATGGATTTTGTTTTGTATGTTTTGTATTGGGCACGTTTTTTTTTGGCTGTTGTGCATATTATTTTACTTACCTGTTTATTTTGTTTTTATGATGTGTCTTGTTGTTACAATAAAGGTCTTTTCTTGCTTTTATTTTTTTGGCGATGCATGTGACACCGGGCATTTGACGCCATGAAACAGGTTGCAGATAACATTATTTTGGCGATGCATGTGACACCGGGCATTTGACGCCATGAAACAGGTTGCAGATATCATTATTTTGGCGATGCATGTGACACCGGGCATTTGACGCCATGAAACAGGTTGCAGATATCATTATTTTGGGAGGCACTTCTAGAAAGTTCTCGTGCAAGTTACGGAGTTATAAGTATATTTTATTATATTTTATAATTATATTTTAGAAGAAGAAGAAGAAGAAAGACATTAATTATACCAACAAGATACATCACAGAAACAAAATAAGCACATAAGTAACATATTTAGTCATTACTCTTATTATACTTACTTTATTGCACACACGAGAACACAGTAAACCTTGGGGAGTCGGAGCGGAGGTGTGAAACGGGTCTACGCACGTGCACATGATATACTGCATACATATTTACACAAATAACAAAATAATACTAGTATAAATACCTACCCAAAAATGTAATATATATGCCAATAATGAAAAGAATAAACTACATAAACAATCAAAGTACAAAAATACATACTTACATTAAAATACATACCTAATGACAACAAACAACTTTTATGGTCTAAGTAACTCCGAAAGGTCTCACATTCGCTAGATCAAATATCAAACATTATCAGCAATTTTAGCGGGCTTAGGTTTCTGACTAGGAAAAAGCGACTTGAAAGCAAAATTATATTTTTTATGACTCGCGAACTCTTACATAATATAAAGAAGTAACTTCTCTTTGCGAAGCGAAATAGGTCTTCTACGCTGGCAACTCTAGTCCGTTCGCTGATGTTACGTAGCCATTATTTTCTTTTTCTGCCTGCGCGCCTCTTCCCCTCAATTTTGCCCATCATGATAACCTGAAGAAGTCTGTACCGTTCGCTTCTAAGCACATGTCTCAAGTAACTTAGCTTCTTCTTTTTGATGGTTAAATGTACAACTAAGTGATTTTTTCAGGAGCGAAACTTGCCTGACACATGGTATGTTAGATTGGGTACAGGACAAGTGATTGTGTTGTGTGGAAGTGGGTAGTTATTGTTAAGAGGTTGCATTTAGTTTTTTTCTATTTCTCTATCTCATTAATTCGCTAAAAGAAGTCTGTTGGTGTGATAAATGCACTCCGCACTCCGTAGCACAATTATTCAGTGCCTAGACTGAAAATCAGCGCGGAGGGCTCACTCCCTTAGCACACACTGACTCAGCTACCTTTTGCAGCGGGTTCGTAGAATCTTATCACGCGTTCCGTTGTGGGTGGAAACTGATATCGCATTCTGGGTGTGTTCTGATTTCGATATCAGTGTTACCTACAACAAAAAGAATAAGAAGACGAATCTAACCTCGTGATTCGATTCCACCAAAAAAAATTATTGAAAATTTCGAGTCTGATCACACAAAGTTTACAGTGGTAGAAAGACAATAAATTTAATTATATAGAATGTTTATTTTCAAATAATTTCTAACAGCATATCAGTTATTTGTTATTTTTTTTATTAAAAAAGTAGGTTTGCCTTAAGAGAGGTGTTTCCTAACGCAAACATATAAGGCTGCTATTTTCATCTTACTCAGTGCATTTGGTAAAAAGATTATAAATAACTAATATGGTGTTAGAAATTATTTGAAAACAAACAATCTATGTCACTAAATTTATTGTCTTTCTACCACTGTAAACTTTGTGTGATCAGACTCGCTTTTTTTTTCGGTGGAATCGGATAACGAGATCAGATTCTGATTTTTATTCTTATTTTCTGTAGGTGAAACTCATATCAGAACACACCCAGAGAGCGATATCAGTTTCCACCCACAACGGATGGTGTGATCAGATCCTATGCACCCACCTTTCTGTTGTGCTTCATATTATGTCACTTATCTGTTTAATCTGTTTATGTTATTGTTATAATAAATGTCTTTTCTTTCTTTCTTTCTTTTTCTTTGATTGAAATAAAAAGGAGAGCCAACATTGATATTCTGCCTTATTCAGTCCTGGTAATGTCCGACACAACTGTAGTTGTTTTAACGGCCTCCGTTTTACGGACCAAGTTTTGGACGATCATATCCGTCTTTCGGTACTTCAAGCCTAACGGTAATTGGTTCGGGTTTATATTGGTTTACATACGTATATGAACTCATGCCTGTATTCCGGAGGGGTAGTCAGAGACCTGGGGCAAGTTTCATAAATTTACAATTAATAGGTTTATTTTTATTTTTCTACCTTATATACTTGGAGTTACGGTTAAAATTGGAGCGCGTTATCATAAGACCTGTCCGCGGACGTTGTGAGTGTTGCGTGTCGCCCGCTGAAAATAACTAAACCCCGATTTCTCGTACACTAACAAGCTGTTAATCTACTGTTAACAGCTGTCAGTGTTTTTTTTGTATGCACTTTGTTCAATTGGCAGCTGTTAACAGTAGATTAACAGCGTGTTAGTGTAGGAGAAACTGGGGGTAACAGTGACTTGAGGGTAGACCACCGCCTACCCGTGAACACGGCAGCTGCAACAGTGGCGAAACTTCGGGAATCCAAGGTAATTAAATTTTACCCAATTAATAATCGCGATTAGACCCGTTTAATATAGACATAAGCCTGTTAGACAATAGAAAATATCAAATTTCAATGACCGCACGTTATTCCTTTTTATCTAACCCATTATCTCGATAACCAGCATTAGATAACCTTTGAGCATAACTTGAACCGTGAAGTTTCTATACATAGACGAAAAAAACCTTATTTGACTGACAAAAGGCCATACAAAGTACCTATTGTACAGTTTTTTAAGGGCTTCAATGAAATGCATTTAAATAGAAGGTTATGGGACCTTTTTGTAAAACGATTCAAATGCGCTATTTAATATGCACGTGCAACGATATTGTTGAAAACAAGAATAAGGATGGGCCATGGGGCAGAATATTTTTAGTTGCAGAGTTACTCTTAACGTAACTGAGTAGAGCTTATGCATGTAAAGGTTGATCTGCTGTTGACTGAATAGATGAATTGAAATAATTTATTCACTTAAAACACAGTACAATGACAGAATACAATTTTACATATAAATTAAAAAGACACATGCGAGGAATGCAAATGCACTGCGTTTGTGAAAGGAATCGACTCAGCATTGGTACCCTTTCTGTAACGCTGGTATTCTGTCGGCACCTAATAAGTAAAATAGATAAAAATAAAAGACACACACAATAGATATTAAGAAAAATAAAATAATATAATAATAATAAGTAGGTATGTAAATTTCTAAATGTATAAAAATATATTTTTAATTATAATATAATAAATTAAATAAAGTAAATGAAAAGATTAAATAGCTTTTTCGGCCGATCTTAAGGTAAATGAAGAGATCAAATAGGTTGTTGTTGACTGGTGATGACTGACTGGTGGTTGACTCTAACATATTTGTTGCAACATTGGTCGTTTGTAGATAGACAGAGAATATTTTATTGCTTATCAGTAGTATTTTAACATACGCATGTCACTAATGTAACAAAGTAATCATAGGCTAATTTTAATGCTAGGCCCCAGTGGGAATCGAACCCACAACCTTTGGCATGGTAATCAGGCGAGACACCCTCTAGACCAACAAGGCAGTCAATCAGTCAGTTATGTACACCATTATAAATTTAATATTTTCATATTGCACGGTCAAGTGATTGCATTGTGTGGAACTTATTATTATTCTTATATTATTTTATTTACTGTTTTATAATTTACACTTTTATATTTTCCAGATGGCACTGTTGTCAATGACACTCTATTCAGTGTGTTTGGTTGGTTTTGGGTCATCGTCAATTTCTTCTATCTCCTGTAAGTATAGGGTACCATAAATAATGATTACCTTTTAGGAGCCCTGTTAAGCTCACCGGCGACACCAATAAAAATTAAATCACATTTTTACAGATATTTTTTACTAAGAGCGATTTAATCTTCTAAATTCTGATTTTTCCGACACATGACCTAAGATTATATAGAATCTCTGCTAAAAACGCCAGCTTTTGGCAAAATGTAATCCAGTACCAGGTCTTTCGTTCGTCCGTCCGTCCGTCCGTCCGTCCGTCCGTTCCGTCAGTTCTCTCCGTCCGTCCGACCTTTAGAGGGGTTCTATATCTGGAACTGTAATAGGTAGCCAGTTGAAGTTTTCATAAAATATGTGTTATTACGGCGGATTACCTAACATATAATAAAATTTAAAATATATAAAAAATAAAAGGAGACCCTTTTTTACCGTTTTTGGTTTATGTTCCATCGTATAAAGGGTAATACATACAGGCCTTAAACGTGGGATTTATTATATATATCAACGACAAAGAATAAAAACGGCCAAGCGCGAGCACGCTGGTTGTCAATGCCATCATCGAGTCTTTCATTGATAGACATTTCATTTTATATTGACATAATTAATTCTTTACTTGTCATTTTTAATTGCATTAAATTTCAGAAAATTAAGATTTGTATTCTGAGACAAGAAATAACTACAGTCCACCAAACAACATCTTGACATGAAATTACTTAGAATAGAATTAAATTACGCCAAACGAAAAGTTATGTCAGCAAAACAGGCAGCAACCTTAAGATTAAACAATTGTTCAATGTAAACTGAACAATACACGAGGTACCAACCAATACAATCCAACACCGTGGCTGTGATCGCTAGAGCGCTGCCACGTGATGGATTTATCCAGCGAAAAACTACAAGAGCACACTGTAATACAAACAGAATTTGTCTCAGTTTATTTGTAGAGCAAAAAGTGTATTTGAATCAACATCCATCAACGTGTACGAGAAACGAACCTTTTCTGCAATCAAATATTTTATTTATCTTATTTTAATATTTCTATACAATTCTAACTTAAGAAAATAATAATCTTGTAAACAACGCGGTAAATATTGAATTATTTTTAGATGTAGATATTTGTATGCCTCTACGGCCAAACATGCTAAAACTTCATTATTTACCTATAAGAACTTTTATGCACGCGCATGTTTCACAAATAAATAAATTTGAATTTGAATAATAAATCAATCAACCCGTATTCGTTGGACACAGTTCTCCCCAAGGCATGCAACTTTTTTCTCTCCTCAGCCATCCTCATCCCGCCGCTGCCAGCAATCTGCCTGAGATCAACGCTCCAACTGGTGGGCGTCTTAAGCTGCGTTTGCCAGTTCACCAGCACCACCCTTTCTTATATGAAATGTTTATATGTGTAGGTCGCACGGACCCACACACCGTACTCTCGTATTTAAAGGGTTGTCGACACATTTCTGTACCGGGCAGTAAACCTAGATGGACAACCAATACTGGACTTAGTGACGTTTATAGTCATTGCACCACGTTGTGTGACGTGTTTACACCCAAACCAAAGCTGAACGAAACCAAATATAGAGCAGATTGCAGTAGAGTGTATAATGTTTGACGTGTACCAATTGTCCTATTAAGACTCTTAATAGTCCAATCAAGCGCAAAAAGCGTAAAAACGAGTTAAACACAAACACGTTACTCATAGAGGGAATATTCCCACGCATTAAATTACATAATTATCTAACATAATGTAGCAATTTCATTTACAAGTTATTTATGTGTTTTAGAAGGTCGCTCGGAAATTGCCAAGAGATTTGTCGCGCGATATAAAAAGCAAATGACCAGGAAAACAGTGGATTAGGAGAGCAATTCTCTTAAGTAGTACGCTCGACAGCACGTCAACCTTACACACGTGCACTGTTCTCAGGGTTACGGGTGAATTTGCATCAAAAATGTAACGTTTGCGCAGCTGTCGACTGTACTATTCCACCCACGCGGCTCTGGTCTTCAAATGCAAGGACACAAACACTTTCATTTCCATTTATAAAAACACAATCCATTAAAACGCTCCTAAAATGCAGTTTAAATACTCTGAGGCAAAGGGAAAGACTACCAAGATATTTAAAATGTATATGAGGAATGGTTTAGATTATATCGTATTTGCAAAGCGCTCTTAGGGAGACGGAACGACGGTTCATTTATTACGAAAGACAATTTTAACTGCTTGCAGACACCCTTCCAAAGATAAAACAAGCCTTAAGATTTTAACCCCATACATGAAAATACAAGACTTGTTCTGAACTTTAGAAAATATTGTGACGAAACTTAAGTGCTGGAGAACTTTACACCTCAGCGCTTGAAATTTCTCTCTTTCTCTTTCTGTTTTTCTCTAAAAAGAGATAGCCTGTGCGGTTCAGTGAGATGCGAATACGTTGCTCAGCTCATGTTATGCTCACGATTTTTTCCTACTGACCAAGAGACAAAGTCTTAGTAGGTAGTATACATACTTATACTAGCAAAGGCTGCATTCTTTTCAAAATGCAGTTTGAATCTTTTGCCCTTAATCATCCATGACAACATTGTCCAGATTCTGCTTTCACAACCTAAGTGGGTACAGTCGGGCACACAAGACATAGAATGATAAAGTTGGAGGTTTGTTTACCAGAAATGTTTTAAAACTTTTCTATATCAGAAAAGTTTGAAAACATTGCTGATAACAAGATTCTGAATTATTCAAGATTATGAATAACTAGGAATACGAAATTAGTCATGATATTATAGGACACATATTTAATACGGGTTGACACATAAATATCACCCATGTATCGGTGACGATTAAGATATCGTTATGGAAAATATCGTTGTTAATCCACTCGTCCGGGGTTCGAGAGCAAATAGCTGAATTATTAAGGTAATTTTGACCGACTCCCAAAAAGGAGGTTGTTCTCAGTTCGGCTGTACCAGTATATATATTTTTATGTATGTTCAGAAAGAAAATATACCACCTATTCCGATTTTATTGATTCTTTTTTGTCAATAAAGTGGTTACCTCAGAGGTGGTCTCACATTGGTCAAGATCTGTTGGCGGAATCCTTGAGAAATCACGAAAGTCTTTAATTTGCAAAGGCACCATAATGCTGTATCATGGACACAACTATACCCCGATAAAGAATGCCATCAGCGCCACCTAGTATAGAAATTAACTAAATATAGTTTCTAAAGTGCGTATTTTGAAGGTGATCTTTAACGTTTATTTATACAACACTCCACAGTTTAAATAATATGTGGTTATGTCTTTCCCTTTATCATAAACTAGTTAAAATGCCTCCGAGGAGTGTTTTAAGGAATTCAGTTTTTTATAAATAAGACTGCTAGTCCTTATCGACTTGTTATAAGTACTTTTCGTCCCGCCTGCAAAGAATACCGTCAACGCCACCTAGTGATGAAATTAGCTAAGTAGGTATATCTTCTGTTCAGTGCAAGTTTTGAAGGCAGTTTTTTCGTCTTTATCGACTTGACTTTTTACCATAGCACAGGGTATCCTGGTTTGGTACTAGGACAAGTAATTGTGTTGTATGGAAATAATTGTTATTGTTATTATCATAAACACTTTTCATCCTGCCTGTAGTGGGCAGGGGTCGGCGGAGGCTGCGGCGGTCGGGTTACGCGCTCGTGCCGGGCGACGTGGCGCAAGCGCAATGCCTTCCTGGACTATAGACTAGGACCGAGCCAGAAGGGGCTGGCGAGAAATTCAGATGAGGTATTTCTTTATTTTTTCCTTATGTTAAGTATGCAATTTTTATGGGTGTGTTTTTATGGCAACCTAAAAACCTATGCATTATTTCTTTCTTTTAGGTTGTTAATAATTTTCAGAAAAAAGCTAAACAATTCTTAAAAACTTCCGCTAATTTACAGATGGGAATGTAAATTATAATGGATTTATAATATTATTATGATGCTATTTATTACCGAAGAAGTCAGAATATTTTCATATGGGGTTGAGATAACGAGGCGGACCTGCCGGACCTTTCTGCTTAACACTTTTTTTTTTATAGATATCAGGACAATCTGATGTATTAAGGGGCTGTACAATTTATACACGTACATTATGTTAATAGTAATTTTAGGACCCACGGCCAAGAACTTAGAATCACGGACCTGGGTCTAGATAGATAGATAGAATATTCTTTATTGTACACAAAGATAGCATTTATGCCAAAAAACAGCCGTTTTAGCATTAATGCTACGAATTGTAGGTTTCTTGACCCATGTTTTGTTCACAACCAAGGGTCCTAAAAATTAATAATAACATGATAAAGAGATTGTACAGACAATGTATGGTCCTGTTTTATCTATTCGTTTTGTCTGTTGTGTATTTAGTTTTCTTTCTGTGCATATTATGTTACTTATCTGCTCATTTTGTTTCTGTGATGTATCTTGTTGGTATAGTAATAAGAAATAAGAAATTCATTGTGTTACGAACGTCTGTACAACAAAAAAATACATTTTGGAACAAACACAACTTGGAAAAAGTTTAAGGTCTATGCGCCATAGCAAATACCAACGTAGGGCCGACATCACACCAACCCTCACACACATTCCAGCTATAATATAATAAATGTCTTTATTATTTCTTCTTCTTCTTCAAATACAACCTGTAAAAAAATATATGATTCTTTCCCTTGGCGAAAGCGGCGCTAGTGTTACTCTAAGGAGCCCCTTAAACAGAATCACCACTTTAATAATAATAATAACTTCCACACACAATCACTCGTCCTGGTTCTAAACTAGGTTACCTTGTGCTATGGTAACCAGGCAAGGCTAACACAAAAATGGAAACATACCCAGACTGAGGTCATTTGTACAAATGTACAAGGCCCGCAGTCGGAATCGAACCCACGACCTCCGGCATGGTAATCAAACATGTTATCGGTAGACCAGGTAGTCAGATTGCCAAACTAAGTACCTCATTTACGCAACCAGAAAGCTAATCATTTCAATAGCCGTTCATTACAAAAACTACTAGTTAATTTATCAATCAATCAGCCCGTATACGCCTCCCCAAAGGCTGGCGACTTCTCTCTCCATTCGCCGTGTCATGTCTATAATATGCCTAGTCTACGGACAAGGGCTTAGAGCGCGTGCGCGCGAATGTCTCGGGTTACAATTTTACGCGCACCGCCCCCACGGCCTGAAGCAATATGGCCGCCAACTGATAGACCCACTGGCCTGAACATCTGAACCCTATTGGACCTACTATGGGTCCAATACATTGGTGTATTGAAACCATTTATGTATTGAACCCATCGGTCATCGGTTTGTGTTCATCGTTGGTCTAGCGGTTAACGCGCTTGACTACCAAAAACAGGTCGAGGCGTGGGTTCGATTCCTACTGGAGGTTGCCTTACTTTACTTACACGAATGGCTTCAGTCTGGATGTCTTTCCATGTTTTATATTTTGTTAAATTTTTACTGTTTTTTCTGATTCATAGTGGCTCTGTAAAATGCTAGGCAAAAGGATGTAAAAGGCTAGATAAAATGTTTAAAACCATTTATGCAGAATCAAATTTCATCTATGTAGGACAAAAATTTACCAACAGTCTTAATTATCTTAATTCTAACATTTAGAAATATAATGAGTCTGAGAATTTCTTTGGGCATATCGCACGACGATCTGATAGACTTGAATATAGTATAATGACAGGCAAAGTGAAGAGGAGGAGAGCTCGACCAGCCCCTATATTACGCGCACCAAATCCAGAAAAATTAAAATCGTGTAACTGTCAAATTAGTATGGAATTTAATAGTTAGACGATTGGAATCGCTGAGGATTTGGTGCGCATAATTAGGCCACAGGTCACCAAGGAAACAACACTCAAGTTTCACCGATCACCAAGGAAACAAAGCTCAAGTTTCACCAGGTGGTCCACCCAGCGAACGACACG
The DNA here is from genome assembly GCA_947308005.1 of Yponomeuta malinellus. Taxonomy (NCBI): domain Eukaryota; kingdom Metazoa; phylum Arthropoda; class Insecta; order Lepidoptera; family Yponomeutidae; genus Yponomeuta; species Yponomeuta malinellus. The sequence continues at coordinate 10,794,990 of OX371017.1, forward strand.
TCCAGATGGAGAGCACTCTACACCGATCCTCATCATAGCGGCCACGATCCTCAGCATTGAGGGACCGACTGACTGGGATTGGGAAAGTCTGACAATTCGAAAATATTAAATCCGAAAAATATATCGAGCTAATGTGGGTGGAAGGGCCGGTAAGGAACGACCCATGCGGACATACTTCGAACAAACCTTCGACCTTCTCCTAAGATACAGGCTTTTTCGCCTAGTTTAGGAGATAGGATGCAATGACAAGACTATTGTACAATAGATTAGCACCGAACGATTGTTGTCATTTTTAATGTACTTTTTGGTTTAAAATAAACAAATTATTATATTATATATATATATGTATATAATATATATATATATATATATATATTATATTATATATATATGTATATAATATATGTATATATATATATATATATATATATATAATAGGGGATGTATTGGCAAAAGGCAAGAAAAAAGAACCCGATACAGGCGTGAGTTTATGTATCTTGGTAAATCCGAAAACTCGTGGAGCAAAAGTTGTTGTAAAATAAAAACTCAAATTGTGGTGTTTTTGAGGTTAGCCTGTATTGTGAACTCGGGGCCAAATTGAAAATACTTATTTACTTTCATGCACAGAAGTTGAGAATCCTATAAGTGATGAATCAGAACATCTGTTAGTATTTAAATCGTCCCCAATCTCACTGCACTTGACACGAATGTACCCTTACGAAAAGATGTCCCATACTGGTTTTCCTTGATCAACACATTTAAAATAAGACTAAAGTTTTTGACATTTCACCCAGATTGCTTCAACTTTGAGACATGATTCAACAGATCAGACATCATAGTTCTTGTTTTTGTTAAATTTGACCCAAGGCATTGAATGTCTACTTAAAATTCAATGCCTAAGGTAATTTAAACTGCACATCGTTTTAATAAAGAAGAGGGCGGTGCATTAACTAACCGCATGGTGCCTGTGGGATTTTGGCGGAATTTAGCAAAGTATTTTTTCGTGCCCAACAGTGGGACGTATATAGGCTGCTTATGCAATGCTATAATATTAACTTCCACACAACAAATCACTTGTTCTTGTCCCTCCCAAACTAGGATACCCTGTAGTATGGTAACCAGGCAAGGACATCACAAACATAAAAATACACCCACACTGAGTATATTATAAATTGATGTCAATATCTTATCGACACTCTTTTTTGAATGAACGAGTCGAAAGGTGACCAAATCACGTTATTCGGATCACAACATCAAAGAAGTGGGCAGTCGACAGAACACTTAAAAAATTATTGATTTTTACATAACCAATCTAATAACCAATTAAAAAAACAGAACGTTGACCTTTATAAACCTACGCGCACTCTCATGGGACGAAATGTAAAGGTTGACCTCCTGTCCACTGTATTTATTTTGACATTTGGACCCACGTAATATGACCCACGGAACCCGAAATCGCGGAAAGGTATCCTTTGTTGGCTGTCCGCGATTTCTGGTCATAACATAACGTACTGCGCATAAAGAATATACTATGGATAATAGCTGTCATTTTAGGCAGACCTTATATATACTTAGACCGAAACGGGATTTTTTTGTTTGTGATTTTTTTAAGCTGTTTTTTTAATAAAATCTTTCGTACTGTGTAATGCACAGTCTTAACTTATTTAAGGAATCACTTGAATTTTTGTCGGAAAAATCCGACCAGGTTTCGCTTATTCGACAAGCTTTGTGAGTAAACGTATAGACAGAGCTCGCGTCGCCGGTTCAAGTAAGTGGTTGTGGAATTAAGATAAGAATTCTCCTATTTATTTATTGTTAACGAATCCTTTCGAAACCCATAATATAGATATATGCCTCTCTCTCCACAACTATTTGTCTATAATACAATTACTTGCGATTTATTCGCGTTTTCGTAGTAACCTATACAACATTTTGCCTTTTTATCTTCAACTATCATAAAGCCATCAAATAATTGCTCGTCAAGACCAAGCGACCCTAGAATGACTAGCTGGATTTTAACATGATGGCCTTTCAAAAAACATATAAACATAAGTCATAAATTTGAATTTGGAACCCGGATCTATACATATAGAGCAAGTCCAAACGACCCTAAAACGACTGGCTCGATTTTAACACGAGCATAGAACAATCGCCGTTTAAAAAACAAAAGAAACATAAGTCATCAATTTGAATTTGGAATCCGGGTCGTTCCCGTGCAATCTTCACCAGTACAGTGTATCACAACAATGCAGATGTGACATAAGATTGAACGATTACGTCACAAAATCACAGTCATACAAACATTCGTACGCACCTACCCATCTTGGAAACTGTTACACGCGAGTACACGACAATTCTTTTGATTTTACATACTTGGTGCGTTCTGGGTCCCACGTGCACCATTATAGTGTTATTCTGTCAATTTTAGCTAATCCAAAAATTACTTTGGGTTTATAAGCTTGAATTACAATACAGTTTTAGAGACCACGTTCTGTCCTACAGTTACTCCCGTCCTATAAACACTTCTGTCCTACAGACAGACTAGCCAAAGTTTTAGAAAAGTTAGAACTACTCGACTAGATGCCAATACATTTAATCTATCATCCCACATTCGTCCACTACTGGAAACTGAAGTCCGCACGCCATTCCGCCCTGTCTTAGGCTATTCTCATCCAGCTAGGAGAAACTTTGTATCTTTAAAAATATAGATGTTTGTCACGCAATCTACAACAACACTTGGCTGAGTGGATATCTATTACATTTTATACATAGATCGACCACGTAGCGGATATTGTTTAACATAATCCCATGGGAAAGAATTCGGGCAATTTAAGACGTTTTAAGATGTTTAATTTGCAGCCATCTTTTGGACTGATGAGGAAACCCGAGTGTCTGAGGTATTTACATACTTACATACACTCCCATGAACTTACGCCCATATCCTGGAGGGGTAGGCAGAGACCAGGGACTCCCACTTGCCACGATTTTCACAGATCACTTTAGCTTCCTCAACATTAATTAGTCGTTGCATGCACGCACGCCGGTTTCGGGTACTTTTTATCTTGCCCATTGCTAATACGTTTGACAAACCCGTATTTGAAAAAAATTAAAAAAATTAATATGTATTTATTATCGGTTCAGAATTACAGAAATAAGTTGAAAACCAATTAAAAACATTTGATTCTACTTATGCTTTGAACTCGAGCTTAACCGTCTGGCTAGGCAGTGATGGTGCACGTGGTCCTAGCCATGTGATATTAGTCTCCCACGCCCCATTGTGAGCTACAACCCAGTTTTAGGGTTTTTGCGTCAACAATTACGTCCATTGTGCAGCCGTGTTATTGTGAAAACGAAAGTCTTTGCCGATTCGCGGGTTACAGCGAGCATCGGGGAAGGTCACGCATGCGGCGAGTTTTTGGCCAAAGTAGGGGAACTTTTTTATGTAACCTATTCATTTAGTTAGATTTGTAACTTACCGCTAATGCTGAATCGCTAGAAACTTACTAATTACTAAAATTAAACATTGATTTGTTTGCGTATGGACTGAAGCCGAATGAATTTAAATATACGCTGTTACGTATAAGAATAATATGGGAATAATATAAGTACATAATAATACATGTACAGATAGAGCGCTCCGCCAACACACTGCTATGCAGTTTGGCGGAATTGTGGACTACACATTAAGGGTTTTTATTTTGAATAAATAAATTTAAAAAAGTAAACTATATAAAAGACATAGGGCCCAGTCTGAATTGTGAATTTCACTAAGGAAATACTCAAGTAACGTACTGTCACGCTCTTTTCTAAGAAATTCGAAGCGACAGTACTACAGTTAACTACTTACTCAGCGAAATTCCCAATTCAGAAACTGGCACATAACATTTCATCAATAATTTTTAGACTATTCCTTTTAAATATAGTCGAAAACAACTTGAGCTGAGAAATCTTGCTTAAGAAAATTCGCAAACAATTAATACAGCCAGCATTAATATAGCAACAGTGACCCGCGGACCCGCACGCACGCATGCGCCGCTCTGGCTGGCTACTAATGATTCTCATAGATTCGAGTTTGTGTCGAGACATTTTTGGAAAGTACCTTTTTTTAAAAACTCGCGTATTCGATACATGTCATATTGTTCAGGTAAGTTCATTTTGCTATGGCCTTCAAACCACCAAAATATCATGGCATATATTCAATTCAACAAAATCCAAATTCGCTTTACTGTCGCAGTAATTAAGAACTATTGAGGTCTGTCAGTGGCTGTACTCTATCAAACTGTCACAGTTACCACGCTGTTACGTCATCACAACAATGTGTGTGAAATTGTCTTTGAACAAAGCTGCTATAGACCTTAAAGCCATTGCGCTAAAGCCTATTGTGAAGGGAAGATATTAGCATGTGGCATCTCTGGGACTTTCGGGTGTGGTGCAAGGAAGAGGTAGCTTTGTGAAATAGTTGCTTAGAGATAACACTGTTACGGAACAGGGGTCAGTGAGATCAACTAAACTAGATTCGATGGATAACTGCGAGGTAGGACCTGAAGTAAAAGCATTAAAGTTGACCACTAATAAATAACCTCATTCCAATATATTTTTTATACTTTACTCAGCACTATAACACAAAACTATGGCTTATAACGTCAAAATATAATCACAACTGACAATTTCAGGAACCCCACATTGTTACTAGCTGACCTGGCGAACGTTGTTTTGCCATATTAATTATCCTACGAACTAATCTCCGACCTACCAAATATAAACAAAAAAATTCATAAAAACTGGTGAAGCCGTTTCGGAGAAATTCAATAACAAACCCTGTGACACGAGATTTTTATACATTAAATGATAATATTTATATAAAAAAAGAAGTACATGTGACACTTCATTTGTCAAAAATCGGTCAAACCATTTAGCTTCTACATAGTAATTAATAACAGTACATATACCTATGTATACGTACATAAACATTCATACAATACATCCCAACTACCACAGTGTTACATGGTAGTTTAGGCAGGCTTTACTTAATCACCGTTTCTCAAACCTTAACCATACTTTGTTAATCTACTGTTAACAGGGCTCATACAGACGTAGTTTGGTTTTGTTTACAAACGACATACCGGATCGCAATGAAACTTTGCTAAGACGTTAATATGAAACAAATCGAAGTTTGACCGTGGTTAGAATTGGAAATAAAGTTATTGACAACAAAATTCACATTAAACAAAATTCATTCAAAATCAAATTGAGGAAAACTAAAAGAAAGACCCACAAGATCAAAATACCTAGGTGAAGTTAAAATAAATCTGGTTTCAAAAATAATAAACTATTTAAAATAATCGGGTACGTACTCATTCAATAATAGCATATAAAATTAAATTCCCAATATAAAATGTGAAAAATCATAATAATAATAATTTAACATTAAAAATAACATAATAGTTTCTAAAAAATATAGAGTGTAATAATAATATGTGAAATTCATTAAAATTTTAGATTTTTAAATTCGTCAATTCTGTATATACAATTTTCTAATAGAATGTTAAACAATTTTGTTTTATATGCATTGCATTGAAGCTAAGATTTTTTTTTTTGAGTCTGGCAGTAAATTGTACAGTTTTATACACATAATAGTGACTGTTTCGAGGGAATGTAGTTGTCTTGTGTGGGATGCTGGCTAAACGATTAGGGTGCCTAGTAAGAAAAGGGCATTGTTTTTTTTTTTAAATCTTCAATGTTTTTCTTTACAAACAAACAGACTTCAAGGACATACAAGCCAGGAAATGGGATTAGCTGTAATTTTTTAAATAGTGGTCGTTTTGAATCAAGCGGTGCAGCTCCACAAATAGCTCGTATGCACTTTTTTTGAGTTATGCCTGAAATGCCTGATTCATTTCCACTGAGTTTCCCCATGTTATGAGTTCGTATCTACCTACGAAACCGTGATATGCCATTAAGGCAGTAAGTCTGTACACTGCGAAAACAAATTTATAGTCTTTTGCAAACTGACTCAACATGATTTTCCCATGGCAACTGGGAATCTATGTCCAACCCCAGGAATTTTGCTGTTGTACATTCGGTAATGGGTTCGCCATCGCGAAGCTACCGATAATAATAGGGGTTAAAGTATGAAATTGCCGTTTTATTGCAATAGGTTCTTTGAATTGACATAGAATCTTCATGGTTTGAGGTTTTCGAATGAAACTTTTTTCAAATGGTTTCTATGATGTTCTTTTTTTTTAAAAATGTGAAACATTTGAATATCGACTTTCAATTGTTTTTGTTATTCAATTTAGACAAGAAAGATGGATACTGCGAAAATTCGAGTGATTATGAGGCACCCATTTTTCGTATTTTTTTATTTCATTGATTTGACGCAAGTGAGTCAATATTGTGGGTAAGGTAACTTTAAACCATGCCGCTAATTCCTGGGTAGTTTGACTAGGGTCGGCTTCCACTATCTGTCTTACTTCATCGTTATTCACCTGTGTGAGCGGTCTTCCTCGTGGCTCGTTCTTTAAGTCGAAATTTCCATCACGAAAGCGTTTAAACCAAAATCGCACGGTGCGTTCATTAGTAGACCCCTCTCCAAACGCAGCATTGATATTGCGGGCTGTTTCTGCCGCGTTAGTTCCGCGTCGGAACTCGTATAAAAAAAAAATCACTCGAATTTTCGCAGTATCCAACTTCTTGTCTAAATTGAATAACAAAAACAATTGAAAGTTGATATTCAAATGTTTCACATTTTTTAAAAAAAGAACATCATAGAAACCATTTGAAAAAAGTTTCATTCGAAAACCTCAAACCATGAAGATTCTATGTCAATTCAAAGAACCTATTGCAATAAAACGGCAATTTCATACTTTAACCCCTAATAATAAACCAAATAAATGGCATTTTCAATTACCAATCACATCACCGCGGCTTTCAAACCACCCAGATTTCAGCGCGTATATTTAAGTCCACCGTGTTTTACATCAAGTTTAAGTGCAATAAAAGTATTAATAAAGAAATGTAATTACTTTTTCCTCCCTCCGCGGCGGCTTGTGTGTCCGCTCTGCGCTAGTACCGCAGGCCTCACTCAAAAGCAACTGTGAGCTAACGCGACACAGATATTGTAATTAAAAGTGCGTAGGACGCGAGACTTTCTGCATTGTCTTCTATGGAGGCAGTGCAGGGGTTCTCAACATTCACGGCAAGTCCTGTTGGGACTTTTATACCTCACAATGTCAACAAATTCAGGAAGCAAATTGCAGATTAAAACAAGTTAAGTTTTTAGTAGACAAGTTGAGTTTTCTCTACGAGATCGAATGAGAAATGATGAGGTCCGTAGACGAACGAAAGTCGTCGACATAGCCCAGCGGATTAGTAAGCTGAAGTGGCAGTGGGCGGGGCACATAGCACGCAGAAGAAAAGTTCTCGAATGGAGACGCCACATATCGGCAAGAAGCGTAGCGTAGGACAGATGACCTCATCCAAGTGACAGGAAGGCGCTGGATGCAGGCCGCTTCCAACCGGTCTTTTTGGAAATCCATGGAGGATGCCTATGTCCAGCAGGCCTATATAGTCGTAGTAAGTCCGCCTGAGATGTCCTTTATTCCGTCAGTTGGACTTACTCCAGAGCCTGACTTGTGGACTCCATCGACGAAATATAAGTGAGTTAATCCGGAGTAACATTAAACATTCTTTAAGTAGTAAGTACCCTTTCATCATCATCAGCCATTTGAAGCCCACTGCAAGACATAGGCCTCCTTCGTGTTTTCATAACCATGAAGAATTTTGCCATAATCGCCACGCTTGGCGGGCGGGTTGGCGATCGCAGTATGCGGTTGGAATCTCAGGAAGACGCTGCTGCCCGTCTCCTGGTAATTGATTTCCTACCAAGTACCCTTTACGACGACGAATGTAGCCCTTTATAATAATCAGCATCATTAACCTATCTTTACCCATTCTTGGGTATCAGCAGCCAAGCTATGTTTTACAGTCTCTCACCATCGTCATCCCGGTCAGGCCAACCGTGACCTCATTATCCTAAATTAAATAGCCGAAAATGTTCTCGAATGGAGACCACGAACTAGCATACGCAGCGTAATACTCCCACCAGCTCGTTGGACCAACGATCTGAAGCAGATTGCTGGCAGCGGCTGGATGAGGATGGGCGAGGACAGAAAGAGGTGGCACGGTGGCCTCTTGGGAGGCCTATGTCCAGCAGTGGACGAATACAGGCTGATTGATTAATTACTGGCTAAAATAATATTGCAGTCAGTGAAAGGTTGAGAAGCAAAGTCGTCGTTATTTATAGAGCCTTTTAGCTGCGTAAGTGCTCTTTGTGAAATTAACACCTCTTGTTGTTGAAGAGGTGATTGTATACTCTGCACCATATCAGAATTTCGTAAACGTAATCAAACATGTACTTTCATTATAAATACGATCATTATATTATAACCTCTCGCCTGTAACCTGAAAGAATAGGCAGAGACCAAAGTTCGCCACTAACGAAATTTTACCTTTACCAGGTTTTGTAATAAAATTGAAAATTTAAAACAAAGAGGGTGTGTGCTTATAACCACTCAACAGAAGCGAAAACTTCAATATCACCGACCAACTGGAGCCGAGTATACCCGATTCAGCGTTACTAACCCTATCAAGACGGTTCAGTATCGATCACTGTTTAAAAAGCGCGCCTGAAGAAGAGTTCACTTAAAAAATATTTATTTTATTGTATTTATTCTCATTTTGCTCAGTAGTCCAAAACGAATCTAGACCTGTAAAACAAATGACGCTATTTCCTTGTACAGTCGACATCACATCAACCTTTACATACATGCACTTTGATAAGTTACGTTAAAGCCGGCTTTCCAAGAAAAATATAAAGGTTGGCTTACTGCCGACTGTACTGCGCTACCTCTCTTCAATCGTCTGCCTGGAGCTCACGTATGCCCCTCTCCTTTGTGTTTTTCTCGTGAAACTTAGAACGTCTAACCGTCTATCAATCTTTCTAGCTGATTACCTGACATTCAACAAAATTTTGCGGACTTAGTCAGAGGTTAAATACAAATGGGTATAAATAAGTGGCCTAACGGCGACGTAGGACGACCAGGCGCAAGATGGACAGGTGATATCATCCAAGTGGCAGGAAGACGCTGGATGCAAGCCGCTTCCAACTGGTCTTTTTGGAAATCCACGGAGGAGGCCCATGTCCAGCAGTGGACTTCTTGTGGCTGAATAATGATGATGATGATGAGTGACCTAAGCCAAGCAGATTTAAATACCTCTTAACATTTAGGGAACCTCTACATGGTGCAGATTATATATGTGAGTCGGTAGATAGCTCGAGTGACATTCCAATTGGTGTAGCAAAGCTCTCCTTTGTTTCTCGACAAGTAAAACGAGAACTCACTGCAACTCGCTCGAGATATGCTCCAAATCACTTTGTGGGTAAAAGATGTGATGAACAGCTGACTAATATAATTTTTATATCCCGAAACACTTTATTAAAACAGGTTTCCAGAAATCCTGAACAATGAATTATGAAGGAACATAGCCAAAAATATATATACTTATATAAATATATACGCGTCGAATTGATAACTTTCTCCTTTTTTGAAGTCTGTTAAAAAATCAAGCAGAATAGTTATGTAAATTTAAGAACAATACGAACTAAGTAATCTCTCGTCTGGGTCAGTGCTAGTCTGGAGACTTACAGATGAGCGCAGAAGTGGGGGCAGTCAATCAACGAGTTGGAATGACGATGGAAACTTTAGCCAATGTCAGAAAAAGACTGCATGCGCAACGCTCGAGACCAGATCGAAATTTATTTTATTTTGTTTATTGATAAAACCCACAGCACAAGTTTATTATATATAAACATACCTAGTAGCAAAGAAATTTACCATAGGCCAATTAAGGGCTTCCTTTATACTAACTAACGACTAGCATTGGAAGACATCTCAGCATTGAGTAGCCTTTAGGTGGAAGAAGAAGAACTCACCGCCGGTTTTTGAGCTGAGAATTTCAAAAACATAATATAATATAAACTCACGCTTGTACCCCGAAGAGGTAGGCAGAGACCAGGGTCTGCCACTTGCCACGTTCCTGATAGATCTCTTTCGCTTCTTCTGAGAATTTCACTATTAAAATAATAAAATAGCCGTCTGCCGCGTTCGTTTTTGAGAGTTCTGAAGAGATGGAACGATACTAGTCTTTGCGTGGTAAAATACTCTATTCAGTGCCGGCGGTCAATTTGTAAAATCAATTGGTCATCATAGTCATTCAATCCAGTCCCTCAGTGTATATCTTTCTACTCCATCACATCACTCCCCTGATATGGTCACTCATGGTCTGGATGCCGACTCAAAATGTTGCTATTTGTAATATATTAAACGGGTCTTACCACGATTATTTATTTGGTAAAATGTAATTACCTTTCATTCCCGACGTAATAAGTAATCGCGGTTAGACCCGTTTAATACATTACTATGTATGAGCATCGCCAGTCACACTTACAAACTTACGGTGTTATTTACACGATTCCCTTAAAACACTCCATAAACTCAGTATAAATACATACATACATAAACTCACGCCTGTATCCCAGAGGGGTACGCAGAGACCAGGGACTGCCACTTGCTACGATCCTGACATATCACTTTCGCTTCCTCAACATTCATTAGTCGTTGCATGCACGCACGCCGGTTTCGTGTACTTGTTATATTGCCCTTTCCTAATACATCCCCTATTTGGTCGAAGTATGTCCGTCTGGGTCGTCCCTTACCGGCCCTTCCACCAGTATAAATAGTCTGCGGTAAAGTCTTTCCCTAGTAAAGTCTCTATCACGGATACGCGATACGGCGTTTGTGGAGTTATTTAAGAAATCGTGCAGTTAAAATAAGACAGTTAAAGTTTATCTGGTTAATCCAAACTTTACAAGGGAAAATGCTTTTTTTTCTTAAAATAAATTCATAAATAATTTACACACAACACAATCACTTGTCCTAGTCCCAAACTAGGGTACCTTCATCATCATCAGCCTATGCTTGTCCACTGCTGGACATAGGCCTCTCCTCGCCACTGAGCACGGTCCTCGGCTACTCTCATCCAGCTCTTGCCAGCCGCCCTGCGGAGATCATCACTTCACCGAGTCTGAGGACGTTCTACACTACGTTTACCGATCCGCGGTCTCCGCTCAAGTACTCGTCTACCCCATCGGTTATTAGTCCTTCGGATGATATGGCCGGTCCACTGCCACTTCACCATGCTAATTCAGTGGGCTATGTCGGTGACTTTGGTACCTTAGTGGTATGATAACCAAGCAAGGACGTCACAAATATGGAAATACACCCATAATGAGGCCATTTATACAAACGTACAAATGAGCGGTGGTAGCCTAGTGGGTAGAACATTGTACTCTGAAGCGAGAGACCCAGGTTCGATTCCCAGTTTGGGCATGTACCTATGACTTTGTTTTCTAATTTATACTTAAACTTACTTTATACTTTATTGCACACATAAAATTACATGAATAAAACAAAATTACATTTCTGAATTTATAGTAGCAACACCACTCGCTAATGGTTAAGGAAAAAATCGTGAGGAAACCTGAGTGTCCGAGGTATTCACATACCTCAGTGCTTGAAATCGACTATCCTCGGTGGGCACGCGTGGTGATTAAGCCCATACTCTCTCCCTGAGAGAAGGCCTCTGCCCTAAAGTGGGACGCATATAGGCTGCTTATGTATCCAAATATACGGCGGCCCCCAGTAGGAATCGAACCCACTCCCTCCGACATGGTAATCAGATGTAATGACTTATGGATGTGAGACCAGGGCCTAGATTCTGTTAATGCATTGTAGTATCATGACAACTGCATGAACATGGCGATTTCATTTTCATGGCTGCTTTAAGTCTACGCGGGCACGCGTATCAAACCTTCTAGGCGTCAATGGTATGAAAAAACACGTCACGTGACCCGACAGTGTATCTGTCATTATACTACAATACACTAACAGAATCGAGGCCCTGGTCACTGACTATGGGCCTCATAAGAAGGCACAAGGTCGCCCAACGAGTAATGGAGAGAGCAATGGTTATCGAATCAGGAATGAGGAGAAGCTGAAGAACCCGAGTTACTTATATTATAGCTCGAAGAATTGCTCAGTTGAAGTGACAGTGGGTGGGGCACGTAGCTCGGAGAACTGATGGCGGTTGGGGCGAAAAAGTTCTGACATGGCGACCGCGGACCGGACGACGCAGCGTGGGAAGGCCCCCCACCAGATGGTCTTACGACCTGGTTACGGTGGCGGGGAGTCGCTGGATTCGGGCGGCACAAAACCAGGAACCTTGGAAAACAATGAGGAACGCCTATGTCCTACATCTGCTGCTCTTTTAAAAATTATTTTAATAAATTTATTCATCACAAGTTCGTATTTTGTAATACATGTCATAATTTTTATAAAATGGTTGGTGCATTGGACTGCATTCAGCATTGTTAAATTATTTTGTGCAATAAGAGATTTCTTTAAAATGCGAATAAAGGGGACGGGCTGAAAAGCGGCGCTACTGACCAGGCATGCAGTCATAGCAATAAGCTGAGCCCCTTCCCTTTTACCATAAAAATAATACATATTTATTGATTTGTATGATGTAAAAATTGATTTTATGGTAAATAAATATTTTCACTTTCACTTTGCAGTGGGCGTCAAATGGTTGATGATGATGATTGGTCTAGCGGTCATCATCATCATCATCATCAGCCATTTGACGCCCACTACAGGACATAGTCCTCCTTCGTGGTTTTCATAACCACGAGGGATTTTGCCATAATCGCCACGCCTGGCAGGCGGATTGGCGTTCGCAGTATGCGGTTGGGATCTCAGGGAGACGCTGCTACCCGTCTGCTAGTAATTTATTTCCTTAATCGCCTTCTACGACATCCACGGAAGGAAATGGAGTGACGCTATTCTTAATCCGGCGCCACGCGTAAACCACGCTAGACCAATGAGGCAGTCTAATCTTTGCTACTTATCTACAGCAGCTCTACATTACACTCTGCTGAGCGTATCAAGGTGTTTCCCGCCAAACTCGGTATCATTATAAATGATTGATTACCTGAAATAAAGAAATAACATACATTAATATACAGTTTTTCGCTTACAGCCGTGCCTTCAATGCAAGCTAGTTAAGTGGAACTATAAACATTGGTCGAACAAAAAAGTCTATAAAATGCTTAAGCCGACGCAACTTTTTACTCCTTCGTGTGAAGTTACGGTAAAATCTATTTTTGTTCCTCACTTTTTGCACCGTGAAAAGTTAACTGTACGAGGATTTAATGATTTTAGGGTTCCTTAACCAATAAGTGCCTATGGGATACTGATTGTATACCTAGGGCTGTAATTATTAAGGGTCTTCACACTAGTGCGGCAAAAACATAATTTGTCATTTTGCAAAAGTTAGTACATCCTTTATGGGGCACTGTATAAGGTTCTACAACAAAATTCCACAAGATATATTAGAGTTACCTCCAACGCGGTTTAAAAAATGTGTTAAGCACATTCTGTGCAAAAAGGCTTACTATAACATCAAGGATCATTTAGAAGACAAAGATGTTAGGTATTAAACAGTAGATTAATATTAATTACAGGACGATTGTGACTAGTGTTCAACACATTCATGGCTAATATTTTAAGTTGAAAACTCTGTTAATTAAGTTACAACGTGTTTTGAAAAGAATAAATAAAAGTTTCTTTGTTAGCTTCTTCTCCACATAATCTATTAATTGTGAAAATAACAACTTTGACGTTCTTTAAGTAAATATTCTGTTTTCATAACGAATAAAAATATTTGAATCTAATTGAATTTAATTAAATTCATAAAAAAGTAACACTTGCGTCCCGGATCCCGGACTGAATGAAAGAAAATACTTTTTTTTTAACACCAATGCCCAAATTTTGTTAGACTTTGACTACACAGTCTCATTCGTGGATGACGCTGAATGTGACTTACACTTAGACTTTAATTAACACAGATTTTGAAATGATAAAAAAGATCACGGATTTCGTGCCTCAGACGACTATTGAGCACATTGGAAATGAATCGAGTCATAAATTTCAAGTGAAAAATATTGTTCTGACTTTTTGACTTTTCTCAAAAAGGTTAGGCTACAGGGTAAACCCTTAACCCGATCGTTTTTGTTTTAAGCTCATATTGTAGCTGACTAAATTGCCCAGAGGATTTTTTTTTAATTTTTCGTTTCCGAAATATCGAGCGCCAAAATTAAAAAAATTGGAAAAAAAAATATTTTCCACTATTTCGGCCATAACTTTTGATATTCTCGAATAATTCTTTTTGCACCTTACAGCGTTTGTGAATACGCGTCATTTGAGTTTTTTGGAATATCATATCTTCACAACTCTCCGAGATATAAGGGGATCGCTTTTTTTCGTGAAATCGAAGCCTACACTAGAGCGAACGAAAACACATTTCCAATGTCAAAAAGATTGCTCTTAGGTGTCCATCGCAAACTCATCCCTGCTGCGTGGAGTTTTGTTCAAGATATCTGCTGGGCATAATATCCTTATCTATTAATAGAGAATTTTTTGGTGATACGGAACCATCAGTGCGTGAGTCTATTTTGTATTAGACCGATGACGTTCTAGGACTTTGTATTTGAGTTTTCTATAAAGTCCTTTGATTATTATTCAAACAGCGCGCTGTTGCTTACGCTTACGCCGCAGCGCAAGCATATTTTCGGCGTGTGTCAAGGAAAAGACATCAACGCGTGGCCTGTGAAATGTAAGTTCAAAGTATTGAATTAATTCATTTAAACATTTATTTATTTTATCGTTTGGCAAAATTTACGTGTTTTTTTTTTCTTGTGATTAATAAAAAAACACTTTTATTATCAGATCTCTCCTAGCCGCACTATCGACAAACCAAAGGTTGAGTGGTAGAAAATGCTGTTTAGTAGGTGCATAAAGACTTTTTGCTTAGTCTACATTTACGTCGAATTTAATTGTTCTATCGTACTCGTAATTGTCTAATACACTGAACTTTATGCCAAAGATCACGCTTTGTCAGCAATTTTTTTCACATCCCAAAGGGCACGTGCTAAAACCATATGCGTGAAGACATCTGTCTTAACTTGACACTCTAAATTACCCTCTACTCTTTTCGCAATAAGACCTATTATCGAATGTTTCCAGGGAAGGATCTACTGAAGGTTTCTTCACCCCTCCGCTATTGTAGCAGGGACTATTAGGTAGTGTAAAACCCCATCCCCCGTAATTTAAAATATTAAACCCCGTCGAGACAAATAAAAGTTACTATGATGCAAAACACTCTAATGGCCAACTGTGATCGTCTAGTTTTAATCGGTAGAACCCTGCGTTGTGATCGTATACGTAACCCTAGCCCTTTTAAGGTATCTGAGATTGAAAGCAAATGTTCGAGCGCAAAAGTATATAATTAACAAATAAAGATCTAGTTAATTTTCTTTAAATTGAAATTAAAGGTCGAGTTAACTCGGTTTGATATCAAAGTTAAGTAGAGAGATTGAGTTAATTCCGTCCTATATTGAAAAGGTTAAGTAAAGCCCTAACAAGAATGAAAATTAGAAATTTTAATGTTTAAGTGTTGAATAAGTTTGCTATTTAAAGTAGAATATGAAACAGTTTAAACCGGTATGGAACATTGTGTAAGAAGAGATAAAAGAAGTAGATCATTACAACAATATTATTGTTAATAATATTATTATAATGTTCAACAGATTTTCGTCACTAAAGTCCGCTAGTAATTTGATTGAAGCGATGGCAAATAGAAATTATAAGCATGAAGCGCAGTTAATGCAGAATAAAGTTTAAATTTATAATATAATAGATAAAGTGAAAGTTAACTAACACAAATCTAGTTAAAAGTACTTGACTCAGAGACGGGATCCGGACTAAAAGAAACTCAGTTCTTCAACCAAAGGCTGGGTCTTTCACACCGTATGCTCATCATTGTCCCACTGTACATAGTTTTATCTATAACTAGATTCATGGATATACATAACATTTCAATTGCGTTTGCCAAATGCAGGCAATCCAGTGAAAACTGACCGTAGGAAGATTTATAAAAGGTGCTTTCAACGTATGAACAGTCATCAGGTCGTAGAATAGTATAGGGTTGTGATATCAAAGGCATGGTACATCGGAGAAAATTCAATCCGGAAAGCCTGGATATAATGGATGACTGGTCAAACGAAGTTTTAGCAACTAGCGAATAACGCTCATTGTGTAGAAGTGGTCAGCCTCACTAAAGATTGCAAGCATTAATAGCAGCAATAGCACAAATGTTTAAAAATAAACAATTCTAGATTGTTTGATCCAATGAAAGGAAATTATTCCTTGAAACTCTGAATAGGTAGATAACTTTCGTATGGTCCAGCCATTATACACAAAACTCAACGGTATCAAATACCTAGGAGATAACTCTACTAAAAGTATGTAACCCGGACGTGTATGTTGGAAAAAGTCTATTCAAGACGTCACAACAATGGACTGAACCAACGAAGTCTATTAGAGCTCCAAGCAGCAAATATCCCAAATATCATTAGATCAAACAAGGCAGAGCACAAAATATTATTGAAGTAAAGAGATAAGCAAGTTTAAATATTATTCAAATTAAAAAGGTTTACGCCTTAAAATCTAACAACCACAACATTCCATAACGGTTTTTGTCATAATGTCAATAAAGACTATTTTATTTATCGGATCCTTCGCCCTATAGCATACTCATTTCCATTGCTCGATAGATTGTTAAACTCTCAATATAAAACGGCACTCAACCTCAACGCTATAAGGATAGATTCACGTAAGCGAGATGCGGCGCAAAATATTGAAGGTAGGTGCGTAAAAAGATAATCAGTAATACGTAGGTTGTTAATCAGGGTTTTAAAAGATAATGTCAATGTCGATTTGGTTTTATTACATCTAGGTTTTATATTAATAATAATTTGATGCCATTTCAGACCTCCCAAATCAAAGTTTCGATAGGCGAGAAATCAAAGTTCAGTAGTTAATTTTAATGTAAGTAAACAAGGCACGAACTTACATCCTTACTTATTAGATCTTCGTTTACAAGTCAACGCTAACATGGTATAATAGTTTCTAACGTCCAACAGGACTCGAACCACTACGTTTTCATTAATAAAATGCCGTAGCAACCTAAGCAGCGGAAGAAATTAGAGCAAGTAACTAAACGTTTCATTGATTTATGTTTGAAGGGTTCCGTAAGCGAAAATAGTAAAATATTAGTTAAATTACGAGTCACTTTTAATAGTTGGAGTAAAAGGCTAGAATAGTAAGGTGTTAGATAGTTAAGAGTCACTTTTAGTATTTTGAGAATAAAAGCTAACTTACTGAAAATATTTCATTTATACACAGCAAATTTCACTGTTCATAATAAGAATGGAGGAATAAACATCTAACACATTTGGCACTTCTGAATAATTAAAATTTGGTTGTCTACTTTAGCTTTTACTTAATTAGTTTATAGAATTTTGTCAGAGCTTATTTATTTTAACGAAATTTAATGTTAGACCTTTGCACGGGACGTTACAAAATAATATTGCTGTCAATATTGAAAAATAAAGCTATTGGATTACTTACTTTTTGGTACGGAAATAAATCGCTATTTATTGTCCTACTTAATGACCGCATTGCTAAGGTGGGGAATCGGGGAAATACTTACGCTCTCATCATACAACTGGATACCCTGAAAGAAAAGGGGGAGCCTGCCTAATTCTTCCCAACCCCGTAAGCTAATTTAACCACCCATCAATTGTTTCAGCAAAGCAAACCCCATTTACATTTAATCGTGTATATGTGTGAGTGCCTATGGTGTCTCCCTAGTCACAGCTATTTCCTACTTCTATCCTCCCTAACTCCGGAAACCCAGACTGTTTCAAATCACTCGGTAACTTGACACAGTTAGCTTTCAGACTTTCTGGCCGGCCAGAGTGTGTAGCCTAGGATGTGTATGCGCGGGTGGTTTTATGGGTTCGGTAACCACCCGCAAGGTAAGAATATACGAAATATAATACATAAATATGTTATGGGTGCAAAGTGCCAGAGGGCTAGAATCGTCTGTCACTCAGGGTAAGCAGGGGGAAAATTGCTACACCACGAATGCTAACGGAAGAAGATCTAACACCGTATTCACAAGAAGCGTTTTAACCCAATCTCCAAACAAGATAATTAATCTCTAATTATCTCAATTCAAAATTAATATTATTATTATTATTTTTTTTACTAAATTAAATTGGGAACGCCTCCGGTGAAGGGATTCTTTAAACCTTTCGACCCAAGCAGACTCAGATTCAGCCGTAGCATAGTAAGCAGAGCTAGATTTTGGGTTCCTTAGTCCATTAATTTAAACTTCTTAAGGCTCCCAAGTGAATTCGCTCTAAATTCACACGTTTGTGTACTGAAACTCAATTACCACTAGCTAGTGGAATTAAGTTAAAGTAATAAGTAGAATTAAATTCGAACAAAACTCTGAAAGCTATGACGCAAGCATGACACGAATAACCTCGTGTGGCCTCACCGAGCCTTGGTTATTTGACAAAGGCTGGACACACGGACTATCCTTAGCATACCTTTGCCACCGAGAGTTTACTTTTGTACAAATTTATTTCCCATAAACGTAGTACTGTGGAGAAAAAGGATTAGTTCACATTTTATTTCGCGGAAGCTACCCTAATTACTAAGGCTGAAAACCCTATTTTACGCGGAAAACTTCTAGCTAAATGTACGAAAGATTCAGGAACCGAAAACCGCTTCTAACCTTAACACTTTTACTTTCAAATCAACTCCCTAGCTTCGAGAGCAACTCTAAACCTGAAACTTCACACCAGAGCTGATAGTCTGGGACGCGATGCCCACAGGTGATGTTAGGTAACAAATCCAAAGCCACTCTCCTATTTTCGAATTTAAATGCAAACGAAACTCCCTAATGCTAATAAATTCGCTGAAAATGGCGAATTTCCCTACGAGCGTAACGGATGTATTTACTGTTCAATTCTCTAGTCTGGAATCGCCCCGCGCGTTTGGCCCTCGGCCTTTTTATATGATTTCACTCAGATTTCACCAGTCGACCTGACACGTGAAACAATAGTACGGGTTCATAAATAAGTATCATCCTTATTGGTTTTAGTCGGGTGGCGTGATGTTGTATTGGCGCCGCTCTGTCCAGGAAAAAGTAACTTCTGCGCGAATACCCGCATCTACGAGCGGGTAGATTAAGATTTTCGGTGCCGGCTCCGACCGCTTGTTATTCTTTGGATATAAGTTCAATTTATTTAACTAACTCGTTATTTCTCAAATATTCCCCTCCTTTCAGTCTTAATCATATGTTGTGAGTATGCTACACAGGCAGGTCCGTTACAATCAACCCCCAAAATTTGTAGAAGATCCGACGAATACAAATTTTATACCAACAAGGACATGGTATCTGTGATAGCTCTCACAATGGCCCCTATCTTCTTCTATTATACCTGTTGCAATATTGTCCCACATGTCTGTCATGGTGTGTGTGTATTTAAACCAAATACTTCAGATATTTTTCAGTTAGAAAGTTTAGATAACGCAGCCTGAATTAATTATCTCAGCATCCATGAATGGCCTGTCAGTCAAAACTCCGTAATCAACGACCCTGGTTGTGAGGCAGAGTTACCGAAAATCAATCCGGTATAAATTACATCCTTTGGCTGCCCCAACGTCAGGCACGGCTTTCGTGTGAGAGAGGACGCACCCCAAAACGTAATTTCCGTCTACGAAATTTCGATACTAACAATCAGCAAGCTTTCCAAGTCCACCGATCTAATAACCAAACAGTCATTAATTCTAATCTTTCCATTTCAAATATCATTATATTTGGAGAATGTGCAGTGTTTAATTCCCGTGTAGAGTGAAGGTTCCAAATACCAAATGATACTATTTAACTAAATGATGCTTTGCATCCAGCAAAGGAAAACGGTATTTGAACCCTTTTGAGGTGCGTGTATGTCGGCATGGGACCGTACTACGACAGGCTATCTACGTTTAACACTTCGCCAAACCTTAGGCCTCCCAATCATTCCCCACTTTCACACTCTTCTTTTGCACGCCATACTTCAATCATCTTTCATCGACTCAAATAAGCAATATCATTCCCTTCTGCATACCTAGTATTATTGTTATTTGTTTAATTTTACAGCGAAGATCTAAAGATTTAGCGAACAGCGGTAACCGTGGATTTATTTTATTTTGTTGTAACCTAGCGAGTTTAATTTATTTTATAGGCAATACTGAATATTATTTATAGGAAGTAATCGGAAGTACTTATCTCAATAACCGTTTTGAAATGGATTGTGATAGAATTTAAAATAAAATTTAAATACCCTTAATTAACTTATAGTTTAACATGCGGTTACCTCTCAAAACCAATACCTTATTACCTTTCAAAACCGTTTTTATTACCTGGTTTAAGAAGTACAGTCAACGACGAAAATTAAATAATCAACTTTAAATCCCGATTAGATTGATATGCTTCCGTATTTTATTAAAAGAAAATTTACATAAATTAAAAACAAAAGTTTGGCTTAATGAGAATGTTCAATTATCTATTTTTATCGTTTACTGTACGCGGATGGTTAAATAAAACGAAGTGTTTATTTATTATTTTTTTTATTTTGTTTTTTTTTTTTTACTACAAGTACGCTAAGAATTAAAATAAACAAAGGTTTGTTTTTTTTTTTTTAGTTTATTATTTAATAAATTAGTCTATTATATTTATTACGAAATTTACGAATTGTCGTGAATAAAATATAGGAAATCCTTTTAAATCAACGAAACTTTAGCAAATTGAAGAAATCCGAACTCTAAATGAATCATTATAATGAATGAATTTATTTACGCAACCGCTATACGAAGACTACCTAATTACGCAATGCTAGATTCTTAATAATACTGTAGGTAATAGCAACTCCCCGTCGAGAAAACTTTTGTTAATTTTATATTAAGTTTTATTGCAACCCCCCAAATGAAAAGCTAGTTTCCGCGAAATGGAATATTATATCGAATGTAAAAATTGATATCAATCCCCAGTATGAAAATGTTTTGAAAATTAATTATAATTATCAACATATTAACCTTTAGCTGCCGACCTGGTCTAAACGTAGCACTTACGCCGACGTGACGACTGAGAGACGTCAAAATTTAAGTAATGAAATAAAAACTGTATTTGCATGCTAAAAATTTCCTTTTTATACATTAAAAAGATTGTTATTTGAGGTAACTAAACTACAGGATTTCAAAAAAATACACGTAATTTTTCAGGTAAAATCAACATTTATTCGAGAGATCACAATTATTTGGCACTAAATTTTAAGGACTTACTTCAGTCTCCTTTTTTCTAAAATTAAGTAATTAACAACAAAATGAACTTAAAATATGTTATCTTCTATAAACAATTATCAAAATAAAACATCAATCTTACTTCTTATTTGAAAACTAAAAAAAATGACAGCACTTGAATATTTGGAACATTCACTAGGTACGTTTGCCGTCACTGCATATTTGTAGGCAGCAAGTAAGGCACTGCACTTGCATTTGCAGCAACAGTACTTCGTTCGCCTTTTCAACAGACTGGGACAGATTGCACATGTCTTTCTTACACCTGGATCTGGATTCGGATAAGTTTTTGGTGGTGGAGGCTCGGGCATATCCTATAACCCGCTCGATACTTAGCCGCAATTCTCGTGGTATTCATTTCCGGGAGGACTAATTCACGTGCTAGCGAGAGTAAAAATCTTCATTTGGCTCCTGTTCTGTTCTAAGATCTTCACTACCCTGGTCATTTCGCGTCTCTTCTTCGCTTTGTTTTCTAATGTCTTGGCTTCTATCATCTCGTACTTCTCTTCCGTGTTCTTCATCTTCGTGATTAAGGTTGATTTCTCCGTGGTTAACTTCCTCAACATGGGGATACGTGACCTCAACATCATCCTCATTGGATTGTTTGGATTCCGTGTTGTGATCGCTTTCTGAAATAAAATCAGGATCGCCTACATCGTCATCAAAATCGCTACAGTTGTCGTCACTCTCGTTTATGAGATTTTCAAATATCTCTTTATCTTTTAAACGCCTATTCGGTTTTCGCAGTTTCGGAGGCTTCTCGGAATCTGAACCGTCATCATTTGCAGGGTTTTCCCGCTCACTAGACGTGATGTTTCTTTTTTTAGGCATTCTGCAATTAAAAGTATAATTTTAAAACCGATGTGACGTCAATCAGACACTATAAGCTAACACACATGAACACCGACGTGACGATTAAGAGACGTACGAAATTTTCTACATAAACACCGTACTTACGTCTGTGAGACGTCGATCGCTTCGATACGGAAATGTGTGCACTTGCCGCAGGAGCTGCGTTGACTGATGGCTTGCGACGCGGAGGGAGGAAGGTAGCGGGAGGGGTGGCACCGAAGGTGGCGTGATTTTAGAAATATTTTAAAATTAAAAGTTATTACGTCTGTGAGACGTATAGGTCGGTAGTTAAAGGTTAAAATAATAATGATCTCTCTCAATAACAAATGTTAATTAATATGCAGAACAAGTTTTATTAAAGTATTAAACCGAAAATATTCCTTAAGTAGATTTAAAATCGTGGAAATATTTTTAACAACCCCCCATAAAGAAGAACTTTGGTTAACTAATATAATTTTTTTTTTTAAATTAGTTTTTACATTTTTTTTTAACTTCCCGTTGAATTGAAATATTCTCGATTACTAATAAAAATGAAATATTCTCGATTACTAATAATAACAAGTTAATTAAATTGTTAACTCAATTTTCATTCAATTCCTATGATCCGTGCGTAGTGCTATCGACCAACTGCATCCTACTGAGTACTGTGGTCAAGCAACAACGTCCACTAGCAGTCTATGAATGGGTGACCACCAGTAGTATACGATACAACCTTATTTCCCCGTTTTCATCTCGTCAATATTAAATCCTCTCAACTTAGTTTGAAGCGTATTGTGTTTTAAATCGCTTAGTTAAATTATTTTCTGTAAACTACATAGGTCATATTATTAATCCCAATGTTGATTCAAAATTAAATTGCATATTAAATACATTTTTTTTTTTAGATTATGTAAATTTGAAATACTGATTTAACTCATACTAATTTTAACAGTACTACATAACTATTTTTTTTTAGCTCATATTATAAAATATAGACGATATAAAAGCCGTATAAAAGCGCCATCTAGTGCAGGTACCATGACCCTTTTCAACCCTACAATCGTCAATAATATGTCTGATGTATTGACCTGATTGCTACGCGAAGGAAGTGCAGGTTTAGTTGTACCTACATAACTTTCCGATAGTTAAATTGTTATCTTCATACGGTTCATATCCAAACTTATTTTTATTTAATTTTAAATTGACTCCAAAAAATGAGGAATTTATTAATTCGACCTACATTTATTTTACCATTATGTTACGCGATTACTTAATGCAATAAAATTATGAATTGAATTTAATGGTTCTATTCCCGTTTGTCAGACAATACTTCAAAAGCGATACCATTAAAACTTAACGAAGTATATTTAACGCTTTTTGAATAATCTTGTAAATAAAGTAGGTAACATAGGTACTCAGAATGATAGGTATCCTTTTAGGTAAAGTTTGAGTCGCTCGGCAACCCCCCGAGTATAAAACCTTTAGGTAGGTAGATACTATATTGAACTATTTGATTTAAATTAGCTACCTAAATCCGATATAACCTTAGTTCAAAGCTTAGACAATAGAAATAGAACGAGATTGACAAAGTCATGATAAGGGCAACCCCCCACACATAATACTTTTGTTGCAATTTACTTGATATTCACCTGTTAGTTTATTTAGATAAAATGATTGCTTACTTTTAAAACTAATGTCATCGTCAGTAAGAAATATTGCTTTAAGCCCGCGGAACTAAATTTAGACTGATTTGAAAAGTCGTCTTAAGTGGAATGTACAATTGTACATACTAAGTAAGGACCGAATAAATAAATTTTGAATTGTTTTATTACTTGTTTTCGCTCTTTTTACTACGTTTTCCTACGTACTACATATTTCTAAAAGTTTTAGTTTAAATCAAAGTTTATTGGTTTTTATTTTTAAATTCTAAGTAATTAATCTAATTTTGTTTTCAAATTTGAACTCGCACATTCGCTGCCAATCCCAATGTTTCTACCTTTTCCATTTCACGAACAACAAATTGTGGCATAAAGCCAACAATAATTAAATGAAATAAGAATATTCTGCATCATAAAACATATATAAACTATTCAATCTCGTATCAAAATATCATGGTCACGGCAACACCATTGTAAAACCCCATCCCCCGTAATTTAAAATATTAAACCCCGTCGAGACAAATAAAAGTTACTATGATGCAAAACACTCTAATGGCCAACTGTGATCGTCTAGTTTTAATCGGTAGAACCCTGCGTTGTGATCGTATACGTAACCCTAGCCCTTTTAAGGTATCTGAGATTGAAAGCAAATGTTCGAGCGCAAAAGTATATAATTAACAAATAAAGATCTAGTTAATTTTCTTTAAATTGAAATTAAAGGTCGAGTTAACTCGGTTTGATATCAAAGTTAAGTAGAGAGATTGAGTTAATTCCGTCCTATATTGAAAAGGTTAAGTAAAGCCCTAACAAGAATGAAAATTAGAAATTTTAATGTTTAAGTGTTGAATAAGTTTGCTATTTAAAGTAGAATATGAAACAGTTTAAACCGGTATGGAACATTGTGTAAGAAGAGATAAAAGAAGTAGATCATTACAACAATATTATTGTTAATAATATTATTATAATGTTCAACAGATTTTCGTCACTAAAGTCCGCTAGTAATTTGATTGAAGCGATGGCAAATAGAAATTATAAGCATGAAGCGCAGTTAATGCAGAATAAAGTTTAAATTTATAATATAATAGATAAAGTGAAAGTTAACTAACACAAATCTAGTTAAAAGTACTTGACTCAGAGACGGGATCCGGACTAAAAGAAACTCAGTTCTTCAACCAAAGGCTGGGTCTTTCACACCGTATGCTCATCATTGTCCCACTGTACATAGTTTTATCTATAACTAGATTCATGGATATACATAACATTTCAATTGCGTTTGCCAAATGCAGGCAATCCAGTGAAAACTGACCGTAGGAAGATTTATAAAAGGTGCTTTCAACGTATGAACAGTCATCAGCGGGGGGAGCATGAGGTTTTTATCGTATCTAGATAGATAGGTTAAAATTTTAAAACATTACGATATTATATCCCACCCGCGAGCATGACTTCTCTTCGACATACATATCTTCCTTAGATAGGAGTTAAGATTTTATCTACTTATTGGTATGACAACACTGAATCGGCAAATAGGGATGTGACGAAAATCACTATTTCATTCGTTCAATTTGCGTTTTTTGACAGATTGAAATCTGATCTGTGTGTGATCTTTCCTTTACTTAGTCTGTGCTAGGTATCAAATAAAATGTAAATAAACAAACAAATAACGGACAATAGATGCTTAGATGCCGAAAATGAAGTAAGTACAAACTTTATAGCCATTGCAGTTAATTTATACAATACTACAATAGTTGGAGATCCTTCCTACAAGCTCATACGGACATCACATCATATACAAGTCACTCATCGGCAAGAACTATAATATTTTTCTGTTTTAGAGGGCGCAGTAAACAAAATCAACTGGGGTTCGTTCGAGTATATGACGCTCCACAGTAATTTAGCCAACAATGAGTTTTCTGGCCCCATGGGAAGCGAAAGGTTGTTGAAAGAGTGGGGCGCATTGAGCCTTGTCGAAGGAGCATGGTCCCGACACGACTGGAGCAGTGGCGGAATGTAAGTGTTGATAGTACCTACTTATTATCTAGTGATATATTAAATTAAGTTCAATACTTGACTCACCATCACCAACCGAGTACAATAGGTAAATAATATGCTTGTCAAACTAATGCAAATGTGTACTTAGGCAATGCTCAGTGAATACCTACAGTATTTGGATAGATAGACCATAGAGGTCTATCCAGTCTAGCGTCAATTTTTGCTCTTAGGGGCATCTAAAATCATTTTCGTAACATGTCTTACCTTTTTTCTTTTCGTCTTAAGCTATTACATCATATTGGAATGTTTTGGACTCCTTTTTAATTATGCTCTTTATTTGTTACAGGATATTTTGAACGCGCTGACTACAATAATATTTGGTCTATGCTACAATCAATCAAATCTTACAAATAAATCAAATATTAAAACGTAGGAATATGTATGTACGAATTGTATTTTTTCAAAATAGTAACTCAAAATTGGATGCTTAATTACCCAAGTTCCACTATAGTTTTTTTATATTACATGCACAGGGGCATTCATTCAAGGGTTAAATATAATTAGGGAATGTTCCATTGAGCTGGCCATTCCTCCTCTACTGGGTTTCAGGCTCCACAATGGCAATGTGTGTACCGAGCCTCGGGAGTCTACTCGGCCTCTCCTCTGATGGGCGTCATCAGCCAAGGCAGGCTCAAAGGCATATCCAGAGTCTCCTAGGAAATGCATTACATTTTTTTTTACTTCTTATTTTTTTGTTACAGATTATATCAAAGGTGAAGAACATATTAATTTGTTTGGTAACAATTTCCCGTTTTCAGAAGAAAACATATCATGCTTCTTTTCTCCATTGGGTACCCAGTTATGTAGTAAACCACCTATTTCATTGTTTAAAGTTACAAAATAAATATTAGATTTACTTATAACCAAAAGCATTTTATTATTAACGGACTTAAAAAATGGAGGAGTCTGTGTCAAGCTTTTTCCAGATAACTTCCTAGAAACCATACATTTGTAGTAAATACAACATACATACTTAGGTACTTAGTAGAAGTTAGGTATGTATGATTTGAGGGGTGAGTAAATGGCTTGAAATGCAAGTTCAATAGAAAGAAATAATTTTTGCCTTTTTAGTGCGTCGGTTTAAATCTTTGTTTTAAAGTTTCTTATTTTAAAATTTTTTGTTGACTGGTACATTTTACCTACTATTATTTTAATTGAGATAGGCACTGGACGACGGTCTGAGCAGGTGCTTGGTTGCGTGGAGTAGGGCTGAACGGAGGTCAGTGAGCGGGTCCTTAAATCCCTGGAGACGGCCACTGGACGTCGGTCAGTGAGCAGAAACAGAGGAAGGGCTCGAATGGGATGCGTAGGTGGCGCGAAGAGGCACCAGTGGACAAATCATGACAAATGTGATGATTTTATTCGTAGAATGACTGACAGAAACGCTAGATATAAGTTTATATGCCCCTCTCAAAAGTGGGATAAATTTAAATGAAACATCTGTCAAAAGTCGATAATATATCTTTTTATGTTGTCATCATGCTCGCATTTGCGATAGGGTTTATCTTATAGTGACAGATGTTTTTTTATCTCACGGCACTGGTATAAAAACGATGCATTGTGCTCGCGACGATAAGTTAACCTACTATAGACGTCAAAACTCGTTAAAACGGCCATTTTTTGTAGATAAACCGCCTCGATAAAACCTCATGCTCCCTCCGCAGGTCGTAGAATAGTATAGGGTTGTGATATCAAAGGCATGGTACATCGGAGAAAATTCAATCCGGAAAGCCTGGATATAATGGATGACTGGTCAAACGAAGTTTTAGCAACTAGCGAATAACGCTCATTGTGTAGAAGTGGTCAGCCTCACTAAAGATTGCAAGCATTAATAGCAGCAATAGCACAAATGTTTAAAAATAAACAATTCTAGATTGTTTGATCCAATGAAAGGAAATTATTCCTTGAAACTCTGAATAGGTAGATAACTTTCGTATGGTCCAGCCATTATACACAAAACTCAACGGTATCAAATACCTAGGAGATAACTCTACTAAAAGTATGTAACCCGGACGTGTATGTTGGAAAAAGTCTATTCAAGACGTCACAACAATGGACTGAACCAACGAAGTCTATTAGAGCTCCAAGCAGCAAATATCCCAAATATCATTAGATCAAACAAGGCAGAGCACAAAATATTATTGAAGTAAAGAGATAAGCAAGTTTAAATATTATTCAAATTAAAAAGGTTTACGCCTTAAAATCTAACAACCACAACATTCCATAACGGTTTTTGTCATAATGTCAATAAAGACTATTTTATTTATCGGATCCTTCGCCCTATAGCATACTCATTTCCATTGCTCGATAGATTGTTAAACTCTCAATATAAAACGGCACTCAACCTCAACGCTATAAGGATAGATTCACGTAAGCGAGATGCGGCGCAAAATATTGAAGGTAGGTGCGTAAAAAGATAATCAGTAATACGTAGGTTGTTAATCAGGGTTTTAAAAGATAATGTCAATGTCGATTTGGTTTTATTACATCTAGGTTTTATATTAATAATAATTTGATGCCATTTCAGACCTCCCAAATCAAAGTTTCGATAGGCGAGAAATCAAAGTTCAGTAGTTAATTTTAATGTAAGTAAACAAGGCACGAACTTACATCCTTACTTATTAGATCTTCGTTTACAAGTCAACGCTAACATGGTATAATAGTTTCTAACGTCCAACAGGACTCGAACCACTACGTTTTCATTAATAAAATGCCGTAGCAACCTAAGCAGCGGAAGAAATTAGAGCAAGTAACTAAACGTTTCATTGATTTATGTTTGAAGGGTTCCGTAAGCGAAAATAGTAAAATATTAGTTAAATTACGAGTCACTTTTAATAGTTGGAGTAAAAGGCTAGAATAGTAAGGTGTTAGATAGTTAAGAGTCACTTTTAGTATTTTGAGAATAAAAGCTAACTTACTGAAAATATTTCATTTATACACAGCAAATTTCACTGTTCATAATAAGAATGGAGGAATAAACATCTAACACATTTGGCACTTCTGAATAATTAAAATTTGGTTGTCTACTTTAGCTTTTACTTAATTAGTTTATAGAATTTTGTCAGAGCTTATTTATTTTAACGAAATTTAATGTTAGACCTTTGCACGGGACGTTACAAAATAATATTGCTGTCAATATTGAAAAATAAAGCTATTGGATTACTTACTTTTTGGTACGGAAATAAATCGCTATTTATTGTCCTACTTAATGACCGCATTGCTAAGGTGGGGAATCGGGGAAATACTTACGCTCTCATCATACAACTGGATACCCTGAAAGAAAAGGGGGAGCCTGCCTAATTCTTCCCAACCCCGTAAGCTAATTTAACCACCCATCAATTGTTTCAGCAAAGCAAACCCCATTTACATTTAATCGTGTATATGTGTGAGTGCCTATGGTGTCTCCCTAGTCACAGCTATTTCCTACTTCTATCCTCCCTAACTCCGGAAACCCAGACTGTTTCAAATCACTCGGTAACTTGACACAGTTAGCTTTCAGACTTTCTGGCCGGCCAGAGTGTGTAGCCTAGGATGTGTATGCGCGGGTGGTTTTATGGGTTCGGTAACCACCCGCAAGGTAAGAATATACGAAATATAATACATAAATATGTTATGGGTGCAAAGTGCCAGAGGGCTAGAATCGTCTGTCACTCAGGGTAAGCAGGGGGAAAATTGCTACACCACGAATGCTAACGGAAGAAGATCTAACACCGTATTCACAAGAAGCGTTTTAACCCAATCTCCAAACAAGATAATTAATCTCTAATTATCTCAATTCAAAATTAATATTATTATTATTATTTTTTTTACTAAATTAAATTGGGAACGCCTCCGGTGAAGGGATTCTTTAAACCTTTCGACCCAAGCAGACTCAGATTCAGCCGTAGCATAGTAAGCAGAGCTAGATTTTGGGTTCCTTAGTCCATTAATTTAAACTTCTTAAGGCTCCCAAGTGAATTCGCTCTAAATTCACACGTTTGTG
Organism: Yponomeuta malinellus; assembly: GCA_947308005.1. Lineage (NCBI taxonomy): Eukaryota > Metazoa > Arthropoda > Insecta > Lepidoptera > Yponomeutidae > Yponomeuta > Yponomeuta malinellus. The sequence goes on from OX371017.1 coordinate 10,824,941, forward strand.
TACTGAAACTCAATTACCACTAGCTAGTGGAATTAAGTTAAAGTAATAAGTAGAATTAAATTCGAACAAAACTCTGAAAGCTATGACGCAAGCATGACACGAATAACCTCGTGTGGCCTCACCGAGCCTTGGTTATTTGACAAAGGCTGGACACACGGACTATCCTTAGCATACCTTTGCCACCGAGAGTTTACTTTTGTACAAATTTATTTCCCATAAACGTAGTACTGTGGAGAAAAAGGATTAGTTCACATTTTATTTCGCGGAAGCTACCCTAATTACTAAGGCTGAAAACCCTATTTTACGCGGAAAACTTCTAGCTAAATGTACGAAAGATTCAGGAACCGAAAACCGCTTCTAACCTTAACACTTTTACTTTCAAATCAACTCCCTAGCTTCGAGAGCAACTCTAAACCTGAAACTTCACACCAGAGCTGATAGTCTGGGACGCGATGCCCACAGGTGATGTTAGGTAACAAATCCAAAGCCACTCTCCTATTTTCGAATTTAAATGCAAACGAAACTCCCTAATGCTAATAAATTCGCTGAAAATGGCGAATTTCCCTACGAGCGTAACGGATGTATTTACTGTTCAATTCTCTAGTCTGGAATCGCCCCGCGCGTTTGGCCCTCGGCCTTTTTATATGATTTCACTCAGATTTCACCAGTCGACCTGACACGTGAAACAATAGTACGGGTTCATAAATAAGTATCATCCTTATTGGTTTTAGTCGGGTGGCGTGATGTTGTATTGGCGCCGCTCTGTCCAGGAAAAAGTAACTTCTGCGCGAATACCCGCATCTACGAGCGGGTAGATTAAGATTTTCGGTGCCGGCTCCGACCGCTTGTTATTCTTTGGATATAAGTTCAATTTATTTAACTAACTCGTTATTTCTCAAATATTCCCCTCCTTTCAGTCTTAATCATATGTTGTGAGTATGCTACACAGGCAGGTCCGTTACAGTAGACAATTGCATTTGACGGCACAACGTGTGGCGATTGTTTGAGTTTACTCAGGAACAGATGTGACGCATTTTTATTTACGCGCTCTTATACAGTTGACAGCTGATCAACCTTTACATTTTCGTTGCAAAATAGTAGGTTTATTTTTACCCGATTGCGGAGGAGCCCAAAGGGAGGGTAATGTGTTGTTACCCGACTGCGGCGGAGCCAAAAAGCTCGTATATATATATATATATATATATATATATGTATGTAAGAATCTCCGTTTCTTTGTTCCCTCATAACTCCTTAAACAATGATCAGATTTTGATAAATAAGATCTCAATCAATTTTTAATGTCCGCAAGAGTGTCACAGGCTATATAAAATCAGCATAAATCCAATAAAAAATTAAAAAGCACTAAAAGTTAAAAATAAAAAGCCTGAAACAAAAACTAACCAACAATCCGACCACTGAGCATTAACTACGAAGTAGGCGGGACCAAAATTCAACAATATAAGTAACGTAGGTTGGTACCTAGGTTGGTCCCGTCTGCTTATAGTTGTCGAAATGTAAGAAGCCCGTTTTGACAGCTACACAAAAATGCATTTTACTTCGGATTCACTCAAACAAATACATAAGAAGACACATACTCTGGCATATTATTCAACGCCCAAAAGAAAAAACTGATTTTGTAGCCCGAAAAGTCACTCATAGTTTAGATTTTTAATGTTTTTGATCTCAAACTAGGTTAGATTCTATGGTTTTTGTAGCTGTCAAAACGGGCTTCTTATATTTTGACGACTTTAGTAGTTAATGTTCAGCAGTCGGGTTGTTGCATAATTTTTATTTCCGTTTTTTTTTTTAAATACAGGGTTACCTCTAAAATGCTCAGTTCCTGCCTGTCTTTTCCTGAAACCCTTCAAGAGTTCGTGGTTCACGACATTTTTTATTCTATAATTTTTTTCTCCGGTTTACATTTTTCGAATTGTTATCGTTTACTCTACGCGCTTTACCATGTCGCAGCCTCCGGCAAATTACTGTCTTGCATGGAAAATAATACCTAGTCGTAACAAATATAGTCCTATCTGATATATGAAAATCTCGTGTCACAGTGTTTGTTATCGAACTCCTCCGAAACGGCTTCACCGATTTTTGTGTATATTTGGTAGGTCTGAGAATAGGTTTTAGGCTAATTAATATGGCAAAACAAAGTTTGCCGAGTCAGGTGGTTCTAGCATATAAGTTACCGTGTTTAAAGATAAAAAGTACCCTAAAACGGCGTGCGTGCATGCAACGACTAATGAATGTTGAATAAGTGAAAGTGATCTGTCAGGATCGTGGCAAGCGGCAGTTCTTGGTCTCTTCCTACTCCTCTGGGATACAGGCGTGAGTTTATGTATGTATGTTTAAAGTTACATTGTAAATAAAGAAGAAATGTTCCTACTCTAGCATGTAAGTTACTATGTTGCAATATATGTAAAAGGTAGCAAAGTTTCCAAGTACTCTGTTTATAAATAAGAACTTTTGTACATACACTTACATATTAAGTAGCCTGTATACGTCCCACTGTAGAGCACAGGCCTTCTCTCATGGAGAGAGTATAGGCTTTAATTACCACGCGTGCCCACCGCGGATTAGCGATTTCAAGCACTGAGGTATGTGAAACACTCAGGTTTCCTCACGATGTTTTCATTCACGGTTAGCGAGTGGCATTGCTACTATAACATCAAAAATGTACATAAATTAGAAAACCAAGTCATAGGTACATGCCCGCACTGGGAATCGAACCTGGGTCTCTCGTTTCCGAGTCCGATGATCTACCCACTAGGCTACCACCGCTGTACATACCTACAAACGCAATAAATAATTTGAATTTAAATTTAAAGAGCGTCCATTCTATGTAACACATGTATTTAAGTACATTAAACAGCGACATTACAAATAAGAAATACCTTCAAATGCTTTTTTTTGTGAAAAATTTAACAAAAAATCAACTAGAGTTGTTGTAAGTAACAAACTCTTATGTGTTTTGTAACAAACTCTTGTGAAGTGTCTCAGGCAAATTTGCCCACCAGGCGACCCCTGATCGCAGGTTCGCAAGTTTGCAGACATAACTTTTTGCCCCACTCAATACAGCAAAGGTGTTACTAAATTACAGAGTAGCAGTAACAATACGTTCTTATAGTATTTCCTACGAATTATTTCCTAATAAGCGTCGAGATCAAGGGCAAAGTAGGTAGGTTCGATTCTCTCGGGGTTTTTTGCCCGCCGATGAGGTAACCTGGGGCTTTGTTAGAGTTCGGTTCTGTTAAGCGGTTCTTTTGATGTCTTGATCGGTTTTTGGGGTACCATGGGGGCACAACTATAACTAATAAAGTTATCGAAGACGCTTATTCCTCATTAAAAAAAATACTTTGGTTAATATATTTTATACCTACTAAAGTATGCACATACATTGCAAAACTGTTAATTTTATTTAAACATTATGTTGTGGTTTAATATATTTCATATCTACTAAAGTATCTACATACATTGTAAGACTGTTAATAAAATAGTTTTTCATAACAGAGGTTTCAAACCCAATATTCTACTGCTACTCATCACCCACGCCGAATGTCGTTCTACAAATTCAGTTATTTCGCGAAAAAAAGCACGATACTTATTAATACAAAATTTTTGATGACAGCAAAAAATCTAAACGACAAAAGTTTTCGTATATTTAAGAATAAAACAACTAGTTGCACAAAAAAGATAAAAAGTACCCGAAACCGGCGTGCGCGCATGCAATGAATGTTGAGGAAGCGCAAGTGATCTGTCAGGATCGAGGCAAGTGGCAGTCCCTGGTCTCTGCCTAACCCTCTGAGATACAGGCGTGAGTTTATGTATGTATGTATGTATGTTGAACAAAAACTGTTGATGAGACAAATCAACACCATGTATATGTATATTTATAGGAAATTTTACTCCAAATAAGCTAGGTATAAAAATATACATTGGAGATAGGTAAAACAGAGTCGTCAGACGATGACAAATAAGTTAAAAAAACTGGCTAAGTGCGTGTCGAGCCACGCGCAATGTAGGGTTTTGTAGAAAGAGGGTTTTTTCTGCTTTACAGAGCTAACAATTTTATCGAAGTCATTTTCAATGGATTTTATACTAAATTTTACTTTTATAACTTGTTTGCCTATTAGTCGTTAGATAGTAAAGACTACTTAGCCGTGATACTATTCCTTTCAAGCTCATTATATGTGCTAGTACCCTGAATTTTTTAATGTTTCTATAATCAACCGTTTAGCCAGGAGAGGGGAGGGACACCCTACTCGGACAAAATTTGCGCTTTAAAGCTTAATATTTTGCAAACGGAACCCTAAATCAAAAAATGGTCTTCCTACAACCAGAATATTTCTCAACGATCAATCTAACGATACCTCATACGATGGGGTAGACGAGAAAAAAATCGCTTTTCATGTTAGGGGAGGTACAGTAAAAAAAAAATCGAACATTTTATTATTTAACTTTGTTGGCGTGATAAATATGTATACACACACCAAATTGCAACCATCTAGTACCACCGGTCTTTGCGCTAGGCCTCGGACGGACAGACAGACAGACCGACGGACATGGCGAACCTATAAGGGTTCCTTGTCGAACTACGGAACCCTAAAAAGTGGACATACCTGTGGTTCGTCATTTAACGTCACTTAGACATATCTCTAAATCACATTATTACGAATTTTAGTATTAGGTTTTCCTTATAAAACAAATTCCTATTTACAGATAGAAGCGACGTTATGATGAATCACCATGTAAAAACTTGACACCCATTTTTTAGACACTTCGCAAACAAATAGAACAGATTTTTTCTCAATGAAACCCTACATGTACGTGATAAGATTACGCAAACCGCACTGCCACTTGACTTTGACTCTTACTACTTGGATAATAAAACCCAAATGGCTCACTGTACTGCGGTGTATGTTTTAAAAACAGTTTTGTAAGTTCAATGAACCAGAAAGGTGACTTGAGTAAATACGTGAATAGTTCTTGAGTCCGCTCTCCGCTGTGCTTGTGAAACCTTTTTTTCTTGGAGGTGTTAAGAAACTGTATCACTCAATTTATGCAGTGCGTAAAATTGTAGACACGCGTATTTGTATACTGGTCAACCTTCACATTTTGAACTTTAAGTCGTTCTTATCGAAAAGGCATAGAGTCTATTTCGGATCGAATAGATGTAGTGTGAACTCGTGTGTACAGATTGGATTTCGGTGATATTGAATAAGAGGAATTAATTTAAAGTTAATCTTTTAAAAAATAATTGGACGTCCTTTAATTAAGGTAAACCAGGAAAAGATGTCTAGAAAAAGATGACAGTACATTCAGACAGGCTCCGTGTAGCGCCGGATTAAGAATAGCGTCACTCCATATCCTTCCGTGGATGTCGTAGAAGGCGACTAAGGAAATCAATTACCAGGAGACGGGCAGCAGCGTCTTCCTGAGATTCCAACCGCATACTGCGATCGCCAACCCGCCTGCCAAGCGTGGCGATGATGGCAAATCCCCTCATGGTTATGAGAACCACGAAGCAGGCCTATGTCCTGCAGTGGGCGTCAAATGGCTGATGATGATGATGATTACAGTAGATTTGGCGGCTACTAGTAGTATTTCCTTGTAGACAACCATTGACGGAAAATACGAAAGTAACCGAAAGGTGGATATTTATAATTGGTGCAACTGATAAAACAATGATAAAACAATTTTAAATAAAAATCCCAAATATATTATAAATATAAAACGAATATGAATACCAGATGGTCTGACGACCTGGTTACGGTAGCGAGGAGTCGCTGGATGCGGGCGGCACAACACCGGGAAACTTGTAGGGAGGCCTATATCCTGCAGTGGGCATCAAATAGAAATAGAAAATGTTTATTTGTCTTCAATATAGTAAGGCACAATTATCACTTATACTATAAAGCAATGATGACAGTTTAGTGAGTAATTTATTTAAAAGCATTTTAATTAGGTATGAAGACGAAAAGGTCTGTACCTCGGCTAGTAACTAATGTGCACCAGTGTGCAATTATTGCCGATTTTCAGGCAAGGCCTTTCCTTAAACTAGGTTATACCTACCTGGGTACTATACTATTGCTATTATGACGATAAAGAACACACGCGCAGGATGGTGATAAATCTATGAATTGTGAAAATAACAGCTTTGGCGTTCATTAAGTAAACATTTTGTTTTTATAGTGAATAACATTTTTGACTTTGACTTTGATGACAGATCCAAACCGAAGACTCGACATATTATCTATCTGTATAAATCCCATCTACTACAGCCACCTACAGCCCATCCCATCTAGTACACCAGAAGCCAAGGATTGCTTGTACAGCAGCCATTTTCGACATTTAATGGCTGATGATGATGATGATGAATATGAATACGAGGAAATTGTGAAATATAGACAATATTCTACAGCGAGAATTTGTACTTAAATGAGAGATGGACATTAATAATAATAATAACTTTCACACAATACAACCAATAAAATTATAAATCTTTTAACACTGCTTACAAATTCAGCCGCAAGGCAGCTGCTAACATTGTACTCGTACATTGACATTTAACGAACAGAATGTAAATTATTTACGTTGAAGTAAATTTCCAATTTCTGAAAAACAGCGAGAGACAATGAGCGTCTTATTGTAAGAAGGTGAATCACGAATGAAAGTCTTTGTCAAGTAATCATAATCGATAAATACACAAAAAAGTATATAGCGCTGTTGATATAAATTAATACATGTGACGCCGAAGTAACACCAGGCTGATCACTTTTTTTGAAGAACCGACAACCGATGAAGTTTAGTTACCGCTTCTGATGATACAATGGTCAGAGAGAGAAACGTACGCACTTTGAGGGAAGTCTATCACCAGCAGTAGCTAAATGTGGACCAATGAGTCAAATGGAATCTGAAGCGTGTTAAATAAATAGATAGAGAATACTGCAAGTGACAGTCCCTGGTCTCTGCCTACCCCTCTGTTATGTTACGTTTTATGGGGAATACGTTAGTAGTTAGTTCGATAAAATAGTGGAGTAAAATTGCCATGTTAGCCAATTACAACAAAGAGATGTACAGTAGCTGGCAAAAAGTGCGTCAGGGCATTAGCGCATCATACCCTGACACTCTTGCACGGGTCATCTTTAGCTGGCGTATTCGTAATGATGTTAAACTGAAGGTACAGTAACTCTCCAGTTCCCTGCGTATATTTGGTAGGTCTGAGAGTAGGTCGTAGGCTAATTAATATGGCAAAACAACGTTTCCCAGGTCAGCTAGTAAACTATAAATTGTAGTTTCATAAAACACTTCTGTAGTCCACACATCCACACAATGCAATCACTTATCCGGTTCTGTACTAGGATACCCACAGTGTGTGTGATATGGTAACCCAAAAGGGACATCACAAATGCAAAAACACCCAGACTGGGCCATTTCCCCGACGGGAATCGAACCCCAGTTGTTACTGTACTGCAGTAGAGTCTACTGCAGTAGGGACTAACTAGTACCTACTGTTGTAGATTCTACCTTCTCTACAGACGGTAATACGCACCTATTATCAGCCCCACCACGCCTGTCCATCTAGCCGTGGAATTATTATAATAAGCGGCAGGATAATGCGGAGATGGTAATTGCACTGCGCCTATGCTCTCCTGGTACCCTGGTACAGTCTGAGCTACGAATATATCTCCTTAAAATAACCGAAGTAATTACCTAATTCTTTATTTTGTACCTATATTAGTAAATTTTTAGTAGCAATTCCGGTAACGTCAAAGGAAAACATCGTGAGGAATCCTGAGAGTCAAGGTGGACGGCGTTTGCCAATTTGTGGTCTCTATTCAAAAATTTACGGAAAAACATATTTTTAAAGATATAAATCTTCTTATAAATGTTAGTGCTTTAGAAAGTTACCGTACCGAATTAATAAAGCCCTCTCACCTTTGAGATCACCTCTACCCCAGAGGGGGAGGCAGACAGACACCAGGGCTGTGTTGTGTGGAAGTTATTTATTATTTGTACGGCAAATTGTAATAATAATAATTGTAGTTTTATGAAATGTGTCCTTCAGCCTTCACCTATGTATTTAGGGGTAGAATGACGTCGCAGCTGTAGAGTTATTCAAACAAACAATAAAACAATTTAAATTTATATACCCTAGGATGCATTTTACTTTGAACTTACCCAAACGTATGGTATCCTGGTAGTTAGACTAGACCAAAGGGGCATTCAATTTTCAATAATGCGTGTTAGTTACCTGCACGCGTCGGCAGCGCGTGGGGCGAATAGAGATATTTGCATAATAAGCCTTTGGTTAGATTCTCTGCAGGTAATGATAATAATAACTTCCTCACAACAAAATCACTTCTCCCGGTCCTAAACTATACTCATTGCCGGGTACTGCAGGGCAATGCCGTAGGGCAGGGCAATGCCGTAGGGCAGGGCAATGCCGTAGGGCAGGGCAATGCCGTAGGGCAGGGCAATGCCGTAGGGTTGTTTGATAGCTCGCGATGCTCGTATTACCCCCGGTTTCTCGTACACTAACAAGCTGTTAATATACTGTTAACAGCTGTCAGTGTTTTTTTTTTATGCACTTTGGTCAATTGACAGCTGTTAACAGTAGATTAACAGCGTGTTAGTGTACGAGAAACTGGGGGTTAGAATCGGAGTTTCAATTTACCTAGAGATTAGACGCTTTCAATATAATACACATTGTAAACCTTGCACGGTAAGAAATGCTTTTTCTTCTTTCCTTTTTTCTTTCAAATATTTAATTGGAAATATACCCAGACTGAGGGCATGTGCCCCCAGTGGGAATCGAACCCACGACCTCTGTTTTGGCCGTCAAGCATTTTAATCGAAAGACCATCGAGGCAAGTATGAATTAGTTTGTTTGATTATTAATTAAAATATGCAGTGAGTTCTCAAAATAGTTATCGCCATTGTCGGGACCTGCGACGTGAGCCGGGGTCACACTTAGCATGTACCAATGAGTTTATTAGGGTTCCGTACCTCAAGAAGAAAAAAACGGAACCCTTTGTTGTCCATCCGTCCGTCCGTCTGTCTGTCAATACCCTTTATCTTGGGAACGCTTGGAGGTATCGAGTTGTAACTAAAACCATATGCATAAGTTGAGCTTGAAGCTGTGAACAAATGAAACTTTTCAGTTAACGTAAAAAAATACGGCCGTTTACGCCGCAAAAACTGTACCTTTCGACACTCAAGGGAATAAAAATTTATAGGGCACTTTTCGTTGACCTAGAACTATGAAATTTGGCAAGTAATATCTTCTTATACTACAAGTACAGGGAAAAGTCTAAAAGCTGCATTTATAATTAAATAATAAAAATATTAATTAGTCTTTGAAGTTCGGGAAAAGCTCGGAAAAAACTGCGAGACTCGATTCCTGAACTATTTCTAAAATGTAAGTACGTACACATTTGTACGGAACTCTCAATGGGCGAGTCCGACTCGCACTTGTCCGGTTTTTTTTCGAATTTATATGCATTTGTGAATTTGCAGTAGTAATACCTCGCTAACAAGGAAAACACCGTGAGGAAACCTAAGTATATGAGGTGTTCACATACCTCAGCGCTTGAAATTACCAATCCACCGTGAGCACGCGTGGTGATTAAGCCCAAACTCTCTCTCTGAGAGAACGCCTGTGCTCTACAATGGGACGTATATAGGCTGCACTATTATACCGTCACAGATAGACCCTTTATATAATTCATAGCAGTCTTCCCGCAAGATGTCCAATCCAAAGACGCCGGTTTCCAAGGCGACGGCTTGCTGACAACGGTTGCCATGACAACGGCCTGCAGCGGTGCGACATTCCTGCGCCGGACGGACGCATTATGCATATTACATGGGCCTCAGGCCCATCTCGCTTTATTACCCCGACTGGCGCGTCGATCGACATTGAACTCTATGGCTAGTGTGATAGGACAGAGGTTTGCTTGTAGGATTGGTGTCATCTTCTGCTTAGCGTGGAGCGATTGAGCCGTTGATTCCGCGTGTGATGCGAACTTTAAACGTTATTTTGGAACGTCACAGTGCTATAAGTACCTCTGCCTTCTCTTAGAAGAAGAGTATGGATGATGTCCACCGTGGATTGGCGATTTCAAGCACACCTTAGATATTCAGGGTTCCTCACCAGGTACATAAATATGTAGTAAGAATGTCAATTGACTGTCTCACTGGTCTAACGGTTAACACGCTTGACTACTAAAACAATGGTCGTGAGTTCGATTCCCACGGGAGCCCGCCGTACTTGATGTGTACAAATGGCCTCATGTTTTTATCTTGTGATGTCCTTGCCTGGTTACCATAGCGTAGGGTATCCTAGTTTGGGACCAAGGCAAGTGATCATGTTGTGTGGAAGTTATTATTATTAAAATCCTTTTGTGGTACGGTAAGATCTACAGCCCATTTGGTTCAACATTTATGTGTCATTTAACCACCGTCATGCATAAAATGAAACAGAAGTGAGAACGGCCAAGACCAAAGGGGGCTCGTATGTAGGGTTCCGTGTTATTGTTAGTCATCAATTTATTTAAATTCCATAAGAATCAGAGTGGCGAGTCTCTAAAATGCATTGTTGTTCAATAGAATTATATTTATACACTAATTGTTATTTCATTGAAACTATTCGTAGTCTAGTAACCAATCGCATTCCAGTAGTATAACCCGTGTAACTTACCTCGGCGCCTCACGCGATTTGTTTTTCTTCGCGAGAAATATCTATTTGACTTGCGCGGGTTACGCTATTGGACTGTCATTGTACTGCTGTTGCTTTGTAGGCTACCGATTTTTATTTTTATAAGTTTATTTATTCAAAATAAAAAACATTAATATTAGTACCCAGTTTCGCCAAACCGCAAAGCAGTTTGTTGGCGAATTAGAGATCAATACCAACAGTTTAAAGTAGTTTTGTTTGTATGACTGCGGAACCCTAATAAAACATTTTATGACGTCCTCGTGACAATTGTGAGACTGTGTAACGAATAACGAATGCAATCCTATTAGTATGGTATACGTGCCTGAGATCAGGCTTAACTTTTATTATTTTACTGCCTTTTTGGTCTAGCGTGTAGGTAACACGTTCATTGCCACGATAGAAGTCACGAGTTCGATTCCCACTGGGGGTTTGGTGTACTTTTATTGGACAAATGGCCTCAGTCTGAGATTTTTTCCATGTTTTTGTCCTCGTCTGGGTCAGGGTATCCTAGTTTGGGACCAGAATGGCTCGAGCTACTTATGGTCGGCTCAATTGTTACTTAAATTAGTTACGCGTATCGGACATCAGTTTTTCAAATGTTTACATAAGCAGCCTATATACGTAGGGCACAGGCCTTCTTTCAGGGAGAGTGTGGGCTTAATCACCACGCAGAATGTGTGGCTTTAATCACCACGCGTGCCGGTGGCGGATTGGCGATTTCAAGCGCTGAGGTATATGAATAGCTCGGACTCCGGTTTCCTCACGATGTTTTCCTTCACCGTTAGCTATTGGTATTGCTACTATAACTTCACAAATGTACATAACTTAAAAAACCATGTCATAGGTATATGCCCGCACTGGGGATCGAACCTGGGTCTCTCGCTTCCGAGTCCGATGTTCTACCCACTAGGCTAACACCGGTTTTAAATGTTTGACGGTATTTTTTTTTGTCACGTTTTTTCGTACCGCTTTGATATGTGATTACAGTTTCGCAGAAAACTTTGAAAATCGCGATTACATACAAAAATTATATTACACTATAATTTTTAAATGCTAATAGCACTGTGTCAAGACGAAAATAACATTCCTTTATAGGTAACGATTTCAAATTCACCCCGATAGGTAAAGTGGACAGAAGATTGATTATACAGACTATTTAGTGCCTACGACCTATTTTTATAAAACGTAAAGTTTTATCAGCATTAGATTTTTTTTATTTTTTTTTTTTAAAAGGAACCATTAAAATATCTATGATAACCTCGAGCGAATTAAAATTTATCTAGTCGATCTCTACATTGGCATTCTAAAATCACCTTTACACCATCGCAATAAGAACGGCCCATGGCAAAAATGTAAAGGATTATCAGCTGCCGACTGTAATAGCATTGGTGTGATTTTCTGAACCACTTTTGCACCTGTCTGTAGATAAGAAACAATCTCAACCACTTGTCACACTGGCCGAAAAGGTAAACGACCTACGCCTTCGCATTTAAAAAACTCGATACCATCGACAACGTTTTAGAAAAAAAATCGAGTCTTAAACTTTTACGAGCCTGGCTGGATAGCCATGTTCTCTTTTTAAATATTTTCTCTTTCGTTCAGAAATATTTTTGTTTGGCTAAGCACCCACGGTGTCTTCATTGCTTTAGTCCTTAGGGCACAAGAAGTAAATACGATTATTCAACAAGCAATTGCTTATCTTTTTATCTTTATGTATGTCGGTAGGTTTCATGGAAATTAGCTTGAGTTAGCAAAAGGTGTAGGTAGAACATGACTCAACGTTTTACTTTTGTTGAATCCCTGCTAATATTTCTAATATAGAAATAACAATAATAAAATTGCGAAACCATGAATTTGAGAAAATACTTACTTGAATAAAAAAAGTTGGTAAACACGAATTTTTATAGGGTTATTTCAGGAATTCCGCAATTTTGAGGTAACTCTGTATTACAATACGAAAGTGGGTTTATTTTACTACTTTCAGCAACGAATAACAGAAATAGAGATCTAAGTTTCACGATTGTTTTGTTTTTATTCTTGTTTTGTTGACGTTCGTGTATTTTGTTTGTGTACCTTCGTGCTTACCTCGTGTTTTTGTGACAATTTAAATAAATGTTTTCTTTCTTTCTTTCTTATCTTTTCCATAGCGCTGGTGTTGGTGAATTTTCATCTGAACCCCACGAAAACTAAGTCGCGGACACACTAGCACATCAATCTAAGTAATTGGATTCAATATTTTTATTTCGGAACACGTCTACAGTACACTCTACGTAGATACGTTACAGCACTCTAGTATAAGAAAAGGACTGGATAATTATTTAGTTATACACTTAACGGGTCTAAACCTGGTGGTCGACGGCGGCCAAGGAGTTAAAGCTTGCCCAAACAAATGTTTCGACAACCTTCTTGCCTAGGACAGACCGTCCTAGCGCTGCAGAACGAAGAGAGCCGACCCCAAATAATGGAAAATGGCTGGGACCAAGAAGAACAAGACATTTAACAGGTCTAATCGCGATTATTTATTATGTAAACTATTAAATTATTGTTATTATTGCTACTACGTATTAAATAACTATTTGCCTCTGTCTCACACAATATCCACGGCTTTATTGTAAGAACGAGAAGCAAATAGGTAATTTGCAATTCCTTTCTTTATTTGGCCTAATGAGATGATTTATACAGCGTCCAATGGCACCATCACTCACACTAGATGGCTGAAGGGAGTAGGCTTGCCCAGCACCAAACCATCCTGACAGCTTAGTCGGCCTATTCCACAGGAAAGAAAAGTCAATACGCGCAGAGCCAACCAAGCCGCGGGTTTCCACACGATGTTTTCCACGGTGTTAGCGCGTGACACTGCTTGCGATACCTTAAATAGATTTCTTTCTTTAATTGACAGTGTTATAGGATCTATTTTGCTATCTAAATGTAAAGGTTGATTTGTTGTGACTGTACTTACATAACGTTTTGTCTGTTGTCAATGTGACTAATTGGTGTTGGAACTCAAAATGCATTTTGTTCAAGGCCAATTTACATCCACTACATTATATTATATTTTTTAGTACGAATAAATCTATCTATTTCTATGCCTAGTATGTGAGAATACTATCAGCGCGAGGAATTTGCCGCATACGAATAACTGTTACGTAACTAAGCACATTACCTTCTAAGAAAACAAATGTGCATTTTTGTTGTTATCAACTGTACGAATGCCATTACTATCAAGAAAACATTTACAAATACATTCCTAATATTATAAATGTTCACCTAATCGTCACGCATTTCCGGATGCCGCAGTCTTATGAAGGTTGCAAACTAACTTAATTAATGTAATTTGTAAACAACGTTGTTGATACATTAACATTAGAGCTACAATAAAATCCCAGAAAATATCAAAGATATAAAAGAATCACATATTTTTAAAGTTACACTCACCCAGCATTAAGTAAATAAGAGCTTCCACACAATGCACGAGTATTATAATGATAATTAATACAAGTTGAATAAATCAATAAACATACATACATAAACTCACGCCTATATAACAGAGGGGTATGCAGAAACCAGGGACTGCCACTTACCAAGATCCTGATAGATCACTTTCGCTTCCTCAACATTCATTAGTCGTTGCATGCACGCACGCCGGTTTCGGGTACTTTGACATACAATAAACAAATGATTATTTATGATTATTACATATTTAGCGGAATTGAATTAGGACAGTTCGGATGTAAGGTAAGTTTTTTACCGATGGGCTAGCATACCACAGCTTGGTTGATAAAAACCCACGAAAACACGCAACAACCAGCTAATTTAACTTGACCACCTTAACAATACTTAGGGGTACAAAACGCAGGTCTTCAAAGTTAAGACCTACAAACCTTACGCTTCAACGACTAACCAGCCACGCTCTTGTGATCAGTCTTACAGCACATAAAAATACCAGACTAGAGGTCTAACACTAAACACTGCAGTCAATTCAGCGATGGCAATGACCTAGAATAAATTAGGAATATCAATTCGACACGATTTTTTTTGTAGTATTTTTAACTCACTTCAAAAAAAGAGGAGGTTCTCAATTCGACGCGTACATAAATAAAAAAAAATTGCTATGTTCCTTCACAACTCTGTCAAATCTTAACCGAATTCGACAATTCTATTTTTGTTCGAATATATATAACGTCCCATTGGTCCTTTTTTTAATTTTGTGAAGACTTTCACAGATGGAGAACCGAACTCTTCAATGGAATCCTTTAGTAATATGTGTATGTTTCATAATATAGAGTAAAAGTAGTCCCATAATAATTTGGTGATGTTCTGGTGAAGACTTTCAGAGATGGAAACTGAGAACTTCAAATTTAAGAAGGGTAAATTATGGTCATAAGTAATTTTTTCTCCCGCTCCCCCACTAAAAATGGAAAAAAAATTGGGATAAAAATTAAACACCTACTTCAAAACACTACAGCACTAAAAAGTCATAAATAATTTTAAATAATATCATTAAATTAGGAGTACATATGCATGTAGGTATTGTAGAAGTACAATTTAGTTTATTGTAGAAGTACAAATAGTCGGTGCCCAGTTTCACGACCAGCACATATATTTTGGCACAGCAACCATAGCACAGGGTATCCTAGTTTGGGACCAGGTCAAGTGATTGTGTTGTGTGGAAGTTATTTATTTATTTACTATACTTCTACAAGACCTACATTGTATACGTACTTCTAATTCAATAGTATTCTTTTAAATTATTTCTAACGTTTTAGTGCTGTAGTATTTTGAAGTCGGTTTTTATTTTTTATAAAAAAATTTTTTGGCACACGATTTTGGTAAATAACAATATTTTAAAGCAATCGATGGCAGGTCAACTTTTGCGGTTTTGTAGCAAAGTCGACTGTAAAGAGTGCAAACAAGCAATTACTTTGCGCCAACGCTATTGGACAGCATTGTATATCTGCTTACCCAGAGGAAATTTCTTGAGTGAGTAAGTCCAAAAACGTCTTACACCACGACGTTGGCAGATCTTGACTGACATCTTTATTCGTAAAAACCTATTTAGAGGCTAAAAATTCCATGCTGGGACTTGAACCCGTGACCTCTGGCTAACTCGGGGCTGCAAGTGATGTACATTGCTTCGGCCAGATGTCGCTGCCTGTACATAATACAGAGAAGTTTGTAAAGAGGCTCAAAATTTCACTGGTGCTTGCACTTGCCCATTAGCTCAGTTGGGAGAGCGCTGGCACGGTTAGCCAGAGGTCGGAGGTTCAAGTCCCACCATGGGTTTATCTATTTAGTGCCGGTAAGTCCCGGCATGGGTGGAATTTTTAGCCTCTAAATAGGTTTTTTTTTTAATTGTCCTCAGCACGGGTTAGTGCAACAAAAAGAATATAATGCCATTTGAACCATACCAGGTATCGAATTAGGATCTCTTGGTTCTAAGCCAACAACTCCACTCACTGCGCGCCGCTCATTTGATTCAAGAAGAATATTATTTAATATCCCAGCAAAAGACCTATATCTAACCTGACCAATACCAGTTTTCACACAATAATTAGAATTCGTCACGCTGCCTAACTATGTAGGTGCAAATATTCGAATCGTCCTTCGGTCACGCCAGCCAGAGCCAATAGCTAACTGGCTGACTGGTTTGCCGGGTCGACGATGGCATGGGACGTAGGGTTTGAACCTTGTATATTGGCTTAATAAGCGGTGGTTTAAGCGGTGGTAGCCTAGTGGATAGAATATTGGACTCGGAAGCGAGAGACCCAGGTTCAGCACTTAAAATCGCCAATCCGCGGTGGGCACGCGTGGTGATTAAGCCCATACTCTCTCCCTGAGAGAAGGCCTGTGCTCTACAGTGGGACGTATAATAGGCTGCTTACATAAAAGCCAAAAGGGTTGGACCCAAAATCAATACTTAGTTACCATATTTATGTTGGGTCCAACACTATCGGTCCGACACGCCATTCTTTCTTGGTGGAGCCAATCGAATTGTCCTGGCTGGGTAGGAATGGCTTTCTGTGACGTCACCCCAGGATGCAGTTAGACAATCGATGTCACAGACAGTCCGTTGAAGTTAAATTCCCCATAAAAACTGAACGGAGTTCAGCAATAAAGTTTTACGGAGTTATTTATAAAACACGATTCCTCTAAAATACTCCTCAAATGAAGTCTTTCCCTTTACCACATACTACTTAAAATACATTTGAGAAGTATTTTATGGAAAGTGGAATTGTGTTTTAGGGGTAGAAAATGTAAAGGTTAATCAGCTGCTGATGCACTTTTGTATATTTTAATGGCGTTATGTTCTGTATTCTCCAAAAGCCTTGTATCTTGGGAAACGGTAATTAGATGGTTTATACAGCTTCCAGTGGCACCTTCACTCACACTAGATGGGTAAAGAGTCCTCTCGGACGCTGCAGTGCCTGGGACATTGTTTTCAGATGGAGTAGGCTTGCCCAGCACCTATACAATTTATTTTGGAAAGCAATGCAGTAAGAAACAACTTTACCAGGAGGAAAATACCGGGCAATAATCTGGCTGTAATGGGTGGTATTGGCCCAGAATTTTCGTGGGTTTATCTCCTTTGATGGGATATTGCAACATCATTAGGATCTTTTCTTAACTCGATACCTGCGGATTTCAAACAGTAGGTACAGTAAAACAGTATCAACATACTGGACTCATAGGT
This sequence comes from Yponomeuta malinellus, assembly GCA_947308005.1. Classification (NCBI taxonomy): domain Eukaryota; kingdom Metazoa; phylum Arthropoda; class Insecta; order Lepidoptera; family Yponomeutidae; genus Yponomeuta; species Yponomeuta malinellus. The sequence goes on from OX371017.1 coordinate 10,842,352, forward strand.
ACCACATCCTAAAATATATGAGAGTGTTTGATTGTTTGTAAAAAATACGGCGCAAGTACATTTATTAATTACATTTCAGTGTAATCTGTAATCATATTCACCAGCTCGCCGGACCGAAGGTGTGAGGCAGATCGCTGGCAGCGGCTGGTTGAGGACAGCCGAGGACAGAGTGAGAGTGAGTCAGAGTGAGAGAGAGGTGGTGAGCCTTGTGGGAAGCCTGGGTATGACCGGTTTGGACGATTGTGGTACTTTTCAACTGCAGTTAAGTTTGCAATCGTTTGCCCGATCCCTAAGGGAATTTAATATTTCGGAGTTGTTCTCAAAATAAAAACGGCGTGCGTGCATGCAACGACTAATGAATGGTGATGAAGCAAAAGAGGTCTATCAGCATATTATAGTTTGGAAGGACAGCAACTTGAACGTAAATCCGTAATTCGTGATCTAGGCATCCTACTTGATGACAAATTAACATTTAGAAATCATATTCAGCATATCTCCGCTAAAGCACTCAGGGCCAGTTTCTGAAATAAGAAATTCACTGAGTAAAAACTTAAGTAACGTTCTGTCACGCTCTTTTCTGAGAAATTCGATGAGACAGCACTACAGTTAACTATTAACTAAGCAAAATTCTCAATTCAGAAACTGGCCCTCAGTCTATTAGGTTTTATTACGAGGTCCGCTAAAGGATTTAAGAATCCCCAAAGTTCCCTTATCATAGCATAGTAAAAAGTGTGCTCGAATATGGCTCTGTTGTATGGTCCCCGCACTATCAAGTGTATTCTGAAACCATCGAAAGAGTTCTGAGGAAAGCTCTTAACCTACTTTGTTATCGTTGTGGCTATGGTCGCAATGTACCAAACTACGAAGACCGCCTTTGCATCTTTATATGACTTGTTTATCTGATCGAGGTAAGCAACAGGATCTTGTATACTTACACAAAATTATTAACTGCACTCTTGATTGCCCTGGTTTACTTTCTTCCATAAATTTCAATACTCGTATTGACCCACGACACCCAGTACAATTTAACCTTCAAGAATTTAAAAATAACACCTCCTTTTATAGGTACCTAATACAGTGGTACGCATGTGTCGCCTCTTTAATTCTATTTCTGTAATTTGTAAAGATCTGGATTTATGATAATGATAACCTCACATCATTTAGAAGTAAATGCCGAAAGGCCATCTTCTCACCATGATCTCATTGAAGTATAATGTCTTTGTTATTTTAACTCTTAAAATATAAAATTGATTATGTTTTAAATTTTGTTTATTTTAGGATATATCTTTAATAAAATGTAGTAATGTGTAGGTTTTAAGTTTTGTTGGCAGTCAAGCTCTGAACCATATATGGACTTGTTCTGAAATGAAAAAAATGTTGAATTGAATAAACTTGTAATTTCATATTTTCTCCTGATCGTTACCTGTTGTACTCACTTAATAAATAAAATAAAATAAAAAATGAAAACCGACTTCGAAACACTACAGCACTAAAAAGTTAGAAATAATTTAAATAATTAGAAGTATGTATACATGTAGGTTTGGAGAAGTATAATTTGGAGTCGGTGCCCAAAATATATGTCCTGGTCATGAAACTGGGCACTGACTACAAATTATACTTCTATAATACCTACATGTATACATACTTCTAATTATTAAAATTACCTATTTCTAACTTTTTAGTGCTGTAGTGTTTCGAAGTCGGTTTTTATTTTTTATTAAACAAAAAATATTTTTCTATTTTTAGTGGTTGAGCGGGAGAAAACTAAACAAGACCCTTATAACCATAATTTACTTTACTTAATTCGTTGCTTTAAAATTTAACGTTCGCAATTTCCATCTTCGAAAGTATTCACCAGAGTATCAACAAATTACCTTGGGACTACTTTCACGCTATTTTATAAAACATACGGATGTTACTCAAGGATTGGCCCCATAAGGCCTTATTTACTGCTGTCCATTGAAGAGTTCCGTCTATCCTATCTCTGAAAGTCTTCATCAGATCTTCACTAAATTAAAATGGGACCAATGGAACGTGAAATGGAATCGAAAAAAAATATTGTCGAAATCGGTTAAGATTTGACGGAGTTATGCGAAAACATAGCAAAAAAAATATACACGTCGAATTAATAACCTCCTCCTTTTTTGAAGTCGGTTTTTAAGCATCGTGGCAAGTTGCAAGCCTTGGTCTCTGCCTAACCCTCCGGGATGCAGGCGTAAGTGTATGTAAAATATTTGTTCGGTTTTCAAAGTAAGGGCAATTAATCCGTTAGTTATTTACTGTTATAATAACGTCACAAGGACTTGAAATGAAAATGTACATTATGAGATATCACTATTTTTCAAATAAACTTCTCTAACAAAATACGTTTGCGTAGACAAAAGACGAGTCTACATGGATGTCTACTTCACTAAGTAGTTAAATACTTTAGTATCGTTCTGTCTCATTTTCCTTTAGAAATTTGAAGAGACTTACTATACGGATTTACTTGGCGAAACTCTCCATTCAGAAACCTGCGATAAGTCGATTATCATCTGTCAACGTTTGGTTTATTATCATAAAATCGTAAATAGGTGTAAGTATAATTTCCAGCGATCTAAAGTTAATTTAGTGAGGTCAGTTTATTCTGATCTTAATATTTACGGCCTAAATGCGATTTTCAAACTAAATGCCTATAATTGCGACTGATTTCACATTTTTGTTAACAAAGTGTAAAATTTTAGTCGTATGCAATACGTTGTCTCTTGAACTCGTGAGGCAACGCATTGCATAGGACTTTAGGAATGTGGAGACAGGATATAGGTTTATTAATTCGACGAATTTCATTAGAGGATTTCCAAGGAAAAGTGTAGCAAATATCTTTCGGCTCACCTCATATTAGTTTTAAAGTATGTACCTACTATTATTAAGCCATCGACTTTTAAATCGCAAAAAAAAAAGATTTTTTTTTTCAGAAAAAGTTATTCGCCATGAATTTATTGTGTAATAGATTCTGAGATAATAATGAGAACTCAAAATGGCCCTATCAAACCATTCTAGATTCCAGATTTGCCAGAGAAAAATCCTTCAAAGAAACGCTCGCATTTTTCAAATAACCAAGTCTTGGCCCCAGTAGCATGACAACTTTGAAAGGAGGACATGTCTCAAAACTATATTGGAGTGGCATTGCTTTATAGGTGCCATGAAGGACGTAGAAAATGTCACATAGAATAAAAGATATTTAAAAAATATATTTATTTTTTATTTTTCTGGTCTGAAAATATGAAAATTCAAGTGCTCTAAAAAAAATATTTTATTCTAAGCGTTTTCTAATAATGTAATTCAGTTTAGTTTAATCTAATAGCTCGTTAGCCGTCCGCTGCGTTGAGCGGGTGGCCGGCGTGGGCGCCCGCGCGGGTTGCTGTTTCGTGTTATCTCATAAAACAGCGCTGCTTGAGGCGGGTCTCCTGTAGCCTGTAGCACGCGGTGCCTGCGACGGAGCCCGCCCCGCGCGCCATACGTTCTTGTGTCAATATTTCCCTTGCCTACGTCGTCCATTGGCTAGTTAGTAAATCAACAAAGAATCCATTACGATATCGACGCGTGATCAAAATTGTACTGGAGGAGTGCCAGCGCTTCGAGAGGCGAAGGTCCGTCGCGGGCGCCCGCGCCGGGTTGTATTTGTCCACGACGACGGGGCACGGCGCGGGTCCCCGCGGCGCGCGGCGGGCGCCCGCGCCGTGCACCCGCTCAACGCAGCGGACGGCCTTAGTGGGGCGATAGCTGAAGCTTGCGTGGATATTCATGCTACGGGGGCTGTAATGTGTGTTCTTCACGTGGGCCATTATGGGCTAACTCATGTGTCCTCAAGACATACACTGAACGATAGTCATGGATTTCAGCCCACGTATAGAGGGGGCATAGGAATTGTACAGGCAAGAACATATCGACTTTTCAATGCATGCACTCTAGTCTGGTAAGTTTAAAGGCGAAGTTGCAATGCAACGAAAATGTAAATGTTAGTTAGCTGTTGACTGTAGGAGGCCGAAGAGATTGGCCTTCGACTACATTATTCCATTAAAGAAAACGACGACCATAAACTTCTGTATCAAATTATGTGTTGCGAAACGGAGGTCCATTATACTCACTAATAAAAGTAGCTACGTGTTCGTAAATTAATACCTACTTGGCTTAAATGTATAAATACATATACCTAGTCGGCAGCACATCCGCCTTTAAACCTTAATCGGAATTCGACTTCAATAATCTGAATTCGACTCTATCTATAAAATTATTGTGAATTTGATTGTTTTTGCATTTTCCATAAGATCTGAGCGTCGGCATTTCACATTAAACTACGTTAAAACAGTTAAAAGTTAAATGAAGTTTCAAACGTGTTTTAAAATAGTTTAACATGCCAACCCCATAGGAACCTGATACCTTTAGTAAAATTCAATGCTTTAGTATAATCATTGAATTAATTCAATGGTATAATACATAGGTTTGTGTTTTTTAACTGTCTTATCTTTATACAGTTTTTTTAATTCCCTTTGTAAAAAAAGTGTTTTTATTCAATTTAAAATAATGAAGGAAGCGAAAGTGATCTGTCAGGATCGTAGCAAGTGGCAGTCCCTGGTCTCTGCCTACCCCTCTGGGATACAGGCGTGAGTTTATGTTATGTTATGTTTAAAATAATACTGAAGTTACCTCTACTTATTGTAGAGACAATTCTTGTGCACTGGCTTATTGGTGTATTCTTCGATATTAAAAAGTAGGACACAAGATAAGTCACAGAGAAGACCTAGTCGATCCTGTGTTACAATTTACAAAAATTAAAACGAAATCCCATTGCACAACTCCAGTGTTGACAAATGGCCTCTACTCCGCTGGCGAATGCCAACCGCCTTGCAAAAGCTGACGGAGCAACCCACCCCTTTCACGAGAGCTGGTTAGGGCAACACTAGACCATACTCCTAGACACCCTCCCGAACTCGGCCGGTTAGCCCTCTACTAAGCGCTTACCTCTGAAGAATCCGTCTGTCCGGCCAGTGGCATTCGACAACGAAAATCCAAATTCGAATCACTTCTTTTTCAAAGTAAAACAGAACACGATTTGAATTTTATTTATCACCAGTCACACGCGGGTTCGAAATTTGAAATTCTGCTCTTCGTCCGGACGGGCGTGCGCGCTGCTGCGCGGTAAACGCATAACTAGAGTTATGCCATGCTAAACTGGCTTGGTCGGTTGCGCGCGCGCTCCGCTCGTCCGGTTTTCTTTCGTTCGTTGCCATAGTTTATTGTTTTGTCATCGGCCGTCGTCATAGGGCTTTAGACGAGCATACGATAGTCCTCTTCGTACGATTTGATGGCGCTATCCAAAAGTAAGGTTTGCCCCTATATTTGTCTGTCTCTATCTCTGTTCCTCTCTCTCCCCGCCTCTCTTTCTCTCTAATGCACTTTGATTTCTTTCAGTTCCTATACTTTTAGTATAATAATTATGATGGCTTTTCATCCACTTTGTTCAATATCTACCCAGCCAACGAATCGAGATACTGTTTGACTAAAGGCTGGCTTGCGCCAATGCTATCTGACAGCTCCGTCTATCTGTTTATCCAGAGGTAATCTCTATCCAATGAACAAGTCCAAGAACATCTTACACTCTGACATTAATTTGCAGAGCTAACCATAGATAAATTGTTTGACTGATAACCCTGTCAATCAGCTATTATTTCGTTTATCTCTGAATAAGTATTTATTTATTTACTTATTTATCTACAGATTTGGCGCAAGTCGCCCAGTTATAAGATAAATATAAAAAAATGAATACAAAATAAAAACCTACTTCAAAACACTACCCAAAATATATGTCCTGGTCTTGAAACTGGGCACCGACTACAAATTATACTTCTACAATACCTACATATGTACATACTTCTAATTTAAAGGTATTCACTTTTTAGTGCTGTAGGTTAGGTAGTGTTTTGAAGTAGGTTTTTATTTTTAAATTTTTAGTGGGAGAGCGAGAGAAAAATAAAGAAGTCCTTTACACCCATAATTTACCTACCCTACTTAAATCTTTGCTTTAAAATTTGAAGTTCTCAATTTCCATCTTCGAAAATCTTCACCAGAACATCACCATATTACCTTGGGACTACTTTTACGCTATTTTATGAAACATACGGATGTTACTATAGGATGGGCTCCATTAGGCCTTATTTACTGCTTTCCATTGAAGAGTTCCGTTCTCCATCTCTGAAAGTCTTCATCAGATCTTCACCAAATTAAAGTGGAACCAATGGGACGTTAAATCTATTCGAACAAAAAAGGAATTGTCGAAATCGGTTAAGATGTGACGGAGTTATGCGAGAACATACCGAAAACATATAAAAATATACGCGTCGAATTGATCCATTCATCCTCTAGAAAATAGAACTAATCCCCATAGTTGGAAGGTCTTCATTTGCTCGTGAGCATCAATAGAGCGATCTACAGGCTCAAATGCTCCTTACATAAGCAGCCTATATACGTCCCACTGTATGGCACAGGCCTTCTCTCAGGGAGAGGGTATGGGTTTAGTCACGACGCGTGCCTACCGCGGATTGGCGATTTCATCATCATCAGCCATTTGACGCCCACTGCAGGACATAGGCCTCAATCATGGTTTTTAACCATGAAGGGTTTTGCCGTATTCGCCACGCTTGGCAGGCGGGTTGGCGATCGCAGTATACGGTTGGAATGTCAGGAAGACGCTGCTGCCCGTCTCCTGGTAATAAATTTATTTCCTTAGTCACCTTCTACGACATCCACGGAAGGAAATGGAGTGACGCTATTCTTAATCCAGCGCCACACGGAATGGCGATTTCAAGCGCTAAGGTATGTGAATAGCTCCAACACTCAGGTTCCCTCACGACGTTTTCCTTCACAGTTAGCGAGTGGTATTGCTACTATAACTTCATAAATGTACATAACTTAGAATACAAAGTCATAGGTAGGTACACGCCCGCACTAGGAATCGAACCTGGGTCTCTCGCTTCCGAGTCCAATGTTCTACCCACTAGGCTACCACCGCTTAGATTATCAATTTTCTAGATCCGTTTTGCTCGTCCTTGCTCTGCGACGTACGGTCAACAGCACATTCACGCTCGTCCACTCTACCCCGTTACGTTACGGGCGAAAATGCAACAAAAATGAAAAGGTTGATTGACTGTGTCAAGTGACTAGCAAGAAATATAAATCACATGCCTTACATCTCTATACTGTTGTCGCAGAAAAAAAATATATTGTTAAAAACTTAAACTACAAAAATTACCAGGAGTCCTTGCACTAAGCTTAGCCTGTATCGCGAGGAACCAACTTAAATTTAACAACATAACTTGTTATGATAAACAGTAAGTATAAAAAAATTAATAATAGGCTAAACATAACCTTTTTTTATGGGATATAATCAAATCAAATCAAATATTTATTGCACCATAATGTAAATAAGGTCTTAAATAACACTGAGTGTATAATACCGATTATGGACGCTGTCGGGCGCGGCAATATGACTTAAAACATAAAACTTGTACTAAAAGGTTCCAACACCCGGTCCCAAGGAAGAGGGCGAACTCTGAAATCTCGAAAAAAATATCATCTGTTTCATACCTTCGAGCAAGTACACTCGATACATTACATCCCACCTTTACATTTTTGTTGCAAAGTCGCCCTTAACGTAACTGATAGTGCACGTATGTAAATATCAGCTACTTCATAAGTACAGTCGTACTGGGATGTGGGATCTTTCAAGGTAATACTGCAATACCAAACTATGGTTCTACTTAACTTAAGGGTCTCAAGTGGAGACCACGAACTTGGCAAACGCAGCGTCAGCCCACTAGATCCTTGGACAGACGATATGAGGCAGATTGCTGGCAGTGCTGCGGCTGGATGACGATGGCCGAGGACAGACAAAAGAAGCGTGCCTTGGGCGAGGCCTAAGTCCAGCAGTGGACGCGTATTGATTGATTGACCGCAATACCCAACTAGAACCCACCTAACGTGGTGACCACAGTAAACTATTTCTGCTTGTAACCGTTATTACTAGTAAAAACTTTTTACTGTTACTTTACTAACCGTGTGAATGGCCAAGTGAGGTTGATCGGCAGCCTACTGTCCTGGAGTTTTCATCATCATAGGCCTTTGCGTCCGTCAAGGACGGCTTAGGTAGTGCCTTACGGCCTTATTTATAAAAGTCCGGTCACGCGCTGTTGCCAACGGACCAACCAACCTTTTTTATGTTTTTACTTCTTTTATACTTTTCTATATGTCAAATATTTTAAAAATTGAAATAGGACTATGTCAAGGATAACGACGAATAAAAAGATTTCTAAAGTTACTCTCGCGTTTTTCTTAAAATTGTACGTGCATGCGTTTTACGCGCAATGTAGGGTTCCGTAGAAAGAGGGTTTTTTTTTATCTGCTTTACAGTACTAATAACTTCATCGAAGTCATTTTCAATGGATTTTGTACGAAATTTTACTTTTATAAGTTGGTTGCCTATTACTCATTAACTAGTAAAGCCTACTTAGCCGTGATACTTTTCCTTTTCATTATATCGCACCTTCGGTAGTACAAGGGCACAACTTACAAAAAATGGTAAAATGAGTTAAGTTTGCAGAAATGCCTTAAAAACACTACTCTATCTGGTGGGATACAGACTCCCATTAGATTTAGTTCAAAAGTGACTACACCCACAATATTTTTTTTACTATCAATCCGACGATGCCCCATATGATGGGGTAGACGAGAAAAAAAAATCATCTCCACTTTTCCCCACTGCCCCACGATGCACTTGCCCATTAGCTCAGTTGGGAGAGCGCTGGCACGGTTAGCCAGAGGTCGCGGGTTCATGGCATGGGTGGAATTTTTAGCCTCTAAATAGGTTTTTAGTAGGTAGTGTGTTATACGTCTTTATTTGACCGAGCTTACCTATGTATTGTACAATAGCCTATATACTAATGGTAGTTACGCAATTTATAGAATGAAAGAGTTAATATTTAGAGTGATTGTAGCCATATTGTTCTCAGTATTGTATTAATTCAAATCAAAAGGTGTTTGGCCTTTCTAATATAGAAATAAGTTAATGATCAAGAGATCATGAAAGCTTTTCATGCTATCTGTAATTGTATGGTGATCCATAATGTTCTTTATCTTCTATAGTCTGTAAGTGCCCAGATCAACCAATAATTCCTTTATTGGTAACGGTAAATTGAATGGTTATATAATAGTTATTGAGCATATATTCATTTTGTTTTTGCCGGTATGTTTTGATTTTGCACCTATAAAAGTTACACAATCATTGTGAAGGTGCGATTGCCCATTTTAAAGAGAGTACCTAATTCTTCTTCTTTGTATGCCGACCTATAAGGTCGACAAACAAATCGACTATCTTGCTTTTTGATGTTGCCAATACATACACACATATTGTTTCAATAGAATGATATAAGGAATAAGCATGACAATATTTTACGACAATATTGACTTTTCTAATTGGTAGTCTACTAAGCAATTGCAGTACCATGTCATTCTCATGGCATAACCCGCGCAAATTAAATAGGCATCTCTCGCGAAGAATATCGAATTGCACAAGGGGCCTAGTGTTAAAAATCGACTATATTAAAATAGTAGATTATGCATTAAGGGGATAAAGCAGTGTATTATGTCTCGGGCGATATTTTGAACCCCAAGCATGAGGGATCCTAGAATTAACTCACGAGCGAAGCGAGGGAGCTACAGAGTTAACTCCCGAGCGAAGCGAGGGAGTTGAAGCTAGAATCCCGAGGCCGAGGGGTTCAAAAACGCCCGAGACAAATACACTGCTTTATCCCCAAAATGCATACTCTACTTTATATAAACACTGCGAGGCAATAAAACATAATACAATTAAAAAGAAAAAGTTTTCATTCTAATTTTGAATAAATTCTTCTTGGTGTAGGGCTCTATGAAAAGTTTTCATTCTAATTTTGAATAAATTCTTCTTGGTGTAGGGCTCTATGAAAAGTTTATATTCTAATTTTGACGTTTGTTCATGGATTGCAAGGAGCTCGTATATTCAATGTTAATTGCATTCCAAATTCAAATGTCATAATTCCCTAGGGGATTATGAAATTCAGTACATTTATAATGACCCGGGTAGACCATAGGACACAAATGACTTGCTTTAAGTTGAGTTTGCATGACACATAATATGCCATTGACGAGCAGGTGTTATATAAAAAGTGTTTTTATTCAAAATAACACGGAAATTGTGACTTAATTAACGTTGCAAGTAAATCTAGGTGTCCATTTCCAAATCTAGATCATTCTGGAATGGCCAAAAAATACTCCTAACTTACGGTCTCATTTATAAAAATAAAAACGATTCCTTATAACGCCTATTTAAATAGTCTGTGGTAAAGATTTACAAGGAAAATTAGGCTCAAAAGGACTAGTATCCAGAGCCGTTAAACCTATTAAGAAAAAAAAGGGGAAAATTATTAACCACAGATTAAATAAACTGACTCTTAGGAGTGCTTTAGACACAGATCATATTGGCTTTAGAGGACTGTTGTTTTTATAAATAAGGCCGTTAGTCTTTTCAAATATATTCGTTAATTAACGTTACAGTAGTCCTTTTGGCACAAAGTGTGTTTTGGAATTATTTTTTTAACCGCGTTTCTGGCAAGCTTGTTATATCTTCATTGTAGAAACGTATACAATGCCCCATAAAGGATGTATTAACCGTTGCCAGCCTAAATCTTGGGAACGAAAGTTTATGTCTATTTCTAGTATTTACATTGTGTTGGCTACCTACAGTTTTAATTATTTCTAATGTTTACATTGTGTTGACTACTTACAGTTTTATAGTTACTGATATTTTTCCTGACGTCCTTACATAATATTCTCATAGATATACTGACAAGCATCTGTCAGGATGTTAGTTTCTCTAAAGAAATTTCTTAACAAATCCCTACTGCCTAGCATATTATAAATGAATCTGATCGCTCTCTTTTGCAAGACGAAGAAGGTTTCAATGTCTGGTGCCCGACTCCACCTACATGCCATAGAACACAATACTATGGGAGTAACTAAAATAAATATTAAAAAAATAAATTATTAGGAGACGGGCAGCAGCGTCTTTCTGAGATTCCCAACGCATACTGCGATCGCCAACCCGCCTGCCAAGCGTGGCGATTATGGCAAAACCCCTTATGGCTATGAAAACCATGAGGGAGGCCTATGTCCTGCAGTAGGCGTCGTATGGCTGATGATGATGATGAGAAACTAAAATAAACCAGCCTAGCGGTTGTGAAGTCGGTTAGAAAATATTAATCTTCAAGAATATTAACTTTAACAAGTATAAATCCTACCTCACAAGATTTAAGGATAAAGATAAGAGTTAGACGTAGCCTTAATACCTTCCTGCAATCTACTAATACCTTCCTGCAATCTACTTACCTAACCGATATTTTCATTGCAGTCACAATAATTAGGTAAAATTGAGTAACGTTAACATAACTTAATTAGAATTGGCTAATGATATTGTGGTGTAAATAAGTCAATTAAAGACTGATATAATACCGTAATAAAACTGACCGACCATTCGCTAATCATAAACCGGCGAAAGGGTGCCAATCATTTAAAAATGACTCCAATTTAATTTGTACTTTTGAATGGAACGTCAATACGTTATGCACTGTTTGGCTTGTTGTTGATGTAAAATAGGAAATGAAACAACTAAATTAATTATTAATTATTTCTGTGCATTCCTTTTATATGTACAATAAAGTGATCTTCTACCTACCTAAAATAACATACTATCACGCTTTACAAACAGAGTCTTGTAGATACATGCATGGGCGTGATTCAATTTTGTTTATCGATGTGCAATAAATGCATTAATAAGGCAAACAACTTTTATCGCAAGATTGCGTAAAATATATTTATTTATTCATATTTTATTTATTAAAAATATCAGCGGTTTCATACTAAATTTGGCGGCATAAAAATGTATGGAACACTTGTTTTTTGCGATTTCAAGGCTATTTCCGTTTTCACTTCAATCTCGAGTTTCGTTCGCCTATATAGCCAACCTTCGTCTGATCTACGAATATTATTCCATGGCGTAATTTCCATATCGACAAAATACTTTGGAGGTCAAACACGGAGATACCATTCACCAAATATTCTCCCCAGTGTAAATGGCAGTGCCGTTATTGAGGCCAAATACTCTGCGAATATCACCTTAACTTTCCATCACTTTTTACTAACCACAATCCCATGAAAATGGAAAACGATTTCCCTCTAAGCCAATCTTGTGCGAAGGTCGCTAAATAGTGAATAACTACAACAGCGATTCCTTAAGTGAGTTTAGCGGAACACAAGGGTTCGGTGGGGAAGTCACTGGGGTTCCGCGAATTAAATTTCTCATTAAATCGTTGGATTATTTTGAAGTATCATAAGCTCATAAGCTTAAAGCTCGAAGGAGAAGTAAAATCTTGCACTCACAATTTTGATATGGAGTTCCCGCTGCTCTACAGAGGTTTATTTTACGTACTCAAGTTAAGTACATATTTATAATTAAATTTCCTCACATGTAAAAGTTACCACAGTAAAAAATATTTTAAAGGTGCTAACACTAAAAAACATTACACAAAACAATCTGTTTTCCGTACGCAAAACATTTTCGTAGCTAGGGAAACCAATAAAAACATATGTTTTGCACATAGAAAACCGACTGTTTTGTGTAAAGTCTTATGAAAAACACACACATTGAAGTAGACATAAAGTAGACTCCATCTCTACTCCCGGTCACTCGTGTATCCTTGCTTCACCATTGAGTGACGACGGTGGAAATGAAAGTGAAAGTGACCTACATTTATTGCCACTTTATACATAAATATAGACATAAGCTTACGTAATTATAACGTTTCTTTTTTAAATATTTTATAAAAAATTACTACATAAAGGTGCTGTTTTCTGGTGTCTACATAAAAGAATATTCTTAAGTTACCTTCTTTTTGTTATGTTATGAATAAAGTCCTGTCGATAATTTAGAAAAAATTAAATAAAGAAGAGATAATTTAGTTTAAAAAAAAAGAGTTCTTATCTTAAAGGTTTTAGCAAATGCACCCATGCTCAGCAATATGCCGCCCGGAGATGCATGCAACACCGGTCGGCGCTGATTTTCAGCATGAGCCACGATGAAACTGTGTTCCAACTGGTGTACACCATAAACACAGTTTAATTTAAGACTTAGGTTATTATCATGATTATAAACTTATCCAAGAGTGTGTTTCTGTCCGAGTTTTTTTTTGTTTGTTTATTTTAGAAATCCAGTACATTATGATATTAAAAAAAATCGCCAAACTGCGTAACAGTTTGTTGGCGGTTAGTTGCGCTCTTATTACAAATGTACTTAAGTACTTATCCAGTTTTAGTTTGTATACCTAAAATAATAGTAATACTAATCATTTTTATTAACTTAATTCTGGGTTCACTTACTTGCTTTTTGTTAGAAGAGTCCGACCAGATTTCGCCCTGATCAGCTTAATCATGGTGAGTAGTAACCCGGAATTAAGTTAATAATGTGTACTGCTTTGCTTATGACAGTTTTAGTTCGAAAACACTAATAATAGTTGTTTCCTGATTTACAATAAATTTTATTGCATAACTATGTGTGTGTGTGTGTGTGTGTGTGTGTGTGTGTGTGTGTGTGTGTGTGTGTGTGTGTGTGAGTGTGTGTGTGTGTGTGTGTGTGTGTGTGTGTGTATGTGTATGTGAGTCTACCCCATCTCTACTCCCCACAAGCTCGTGCATCTTACTCCACTACTGGAAAAAAAAACGTGACTATAAGTGAAACCAAAAGCATAGGCTTAAGTAAAGTACCTACCATACAACAAGGTGTTTGTTGTTGGAAAGTGCAAGCCATTAGACGGTAAACCACAATCAGCTCCTGAAGAGGACGGTATATCATGTCTTGGGCTAGTGAGTTCCACGACGACTCGATTTTAGAATTCTGAAAAACAAAAAAAATACCTCACCTAATACAAATTTACAAACGATGTTATTTATAAAAACGTGATTCCTCTAAAACACTCCTCACAGGCAACTTAAATAGTACGTCTTTCCCTTTACTACAGACTATTTAAACTAAATATGAGGAGTGTTTTAGAGAATTGTGTTTTTTATAAATAACAACGTTATAATAGACATTTAATAGGAACATACAGTAGATATATTTTGTATCATCACCTAAATTTCCTGATAATTTAATATAATAACTTACTAATTTAAACGGCTTAATTTATGAATGTTTAGTCGCGCTGTCCCAATGGTTCAACTGGAATGCCCCGTTAATAGGTGGGTTTCACCCGTAATGCATCACGTAGATATCAGCTCACACTCAGCGTACCATGAAGCGCATTCTGCACATAATCAATGGTGAGACGCGGTGAAGTAACTCAGTGTTCCGCAAACTTTTTATGTCCCAATGCACCTACAAAATCAGGAAATCTGAATATGTACAGTGAAACAGGGTGATTGGAAACTGGAGTAAGTATGAGTAGAAACAGAAAGTGAAGAAAGTTTTTTTTTTTGTCACCGTTACGGTTGTAAGTTCTGTTCAGCGACGTTTCCGGATCTTATCGACAGTTCTGGGCGTCGCTGTAGTTGTAAGCTCAGTAGGAAATCGGTGACAAAAAAGCTTTATCCACTTTATGTTCTAATCATACCTACTCCAGTTTCGAACCACCCCGTTCTCATCATCATCGTCATTCAGCCACAAGAAGTCCACTGCTGGACATGGGCCTCCTCCATGGATTTCCAAAAAGACCGCTTGCATCCAGCGTCTTCCTGCCACTTGGATAAGGTCATCTGTCCATCTTGTGGCTGGTCGTCCCACGCTACGCTTGCCGATATGTGGCCTCCATTCGAGAACTTTTCGGCCCCACCCCGTTCTACGGTACCAAAAGTGTATATTATATATTTTTTCACCACAAATGAACAACCAATTCTGATTATTCGGAAGCATTGTATAGAACAATAATTGCTGCAAGTACGCAAGGCTCCGAGAGAGCAGTGCAGTTGCCGAAATTGGTCACTCTCTTAGCAGCACCCACACGCGCAAGGTACATAATACCTATGTGGTGGTAATTCTTACGGACTAAAGTTACTATGACCCCGGGTTTACTCGCGATATTTTCCTTCACCGTTAGCGATTTGTATTGCTACAACAAATTCACTAATTTACCTAAGTAACTTAGAAAACGATGCTATTATTAGTAGGTAGGTACATGTCCGGGGTTCGAACCCACGACCTCTCGAATGTGAGACACGTGAGACATGTATTTAGACTTGAGGTTTTTCCAGCTATTTAGAATAGGGACATCGCTAAATAGAACTCATTAACAGAAGTGCGTGATAAAGAGGTTCATGGATATTATTATGTGATATGTATGTACGTTGCATACCATCTTGTAGTTTCAACAGAATTCCTGTTAAAGGCAGTGAAATTCTACACAGGGTAACCTCACGGTTGCTCGATACCTACCTATATTCTGAAGTCTTCCGCAGTATTTACGCGATTTTTTTTCGATAAACGAACCTCCATCGAACCTCCGTACCTACTCATCTGCCTCTACCTAAACAATGAAGCCTAAACTTTTTCATGCAATGGCCACACAATGTAAGCCATAATATGAAACGTAAAAAAACACTTATTTTTTCTTAATTTTTATTTAAAGGCATTGTCTTTAAGTTTTCAATGAGTTTTATGCCAGTTGGTGAAGAGTAATGAGGTAAATGTAGAGTTCAAACCTTCATAGTATGTTCTGCTTAACGCCACCTAGACGGGAGTAGCAAAACTAACTGCAGCTTGTGGTTGTGACGTTCTGTTACAAGAAACACTTTTCTTATATATATTTATAAATATAGTAATATATAAATATAGTAGACACAGTAAAACTTATACTTTACTATTTCCTTAATTTTGAGACAGATTTTGCAAAATGTTATTGTTTTTTTTGTTTTGATGGGTGTTCTTCTCTTTTTTATCGAAATACATTATGTAGGTACATGCTTACAAGTTCAAGGTGTGGTCGTGACTTGGAACACAATTACTGTCACCATGACAACCAACCAATCCAACCAACAAAGCTGTCACTGTCAAAAACTCAAAACAAACCTCACAATCGTATCCTTCGTCGATTCTTTCAAAGAGTATATAATGATTATTTACGATACCTATTTTGAGTGAAAACATCTGTTTCATAAGTTAATAAAATGTCCGAAAAGAGCAAAACTGACGAGAGTACCCACAGTAACGTTTCTATTGACGAAACAGCTCAAGATAAGGCTAAATCAACCGTCAATAATATATTGAAGAACCGCCTTCGCAGATACATTAGAAAGCTAGATGGTAAAGTTGTGTTTGCTCTTTAAAACTTCCTATACGCTAAAACGCTTCTTTGGGTAAAACTTGCGTTATTTCTAGCTTAAATTTACAATTAAAAATATGTTATAAAATCCATACCTATCTTCATGCATTCATGCACAGACGTCGTACCAGAATTTTAATAATAAACAAGTTGATTAAACCTTATTTTTGCTATACAGAGACTAACACAACCGTGACAAAAGAGGAGAGCGAAAAAATCGAAGCGGACACCTTCCGTCAGCTCTACAAGCCTAAAGTTGACACTAATGACGCCACCTACAAGGCAATACCAAAATTCTACTTCAAAATCCCACGTCCTGATGAAGTTCTCGCCCAGAAACTAAGGGAGGAGACTCGAGCTCAGTTCTTGCAGAGAAAAAGTAAGTTACTTCTTTCCAATACTTCACAATATTTATATTAACCTCTGAACTGCCCTCGCGGAACGCAACGTATAGGTGGCCCATACTAAGTTGGACACAGATCCGTGTCGCGGCAGACGAGTGGTTAATGTAACCCCTGAATATAACATATAGCTAGGTACAGCCCATGAATGTTGGCCACTGTTGGGCCTCTTCACTGTCACGCCAACCTCGCCAGTCGCCTGCTAATCTCATCCATTGTCCTCCTGCTGCCTTCTTAGTCTCATCGACCTATAGGGTAGGGGGCCTACCCACGGAGCGACGGCCAGTTCTTGGCCACCACTCTGTGACAGCCTTCGTCCACCATCTTCTATTCTCATCTAACCAGATGTCCCACCTATCTCCACTACAGTTTTGTGATTTGTGTGCCCACATTTAACAACATAACATAAACTAACCCCTGTATCCTAGAGGCGTAGGCAGAGACCAGGGTCTGCCACTTGCCACGATCCTGACAGATCTCCATGGATCTCTTTGATGGATTTTGGACACCCACTTTGCTACAAGTAACCCCTGAGTTGCTTATATGAATTTACAAGGTTCTGAAATGAAAATGTTCTAAACAATGAAGAGTGCAGTCTCCATTCAAGTAAAGAAATATTGTAAACACTTTATTATTACAAAAATAATGTCATTCCAAGAACTCATACTAAACACTATAATGGATGCCACTTAAATTCCACTCCTCTTTTTATAAACAAAATTCAGATGTTTCAGCATTTTTAGGGTTCTGTACCTGAATGGTGCCAAACAGGACCCTATTACTAAGACTTCACTGTCCGTCTGTCTGTCTGTGTGTCTGTTCGTCTGTCTGTCTGTCATGAACCATGATAGCTAGGCAGTTGAAATTTTCACAGATGATGTATTTTTGTTGCCGCTATAACAAGAAATACTAAAAACAGAATAATAGAAGTATTTACTAAGGGGGCTTCCATACAACAAACGTTGTCTCAGGACAGCGCTCGCCATCTAGCGGCCATCTATGTGACCTCCACAGCACTGATGTGATGTCGTTAAATGTCTATCGCTTCTTGTTGGTTTTTATAGATGGTGCTGTTCTCAAATTCGATCATTGTCTAATGTTGTGTAGATAATGGTACGGAACCCTTCGTGCTCGAGTCCGACTCGCACTTGGCCGGTTTTTTTTTTTAATACACCGCTTAAGGGGGTAAAATAAAGGAAGACAGTATGCTACAGTCTTAACCAGTGGGTTGTAGGAAGAAAATATTAGCTAAAACAGACCAAATGGCTAAAGCTTATATATTTCGCCGTAAAAGGGTCGTCCATAAGGGTATCCTAGTTTGGGACTAGGTCAAGTGATTGTATTTTGTGGAAGTTATTATTATTTATCCGAGTACGACCGAAATTTTATCTAATTTTAAGTTTTTATTTTCTCATTATAATTAAGTGAACTGTAAGTTCTTTATGAGAAATCAATATCTTTGAACCCAATCGTGTGATGTTTTAGCAACTTTTTAACCCCTCTCTCCCCCATGGTGATATGTGGTGAGGTTTTAGACTATCCCTCCCCCCCCTACACATGATCACGTACGTTGTTTTGGTAAAAAGTGTCTTAAAAAATTCACCGGAAAATCGTTGCCTAGAAACGGCGAGTACCTACTGTCACTACACTTTCGAGCCTCACGTGATTAATGAACGACCCCATTAATTCCGTGCTTATAATTCTAGAATTAGTTAACACCTACAATGCCTGGTCAAGAATATGCTCATATTTTCCCAGACTATAATAATATTTTCTACATAATATAGGTATAACACTGTCCATTAAAGAAAGGGATTGGACAACTATTTGTTTCTCGCTCTTCCAATAAAGC
Organism: Yponomeuta malinellus; assembly: GCA_947308005.1. NCBI lineage: Eukaryota > Metazoa > Arthropoda > Insecta > Lepidoptera > Yponomeutidae > Yponomeuta > Yponomeuta malinellus. The sequence goes on from OX371017.1 coordinate 10,861,038, forward strand.
CGCCCATATTGTGTGAAAGAGAGGCAAATAATTATTCAATAATAATAGTCATGATTAGAGCCGTTAAATGTTTCATCATCATCATCATCATCATCAGCCACTCGACGCCCACTGCAGGACATAGGCCTCCTTCGTGATTTTATAACCATGAGGAGTTTTGCCATAATCGCCACGCTTGGCAGGCGGGTTGGCGATCGCAGTATGCGGTTGGAATCTCAGGAAGACGCTGCTGTCCGTCTCCTGGTAATTGATTTTCTTAGTCGCCTTCTACGACATCCACGGAAGGAAATGGAGAATTTAAGAATAGCGTCACTCTGTTAAATGTATAATTAAATATTTATCTAGTCCCTTTCTTATACTAGCAGTGCTATATTTCCTTACAGGTAAAGAGTTGCTGGATAACAGTGAGCTGAAGCAACTGTGGAGCCTCATCGAGAAGTCCAATGGCAATTACAATGCAACGAACAATGATGAGCTGATTATCGACTACTTCCAGTTCAAAAAGATACGGGATGAGGCTGGGCCAAAGTACAGGTGAGCAAGTTATACCTCACGTCAGTGTTGCCAGATCACCCTTTGAATTTCCCCCTCAATATGAACAAAATGTCCCCGAAAAAGCCATTTTCAAAAGAAAAACCTCCACAAAGTATTTTTGATCTAAAAAAATTAAAACTAAATTGGTTAGTATGTTTATTTCAAAAACTTTATTACAAAAAACCGCCTTAGCTTCTTAAACATCTTCGAGCATGTCGCTTTCAATTCCATATTTTTTTTCTGAATTAAACCTCAAGGTAATATTTGTGAAGATGGAACAAAACACATGCATCCTGTAGGCATTGAGTCAATTTAATTGTATTTACAAAAAAAAGGCTATATTCTTTTTGTTGCACTCACCCCTGCTGAGGACAATTTTAAAAACCTATTTAGAGGCCAAAAGCACCTCTGGCACGTTTAGCCAGAGGTCGCGGGTTCAAGTCCCGGCATGAGTGGAATTTTATGGCCTCAAAATAGGTTTTTTTTTAATTTTGACATTTGAAAATTTTGAAATCGGCGACAATTTTGGCGCTGCCATTTTCACAATCAGTGTAATTTGTATGAATGAATGCTTTATAGCACAAATGTGTGTAATGGGGTAACCATTAAAATTATATTATTATGAAAATGTTATCGTTCAATCGTGTGCTTCCTTATTTTGGAACTAAAAAATTAACCTCCAAAAAGACCTGAACTCCATTTTTTCCCTCCAAAATTCCTCCCAAAGAACTTCTCCCTCCAAAATTCTCCCCTGAGCAACAAAAAAAACCTCCGAATTTGGAGGGAAAAACCTGGCAACGCTGCCTCACATACCTTAGATTTTGATTAAGCAAATTGACCTCGCTTCTCGCCCTCTCCCTGAATGAGATTTGAACCCACCCATCCATTTTGTGTTCACATAATGAATGGTGGGCAGACCACCAGCCCGGTCGGCCCGACGTCATTGTAAAAGCGGCTGGGAAACAAACAACAAAGAGACCAACAAAAGACCGAATGGGTTGGCGTGAAAGAGAAGAGGCATATGCCCACCAGTGGGCTGAATTAAAGCTGAATAATAAATTCGTGTTTTTATTCCGTAAGCTACGGTTTCTATTTAGGTAGCCAGGCTGACTTGCAACACTTGATAACATTTGAATAAATATAAATAAGTACTTCCACACAATACAATCACTTGATCCCAAACTAGGATACCCTGTGCTGTGGTAACCAGGCAAGGACGTCACAAACATGAAAGTGCACCCAGACTGAGGCCATTTGTACAAATGTACGGCGGCCTCCGGTGGGAATCGAACCCACGACCTCTGTTTTGGTAGCTAAGCGCCTTAACGGCGAGACCAACGTCAAAATAGATTTATTAATGCCAATTTGGATTTAATGCTCCTTAATTATAGCATGCTGAAGTGGCAGTGGGCCGTCCATATTATCCGAAGAACTGATAACCGATGGGGTAGACGAGTTCTCGAGTGGAGACCGCGGATCGGTAAACGTAGTGTGGGACGTCCTCAGACTCGGTGGAGCGATGATCTTGGAGGAGCAGGGCGGCTGGTAAGAGCTGGATGAGAGTAGCCGAGGACCGTACTCAGTGGCGTGCTATAGGAGAGGCCTATGTCCAGCAGTGGACAAGCATAGGCTGATGATGATGATGATGATGAATTATAGTTACGTCAGTTTGGCCTTACGAGCTTATCTCGAAATCAAGCCCCATTTCAGACCATACTTCACGGCCGAAGTTTTCGGTCGCCTGCAAGCCGCGGAAGGAGGGACGGGAAGGGTGCGCGGAGTTTCGCTCTTCAACTACGCGATGAGAAGGGTTTGGCTCCAGCAGACCCGGATTGGACTGTCGCTGTATGACGTCACCGGGCAGGGCTATTTGAGGGAGCACGTGAGTGTCATTCGTTATTCAGATTTAAGGTCTATCCACATGACTACGGGCCCGGGCCGGCGTCGAGCGGACGCAGCTGTACAAGATAAAATAATGTAGTAAAGTTTTAACCTTTATAGCAAAGTTATTTTCTTTCTATTCAACCGGGCTGTCGGAGGTCCCAAGTATCGTTGGAGAGATGTAGTGGGAGACTACCCCGTGCGAGCTCCAGCAAACGAGGCGAAAAGTCGCGACTTTCCAGTACATTCATTGTCAAGTTCTGACATTTTAGCGCCACAAAACCCGTCATGCTACCTTTGCTGCATAGGTAGTACCATAGATTACTATCTATATTACTGAAATAGATGGTTCACTCTTATATTTTTTATGAGGCATAGATAGTGCTGCTATCGGCGAGTGGCTTGCGTACTATTTTTAAATAGTAGTTTATGCAACTGTCATATAATGAAGGGTATTAAAACACGACTGTGAGTTTATGAAACGAGCGCAGCGAGTTTCATAATAGTAACGAGTGTTTTTATACCCGTGTTATATGCAGTTGCATACACTACTTTATCTTCACTAATGCAATTAAAAATTAAATTCACGCGTACGTGTATAATCACAGTGATTTTGCCGCCATTAAAATTTAACCAATGAGAGCGCAGCTGCGCGCTTCAATAAAACGCGACCAACCTGATTGGCCCTGCAATCAAGTTGGTCGCGTTTTATTGATGTTATAATGAGATTTTACGATATCGATGTGAATATTATACCATCATGTGAAATTGCTTAAATTGAGTGTTTTGTTGTCTGCGCTATAACAGTAGTAATTATAAGTCAAGTATTGAAAACATAAGTAGAATGTTACAACATTAGTGTAGATAATAGTAGTTTATGCAACTGTCATATAATGAAGGGTATTAAAACACGAGTGTGAGTTTATGAAACGAGCGCAGCGAGTTTCATAATAGTAACGAGTGTTTTAATACCCGTGTTATATGCAGTTGCATACACTACTTTATCTTCACTAATGCAATTAATCAAACAACAAATTTATTAAATTAAATTCACGCGTACGTGTATACGCACAGTGATTTTGCCGCCATTAAAATTTAACCAATGAGAGCGCAGCTTCAATAAAACGCGACCAACCTGATTGGCCCTGCAAAGTAGTTGGTCGCGTTTTATTGATGTTATAATGAGATTTTACGATATCGATGTGAATATTATACCATCATGTGAAATTGAGTGTTTTGTTGTCTGCGCTATAACAGTAGTAATTATAAGTCAAGTATTGAAAACATAAGTAGAATGTTACAACATTAGTGTAGATAAATAAATTTATAATACAAAAGACATGTCCGAGTGAGGATTCGAACCCACGTCACCTCACACCAATCAAACTTCGCAATGAGATGTACACGATAGAGCTACCAGGAACTTATTAACGGAATGCAAATTTTGGCTTCCTATGACACCGCTCATTTAGTAACCAAGCCGTCCGCTAGATGTACTTTTCTTAAATAAAATCTCGTTTGTTCTAAGTGACCACAGCATGGGTAGTACGACGGCGTGAATAAATAAATAAATAGATTTAATTTAAACTATAAAGTTATCTGCAAGAATTTCCTCAACTTTATTGTCTCATAGTTATTGTCGTTGTTGTCAATCTCAGATTTGTAGCCCTGACCATGCCCAGTGAAAAAAGGCTCTGCTCCGAATAACCCAAAACTCTTCCCACAGGACCTAGAAAGCTACATCGGCGAGCTGGTCCCGTCGCTGGCTGCCCTGGACGGTCTCGACTCCTCATTCAGCTCATTCTACGTCTGCACAGCCGCTCGCAAGTTCATGTTCTTCCTGGATCCCCTACGGGTGGGACGTTTGAGGATACGGGACGTGCTGTCCTGCTCTTTCCTGGACGATCTGCTGGAGGTAAGAAGGGGATCGACAGATAGGGCACCGAAAAATATTTTGCGAAAGCAAAGGAGGGTCATGGTTTCGGCGTGCGTGTATGTAACGACTAATGAACGTCGATGAAGCGAAAGAGATTTGTTAGGGTCGTGGCAGGTGGCAAACCCCGGTCTCGGTCCACCCCTCCGTGATACAGGCGATTTAAGGGTATTTTTTTTCTCTGCATCCAGCTCCGAGAAGAAGACCTGCCGATGGAGTTGCAAGAGCAGAACTGGTTCAGCGCGGCGTCAGCGCTGCGGGTCTACGGCCAATACTTGAACCTAGACCGGGATCACAACGGGATGCTCAGTATTGACGAGCTCGCCGGGTAAGGCCACTGTGTAATCTTGCTACTCGTAAGTAGATGGCGCTGTTATTAAATGATTTTTTTTAAGGAAGTCGTCTCCTAAACCTAAATTACAGATGCGTTTTTTTTTTCTTGTCTTGCCTGGTCGTTAAAAAACACTAAGCCTGAAAGCGTAAAGAGTGAACACCTCGCCCGGTTAAACGGTTGTTTGTAGAAACGTGAAAATGTTTATGGCAGTAGCACACATACGTAACGCAATACAACGGAATCAATCACAGCTAAGTAAGCTTTACCAACTTATAAAAGGAAAACTTCGTACAAATTGGAAATTACTTTGATGCAGCAACATTGTTTATTGAACCGTGTACTCAATTTGTTCATAATATCAATAATAGAAAGAGGATGTAGTGACTAGAATTGAGAAAGGAATGTTGCGTTGGTTTGGACATGTGGAGAAAATGAAGGAAGAAAGATTAACGAAACAAATATATCGAGCGAGTGCGGGGGGAACGGCCGGTAAAGGACGTCGTAGACGGACATAGTTCGACCAAATAGCGCCCTAGCAAAGGGCAAGATAAAAAGTACCCGAAATCGGCGTGCGTGCATGCAACGACTAATGAAAGTTGTGGAAGAGAAAGTGATTGTCAGGATCGTGGCAAGTAGCAGTCCCTGGTCTCTGCCAACCCCTCTGGGATATAGGCGTGAGTTTATGTATGTATGTATCAATAATAAAACCCCCCCTCTTTCTGAGTCCGCATTTTGACTTCCAACAACGGAACTCTTCAATATCCGTAGCTCGACACGCACTTGGCAGATTTTTTATAAGTATTTTAAAAGTGCCTTCAAATGGGTCCCATTTTATTTCAACACCTCCCCGCAGGTACGGCTCCGGCACTCTGACCCGCGCCTTCCTGCAACGGGTCTTCCAGCAGTGCCTCACCTACGACGGAGAGATGGACTACAAGACCTACCTAGACTTTGTGCTGGCTCTGGAGAATAGACGTGAGCCGGCGGCGCTCGCGTATCTCTTCCGAGTGCTGGATATCAACTCGCAAGGCTATTTGGACGCGTTCACGCTCAATTATTTCTTCAAAGTAAGTAAAATGCAAGAAGATTTTTAATGTTGCCACCCAATCCAAGCCAATCCCTCAAGCCACTTTCGTCCACTGCGCTGCGATGCGATTTCGTGGCATCTATCTCCCTGCCACGATTCGGGTGACCATTCCTTCCTTCGTAAACTAGGTCGTGCGTGATATGGATCGTAAAAAGAAGTGCTCGCGTCTGTTATCGCTAGGATGATACAGGAAAATAAACGTCCGTTATCGCTAAGAAGATACAGGAAAATAAACAACGAAGATTTTGGGTTCATCCATTTATTACTACCTATTATGAACGCCGATGCGAATCGATTCACAAGTTCTTGCGATGCGGTCGCGCGAGGTCGCAGATTTTTACGATGCGATGCGAGTGACGCAGTTTTGTGTACGGGCCATCAGTCTACATTCATCCACTTGTGGACAAAGACCAAGGCACGTCACGCCTTTCTGTGCTCCGGCATCCTCATCCAGACGATGCCAGCAATCTGCCCCAGGCCGACGGTCTAGCGAATTGGTGGTCGTCCAACGTAACATGTCTATAAACAACTAATTGATTTATGTGCGACTAGCGATGGTAAAAGTTATTCTTATCGGGAGAGAACCAGCTTCGATCCCCAGTGCGGGCATGTACCTATGACTTGGTGTTCTAAGTTGTGAAGTTATAGTAGCAATACCACGCGCTAACTGTGAAGGAAAACATCGTGAGGAAACCTGAGTGTCTGAGCTATTCACATACCTCAGCGCTTGAAATCGCCAATCTCAAGCGCTTAATCGTGGTGATTAAGCCCATACTCTCTCCCTGAGAGAAGGCCTATGCCCGTGCAGTGGGACGTATATAGGCTGCTTATATATGAGGATTTTGTCACAACCTGATTTATGATTTCTCATGTTCTCAAATCTCTTTCGGCAGGCGATCCAGGAGCAAATGGTGGCCCACGGCGCGGAGCCCGTCAACTTTGACGACGTCAAAGACGAGATCTTCGACATGGTCCGCCCCGAGGACCCCGCCCGCATCACGCTCCAGGACTTGGTGAGGAGCGGGCAGGGGCACACGGCGGTGTCCATCCTGCTGGAACTTCACGGGTTCTGGGCCTACGAGAATAGGGAAGCTCTGGCCGCCGCGGCTGACCAGAATTGCTCCAGCCCTTGACAGGGGATTGGCGGGGATCCGGAGTTCCAATTCTGGGTCGATGCGGCTAGGTTCGACAAATGTTAGTTTGTCCTAGCACAGGGTATCCTAGTTTGGTGCCAGGACAAGTGATTGTGTTATGACTTCCACATAATACAATCACTTGTCCTGGCGTACGGGAATAGAGAAGCTTTGGCGGACGCTGCTTCAGTTTGTTGAAGCCGACTTCAGCGTCAATATTGCTTCAGTCCTTGACTGGAGATTGGCGGGGATTCAGACTTCCGATTCTGGATTGATGAGGCTAGCTAGGTTCGAAAATTATGGACTATGGATAATACAACGAATGTGCCGCTCTGGACAGAGAAAAAGGGAGAAATGAGTAATGCCCAGAAGTGGGCGGCAACGGGTTATTATGTTGACGTACTAGAAAGTGCTTCCACAGAACAAAACTCGTAAAATATACACAAATGGATGCCGTCTTTCCGGCAGGCGAACTTGGGCAATAACAGATTGGCGACCTAGAACAAGGCGATGGTCAGAAGGTAAACCAGAAGCCCGATGGTCGGACGATGTGGTTGGGTCGGCGGAAGGTCCGTGGATGCGGATGGCAAGGGACCGTGAGCGGTGGCATTTGGGGGCCTACACCCAGCAGTGGGCATCGGTGGGCTATTGATGGTGATGATGATTTACACGGATGTTTGTCAGGAAGGAGAGAGTAAAAAAGATAGAAGGCCTCTTTTTTTCTATCCTTTTATTGAAGGTGACGTTCGCAAGACTGAGAAATAGGTATGTTAAGGAATTAGGTAAGTATACGATTGAACGATGTATTTAAATATTGCGCAGTGCATAAGCTGTTGCTGTTTTTAGATTAGAATTTGTAAAAAATGCATTAAAGTGAAGTGCAGATGCACTAATTAATTATGTTTAATTAAAGTTTAAACAGAGTTGTTGAAGTCTGGGTCAACGGTTTATGGCAAAAAAAAAATATATGTAACTAGCTGGTCCCGGCAAACGTTGTTTTGCCATATTATTTAGCCTACGACCTATTCTTAGACCTACCAAATATACACAAAAAATTATCATAAAATCGGTGAAGCCGTTTCGGAGTTCGATAACAAACACTGTGACACGAGATTTTTATATATTAGATATAGTAATTATGTTCGAAGCGTAAAAGAAAGAAAGTCTGTGAATAACAATATATATTTATAATAAATCCTGTAAACGTGTAAATAGTTTGTAAAAGTAACAATGTAACAAAGAAAAATATAATGTTTTTGTACTTTCGGGAAATATTCAGTATTATGGCTAACTTTTAATACTATATCATTTTCAGTAAACATGTTAAAATGCACAATAGCGAACGATGAATATTAGCGTCAAGGCACACTGCCATACCTCAGAACACAAAAAGAAGGAGAAGTGCCATATGGGCGTGGCACTGTCGACCAACGTTAGCCCGGTTGGGCTAACCTCGGCGAAACTTTTAAATATGGCCGTCAATCGCCTCGCGCCCGCTCTCGCCGTAACATATGTGAAAAATGCCTGATTACCTACAGAAATCGCAGTGATACATGCTATTCAAATAACAGTGCAGTGTCTTTTCACCGGTAAGCCTATTTTACTCACTATATCCATCTTTAAACTACGAAAAATCATAATTATAATAATTTTCCTGTGCAATATGCATTCCAGTACTAAGAACATAAACGAGACGTATTTATATCGTCGGGTTTACTCCACTGCTGTTTTTATGTAGAATTTTCGTGGAGGTTTTCTAACATGGAAAAGCAAGCCCGCAATGGACCGTCTCGCGAAACTGACTATTGTTCTATGCGATGAATTGCGATGTTTCGTGGTACGGCCGCATGTATTTGCCGTGAACTGTCAAAGTCACCAGTAGGTGTCAGCGGGAGTCATAGTGATGGGGTAGTTGCTTTCTTTCCAGACTGATTAAGTATCGATACTTCGTCGCATTTACACTCGTTCGTCCAGACTTCCAAAATTACTAGAACCAATTATATTGTACGACTAGGTAGCTATTGTCCGCGACTCCGTCCACGTGGACCTCAGTTGCTAAGGAAGCTTCTACTTTAGTGGCAGATTTTGTCGTAATATAAACAGGCTTACTTTTCACCACGTATTTCAAAAAGTTTTTAATAAAGATTTAATTTCAGGTTTCCCAAAGACCCTAATAGGAAAGATAAATGAATTGAAACTACAGGGAGATTGCTTAACTGGCTTCCTCTCAAATCAAATACCGGTTGCTCCATCCATTTTACGGAGAAATGTTTCCAGATGCTGCAGAGTGGAAAAAATATTAACGTGGGCAGGTCCTGCTTTGAAAATACCAGTAATAAGGAGTTCCATAAATGTTGAGGTACCAATATATCTAAAATTACGGCATAATTATATTTTACATGGTGTGGAATATTCGATTGTTACTTTATTCTGATTCTCTATTTCAGGTGACAATGGACGCAACGACGCATAACTCTGCAAAAGAAAGTGTTTCTAAAGAAACAAGTTAGGTGATGTGGTTATGGTGCTAAATAATATTCTTATAATTTTTTATGAGCCTAATCTTATAAATTAAATTCGATTAATTTAAAATAAAGTAAATGAAGTGTTTTCAATAATTTAATAATTTATTTACTATTTTAGATCCGTATTAGAAAGTTTCGGATATTGTTACTGTTGAAACATGCGTTCCTGAAGAAATAACAGGTGACCAGGTAATGTTTTTAATATTTTCATAATTTATTTAATATTTTAGATCCCCTTGGAAGTAAGGGATATTTTTTTGTCGAAAAATGCTGCGAATGTCAAAGCCCCCTGTAAATAATTGTCAGACAAAGTTGAAAATATAACATCGAGTTTTCAAAAGTCGTAAAACAAAGTTGTTGTAAATGACTTACTTTAATTGACGTATTTCAGGAATTGTGTTAACTTAAAAATGGCCCTGTATAAATAAAAAAATATTAGATTTTTTACAAATGCATACTTTTTGTATTTTAGATACAGCAACGAGTTGCCGAAGGCCCAGAAACTGGTAGATTTATGTCGATTGAACAAAAAACCTCGAAAAAAAAAATCACGCAAAACATTGAACAATGTCAACAAGTGCTAAATAAATATTTACCTTTTAAGGGAACAGTAAAATATTCTCTGCAGGATCTCAGTCGGATGATGATGTTATCTTTTTAATGTAAATGTGTTTCGAAAGTTTCTTTAAGTTTTTGTTTCACAAGTTTCTTTTGGCCAGTTTCTGAATTGAGAATTTCGCTAAGTAAATGGTTAACTGTAGTGCTGTCTCTTCGATTTTTTCACAAAAGAGCGTGACAGAACGTTACTTATGTTTTTACTTAGTGAAATTCTCAATTCAGAAACCGGCCCTTTGAGTTCTTACTACCTAATGTATTTTTCACAAGTTAATAAAAATATTATAATTTGAGAATGTTTTTTATGTACCCATCACAGTTGTCACCCACCAAGGCAATGAAAATTTTAATCCAAGCTCAGAAACATCTACAGTCACTGCTAATTAATTCACGAGTTAAAATAAGTAGTTCTAGATTTTTTAAGGTGTGCGCTATACAAAAACGCGCATAAGGTGAAGGCAAGGCGCAGGCATCTTGCCGCTTCAAACAAAAATTACGCAGGCGATATGTTTTGAATTATATTCAAGCGGCGCGGCACAGCCAACGTCGTTTCGTCGCCTATGTAGGTTTTCATACCTACATTTTGTAGGTAAATCAGCAAATGTTCTCTAAACTTTGTCATTTAGAATATTTGTATGATTAGAATTTACGATGAAACGGAATTCACGAATTATACGATAGGTAGGTATGAACAAAACTGACATATTTAGGAATTAACACATTGGTAGGCAAAGCCTGTAAAAATAAAAGCTTAGGCAGCCTTTTGCAAAGGATTACTACAACGAAATAAAGTAGTTACAGACTACGCGACGTAGAGAAATAATTAGTTACTATTTAGGTATAGATGGCAAGAAAAAAATCGACATAATGTACAAAAAAGTTTTTGTACGATGTACGATTTTTTTAAGTATAATCGATAATGTACTTTTTTGTCCCCATCACTAATGTTGTGCTGCTCTTCTCATTGGCTGTTTCATTTGTGTAAACAGCGAATAGTGAGCCGGTTGTTTATGTTGTAATCAAATAGAGATTATGAGGACAATGTAGCTGTGTGAGTAAGTGGCGACATCGGTTTTCTAGCAAACGGGCCATTATAACACTTCTCCTTCTTTTTGTGTTCTGAGTGCCATACAGTCGCAATATCAATCTAAAATGTACATAGAATATTGACCCCTAACTCCACATCGTAATGCAGATGTTTCTATCAAGATAAGAAAGACGCGCGTGTTCGATTCTGATTGGTCCGTAGCCGCGCAAACTCAACCGCATCTATAGTCCGCACAGATCTTTTTTGGCGGTAACGTGACCATAGTCACAGATCACCGTTTGAACATCGCTTACTGTCTTTACAGTGCATGCGTGAGTAATTGACGTAGTGTGATGCGTAGTAAATTACTATTAGTCTTCAATTACTCACACACACACTGTAATGACAGTAAGCGATGTACAAACGATCTGTGACTATGTTCATACCGCCAAAAAGATTTGTGCGCGAATACGCGAATCTCAGTCAAGGGCCCTACTAACTTCTCCACTGTATGCGCACGTCCGATTCAACCTACTCCGAAGTTTCAAATACAAACATTGTTGACACTTCGAAAACGTCAAATCGGCGTTACGTTATAGGAAGGCTGGTCCTGACATGTCGAATAACGAATAACAACGGCATGATTATATTTTAACGAGTTTTACGGGGATTTTTTTACATAAACTACAATGAATCGGTACATAATGCAATCGCGGCAAGTAGCGCCGAGTTTATGTATGTATATGTTATGTATCCTAAGAAATTTTGAGAATTCGATTCTGCGTCAGTGTGCCTTGACTCTCAACGCCCTAAATGGGTTCACACAGACTCCTGCGCACTGCGGTATTCGTAGACGCTGCCTCGCTCCAGAAACTCCGGGTAGGGCGTCTCTTTCAGCTCCACCGGGTGCATTTCCGCGTCGCTGGGGCGTCCGTAGCCGCCCCCGCCGGGCGAGTTCATTATGTACTTGTCCTGGGGACATATAATAATTTAATGCAATGTATCTACTCATTAACACTAATGTTGAACGCCATACGATAAATAAATACCAACATTTTACTGTAACTTTTAACTGGGTGGATTTTCTGTTATATTAACTGCGGTGTGTCAAAATATACTGTAAAAAACGGTTAAGCTGTAAATTAAAATAATATGAGGAGTGATTCGTCATAATGATCAACTTTCAACAAACAAAAAAAAACAATATAGGTAAATCATGTTTATATTTTTCGCAAATTGCGAAAATTTATAGATTGGTTTAAAATTTACATACCAACATCACGTATGTGGATTACCCAGTTAAAATTTACAGAATGGAAAGGTATAGAATTAGCGCGCTGAAATATTTGCCGTAGCTTTTCGCCTTTATTTCGAAACATCGTCGCTATGGACACAAATACAAAATAATTATTGCCGTAGTTACATTTTTAACACTTATTTAATACTTATTTTTTCCCAAATATATTTCTTCCTTTCCCGTACACTTTAACAATTTGCTTTTATAGCCTACCGTCCGACCGACGCAGCAAGTTGACTTTCTGGCGACCGGATTACCCCCCCCCCCCCCCCCCCCCCCCCCAAGCCATAACGCTGCAAACTTCTCTACTTCAAGGAAGCTTAATATACAATTGCATTCCCAAGGATTTTTACTGTTTCGCTATTTTTTCTAGTGCTTTTCCAGCGTACGAAGTCTGCTTATTTCTGGACTGATAGCTACTCGTACTTGAAGCGATAGATCGTCTAAATGGCAGCTTCTTACCCCAGGATCAGCGACGACGCTCGTCTTTCCCCCCAAGTTGACGAGCCGGCCGTCAAACCGGCGCAGCAGGTTGACTCCCCTGGCGCCCGGCTCGCCCCCACCCATGCCGTAAGGCTGGAAGGCTCTCCGCTCCGTCAGTACTGACAGCTGGACTCGGCGACGGAAGACCAGCTCGCGTGTGACGCCGTCGCCACCGTTCCAGCGACCTGCATGTTGTTACTATTACTTGCAGGCAAATAGACTCTCTGTATCGACATCTGTTTAGTACTGCATTATATGGTACTAGCTGACCCGGCGAACTTCGTACCGCCACAGAATACGTTTATACGATTCTTGCACAGCGCCATCTATTTTTAAAACACAACAACTTTCGCTCGCCAACGCCCTCTATTTTAAACTTAAAATAAATATTATCCCACGGGAACGCATTATCGGGATATCAAGTATGATATGTCTCAATTCAGGTCTTTGTCTATCTGTACGCCAAGTTTCATGTAAATCCGTTCAGCCGTTATTGCGTGATTGAGTAACAAACATCCAAACATCTTTACAAACTTTCACATTTATAATATATATTAGTAGGATGTGCAGTAGCGGCACAAAATACTTACAATACTTGCCTTAATTGCCTTGCATCCTATTTGCCACACAGGGTAGTTATTTGTGCGAATACACAGATGTGTCTTTCCACCTTATACACCTTTGTATCCTCACGCAGATGTGTGAAGAATCTGCGACCTCTACGTAATATTTAAATGGCAATAATTATGCGTCAATATCGTGTGGGGCCCATCACTTACCAGACTCCTTTCTCGGGGCAAAATGCGTGACTAGCATGGACTGTCGCCGCTTTAGGATCTCCATAAGACTATATTTATGCGTCACTCTGCGTAGGGTCTATCTACCAAAGCCTCCGGAGCCGTCTCTCAGTGAAGAATGCGTGACTAGAATGAGGTATCGTCGCTTTATCTGGAAAAGGTTCATAGACCAAAACACCAAGTCGATCGGCAATAACTGGCCTGATTTGGAAGCTTCCGCGACCCAGATATGGAGATCTTTGGTTAAGGCCCTGTGCTCCCTTAAGAGTTAAAAATTTATAGGTCATTTATATGGGGTCAAACTACCTACCTCGGCCCCCAGAGCCCTCTCTCAGAGAGAAATGCGTGACCAGCATGGGGTATCGGCGTTCCACGATCTCTACATCCGTGATCCGTGTGTTGGTCATGTGAGTGTGAACCCCACCGGCGCCGTGCCAGCCCGGACCCTGGCACACGAAACGGTTAGTTAGTTAGTCAATTTCAATTTATTCTTTTCACGTGAAGATCTTACATTAAAAAACCGGCCGAGTCGGACTCGCGCACGAAGGGTTCCGTACCTACACAACATTTGAATATTTCGAGCGTCTACCTGTTGCCGTTATTAATATCGAGCAAAAAACGGCAAAAATATTACTGAAAAAATTCTGTTTTTAGTTATAGCGGCAACAGAAATACATAATCTGTGAAAATTTTAACTGTCTAACTATCACAGTTCATGAGATACAGCCTGGTGACAGACGGACGGACAGTTTCATGACCAGGACATATATTTTGGGTACCGACTACAAATTATACTTCTACAATACCTACATACTTCTGATTTAAAGGTATACTTTAAAATTATTTCTTACTGTTTAGTGCTGTATGGTTTTGAAGTCGGTTTTTTTATTTTTTATTAAAAAAAATATTTTTCAATTTTTAGTGAGGGAGCGGGGGAAAAATTAACAAGTCCCTTATAACCATAATTTACCCTACTTAATTCGTTGCTTTAAAATTTAAAGTTCTCAATTTCCATCTCCGAAAATCTTTACCAAATTACCTTGGGATTACTTTTACGCTATTTTATGAAACATACGGATATTACTAAAGAATGGGCTCCATTAGGCCTTATTTGTCTGCTGTCCATTGAAGATTCCATTCTTCATCTCTGAAAGACTTCATCAGATCTTCACCAAATTAAAATGGGACCAATATATATTCCAACAAAAAAAAAGAAGAAGAAAAATACAACACACGCGTCGAACTGATAAGCTCCTCCTCTTTTGAAGTCGGTTAAGAAGAAAAGAATTGGCGGTGGAACGGTTGAAATTCTCGTGTAGAACTAACTGTGTGTGACAGGCAAGCAGCGAATTGTCGCTGCGACTAGTATTCGTGGCGAGTGTACTTGCAGCGACTAGTCGCTGTGTGTGACGGAAGCATTTCAGTCGGTTGTATATGTATTACATATACAACAGTTTATTGAACTTTTCACAGCTCGATTTAGTGACGTTCTATGAAGTTACCGATTCGATATTTGATATTTGTTGGACGTCATAATCTGAATGGGTGACAGTTGAACTGCTGCAGTAGCCGCACAACGCAACCTATTATAGGGCTAACCCCCGGTTTCTCGTACACCAACAAGCTGCTAATCTACTGTTAACAGCTGTCAGTGGTGTTTTTTTGTATGCACTTTGGTCAATTGACAGCTGTTAAGTGTACGAGAAACTGGGGGTAAGAAAGGCTAGGAAAATCAGGTCTAACTTACAGCACCACTCCCACCGGCCACAGTTTCGTAGTAGCCCCAGCTCTCCTCACCCAAAGTCAGATTGTTCATGCAGCCTTGTGAGGCAGCGCACACCTGGAAAAAGTTCCAAATTTATAGTCTCTCGTGGCTTAGCATCATCATCAACCCATTATGTCCCCACCGAGGGGCACGGGTCTCTTCCCTGAGGAAGGTATAGGCCATACTCCACCACGGGGGCCAAGTCCGGATTGGTAGAGGCTTGTAGACTAGTGGCTCGTCTACTGTCAGAAGTCGTCAAGCCGCCTTAAGGCCTCTGACTTGCCTTAACGACTGCCATCTATCGACTTAGCATATCCTACTAATATTATAACGTGAAAGTTTATGAAGATGTTTGGATATTACATAGATATCACCTAGTTTTACTTGTAACGTTCAATAAGTCACAGTTTCTGTGTTACTTCGAATTATATATTTTTTTTACTTTGACTTTGGATGTTTGGAGGTTTGGACGTTTGTTACTCAATCACGCAATAACGGCTGAACGAACTTACATGAAACTTGGCGTACAGATAGACAAACACCTGAATTGAGACATAGCATACTTGGTATCACGGTAATGCGTACCCGTGGGATAATATTTATTTTAAATTTAAAATAGCGTTGCGTTGTGCGAGCGAAAGTTTTGTTTTAAAAATAGATGGCGTCGTGCACGAATCTTATAAACGGATTCTGTGGCGGCACGAAGTTCGCCGGGACAACTAGTTTCTCTCATAATTTTCTCAAAGGAAGCATCTCCACGCAACAGACAGAGGGCGTGCCTTGGGGGAGGCCTATGTCCAGCAGTGGACGCGTACGGGCTGATTGATTGAACTACATGAGCAACTTCACGCGAAACAGGCGTCAGTCGGGTCCTAGCTACAATTTAGACCTCACGACAACTGTTAGACATTGCCACGTTTTGTTTGGTTGATGATTGATGAATGATTTAAAAGCTGACATGTTATAAACTTAGAACGATATCTGAGGCCGTCAGCGCAAAAGTGGCCTAAGATTAACATAGTTAGTATGGAGATAATGAGAAATAAATTTTCATCAATTAAAATTGGATACTAGCCTGTATACGAGCAAAAATTATGTTTACAACGCCATCTGTTATCCATGGGTGAAACTAGGGATAGTTTCGCATCAAAATTTATTGTTTTAAATAAATTGCAACAGATAAGTACGAATATGAAAAAACGTGGGTTAGGTCACTTTTGCGCTGACGGCCTCATTTTATAAAACAATATAATGTAATGTAAAGTTTATAAGAAGCCAAAACCCACCTGGAAAGCCTGCAATACGACGTCAACAATCCTCTGCGAAGTGAGCACGTTCCCGCCCACCACAGCGGCGGACTCAGACGGGTCCAGTATCGAGCCGGGGGGTATTATCACGCGCACGGGGTTCAGGCAGCCCTGTGAGACGGTACCGATGAAATACAGATGATAATATAGATGAAATACTGCAGCTAAGAAAATTGCATTCAGGCAAAAATAGTAACATTCAATAGTATTGGGAGGATCGTGTTTAGTAAATCGAACAGTCTGAAAATACAAGTTTCACTTCGTCTATCTCTATCTGTATCTCCTTCTGAGTATCTCTTTCTTCCTTTACTTTTCTGTTTCTCTGTGGCCTCTCTTTCTCGCTACCTTCCTCTCAGATTATTTCTGTATGTAAAGAAATGAATAAATAAAAAATAAATTATTAAACAGAAAATAATTATTACAGTGGTTATGGTTGCACAGTGACTACTACACAAGGTCGAGACTGAATCGTGGTGGTCGGGGAGGGAGGGAGGCAAATAAGATTTACATTCAAGATATGAGGTCACTAAATATAATGCTACAATTACAAATTCATAATATTCTCCGATTTCTTGTATTTTGTGAATAATCCCCAAACAAATATATCTTTTACGTTTACACAGATTAGGAGTCTTTTAGTTTTGTTTATTTAAAGAGTTTATGTATCGAATTACGGAATATATACTCTCATCCTCAGATTAATCACTAGAAACTGACATCTCGTAGGATCACAGTTGATGACGTACTTCCGGTTTCGTAGACTCTGGTTCTTTTTTCGCGTTAAAAATTAATTGCAGCAGCCCAAATCAAAGTATTCGGACTAGGGTCTCAAAATTATCTATCTTCTCGAAAAAAATATAAAAACCGAACTTATATTTAGGACGACGCCAACTAGGTACTAACCTGGTTCAAGGGTACATCGTGGCCTACCATGCATCGTAGACAGTATATGAGCGCCGATAACGTAATGGCGCGCGGGGCGTTCAGGTTTCCCCACACTTCTACGCCCGTGCCACTGTAACATACGACACAATCCCACATACACAGAATGGTAGCTTATTTACTATAGTTTACTTTTGTCCATTTTTTGTGCAAAACTAACTAGTAGTCAGTCTACCCGTGACCAACTGCAACACTGTCGGGATAAGATAGGATAAGAATATTCTTTATTGTACCAAGAAAAATGCAAACATAAAATATTTACAAAAATACATAGCAATTTCTTCCAGACCAGATTTTTCAATAGTCAGATAAAACTTGTCCCGTTTGATGTAAAGCGATCTAGTTTTTGATTGAAATAGACACCTATGTTGAAAAGATAGAATATTTTATAAAAAACATTTTAACTTTTTATGTAGCTTATATACGTCCCACTGCAGGGTTCAGGTCTTCTCTCAGAGAGAAAGTATGGGCTTAATGACCAGGCGTGCCCACCGGGGATAGGCAATCTTAAGCGCTGAGCTATGTGAACACCTCAGACATTTAGGTTTCCTCGTGATATTTTCCTTCACAGTTTGAGAGTAGTAGTTGGTACTACAAATAGTATCTACTATTGCTACTATTTTAATTTTATTGCTACTGTTTACTCTGTGCTGTTACTTTGTGAATTAATATGTGATGCTTTGTATACGTGTGTCGATGTGTGTATGTGTGTGTGCGTGCGTGCGTGCGTGCGTGCGTGGGTGCGTGCGTGCGTGCGTGCGTGCTTGCGTGCGTGCTTGCGTGCGTGCGTGCGTGCGTGCGTGCGTGTGTGTTATGGAAACAAATCATTTATCTATCTCATCATCATCATAAGCCATTTGACGCCCACTGCAGGACATAGGCCTCCCTCATGTTTTTCTTAACCATGAAGGGTGGTGCCATAATCGCCACGCTTGGCAGGCGGGGCGGGTTTGAATCTCAGGAAGACGCTGCTGCCCGCCTCCTGGTAATGTTTTTCCTTAGTCGCCTTCTACGACATCCAAGAAAGAAAATGGAGTGACGCTATTCCGGCGCCACACGGAACTCAGCTAAGACATTAATCAATCTATTTATCTATCTAATAGGATTTTTGTTTAACAATACAAAAATAAAAACAAAACAATCGTGAAGGGGACATGTGAGGCATATAGAGTCATACAGTAATGCATGGCACCCAGCCTCTTCGGACTCCAAACGCCCCAGGTGCTTCCGTGACAGCAAAAAAAGGGCTTCAACTTTACTGGTGTGTGCTATAGATAGTAAAAAAAGATTACTTGTTCATTATGAAAGCAATATTTTGTAATCTTTGGAGAATGTTTATATTAGAGTTAGCAGTGCCCCATAGTTCAATTTCGTAGCTAGGATACGAATAGAATAAATTAAATATTAAAGGGCTAACTAGTGATTCAAAGGGGTACTTTGTAGTAGAAAATATTCTTTGTCTTTTGTTTTCAAATTGAGAATTTTCCGACCCTGAAAACCGAAAAAACTCACGTGAAATCGCAGAGGGCGCTTCCCTCGTCCTTGTCCAGAGTGACAGAAAGCACGATGGGCGCCCCGTTATCCATGTACTGGGTCGCCTTGAGGACCGTCGATCCGGTCTTCTGGAGTGCGTTGTGTGCTATTTCCTGGACAAAAAAAAAATATCTCATCAAACATCATAAGCTACGAATTCGTTCTGAACCTATACTGTTAAAAAAAGAAACAATTTTAAAACAAAAACCCCGACCGTCAAAAGTTTAAAGCAAGACCTTATTGAGTCCATTTAATTTAGAACCTCATTAGGTGGGACCAAACTTACCTACAAGGTACTTCACGAGACCCGGCCAGCTGCGGAATTTAGGTTTTGTTTAAGACTTTTAACACCCCGAGATTTTTTTAAATGTTTTGATAAGACGTAAGGGTTTTTATTTCAAGCTTTTTACTAACTTGATTGTCCTGAAGAGATCGCCCTAAGCGATAAGACCGCCAATTGTATACTACTTAGATATAAGAAACTATTTTTAATATCTTTCACCTGGTTGTGCAATAAAGTGTTCTCTATCTATCTAACAATATAACAGCTGACCGGTCGGTTGTTTCAGTTCATTTCAGTCGGAAAAAAGTCTGCTGATTAGTATTATATCGGTACTGAATGAAAAGCACTATGCTGAGTCAGCTGCCATTTGCAGCAACAGAGACACCGCGACAAAGTTTGCAATAGTACATTGTTACCCTAGGAGTGAAAGTAACTTACGTTCGGGCGCCAATAGGTCGAGGGACTAAATAAATCTTGCATCCGACGTAAACACAGTGTTTTTCATTACGAATATAAGGGAAGTAAAAATAAAAACATGAATTAGTTAAAATGGTAATACATCTCTGCTGTACGGAAGTACAAATAAAACTCTTTTTTTTTCTCCTCCCGCCTAGCCGAAATTTGAAAGTTGGAACATGTTTCAACAGAAATTTGAAAACAAAACTAGTTTTTTTTTTAATAATTTGACAGCTGTCAGTTGAAAACGATTCTCCCTAGGGCTGCATATTACGTCTATGCATATGCTTGGCTGAGGTACGCAATAATTTTATGGGGCCACAGTACTGATTGCTCAGGATTTGTTTATACTACAAAAGAAATGTCTACGCATTATTGTGAACATCGCACAACGACAGAGCTGTAAACCCTACTTTATACAAGAAAATATACTTACCTTACCGTCAATATATATTCTAGAAGCCGCTCTATTTGTACACAAAAATATGAATCTTCGAGCAAAATAAAAATGAACGTCGTGAAAACAAATTGGTCCTTCCCCCACCCAAATTAGAAATTTTCAAGAATAGCCCACAGTATAGATGCATACTCATTTACAATAAACTACCGGACAGTCTTAAAAATGAAAAAAAAATACACAAAATACAAGATAACATTCAACTTAAAAACCTACTAATGAAAAAGTGCTATTACTCCATAGATGAATATATAGGTGATAAAGAATTATAATAACCTAGGTATAAAAAGAAAACTAGCTTAATATCTTAGCTGTAAATTTTGATTTATTTAAGTACCTGCATGTTCTACAATTGTATACGCCACACATGTCAATCTGCTATACCCTTACAGGGTTCATGTTCAACTAGTTAAGTAACTTCTGTATCTTTTCGAGATTGTTCATGAAATGCATTGAATAAATGAAATGAAAATTATTACTTTCAATCCGCTTCTCAGGCAACTTCAGAGCTTCTTTCCGACTATGAGTAATGAAGTTTTTTATTTTTTACTGTCCATATTTTATTTTGTGTCGTCTTAAGTTTTAATTGATGTGTTAATCATTGTTGCAATAAACGGTTGTTTCTTTCTTTCTATTATCTTCTTACTTTCAACATGTCCCTGACAGCGATCTCGGCATTCCGCTGTATATGCGCCATGTAAGCCTGCACTACATCTAGACCATATTGGTCTATCAGCTCTCCGACTAGTTGGATACCCTGCAAACAAGGGAAAGGATTAGCGTTCTTTATCAGTTTTTGGCGCTGGTTAGACAGTTTTTACTATCACGGCGCCATCTTGAAGTCATATTTTTTTTTAGAAACTCGTACTCAATGGTATGAAAGATATAATTATTTTATTTATCTATAAATGATATTTTAGTGCCCGAAGTTTAATAAATAGGGATATGTAGGGCTACGTATAGCATAAATCATACTGGGTATTTGAAGATAAAGCGAAGGTGCTCTGGAGTTGAGATACATTATTAAAAGAATAACAAACACGTTAATGGAAAAACTTTTCATTTTCTAGCTTAGCTTGCTTATGCTGACGGTACATTTGTTACTGTAGTACATACTAATTGGACTACAGTAAGTAATAACTTGTATTTTTACCCTTTGGTTAGCGGCCACTTGGGCTTTCAAGTCTGACAGGTTGTCAGCGAGATTCCTGGTTCCGGAGCAGCCCGGTTCCTTGCCAGGTTTCATCAGTTCTGAAACCAACAGATAATAAATATCAAACTCTCTGACTACAATGCAAGTAATTTTATTTTATTGAGGATCTTGGAGGATATCAACTAAAGAAACACAAATTTCATATTGTGTCAGCACTGACACCGCAACCCGCCATTTTGTTTTTGGCTGCCATTTTGTTAATCCGCTTTATCTCTCTATTCTGTCATTTAGCATTTTCGCTGGATCACCTTCTTGATGCTAGGAGATCTATTGTTGAACCTTTAGGAGATCAGTGATCAGTCTTATTGAACTTGCCTTCCACGAGCTCTTTCTGTTTGAACCCGCCCCCACTGCCCAGCAGGAAGGACCTAAAGGCGGATCTAAATCAGCTCGCTCGCATCGAAGCCCATCATATTGTTTTTGACTGCCATTCTGTTTTAGCAGCCATTTTCTTTTTGATTGCATTTTCCCTCTCCGTATTTTGCTTGCATGCAGCCGGGAGCCAGACCGCCTGTATACGCATGGTGGGAGATAGACAGAGAGAGGGAGACACACCACGATAGAAAAAAAAGCAAATTGTGTCTACCGACTAGGAAATTGTATCTACGTTAGCGTGCTCGTCATTTTGTTTTTGACCGCCATTTTGTGTTGGCAGCCATTTTGCTTTTCCTTTCTTCTTAAAGGTTGGAGATTCATTAATTTCCCACCTTCCACAAGCTCCTTCCCCTCTCGTCGACCAAGCCACCCCCTCCTGGGACAGGCTCGAGGATTGAAGCGGCATCGAGCCGGGTGTCAGCCCGCCTGTATAGGCGGTGAAAGAGAGACAGAAGAAGAAAAATGAAAGAAAAGTGTGTCTGTCGACTAGGAGTAAGTACACTGTGATAAGGTTATATAATGTCAACGCGCTCGTATCGCAGCTCACCATTTGATTTTTGACTGCCATTTTGTTTTTGACGACCATTTTGTTTTTGACGACCATTTTGTTTTTGAGTATGGCAGACACGTTTTTTTTCTTTCCATTTCTGCCTGTAGGCCCCGTAGGTTCCTACCTTCAACAAGCTCCTTTTCTTTGAACCCCCTCTCATCTACCAGTAAGAAGGACTTGAAGGCCGCCCCCTCCTGAGACAGGCTCGTGGATTGGGGCGGCATCGAGCCGGGTGTCAGCCCGCCTATATCCGCATGGTGACCACGGGATGCGACGAAGAATATCGGACGGTTTTGCGACCTGGGTAGAAAGGTAGTTAGTTAGACTGGCATATGTAGCAATGTCTGTCGCTAACCCTGAAGGAAAACATTGTGAAGAAACCCGTGTGTCTGAGTTGCTTACTTACCTCAGCACTAGCTACGTACTTGGCCCAACTATGAGGCTATGTTTGTGCAGAAATCTCAGCTTAGGTATAGCATGACGACGCGAGTCGTACTTTTAAAATGTGTAAAGTCACGACTTTCCTGTACATTTATCAAATGTTGTCATTTTATCGCCACAAAACCTAAGATGAGATTTCCGCACTTAGCTTCACAATTGAGTCATTGTAGGTAGAAAGTGTTAAAGTATGTAAACATCTCAGAAGATCGGGTTTCCTCACGATGTTTCCCATCACAGTTTCTTCGATTTCTCAAAAGAGAACGAGACAAAATAATACTTAAGTATTGAACAGCGGCTTGGATTTTTGTTTATGTATCATCGAATTGCTTTGTTCAATGAAAAATACCCCTCCGGCCCGGAACGACCAAATATCAAAATTTCGTGATTTCATTGCGACTAAATTTCAATTTTGGCATGGCATTTTGACATTTGGTCGGTACCGACCGGAGGTAAAAATACAACGATGGACGCATCATTATCAGCTGCAACACATCTAGAAAGTAGAAAAGAATACTTACTTGTGGAAAACAGGCGTAATCACGGTCAAATCAGGCAAATGCGAGCCGCCAGCCTTCGGGTGGTTGGCCAGAAGTACGTCGCCCGGCTTCATAGAGTCGCCGCGGACTTTCATCTGAAAATATACACTGAGGTCAAGTGGCTGAGGTGTTCACATACCTCAGCGCTTGTAATTGCCAATCCGCGGTGGGCACGCGTGGTAATTCAGCCCTTAGTCTGAGAAAAGGCCTGTGCCCTGCAGTGGGATGTATAAAGGCTACATAAAAATATAATGTTATTAGGGTTCCGTACCCAAAGGGCGAGGAACCCTACTACTAAGACTCCGCTGTCTCTCCGTCCGTCCGTCTGTCACCAGGCTGTATCTAAGGAACCGTGATAGTTAGACAGTTGAAATTTTCACAGATGATCTATTTCTGTTGCCGCTATAACAATAACTACTAAAAACGGAATAAAATAAATATTTAAGAAAGGCTCCCACACAGAAATTTTTTTTTGTAATTTTTTTGGTCGATATTAATAACGGCAACACGTAGACGCTTGAAATATTCACAATTTGTATAGATACTGATACGGAATCCTTCGTGCGCGAGTCCGACTCGCCCTTGGCCGGTTTTTACATTATACAATAGCTTTAGAATACGTATTACTACTAGTTAACATTAAGGGTTGTTCTGTTCGATGGTTGACTGGGAAAAGGCCAGGACACTGAGCTACGCTTTAGTCTTATGGAAAATTGTAACACTGGGTTTTACAATACCACTGTGATTCACTTCACTGAGGGAAACAATGGCTGCTCCATACATAACACGCGCGACTCGCGTTGTCAAACCACCTGTGCCCTCATCAGCATCACCATTTAGGTTTAAGATGATTTGAGAATATATGGTCAGAGTGGAGGTTTTCTTCCCGCTGTCTTTTCGCTAACATTGTACATCGATATTCAGCAAACAGAATGTAAATTCTTTACGATGAAATTTTGGACTCGAGAGACGCAGGTTCGATTCCCATTGCGGGCAATTACCTATGACTTTGTTTTCCAATTTATGTACATTTGTTAAGTTACAGTAGCAATACCACTCGCTAACGTAAAGGAAATCATCGTGAGGAAACCTGAGTGTCTGAGCTATTCACATACCTTAGCGCTTGAAATCGCAAATCCGCGGTGGGGACGCGTGGTGATTAAGCCCATAATCTCTATCCGAGAGAAGGCCTGTGCCCTACAGTGGGACGTATACTCGTATAGGCTGCATATGTTATTGCGCAACCAGAAAGAATCACAATTACGAGTATTATGATTTCTCAAATCTAAGTAGTGTTACACAATTCGCGAGGCATAGTTTTTTTTTGGAGCTATTTTTTTTCTGAATTAGATAGATACAATATTCTTTATTGTATGTACACCAGGAATTACATACGAGAATTTAACAATAATATAGACATTTTATATATATAATTGTTCAATTCTCATATGTAATTCCATAATAATAAGATAAGAAACTAATTGAATTTTTTCTGCGGTTAATCAATTTAATTACTCGCTATGATTTTATAAAAATATTGTACGCGTGACGTCATTTGTACGGGCGATGCATTAATAATAATAATGAAGGGCATTAATAATTTTCTTGTTTGCTGAATATAAATTTAACTATACAATATTTATTCCACTAACATGGAAATATTGCTTCTTTGTGCTTTGTTCTCGAAATGGTTTTCGATACAGCCCTCCGAAAAAATACCTTGTGTCCCCAATTGGCGGTCTTACCGCTTAGCGATCTCTTCCAGGATGTCTGGAAGAGATAGCTCCAGGTTTAAGTTACCTGGTACTGTACAGTTTCTTGCATGGCGCCCAAATGGACAGGAATATGCGGCGCGTTGGACACCAGCCCGCCGTCCGCACCGAACAGGGCACAGGAGAAATCCAGGCGCTCCTTGATGTTTACTGAGATTGAGGTGCGCTGGAGAATCCTGTAGGCATCATGGTTAGCTAATAATGATAACGATGTTAAGGGCATGTCTGGTATTACTTTGAATGACGGGATACGCAATACGCCGAAGTTCTCGAATGGAGACCACATATCGGCAAGCGCAGCGTAGGACGACCAGCCACAAGATAGACAGATGACCTCATCCAAGTAGTAGGAAGGCGCTGGATGCAGGCCGCTTCCAACCGGTCTTTTTGGAAATCCATGGAGGAGTCCTATGTCCAGCAGTGGATTTCTTGTGGCTGAATGATGATGATGATGATACGCAATAGTTTGATTAGAGAACGCTGTGGACTGAAAGAGGATGCAGTGACTAGAATTGTAGATTAGAACTCACGCCTGTATCTCAGAGGGGGAAGCAGAGACTAGTGACTGCCACTTGCCACGATCCTGACAGACCACTTTCGCTTCCTCAACATTCATTATACGTTGCATGCATGCACGACGGTTTCGGGTACTTTTTATCTTGCCCTTTGCTACTACATACCTTATTTGGTCGAAGTATATCCGCCTGGCACGTCCCTTACCGGCCCTTCCACCCGCATTCGCTCGATATATTTGTTTCGTCACTCTTTCTTCCTTCTTCCTTTCCACATGTCCAAACCAACTACAATAATACCATTCAAACGACACAATCACGTTATAACGTATGTGATGTATGTCTGATTTGTGTGTTTTGGAAATAAATGTATCGAGCCCAAATATATTTTACCAAATAAAAACTCACACCGTTCACACCCAACCTTGATCCTTTGCGATTGGCCAGTCTCGCCCAACACAATATGGCATTGGTGAAATTAATTATACGGGGGTAAATGTGCAGTGGGTCCTTGATCCTATTTATTTATACTCCGTCCACCGTGGCATGGTTTATCCGGCAAAGGTTTATAACTTTTGCCT
Source organism: Yponomeuta malinellus (assembly GCA_947308005.1). Taxonomy (NCBI): domain Eukaryota; kingdom Metazoa; phylum Arthropoda; class Insecta; order Lepidoptera; family Yponomeutidae; genus Yponomeuta; species Yponomeuta malinellus. The sequence goes on from OX371017.1 coordinate 10,887,407, forward strand.
GAAAATCAATTTTTGTTAGAGACGTGATACTACCCTGCCGTAATACAGTTTATACAAGTAAGGAGGGTGATGGACCTTTTCTCACATGTAACCATCACTTATAGTTAATCATACTTACACCGTGTAAATGCGGAACAAGTGAAATAAATAAATTTCAAATACTTTTATTGCATTTAAAATAAACAAACGGCGGACTTAATGCCGTGAGATTTTAGTCCATTTACCTGCCCATTTGCTCAGCAATTGACATGAAGCGGTGAGAGAAGATACTGAGCTGGATGGAGTCTAGGTCTGTGGTTATCTTCTTCGGTTGTCCTGAACCAATGATGATTTTGATGTCACCGTACTTCGTTATGAGGGCCCGGCAATCTGTAAATAAAGACAAGAAAACAATATTGAAGAAGAAGAAGAAGAAAGACATTTATTATACCAACAAGATACATCACAGAAACAAAATAAGCACATAAGTAACATAATATGCACAACAACAGAAAGAAAACTAAATACACAACAGACAAAACGAATAAATAAAACAGGACCATAGGTGTAGCCTGTGGTGTATCTACATATTCTTTATTGTATAACGGAAGAAATACACGAACGTTCCGGTGCATACTGGCCCTTTACAAGATTGTCCCTTTCCCACCATGCCCCTTTCCCAGATTGTCCCTTTCCCGTAATGTATTTTTCCCAAAAAGCGGTGGTAGCCTAGTGGGTAAAACATTGGACTCGGAAGCGAGAGACCCCGGTACGATTCCCAGTGCGGGCATGTACCTTTGTTTTCTAAGTTATGTACATTTGTGAAGTTATAGTAGCAATACCACTCGCTAACGGTGAAGGAAAACATCGTGGGGAAACCTGAGTGTCTGAGCTATTCACATACCTCAGCGCTTGAAATCGCCAATCCGCGGTGGGCACGCGTGGTGATTAAGCCCTGTGCCCTACAGTGGGACGTATATACGGACGGGCTGCTCGTGATTTTTCCTATATTGTCCCTATCCCTTAAGTTGTTTATTAATTATACAATGTGTACGATTTCATGTTTTGTAGAAGGGACATTACGGGAAAGGGACAATATGGTAAAGGGACATTGTGGGAAAGGGACAACCTGAGAAAGGGACGTTTTGCAACCGAGGGACCATTTGGGAAAGGGACAATATGCACCGGAACGCTCGCAGTTGCCTCTGGCCAGAATACTCTGGCCTAGGTACACAAGAAATAAGAGCTAGCATCGTTTAATTTCGTACAGACCTGGCTCAACCAGTATGGTGGATAGGCTGTCCATGATGATGGCAGGGCCGGGGACCTCTTGTTCCGGTTTGAGCTTTTCCAGTAGGTACACCGATGTCTCTTGGTAGCCGCCTTCGAAGTACACCTTTACTGCCTGAAAATAGGGACAGTTTTCAAATCAGTGATGCCAGATAGGGTTTTTTTTTTTGCAGAGTGTAATAAGTGTTTAGATAAATATGCGGCCAGTTCAGACAAATTTGTTTCGTTTTCCTGGTCTATATTGAATACAAACGTTTACATCGTTTTTGCTAAAAGTGTCAGATCAATCTTTCACTCATGTTAATACAGATTTTAGGACCCACCACCGACAACCTTCGACTTGATGGCATTTATGCCAAAAACGGCCATTTTTGGCGTTAACGCTACCAAGTCCTAGATCTTTTGCCATAAGTTCACGGCCATTGGTCCTAAAAATCACTATAAAATGTGATTGAGAGATTGATCTGACACTTATTGCAAAAATGATCTGATCTTTTTCCATTAGTGGCGCTAGTGGAGCCCTTTAATAATGTGTAGTTACGAAAGTTTTAGTTCCAAGAATAGTACATCGTACACCGAGGGGAGAAGTTGATCTATTCCTGTTCGAGAGTATGTTTCCGTTGCGCGTCGGGCTTAATAAAACTTTCTCTCGAGTGATACTAGTGCTTTATACTATACCTACGAAGAAAATAAAATTATTGAGAATAATTAAAGCGTAACGTTAAATCATCAATTCAGTAAAAACTAAAATTTAACGAAACAAACCCAATTCCGCTTTATGCTTTTTTCCTAGAGCAGAACAAGGTTGCCAGCCTGCTTTCATTGAAAATAGAGTACAAAAAAACCTCTTTTTTCAAAAAAAAATTCTAATTTTTGAGATTTGACGTTTGTATATTTTTCATGTTCGGTGTGAAAAAACAAAAGAACGCTAGCAGGGGAGGAATGGATTTTCATACAACATTCCTGCCCAGCTGCGGAGGGCAGGAATGAAATTCGATATAACTTTTCCCGCTGCACATTTATAGGGGAGAAATGGCGAACTTTGTAACCCGTTCATGAACGAGCAATGAGACACTTTCTGATTGGGTGTGGTATAATAGTAGATTGTTAACCGAGTGCTGAAAGGCACCCATTCCTGACGAGATGTTTTGGCGCTCGAACGAAGTGAGAGCGCCAATAGTTCGAGGCAGAAATGGGTGCTATCACCCGAGTAAAACACTCTACTTTTCATTACGAATACGAGGAAAGTAAACACAAGCCAGTTAAAATCAAAAAATATAAAACTTAAGGAAATCACGCCGAAACAGACGGATGGTCTAGCTCGCGCGCCAACTTGTGCTAGCCGTACATCACAATTCGCAAGATGGCGCGCGACCGCGAAAGACGGCCATTTTGAATTTGCGTATTTGGTGGTTTTATCTGTGTCTTAAACAATATTTTAATTTATTTCGCAAATCACATCTCGCCTTGAAAGTGACTAATAAATACACAAAGTACATTATATTAGTTATAAACACCAAAAAGAATTTAAATGTCAACAAAACTAATAAATGAAGAATTAATCGTTTTATGGCTGTATAGGTTACTACCATTGCGTTGTTCAATATAAACTACGATTCATATTTTTTTTTTTTATACTTTTCTACTTTAGAGCAGGCATGTACCACTTTCATCACGGTGCCTGGATGAACAATGACCCCCTTTCAGAGTATGAGTAAGGAAAAGTGTATTATGCAAGGTCACCTTCTCCGCCACAGGCTTAGTTCCTTTCCCGCCAGGTGGCGCTGTCTCCTCCGGCACGGAGCTCTTGCCGATACCGCGTACTCTGACGTCGTCGACTAATACGTCTCTGTCGGCGAGCGTGAAGCCGAACTCACTCTTGTACCTGCGAGGATAGAGTTGAATTTTGTAAGTTACTAGCTTCTGTACACGCGTCGTCGGCGTGGACTTCAAAGTGGGGAACTCACCCGTGTTTTATTGAAAATTAAGCAAATATGTTTATACCACAATCCGAGTGAACTTGAACACGCTGTCGGAGCGTATTAAGATCGTGAAAACGCGGCTTCTACAACAATTTTTAGGGTTCTACAATTTGTCGGGCAGATTCGCCATGTTATTAAAGTAGTAAAATAGGCTCGTAGCCTCGGCTGCCTGAGTGATCTTAAACGATCACGAAGGTTAAGCAACACAGGGCGCGTTCAGTGCATGGATGGGTCGCCGTCTATGCCTAACGCTAGTGGCATTTTTCCGAGCGGTTCCGTGCTTCGCAAGGCACGTTAAGCTGTTGGTGCCGGCTGCCGTCGATAGATGGCAGTCGTTAAGCCAAGTCAGAGGCCTTAGGGCGGCTTGACAACTTCTGACAGTAGACGAGCCACTAGTCTACAAGCCTCCACCAATCCGGACTTGGTCCCCGTGGTGGAGTATGGCCTATACCTTCCTCAGGGAAGAGACCCGTGCCCCTCGGTGGGGACATAATGGGTTGATGATGATGATGATGATTAAAGTAGTCTCTGCACCCCTTAATTCGATTTACATCGAATTATTTACCTTCGTTTTTAGGGTTCCGTACCCAAAGGGTAAGGAATTTTTGTTTCCCTCTAAATAGGTTTTTAAAATTGTTTTTCCTTTGTATTTATGTCATTTGCTATGCCTTTTCTTTCTTGTGCTGTGTTAATTGGTCCCAATGAATGTATTTCTTTCTTTATTTCTTTCTAAAAGGGTTTGATGTTTCCTAGATTCACCTCTGAACGAAAGCCGTGTAGAAGTCGCCATATTTGCCGCCGGTCCCGGCGGCGGGTGACACCATGAGCGCGCAGTCAGTGCCGGCGTAGCGCAGATGCAGGTACGGCTCTATGACCATCTGGGAGGGGGCGAAACCCTGGCAGAAGACGAAAAGAGGGTTAGCAGATAACTATGGTCTGTTTTCTAAGGTATGTGTGTATATTCACATAGATAAATATATACACACATATTTGTCTTCCTGAGATTCCAACCGCATACTGCGATTACCAACCCGCCTGCCAAGCGTTGCGATTATGGCAACCACGAAGGGGGCCTATGTCCTGCAGTAGGCGTCAAATGGCTGACGATGATGATGATATGAATATGATATCTAAAATATAAAAATCGTGTCACAGTGTTTATTATCGAAGTCCTCCGAAACGGCATCACCGATTTTTATTAATTTTTTCGTGTTTGGGTAGGTCTGAGAATAGGTCGTAGGCTAATGAATATGGCAAAACAGATAGTAATATACACTATACAGCATCTTAAGAGGCCCACCAGCTCGCTGCGCCGACGATCTGAAGCAGATTAAATAATAATAAATTGTTTATTGAAAAAAGTTATGGTTACATAGTAATACATCTACATTAAGCTATTCAATAAAAAAAACATAACATAAAAATGTACTTGGGTAATATCTGATTGGTGGCAGCGGCTAAATGAGTGTGGCCGAGGACCGAATGAAGTGGCGTGCCTTGGGGGAGGCCTATGTCCAGCAGTGGACGAGTGACAAAAGACAAAAACACAAAAATGAGATGATTTATACAGCGTCCAGTGGTACCTTAACCTTCACTAGATGGGTGAAGGGACCAATCGGACGCTGCAGTGCCGCTCGGACGCTCGGTCCCAAGGAGTATTAAAACTCTTTTAATCCTCCTTGTCTGGGACATTGTTTTTTAGATAGAGTAGGCTTGACAACCATATTAAACACACATGAACAGACGATTAAACATTCGAAGATATTGGTGAAAAACATGGGGTTGAACAACATTGGACGAGATTAGCAGAGGACCGGATAGGTTGGAGTAGAAAAGAAGACACCTATGCTCGACTGTGGGTTCTGTTTATGGGCTGATTAATGGGTTTATCTATAATGGCGTCTAACGTAGATTGGAGTGAAATTACCATAGAAAACATATAAAAACTAAAGTTAAAATAATAAAGTTACTATAATAATAGAAACAAATCTTATTGGAATCAGTTTTTTCATTTAATTCTAAATGTTTTTTATAAGGCTGCAATGCAAATGCGTAAAAACTTTATTTTACGAGATAACTCAAATATGGATAAACGCCTCATACATTATAAGAAGTTACGTTTAAGTCGTGACGTCATAGTTTGAGCTCGATTTGTGTGGCGCGTTTTTGTGCCACGTGAGTATATTGACTTTTCGACAGGTTATATTATGAAAAGTATTCGTCGTAAAGAAACAAAACCACGGTTATATCTTTTAATATGCTCTCTACCGTTATTCACTTAACACCAGATAAACTTACTTAGTAAGTTTAAACCAAGTAAGTTTATCCGGTGTTAAGTCAATAATGTGTAGTGCTTATGAAAGTCTTAGTTCGAAAACTCTCTACCATTATATTAAAACATTTTTAATGCAAGTTCTCCATTAGATATACATCTCATAAGCGGCCTATACCGGGTGGCATTTTAGTCGACTGCCAAACTTTAAAAGTGGCATTTTTCCGAACGGTTCCGTGCTTCGCAAGGCACGTTAAGCTGTTGGTGCCGGCTGCCGTCGATAGATGGCAGTCGTTAAGCCAAGTCAGAGGCCTTAGGGCGGCTTGACAACTTCTGACACTAGACGAGCCACTAGTCTACAAGCCTCCACCGTGGTGGAGTATGGCCTATACCTTCCTCAGGGAAGAGACTCGTGCCCCTCGGTGGGGACATAATGGGTTGATGATGAAACCTATACCTGCCGGGCCAGTTTGTCCTTGCACACAGCGGCCAATACGTCTAGTTCGCGGTCCAACTGGCCGAAATTATCAGGACAGTAGTTCAACGCGCACGGCGCCTGCGCTTCGTGCACCACATCTGCCAAGGCCATGCCGTAAGCTGACAGGATGCCTGAAAAGAAAGGTGTTTTAAGATAAGATAAGTTTATTGGCAAAAAAATTACATACTTTTACTTAATATACATATTGCAAAATTGGATTTTCTTTATGATAACCTTCATATGTTTACATGTTTTCTTTATATGTTTTGCTTAAGCCTCCTAGCTCCCAGAGGTAAAAAACACTCCAGTTGTGCTAAAACTAAGTGGTTACCTATTAAAAGAGCAATGATTAAAAAATTTTCAAAAACATATTGGTCCTAGAAAAGTTAAGTTTTTCAGTAATACTTCAAGTATCAAGAAAGTTAGAGTTGATGTGCTATGCAAAGAATTCCAGGGCTTAGCAGATTACAAAACCAGTCAAGGGACAATAATTCAAAAACTTAAGCTTCACAGAATACAAGAAAAATACCCAGATTTTTCTGTAGTTTTGTCTCAGAAATAATTGAAAAATTAAAAAAAAAAACGCCGACTTTACAGCGTAGTACCTACGCCGTTGCTTTTGTCAGCCAAAAAAAGTCAAATGTCAACAATGTTTTTATAGTCTATAGATAGTATAGGTATCGAATCGAATTTTCATCTGTGAACGAAAGGTGAAAGAAAAAATGTTAGCTAGCACGATTTAGATTCGAAACAACAAACAGACAACACAGATTATTATCTTGCATGACGTGACAATGACAAGTGACACTTTTTTTTTTCAAGTAAAGGCAAGAAAAAGGCAAAGATTATGTTTTTTCTTGCCTTCTAGCCCACGTCACTTCCGGCTCTAAAAAAATAACTTTAAAACTTAAAACTAAATATTATTTCCAAACGAGCCAAACACATAACCTTCTTTTTGGGCTCCGCCGCAGTCGGGTAATAAATACAAGAAATAAAAAAATACGTGTCCCCTATTTTTCTGTTTTCTTCCGAAAGAAGCAATAAAACATAGGGCTTGATTTTTGCACTATTTTCCATTGCTGGTTGGGGTCACGCTTCGAGGGTTCCGTGCCACCAGTAAATATAACATAGCAGGGTAAATTAAAAAAATACAATTTTGTGAAGTTATAGTAGCAATACCACTCGCTAACGGTGAAGGAAAACATCGTGAGGAAACCTGAGTGTCTGAGCTATTCATATACCTCAGCGCTTGAAATCGCCAATCCGCGGTGGGCACGCGTGGTGATTAAGCCCATACTCTCTCGCTGAGAGAAGGCCCGTGCCCTACAGTGGGACGTATATAGGCTGCTTATGAAAAGGCATTTTTTTTTTAATATTCATTCATTGATAGATAGATAATATGTTTATTTACGAACACAATACTAAAAAGAAGGAGAACGGATTAACAGCAATGAAACCAAATTCGAGCAATAAGAAAACAAATTAAATAAAAACAACATTCGTAAAAATAAAAATAAATAAATTGTTCATTTCATTCAGTCCCATTCCCAACCACTCTATTCTAATTGATTTTCATAATCGGCCCAAGGAGCCGGCTCACCTGCGTACTTATGCACGAGCACGGTACTGATGGCCAGTGCGCGGGCCACGGAGCACGCGTGCTGTGCGCCCGCGCCGCCGAAGCAAGCCAGCGCGTGGCGGGAGGCGTCGTGCCCGCGGGCCGTCGTCAGAGCCCTATATGGCAATACATAATGGAAGCAAAGCGTAAGAACATAGCACGCAGAACTGATGGTGGCCGATGGGGCCGAAAAGTTCTCGAATGGAGACCACATATCGGCAAGCGCAGCGTAGGACGACCGGCTACAAGATGGACAGACGACCTCATCCAAGTGGCAGGACGCCGCTGGATGCAAGCCGCTTCCAGCCGGTCCTTTTGGTAATCCATGGAGGAGGCCTCTGTCCAGCAGTGGACTTCTTGTGGCTGAATGATGATGATGATGATTTTAAGAACGCCTACGAGTCACGCCATGATCAGGTACGGTTTTTACGGTTGGTTAAGAGATTAGCTGTTGTCTTGTAACCGGTTAGCTAAATGGCGTAGCTAGCTGGGGTGCTATCTGCTAGAAATGAAAGCACTCGATTGCTGATAAACTATCACTATGTTAAACTGCTACTTAATAAGGTTAGAACTGATTCGAAGACAATGCTAATGAGTACAGTTGCAGATTACAGATTGGCAGTTGAAAACGAAAATCTGTTTCCACGCTGGTCAGGTGCATTGGTGGAAATGCTGACTGTACAAAAGATGTGCGGTTGCACCGTGCACATAATCAATAAATAAAATATATTTATTTGAGGTTACAAGAACTATATTTACATAAATCAACAAACACAGTACGCATAAAATACTTACAGCCAAAATCGAATCATTTATAAAATCGAACATAACCATAGCCTGTATAAGGAGGAATAAAAATAGCAAGCCCATACTCTCTCTCTCTCTCTCTGAAAGAAGGACTGTACCCTTCAGTGGGAGGTATACAGAGTGTACGACAAACTCTTACAACGAACAGCTTTGGGGAAAACTTTGAAATCACGAAAACAATAATATAAATAATGTGTGTGTGATAACTTTAGTACGGAACAGTTAGACGAGACAATTCTTACAATATTGATTTAATATAATTTCCAAGTTTGGGACCAAGACAGTGATTATGCTGTGTGGATTCATTCATTCACAAGTACTCGCTCATCCACTCACTCATCAACTCAGTCACTCACTCACTCATTAATGTATATATTTACCTGATAGGTCTGCACATAGCTTCGTTAGCAACCTTGATGAAACCCATCGCCACCTCTTCTAATGTCATCTGCAAGAACGTCACATTTAATGATTTTGCACTACTTATGGAGAGAAACCTTTTTTTTATAGTCGTGAATCCTAAGAATCACCATTTCCATGATTGAGACATTTATTAGACACTTTTTGCATGCATCGAATATAATTAATGTTGGGGAAGCGAAAGAGATCTGTCAGGATCGTGGCAAGTGGCAGTCACTGGTCTCTGCCTACCCCTCTGGGAAACAGGCGTGAGTTTATGTCTGTTTGCATATATTTTGCGTGAGTTTGCATGTATTTTGCGAAAACAAACTATAAAAAACCGGCCATGTGCGTGTCGGGCCACGCGCAGTGTAGGGTTCCGTAGAACGATGGGGTTTTTATCTGCTTTAAAGAACTAACAACTTCATCAAAGTAATTTTCAAGTGAATTTTTACGAAGTTTTCCTTTTATAAGCTGGTCGCTTATTAATTGTTGACTAGTAAAGCCTACTTGGCCGTTGTAGATTTCATTTTATGTTCATTATAATATGTGCTACTCCTCGGATTTTTTTTACGGTTCTAAAATCAACCGTTTAGCTGGGAGAATGTGGAGACCTCAAACACGCTAACGCTCGCTAACGGTATACTTACAATATTTTTAAATTACCAATTGAACAATACCCCACACTATGGTTTCGGGTACAGGTCTACACCAGTACATGAATATAGGAATATAGGTACCCACCGCTTTACCCCCGCTCTCCTTCAAGAACACATTGATATCTCGCGTGAGCTCTTCAAACTTGTCTACCGACGCCTGCCTGTCCAACGCCTCGTCTTCGTTGACTCCGAAGATCTTCGGGAAATACTCTGGCAGTAACCTGATAGGGGCGTTTTGACATCGATTATTATTATTGGAGCGGTGGCAGCCTAGTGGGTAGAACATTGGTCTCGGCAGCGAGAGACCCAGGTTCGATTCCCAGTGCGGGCATGTACTTACCTATGACTTTGTTTTCTAAGTTATGTACATTTGTGAAGTTATAGTAACAATACCACTCGCTAACCGTGAAGGAAAACATCGTGAGGAAATCTGAGTGTCGGAGCTATTCACATACCTCAGCGCTTGAAATCGCTAATCCGCAGTGGGCACACGTGGCTACTAATAGTTCGCGCAATTTTTTTAAACAAGAGATCTTTAACTTGAAATAAAATTTCTCAACTTCATTTTTATCTACGTCTATACTTTAAAGTATTAGTCTACAAAGATGGCAGTTTTAATTACTAATCACATAGCCGCGGCTTTCAAACCACCAAGATTTTAGCGTGTAGATTACTAATAGATGTTTAGTAATTATATTACACGGGTCTAACCGCGATTATTTATTAGGTAAAATTCGATTACCTAATAAATAATCGAAGGTAAACCTCTATTTGATTCATCATCATCATCAGCCATTTGACGCCCACTGCAGGACACAGGCCTCCCTCATGGTTTTCATAACCATGAGGGGTTTTGCCATAATCGCCACGCTTGGCAGGCGGGTTGGCGATCGCAGTATGCGGTTGGAATCTCAGGAAGACGCTGCTGCCCGTCTCCTGGTAATTGATTTCCTTAGTCGCCTTCTACGACATCCACGGAAGGAAATGTAGTGACGCTATTCTTAATCAGGCGCCACACGGCACACTCTATTTGATTAATTGTATTCTATTGTATTCTGTCTTAAGAGGATCCAGTGGGCTAACTAGCGCCACCAATGAACAAAATAATCATATCTTATTTTACAGATCGTATTTCCAAAAAGTGTCTGTACAATCTCTCAATCATGTTAACAGTGATTTTTAGGACCCACGACAAAGAACTTAGGATAGCGAACCTGGGACTAGGTAGCATTTGTGCTAAAAGCGAGTCCTACCATGTTAGGGTTCCGTACCCTAAGGGTGCCAAACGGGACCCTATTACTAAGACTTCACTGGCCGTCTGCCTGTCTTTACGCCCGTCTCTCTGTTACCAGGCTGTATCTCATGAACCGTTGAAATATTTATCTCGGTAGGTAGTTGAAATTTACACAGACGATGTAGGGGCTCTTAAATATATCTGCAAACCTCATTTAAGTGGAGGTGGGTACGGGGGGTCCGTGAGAATCTCAGTTCAACTTTATCATTAAGAGGATCCAGTGAGCTAACTAGCGTCACCAATGAACAAAATAATCATATTTTTTACAGATCGTATTTGTAAAAGTTACAGTTATCTAGTCCTAGGTTTTTTTTTTTGCCTTAGCTTCACGGCTATGGGTCCCAAAATCACTATTAACACGATTGAAAGATTGTACAGACACTTTTTGTTGAATCTCCGAGTTTAGGGTCGTTATTGAAAAGGCGTCTGTATTGATTAACGTTGTGTATTGTACTGTGCGCGAGAAGAGAGCACGATATAATTTATATGACTATGAATGTGTGGGTGAGGTGTCACCACATTACAAAATCATCATCATCATCATCATCATCATTCAGCCACAAGAAGTCCACTGCTTGACATAGGCCTCCTCCATGGATTTCCAAAAAGACCGGTTGGAAGCGGCCTGCATCCAGCGCCTTCCCGCCACTTGGATGAGGTCATCTGTCCATCTCGTGGCTGGTCGTCCTACGCTGCGCTTGCCGATATGTGGTCTCCATTCGAGAACTTCTCGGCCCCATCGGCCGTCAGTTCTGCGTGCTATGTGCCCCGCCCACTGCCACTTCAACTTACTAATCCGCTGGGCTACGTCGACGACTTTCGTTCGTGTACGGATCTCTACGAATTCAATCTGTCAATATACGCGTCGAATTGATAACCTCCTCCTTTTTTGAAGTCGGTTAAAAAAGAAATGTAGTTTTTTCTTCTGTGGCGCTAGTGTTACTCCCTGGATCCCCTTAACAGCTGTTAACGCACCTTCCTAGCACCAAGTTGGTATCGGTGACGGTGAGGGGCCCCTTCTTCCGGTAGCAGGCGGGCCCCGGGTGGGCCCCCGCCGACTCGGGGCCCACCACGAAGAGGCCCGAGCGGAAGAACAGCATGGAACCTCCACCGGCCGCCACTGTGTTTATGTCTGTAAAGAACGTTTAGATTGTAGCCACATATAATAATGAATAATGTAGCCTATATACATCCCACTATAGGGCACAATACTTCTCTCAGAGAGAAAGAGTGTGGGGGTAATTATTCCGCGTGCCCACCGCGGATTAGCAATTTTTAGCGCTGAGGTATGTGAAAATCTCAGACACTAAGTTTCCTCACGATACTACGTGCCGGGATTGCAACTCGAACGGGAACTCAGCGTTCTACCGCTCTAGCCACACATTACATTACACAAACTCACGCCTGTAAGCCGCAGGGGATCCATAGGCATAGGACCGGCCCTAGATTCTAATCAAAAACCGCAACTGTGTTTATGTCTGTAGAGAAAGTTTAGAATGTATCGTGTACATACACTCACGCCTGTATTCCGGAGGGGACCCCGAGACCTGGCCCAAGAGTCTAAGCAAAAACCGACACTGTTTTTATGTCTGTAGAGAAAGTTTAGAATGTAGCCACACATTACATACACTCACGCCTGTATTCCGGTGGGGATCCAGACGGGTCTCGGGCCCGTCTCTGGGTCGGGCCGGCGCCCTAGAGTCTAATCAACCTCACGATGTCTTCCTTCACCGTTAGCGAGTGGTATTGCTACTAAGACTTCACAAATGTACATAACTTAGAAAACAAAGTCATAGCTACATGCCCGCACTGGGAATCGAACCTGGGTGTCTCGCTTCCGAGTCCAATGTTCTACCCACTAGGCTGCCACCGCCTTAACAAGAGATAGTCTACTGAAGTACACAGACCGATGTCACTACCACTATACTGACACTGACCCAACTGTGGCGCCTGGATAGTGACCCCCGCAGTGGTGGCCTCGTGGACATGTTCCAGGGAGCCGGCGTAGCGTGAGACGTCCGTGGACGTGCCGCCCATGTCAAAACCTGGAACAAGAATTAAACCAGCTTTTCAAACAAACTAAGCCCACGGCTGTATGGCAATTAAGGCTAGGTTCTCCGAGCGCACAATTTCTACTGGACTTATTGCGCTGTGCGAGTTAGGGAAAGAGTAGGCATTTTTGAAATCTCGATAATGAACGCGTAATTAACATAATTTAGACGAACAAGGTTACTAACACATTCAGTCCTATTCATTTGGTATATTTTTGATCTTCCAAAACTCAGTATAACTAAAACAAAACACAGTTATGATTTAGACGCATTTCCGCCATTATTTACTGCATAAAAATGCAGTAAAGTTTAATAAATCATAAAAAATATTACTTATTTTAAAAAACCTATTTAGAGGCAAACAATTCCACCCATGCCGGGACTTGAACCCGCGACCTCTAGCTCACCGTGCCAGGACTCTCCCAACTGAGCTAATGGGCAAGTGCAAGCATCGATGAAATTTCGAGCCTCTTTACAAACTTCTCTGTATTACGTACAGGCAGCGACATCTGACCGAAACGATTAACATCGATGCTTGCACTTTCCCGTTAGCTCAGTTGGGAGAGCGCTGGCATGGTGAGCCAGAGGTCGCGGGTTCAAGTTCCGGCATGGGTGGAATTTTTAGCCTCTAAATAGGTTCTTTTTTAAATTGCCCTCAGCACAGGTTAGCGTAACAAAAAGAATATAATATTACTTTTGATGGCCCTAGAAAAGGCATTGCAAATATTTTTATTCACGTTTTAAATACTAAACATTAGAGAGTCTTATAGAAGGAAGAAAGATTGACAAAACAAATATATCGAGCCAATGTGGATGGAAGGGCCGGTAAGGGACGACCCAGACGGACATACTTTGACCAAATAGAGGATGTATTAACAAAGGGCAAGATAAAAAGTACCCGAAACCGGCGTGCGTGCATGCAACGACTAATGAGTGTTGAGGAAGCGAAAGTGATCTGTCAGGATCGTAGCAAGTGGCAGTCCCTGGTCTCTGCCTACCCCTCTGGGATACAGGCGTGAGTTTATGTTATGTTATGTTATGTAACATTAGAGAGTAAAATGTATTTTAAAACACCTGTTTTAGGGGTACGGTCAGAAAACCCAGCCATAAATAAAATAACTTCCACATAACACAATCACTCGTCCACAGGAGCAAGTCTCTAAAAATGCATAGTCGTTCAATAGAATCAAATTAGGGTTATTCCACTAATAGCACGATAATTGGATTAGATTAGAACACTTTACTGTACAAACCAGTTAACCTACAGTAATCTACAGTTAACAGCTGTCAGTGGTTGTTTTTTGTATGCACTTTGGTCAATTGACAGCTTGTAACAGTAGATTAACAGCGTGTCAGTGTACGAGAAGCTGGGGGTAAGTTTTGATAATGGTCGTTTTATTCACACTATTAGAAGTCTGGTAACTCAACTCGGCGCCTCGCGCGCTCCGATCTATCTGCGCGAGATGCCTATTTAACTTGCACGTCTTATACAATTAGAAATTATACTGTTATAGTTTAGTAGGCAGAGACAAATAACAGGTATTGTTCTCCTCATAAAACTATTTTTATTTATTAAAAAAAAAATCTTAATACAATACACAATTTCGCCACACTGCGTAGCAGTTTGTTGGCGGTGCGCTCTATCTCTATATTTTATTTACTTATATTATACCTACATTATTCTTATACATAAACAACATATATTTAAATTCAGTCGGCTTCCGTCCATACGCAAAAAACTATGGAAACACACCCAGACTGAGGCCAGTTGCACACATCAATTACGGTAGCCTCCACTGGGAATCGAACTCACGACCTCGGTATTCATACTCAGAGAGAGGGTGTTTTTTCTGCTTTACAGAACCAACAACTTCATCTTGTATGAAATTTTACTTTTATAACTTGGTTGTCTATTACTCGTTAACTAGCAAAGCCTAATTAGCCGTGATACATTTCCTTTTAAGTTCATTATATGTGCTACTACCCTGACTTTTTTCACGTTTCTACAATGAACCGTTTAACCAGGAGATTTACGCCCTACTCGGGCAAAAATTTGCGCTTTAACGCTTAATATTTCGGAAACCTATTTGGCAGACGGACATGGCGGTTCCTTGTCGGACTACGGAACCCTAAAAAGGGCTCAAATAAAATTACCAATGACCGGAAGATCAGTTTCTTTCTGGTATGACGTCATAGCGTAGCCCACAACTCCACCCGCCGGCCCCGACAATATTGCTCGGGAGCCGTTAAACCTGAAATAATAACAAGAAGCTAAACTGAATAATAATAATTTCCACACAACACAATCACATCATCATCATCATCAGCCATTTGACACCCACTGCAGGACATAGGCCTTCTTCGTGGTTTTTATAACCATGAAGGGTTTTGCCATAATCGCCACGCTTGGCAGGCGGGTTGGCGATCGCAGTATGCGGTTGGACAACCTTGCGCTCGGAGAACTCAGCCTTAATATAAGGAATGTTTGTACGCCTTTATGACAGAACATAACAGACAGAGCTAGAGTGGAGGAGGAACTGAGAGTTTGAGAAAGCAAAAGAAGGGAGACGTCTCCTCACAAGTGCATCGGCGTCAATCCGCCATCTCACTGCATAAGCAGCACGTTAGTTCCCTTCAGACCTCCGGAGAATCCGCTAGCGAAACTCCGGACGTAAGTCCAGACGTTCGTCGTCAGATAAACGTCTGACAGACGACAGAGCTAGAGTGGAAGAGGAACTGAAAGACTGAGAAAGAAAGAAAGGGGAGATGTCTACTTACAAGTTCATCGGCGTCAATCCGCCGTCTGACTGCATAAGCAGCACGTTAGTTCCCTCCAGTCCCCCGGAGAATCCGCTAGCGAAACTCCGGACGTAAGTCCTGATGTGCGGCGTCAGATAAGCGTCCGCGCAGGCCGTGAATCCCCGCGCTACTAGGCGGACCATTGACATCACTTGGTGTGACAGGGAGATCTGCTTGAAGCCTGTCGTGATGATAAGATCGGATAAAAACTGACTTAAGTTATAAGGGCTCTATTTCATAGAACTATCTGCGCAACCGCCAAGTCGAGCGAGAAAGTTCTTCAAACTTCGTTGTGGATAAAACTAGAAGCCTGAATTTTCAGTAACCAAGCAAGCATTGTATAAACAAGGTATATTTCAAATTTCATTCAATTCAGTTTAAGAATTATAACTCGTCAAAGTTTCTTAATTTTGTCACTCACTCACTCACTGACTGACTGACCGATCACAAAAACTCTAAGGCACTTCTAGCAGACATAGAAGCTTGACTAACACTCACCCAAATCCTCAGCAATCCTCCCAATCCGCAGCTCATGCTCATGGAACGTGTAACTATGGGCCAGGACGACCGCTATGCTCTCAATTCCACTTCTCTTCAGCTCCGCCAGATCCTTGCGAACTGTCTCCTCGTCTACATCCTTCGTTATGAGCATCTCTTCACCGGTTGTTCCTGTGACACTTTTGTAGGTGGCTGCGTTGGGCAGCTGACATTTGTGTCTCATCGCCGGTATGACCCGGCAGTCCACTTCAACCACGGTAGAGTAGAGGACGCTGGGTCGTTTTATGTCCTGGTAATAAATGAAGATAAGCCATTTAAATGCTATTCTCGATTCTCTTGCCCCAGGTTGCCCGTGCGAATTACAAAATATGATTTCTTATATCTACTTAACCTCTGAACTGCCCTCGCGGAATGGATCGTATAGGTGGCCCATACTAAGTTGGACACAGATCTGTGTCGCGGCAGACGAGTGGTTAAGGCTGCTCTTACGTGGAGCATGATGTCTAGCTCGCACATTTTTACATTTTATTTTTACAATTATTGTAGCAAAGTGAGTGAACTTTTCTTTGTTAAACACTTCGTACGGTAAAAAACATCCTTGGGTAAAACGAAATGTTATTACAATATCCGTAATTTAATTATCCATCAAACCCTCAGAGGGTTGTTCCCTCTGAATCCAAATCTATTGTTCTTCAAATTTTATAAATTCATACATTAATTCCCAAAGACTCCAAAACGTATTAAATAAAATATTTTGTTGTTCCCATCGGCTCCAAATCGTATGTCATACATTTGTTCCCACTGGCTCCAAAAGTTATTTAAATAATATTTTTCTAATAATACATTATTCCCAATAGCTCCAAAAGTATTCAGACTACATTCATCAAAAGTATACCTACTCATTTTATTACAATCACAAAAAAAAAAAAAACGTGCGAGCGAGACAGCATGCTCCACGTAAGAACAGTTTTAATGTTAGGTATACAAAAATGATAATGTAATGTTAGGTATACAAAAATGATAATGTAATGTTAGGTATACAAAAATGATAATGTAATGTTAGGTATACAAAAATGATAATGTAATTTTAGGTATACAAAAATGATAATGTAATGTTAGGTATACAAAAATGATAATGTAATGTTAGGTATACAAAAATGATGATGTAATGCAAGGTTATAAGTTGTTACGTGTTTTTCTTTTATGATATACAATAATATTACAACAATTCCGACACGAAACAATTTATTGCTGCCGTCAGCGTCACAGAGGAAGCTGCCGTATCGTATAAAACCTGCACCTGAATCGCTCGTAGCCCCGGCTGCCTCAGTGATCTTAAACGATCACGAAGGTTAAGCAACACAGGGCGCGTTCAGTGCATGGATGGGTCGCCGTCTATGCCTAACGCTAGTGGCATTTTTCCGAGCGGTTCCGTGCTTCGCAAGGCACGTTAAGCTGTTGGTGCCGGCTGCCGTCGATAGATGCCAGTCGTTAAGCCAAGTCAGAGGCCTTAGGGCGGCTTGACAACTTCTGACAGTAGACGAGCCACTAGTCTACAAGCCTCCACCAATCCGGACTTGGCCCCCGTGGTGGAGTATGGCCTATACCTTCCTCAGGGAAGAGACCCGTGCCCCTCGGTGGGGACATAATGGGTTGATGATGATGATGATAAAACCTGCATCTCACCGCACATAGATGGCGTTGTTTACTTTAATATTGTTGTTTCTATTAACGGGCTACAGGAAGTAACACTAGCGCAACCGTGGAAAAAAAAACACATCTTATTTTACAGATCGAATTTGCAAAAAGTGTCTGTACAATCTCTCAATCACGTAAATAGTAATTTTCAGGCCCCATGGCCGTGAACGTAAGGCCGTTTTTGGCATAAACGCTATCTAGTCCCAGGTTCGTGATCCTAGGTTCTACGAGAAATTGTACAGACACTTATTGATACGATCTGTAAAAGACAAAAAAATTTTTTCTTCATTGGTGGCGCCAGTTAACTCTCTGGAAGGTCGTTGACCTCAATAGGTCGAGGTCATTGACTTTTGATGCGAATGGTTTTGGTGGAAATAGCTGAAAAATCCTCCCAATAACTTACAAAAACCTATTGAAAACTAAACGTTAAGGGTTGACAAACAAACTTTTGGATGGACTGGTCTAATACATTGGAGAGGGATTTATAATATTAGTAAGTAAGATAGAGCGGTATCTCATCAGATTACCATGCCCGGGGTCGTGGGTTCGATTCCAACGGGGGGCCGCCGTACATTTGTAAAAATGGCTTTAGTCTGGATATTTCCATATTTTTGATGTCCATGCCCGGTTACCGTAGCACAGCGTATCCTAGTTTGGGGCCAGTACCACTGATTATATTGTATGGAATTTATTATAAAACCGGCCAAGTGCTTAAGTCGGACTCGCGCACGAAGGGTTCCCGTACCATTATCTATACAACATTAGACACAAAGATTGAGAAAAACGGCAAAAAATTACATTTTTTGTATGGGAGCCCCCCCCCCCCCCCTTAACTATTTATTTTATTCTGTTTTTAATATTTGTTGTTATAGCGGCAACAGAAATACATCATCTGTGAATATTTCATCTGCCTAGCTATCACGTCTCATGAGATACAGCCTGGTGATAGACAGACAGACAGACGTCTTAGTAATAGGGTCCCGTTTGGCACCCTTCGGGTATAGAGCCCTAATTAACTATCGATTTCTACCCCATGGCGTTGGAATACTCACAAGTTGAAAGATGTTCGGCCTCGCCTGGTTACCGATGAATAGCAGGTCCTTGAACCCCTTGTTAATGACGAGGGCCATCTTCTCTCCCTTACGCTCCAGCAGCGCGTTGGTGGCGACGGTTGTACCCATCCTAATCCACTCTATGAGCGACGTGTTCACTTTGCCATCCTTGTCTAGCGCGTTGCCGGTTTCCTGTGAAAGAAGGACAGATATATATGTTATAGGCAATGTGTATAATCCGGCATTGTATGGAATGCCTAGGCATTGTATACATTGCCTAAAACGTTCAGGCAATGTGTATAATACGATTAATTTCATACATTGCCTAGGTATTGTAAAAAATGCCCAAAGCGCATCAGGCAATGTGTATAATGAACGACCACGGGAAGGAGGCGAGTGCGCGGCGTGCGGGACTACCCCGTAAACAAGTTGCAACTCGTTCGTTGTGTTAGTACGCAGCACTCCTTTGTTTTATGCAGACGTATTTTTTTAGTTTATTCATTGGTTCTAAACTGAGAGTGTGATCATTCATTGTTTGTGTGATTATTGAATGGAAAATGGCTACTGATCAGCGGTACTTACTAATGAAAGAAAGTTTTTACTTAGAATTGCGTACTAGCAGAGAATCGGCTTCTACAGAGAATCGAGTGTTTATTGATGAATTTGAATTTTGTGTATCATGATCAAATTTCCTTAATCAAGTGGTAAGAAATGAACAGGACGACTTTCTGCAGCAATTTTTTGGTACGGTCAAGTGCACTTAGACCTTTGCACTTGCCATTCGATTTTGTCCTAATATCGCAGAAGATAAGAGAGGTGGAAATGTCAAAATGTAAAGCTCTACGTGCACTTGACTGTACGTTGTAAATTTAAATGTTTATCCGAAGGGAACTGCTATGTGAGAAACGCTGTCTACGCAAAAAAACACGTTACATACATTACTTATGCGTCAACCGGCATTCTATACAATGCCTAGGTATTCCATACATTTCCTAGGTAAAGTGTAAAATAGTTTGAACATTCAATATCACTTCACACATTGCCTGGACGACCCCGGCATTCTATACAATACCTAGGAAATGTATAGAATGCCTGCATTATACACATTGCCTATAACATATACACCGTTCCACGAGTCGACCTCCTAGGGAAACAAATACTCGCATCTCATTGGTCAATGCGTGCGGCTATAGACAAGCGAAAAAAACAATAAGCGAAGACGGTCCGCTTCATAATTTATATGAATAAATTAGGAGTTTTAGAAGCGATTTAAGGCATTTTACTTAAAAAAATGGATCATTTATCCAAAAAACCAGGATAAAACTAAATAATTTTGTATGAGTAGCCATTTTATCAAAAACGGCCTGGATTGGCCGAATCTATGATGACGTCACCTGTCACCATCTGTCAAGTTTAGTATCCCCAAAATTCTCAGACTTCAAGGAACCTATTATTTGCTTTTCCGCGTCCTAATATTTAAAAGTTCCATTGTCCTGTGGAGTTGACGTTTGTTTGCTTACGGACCAGTGACGTCACTGATTCCTGTGCGACGCCATATTGCGCAAGATAGCGTTTTGGCGAAGTGAAAACCGTGCCACTGCAATTGCGCTGGGTGATGCCTCCATCAGATCCCGCAAGCCGCACTGCGGAGCCTCGGAGCAGACACTAAAGCTCTGGTTTCCTCGGTTCCAGCGGTGAATGAGGTCACAAGAACGTTGCGTTGTCTATGTAAACAAAATGGCGCGGTTTCCTAGAGAACTTAAAGCGCGGTATACACGGTCCATCCCAGCTGTACGTCAGCTCAAGGCCGCGCCGCTGGATGTAGCATACAGACTATCCAGCACGCAGTAATCGTGTCGTGCGTGATCAGTATCGAACGAAGAGGACGTGTTTTGTGTTTAATAAAATGCCTCCTGTTTTATCAAAACGCCAAAAAATGGGAGTTCTTCTGTTATTTTCAGCAGCGGCAGAAGAGAGGAAAAAAAGTAGGAAGAGGTTCTGGATGAAAAAAAATTATCATAAACGTGCAGAGTATACTCAAATGAATAACATCATGAATGATTTGAATAACGCTATCAATCGTTGCAGCTTCCCCTAAAATGGGTACCAGATCTAGTAAAGCATTTATTCTTTTTTGTTTGTTCATATAGTCTGGGCTTGAAACATTCCACAGACATGTATGAAATTTATATTTTTCGATAAATTTCGTAAGAGTGTCTCGGTCCATTTTGAGACGTGCAGCCACCTTGCGACGCAAGCTCAGAATGAAATCTGCTGTACAACAAGTCTATACACGATCAAGCACGCATGATACGGGACCGCGCTGACGTACGTCCGCGTTATTCACTGTCTATCTGCACGATGTTCGCGGTGGTGGGGGTACTCGCTGGATGAAAAATCGGTCCGTCAAGTCCAGCAAACAAATAATAATAATTATCGACGTACGTCAAGCATATTCATGGTACTTTTGCATCGTGCATCGTGCATTGCCTTGGCAGGACGTACGGCAAGATGGATCGTGTATACCGCGCTTAACGTTACGGTGACAAACAACGCTCTTTAGGAAACCGCGCCATTTGGTTTACATAGACAACGTTCTAGTAACGTCATTCACTGCTGTATTTCGGCCAATTCACGACGCCATCGCTTCTGGAGGAAGCCAGAGTTTTAGATGCGGTGTTGTTTGTGCAGCTCCACCAGTGTTGCAGTCTCCTGATTTTAGAGATTACATGATTTTAGGGCTTGTCTCCTGGGTTTTTTTTCGTAAATAGAGAAAATCTGTTATGTTATATTGGCAACTATTATTTTAATCACATCGCATCGAACGGAACGTTTTCTTGCCAAGTGAGGTGAGTACGATTATTCATTATACTTACGTTTTTCGTATCTGTGCTGTGGGATTTAGGGTCTGCTGTGTCTTATCTGTCGAGTGGGATTGGAGTTGAGTTGCGAGTACGAATTGAAATTAATAAATAGTAACGGTAATTTGAAACATTGTAATAACATAAAGTAAGTGCTAATTGTTGTGTGTGTGTCGGAACAAGCAAGTTTTGGTTTGGCCTTTTTTGGATGGTATGGTGCAGAAGCAGCAGAAAGCAGAAGGTTTTGGGCGGTTTTTGGTACATAAATAAACAAAACGGCCGGTGCTGAAAAAACTTTTGTTTGCTTATTTGAGGAAAAAACGGTTTTTTCATTTACTATCTCCTGTTTTCTTGCAGTTTGTTTGTAACACTGGAGCTCCACTTAAGGACCCGGCGGACACTTCGGCACGGCACGAGATACCAGCATCTTCGAGCAGTAAGGAAGGATCCCCACAATTCGACGATGTATTATCTTGAAGAACGTGTCCAACTGATCTACGGAAACGTAGACTACAAAAATTCACAATCGTTATTTACTGGTTTAGACCGTTAAAGTCGAACCCTACTAGATTTTTGTTGTTTATATACAATCAGTTTAGATACAACCATTGCACGTTTCAAAAAACAGACGACGCCATCTAGTGTAAATAGTACAATATTACTGGTAAAGTTTTGTATAAGAACAATCGAGCAAACAAAACAATGCATCAAATAAATTTAATAATTTAGAAATAAAACTGGTTTTATATATTATTTTACTAATACAACTTAAGTTTCTATTAGATTTCACGCGGGTTCACATGGCGCGCTATTGGCAGAGATATTTTCGCGGCACGCATAAATAAGATCTCTGTGCAGGGTACATCGGTGTAAGTTATAGAAGTGGTATTACTGTTCGCTCTACGGCTGTTTTGATCAGAGATCGGCCTAAGATTGAGTGCGCCCAGAACGTGAAGACCCGGCCTTAAAATTCTTTGGACTTCAGTCAAATTAACAAATCATCATCATCAGCCTATGCTTGTTCACTGTTGGACATAGGCCTCTCCTATAGCACGCCACCGAGCACGGTCCTCGGCTACTCTCATCCAGCTCTTGCCAGCCGCCCTACGAAAATCATCGCTCCACCGAGTCTGAGGACGTCCTACACTACGTTTACCGATCCGCGGTAAACGTAGTAATTAACAAATACTTACACTTTATGGCAGACGAAACATTTAACAAGGCATTACATAAGAATTAACATGTACAAAGGCGAGCATATCTCTGTAAGAGATTTCTTCTAGCAAACCTTGGAGAGTCGGAGAAATATTCAGGCCAGGTTCTCAAATTTACCCATTTTCTTGAAAAAAATGAACATAAACAGAACTTTATTTTTTAGAGCACTTCCCACTAGGACTGATTAAAAAAAAGGTTAAAAAGAAAACAATGCTCTTACGTGTTCATTGCAAACTCATCCTGACTGCGCGGATTTTTGTTCAACTCATCTGCCGGGTATTATGTCTTTTATTTGAATATCCAACATAACATTACACAACATCAACATAAACTCACGCCTGTATCCCGGAGATGTAGGCAGAGTCTGCCACTTGCCGCGATCCTGACAGAGTTCCTTCGCTCTATTTATTAGTCGTTGCATGCACGCTCACCGGTTTCAGGTACTTTTTATCTTGCCCTGTGCTAATACATCCCCTATTTAGTTTCATCATCATCATTCAGCCACAAGAAGTCCAGTGCTGGACATAGGCCTTCTCCATGGATTTCCAAAAAGACCGGTTGGAAGCGGCCTGCATCCAGCGCCTTCCTACTACTTGGATGAGGTCATCTGTCTATCTTGTGGCTGGTCGTCCTACGCTGCGCTTGCCGATATGTGGTCTCCATTCGAGAACTTTTCGGCCCCATCGGCCATCAGTTCTGCGTGCTATGTGCCCCGCCCACTGCCACTTCAACTTACTAATCCGCTGGGCTATGTCGACGACTTTCGTTCGTCTACGGATCTCATCATTTCTGATTCGATCTCGTAGAGAAATTCCGAGCATAGCCCTTTCCATAGCTCGTTGCGTGACCTTGAGCCTTCTCATGAGGCCCATAGTGAGAGACCACGTTTCAGTGCCATAAGTCATCACTGGTAACAAACTCTAGTTGTATAATTTTGTCTTGAGCGATTGAGGTATATTAGACGAAAAGACTTTTATAAGTTTCCCGATTGCTGCCCAGCCAAGTTGGATTCGACGATTGACCTTTTTAGTTTATAGTATTTGATTATCCGTGTTGGTTTAAAAGTTCTACATATTATTTTATGTGTCGCACACTCGCGCCGAGTTTTTGCATGATTTATATTAATTTGATTTTATTTATCTTTTTTTTTCAAACTACCAGGTCAGGTCATTCTATTATTTACAATTTCTAAAATTGTGCTTCATAACTAAGATTTGTTAAAAAAATATTAGTCTGTAGTTGGCCTACGTTTGGTCTACATTAACTGCCTGTTTTATAATGTTGTGTGCTGTGTGCTTGATAAAAAAAAAACACAACCTCACCTGCTGCAGGATGCGACGTATAGCCTCTCTCGGCGCGTCGTCATAGTTCCGCGGGTCCACTGACAGAAGCTTCATGGCGATGGTCTTCCCGCTGGGACAGCGCGCGTAAACGTCTGTGAACGTGCCGCCGCGGTCGATCGCGAATTGGAACCCTCGGGCGCTCATGATTGGGGCGAGTTTCGACTGTGGGATGAGAATAAGTTAAAATGGCTTATCGTCAGTGAAGTTCTAACAGCGTAAGTAATTTTTGTCCAGTGGACAAACAAATGCTGAAAAAGATGGATAGGATCCTTTCCACAATAAGAATAATCTATTAAATCAGGTTGCATGCACAAAATAAAGTTTACATAATAAAAGATGTACCTACAGAGGTACCATGATTGCAATATTTTGGCTAGAGATGACAGTGGTCCCCACACTAGGCCTAGCTTAATAGTAACACAATGTTCCTTTCGATTCTCTCACAATTTTAGTGGAGGATTCTAGATTTTTGAATACTTGTTAAGCATCGTAATTTCAGAATAAAAATGAATAAATTGAGAAATGGAAATATGACCTGAAAATACTGTGAGAAAATAAATATTTTTGAGATATATATGGAATACTAAGTTTTCATACATTCTTTCATGGTCCATTTTAATTTTAGCCTGGCTAAGATAAAATTATGATTAGTCTCTCTACAATAAAATCCCTGATGATCTAATAAGCTTGCCAGAAATACGGTTAAAAAAATAAGCGTGAAGCACACTTTGTGCCAAAAAAGCTACTACTAAAGCTACTGTATCTTTTCTTTTGTCATTGCTGTTTCTGTAACATTTTTTT
Organism: Yponomeuta malinellus; assembly: GCA_947308005.1. Taxonomy (NCBI): domain Eukaryota; kingdom Metazoa; phylum Arthropoda; class Insecta; order Lepidoptera; family Yponomeutidae; genus Yponomeuta; species Yponomeuta malinellus. The sequence goes on from OX371017.1 coordinate 10,912,503, forward strand.
CCGGTATACAATAAAGAATATTCTTATCTTATCTTATCTTATAACATTAAAGACTATTTAGATGACAATGATGCCTGGAATTAAAGCCAGTTCAATGCATGAGTTCCAGGTTTTAGAATATTTATATAAACTCTGTTAATTAAGGACTTCAAAAGACTAAGTTTGGGGTTTTTTGTCCATTTCTTCTCCAAATTGATCTAGATTTTGAAATGGACACCTAGTTTAACTTGTAACATTCATTAGGTCGCAGTTCCTGTGCTACTTTGAATAAAACATTTGATTTGATTTTGATATCCACAGTGTCTCAGGTGCATATAATAACATGATAAACACTAATGTGGATAGGATTTAACACTAGTCATTGTAAAAAGTCCAGCAAAGAAAGGTGTAAATTTTATTTTAGCAGTTGTAAAATTAGGTACTAATTTCCCTCACAATGTTTGATGACTATCTGGATATAGCTTAAAAATATTCTGAATACTACTTAAAGTAAGACAAAAGACTACCTCGCTATGCAATTTCAATATTTGATGTACAGCATATTTTATGACTACACAGAACTTTATCTCTAGACATAGTATTTACCTACCTACTCCCATATATTGACATACCTACTGAAGATAGCTGATGAATTTAGTACTGTTTAGTGAAGGAACTTATTTGTTTTTCATCTTGATAAGAATCTTGTAAGACTGAAGATTTGTTACATTCTAGTTTTCTATGATGAGGTAATCCTTCCCAAAATAAATAATACCAAACCAAAATAGACAAATGCTCACCAAGTTTTGTATACAAGTCCCCATGGAATATCTTGGTAACCTTAATATATAATAAGAGAGATTGTTGGGCATATTCAGAGAGATTGTTGGGCATATTCAGCATGTGTGCACACTTCTGTAGCAGTTTCAAGAACTGAAGTGTGAAAACACCTCAGCTACTCAGATTTCTTCACAATGTTTTCCTTCACAGTTAGTGAGTGGTATTGCAACTAAAAAGTCACAAATGTAAGTACCTAACTAAGAAAATAAGACCTAACTAACCCCACAACTTGTAGTGTAGCCAATACAGCAGCTATAGAAGCAAGTAGAAAATGTGCACTACAAAATATAATGAATGATCTAATAAAGTGCCAAGATTTGTTAACAATAGTGGGAAGACATAGATCTACTCTTCTGTAAATTGCTTGTCTACCAGTGTGCTTAATCATAAAATACATAACAAACTGATAATAGCTTTACTATGAAGAATCATTCATTAGGTAATTTATAACAAATGTAACATGTTCTTTTTTGTATATTTTGCAACACAAATACCCGCTATTAGAACATAATTGATTATTTTTAGAGTACAAAAAAAAAGTTTCGTACGCACCCTGATAATTTCTTCGTGATAAAACTATTTTAACACAGAAACTAAACTTTTATTCGCAAAAAACTTGGAAACTCGAACTCGAGCGCGGTCGGGCCAATTTGCAAATGAAACAGACAGAACAAAAACATCTTATCTTATCATCAGTGTTTTTGACAACAGGATAGCTTGATTCGTTTACGTACAAGAAAAAAAGAGACGCATGCCAAATTATCAAGGCCCGTTCAAAAATAAAATACGTCTTCTACAAAAGTCAAAAGCCGCGTTTGGGGTTTCTGAACGCAACAAAACATAACCTCAAAACACGTCGATTGGAAAGTCGATGTTTATTTCTTATTTTTATAAAAAAAGGTTTGTTTCACTCGGTGCTTACTTGAAAAGAATGGGGAAGAGAAACCGCAACGTCAACAAGTTCGCTCAGCGGAAGAGAGACCGAAAAGAAGCGGTAAAACAGTATTTTTCGAACCTTAAAAAAGAAGTCAATTTTTAAACCACATTTTACTCAACATTTGTCTATTATTTCAGGAGAGAAATCCCCAGGAAAAGGCTTCAGGTGACACGAGAAAACACTATGAAGACATCGTTAAGGAAAACGCGTCATTTGAACAGTATTACAAGGTAATGTTGGTTCCGTCGTGCGTCGGTTCCGTCATCAGTGTCGTGCGAAATCAAAAAAAAACCGGACAAGTGCGAGTCGGACTCGCCAACCAAGGTTTCCGTACAAATTTGTAGGTACCTAGGTACTTAGATATTATAAAAAGTTCAGAAATCGAATCACGCAGCTTTTTGTGAGTTTTTTCCGAACTTCAAATACAATTTTCTATGATTTAATTACAAATGTATAGTTTTCAGATTTTTCCTGTACTTAGAATATAAGGCGATATAACTAGCCAAATTTCATAGTTCTGGGTCAACGGCAAGTACCTTATAAGATTCCCTTCCCTTTTTTGCGGCATAAACGGCTGTATCTTTTTTTACGTTAACTTAGAAGTTTGATTTTTTTACAGCTCCAAGAGACTACACACCTGAATATACGGTTTTAATTCCAAATCGATACCTCTGTGCGTTCCCGAGATAAAGGGTCTTGACGGACAGACAGACGGACAGACAACAAAGTGATCCTAAATGGGTTCCGTTTTATCCTTTTGAGGTGCGAAACTCTAAAAATCTGTTATCTGTGATCAAAACTAGAATCAACACTTTTTGGGTTTTTTTTTCTCGACTGGTTAACCTAACCTGTTTACAAAAAAGATGATAATTAGCATCGAACCTCCTTTCACAGGGCCAAAAAATCGTCACGGAAGATGAATGGCCAGTCTTCATGCAGGCTCTCAGAGAGAACTTGCCGACAGCATTCCGTATCACTGGATCAAAAGTTGAAGCTGCTGCTCTCATGAAGATAGTGAAAAGTGAATACTTTAATGAGATATTGAATATGAAACTGAAGGTTGAAGGTTCAAACGCTGAGGAGGAGATTAAGCCTATCAATTTGCCATGGTAAGTTGAAAAAATGTTGTGCCAAAATATTTTTAAATTTCGTTGCAGAGGCCATGTTAATATAATAATGATTTTTATTGCAACTAATCTTCATAAAGCCTGTTGAAATTCAAATCTATTCACATGACACAAAAGTGCTCTATACAAATTGGGCGCAATCTGTCATGTGAAGTTGCTAGTGATGCCCTAAAATATGTAAAGCACCTCCAGTATGTTTTTTTTAGTTGATAAAGTTGACGGTAAAAAAATTAACAAATAAATCAAATTAATTTAATCTTGGAAACATCCCACAGACAACATGTCACAGGATTTCCTAGTTTGGACAAGTGATTGTGTTGCGCAAAATGTTATTATTATCCCATTAATATGAGGGATCCAAAATGAGGCAGCTGCATTGTTGGATGTGAAGCCTGAATGCGACGCCACTCATCAAATCTGATAAAAGTCGACGACTGATGGCAGATACAAAACAGAAAGAAAAAAGTTGTAGTGTAATACGATTTACAATTTTTTGAGACCTACTGATCCAACGGGATCCGAAAAAAATTTTTTTTTGGGTGTTTCTTTATTTCTTTTGTATTTATTTATTTAGGTTCACATAATATAGGTACGTTTGTCTCGAGGTCTGTGTCTTCATATCTTAAACTACTCTTATTACATTACCCAATACTAACATATCAATACTAAGGCCGACTGATGTTACTCCAATCAAAATTTTGATTGTTTTATTAACATGACTACAACAGACTAACTTGTATGTTGCGATACACATTTAACATAAACTAATGGTAGGAATAGTTCTAACATGGCTTGTGTTTTACCCAGCCCACTGTCTAAAGTATTTACATTGCCTCATTGTAATTGTGTAAATAATTATTTATAAAAACACAATTCTTCTAAAACACTTCAAATGCAGTTTGGATAGTCTTTCTTGCTGAATTTTAATTACAGTATTTTAAGAAATGAGGTTTTTTATATAAATAAGACTGCGTTTATTAGACAGTTGGCTGTCCAAAAAACAAGCCATGTTGATAGTGCAATTCCCTTGTTAAATCTGTATCGCAACTTACTACAGTTGGTCCAACCGTTTATTGAACTTTTGACAGCTTGATTTAGTGACGTTGTACGAAGATACCGATTCGATTATTTATCATAATCGATTTTTATTATATTGCAGTTTTAGTCGATTGATATTATATTTTTAAATTATTTATAGTTTGTGAGATAAACTAAAAACTACTGAATGTTTCATATTTTAGTGTTACTATATTTTATTTTAACCTAGTTTCTTATAAAATTGATCTTTGTATTAAGGTAGGTTAATAATTTTACAGCTTGACTGGTCAACTTGATCGATCAACTTGAATAGTCTTTGCTACATAATATACTCGTTATAATATTGTTACAAAACACGGCAATCACTATTGTTGAAAAAAAAAGGTGTCCATGAAGTGTAGCAATTTTTGCCTATGGTTTCCTGTCATATAAATAAAGAACTTCATGGGTGTGTATCTGTGAAAAGTTAAACGGTTGGATAAATATTATATAGGTCTACTGTACCTAGTCATGTTAAAAAAAAAACAAATTTGGCTTGGGTTGGAGTGACATATATTAATAGACTTTAATTTCTGATATTATTATTATTATTATTAATTCTTTATTGCACAAAGACAGTGTACAAAAGGTGGACTTAATGCTAATGGCATTTTCTACCAGTCAACCTGCACGAGGTACAGGAGAGGCAAAAATATTCGGATGAACATTCTTATAATTGGCTCTTTCTTGCCTAAATGTCACGTATTGGCGAAATTGTACTGGATAATCAGTGCAGTGAGTCGATAAAGCAGAATTGAATTGATAAATTTTGACTTTACCAAATGAAGTAACATAAGTGCTGTCCCACTTTAGGGCACAGGCCTTCTCTCAGGGAGAGAGTATGGGCTCAATCACCCACGCGTGCCCACCGCGGATTGGCGATTTCAAGCGCTGAGGTATGTCAATAGCTCAGACACTCAGGTTTCCTCACGATGTTTTCCCTCAGCAGCTCTTTTCTCTACACAATTTTGCTCCAGGTACCCGGGCGGCCTCGCATGGCAGCTCCGTCTCTCGCGCACGGACATTCGTCGCAACGAGGCGCTGTACAAGCTCCATAACTTCCTTGTGGCTGAGACTGCAGCAGGGGGGGTTTCACGCCAGGAGGCCGTGTCCATGATACCGCCGGTGCTTTTGGACGTGCAGCCGCACCACAAGGTACCACAGTTCCTCGGTACCAAGGTAAAATGACAGGTTTTTAGGAAAAACAGCCGTTTTTGAAATGTGATATTCTAATAAGTTCTTGTCCCTCTGCGATAGGTTCCAAAAATTTCTGTCTGAAGCGGCGGTAGCCCAGTGGGTATAACATTGGACTCTGAAGCGGGAGACCCAGGTTCGATTCGGGCATGTACCTATGACTTTTCTTCCTAAGTTATGTCAAATGGACATCCCTTGAGGCCTATGTCCAGGTGTCGAGAGTTAGATTAAGTTGAGGTGCCCTTAAAATTTTGCTAATTCGTTGTCACCATGTAGTATTGGGTCAATGTAATAGAGGTTTAAAATAAATTAGATTAGATTAGATCCGCCTGCCAAGCGTGGCGATTATGGACAAAACCCCTGATGGTTAGGGATGATGATGATGATGAGATTAGATTATGACGAGCGGTGGTAGCCTAATGGGTAGAGCACTGGACTGAGAAGCGAGAGACCCAGGTTCGATTCCCAGTACGGGCATGTACCTATGACTTTATTTTCTAAGTTACGTACATTTGTGAAGTTATAGTAGCAATACCACTCGCTAACTGTGAAGGAAAACATCGTGAGGAGACCTGGGTGTCTGAGCTATTCACATACCTCAGCGCTCGAAATCACCAATCCGCGGTGGGCACGCGTGGTGATTGAGCCCATACTCTCTCTCTGAGAGAAGGCCTGTGCTCTACAGTGGGGCGTATATAGGCTGCTTATGTCTGTCTGAAACGTTTTTGCAAAAACGGATTATAAACGACATGTATTTGTGACAGAATCCATGAAGATTTAGTCCGGGCGCAATGTCTTCGATCATATCTTATTAGTTGTCAGTGGTCCGACAATGGCATCGTGTAATGCACAATAGTAGTTTATGTGACTGTCACATAATGAGGGTTATTAAAACACGAGCGAGATTTTAAAAAACGAGCCTTGGCGAGTTTTTTAATAGCATTCGCGAGTGTTTTAATACCAAGTTATGTGCAGTCTCATACACTACTTTATCTACACTCATAATGAAATTTTTGAAACAAAACGGCGCAATTTCGACAAAAGTATCTTGACATTCAATCGTCTGCACTCAGTTTTGCGCGCGCAATTTTAGGTATTTTTAGTTGCACTTTTGGTACCACGAAAATGAAATTAGGTTTTTTATAGTCAACTTTTGACATTAAAAAAAAAACTTAAGTTTTGTTCCGTGATCACAGCAACACTTTAAAAAAAAACATAAAGTGAAAAATCTGACCTTTAATGTAACTTTATATTACACTTCTTTTTTTTAATTTTCTTTAAAGTTATGTATTGTTTAAAGCCTGTCAATATGTGTTTACCTTTGAATTCTTAATTTGAAGATTATGATATGAGTGTAGATAAATGTATATTGTCTTTCCACAGGTATTGGACATGTGTGCCGCGCCCGGCTCGAAAACAGCGCAGCTCATTGAGTTCCTACACGCCGACGAAGGGAAAATGCCAACAGGTAAATGGTGAAAGTGAAATTATCTTTAAGTTTCATGTTAGGGCAAGATAAAAAGTACCCGAAACCGGCGTGCGTGCATGCAACGACTAATGTATGTTGAGAAAGCGAAAGTGACCTGTCAGGATCGTGGCAGGTGGCAATCCCTGGTCTCTGCCTACCCCTCTGGTATACAAGCGTGAGTTCATGTATTTATGCATGTTTCATGTTATAATACTTTATTTATATTGTAAAAATTAATAAAATTAAGCATAACATGAAACTTCTTAAAAACAAAAACAAAATTTTGTGATAGGCCTCATGCTTACCCCCTAAATTCGTAAGGAAATATGCTCCACTGTTGACGCGTATTTTAGCGAAGCCTTTGATGTAAAATAGTTACTCTCTCTCTTCTCTCTCTCTCTCTCTCTGCGAGAAGGCCTGTGCCCTGCAGTGGGATGTTTATAGGCTGAATAAGATAAAGAGATGTAAAATAGTTACAGCGTCTGACCGCAAAAACAGCTTAAACTTCGATTACATTTGATTTGTTGATGTCCCCTTAAATGTTAGGCTAGCTTAGTTCGTGTGGTTTTTTAATCGTTTACTAACCCTAATTCAATGGTCAAATGAATCCAAAATCCTGACTTCATTGAGTTGTATGGTTTTATAAAAATTCTTATCCCTAAAATTTACTTTATTCAGATACTCAAATTCACATGTGGCAATGTTGTGTGTGCATGCTTTAGACCACAACTTAGTACTCATGTCATTTTATTATTTTTATATCGTGTAATGGTTGTGATCTGTTTTGTACACCAAATAAAATAAAATAAAATAAAAGCACCCGTATTCCGCTCAGCCTAACCCCCACACTCCACCGCCAGGCTTCGTGATAGCCAACGACTTGGAGAACTTGTCTGGTTACACAATGTTGGTTATACAAAAAGAGTCTATACTCCACTCACCTTAACCCTCAAATTCCCTCGCCAGGTTTCGTTATAGCCAACGTTACAGGTGGTCAAACGAAAAGCGTCTTTACTTTTATCACCTTAACGCTTACATTCCCTCGCCAGGCTTCGTTATAGCCAACGACGTGGACAACTCTCGTTGCTACATGCTGGTGCACCAGGCTAAGCGGCTCAACTCGCCATGCATCCTCATCACCAACCACGACTCCGCCGTACTGCCGAGTCTGCAAGTCTCCGATGAGCAGGTAAGGAAATAGGATATTGGAGCGAGACAGGGCTGTCTTCCTTCTCTTCCATTGAAATATACGGCTATATCTTAAATGCACAATCTCCTGTAACAAATGCCCTGGGGCATTGTCCTAAAAAAATAAGTTTTTTTTTTTTTTTGGGCTGAATGTTTCTGATTTATAATTAATTTTTAAAGCAAATAAAGGAACCCGAGTACGAAACCGGAATTGCGTCATGCACGGAAGTACGTCATCAACTGAGATCGTTCGAGCTGCCACTCTCTAATGATAGCTTGACTCGATACAATAAGCGAAACTAAAAAGACTCCTAATCTGTGCTAACGTAAAATATAACGTAGAAATTAAACTTTATGAATAAGTGACATTTCCCATTTCATGAATTGTAGTTTAATTTTTTTTTTAATTAATCTTAATCTTAAATTAAATATCTATAAAGTAAATTGTACATATGTATATAATTTTAACGTTCTAATTTTTATAATTTTTAAATGTGATAATGTATAATGTAAATAATGTTTAATGCAATTAATTACGCAATAGTTTTAACTGTAATGTAATTACTTTTCTTGCAATAATAAATAAATAAATAAATAAATAGCTATCAAAAACATAACTTGTAAAAAAAAACAAGTCTCGCAACTCAGTTCTTCTACCGTAAAAAGTTGTAAGATCCAGGTAATACCGAATCGGTTAATTTATTCAGTCCCCACTTAAGGGTCCTTCTGTCTTAAGTTATTACGTAATTAGCTAACTTGACAACATGAACATGAACATTTACATACAGGCACATACATTGCTTCTGGCCCCACACTAGAATACCCTGTGTCGTGGGAACCAGAAACAACGACATCACAAACATCTTATAGTGACCATATCAACCTTCTTTTTGTGTTCTGTGATATCAATATTAAAAATATTTGTCTTAAATAAAATCGCCATGGGTTTGAACCCGGTGCATGTACGAATGACCATGTTTTCTAAGTTACGTACATTTGTGAAGTTATAGTGGCAATACCACTCGCTAACTGTGAAGGAAAATATCGTGAGAAAACCTGTCCGAGGTGTTCACATACCTCAGCGCTTGAAATTGTCAATCCGCGGTGGGCACGCGTGCTGATTAAGCCCATACTCTCTCTCTGAGAGATGGCACGTGCCCAACAGTGGAACAAGAGTATAAAGGCTGCTTTATTACATCAACTTTGCAGTAAAGACTGTTAGTTGAAACATTTTAACTCTGACATTGAATGACTCCTGCCTCATCAAAAAACAAGTTAAAACAAAGTAAGGCTTACCTAGGTTATGATATCATCATCATCAGCCATTTGACGCCCACTGCAGGACATAGGCCTCCCTTATGGTTTTGCTAACCATGAAGGGTTTTGCCATAATCGCCACGCTCGGCAGGCGGGTTGGCGATCGCACTATGCGGTCAGAATCTCAGGAAGACGCTGCTGCCCGTCTCCTGGTGTATTTCCTTATTCGCCTTCTACGACATCCACGGGAGGAAATGGAGTGGATGATATAAAATAAGGCAAAGGTTCAGCTGGTGCTGAAAACCATCTCCACATGAAGTTGAAAAGTGCTTATTCCCCCAGGAACCTGGCGCCACGAAGCCGCTGAAATTCGACCGCATCCTGTGCGACGTCCCCTGTTCCGGCGACGGCACTCTGCGCAAGAACGCTGATATCTGGATGAAGTGGTCCAACGGGAACGGGAACAACCTTCACGGGTAACAAGTTAACCTTCACTTACCCCCGGTTTCTCGTACACTAAGGGCGGATTGCGCCACGTCAGTGGATAAGTAAGTAGACAAAAACGAGTCCAGGGATAAACTAATAAATAGGTGATTGTAGGTGATAGGTGAAATACGCTTGTCAGTCGAACAATTTTATCTATGGGTAGCTCTGCAAATGTCATTATGCAAGACGTTTTTGGACTTATTCTCTGGATAGAGCTTAAATTCAAATTCAAAATTCAAAAATGTCTCTGGAAATCTATGGAGAAGGCCTATGTCCAGCAGTTGACGTCTAGTCCTGGGGTGCCAGTCGCTAAACTGCATAGTCGTTCAACAGAGCCATATTAGTACGATAGCGGTGGTAGCCTAGTGGGTAATACATTGGACTCGGAAGCGAGAGACCCAAGTTCGATTTCCAGTGCGGGCATGTACGTATGACTTTGTTTTCTAAGGTATGTACATTTGTGAAGTTATAGTAGCAATACCACTCGCTAACGGTGAAGGAAAATATCGTGAGGAAACCTGAGTGTCTGAGCTATTCACATGCCTCAGCGCTTGAAATCGCCAATCCGCCGTGGGCACGCGTGGCGATTAAGCCCATACTCTCTGCCTGAGAGAAGGCCTTGTGCCCTACAGTGGGACGTATAGGCTGCTTATGTAATCAAAGTATTGAGTAACGGTTATTTCACTGTCCCTATTGGTAGTCTAGTAACCAATCGCATTCCAATGGTATAACCCGTGCAACTTAACTCGGCGCCTCGCGGGATTCGATCTTCTTCGCGAGCGATGCCTATTTATTGGTGCGGGTTATGCCATTGAACAGAGGCAAATAACTGCTATTGTCGCTCCATTCTATTGAAAAACGAGCTGTGTTTTTCCTTGTTAACTGTTTTAGCCCTCGTAGCATTACTCCCGCACAACATCTTAGGGGAAGGCAGTTGCTGAAAACCAGCGCTGCCCGGGACTGACCCGCGCCAGCACCAGCTGAGCCAATACCTTTTGCTCTATCATTGTATTATCATAACCTAGTTTTAAGTCTCGTTTTGTTTTAAGTTGTATTTCGATGACGCAATATATACTTTATAACTTATCGTATCGTATTGTACTCTAGGGCCTGTTCGCAACGAGGCATTTTGAACCTACTTCCTCTCCCGACAGCATCCAGTACCGTATCCTGAGGCGCGGCCTAGAACTACTGGCGGTTGGCGGGCGGCTCGTCTACTCGACTTGCTCGTTCAATCCGATCGAGAACGAAGCGGTGCTGCATAGAGTACTGGCGGAGGCTGAGGGGGCCGTCCGGTTGGTTCCTGTGGAGGACAAACTACCTGGCGCCGTTTTTGCTAAAGGTAAACAACCAGTCAATCATTCACTCAGTCAGAGAGTCAGTCACTCAGTCAGTTAATCAATCGATCAGCTCATACTCGTCCAGTGCTGGACATAGGCCTCCCTCGAGGCACGCCGATCTTTTCTTTCCTCGGCCACCCTCATCCAGCCGTCTGCCTCAGACCGTCGGGCCAGCGAGCTGGTGGGCGTCCCACGCTGCGTTTGCCGGCCCGTGGTCTCCACTCGAGAACCTGAAGGGTATACATATTATAGCCTGTCGTTTATCTGAAAGAAGGTGGCTCTTTCTCTATCTCCTTCTCTCTATGTCTCTCCCCTTCCTCTCTACCTCTTTCTGCCACTGTAGAGAGTTAACCTTGTCTACTCGACTTGCTTGCTCAATCCGATTGAGAACGAAGAGGTGCTGCATAGAGTATTGGCGGAGGCTTAGGGGACCGGTTGGTTCCTGTGGCTGACAAACTGCTTGGCGGCTTCTTTGCTAAGGGTAAACAGATTATAGCCTACTGTCTGTCAGTCTGGAGGAAGGTGGCCCTTTATCTCTGCAGCTCTCTCCCTTGGGACGGAGGCTTGAAAACAAACGCGTAAGGCCCCAATATTACGTGTTTGTTTGCAAACAGGTGACATAATGGCAGAGGTAATCATAAAACATCATGGCTGATAGCGTTTTCATCTGTTCGTGAAAAGTTGAATTTAAAATTGACGTTTGGTATTTGTTGCTGTCTGATAGCACAATTATTAACAACTAAAGATTGTAAGGAGGCTATTGGTTGGTGGTATTTAATGAGACGCGTGCGTACAGTTTGATGTCGTATATTGGACTCTCCATATAAGGTTATAAGACACATCGCAAGCTCATCCTGACTGCGCAAATTCTTTTTTAAGCTATCTGCCGAGCATTGTACTAGTACTAGTGCCAATGTTTGTTAAGCTAGCGACTAACAAAAGAACCCAATCCACGGAAAAACCTTGTCGGTTTCGGAGGATGGGAGGTTTATGTTGTGTGTATTTTTTTTTATGATCTTAAATGAACACTTAAAAAAGAAGTACTAAAGTTGTAAGAACATAATAAGGTTATAAGATCCTTAGTTATAAGAATTTTTATGTACACGTATGTTTCACAAATAAATTAATTTGTATTTGTAAGGATTTTATGTGGTTATCCTAAATGAGGTACAAAGTGTCACTTCAATAAAGACCTATTTAAAAAAACCGGCCAAGTGCGAGTCGGACTCGCGCACGAAGGGTTCCGTACCATTATCTATACATAATTAGACAAAGATCGAGACAAGATAGATTAGGTACATTGAGAACAGCGCCATCTATAGAAACCAACAAGAAGCGTTTAAAATTTGACATTTAACGAGATGACATCGGCGCTGTGAAGGCTACAGAGATGGCCGCTAGATGGAGAGCGCTGTCATTAGACAACGTTTGTTGTATGGGAGACCCCCTTAAATATTTATTTTATTCTGTTTTTAGTATTTGTTGTTATAGCGGCAACAGAAGCGGTTCATATGGAGATACAGCCTGATGGCAGACAGTCAGACAGACAGACAGACGGACAGTTGAGTCTTAGTAATGAGTCCCTTACCCTTTGTTTATGGAACCCTAAAAATGGTCCAATAGAGTATTGATGAATACCCTATTCCACCAGGTATGCCCCACTGGCGGCCCGCGTCCAAGGACATGGTGTTCTACGACAAATACGAAGACGTCCCCGAGAAGTGGCAGACCGTGCTCAGACCGCAGATGTTCCCGCCCAAACCCGAAGAGGCGAGCAAATTCAACCTGGACCGATGGTGAGACACACCCTCTTTTCAACTTTGGGAACACAGGATCACGAAAGTAATGGAACCTTTGAAAAACATTTGCTGTTAGAAAGGTCCACATGCCCAGTATAAAACTGTTGAGTCTAAAATTAAATTCTTTTTTTCTGAGTGAAACATGGAAATTTGTCACAATCTGTGTTGTTCGGACAGATCTTTTTGGCGGTAACGTGAACATGGTCGCAGATCGTTTGCACATCGCTTCCTGTCTTTACAGTGTATGTATGAGTATATCACTACTTTAGTAATTGACTAATAGTAACTTACTACGCATCACACTAGGTCAATTACTCACACATACACTGTCAAGACAGCAAGCAATGTGCAAAGGATCTGTAATTATGTTCACGTTACCGCCAAAAAGATTTGTGCGGACTATACAATTCTCAAAAACCACCTCAACCGCCAACAGCATAAGGATCTACCCGCACCACCAAGATACCGGCGGCTTCTTCGTCGCAATCGTCGAGAAAACCGTCCCCCTACCGTGGGAGAAGGATGCGAAACCAGAACCCACAGAGGCACAAAAAGAAGAAAAGAAAGAACCACCCAAGAAGAGAAGAAGAATGGGCGGATACAAAGAAGATCCGTTCGTGTTCTTCTCAGGAGAGTCCGAGGACGTTTTCCCGTCAATAAAGGAGTTTTACAACCTACAAAACGACTTCGATCCGACCTGCCTTCTCACCCGCTGTCACGTGGGCAAAAAGAAGAATATTTACTTGGTCTCGTCCCAAGTAAAAGATGTGGTTCAAAGGAACGAATCCAGTATCAAGATTATCAACACGGGCGTCAAGACGTTCGTGCGGTGCGATAATAAGAACATGACGTGTGCGTTCAGGTAAGTTATTTTTGAAATGTTGTCGACCCTTCACCCGACCCGACCCGAGCCCAAAAGGAGGGTAATGTTTTTGTCTTGTATGTAAGTTTGTACGAGTTTTTTGTTCCCTCATTATTCCTTAGCCAAAGGTTATATTTTGACGAATAAAATCTCAATCGATAAGTTGTATATTAAATCAATATAAATCTAAAGAAAACACCAAAAGTTTATAAAATGTACGATCTATTTTGCAAGAAGTTCCCTTCAAAATTACTAGATGGCGCTACTTCTATTTCTTGCTATAAAAACAATTACTGAAAAAAATATAAGAAAAAATACCACTGCTGAGCATAAACTTCTAAGCAGGTGAGACCCAAATTCTCTGACTCACTATGAAGGTACCTAGGTTGGTCCCGTCTGCTTAGTAATGCTCAACAGTCGGGTTTTTTTGTTATCGTTTTATTTCAGTGTTCGATTCTTCTAATTTGAAATAAAACATCAAAAACCAGATTTTTAAACTGAATTCTACATTCGTCTTATATTGTTTGTTAGGCCAGTTTCTCAGTCTTTTCATCCACCTTTCAGGCTATCCCAAGAAGGGCTAGCCAGCGTTGCGCCGTTCATCGGTCCGGCGCGGCGCGTGCGCATCCTGAAGGAAGATCTCGTGCTAGTCCTGCAGAATGACAACCCGAGTAACCCCCCTGACGTATCCAAGTTCAGCGAGCACACGCAGGCGCTGGTCAAGGATTTTGGTGAGAATTGACAGAAAATTACAATCTTATTTGTAGAGTCGACAGAGTCAAGTACACAACACAAATTTTTGAGGAAGTGAAATAAAGTTATTATAAAATTACTCTGTAACATTTGTAGTGTGTTTTGAGTTCTTTTAATTTTTTTATCATATAACAGTCATGAAACAATTATGTGGACATACATGTTTTATCACAAAAGTTAAGGAAACTGCTACCATAATGACTTATGTGGTGTAGGTCTGCCGACCCTAGATTTATAAAAAGGCGATTCGACCCCCACAGACTATTTAAAATGCATTTGAGGAGTGTTATAGAGGAATCGTGTTATAAGGGTAAGACCTTACCCATTCACATTCCAGCCACTGGAAGCTGCATCCTGGAATACAAGGACCAGACGACAGAACTTCAGCTGACTCTGGTAGGCTGGCGTGGTGTCCACTCACTGCGGGCCTATACCGCTACTCCGGACACTGTTCATTACCTGCGACTGCTGGGCGCTGACTTCAGCAAATATGGTACGTACTGACTTAGTCACAGAGTGGATTGTTTTCTTCTCTGAGTATCTGGCTGGTAACAATTTTAACGTGTCAGGCTAACTGGTTTACATTTACTACGGGGCTCCACTGTTACTCACACTACTGGGCGCTAACGACATCATACCATCTTTAGCTAACTAGTTTTAGGCTCCTGTGTGCTCTTACTACATGGTCTAGGTGGTTTTTAAGGCTTCTCTAGACACTGCGACTGCTGGGCGTTGAATTCAGCAAATCTGGTACGTACTAACTTAGTCACGGAGTGGAATCTTCCTTTTCTGGGTATCTGGCTGGAAACAAATTTTATGTCTAGCTAACTGGTTTTGAGCTGGCGGTGTACTTTCCCTTTGGAACACAGTGCATTATCTGCGACTGTTGGGCGCTGACTTCAGCTATAATGCTCTTGAAAAATTTGAATTGAACGTCCCTGGGTTACTGGTTTTGGGCCAGCAGTGAGCTTTTACTACGGATCTACACCGCTACGCCAGACACTGTGCATTATCTGCGAGGCTGTGACTGCTGGGCGCTGATTTTGCCAAATATGTTACATTCTAGCTTAGTCACAAAATGGAATTTTAGTATGTACCATATTTCGCTTTCCCCCTCCCCTTTTTTTGTTGTTGATTCATAAGCAGCAGTTTAGTCTAGAAATAAGAAATAGGCTTAGAATAGAGGACTTTAACGCACGTAATATTTCTAACTTTAACATAAATTTCACATTTTTTTGTATACCTTGGCTTTGTTTACTTGACACGAGTTCTTGCAAATTTGATAAAAAATCTGAAAAAGTAAAAAAATAAATACACATCAAAACTAAGCAAAGCAGAGACCCTTCCATCCCCCTGTAGTGCTTACGTACCTCTTAACAAGTACTTTCGTCTTTTTCAGACGTGAATAAGTTCAAAAAAGCCTCTGAAGTGACTGAAGGCGAAAAAGCGGATGCCGACGAAGCCATGGAGGTGGCTGACAGCGAAAATGGCGCGAAAACTGACACCCAAGATGGCGTCAAAGATGGCGGACCAAGTTCGTGATCTTATTAGTTAGTGTATTAAAGTATGTATTTATTCAATAAATATTTTACAATGATATGAGATTATTTTATTATCTTTCCTAGGTGCAGGGTTATTTTTTAAATAGTGCAAACTTGAAACGTGTCGCTAAGTGTTTGTGATACCGTTTTTGTTGACGAGTATTCTGAAAGTAACCGTGATTATTTGGATACCTTTTGAGGTTTTTAGAACGACCCTTTGTTTTTACAATTGAAAGTTAATCTTCTCATAAAACTGATAACTAAACCACACGTCTCAAGTCGGTTGGTAATAAAAAAACAACAGTTTTATTTTGTTCCATCGTTTATTTCTTGCAACACTTCGCTTAAAGCGGTAACAATCACTGAAAAGTCATTGGTCATCGAGCGTGTGCCATTTTGGTTTGTGTCATTACACGAGTTTGATTTTGACAAAGTGATAAAACATATTTTACAAACGTTTGTCTCTAACATCGAGCCGAAAAATACTCAATTTAAGGCAAACAATTTTCCAAATTTAGTGTGTTAAAATTAAAGTTAAAGTTAAAACTAGGACGCTAACCTGGTGTTTGAATTGAGTAATTTTTATTTTTAAACAATTTTCTAGACATGGACTGACCGTGAAATTATCAATTCAGAAACCGGTGATTAGATAATTGACACGATGATTAAATTGCCGATATTTTGACACAACAAAATCCAGGATTTTATTCCGATATATGAATGTTTTATTCCACCTTAATATTTTTAAAACTAAGTTATTGTTCGGTTTATTGTTCTTGTAGAATTTCTTAATTTGTTCGTTATTCGGAACAGAACCCCAGATTAAGGGCACCGGCTCAACTTGTCTACATTTGACAAAAAATTCGTAAAAAATATCAAATGTACGCAAGCGTAGCGACTTTACCATGACCAAGGAAATTTTTACGTTCTTAACAACTCTTAGCATAACTAAGCCACATTTTTACCTGTGCGAATACGTCTACGTCAGAATTTTGTCTCAAAATGTCGCCTAATTATTTTTTCTAGCGTCTTTATTTAGACGCTTTAATCAAGTGTTTTAAAATTCTTCAAATAAGTTAACGTAGTTCCAAATTAACAATAATAACGGTAACGAAGCCATGAAACGTTTCAATTCAGTATTGTATCTTATCTAAACAAGGTGTAGTTAGTCATTTTATTATCGTTTGACATATTATTTTGTCCTAAATCGCCTAGCTGCGGCTCTTAAAGACGAGAGAGGTAAAACAAAAATTTATTTCTAAATTTATGATGCTATCACTATGAACTTACTTCGAAACAAAAATATTGAATTGAATTAAAAACCACGACCGGCTTGAGCGTTTTTAGGAAAACGCGAATAAATCGTAGTTAAAAACCTATTTAGAGGCTAAAAATTCCACCCATGCCGGGACTTGCACCCGCGACCTCTGGCTAACCGTGCCAGCGCTCTCCCAACTGAGCTAATGGGCAAGTGCAGGCATCGGCGAAATTTCGAGCCTCTTCAGAACAGCCTCTAAAAAGGTTTTTAAAATTGTCCTCAGCAGGGGTTAGAGCAAAGAAAAGAATAAATCATAGTTAAATTTACTTACTGTGCCGTGGACGGAGAGATTTTTTGTATTTACGTTATAAAATTCAACTGGATTCGTCGACAATGTACATTATTCCTTAAACTATATACAACTTTGTTAAATACTCAGTTTATCGACAACTAATCCCTTCGAAACCCATAACGTAAATAGAAAATCTGCATTTTTTGTGACACCGCAATCAGATTATGAAAATAGATATATGAAATGAAATTACTTATTTCAGACCGAGATCCATAGTTTCATAAAATTACAAAAATAAATGAAATATACAATGCATGTCACAGACGGATTCACAAAGTTCTTATATAATTGTTAGTCAATCAAATCATATATTAAAAGTCGATTATATTGCTCTAGCAGGTGACTCGGCAAGGATGACTTTAATAGAAACACAATAAAAATATAAAATATCTAAATAACTTGCTATTTATCGATTATTCGCCAAAGAGGTCGCGCCGCTCGCGACTAAAAGAAACAAAATTGTTTAACTATGTTAACGTTAGTCTGTCGGACATCTAGGCGATATAGGTCAAGCAAAAATTGTGAAAAAAAAGGTGAGTTAAAATTATTCAGTGCTTACAAATAACAACCAACGTAAGAAGAAGACAAATGTTATCGAGGATGAAGAATGTTCAGTTATGGCTGTGGTCCTTCGTCTTAGATAGACAGATTATACTAGACATCTTACTATGATTGCCCGAATCACGCATAAAACTGTGTTATGCAAAAACTGTTGAATGTGCAAGGGCCATCGATTTTTGTACTATTCCCTCTAGATAGGACATGCGGGCGACATCTTTACAGCTCGGCTACAGGTTGAATACGCGCACTAATCCGTGTGGCGCCGGATTAAGAATAGCGTCACTCCATTTCCTCCAGTGGACATCCACACTGAATGTAGAATGCGACTAAGGAAATACATTACCAGGAGACGGGCAGCAACGTCTTCCTGAGATTCCAACCGATCTGCGATCGCCAACCCGCCTGCCAAGCGTGGCGATTATGGCAAGACCCCTTATGGTTATGAAAACCATGAGGGAGGCCTGTGTCCTGCAGTGGACGTCAAGGGGCTGATGATGATGATGATGCGCACAAATGTAAAGCAATTCAATTCCTATGACATTACAATGCCAGTGGTCTGTCAGTTTTTTATACCGAACCTTGGTGGCAATGGGGAACTTGCGTCAAACTTGGATTGAAGTGGCATTGTTTTTATACCAAAGAAGACGTAGAATAACTCAAGAAGTGTAAAAAATAAAACAATAAAATTTTTTTTCGATGTTTTCGGCGTCCCAAAAATGCGAAAAATCAAGTTACTCCAACAATAAAAAACATATTAGATTTCGCTTTTTCATTAAATTTGAAACGTTTTCTAAAAGGTTGTAGGTGCATAAAACAATTATTTTACGAGAATATTGATAAATGCTTCATACATTATAAGGTGTTACGTGCAAGTTGTGACGTCATAGTTTGGGTCCGTTTTGTATGGCGCGGCGCGTCTTTGTACCACGTGACTAGAATGACTTTTTGACAGGTCACTTTATGAAAATAAGAAAAAATATTAGTCGTAGAGAAAAAAAAAATCACGTTTATTTATCATTTAACATGGCCTCTCCGATTAAATCGAAACATTTTTTTGTGCAAGTTCTCCATTGCAACGGCATCTGGATTGAAGTACAATGAAAAATGAAAACAACTTAAGACTGTCGGTAGTCGAAGACTGTCAATAGCTGAAGACTGTCGACAGCTGAAAACTGTCGACAGCTGACCAAGGTATGGCGGAGCCCTGCGGTGCCTAAAAGGAGAGAATTCCGATGTCCCTTTAAAAGTAAAACTATTTACAAAGTCGAGAAACCGATCGGTGGCCAAAGCTTTACGATTCAGGCATTATAGCTCGACTCACTGCAGTATCACCGAAGCTTAAACCTGGATGGGAATTAAGCAGGTTTCATTCGGCGATAGTAAAGTGTAACTGAATTATCCAACTCTTAATTCTAACAATAACCAACCAAATCACGTAATTAAATAGTTACGCACAGTTGCAAGTCAAAAAATTATTATCTTATGTTATAAGTAGGTAGGTGGACATCTTATGGTATGTGGAACTTGAAAGATACCCTTCTTAGATTATACATAGGAAATTTATACAAAAGGGCAAAGTTAATACCCAAGTGGATTGGACAACTAAAGTATTTACCTTGCGTAGCTCTATGAGGTTCACTGGGGCGCCACCAATAACAAAAAAAAACAATTTTTTTTTCTCTAAAACATTGAGGTTTTTGAAAAGTGTTTTTCAAAGATCTCGTAACTAAATAAAGTCCAAAAAAACTTTTACCACTATTGAGATTTTTTACGATCACATTTTGCAATTTTTTTTTGTGATATACATACATACATACATACATACATACATACATAAATACATACATACATACATACATACATACATACATACATACATAAATTCATGCCTGTATCCGAGAAGGGGAGGCAGAGACAAGGGACTGCCACTTGCTACGATCCTGACAGATCACTCGCTCCCTCAACATTCATTAGTCGTTGCATGCACGCACGCTGGTTTCGGATACTTTTTATCTTGCCCTTTGCTAATACATCCCCTATTTGGTCGAAATATGTCCGCCTGGGTCGTCCCTTATCGGCCCTTCCACCCACATTCGCTCGATATATTTGTTTCGTCAATCTTCCTTCATCCTCTCCACATGTCCAAATCAACGCAACATTCTTTCTCAGTTCTCTAATCAAACTATTGCGTATCCTGTCATTCAAAGTAACACCAGACACACTTCTCGATGACCTCATTTCTACCGCATTAATCCTACTTTCTTGCTTCACTTTCTTTTTTCAAATTCTCTTGTGAAATATCTTACATTTCTTTGTTAGTGTATTGTTTCAGTGAACCTCCTGGAGTCTCTTTAAGTGTAGCTTAATCTAGTAAGTGAAGCTAAATAATCAGAAGTTTATATTATTCTATACAATATTAGGTCAGTCCTTTTCCGTCACTATAATACTTTTTTTTTATATTTCGTAGTATTTTTTTCATACTTCATAGAATTATTAGCTCTTTACTGGAATTAATCGTATAATGTGATTGTGCGTTGTTTTTGTCCAATCCGTAGTTGTTAATCAATTTATGCAACAAAACGTAGGTGTGTGTAGTGTAGGCAGAACAATAGTTGAACATTAACAACACATTAGTACACCAACTAAATATTACAACTCAAATAATATTGCACCCTGTCACGAAGGCCTTACTGTTTAGAATTGAGCAATAGTCAAATGGATCTTTGACGGGCTTAAAACACCTCTTAGCTTCTAACATCTACTGTCATCATCGCTCAGACCTTCTTCGCGACTTCCCAGACAGCTTCACTAATAAAATTCTAAGTAGGTACCTAATTCTATATTGCTTCACAGATTTCTGTTTTTTTTTTGCATTTCAAATGCCCCCTTAAAAGCTTAAAAAGCTCTGCCCCTTTATTACGCGCACCAAATCCTGAGCGATTCCAATCGTGTAACTGTCAAATTAGTATGGAATTTGACAGTTAGACGATTGGAATCGCTGAGGATTTGGTGCGCATAATGAGGCCCCTGGCCGGATAGACGACACCTCGTGGATAACAATGGGTTCCTTCCTACATGTTTTTTGTTATATTTTCGAATGGTTTTATTCTGGCTACTTTTCCGTACGTGTATTTCTACCGGGATATGATATTGTTTTGCAACGCGTTTTCAGTCTTTTTGCAGTTCGCCGCTGTGTACAGGGTTGCATTTATGAACGCACTTCCTAAAACGAGTTTGTGATAATAAACATTTAAAATAAAAATATGTACATAAGTAATTTTTATTAATCAACTTTCATTTTATGCTGTTTTACGGTTTGTCTATATTAGTGGTGCTGTCTCAAATAGCTAATGCTTAAAACCATATAAAATGGACTTTCTTCTATGCAGGACAATTATTTACAAGAGACTGCTACTTTTGTGGAGCGCGTAAAGCGCGAAGATCATAAAATTATATAAATTGTATATTATATTTCGAGAAATGTCAATGGGAGAAAAAACTTATGGAACATATCTTTTTGTTAAATATAAACCCTTATTCACATGTTCCAGGAATTTTCAAGTTCACTGCAACCGATACACAGTTGAAATGCAGAAGATGTTCCGCGTAACGAGTACAAACACAGTTATTGTAAGGAGCTACTTGAAGTTTTGTATTTTAAAGCTTCTTGGGATTCTATAATTATTCAGAAGTAACACAGCCTTGTTGCTTAGTTTACTTAGAAAACAAGCGAAAAGAACAATAAAATTCGCATAACTCGTTTTTTTTTTTTTTCAAAATGAACGCTCTTAGCATAATATGTTAAATAATTATAATTATAACTTTAAAACGGCCTAGTAAAATTGTACATAGACACAATTGTAAAATAAATAGGATCATCAGCACGATTATTAATTGATACGAGCTCGCGATATTCCTGAACCGAAATATCGAAAATGAATATAAATTAATATTCGTGATAAGATTCCCGTTTCTTTACAATTAAAACTATGTAAAAATGTGAACGTTTAAAAAAGTACATTTAAAGGGAACAGAAATTATAGTAAGTATAAGTAACAAGAATTACAGAATTCTTACCGCGATCGCTTTTTTTTTTTTTGCAATTAACATAATTGCTTAAGCTAATTGTTATAGTATATCCACTTAGTTTTTCCTTAAATATATTTTTCTACCAGAATGAAATAAAAAAAATATTAATACTTTTTTTTATTTTTAAACTTTTTTTTATTTCTATGTTTTATTAAGCCTTACTGCCTATGTTTTACTATCTAAACCATCAACTCATTATATCCGCTTTTCCTTTTCCTGTGTTCACAAATTATTCCACGCCCCAATATCACAGTGGGTGATGTGGTTATTTTTTTATTTACGTTTTGTATTTTTTTTTTACAAATTCTATATTTATGTATCCTTATATTTTTATATTTTGTGCTAAGTGACAATATTCCGTAGCACCATTTCGTTCGTCTTTTTCGACTTTTGTTGTGTTTGATTCTTAAGATGTTTGATAAACTATTATCTACGAAATTGATATCATGGAAATAGTTAGGAAAAATTTTTATCGAATATTTAACATTATTTAAAAAATTACATTTTTTGTGTATGTCGCGATGAAATTTTAGTTTATTATTATTTTTGAATATTAATAACATTAATCAGAAGTGTACAGGGTAGTTTTTAAAACACGCTATTTCCGGAACACCTCTATAAGAGTTTGTCGCCTACAGGCAACAACATATTTTGTTCTAGGATTTTTACAAATAAAGTTATGTGAGTTTATTTAATGTATGACACATACATACATACAAACATACATTCATACATATTTATACATACCTACAAACATTTATACCTACATACATAAACTCACGAATTATCCCGAAGAGGTAAACAGAAAGCAGGGTCATATTATTGTGACACGAAATAAATATGGTTGTTCTATTTTTCTGCATAGTAGTGGCACTGACTGATAATACTTAACACGGTAATGTTTGCAATTAAACAGACACATTAGTGTTATACTTTAAGAGAGTATGTCATAAAATTATGTGACTTTAAAAAAATAATCTGAGAAAAGCTCCTAGAACTATATTATTCGACACCCCCCCTCCCCCACCGCACCTCTCCCCTCCCTCAGGTCTAAGTTGATGTATTTTCCTATGTTTATTTAAGTTTAAAAGAGTGGTTTAGATAATTTCGTTCAGAGAATTAGTTGGTCTTCGTTCATGTTTCGTTCGCGAATGACAATGAATTATGAACTGTAGCTAAGGCCTGGGGCACACAGGAAAGACGTGGGACGGGGGCACGGAAAAAACGCCCTCGCCCCGTCTCTTCTGTGCGGACTTCGTCCCGTCCCTTCATTTAGTACATTTTGGTCGGAAGTGAATTGGAAAGACGACTCATCTTTTCCGCGCCCTCGCCCCAAGTTCTTTCTGTTTGTCTCAGGCCTAAGTGGACGGCATGTATGACGGATGGATGTGCGGACGAAACGTTTATTGATAAAATTATGATTACTATCTCAGCTATATTATAAGTATATACATCGCGATTGCATTAATTTGAAAACTCGAATCTTGATTGTTTCGGATTATGTCACTTAACACTCTAATATTATCTTAAAATTTACCTACTTAAAGCATATACAATTTTAATACTTGTGCATAAGACTTGAACCTAAATGTCATTACCCCCGCGGGGTAAAACATCTGTTCTATAGGGCATCGAGGGTGGAAGTGCATATTGTTGTTAGTCTTATTAAGTAACATTTTTGGTATTTGCAGATAAATGAGTTATGTGTAAAGCACAAGAATTAGAGAAGTTACGCACCTTTGAGAAAAGCTCGAGGGAGCGATAGATGTTTGATAGTGTTAGGAAGTACAGATTTATACATATCACCTCGAAGCACTTCGGGGTGACTTCGAATTCGTTCAACGTGCTTTAAGGGGACATTCTAATCATGATTTAGAAACATATGATGCTAGTTTAAAAAAAAAGTGACGTCAAAAGAAATGTTTTTTTGTTTTTGTGTTACCCGATATTACTTCACACCCTTTAACTGGTAGAGCTGGTATAAATTCTTCATTGCTTTTGGACTTTATCTCAAAGTGATAAGATTCAATTTAAGGTGGCAACTATTATGCCACTACCTGCTAAAAAGTTAAGACTTATCTTACGTGGAGCATGCTGTCACGTTTGTACAATTTAACATTTTTAAATATTGTAATAATATGAGTAAACTTTTGATAAATGTGGTCTGAGGATTTAATGCATAATTATTAAACTACGGACACTTTAAATATATTTTTGTTTTCCTATACATAGTTTCCATAATTACTAAATTTGGAATAAAATTTTCTCAATCAAAAACTTAGTACAGGACAAGAATCATATGCCTTGAATGCTCGCAATTTTATTTTCTATCAAAACCTCCTACTACATTTATAAAAATATTACCTACTCATTTTATTACAATTGCCAAACCTGTAAAATCATTGACAATGATTATGATTTATTGACAACGTGAAATAGCATTAAATTATTTAGGTATGGTACAATAAATATTTTTGTACTGATTTAAATTATTTTTAGCGGCATTTAATTGGGTCCTTAAGTGATCTAAAGAAACTATAATGTTAACGAAGGGTAATGCCAATGCTTAGATGAGCGGTATGGTAAAGAATTAGAATGCTGTAGAGAGCGGTATGGTACCGTTTCACATATTAATGACGGGAGTGATCTACGGAGAAAGAAACGTCATATACTGAAAGTCTTTTCTTTCTTTTCATTTTCTTATTTTGAAGATAATTTTACACTATTTAGGGCCGATTCGACCAAACTATTTGTGCTTGGTATAAGTGGTAATCTCGGAATAAATCGAGAAATACTCTGGAGTAAGCCTGTATCACGTTCTATCAACTACTAATCCCGGGATAATTCACACTATTGCAACAAATTATACCGAGATTAAAATTGAGGGAGTAAATTTATTATCAGATTAGTTATTCCTGGTATAAAGCTTAGTTGGTCGAATCGGCCCTTAGACAAGCAAGTGTACTTAGCTTAGCGAAAGTTTTAAAAAGCTTTTTTTTTATATGTTCCTACTAATTGCTTAAATATGCAGTTAATATTTATGCATCGACTATAAAGGCCCAATAAATGACGTCAGAAAAATCTATATTGCTCGTTTCATGAGCCGTTATTATTATCCAAAGATGTGGGTTTTGTTACCCTGGCAAGAGAAAGACCATCTGACGTCCAAAGAAAAGGAATCTGTGTTCCAATATTGATTTTTAGATATATTTAACTAGATAGTAAATAAAAAAAAAAATCTTTGACAGTTACTTTTTGAGCCAACCTTTATAAATATACCTATTGTACATAAACTCACTCCTGATGCATGTAAAATTAATACTAATTAATAGTGAGTTAACCTGTCTTGAAGAGGAGGCCTGTGCCCAGCAGTCTGACACTAAATCGAGCAATTAAAAAAAGACCTGTCTTGAACAACATAGTTGATAAGAGAAAGTTATGATCGATCGGCTGACAAATTTTGTAAGAAAATGACTTGAATACGACTCTAATTTAGTGTAAAAACTAGTAATGGACGGTAAGCTTTCATCGAACTCAGGACGTATTGGTGAGGTACAAAAAAATACTCGTGAAAATACCCTGCCAGCATAACATGTCAGGCGTTTTGTCTGCGCTCGCCGTAAGATAACATTTTCATATGGAGTCAGGTCTTGATATCATCAGACAAAAGCCCAGTCTAGGCCTGCCATGTTAGTCAGCGGCCACACAGAAGGAACGTGGGGCGGGGGCGCGGAAAAGACGCGACGCGTTGCATAGAAATCGCGTCCTCGCTCTATTTCGTCGCGCCCTCGCCCCACGTCCCTTCTGTGTGGCCGCAGGCTAACATGGCAGGCCTAGACTGGTCTTTTGTCTGAGGATATCAAGAGCTGATTCCATGTGAAAATGTTATCTTGCGGCGAGCGCAGACAAAACGTCTAACATGTTAGCCTGGCAGAGTCAGCGTGCATGTAGTGACAATTAATGAATGTCAAGGCGAAAGGGTTGTGTGGGAATATGACAGGCATATGACCAAGGTTTATATGCCTGAACGTGGATCATATGCCTGTCATATTATGATATGATATGTCATGATATGATACGATATGATATGTCATGATATGATATGGTATGTCATGATATGATATGATGTGATATCATATGATGTGATGTAATGTGACGTGACGTGACGTGATGTGACATGACGTGAAGTGACGTGACGTGCCGTGACATGACTTGACGTGACGTGACATGATATAATAATTATGTCGAATATATATATATGAGTACCTCATTGCAACTACTGAAACTAATAACCGGACGTATTCGTCCGATAAAGAGGCATATAACTACATCTTAAAAGCTATGAATCCGAGTACTTTTTTAGTCTAATAGTAATCAATGCGTACGCACGTGAAAGTCTTATAATTATATCTACAGCTTAAACACAACTTAAGCCTAAAAACACACCCTGAACTATCCTCATGGACTTTGTACCAGCACAAAGTAATGAACACGACAGAGACTCCCCACTTTAAAACTGTGGAACTTTTTCGCTGAGTATCGAGTTTCACCAGGTGTTCAATCTCTGTTTAGTTCAATGTACGATATCCTGTGTACTACGTAGGTATATAAACGGTCTTATTTATAGAAACACGATTCCTTAAAACACTCCTCAGAGGCAGATTAAATAGTTTGTGGCACAGGGAAAGAAAACTGTGAAGGAAAACATTTGGAGGGAACCTGAGCGTCTGAGGTGTTCACATACCTCAGCGCTTGAAATTGCCCATCAGCGGTGGGCACGCGGGGTAATAAGCCCATACTCTCCCTCTGAGAGAAGGCCTGTGCCCTACATTGGGACGTATATATGATGATGCATTATGATGATGATGATGACGAAAGGGAAATACGTAACCACAGATTATTTAAACTGCCTCTGAGGAGTGTTTTAGAGGAATCGTGTTTTTATACATAACACGGTAAGTGTTTTATGAAATAGTGACGCTGTGGAATCGTCTACCAATTACGTGACGCAATTTGAGGCTGCTGTTACGTGGAGCAAGCTCGCTCGCACAGTTAAAATTGTTTTGTGATTTTAATAAAATGAGTATATTTTTGATAATGTGGTCTGAGGGTTTGATAGACAATAAAATTACGAACATTCAAGCCATATGTTTCTTATTCTGTACAAAGTTTATGATTGAAAAAATTTGATTCCAAAATTAATAATTTTGGAAACAACTTTTCTTTATTACGAACTACGTAAGTATATGAAAATAAAAATATATTTAAATTGTCTGTAATTTAATTATGCGTCAAACCCTCAGACCACATTTATCAGAGGTTTACTCATTATTACAATATTAAAAAATGTTAAATTGTGCCAGCGGGACAGCATACTCCACGTAAGAACAGTCCTAAAACGTTTACTATGTTACATCGTCACATCTGACATATTGCCATAAATTTGTGCGAAATTCGGAACACAAGAACGTCGAGAGTACAATCGACAGCAGGGCCGCCACCTTTACATTTTGTTGCAAAGTCGCCTTTAACGTAAATGATTAAAGTGCACGTATGTAAAGCTTGATATGCTGTCGACTATAGGACGGCAGGCTAGGCGGAGCGTTGCTGTCCTTTTACGTAGCGAGAGGAGGGGTTCAACATGTTAAGATATTCATCATCATCATCATCATCAGCCTGTGCTTGTCCACTGCTCGACATAGGCCTCTCCTATAGCACTCCACTGAGCACGGTCCTCGGCTACTCTCATCCAGCTCTTGCCAGCCGCCCTGTGAAGATCATCGCTCCACCCAGTCTGTGGACGGCCCACACCAAGATATTGCGTCACCTAATTTGTGGGCGCATCCTGCACTGACCGCAGCAAGAGTTGACGGACATTGCTGAGAATCGAGCTTCGAGCTCCGAAGCTTGAAGTACTGAGTACAGAGTACTGAGCGATTGCGTAGGGGGGGCATTTTCTTGAAAGCGTGTCTGTAAATGTATTTTTCTCACTACAGGGTGACTTTGAATTAGCTCACCGTTTTTTTAAGGAGACACTAACCATGATCTAGAAACTATGGCGCTAGTTTTGAAAAAAAAAATATTTTTTTTTACCCAAAAATACTTCTCTTGAGCAGGAACAAACAATATCAGGACGAACAGTAATAAAAATTTGAAAAAAACTTTGGTTCGAGCGTCTTCTTCTGGCCGGCGCTGGCTAACTCAATTGTTCTTTTAATTTTTAACGCATATCGGACGACAGTTCGTTTTGCAGGGCCCTAAGTTCTTTTTTACCCGATTTAATATTATAAACGTGAAAGTTTGTGAAGATGTTGGATGTTTGTTACTCAATCGGCTGAACGGATTTAGATGAAATTTGTTATGGAGATAGTTTGAGTTCTGGGTAGGACGTAGGATACTTTTCATCCCGGAAATTATTCATTCCATGCGGACAAAGTCGCGGGCAAAAGCTTGTTAATAAATAAAGTTAGACACTGGGCCCTTAACGGGCCCATTGAGAAGTGCGCCAAAAGTATTCGCAGTCGCTTTCGTCGCTAGTTTTCCCCGAAGCCTTACACTTTGTACAGTCTACCGCAGCGCGACCTTTTCACTATTGTCACAAAATCGCCCGCAACGTAACTGAATAGAGTGCACGTATGTAAAGGTACTGTCGACTGCACAGAGTTAGAAAGTGGAATTCAGTTCGCTAGCGTGCTAAACCAATGTTTTCGAAGTTACATTAGGCATATTTTTGTCACAAGGCATATGATATTATGTATTAATTTGTGGAGGACGATGGCGTCACTTTGAACTGTGAACTGTGAGAATTAACAGTACCTAGTCCAGTCAAAATAGATAAAAAATAGCGCAAATAGCGTTGTTTTATGAATTGTAGTCTTATGAAACGTGGCTCTGGTGTTTTTTTTATGAAGCCAGGCGAGCGACCCAGGCGTGATGGTCCAGTTACGTTGACTGCTTAGAAAAAAGTGCCCCTAAAGAAGTTGTCACTGGAAAAGTTCCCGTACATTTCCCACGCAATAAAATTCGAATAACAGAGTTTGAATACTCCCAACTTTTGGCAATTTTCCCTAATTATTACATTTTCCTGTAACTATAAATAATGATACTAGTTAAATGTTAATCACCCTGTAAAGTAGAGACCGCGTCTACGCAAATGACTATATACAAGTGTAAGCTATAAATCTCAAAGTTGTTAGTTACTTATTCAGTTAATTCAAGCTTAGCTACTAAGGTCGTCACTTAAGTCGCCATTTAAATCGACTTTCGTATGAGTGGTGCCCTTCACTTGCAATTATCTGATAAAACTACACGATAGTTGTGAAAATATCGTGAATTTCAGCTTATCTAATCTAGGACTAATCAAAGCATATTTTTCGACTTACCCATTTGACTATAAGCTCAATTCTAATTTCCAGCAAAAGAAAATTTTTCAATCTACTAACATTAAAATAGGCAAATAAAGTTTAAATGCCACAACACAACTATACCAATATATAAAATTTGTGTGACTGAATAATATTAAATAATTCATAAGTTACAAACGACGGAATATATTCCCTTTTGGACGGTAGAATTTTGAAATGAGCAGTAACAATACAAGACACTAATACTCACACAAAATCCCAATAACACAGTATTATACATAACAAAAATAACTCTAATAAATAACTTAAAATAAGATTTCAGAATAGGTCACCAGGATAACCAAGATGTAAACACATCGACGTTACCATATTTGTCAATTTGTGCTTTTTGTTGACGTGTCACCGCCATCTAAGCCAACTTGCAGTATATTATTTTTGTCGCACTAACCTGTGCTGAGGATAATTCCACCCATGCCGGGACTTGAACCCGCGACCTCTGGCACGGTGAGCCAGAGGTCGCGGGTTCAAGTCCCGGCATGGGTGGAATTTTTAGCCTCTAAATAGGTTTTTATAGGTGTATGTCTCAATTGTCTCTCGGTAGCCAACTAAAATGAATTTTGTTTAAAGAATTTTAGTTAAATTACTTTTTAAGCCACTTTTAAGACGGAGAGCCGTATAATTTGGCAGGCCATTTTGAATTTTATAATTCGCGCGCAATCAAGAATGGGGTGAAATCTGATAATAGAGTGAACCCACAAAAGACATATGAAAAAACTTCTATAATTACTTCATAACTACATCTGCAGGGTGACCTCAAAAATGGGCAATTCCTGTAACACGTCAAAGGAAAACTTTTGAAAATTTGCATCTATTAAAAAAAGTTTTTTGTGGTTTTTTTTGCAATGCAGTGGTTTTGTTTGACCGATAATCTCAGAGTCCACCTTTTGTACACTGTCTTTGTGCAATAAACAATTAATAATAATAATAATAGTATTAATACTTCAAACCATATACATTGATTAATACTCTACGTTTTTAAGTACAAAAATTAATGAAATTAATATGTGGATTCTTCTTTGTGGGACAATGATTTACCGATATTGGTAGAGCACGTAAAGGGCAAATTTCATAAAATTGTGTAAGCTCTGATATTTCATTTAATCTCAAACAAAAGTAATTCTATAACTCAAAATCTAGGTAATCGGAGTTACGCCCAGTGGAGGTAATTAATATGGGTATAGCATGGGTTTTGTGCTGTCTTGCACTTCGACAAGGTTCCATTCCATTCTGACTGCGCGTGGACCATATTTTATAGTGGTTGATTTGCACAGTTGGATGAAATTTGCCGTGATCAAATACAAATTGTTTCAAATATGAATTATTTTATTTATTCAGCAAATGTTAACATTTGTAAGTAGAATACCCATTTTTTCTGTCGTCGTTAAATTCTATTTCAATTGACTCTGTTCAGCTATGTACACGCACCGGCATATTTTATGGATGGAAAATTTTAAGTACTTATAATTTTTAACAATTTTACAAACTGACGATTGATGAAACTTACGATTTTTGAATCACTGACGGGACAGTCGACCGCAGGTCCGCCTTTGTATCTTTGTTGGAAATTCACCTGGAAGGTCACCCAGTTGAGTACAAATGTGTAAAGGTTGAGTGGTGGTCGACTGTACTCGCACAGATATGGCATCGAAAATTGTCCAAATTACAACGTCTTATTTATAAAAACCCGCGCCTTCATTTGGTCCGCACTTATTGACTTGTCTGTTCCGGTGGGCTAGGCCGACTAAGCTGTCAGGATGGTACAGGTTCTGGGCAAGCCTACTCCATCTAAAAACAGTGTCGCAGGCACTGCAGCCTCCGAGTGGTCCCTTCTAGTATGAGTCAAAGTGCCACTGGACGCTTTATAAATCATCTCATTACGTAGATGCAAAGGCCAGTTTTTTTTTATTTATAAAGAACACGATTACTTAAAACACTCCTCATTGTCAGATTAAATAGTCTGTGGAAAAGTGAAAGAACTATAGATTATTTAAAATGCCCCTGAGGAGTTTTTTAGAGGACCCGTATTTTTAACCGTATAAGACCTTAAGGGCCAGATTGAAAATTTCGCTAAGTAAATTGTGTAATAGTGCTGTCTCTTAGAATTTCTCCGAGAAGAGCGTGACAGAACGTTACTTAAGTATTTACGTAGGTAAATTCCCAATTCAGAAACCGGCCCTAAGACTCCTATTTATTTACTTACGCTCACACAACATGATCTCAACTCAAGTCGATACAGTGATAAATAAACATTTACATACATACATTGCTTCTGGCCCCACACTAGGATACCCTGTGTCGTGGGAACCAGAAACAACGACATCACAAACATGTAAACATCCAAGACATGGGGTTTTTTTTGTCCCCAGCCGGGATTCGAACCCGGGACCTCTCGTATGGTATGCAGATGCACTACCGCTGCGCCACGAGGTCGTCGGGTGAACCCTAAATACCATTTCTTCCCAAAAAATAGAGGGGCTCAGGTCAAGAAAAAAATATCATGTGTTCCATCGATTTTGGTGTTCTTAGTTATAAGAAAAAAACAGATGTTTAGATATTGGTGCGCTCTAAGAAAAAAAAAAAAACAGCTTTTCCATACTTTATGTCGCCATTCGTTACTGGACAAAATATATCAGCTGTTCCATATATTTTATTGTAAGGTGTTGTAAGTTACGATCAAAATAAAAGTTCACACTAATGTTACAAGTTGTAACATTGGCATAGATTGATATTTTATTCGCAATTTTGGAGTTGTCAGAGAAACAGGTTTGTCAGAAGGTGGCAAGTGACAAACGCTGGCCTCCGCCAACCCCTCCGAGATGCAGGCGTG
The DNA here is from genome assembly GCA_947308005.1 of Yponomeuta malinellus. NCBI lineage: Eukaryota > Metazoa > Arthropoda > Insecta > Lepidoptera > Yponomeutidae > Yponomeuta > Yponomeuta malinellus. Next base: position 10,944,862 of record OX371017.1, read on the forward strand.
AGTTTGTGTATATATTAAGTTGTCGCCAAAGTAAACGTCGTTCGTATTAAAGTAGCCGATAAATTAGAACCCACGCAGCATAACGGGTATTCGAGCCACCTGTAGATACCTGTAGTAGTTCCGTGCATACAAAATAGAACACACTGTATTGAGCTAGTTATAAAAATCATGCTGAATGACCTGATTCAAAGGGATGTCCCCTGATTCAAAGGTATGTCCCAATTGACAAATTGACACCTAGTTTCGCAAACGGGCGCTCTCAAGCGCCCGCCTAAAATATTGCCAATGGGGAACTTGCGTCTAACTTAGATTGGAGTGACGTTGCTTTTATACCGTAGAAATCATATAAAGACTTAGGAGAAATAAAAAAATTAACATAAAATGTTTTTTGTCGGGGTCACAAAAATTGCGAAAAATAAATTTTGACTTGTAACAAAAACCTTATTAGATTTAGTTTTTTCATTGCATTCTGAACCTCTTCTTATGAGGGTGTACATGCATAAAAACATTATTTTACGAGATAACTCAAATATTGACGAGCGCTTCATACATTATAAGGCGTTACGTGCAAGTTGTGACGTCATAGTTTGAGCCCGATTTGTGTGGCACGTTTTTGACTTTTTGACAGGTAATATTATGAAAAGTATTAGTGGTACAGAAAAAAAAAATACCACGTATCTTTTAAAACGGTCACTCCGATTATATTAAAACATTTTTAGTGGAAGTTCACCATTGGATTCATAATTTGGGGCACTGTTATTTGGTTCCACTGGTTTGTGTATATAACTAGGTTTATATTTACATGATCGTTGCCGTGACTGTACAGCCGGGCTAACATGACAGGTACACCCACGGTTTCTCATACTCTAACTGGTTGTTAATCTACTGTTAGCATATTATATGTTTTTTGGGTTTTTGGCCTTGTTTCTCCAAAATAATCTAGATTTTATATGGACACCTAGTAGATACCAGTTTAACTTGCAATGTTCATTAAGTCGCAGTTTCTCTTAAATTATACTAATGATTTGAATAAGTTAAATTAAAATATAGTTCCAAAAAAGAATGTAGAGCAAAAGTTTTTGTAAAGTTGTTTCAGGAATTGCATCAGTAATAGAGTGTTAAAATACCGACTTCCGACCCGACAGCCACCAGACACAAAGGGCTGGAACACACGGAGTCAGTCACTGACGCCAGTGCAATGCCAAGTCAGTGCCGACCCGGTACTGCCCTAATACTGACCCCGTGTAAGTACCTAAATGTATTTCAAAGTCAGCGCTGTCGCGTCAGTAATACGGTACAGGCTTGCTTACTGACCGCCTCTGGCTGTATGTAAACGGAAGAAGTCAGTTCCAGGCGTCAGCACTGACTTCAGTGACTGACTCCGTCTAATCCAGCCGTAAAACAAAGTAGGTACTTTATCAATAAAATAAAGCAAAGAAATAAAATATGTTATAATATGTTTTTTTGTTTACTTTTAATACCGCTCATGGAGCTTTGATTAAATTGCGTATTGGAATTTCAAAGTCGTTTTCTAAAAGAAATGTTTTAAATTTTTGCGAGGTTTCTTCGGAAGCAATACCACCGCCAAGTTGGCGATTTTGCCAATTTTGCCACTGGCAACACTAACTGTGAACCTTGCATTTTACTTTTACCTGGCTGGCTACGCGACCCCCCGAGCAAGATGTCCCCCCTCCCCCTGAGGGTCGCGACCCACAGGTTGAAAAACACTGCATTAGATTGCGGAAAGAAATTAATGTAACGATGCGGAAAATGCGTGGCCGGATTCAGATCGTGACGTCAGACTTTTTACACGTTGCATAGTGATGGATTCGTTGTACCTGATATTCAATAGTAATTACCAGTTGTTTCGTATGGTATTTGTGGCGATGTGGGTTTCCGCGACTCAACTTGTGATAAGCCCATTTTTGCATTCCTTTGATCGCAATTGGTTCAAATGTTGGCACTGCAAAAGTGGACTCCCATCGCAAGCTACCCCCCTGTAATATTCCACTCGAAACTGGAGTTTACTTGAACGCTTATTTACGTATTGACAGAAAAGAATGTATGGAAAAGCATAGCGAAGCGGGCTTTGCACCTAGGACAGCGAATCTGCTGAACTAGGTGTAGGTGTTTTCCAATACGTAAAGATCAAACTTGGCCGTTTGATCTTTAGATACGTATTGAAAACTGAAAACTCCAGCTAAGGGTTCTGGAGCTTGCGCAAAAGGCGGACTTAGAGAGGGCTCCACAACTTTCCAGCTATACTAGAGACGTCCGTCTACAAGAGACGGGACGTGTCTTATATGCTGACCATCTGTTTTGATTTGTTTTGTCTAGCCTACAACTAGACGACTAGGTCTACACATACTATGTCTGCGGCGCAGTCCTGGGATTTCTGGGGCACTGCATGAGGTGTCTCTGCCAAGGAAGGTCTCGCGCCAGCACGTTGGTCAAACAGTACGGGCATTTCCACTCGTCCATTCCGATCGCTGGAAAAATTAGACTCTATTAATTTTCATACTCATATCATCTTTCTGTTAGAAATTTGGAGCAATTAGCTTATTATGGTCCCGTACCCAACCCATTGTCAACTTTTGCTGAGGAAGCACGGGACCTCGAGACGGGACTTGTTTATTTTCTCCCGCTCCCTCACTAAAACCGACTTCAAAACAGAACAGCACTAAAAAGTTAGAAATAATTTAAAAGAATACCTTTAAATTAGAAGTATGTATAGATGTAGGTATTGTAGAAGTATAATTGGTAGTCGGTGCCCAAATTCATGACCAGGACATATATTTTGGGCACCGACTACAAATTGTCCTTCTACAATCGGAGTCAGAGGTTAGGAATCAATTTGGTTATCTTGCCTTTTCGAGGCTGCCAATACAACAAGGAACTGGTACTCTGTTCAAACCACTGTCGTAGGTTGTGTAGGGTGTGACCTCTGAAATAGTCAGTTCACAATGGGCTCACGAGACAATTCGAACTATATTTTCTTTCTAAGGTAGATAAGCCAATCTGCAGTGGGTCTATGACCAAGGTATGAAGCGGGATCACAGACATCAAGCTATTGTGCTTTTATTGGATCCGCTATAAGCGCTGAGGCTACACATTTTTATATTAAGACTAGCTGACTCGGCAACGGCAAACGTTGTTTTGCCATATTAGTTTAACCACTCGTCTGCCGCGACACAGATCTGTGTCCAACTTAGTATGGGCCACCTATACGTTGCGTTCCGCGAGGGCAGTTCAGGAGTTAAGCATTTCATAAAAAAACGTTTCGAGGAGTTCGATGACAAACATTGCGACAGGAGATTTTTTTTATATATTAGATTTGAACCGTTTTAAACCGTACAAATAAGGGCTACAATTTGTACTTACGAATGCAGTTGACGTGGTACTCGTTGTCGTCTACTCTGAGGGCGGCCCCGCACTTGTGACACTGCTTCCAGGTCCCGTTACTCACAGAGCATTCTTCTGTGTCGAAAAGGAAGACGGTTGTTAGTTTCCCGAAGCGCTATTTGCTAATGTTAAGCAAAGCCGGAAACTTGGGAAAGCAAATGAAAAGCAGATTACCCTTCGGCCCTAGGTCACCTGGACTTAAGAGAAAGGAAACTTAGATCTTCATTGTCATAGTCAATTTCGGCAGTGAATGGAGAGACATGGTTACCAAAGGGTCTTATGCCAATGCTAATTCGATCTCAGATGTTGTCATTTTGTAATCCAATTTTTTTGTCGACTTGTTAGGTACTGCCCGACCAAAAGTGTATAATAACAAAGTTTGAAATCAACCAACCAATGTAACTTATGGATACCTTTAGATAATACCCGACTGCCCCAAGAAAACCGCCCAAACTATCAAAGCACAACCAAGAACTAACTTAAGAGATAAACAAACAAGAACAAACCTAGCAGATGAGCATGAAGCGTCCGCGCCTCCAAGGCGCTGTGGCAGCATGGACACCGGGCTAGCAGCACGCAGCGGCGCCAGTAGTGGTTCTCCAGACCACCAGCCCTTACCCGCCGACCGCACCACGTGCATGTCGTACTGTAGGGGGCAGAGAGGTAAGTCAGACTTGTCCGAGTTCCAGAAAAGGTAAATCTATAGGTCAAGTATAGTATTTACTCGTAAACCCTTCCGTTTTTTTTCTTACATTTTACAAAATTATTCCTGTATGTTCTTCCTAAGTCCTGAACGATCTAAGAGAGTATCGAAAACAGAAACGAAGAGGCAAAACAAAAACATGCTGATACTAATAAATTTTATCAAAATGTCACCATTTACTTGCAAACTGGCTCCGGAGTCGTCCCACCGCTGCTAACGTCAGCTGCTCCGCTGGCTTCAAAACTGTCAAAATGCTGGTCACAAAACTCCCCTCCTAGCACCCCACTTTTGCTCCGGACTGGCTGTCTCCTCGCAGAAGCTGCTTCTCCAGGACTATAGTAGCCACTTTCATCCATCTGACTGCTTTCATCCAGGTGCAAATTCCGTAATCCAACTACCATTCTTGGGGAATCCAGACCATGAAAGTCAGATTTCAACCGAAGCGAGTCCATGCTTTGAAATTCGGGCTCTAGGGAGCGTAGATCACTTCGGGACTGCTGTGGCGAGTCTATTGGCAGAGAGTCCATGCTTCGAAGGTCGTTTTTGGAGGTCTTCGGTGAGCCAAAAGAGGGTGAGTCACGGTAGTCGAGGTGTAGAGGCTCGTAGACTGTGACAGGACGTTCTTTCAGAGCTGGTTTTGTGTTCTGATGGTCGTAATGGATCATGGAGTGGCGGTTCTCTGTATTTCTATTGGATCGCCGCAGGACTACTTCATCGGTCTGGTGGTCCTGGAAGTGCACCTAAAGGACAAAATAATCTTTTAATTTAATACTCATTGGTTGACTGAAAGTCATGCTCTATGAATTTTGCATGCAATTCACTTTGCCGAGTATAATAAACTGGGATTCAAATTCGGAGACACAAACTAGAAAATAATCCTGGTAGCAGTTGGCAAAAAAACTGGCAAAATTGATTTGGTGTGAATAGAAAGAGGCCTAAGGCAACAACAAGCAACAACAGGCTAGATTGACAAAGACTAGAACCTTTTCAGCGCCGCTCGGCGTTTTCGGTGAATGCTTTGGGCTGACTGCACTGTCCAACCTCAGTTTGTTGTACCTGTTGAAAACGACCACACTCGACTGGAATACTCTAGCAAACGAACTACGTAGAACTACTTCGTAGGAGTGTTGAAAGGTCCTTGTTCTTGGCTCTTCCCTTGTCAGGGCTTTGTTTTAAACTGCCGTTGGCAAATCTGAAATTACGAATTACGACTCTTGGCCATTTCAGGATTGGCCATTGTTTCGGCTATTGGTCAATCTATTAATTTGGTAGGTATATTATATTCTATGGATTGGTTGTTTTAGGTATTTGTAATTGATAGGCGCGCTCGCTACGTGACTAAATGAAACACCGGTTTATAGCCACTGAAATACAGTCAGCAAGAGTGTCGGTGTGCGTGCGCAGTAACACACATCCGCCATAGGGTTGGATAATAATATATACATAATAGGTTGCAATATCAAAACGTACCCAAAGCTCAGATCCTTACTGCGCGACGGGCTCGGTGTGTACTTCTTCGTCGGCGTCTTCTTCAGACTGCTCTTCGTCTTCGACGTAGTGTAACTGCCGCTCAAACTAGATGGTGCTAGCGTCGCGCCGCTTGCGCTCGAGACCATCGACTTGAGGCTGTAGGAAGACGTGGCTCCGAGAGACGACGTCATGCCGCTAAGAGTGGTTCCGCTACGCGCTGATTGGGCGACGCTGGCGGTCTCAAGCGTGGAGTCCGTCGCTGATTGGTCGGCGAGTTGCTCGTCGGTTGGGGCTGAGTTCAGCATTTTCTGCCAAATAAGTTGGGATTTAATCCTAGGGCATAAAATTATGGAAAAAATATGGTAAAAGGTTAACAGCTATTCGATTCGACTGCACGTTGTTTTTACGGACTGAAAAAATGCTTTTTGAAATTCCAATTGGATTTTTCTTATTGTCATTTCCTCAAAAATAATTTGAGGTCTCCTTTCATCATCATCATCATCATCATCAGCCATTTGACGCCCACTGCAGGACATAGGCCTCCCTCATAGTCTTCATAACCATGAGGTGGTTTTGCCATAATCGCCACGCTTGGCAGGCGGGTTGGCGATCGCAGTATCTGGTTGAAATCTCAGGAAGACGCTGCTGCCCGTCTCCTGGTAATTTATTTCCTTAGTCGCCTTCTACGACATCCACGGGAGGAAATGGAGTGACGCTATTCTTAATCCGACGCCACACGGATACGGATCCTTTCATAAACCAGTCATATTATAAAATTCGATTTCTCTGAAACACACTTGATTTTGGAGTTACAGCTAACTTAACCACAGGAACTCACTAAAAGATGTTATTTTTTTTACAACATTTTATATCAGTTTTTACACCAATCTACGCTGCTTTGTCGAATCTTTGCCCTGTCGAAGAACCGTTTCTCGTTGGGGTAAGGTAGAACGGCCACCAAGTCGCCGGACCGGCGATCTGAGGCAGATTGCAGGCAGCGGCTGGATAAGGATGGCCCGAGGACAGAAAGAAGTGGTGTGCCTTGGGTGAGGCCATTGTCTACTGGAGGGCAGGCTAATTGATTGATTAATTGATAGTGCAAAAGTCCTAACTGATATGCTTAAAACAGTCAGATATGAGCGTTGTGCCTAGCAGGGCAGTGTTTTCATACACGGTTTTTTTTTGTTGTTTCAGTTCACAGTATTTTGTTTGTGTTGTTTGCTTTTCTTACTACTGTAGTTGTAACTGTGTTCCGTGTGGCGCCGGATTAAGAATAGCGTCACTCGATTTTCTTCCGTGGATGTCATAGAAGGCGACTAAGGAAATCAACCAGGAGTGATTTCCTTAGCAGTGTCTTCGTGAGATTCCAACCGCATTCTGCGATCGCCAACCCGCCTGCCAAGCGTGGCAATTATGGCAACACCCCCCCATGGTTATGAAAACGACGAAGGAGGCCTATGTCCTGCAGTAAGCATCAAATGGCTGATGATGATGACTACTGTAGGTATAGTATGCTTAATGTTGTTTTTATTGCGTGTGTGTAAATGCAAATAAATAACTCATCTATCTATCTATTAGTATCAGGTGGTATCAGAAACTTCATATAGATAGATAGAGAACACCTGTCATGTAACTCCAGGCCTAATCTCATTTGCGTATCAATCCGATCGAATTGCTGCCACAGGTGGCGGAAGATGAGGTTATCATGTGTCTCCAGTCCTTTTCCCACCTGCGTGTCAATCCGATCGAACTGCTGGAACAGGTGGCGGTAGATGAGGTTGCGCCGCGTCACCGCGTCGTCGGGGGGTAGTTGTGCGCGCACGACGCGCGGCGACCGCGCGTAGGCCGCAAGGAGGATGCGCTCGGCTGCCGCGCGTACGGCGCCCGATGCGTGCTGCGTACCTGCCGCGCCGCACTCGGCGAGGCGGCGTACTGTCAGGCCGCTGGAATGTGCATTGGATACATATAACCACAGCAGCCTATGCTGGGCGTAACTAAATGTACACATACATCCGAAATTGGATACGAAAGCAGCGTAAACAGGGCGTAACCAAATTCCTACTACTAGACTAGACTAGACCACGGTCCACCCGGCCATCTACCCCTCCCACAATCTACACCAATGCTTACGTCCTTTGGTCTTTGCTTTGGTCCACTCGATCAAACAACCGTGTCCGAGCACCCGTGTCTGAGTTCTGAGGTAAAAATGTACTTTAAATCTGAGTGTAACTTAGATTGAAAACTTGATAATTATATTCAACTATGATTCGAGGCCAAGGGGTAAATGGCGGGATGATCTCTCAACCTCCCAACTTTTTTGCCCGGATGGGAGAGGATGGCTGTGGAGTGTGAGGAGTGGAAGATCATTGGGAGGTTTTTTCCAGCAAGGTGACACAAAGCCGACTCACTAAAAAAAATATTCTACTAAGCTCTGTATCTATATCCTGATATTGCCTTTTCTTTTCTGACAAACGTCTGCTAAGCATAAACTGACATCAGCTGTCAGCAAACATCAATACAAACAAAGGGACTGTAATTTGTTAGTGGTTGTATGACGGGGATATAGCTCAGTGGTAGAGCAATCGACTGCAGATCGATAGGTCCCCGGTTCAAGTCCGGGTGTCCCCTCAAATCACTTTTTGTAGTCTAATCTGAAAAATGGAAAATATGGAAAGGAAAGTGTTTCTTTTTTTAGCTAAGCGAGTGAAAAAGAAAATTGTTATTGTAAGAACGTGTATCAGAAAGTTACTCGAAAATACTCAAATCTCGGATCAATCCACTACATACAATGTAGTACCACAGGTAGTACATATTCTTACTACTTTATCAAGTGGCCCCACCTGTTCTTATCGGTGGAGATGCCGTGGCTGAGGATCAGCTGTTCAAGCATTTGAAGACGCGAGAGTGCCAGGCGGGGGTGCACGGAGGCCGGTACCGGACGCACCAGTTGTTGAGGAATAATGTGCAGAGACCTGTACGGGATGATCACGATAAAAACTACTTTTTCGGCAATAAAAAAGCGACTTCAAGAAAAACACCAGCTAAACAGAAAACTTCGATGTCTTTGTATCTCATCAAGAAATCTTGACCAAATGTAGGTATATGGGACCACCCTCGAGGTACCCCTTTTCTAGAAAAGAAAAACTGATATAGAAAGTTTCTCTTCTTCAGATAACGTTTTCAACGAAATTGCTGTGACTTTTGGGTTACGCGGAATCAGGTTATTTGTCATCCTTAAAAAAGGAATTTGGGTATAGTCGATAATCAAAGACTAATCAGTGAACGCCATTGTATTCTTCAACACTCACCTGACGTGCGGACAGTCTGCCACGGTGAGAACGGTGTGCTGGGCGGTGGAGTGGACCCTGGGCGCTGGGTCGCCGCAGGCCCTGAGTAGTTCCGGGAGTAGCTTCTCTAGACACCTGCCCACTTCCGCTGCGCATACCCTGGAGGCAATAACATCAACTTGGTCTGATTTTGATTTGATTTGAAAATTATTTACCGCACAAGAGATACATCTGCACAAATGCGAGCTTAATACTAAAAAGTATTTTCTTCCAGCTTACCATGGGTAATGTGGATACAGGAAGGGGTAGTGCTAGTAAAGTTTTTTAAGAAATAAATTACTCACAAATTACCAGCAAACTATCGATATACTACACACTATATGTTACACCATAAACTACATGCCCTTATCATAAACTACATGCCCTTATTAAATACATAAAATAAACAGGTACTTAAATAATGCATAATTATATCGGATTCCTCTGAAGTCCAAAGTACTGCTCATGGATCGCATTCTTAAACACTTCGACCGACGAGGCCGGACGTATGTACAGCGGTAGCGCGTTCCACAAGCGCACTGCTATCACAGTTGTTATGTTGGTGTTATTCTGTTATATTGTGCTGTTAGTCTTCTTTAAAACAAAATAAATAAATAAAATAAATAAATAAATAAAGGAATCCGAATAGCCTGGCGTACCTACCATGTAAGGGAATTTCAAGAAACAGGGCGCTGAAGGCGACTATGCGCGCCACGAGGGGCGAAGCGTTTGCGAACATACTGAGGGGAGGAGGGGTCATGTTGTATGCCATAGAGAAGTGTCACAATGTGGGCATTCCTGCGGGAGCGGATGTTTAGCCAAGCAAGCTGAATGCTTTGAATTGGGACACGTAATCATATTTCCGGAGACCAAAGATGTAACGGATATTTATTTTCTGAATAGCGACTGGCAAGTATAGCTCAGCTGTCCCAAAAAGAAACACAGTAAGAGACATTTTTTTCAAAACCGAAATATTTCTACTATTGGTTACCGGAACCAACTATTGGAGAATCCAATAGGGGTGTTTCTCAGTTTTGAAAAAAAAATGTCCCCTTACTGCGTTTATTTTTCGGACAGCCGAGCTGGAGATCGTTTGCGTACAGGTGAAATGAACTGAAGTTAACTACTTTAACAAGAGAGTTAATGAAAACCAAAAAAAGGTAGAGGGGAGAGTACTCCTCTTGCGCAACTCCTCCAGCAGTGATATCACACCAATCGGAGAGAAGTTCGTTCGCACGAATGCGCTGCTGGGGACCGTAAAGATACGAGTGAAACCACACAGCGGCTGATTCTAATATGTTAAGGGATCGTTGGATAGCAAGGAGGATTTTACAGTCAACGCAATTAAAAATGCACTACTAAAATCTATAAAATTTAAAACTCTGCGATAACAAAGTAAGTCAATAAATTAAAAAAAAAAAAAAAGTAAGGTAATGAGAGTGGTAGTATCGCTCGTAGCCCCGGCTGCCTGAGTGATCTTAAACGATCACGAAGGTTAAGCAACACAGGGCGCGTTCAGTGCATGGATGGGTCGCCGTCTATGCCTAACGCTAGTGGCATTTTTCCGAGCGGTTCCGTGCTTCGCAAGGCACGTTAAGCTGTTGGTGCCGGCTGCCATCGATAGATGGCAGTCGTTAAGCCAAGTCAGAGGCCTTAGGGCGGCTTGACAACTTCTGACAGTAGACGAGCCACTAGTCTACAAGCCTCCACCAATCCGGACTTGGCCCCCATGGTGGAGTATGGCCTATACCTTCCTCAGGGAAGAGACCCGTGCCCCTCGGTGGGGACATAATGGGTTGATGATGATGAATGAGAGTGAGTTGACGTTCATCCGTAGCGTAGCGAAAGTCGTCAGTAATTTTAATAAGAGCAGTAGATGTGCTATGGGACGGACGAAATCTGGACTGGAAGGAGTTTAGGAGTTGATTGGTGTGGAGAGAAGCCATTAGCTAGCGATTTACTGCACGTTCCAAAACTTTGGATAGGAAAGGGAGGATTGAAATGGGCCGGTGTAAATAATGTCGTAGGAGGGAGCATCCACTGGTTGTCTGTTAGGTTCGTAAGTATTTTCAGTCATTTACTTACCTCTCTGGCATAAACTCCTGGAACAAAGCTCGCACCAGCTCAGTGGCCAAGCAATAGACGGAGAAGACTTTATCCCTAAGGGTCCTCTGCAACAGGCAAGCAGCGGCTCGTGCCGTCTTATTGGGGGATGTCTTCCCGCTACCACTGGAGGGAGACGCTAGCTCGGAGCGGAGGCGGTTTAGGCCTTCTTCCTTGTCGAGGTAAATTTTCGAGTAGAACTTCTCGACCTGAAGAAAGAGGAGGGTTAAAGATACAATCTCAAGTTTCCTCTTCTTCCTGGGACAAAATGAGGCCAATCTGTTTAGCGCCTTCCTAGTGTGAAAATGGAGTATTGAGGCTTCTTGGTCTGGTAACAGCTATCATAAGTGGATTGAAGCTTCGACTTACTGTCTATCTAATGCCGCTTGCCAAGTCTCAACAAGCCGTCAATAATTCAGACGTGTGGATAGGACGTTTGGATTGGGTTGCCGATTCGAGCTAAAAATATTTAGATTCCGTCGACATTATTTCGAACATTTTTTGAAGACGGTTTTCGGTTTCGGTAGGTAATTGAGGATGAAGTTGTTTTGATTTTATGTATGAGGAAGGTATTTTTCTAGGGTGGGCCCGGAACCTAGCTACGACTATGGCTTCTTTTTATAATAAAAATAGCATAAGCCAAACATAACAGCTGACACGAGCCGGACATCTGCCATACTTACTTGTCTACGACATACTGACGTCCTCACAAGCGTGTGGATGATGAGGTTTGTTTGTTCATAATATGCCAAGTTTGTATTTGTAGAGGCTTGCAGCTTGCGGCAAGCGGCAAGCGTGTGGACCCGGCATAATAATTGCTGATTTCACTGTACGAACCGAGCCGTTGTCGTATCTCCATCCCGCCCTTAGAGCTGAAGCGTCCTAGACCACTTGCTTGGGACAGTTTTAGAAAATCCCTTAGTTAATTAGAACAGAGCGAAGCACTTACCAAAGGATACCCAAAGATGAGAATGGGCAGTGCAGCCTGCTTCCTCTCGCGTTCATTCAGCTTGTGCGGCCGAGGGTGAGACGAGGCGCTGCCGGCGCCACTGCCCTCTTCCTCGCGTGGTTCTCGAAGATACTCGTTGGTCTGGGAGCTATGGAAGCAAAATATGTACATTTCCGGAAGTAAAACACTTTTGCGTTTTACTTCCGGAAATGGACTTACGTATGTATCGTGTGCAATATAGAGTTTTTATATACATAACATAAGCAGCCTATATACGTCCCACTGTAGGGCACAGCATTCTCTCAGGGAGAGAGTAGGAATGGGCTTAAACACCACGCGTGCCCACCGCGAATTAGCGATTTCAAGCGCTGAGGTATGCGAATTGCTCAGACACTCAGGTTTCCTCACGACGTTTTCCTTCACAGTTAGCGAGTGGTATTGCTACTGTAACTTCACAAATGTACGTAACTTAGAAAATAAAGTCATAGGTACATGCCCGTACTGGGAATCGAACCTGGGTCTCTCGCTTCTCAGTCCAGTGCTCTACCCATTAGGCTACCACCGCTCGTCATAATCTAATCTCATCATCATCATCATCCCTAACCATGAGGGGTTTTGTCGATAATCGCCACGCTTGGCAGGCGGATCTAATCTAATCTAATTTATTTTAAATCTCTATTACATTGACCCAATACTACATGGTGACAACGAATTAGCAAAATTTTAAGGGCACCTCAACTTAATCTAACTCTCGACACCTGGACATAGGCCTCAAGGGATGTCGTCGCTCCCTATTGCCCTCAGACATCCTTGTCCAACCGCTGAAGGCGATCTGCTTCAGATAGTTGTCCCAGTGAGCTGATGGGCATCCTATGCTGTTTCTTGCCAGTTCGTGGTCGCCACTCGAGCGCACTTAATATACCCCATCGTCTATCGGTTTTTTGTCAGAATCTTTACCAGATATCTAGCGAGAGTGTAGGACACAAGCAAGTTGCTTCATTTTGGTGGAGAAAAACTTCCAACTTACTGGCGCAATGCTGGTATTGGGCGATCCTCGTAGGCTTCGAAAGTGGACCTGGGACCTGCGCTCTTGTTTCTACGCCTGACTAGTATGCCTCCTGGAAAGCAAAAATGTGCTAAATTATGCCTTGTTGACCTGCATGAATGCTGACCATAGTTATCTATAGGAATTTAAATTTCCTCCTGCTTGTAACGAGGCATAGCTATCACTATCTTAACCATAGACCATAGTTTTAAACGTTTATGGTCATGCTCAATTTCTTCTACATAAACATCTAATAAAAAAAAAATACAATGGCAATTATTATATTATATTCAATCAACTATCTTAGTTCAATATAAAACGGTTGTTTACTATTCTAGCGGTAGTTTTCTGTGAACTGCAATATCCTCACCATTAGCAGCGTTAGGTGTGATGCTTCGCCGAGGACTGTCGGTCTCCCGTCTCAACTCATCTTCTTCGGTCTTCCTAGAGGCGTCAACAAATTCCTCCCTTTTCTCCACCACCCTCTCCTCAGGCTGAACTTCTTGTGCCTTTAGGACCATTTGGGCCACCTCGATCGCTTGTTCCGCTTCCTGACCGGGGGACTATAAGAAGAGAAAATACTATTTACAAAACGAGTGTTTATTTACGACCACTACTTACTGTGTTGTAAAGCTCTTTTCTTCTAACCTTGGGGACATCCTGGATTTCCTCGACCTCAGCTACTTGCTGACCCTCTTCCTCGCCTTCTTCTTGGTCGTCTACGGTATCCAAGAGTGGGACAGGTGATGGAATGTCCAGGCTTAACGCGCCAGCGGCGACGGAAGGCGAGAGATGGTGGGAGAAGTCGTAGTCTTGAGGCATAGATGAATCGTTGCGAAGGTTAGGCTAGAAGTTAAAGTTGTATTAACATGACATCCACGCATTGTGCTGTCGCTACACTTGGCTATATGTATTCGCGAACTTACAAACGATTTTTATTACATTGGAGGTGTAACAATTAACATTTTAGGGATAATCCGCAACCCTCTGGCATGATAATGAAAGTGTTAAGTACCCAACCTAACCTGATTACTCACTAGGAGAAGCAGAGATATTCTGCAAAATGCGGCTTATCAATGGTATTTAACCTGAACTGACATGATCTCCTTCAAACATCATGCAGAAGTTTGCAGAGTTCAACATCCTCTTCGATCCTCATGAGAGCATCAGCGATAGGGTCCGGCATACACCTGGCGAACTCAAAGATCGTAACCCTTAGCTTACCCCATCTGCCTCGAACAGCCTGGAAAGCTCAACATCCTCTTTGATCCCCATGAGAGCAACGGCGATCCCGTCCTGCATACACCTGGCGAGCACGAAGGCCATAACCCTTAGCTTACCCCATCTGCCTCGAACAGCCTGCAAAGCTCAACATCCCCTTAGATCCGCATGAGGACATAAGCTAGCCGGTGTCAAATACACCTGGGAAGCTCGAAGACCATAACCTTAGCTTACCCCATCTGCCTCGAACAACCTGCAAAGCTCAACATCCTCTTTGATCCCCATGAGCGCATCAGCGATTCGGTCCCGCATACACCCGGCGGGCTCGAAGGCCATAAACCTTACCTTACCCCATCTGCCTCAACCAGTCTGCAAAGCATCAATAATCGGGTCCCACATACAGCTGGCGAGCTCGAAGACCGTAACCCTTAGCTCATTACCCCATCCGCCTCGAACAGTCTGCAAAGCTCAACATCCTCTTTGATCCCCATGAGAGCATCAGCGATCCGGTCCCGCATACACCTGGCGAGCTCGAAGTCGTCGCGAGCTGCTGCAGTGCGCTTGCGCAGCCGCCATCGGCCGATGCGGATTCCAGCGGAGGTGAGGGCGGAGCCGGCGGACTTGAGGCGGCGCGCGTACTCGAATCGCTCCTCTGGGTACCAAGGAGTGGTAGATTACTGAGATGTAACACATTGTCACTATGTCACTTGTGTAGTACAATTTTTAAGGGTCACGAATACGTAATAGATTTAAAGTTTGAGAATTGGCTAAATAGATTCCATTCTGCAGAATTGGTTATGAATTCCATAAAATTTGACTAATTTTAGTCTAATCGGCCTGAACCAATTCTGTGATATTTTCTTGGATAGATTGTATAATATTTTCTAGGTTCTTTTCTAGGAAACTGAAGGTATGAGGTATTTGGTACTACGTATTACATAAGCATTCCAAATCACTTTTTGGCGTGAAAGTTGTACTCAATAAAAAATGTCGCCCAGTGTTTTCAGATACTTTACTAACTGCCAAAGTACTTGAAAAACATCATCAATACAATAAGAAGTCCGTTTTCAGAGGTAGCTTCTGCAAAAGTCGTGACTTTGCAATACAAAATTTGTTTGGAACGTTTCAATCTGAACCTATGAATACGTACTAGATATTCTTCCCAAACTCTACCTGCAACAGCGAGCCGTTTTTTCCCGTCCAGGCGTCTAACCAAATCAGCTATGTCGTTGTCCACATACATCACGAAGGCTAGATCGTCGTAGGGCGAGTAGACGGGCTCGCTGGCGCTCGGCAGGGCTTGCCCCGCCGGCTCTTCCACCTCCTCGCCTAGGACGTTCACTGCCATCAGGGCGACCTGGAAATTGGGGACGGAGGTAGGTGAGAGGAAGCTATACACCACTTTTTACTACATTGATGTCACCGCAGAAGTGAGCCATCCGATCTATTTACAAGTTAGGTAGTGGGGATTCGCTAAGAGATTTGTTCAAAGAAACCAACATCTTAACAGTTGCATGTCAATACATTTATGAAAATATTATGTACGTTAGAAAAAATATCAAAGACTTCGAAAATGTTGGTGGCCACCATAATGTTAATACTAAAAATAAACATAAATTGTCATTTCCGCGATTTAGACTTGCAAAAGTTAACACATCCTTTATGGGGCACTGTATAAGGTTCTACAACAAAATTCCTCAAGATATATTAGAGTTACCTCCAACGCGGTTTAAAAATGTGATAAGCACATTCTGTGCAAAAAGGCTTACTATAACATCAAGAATTATTTAGAAGACAAAGATGTTTGGCATTAAACAGTAGATTAATATTAATTACAGGACGATTGTGACTAGTGTTCAACACATTCATGACTAATATTTTAAGATGAAAACTCTGTTAATTAAGTTGAAACGTGTTTTGAAAAGAGTAAATATGGAGTTTCTTTGTTAGCTTCTTCTCCACATAATCCATTAATTGTGAAACTAACAACTTTGACGTTCATTAAGTAAACATTCTGTTTTTATAATGAATAAAAATATTTGAATTGCATTGAAGTGCGTTATTTATCTAAGTATAGATCGGCTGATTAGGTAATTGATCAACCGATCTGGAGGTAATTGAATTTGCGATGAATTGTTATTTATAGGACAGGGATATTATCTAACAACATTTTCACCTATCTCGCATAATCGCTGAAATTCTGCGATATAATCGATATCCTATATAAAAAAAGCCTTTTCCTCGTATCGGTTTGTGATGTCGCATGTGAAAATTCATCGTCATGCTAACCTGATCATCATCCTTCGTCGGTGTATGTGGACCAGAGAGTCTCAGCTTGACGAATCTCGCCACCGTCGGCTCCGGCAAGGCGGCTGACCTGAAAATTCACCCTTACTGAACTAAAGTGTGTCACTCCTTGTAACTTCTATTTTGGTCTGTCTTTCTCTCTCTTTCTTTGCCTCTGTCTGTCTCTTTCTCTCTCTCTCTCTCTCGGCAACGTTATACCATCTGAGTAGAGATTTCACATTTCAACGTCTATAGGTTTCCACTCTACACTAATTCATCTTGGAATATCTCTGCTATTAAATGATTTATTAATGATCGCCCTCATTTTATGTCTCCTCGCCAAGTAGGCATTTACGTTCTACCTATTCACTCTTTCATAATAATATAGGCCTACATTATTTCAGTTCTCTTAACCTATCCACCTATTATATAGTTTCACGGGTGTCTTCATTTACCTCAGTTCCCTCGTCCGCGCCTGCGAGGTCGGCTTAGCGAGCGACACGCGGCCAACGCTACTGTAGGTGGCGCCACACGGCGTGGCGGCGCCCTCGCTGACCAGCCCGCCTGACACCAGCACCTCCACCCACGCGGCTGAAAGCACAAGGCCAAACGGTGGAGGAAGAGGTCTCGGATGATCAGATCGATTGGGTGGTAACACTCAGGGCTTGTCTTCATCATCATCATTATGGATTTGAAATTGTAATACATTTTGTGTGCGTTCTTAGTTACGGCGTCTTGGCTTTGACCATGCTGTTGCCTCACTGTATATTCTAATATAGCTGTATTCTGTGGTTGCATAGTGGAATGTGATACATTATTAAGTTTGGCCTTTTGCATATACGTAATGCGATGATTAATAATTACAGCATCGCTCACACTAGATAGGTGAAGGGACCACTCGGACGCTGCAGTGCCTGGGAGATTGTTTTTTAAATGGAGTATGCTTGCCCAGCCCTCCATAACCATCCTAACAGCTTAGTCGGACTAGCCCACAGGAAAGATAAGTCAATACGTGCGGAGCCAACCAAAGCGCGGGTTTCCTCACGATGTTTTCCTTCACAGTTAGCATGTGGTATTGGTACTACAAATTCGCGAATATACGTAACTTTAAAATAAAAAAAGTCATAGGTACATGCCCGCACTGGGAATCGAACCTGGGGCTCCCGCTTCTCAGTCCATTGTCCTACCCACTGGGCTACCACTGCTTTCGCTATAATCAGAGAATAAAATAATACCATAAAGAGTTGTAATATATTCTAATGTATTTCAGTTGTATTATTATGAAGCCTAGTTGTATTCTGATGTAGCCTACCTGTATTCTGGCGCAACTTCGCTGAATTCTGATACAGCCTACCCGTATTCTACTGTATAACACTGTCAATTAAACAAAAGGTACTGTACAACTTTCCAGTCCCTTTCGTGCTTAATAATTAATTAATTAACTAATTAAAGCGTACTTAGTTTTATACCTCTGTAGACGTTGTATTCAGCTGCAGTTCAACTGTTTTGTAGTCTAGTGTAGTCGTATTTTGCTGTAGTATACAGTAGCCTCTGTTTGAAACTGTAGCGAATCCGAACTCACGTATGAGGTGATGGTGCGCCAGCAGCTGCAGCTTGTGCACACTGGCTACGCTGCCGAGCCGCAGGAGCAGCTCGTGCGGCGCGGCACCCGCGCTGCGCCAGCCACGCGCCGCTGGCCCCTGGCTGTTCAGCTCGCATGCCGGATATGAGGGGTCCTCGCCTGAAACGAAGGCAGGAATTGTGGGTCTAGTTCGGCAGTTCGGAAGGCCAGGGAAAAATCTTAGTGGTGACCTAGACTCTAGGTCTAGGTCTTGCTCTAGGTCCTAGAGCAATGCGGGTAGGTTGACACACAACTCGATGGTCGAATAATATCGTGGAGTGGGGAGATGTTACAGAGAATAAATGTTTTTCTTCTCAAAAAGTTTTTTTCTAAACAAAAAGAAATTGCTTCGTAAGTTGCGAAAATTAAATCGCAAGGCATAAAAAAGTTGTTTTGCACATCGGTTGCAGTTAAAAAATCGCATTGCAAATCTCTACGGCATTCGTGAGGTGTAAATTATTGTACACTATTAAAAACAGTTATTCAAAGCGAAAAGTCATAGATTTTATAGTGAAAGGATAAATTTCCCGGACAATTTTTACGGCGTTGATAAGATGGAGTCACAGGTGGGGGCATATCAAGGAAATCCTTTGGGTCTGTTGCTTTTTTAGTACAAATATTTGGTATGTCGTATCCTCCTAGGGCTGAGACACACAGAAAGAACGTGGGGCGAGGGCGCGGAAAAGACGCGTCGCCTTTCCAATTGACTTTCATACAAAATGTACATACTAGAGGGACGGGACGAAGCCCACATAGAAGAGACGGGGCGAGGGGGTGAACTCTATACGTATTGCGTCTTTTCCGTGACCTCATCCCACGTCCTTCCTGTGTGCCCCAGGCCTTAGACTCATTTCAATATGTGGTACTTGGATGACAACACTATTGGTGGCAGCCCAAGAAAACGAAAAAAGCAAAAAAAACTCAAGCCCAAAAAGTTGTCTCTGGGAACGTTAAAAAACTAGCTCCAGGTTTTCGAGGTGAGAGCTTTATCGTTGTGATATGTCAATATGCAATTTGTTCTTGGTTCAGGAGTATCAACCTGACCAAACGCTTACTTTGTACACTAGTAAAGTTATTTTCTTTTATTTGATTGAAGTAAAAAAATTTAAAGTTAAAGAAATTAAATTTAGGCAAAGATGTATTAATCAGACCAAGAACTAATAAGTAAAAAATAAGTCAAATGTCAGTCAAAAATCAAAGTCAACTGTTATGATCAAATTTCAAATGCCAAAGTCAATTGCCAAAGTCAAATTCAACTGCCAAAGTCGAAGTCAACTGTTAAAGTTAAGTGTCAATCAAATTTCAAAGTCAAATGTCAAATTCAAATGCCAGTCGAATGTCAAAGTCACATGTCTAAGTCTTTATTGAATTAAACATTTATGAGATGACTTCTTTGACTTGAATTATTTGACTTTGATTCGGGTGAAGGAAAACATCGTGAGGAAACCTGAGTGTCTGAGCTATTCCAATACCTCAGCGCTTGAAATCGCCAATCCGCGGTGGGCATGCGTGGTGATTAAGCCCATTCTCTCTCCCTGAGAGAAGGCCTGTGCCCTACAGTGGGACGTATATAGGCTGCTTATGATGATTCGACTTTGTCTTCGTTTACCTTGACATCGAATTCGACTTGCTTGACTACTTTATCCGACTTCTTTTATTTTGACTTCGACTTTGACTAGTCTATTTATATAGTCGTATATAATTGAAACCAAGATAAGGTGAGAAGCATATATGGTTTGGTCTGGCTTGGAGTGGGCTGGACAGAACCGGACCGGACCGGTCTTGACTGATCTGATCTGGACAGGTCTGGACTGGCCTGGACTGGGTGGGACGGGATGAGACTGGACTGGTCTGGTATGGACCGGCCTTGGCTGGGCTGGGCTGGACTGGAATGGACTGGACTGGGCTGGGCTGGACTGGGCTGGGCTGGACTGGACTGGACTGGGCTGGACTAGAATGGGCTGGACTGGATTGGACTGGACTGGACTGGGCTGGACTGAACTTGACTGGACTGGACTGGACTGGACTGGACTGGACTGGACTGGACTGGACTGGACTGGACTGGACTGGACTGGACTGGACTGGACTGGACTGGACTGGACTGGACTGGACTGGACTGGACTGGACTGGACTGGACTGGACTGGACTGGACTGGACTGGACTGGACTGGACTGGACTGGACTGGACTGGACTGGACTTCATTGGATTGAAATTTGGCTTAAGTTACATAAATTCCGACTGAAATCGGCCAAATTAAAGTTAAGAATAGGTACGGGGGGGAGTAAAGAATAATTTAAACCGTTAGGAGCGCGCGTGTCATAGAGACGATTTCCTATTTTGCAATAAAGACAATTTCACTTTCGGATAGACCGTCCTTTTACGATTATAGAAAATATCACATTGTGCGAGCGACAGAGAATGATAATTACGTGTGGCGCCGGATTAAGTATAGCGTCACTCCATATCGTTCCGTAGATGTCGTAGAAGGCGACTACGGAAATCAATTACCAGGGCCTCGATTCTGTTAGTGCATTGTAGTATAATGACAGGTACACTGTCGGGTCACGTGACGTGTTTTTTCGTACCATTGACGCCTAGAAGGTTTGATGGGTGTGCCCGCGTAAACTTAAAGCAGCCATGAAATGAAAACCGCCATGTTCATGCAGTTGTCATGTTACTACAATGCATTAACAGAATCTAGGCCCAGGAGACGGGCAGCAGCGTCTTCCTGAGATTCCAACCGCATACTGCGATCGCCAACCCGCTTGCCAAGCGTGGCGATTATGGCAAAACCCCTCATGGTTTTCATAACCGGCCTATGTCCTGCAGTAGGCGTCAAATGGCTGATGATAATGATGATGATGATGACATACCAATAACGTACGTCCGCCGTATACATTGAGGCCAACGGAACGAATACGAACGAACGAACAATAATCGGTGGACACTCCGGCAAATACAAGTAAATATCATTGACCGATTTAAGATTACCTCCGAGAGATTACAGTTACCTTCGACGAGGCTTAAGACATGTGTTAAGCACGCTCTGTGCAACGTCAAGGATTATTTTAAAAGACAAAGATGTCTTGTATTAAACAGTAGATAAATGTTTTAATGTTAATATTAGAGGACGATTGTGTCTATAGTGTTCAACACATATATGAATAATAATGTTTAAGTTGAAAACTGTTAATTAACTTTCTTGAAAAGAATGTGCAGATTCTTTGTTATCTTGTTCTCCGCCAAATATATTTGAAACTAACAACTTTGACATTAATTTAGTAAACATTTTGTTTCTTTTTTGCGTAGCCTATATGCGGCGCACTTCAGGGCACAGGCCTTCTCTTACAGAGACAGTATCTGTCTGAGAGTGTCTGAGGTGTTCACATACCTCAGCGCTTGAAATCGCCAATCCGCGGTGGGCACACGTGGTAAATAAGCCCATTTGTTTTTATAATGGAAAACATATTTTAATTTTAATTTTGAATTTAATCTCCTAGTCATTATCGCTCAGTGAGTGCCTTCGATTGTATTCGTTCATTTGGTCTGTACGCACCATAATACAAAACTTACTCCAATGACGCTTTGCAGTCGACATCGATGAAGTGGCATTTATAAATATTTAATACAAAACTTACTCCAACGACGGTATGCAGTCGACCTCGATGAAGTGGCATTTATAGATATTTTAATACAAAACTTACTCCAATGACGGTATGCAGTCGACATCGATCAAGTGGCATTTATAAATATTTAATACAAAACTTACTCCAATGACGGTATGCAGTCGACATCGATGAAGTGGCATTTATAAATATTTAATACAAAACTTACTCCAATTACGGTATGCAGTCGACATCGATGAAGTGGCATTTATAAATATTTAATACATAGCCTCCTCCTTTTTTGAAGTCGGTTAAAAACTTACTCCAATGACGGTATCCAGTCGACATCGATGAGGTTGCATTTATAAATATTTAATACAAAACTTACTCCAATGACGGTATGCAGTCGACATCGATGAAGTGGCATTTATAAATATTTAATACATAGCCTCCTCCTTTTTTGAAGTCGGTTAAAAACTTACTCCAATGACGGTATCCAGTCGACATCGATGAGGTTGCATTTATAAATATTTAATACAAAACTTACTCCAATGACGGTATCCAGTCGACATCGATGAAGTTGCATTTATAAATATTTTTTACTATTATTTATTTTAGAAACTTAGGCCGTGCAGCTTATAAATAAATTTGTTTACTTCTGTTAACATCTACTTAGTAATTTTATAAACCATAACACGATTTTTTTTCTTATTATTTGTCTTTTTTTTCGATATCTGCTTTTTTGAAGTTTTGTTGTGGGCGAAGCACACAGTTTTTCACTTAACGTTTTTTTTCTTATTGTTTTGCTTGTTTTATGTGGATGTTGTAACATAGGTCTCTCCATTTTTATAATTTTTGTATTGTACTTTTGCTTTTGTATAACTGCGTTTAGTTCCCGTTACGTGGACCCATTTTTGAGAGCATTTTATTTTATCATTTTATTTCATGATGCCTAAACTTGAATTTTGTATCACTTATCTATCAAAGAGTTTTCTTTAAATTTATTGGTATGTCATGAATTTTATTTCTGACTTATTGATAAGTAATGTTTACTTTACAAATAAACTCTTTTATCAGTATTCCAGATTTGTCGTAGTCGGTCAGCGGAAATATTCGTGCAATTACGGGAAGTATTATTTCGGAGGTTCTTGGTTCTTGGTGCATTTTGGCGCAATTCATGAAACTGATATTCTTTAAAGTTTCCACAATACTTTGAAACGTTAATGTGAACGATTGCCAATTAAACTGTTGATGAGGCATTTTGTACGTTTTTCGAACTGGATTGATAGTTGGTAAATGGATTTTTTAAACGAAAATTGTTCGTCCCCGGTTTTTAAACTTCTTTAACAAAAACCAAGTCGATGAGCTTTGAAAGAGTAATAAAAGGAACACTGTCACTTTTAAGGTCTGGATGGAACCGGTTAATAAACTGAACTGTTGCTTGGAGGACTGACGCGGATGCAGAGCGTGTCTCCGGCTTTTATACTTGCAGATTTCTAGGTCGGGGGTGGTCTGGGTTGGGCGGGTGCATTTGCGCATGTTCAGTGCATCCTGGGCTGTTGCCGGGCCGACTACAAACTGTGAAGGGTGGATAGTCAACGTGGATGTTGTTACGATATTCAACAGGTCTTGTAACGAGCGCCGGCCGACAAGGGGCTGATTTATTACCCTCGTCGCGTGCGGAAAGTTCTGTAGGAGGTGGTTGGTTAGCTAATGTTATCTTTAGGCGTATCTAATTTGATACTGACGTGTTGGTTACCAAGTTTGACCGACACGTCAAGAATTTCCGCTACAGAACCCACAAAAAGAAAGCCACAAACTGTTTTAAGTTCTCGAACGTTTTCAGATTGGCTGTCTTCGAGGATATTATGGGGCTTCTAGCTTTGGAAGCAGCAACTCATTTTACAGAGTTTTATTAACATATTTAACAGAATTTTGGTGCAGATAGAATTTGGATGATACTGTTCGAAAAGAAAAGGAAACAAGCATTAGGAGCGCCTGGCATTTTGATCGTCGTGTGTCTCAGGAGAATTGTTGCCACGAAGAAATCAGTAGGCGCTTGAAGGCTGGCAAGGCCATTTTATATTTCAACAATGGAAGCAATTAGTTAAAAACCTGTATGCAGTTAACCTTCAGGCTTGCCCAAAACCCATTCTAATATGTCAACTTAATCGATCTGAAGTACAAACAAGGTCACCTCCGTTTGGAGTCAACCGAGCGATCAAGGAAAACATTGTTGACCTAGGTAATGGTAGAGTCACTCGTGGGTACGATCACAAATGTTTACGAAGTTTGTTACATACATGGCTTTACTTCCTGCATCTTACTAGGTACCTATTACACTGTTCCCCAAAAATTATGTGAAGAGTGAATTTCCTTTGTTTATGATGTATGTAGCAAGGTTAAATATACAAAGGAACTAGCTAACTATAATATGCTTTTCGCTCACACAATATAGACGGCAATATTATATCTGCGAGAGGGAAATTCCTTATAAACGATTTCAGAAAAGGAGGAGGTTATCAATACCATTCTACGCATTTTTTTTTTTAAATAACTGAGCTGAAATAATTTGTCATAGCAGGTTCTCTTTGCCACAAACTTTGAGAGATTTAATCGCGAGGTATTATAAATAGAGTTCAAGAGCTATCGATCGAAGTACCCTTAATTATCTATTTAGGTGTAGAAAGATAGATCGACAGAGTTTTAGACCTATAGATAGTTAGAGATTAAGGCCATCATCATCGTCTTCAGCCCGTGGATATCCACTGTTGATCAGGAACCTCTTCCTGCAAGCGCCAGCCGCGTCTGCTCTACGCGGTATTTCCTGCTGCCTCATCGTGCCACCTAGCTGGCGGTCTACGTCCTTCTGCTTCTACTTCCGGCCCTCGGTTACTAATCATAGCTTGCGACTACATCTTTCACCCCATCTACGACAAATATTTCCCAGGCAGTTTTCCTACCGGCGTGCAACCTTGCAACGAGTAATTAATGCTAATGAAGCGAAAGGGATCTGTCAAGATCGTGGCAACTGGCAAACCCTGGTCTCTGCCGACACAGGCGTGAATTTATGTATTGTATGTTCCTACGGATAATGTTAGTATCAGACAGAGACTACCAACATTTTGCGGAGGACGTTAATACACACCCTGTGTATTTAATTTATTCAAATCATCCATGATCTAAGTTGCGGATACGGGGATTTTCTCATACTTAATTAATAAGGGAGTATAAGATCCGGTCGGTCCTAAGATGTTGCGGACAAGCGAATGGATTAATCGGTTAGTCATAGACTACTTTAGTGCTTTGTTAGCGAATTATCATAAGCAGCATAAGCTGGTTTGCTCCCATTCCAGGGCGAGAGAACCTTACATTATTTATATTGAGTATTAACATTCACCAAACAAAAGGCAAATTATTTACGTTGAAATAAATTCCTGATTTCTGAGTAACGGGCTTAATCACCACGCGAGCCCACCGCGGATTGACACTTTCAACCGCTCAGTTATGTGAATACCTCAGACACTCGGGTTTCCTCAGGATGCTTTTTAATAGGCGTCCAGTTGTCGATCTATCCAAACTGCAACTTTTGGCAGTGCCTGTATTGTGTACGTCTATAATTAGACCCTCAGCTAGGATCAATATTGCAACGATAGGGGGGTGCCCGGGCGACCTTCCCTGTAGGACGAATAAGAGGGGCGGAGATTTCCTGAAATTGTAGGTGCAGCATCTGTATACAGGTTGTTAAGAGAGATGATTAGCTCGGTACTGGAACAAAGCAGACTTATAACCAGCCAACTGCGTGTCGGGCCACGCGCATTGTAGGGTTCCGTAGAAAGAGCGTTTTACCGGTTTCACAGAACGAACAACTTCATCAAAGTAATTTTCTATGGACGAAGTTTTCCTTTTTATGTGGATTGCCTATAAATAATTTAAACTTGTTAAGTTGTAAAGCCTTCTTAGCCGTGTTTTCCTTTTAAGTTCATTGTACGTGCTGTTGTCTTGATTTTTTTCACGTTTCTACAATCAAACGTTTTTAGCCAGGAGAGGGGGGGGGGGGACCGCCCTACTCTAACAAAAATTGGCGCTTTAAAGCTCAATATTTCACAAGCATAAGCATAAGCATAATCAGCCTATATGCGTCCCACTGTGGGGCACAGGCCTTCTCTCAAGGAGAGAGTATGGGCTTAATCACCACGCGTGCCCATCGCGGATTGGCGATTTCAAGCGCTGAGGTATGTGAATAGCTCAGACACTCAGGTTTCCTCACGATGTTTTCCTTCACCTTTAGCGTGTGGTATTGCTACTATAACTTCACAATGTACATAACTTAGAAAACCAAGTCATAGGTACATGCCCGCACTTGGGATCGAACCTGGGTCTCTCGCTTCCGAGTCCGATGTTCTACCCACTAGGCCACCAACGCTCTCAATATTTCACAAACGGCTCCCTTATTCGAAAAATTGTATTCCTACACTCACCATATTTTTAAACGACCAACGATATCCGATACTATGGTCCAGCCACAAAAACATTTTTTGTACGTTTTTTTCTACCGTTCTGTCGGCGTGATTAATATTTTATGTCTGTCTATGCCAAGTTTCAGCTTTCTCGTACCTAGTAATCCTCTCTGAGCTAGGCTGCGGGCAGACAGACAGACAGACGGGCAGACAGAAGACAGACGGACCGACATGGCAAAACTATAAGGGTTCTTTGTTGACTACGGAACCCTAAAAAATGGTCTTCCATTATAATGAAGCCACCGAAAATATTACGTCATGTTTTTTAAACTATATTTTAGTACCTAATTGTAGTGCTTATTGATGGCATTCATATGGTATGCCTCCCTCTTGTGTCTTTTTAAGGAAAAATCCATGGTTTTCAATTCTCACCACTTCCTTCTGTCACTTCAAGTTCAAGCAATCAATCAGCCCATGCAGTAGACGAGCATGGGCTGATTGATTGCTTGCTTGCTTTTCAAAATCTTTTGTATCCATATTGTCGTCCATGAGGAAAACGTTAATCGTGCAACAATAACGCACAAATGACAGTGAAAACGAGATATAGTTGTTTAATTTTCGTCATGGACGGTAAAAGATAATGGGTGCATTGTGAAACTGATAATTTTTTTTTGTATTTGAAGTATCATTTGTACTAATGATTGTGCCGGAACGAAGCCGGGGGTTTTCGCGTGCTTGCAATTAGCTGGCATTGCTACGTCCCCGCTGGGGGAAAAATCAAACGATTTGCGATCTCCTGGCATGCCTTCTACTGTCACCTGAGCTACGAGTGGTATCTCGATACACATGCTAGTAGCTACTCTAAAACTGACTTGATTTTGTGCGAGTAACTAGCATGTGTATCACGGGTTGGACAATCCGTGATTGAGGCTCTATAATTTCGAGCTAAAAATTTCGATCGATCTAAAATGCAGTGATTGTTATTCGTAGGCCGTTATTCGTACAATAGCAGTAACTGCATTTGAGATACAAACAAAGCATTATATTAACATGTTACACTGAGTATAAAAACAGAAGGTATACGAAGATATTACATTTATTACTTTTATTGTAGCATTTACTACGAAAGTAATTGGCAGTGGTCTCCACACTTGGTATGTTATACTCGTACCTGGAGGCGAATTGCTTTAACAACGTATGAGAATCTATTATAGTATGCTTACAGTTTTCTTCTGATTTTAATTTGTTGTTAGTAAATCTAAGTACACATAATTTTTCATTCATCATTTTATCCACCAGATCAACTAAAATAGAAATAACTATGCAGTTTTACAAACTACCATGTGTAATCACCCTGTATGTGCAATTGCAAAATGATACATGATATTGCATCAACAGGTAGAGGGTAGGTTATCTCCCTAGGGGGCCGTTTCTAGGGACTGAAGGGAGGCTGTTTCAAGGTCTCACAACGATCATACTGTGGGGTGCAATCAATATCTAGGCACATAGGACCGCCATTTTGAATGCCCGGGACCTGGTGAGGGCTGGGAACAAAGGAAGCCGTTTTGGAGATTTCTGGAAGATTTTCAGGTCTAGGTAACAGAGCAGCCATAATAATTTATACAAACGACATGCTTCGAACGGAAAGAGTCATAAAAGAACAGCATAAACGTTTATCTTTTTTTTTCTATTATAAAACTGTACGCAAAGCCTAAAGCGAGGGACCAGCTCTTTGTTTGGAAGGCATGTTTCTCGAGCAATCTAGAAAATTCTATAACTGAGAGTGAAAAGGCTTAGTAAAGTTTGTTTAAGGAAGACAACATCAGATATTAAAAATTTATTTATGTATAATTTTTTTTCCATTTTAGGGTTCCGTACCCAAACAGTAACAGGGTGCCAAACGGGACCCTATTACTAAGACTTCACTCTGCGTCTGTCTGTCTGTCCGTCTTTCTGTCTGTCTGTCTGTCTGTCACCAGGCTGTGAGATCATGAACCGTGATAGCTAGACAGTTGAAATTCTCACAGATGATGTATTTCTATTGCCGATATAACAACAAATACTAAAAATTGAATAAAATAAATATTTACGGTTTAAGGGCTCCCGTACAACAAACCCTATTTTTTTGCTCGATATTAATAACGACAACAGACGCTTGAAATATCCATAGAATATTTAGTTCTATATTCGCTTCAAATAATAAAATAAATATTTAAGAGGGGCTCCCACGCAAAAAGCGTGATTATTTGTCGTTTTTTTCTCGATCTTTGTGTTTAATGTTGTATAGATAATGGTACGGAACCCTTCGTGCGCGAGTCCGACTCGCACTTGGCTGGTTTTTTACCTCTTATTGGTAACTGCACTTAGTGGCTAATTACCCGACTGCGGTGGAGCCCAAAAGGACGGTTATGTGGTTGGCTCATTTGTATGTAAGTATAATATATATGTAATTATGTCCGATTCTATTGTCCCCCATAACTCCTTAACCAATAGTTAGATTTTAACAAATAAGATCTCAATCGATTTGTCGTGTTTGTGGGAGTATTATAAATCCAACAAAAAAAGTTAAATCACTTGACCTAATTTTTTTTTTAATAAATATTAACCAACCTAAATTCACAAACTTAACTCATTGCGAAGCACCTATGTTGATACCGCCCGCTTAGAAGTTAACGCCCGACAGTCGAGTATTTGGTGATATTTATTTCAGTTTTTTTGGTACTGCCAAAGGGGTAAAAAGTTTTTCTTGTCGAGGCTACGAAACCGCAGACTCAGCGTGAGACATCCGCTGTCTAGCTGCACACGTAGCATGACGGCACGTTTGTGCGCTTTGTCGCGCTAAAGTGTTAGAACTTTACGTGAATTTATATGGGAAGTTGCAACCTTTGGTAACAGAGCGACTTTAGATATTTCTTATGATACCTACTGAGGATCTAAATACTACTCTTCTTTATCAGTGCCTCTCCATCTGGTGAAGGTTATAATAAAATGCTTATTATGCAGAGCATTTTATTGAGCATCTTTGTCTCTTGGAAGGCGGAATAGTTCTGCGGTTTTTACTACTCCAGTTCACTCCCGCTCTCAACCAAGATTACTCTAACCTAACTCCGGATTTACTCACTTAACTTACTCAAATTTAAGACAAAAAATCAAGCAAGTAAATCCGGAATTAATTTCATAAGTGCTTACCAAAGTTCTAGTTCGAAAAAACATTTCATTCCACGTCATATCTCTTGACAGACTTTTCTGCCATCATTACAAGGCACAGGGAGCTAAGTAATGACATAGGTAGTCCAAAACTAACGTATTCGGCCTGTGACCGGATATGGAAGAACGCAAGAACCGCGGGTTGCTAAAAATTCATGCTTGATTTTGTTGACGCTACCTACCCCAAAAGATTGCTCAGGTTAACTGACTAGTTACAATTGGTTAGAATTTATTAATCTATTCCGATTTCGTTCTCTCGTTCTTGGATATTGTCTTGGGAGTGAGGGACATTGCCAGGATTGATTCCTATTTCAGTGCACCGGCCTTTTCTAAAAGAACGTACCTACACTTACTTTTATTTATTTTATTTGTAAGGGACAAAAACTGTATAAAGTACATCGCATTCTTAAAGACTTAGTTTTACATTCTAGTACTTATGCTAATAACAACGCTCTCGAAACAGGGGGAAGTGAAAGTAAATTTTATGTAAAATTTCGTAAAATGTTAATCTACAAACTAATAATATAATAAAATCTCTTAATCATGAAATTTCTTTCGAAATTGCTTTTCTAAATGCGTGTTTATTTGTATTAAAAATGTCTGTTTAGTTGATTGTATTCTTTTATTACACGTGAAATGGTTCTGTGTTTCCCCAAGTTCGTACGACTTTGTGGTAAATTAAAAGTTATCTTGATGGGATGCCCAGGCGGGCGGCGCGGAACCACTAGCTCCATTTTACTTAACAGTTAACTTAACAATTGGTAAGTCATAGTTACAAGCAACTGAGATCGAACCCGAGCCTTTCAAATCATAAGACAACTTAATGTGCTACCAGCGTCAGCGCTGACCCCGTTAGAAACTAGGGAGCTTGCTTGCTGAACTTGCTCCAGTACAAAATATAACACCTGGCCCTTGGTCAATGCTGCACCCAGTAATTCACCCGGGAGATACCTGGGAGATCACGAATTCGTATAAATCACGGCAACAGCTGGTCTCTGGTCGTGACCCCTTACAGAGCCTAGGAATTCTAAGGTTGTTATTGAATTTGAGCCACCCACGCCAATATGGCTGCACTAGGGAGCAGGGGTTGAGGGGTGGATTTCTGGTTTTAGCGGGGTGGTCAGAGTGGGGTGCAGGGAGGGGGTCAAGGTTGCTGTGGCGTGGGACGAATTACGCAGTTTGCATTCACTATGTATTGAGTAAAGGGTGTTCGAAGTTATTACTTTTTATAATTCATTATTTCATTTTAAATTCTAGGTAGACTAACAGCTATTACAAGGTAAACTGTTAGTCAACCTATTAACTAACACTCTAAGCCAATTAGAAATTTTCACAAAAAACGTTTTTTTTCTTCATGTATCAGTAATCGGCCAAACGATACTAAAATGACTGACTTATGAGTTGATGCTGTTAACGAGATTCAAGACTGTTCATTAATACGAAATACGGACCCTTTATCGTGCTTAGACTATCGAGAACAGTGATGAAAATGCATGGAGAACGAATATAATTGACTACAAAGCATCCCTTAGGAACACACATCACACTATAGAGGTCGCAATATATTCCTTACTTGGACGCGAAACTCCAAAAAGACTCTACCCCGTAGATGCGCAGCAAAATCTGTCTATTTTGAGCTTACATCGGAAATATTCGTGTGAACACAACAGCTACGGATGCAATGGGGCAGGAGGGGCGGGGGTTGGTCGAGCGGGAGGAGGAGCACAGGAGTCACAGGAAGGGCATAGGGGGGCCTCGCCCGGGAATCGAGTGATACTAGGAACAGGAATAAATATTGTGAAAACCAGACCGGGTTAGTTGTGTAGTCATAACGCAGGTACAATGCACCAAAAATGTTCCACTTATCTCTGTGTAATTTCCGTTTTTACGAACAATAATGTGTTCTCTATATATCTATCTCCGTTAGTACTAACTCCCTGTTTCTCATACGCTAACAATTGTTGCACTAACACTCAATAGTATTTTCTACTGGTTTCCAAAAATAAAAAATCTTCTACGGGTGATTACTCAGCGGGGGTACAGCAGTCATTAATAATGGGGGGAGGTAATTAAGGTTTATTTCTAAAACGAAACCCTAACTTATAATTAAATCTGCTATTTGGGTAAAAATAATAAATATACATCCCATTGGGGAGCCTTTTCTTGTCATAAAAATATTGGCACAAGATAAGATAAGAATATTCTTTATTGCACACAAGAAGCGAGACATAAAGCAACATGTAATTGTATTAAGCCTAATTAAAACCTAAGATTCTATCAGGAAGTCTTCGTATTTCTACGAGGATTTGCAGTAGAGAAAAATCTCTTCTTATGCTGACCGGAGAAAATCATAGGGAGGCCATAAACACGGCCAACTAATATTTAATACAAGCTGACCCGGCAAACGTTGTTTTGTCATATTAATTAGCCTAGGCCCTATTTTCAGACCTACCAAATATACACAACAAATTTCATACAAATCGGTAAAGCCGTTTCGGAGGAGTTCGACAAACACTGTGACACGAGATTTTTACATATTAGATAATAAAACAACTTCCTCATAACACCATCACTTATCCTGGTCCCAAACTAAGTTACCCTGTGCTGTGTTGACCACAAACATGGAAATACATCCAGACTGAGGTCATTTGTACAAATATACGGCGGCTCCCAGTGACGCGACACAGCTAGATCAACGAGGCAGTCGATGTTATGGGAACTTATAGCTGACTGTACTGCCTCATCTATTACAAGCAGGACCTGGAAACGGGTATCCTAGCAACAGTTGCATAGCAACAGCTGCATGGCAACTAGCAGAGATGCAGCGGCAATCAATACAGCGAGCCCTTACCTAACTGCTTATTTTGTATAACGCATCTGGTGCCGGAACTTACCGGGAGACGGACGAATTACAAGTTACTTAACTTCACGCCTATATTCTGGAAGAGGTAAACCGTACCACATATTGAACATTTTATTAAAGGCAGCAACTTCGTCACAAGGTGAGGATTCTTAGTGTCATAGTTAACACTGTAATTTAACGCGGTTTGTCGACAAGCAATAAGTATAACAATCAGTTACTTTGGTTTATCTGCAAACGGTAAGTGTCAAACGACGCTAAGCTTAAGCGAGGAGCTGTGCAGCGCCGCATTTGTAGAAAGAAAAAAAGTGCTTTGTACGTAACTGGTTTCGTAGCAAGAAAAACAATTCTTGTCACGTAACTGGTTACGTAGCGTTGGTTTCGTAGGCGGCCGAAGAGAAAAACTGCTACTTAAAACAACGACGTTTATTATGAAAATTCTGTGTACATTGCGTAGTCGAGTCTTCGAATTTCTTAATTTGTGGGTGAATCGGCTAGGCAATTTACATCGATTTGTCATAGTAATCAATGAATTGTAGTTCTAGGAAATAAGCCCAGGTTAATTTGATTTCGTCAGTAGCTTTTAAAGTTTTCATGCAACCTGGTTCGTGGTACGTCGTAGCAATACGTAGCATTTGCTACGGGCGTAGCTTGCGTAGCGGCTACGAGATTCCTTTGTTAAAGTGATTTTGATTGCGTTTTTATTGAATTGAGACTTACGGTTTTGACTATATGAATTATTCAGGGTAAGAATGTAATAGGGGGGTGTATGGTATAATGTATACTACTAGCTGTTCTCAGACCTACCAAATATACACAAAAAAAAAATCATAAAAATCGGTGAAGCCGTTTCGGAGGAGTTCAATAACAAATACTGTGACACGAGATTTTTAGATGTTCAGGGTGTGTCACAAATACCACGTCAAGCTTAAGGCGAATATAGATCGAAAGGGAGTGTACTGAACACTTGTAAAATTTTAAAAAATCTCCTTCGCCAAAGTCATATTAATTTGATATTTATTTGTAAAA
Source organism: Yponomeuta malinellus (assembly GCA_947308005.1). Classification (NCBI taxonomy): domain Eukaryota; kingdom Metazoa; phylum Arthropoda; class Insecta; order Lepidoptera; family Yponomeutidae; genus Yponomeuta; species Yponomeuta malinellus. The sequence continues at coordinate 10,978,149 of OX371017.1, forward strand.
ATAAAATTCGCCCCTCTTAGTAGATTTTTTGAGGAGAGTAGGTTCAAATCTGGTTAACTTATTCCGTAAAATACTTCTGAATGATTTAGTTTAACGTGTTCAATTAAAAAAATGTAAACGTTTTTGAGCCATCGCCCACGACGACTTTTGTGCGCGCTTCTATACTCCGTTCCACGAGTCGAACTCCTAGGGAACAAAACACTCGCATCTCATTGGTTAATGCGCGCGGCTAGAGATAAGCGAAACCATAAGTGAAGACGGTCCGCTTCATAGGGTAGGTTTACTTAATGCAGTGTCTATTGAGGGTCACGCGCATTAGCCAATGGGCACAAATGGATGATTTTCTTTGGGGGCGTTTTGTGACATTGTGAGAAGCGAAGCAAACGCGCTGCATATGTTTTGCTTCCATTTTTACGGAAGCGCTGCATCGCGTTTGAACCGCGTTTTTAAGTCGTCGTGGGCGATGGCTCTCAGGAAGGAGCTGAATCAATTTGTTTTTTCATAAGCAACTGACCCCCTACTGCCGAACTGAAAGACGTTTCACATCAGTAACGGTTTTGGTGATACAAGCCAGCCCATGCAGTTTGAGCTATAAGTTTCCAATCTTATATCGCGTATCTTTCCATGTCTTTCCGTGTCTTTCCGTGTCGTATCCTTCAATAATATATAGGTTACAGCTCCACGCGGTCAATGGAGAACTTGCATAAAAGATGTTAATGAAAAGGAAAATAATTGTAAAAACTATTTTTCTCTACGACTAATACATTTCATATAACTTTTTCGCCAGGCTAATACATAAACATAAACTCTGTCAAAAAGTAACTCTAGTCCCTTGATACAAAAACGTGCCATACAAACCGAGCCTTTGACGTCACTGGGTGTTGGTAACACCTTATAATGTATGAAGCATTTATGAATAATTGAGAGAATTTTCTAGTAAAACATTGTTACAACACTAAATCTCATATTTTTTACAGTGTCCACATACCTCAGCACTTGAAATTGCCAATCCGCGGTGGACACGCGCGGTAATTAAGCCCATACTCTCTCTCTCTGAGACAAGGCCTATGCCCTGCAGTGAGATGTATACAGGCTACATAAAAAAAGAGAGTGACTTGATTTTAACACTGTGTAAGACCTTCAAAACTACGAAAAATATTTTCTATGTCCTAAGAGGTACAAATACAAAATTACTCCAACCTAATTCAGATGCATGTGCCCCATTATTCCAGTTATGCAACGGCTCGATAACGATCGATGTGTGTAATAAAAGAGTCGAAGCGTCCCGTTCATGGCATTTTTGACTCTATTACAAGCTACAGAATGTGCTTTTTATGCATACGAAATTCAGTTGATGGGGTGACATTACTATGAAAGGGTGGCTTTTGATGACGTTATGTGACTGGTCTTCCAGCTGTGAAGGAACTTGTAGTGAGGGTGGGGTCATCTTATATTGACTGGTGCTACTAATTTATTATGCTTTTATTTTATTGTCGTAATGGTAGAGCACGTTTTGTTTTGTTAAGTAACTGCAGCAGTTCATAATATGTGCGGTCTAGGTATAAAGGTAGACATGTATAAAGGTAACCTACATTTCCCCACAAAGCGAAGATGGGTAACCTAGTTAGTTTAGTAAGTCTAATTGTAGGGTTGTACGGGGGAAATTTCTATTAGCAATAAGGTACTCCTTATAAATATCAAGGTAATGTTTCTGGTGTACAATAAGGAATATTAAAAAGTGTAGGATAAGATCCTAAAGTATATCATTATGATGGATGCAGTATAGGACTGGTTGGTGTTTTATTCGTGAGTATAAAATGAGCTTAAGATAGTTATGATATATAAGAGGGGTACGAGATAAAAGAAATATGTTTTTAAATAGATTTTTGAGATAAAAGAAGTTCGAAATAAATAACTGCAACTACATTTCAAGTATTTTTATCTTTTCCAAAGAGCGTAGCATGATCGACACTAAGCCCGACTTGGTTTTAAAAGAGACTTCGTTTCGTACAAAAAATTACTTAAGACTATTAGTAGACAGGATAAAATACTCACTGGTAGCGTAAACGACGTGAAAAGGAATCCTCTTTGGCATTTTCCTTAATACTATCTAGTTATTTGACACTGTCTCAATAAAAACAACTCCATTCCGCTAATAATTATCTTAATTTCACCACATTAAAACAACACTCAAAGGCATCACTCGGGGCACTGGACATTTTTGTAAATTAATAGAATTAGCTGCGGACTATGTTCGCACAATCGTAGCGTTTCTTAGTGCAGAGAAGCATTTCCTATTAAATAACCTATTCCAAGGAAATGTTATGTTAGGGATACATAGGATATGAAACCCCTAAGTTTACGTAGGGTTGAAGTGTTGAAGAAATCAATACCTGCGCGAACGGACGTCACCTTGAATTTTTTAGGCCGCTATTGCCTTGTGGCTTTTCCCCTAGTTCTGCTACTCGACGCTAGAGGGCACCGTTTTCGGTAAATTATCGAGATCGGAAAAATTTCTCCTCAATAACTGAGATAACTGTGTAGGTTTTTTTCCTCCAATATAACTAGTTACTTCCAAAGAATTTTCTTTACCGTTATTTTCAATGGTTATCTGCCGAGAAACGATATTCCTCATGGATAACCTCGAAGGATTTTATTTTCCTAACAAATAATTGATAGTATTTTGATGACTCGCGATGAACATACATAGGTATACGTTTAACGGGTCTAATCGTGATTATTTATTTGGGAACGTCGGGAATTAAAGTTTTCCTAATAAATAATTTGTATTTCATTTCTATTTGGGTAAATTGCAGGTAAAATCATATATTTATTGTTTATTTCTTATCTTGTCAAATGGAATGTAAATATTTTTACGCCTGTGTTTTACTTTTCGAAGACATGGGATATTTTATGCATTCTAATTTCCGATATCCGCACGATATCGGTGGAGCGATGATCTTCGCAGGGCGGCTGGCAAGAGCTCGATGAGAGTAGCCGAGGACCGTGCTCAGTGGCGTGCAACAGGAGAGGCCTATGTCCAGCAGTGGACAATCATAGGCTGATGATGATGATGATAATTATGATGACTTAGCCTCATAGTTTGGCCATTGTCCGAAGCAAGCGCTGAGACATCACCTCATCGCAACACCCCAGAGTGAGTTCAGACACAAGGGTTTTCGTTCACAGTTAGCCAGTGGTATTCAAAGTCATTGGTACATGTCGGGATTCACGCCCACCGCTGCTCTACCATTCATAATGGTGTCATAGATATTTAAAAGACACGACACTTTTCAAAAGTTACGTGGCTGTAAAAAGACATAATATTGTAGAATAATAGGGATTCTTTACTGTTGCTATTATTTATTTACTTTTTGTCCCATTGACTTACTGCATCAACCTAGTTATCTGTCTAATATAAATTGTAGGTGCCTCATAAACATTTCACACATTTCACAAACAAAAACGTTTTAACCTATACCGGGACTACTCATACTTGGCTTGGTATTCATAAACGCGGAAATGTGGCAATACTGCTTTTCCGTCGCTTGGAATATTTTACTATTGTACTATATTTATGGAATCAGATTTTATCCTCTTTCCTTTTGATATCCCATCGAAATTATAGCAAAAACAGATCAGAGATACTTACATTTTTTTAGTGTAACATCCGTCATAACGATTTTGTCTGTATAGAATCACAGATAGAATGTAGCCTTTGTCATCCGGACTATAATAAAGAATCAATTGACAACTTCCTCAAAATCGGATGAGTAGTTTTGGCGCTACGGTGGAACGTCCATAAATACAGACAAACAAACATACATACATTGTTATTTTTTATGTAGCTATATACGTCCCACCGCAGGGCACAGGCGTTCTCTCTTTCTCTTCAGAGAGAGAGAGTATGGGCATAATTACCACGCGTGCCCACCGCGGATCGGCTATTTCAAGCGCTGAGGTATGAGAACACCTCAGACACTCAGGTTTCCTCACGATGTTTTCCTTCACATTAGCGAGTGGTATTGCTACTATAACTTCACAAATGTAAGTAGCTTAGAAAACGAAGTCATTGGTACATGCCGGGACTCGAACCTACGACCTTTCAAATGAGCAGCCGGTGTACTACCGCTCAGCCACTGCAACAATCATACATATGTACATAGATAGATAGAATCTTCTTTAAACGAATAAACGATTGTAATAAATGTAATAAACGATTTCTATTCTATTCTATTCTATTCTATTCTTTATTTATTCTTCTTATATATACACACGTACTTCATCATCATCAGCCATTTGACGCCCACTGCAGGACTTAGGTCTCCGTAATGGTTTTCCTAGTTTCCCGGACTTGTGCCTCCCGCATCTAGCGACTTCCTGCCACCGTAAACAGGTTGTCAGACCATCTGGTGAATGGGGGCCTAACCGCGCTGCGTCGTCCGGCCCATGGTCGCCAATTCAGAACTTTTCCTCCCCGACGGCCGTCAGTTCTCCGAGCTATGTGCCCCGCCCACTGCCACTTCAACTGAACAATTCTTCGAGCTATATTAGTAATTCGGGTTCTTCTCATTCCTGATTGAATCACGAAGTGAAACTCCTAACATAGTTCTCTCCGTTGCTCGTTGGGCAACCTTGAGCCTTCTTATGAGGCCCGTAGTTAGCGACCAGGTCTCACATTCATGAGTCATCACTGGCAACACACATTGGTTATACGAGAGGTCCCGGGTTCAAATCCCGGCTGGGGACAAAAAAAAACCAGGTCTTGGATGTTTACATATTTGTGATGTCGTTGTTTCTGGTTCCCACGACACAGGGTATCCTAGTGTGGGGCCAGAAGCAACGTATGTGCCTGTATGTAAATGTTTATGTTTATACAGCTTCGTCTTGAGTAACTGAGGAATTTTGGACGCGAAAATGTGTTTCAATTTCCCGAACGCTGTCTCCATCCGAGTTGGATTCGGCGAGTGAAACGTACATACATACCTTTTAGTTCTGCCTTGCCCCCAGTGTTTCGCACATTATAATAATCCGTCAATCTACTGTTAACAGCTTGTTAACACGCTTAATTCCGGATTCGCTTTACCCCATTTTCTGTCGGAGGAGTCCGACCAGGTTTCGCTCTGAGTAGTGAGTAGATATGGAGCTCGTGTCGCATAGTGTGTAGTGCTCACGAACGTTTCAGTTCAAACCTGGTAAACTTATTTTTTCTTAAGGGCATCTATAGGGTTAACTAGCTCCACCAATGGAAACAAAATAAATCATGTCTTCTTTTACAGATCGTATTTGCAAAAAGTGTTTGTAAAATCTCAATCATGTTGACAGTAATTGTTAGGACCACTATAGAGAACCTAGGATCACGAACCTGGGACTAGATAGCATTTATGGCAATAATGGCCGTTTTGGCCTTAGGTTCACGGCCATGGGTCCCAAAAATCACTATCAAAAAGACCGACAGATTGTACAGACACATTTTGCAAATACGCTCAGTAAAAAAGATATGTTTTTAGAGTTCCGTACCCGAAGAGTGCCAAACGGGACCCTATTACTAAGACTTCACTGTCCGTCTGTCTATCTGTCACCAGGCTGTACCTCATAAACCGTGATAGCTAGACAGATGAAATTTTGACGGATGATGTATTTCTGTTGCCGCTATAATTATGCCGTTAACAATTGAAAACCATTGTTATTTTCAAGGTCAGGACTGAGGAGGTTATACTTTGGCCAACTGACAGCTGTTACCCAGCCAACATTCTTAGTGTACGAGAAATGTGGTCTGTTAAAAAGTCAACACAACGCCAGTCAATATCGAGTTTATTTATTTCCTGCAGTAGTTAGCGCCGGGGGTGTTTTGCACAACCCAGTCCATGATTTCCGTGACGCGGGTGCTGATGCCAGGGTCGGTGTTGGAGGCGCAGAAGCGGCCGTAGCTGATGATGCCCAGGTGGAAGAGAAGGCCAGTGGGTGGGTCCAGAAAGAGGAGAGGCCCGCCAGAATCGTCCTGGGAAAGAGTTGCTTATTTCGTTTTTTGTATGTAGATCAGTGTTTTCCAACCTGTGGATCACGATCCCCTAGGGGGACGCGAAGCCTATACAGTACAAGGAAGTCGCAGGGAGTCGCGAAAAAAGAAAGCATAAAGATTACAAATATATTTTTGGAAAATGTAGTAAGTAATGTAATTAAGAAAATGTTATCAACAAAAAATAAAATATATGAAACACGTTGAAATACGTAAGGTGCTACTTCATTCATTCAAAAAATTTTTGTAACAAGTTGGTTTCAATTGTTTGGAGTAATATAAACTGAACAGAAGATACAAAAGGCAACATCGAGCGGAATTTCTCTACTTTCAAAGTGTCTGTTGTAGTACGTAATTGTATTTAGCAGATACATACCTAATATAGGAAAATATGTGGTAAAATACAGGTTAGAAATAGTGGTAAGCAGCGGCCTCCTGGTCGCGAAATTTTTTTACGTACTAAGTGGGCCGCGCCGTGGAAAAGGTTGAAAAACACTGACTTATCCAAAAATGTGGGTTGGTCAGCAATAAAATCTTTTCGGTGACGTTCAAGGTTCAAATAAACATTTTTTTTTATAATGAATTCAATATTTTAATTAGCATGTAGGGGTATCGTGTTGCACACGCTCCTGTATATGCATGTTAATCAGAAAATAAATCAGTCTTGTTGTAACCGCAGTACGGCTCGCGTTCGTTTCATTTGTCTGCCCGTATACACACACTAGGTATCTATTCCGACAGTGTCAAACATTATAACTGGTGACACCGACGTGAGTTATTATTCATAGAAGTGGTTCTGCGGACTAAAACGATGAATAGTGACCAGCAGCATGGTAGAGTACCCGTGCCAGCACCGGCACCAACACCAGCCAGCACAAGCTCAGCGACGACACCATGGCCAACAGGGCAAACGCCACCCCCACCAACAGAACTTGCGACAATATCAGTGGCTTCTAGAATCCCCGACTTCTGGATAGAAATGCCAAAACATTGGTTCGCGCAGTTTGAGGCCATTATGGCTCCCCAGAAACAAGGTGACGAAGTGAAGTTTAACCTCGTCATTTCGAAATTAGGTCGAGACGCACTGCGCCAGATAAGTGACATCCTTTTCGCACCCCCGGCCCAAAATAAATACCAAGCAATAAAAGACCGTTTATTGACGGTTTTCGAAGAGTCTCCTGAGCGACAGTTCCAGCGCCTACTAGGAGAAATGGACCTCGGCACACAAAAGCCAACGCAATTGTTAAGGCGCATGAAAGAACTAGCGGTTAGTAGCGAAGTCTCAGACCAGACACTAAGAAATTTATGGATGGCCAAGTTACCAGGCGCCGTGAAGGCAGTATTAGCGGTAAGTCAGGACCAACAGCTCGATACCCTCGCAGTGATGGCTGACAAAATCCTCGAAAACACAAGGAGTGTCGACATAGCTGAGGTAGCACCCCCACCACCGTTCAACTTCGCCTTCGGAGAGATGATGTCACAGATGAATAAGCTGGCCCTAGAGGTTGCCGCCATCCGGAGCGAAATGGAACAACGCGGACGCAGCGACTCCAGGGGACGCAGCCGCAACGTTTCAAGGTCAAGATCCCGTGGCCCCCGGAGGACCCCAGAAGACCCAGATTGGCTGTGCAGGTACCACTTTCGCTTCAGGGGACGAGCGGTAAACTGCGAGGAGCCCTGCGCGTGGGCCCGGAAGACAGGAAAAAACTAGATGCAGTACAGTCAGCGGCGGATGACTGTATCACGATTGCGAATCACCGCCTATGTGTTTTGGACAGAAGAAGTAAGTGGAAATTTTTAGTGGATACAGGTGCTAATATTTCTGTTTTACCACCCTCCTTCGTAGAAAAGTGTAAAAGTCAAGAGTCATCCAAATACAAACTGTACGCGGCAAATGGAACAGAAATGAAAACCTATGGTGTTCAAACTCTGGTGCTTAATTTAAACCTACGAAGAGACTACCGTTGGACGTTTATAGTAGCTGATGTTAAGCAACCCATTCTAGGCGCAGATTTCTTGAGTCATTACAGCTTACTGGTTGATTTAGCGAGTCGGAAGCTTGTCGATAAAGTAACGTCATTACAAGTCCTTGCTTCGGTAGTTAACTGCTTAGAGCCCTCCGTCAAAACCATTGACGAGAAACACCCTTTGCATGATCTATTGTCCAAATATCCCGATTTGACTAAACCCGTATCTTTTAAAGAAATTCCGAAACATTCTGTTTGCCACCATATTGAAACTACTGGTCCTCCGGTTTATGCGCAGGCAAGGCCATTGCCACCGGATCGGTATAAGAAGGCCAAAGAAGAGTTCAGAATTATGCAGGAAATGGGTATATGTCAGCCAAGTAAGAGCGCGTGGGCGAGCCCATTACATTTGGTACCCAAAAAAGACGGTCAAATTCGCCCATGTGGAGATTATCGTAAACTGAACGCGATCACAAAACCAGACAGGTACCCGATTCCCAGGTTACACGACTTCACGTACATGCTGGCTGGAAAAAAAGTGTTTACCCGACTAGATATAAACAGAGCCTACCATTTCATTCCTGTTGCAGACGAAGATATAGAAAAAACCGCTATTATCACCCCTTTCGGACTGTACGAATTCCCGAGAATGTCATTCGGACTTAGAAATGCAGCACAATCGTTTCAACGTTTTATGAATAATTCGGTAATACGTGAATTAGACTTTCTATTCTGCTATATAGACGACATTATCATAGCCAGTGAGTCCATAGAACAGCACAGGGACCATCTTGAGAAGGTATTTCACCGCTTAGACGAATTTGGCATAACTATAAATATCTCAAAATGTATTTTCGGTCAGGAAAAAGTGGAATTTTTAGGATATGAAGTCTCTTCAGAAGGGATACGGCCTTTAGACCACAAGGTCAAGGCCATAATAGACTACCCCCGTCCAGAAACCGTCGAGGAACTCCGTCGGTTTTTGGGTATGTTAAATTTTTACAGGGCTAATTTACCCAATGCGGCAGAATACCAGTCGCATTTAAATACATTCTTGCATAACACGAAACGCAACGACAAATCTAAAATTACATGGAGCGACGAGGCGATAAGGGCATTTGAGCAATGCAAAAGTAGCTTACAAAGCGCTGTTACATTGGCACACCCGCTGCCGGACGTACCGCTGTCACTCATGACCGACGCATCTAACTCGTGCGTAGGAGCCGTCTTACAACAGAAAGTAGGGGATGTGTGGAGACCCGTGGGTTATTTTTCAAAAAAAATGTCAGATGCGCAACGCAAATATAGTACGTACGACCGGGAATTATTAGCAGTTTATATGGCAATAAATCACTTTCGTAATATGATTGAGGGACGCCAGCTTATTATCTTCACAGATCACAAACCGTTGACTTTCGCCTTTTCCAAAAATAACAGTGATAAGGAAACACCTAGACGGATTAGACAATTAATGTACATTAGTGAGTTTACAAACGACATTAGACATGTAACCGGAGAACAAAATGTAGTTGCTGACTCGCTATCGCGCGTAGAGTCCATAGGTTGCCCGACAACAGTGGATTACGCGGAATTGGCGGAGGCGCAAAAAGTGGATGAGAATGTTTTAAAATGGAAACATGACACGAGCTCCAGTGGCAACCTTAAGTTTAAGAACATTTTTATGCCTAATGTTGACGCACCGATCCTATGCGAAACGTCAACCAGTAACGCAAGGCCGTATATACCAGAAAAATTTAGAAAAAATATTTTTGATTCAGTTCATTGTATTAGTCATCCCGGGATACGAGCCACACGTAAAATGGTAGCCGATAAGTACTTCTGGCCTAGTATGCTTAAAGATATCGGACAATGGGCCAAAACTTGTCTGCAGTGTCAGCGTTCTAAGATTAATAGACATACATTTTCTGACTTTCAGGAATTTCCTAAATGTAGCGCATTTGAACACTTGCATATAGACTTGGTAGGACCTTTGCCAACGACAGAGGAAGGCTTTAGGTATTTACTAACCATGATAGACAGGTTTACGCGCTGGCCGGAAGCGATTCCACTTAAAGACATGACGGCAGAGACGGTAGCTAAAATTGTATATAATGAATGGATCACCCGATATGGGTGCCCAGTCATGATAACAGCAGATCAAGGACGTCAATGGGAGAGTGAACTTTTCTCACAATTAATGAAATGCTTAGGTATAACTAAACTACGCACCACGCCCTACCATCCTCAAAGCAATGGCAAAGTAGAACGCTGGCACAGGTCGTTGAAAGCCGCCCTTACAGCTCGTTTGAATTCTCGGTCATGGGTGGACGAGCTACACACGGTTATGCTAGGGTTACGCGCAGCGGTAAGGAGCGATTCCAGCGTCAGCGCAGCTGAGATGGTTTTTGGACGATCACTACGCCTGCCAGGGGATTTTTACGACCAAAACACAAAAGTTTCGGGAGATGCCTGCACATACGTAGAACGGCTTCGCGGTACAATTAAAAGTCTACAACCCACGCCAAAGTATCACAGCAATTCTAAAACCTTTTTTATCCATCCAGATTTAGCAAACTGTAAAGAAGTGTTTCTCAGAAATGATGCCGTACGGAAGCCTTTACAGCCTCCCTACAACGGTCCTTATAGAGTTATTGAAAGGAAAGGTAAAGTATGGAAAATCCAACTACCTAATCGACAAGCTTACGTCTCGATAGATAGGTTAAAACCGGCTTATACATTAAACGAGGAGTTACCTTTGGAAAATCTTGACGAACCTGATGTTATTTTGTCGGAAAAAAACCTGAAGAGATCCCCGAACGGCAAAGTTACTAGATCGGGCCGCATTGTGAAAACGCCTGCTAGATTTAATATTAATGTCTTAATCTAAGATCAAAGTCCAAAAAAATATTACATGTAATTAGGTTAGTGAACGAAGACTAAGAACAACATATTTTTGCAATGTCATACTTAGCAAATATATTCATACTTAGTAAGTAATATAAGGGTATTAAAACCACGGTTTTACCTGACAATATTTTACTGTGGTAACAGACGGCAACGTAACACGAAGTCCGCCATGGGTAACACGAAGTCCACCGAAAACAACCTGGTGGTCGCACAACCAGGCGCAAACATAGGACAGCAGATAAACCAGTTCAACATCATGATGGCGAGTTTTATCGCCCTACTACTTGCGGTCTGCATTTACATCATCTGGTCGCTATGCCGCCGCAGAGTGAAAAAGTGGCTCCACAAGGAGATAACGTCCGTCACCGTACCTACCGTCAAAGTGCATACGGTCCAGCAGCACCAACAACCTAGTGCAACTTACGTGCAGTGAACTATCCAGTGTTTTATTTTAATATTCTTTTCTCTTTTTTTTTTTTTTTTTTTTTTTTTTTAACATTATGTATTTTAAAAAAAGGGGGGAATAATGTAGGGGTATCGTGTTGCACACGCTCCTGTATATGCATGTTAATCAGAAAATAAATCAGTCTTGTTGTAACCGCAGTACGGCTCGCGTTCGTTTCATTTGTCTGCCCGTATACACACACTAGGTATCTATTCCGACAGTGTCAAACATTATAAGCATTTTGAAATATTTTTCTCAGCAATATAAATTAACTAGTGCTCGGCAAAAACAATATTCAATCATTCAAATGTCGCCAATCCCAGTCAAGCTCACCTGACAAGCATCCTTTCCAGGTGTGAACGTGCATATCTGTCTATTGGTCAAGTTGGAAACCCTGTTTCTGCAGGTGCTCGAGCTGATGACGTCCAGGTCCACCTTCATCAGGACATTGGAGTCAGGCCCTCCCGGAAACAGGGTGCCCCATCCTGGAAGGAGATCCATGACACTCGGATACCCAAATAAATGATAAATGGATGAATGAACGAAAGAATCAATGAACGATTCAATAAATAAATAACACACATCGCAATAACTCATCCTGGTCCATAGCTGGGATACCCTGTGCTATGGTACCCAGCACGGACATCACAAAAATAGCTGTAAATGACAGTCTATAACCAACATGTTTCATGAATTGCGCATCTTAGAAATAATCCTAAGAAAGAAGAAAGAAAATACATTTGTTATAACCACAAGACACATCACAGAAACAACATAAACAGATAAGTGACATAGTGTGAACAATAGAATGAAAACGGAATACACAACAGACAAACAAAGAAAAACATAGAGGTGTTTGTGTATGTTTGTTGTTTTTATACATTTCCCTGTATACAGCCTCCTCAGTCATGACCTTGAAAATAACAGTCGAAATCCATTGTTATTTTCAAGGTCACGACTGAAGAGGCTATGGAAACATAGATAGATAGAGAACACTTTATTGTACATAAAAATGGAAATTACACAGATATTTCTTAACCTAAGAGTACTAAACTAAAAGTGAAGCAAGTATAGCAAGGAAATTACCTAAGGCGGTGACCCGGGCGCCGGTCATATTAACCCCGCGGAACTTGAACGGCAGACAGGCAGGCCCGATACGGTCCGTAAACTGGAACGTTTCCGTCAGCAGTATGGCCACGTCGTAGTCATAGTTTGACCTGAGCATAGCATATACGTAAACAAAGTACCTGTAGAACAGTCATCAGCACATCCACCTTTACATACGTGCATTCTAATCAGTTATATTAAGGGCGACTTCGCAACAAAAATTACAAAGTTGACCTCTTGTACTAAGGCTGAAAATCAGCGCATATACCTACCTCCAAGCTCTATGCACAGTATGTTATAATTATAATATTTATTTTATTTCAAGTAAATAACACTCATTTTACTCAGTAGGCTTAAAACGATATATGTTAATATTTATAACTAAACTCAGAAATCAATAATTTATTTCAACGTTCTTTACGTTTACATTCGTATATATTCTTTTTGTTGCACTAACCCGTGTGAGGACAATTTTAAAAACCTATTTAGAGGCTAAAAATTCCACCCATGCCGGGACTTGAACCGGGTTAATGCAACAAAAAAAATATATATTCATGTAGGTACAGCGATATCATTCCGATGTAAAAACCTAACTGCAAAGTGGGTTACCCGGGGCTGCAAGTGATGTAATTCACTTCGGCCAGATGTCGCTGCCTGTACGTAATACAGAGAAGTTTGTAAAGAGGCTCGAAATTTCATCGATGCTTGCACTTGCCCATTAGCTCAGTTGGGAGAGCGCTGGCACGGTGAGCCAGAGGTCGCGGGTTGAAGTCCCTGGGTTGAATTTTTAGCCTCTAAATAGGTTTTTAAAATTTACATTCTGTGCCCGCACCCTGCTACGCATCGATAAAACAATCTTCCAAGACTTTTTCGGGTCCAACCGGGACAATTTTGATGGCAACCTACCTCTAATTGGTTAACGACGGCTTGTATTTTTGATGTAGCCTATATACCTACGTTCCATTGCAGGGCACAGGCCTTCTCTCAGAGAGAGGGTATGGTCAAAAATGTAAACGTTAACAACAAAGAGAATGTCAATTCATCATCAGCCATTTTTACGCCCACTGTAGGACATAAGCCTCTCTCATGGTTTTCCCTAAACATAAAGTATTTTGCCATAATCGCCACGCTCGGCAGGCGGTTCGACGACCGCAGTATGTGGTTGGAATCTCAGGAAGACGCTGCTGCCCGTCTCCTGGTTATTTATTTCCTTAGTCGCCTTCTACGATATCCACGGAATGAATTGGAGTGACGCTGTTCTTAATTCGGCGCCACATGGATATGTCAATTATTTATGTTGAAATTATTTTCTGATTTCATACCCTTATAGTGACTAGTGAAGTTGTGACACTTAATCGAATGATTAGGAGCGCATGCTGGTATTCACCTGTCATAACTCGGATGGATCAACCTGTCATAGACACGTAACACTCTGGCTACGCCATCAGCTGTAAAAGAAGAAAAATGTGAGCTTCAGTGATAGTTAAAACATGTCTAACTAGCGATAAAAAATTACACCACGTTCAATTGTGGGAAGGCGGGCGGTGCTCGTCAATTGTGTTACCAATCGGACCGGGTTCAGCACTACCCGGCAAAATATCTATGCACCTGCCACCGTCAGACCGCCATCTTGCGAGGTACCTAGATATTTCGACGGGTTATACGTAATGAAGTCAATGGTTTGGCGTTTTTGTACAAAACCAATCATAAGTTATGCTGTTATTTACTATCCACAACGTCATTTAATGTACGCCTAATCCACGTTCCAATCACAGAGTGCTACAGCATATCTTGCGCACATTTCATTGGTACAGACTAATCGAGAGGACAGGGGCCGTTTTTGAGAGTGAATTTTGTAGGAAAAAATACTTCTATGGTTTTTTATTCTTAGGTTAGCTTACATTCCCATTCCAAAAGTCTGGATGGGTTAGATAAATAAGATTGTTAGGACAAAACAGAATTCAGAGCAACGCTGAGACTAGGACTCAATGAACCTTGGTAGGTTCACACAGGTTCAAGGACTTGGTACTAAATAATATATACGCCAAAAGCACAGTTTTAGCGGATATGCTAAGTTCTGAAAGTCACCATCCACAAGATCCACAAGAAAGTGTTATAATAACTATGTAATTTTATTGTAATATAGTTTATATAATTATTATTATTTATTCTTCTTTGTTCTTGCAATAAATCTTTCTTGGCACTACCCCTTGCACTATCCACATAACCCAAGGTTAGCTGGAAGAAAATACTTACTAGTATTAAGCTCGCCTTTGTACAAACACCTCTTGTGCAATAAAGTATTTTTGAATTGAATTGAAAGTCGACCAGCCACAAGATGGACAGATTACCTCATCCAAGTGGCAGGAAGGCGCTGGATGCAGGCGGTTTCCAACCGGTCTTTTTGAAAATCCATGGAAGAGGCCTATGTCCAGCAGTGGACTACGTGTGGCTGAATGATGATGATGATGATGATGAAAGTCACCACTGCATGGTAGAGAAACTTGTAAGCTACTTTTAGAAAAAGCGTTGTGAAAGAAGATACGGTTTCTTTTTCATATGTGGCGCTAGTGAATCTCATTTTAAAATGTATTAGATCAATATGAAATAACATCGAACAATTGCAATGATTAGTTATCAATAGTAAACCACAGAGGTCAATGTTTTATACTAAGTTTCATCATCATCATCATTCAGCCACAAGAAGTCCACTGCTGGACATAGGCCTCCTCCATGGATTTCCAAAAAGACCGGTTGGAAGCGACCTGCATCCAGCGTCTTCTTGCCACTTGGATAAGGTCATCTGTACATCTTGTGGCTGGTCGTCCTACACTGCGCTTGCCGATATGTGGTCTCCATTCGAGAACTTTTCGGCCCCATCGGCCATCAGTTTAGGTGATTGATATTGATTGGGTCCAATCGCGATTAGATTAATTGTAATCTTGATTACTAATCGGTAAACGTTCTTTTCAATGGCCGATGTTTGGACATCTTTACAGCCTGCACTGCAGCTATTGTGGTCACGGATGGACTGAGGTGGCGATTCAATACGGTGAATCAATTGACAAATGACCAAATTGATGAAACTGATAATGAAAACATGATTTAGAAACATACCTATAACGCTAATTTTGAAAAAAACGGCGCGTCTCTAACTTTTTTTTTGTATGTTACCCAAAGTTACTTATCATTTAAACATGAACAAAGAATGTCAGGAAATTATAAGCAGCCAATTATAACGTCCAACTGTGGGGCACATGCCTTCTCTCAGAGATAGAGTATGGGCTTAATCACCACGCGTGCCCACCGCGGATTGACGATTTCAAGCGCTAAAGTATGTGAATAGCTCAAACATTCAGGTTTCCTCACGAGGTTTTCCTTCACAGTTAGCGAGTGGTATTGCTACTATAACTTCACAAAATGCACATAACTTAGAAAATAAAGTCATAGGTACATGCACGCACTGGGAATCGAACCTGAGTCTCTCGCTTCCGAGTCCATTGTTCTACCCACTGGGCTACCGCCGCTTAATGTCACGATGAAAAGTAATAAAAATGTAAGAAAAACAACGGTCCGAGCGTCTTATGGACGGCTCCGGGCAACTCTATTGTGCTTTCGCTTGTTTAACCATATCGGACGAAGGACTCTTGAAACAACTAACATATTAGAAAACTTAAAAATACTACAAACGATTTCAAAATCACGCTGTAGTAACAAAATGGCACTTCAGTAACACATACGCGTACGTGAGCTAGTATCATGCTCTCTGTTGACGATAGATACGTCGATGTTGTTCAGATTACCAGCGTCATTCATTAGTTAACAAAAGACAGAGCTTTCTAGTCACAAAGTGGCACTTCAGTGACACATACGTGAGCTAGTATCATGCTCTCTGATAACAATATACATAAACATAAACATTTACA
This sequence comes from Yponomeuta malinellus, assembly GCA_947308005.1. Lineage (NCBI taxonomy): Eukaryota > Metazoa > Arthropoda > Insecta > Lepidoptera > Yponomeutidae > Yponomeuta > Yponomeuta malinellus. The sequence goes on from OX371017.1 coordinate 10,994,520, forward strand.
TACAGGCACATACATTGCTTCTTGCCCCACACTAGGATACCCTGTGTCGTGGGAACCAGAAACAACGACATCACAAACATGTAAACATCCAAGACCTGGGTTTTTTTTTGTCCCCAGCCGGGATTCGAACCCGGGACCTCTCGCATGGTATGCAGATGCATTACCACTGCGCCACGAGGTCGTCGTACAGGTCCTCTAAGTCAATGTTGTTCAGCATAGCTTAGTAACAAACAACAGAGCTTTCTATTCACAAAATGCCACTTCAGTTACACACATACGTATGGTAATGTCATGCTCCCCGGTAACCACAGACAGAGCCCCTGTGACGATATTGCTTAGTAACAAACAACAGAGCTTTCTAGTAACAAAATTACAGTTCAGTAACACATACCTGTGGTAACATCATGCTCTCCAATGACAACAGAAATGTCTCCTGTGTTGATGTTGCCCAGGCAATGGGCTGCGGTCAGGAAATACCGGTTGTCTATGATGACAGCTCCGCAGAATACCGACTCTATCCTGTTATCAATAAGGCCTGCCATCATCGGGAACTCGTTCACTCCAGTCTCCTCGCCTCCAACTATGCGGTTCTGTTAATAAATGCCTACTTAAAGGACAAGACTGGCCACAGCAATAGACAGAATCACAAGGTTAAAAGAATAAATGTTGAGTTTCTTTGTTAGATTCTTCTCCACATAATCTATTAATTCTCAAACTTACAGCTTTGACGTTCATTAAGTAAACATTTTGTTTTTATAGTGGATACAATTTTTGAGTCTGAGTATGAGTTATGAGTCTGTGGTTTGGTGCACATAGGAAGGACGTGGGACGAGGGCGCGGAAAAGACGCAACGCGCTGTATAGTGTTCACGTCCTCACCCCATCTTATCTGTGTGGGCCACCGCTTCAGTAGAATATTGTATGAAAGCGAATTGAAAGGACGCCGCATCTTTAGCGCGCCCTCGTCCCACGTCCTTCCTATTGTAGGGGTTGAGGCCCTAGGCTCCAATACGAAAAATAAAAAGATATATGTAAATCAAATATTATATCCATAACACAACATAAACTCACGTCTGTATCCCGAAGGGGTAGGCTCGTGTTTGCCACTTGCCATAAGCCTGACAAACCTCTTTCGCTTTCTCAACATACTTTTTATCTCGCCCTTCGCTAATATATTCTTAGTATTTGTTCATCCGAACAAATGTGGGGAGTTGCTTCCACACAACTTGTCAAATACTAATGAGCTGACATTAGACAGTAATTATGATCTATCGATGGTTCTATCTATACGGTTGCTTCCTGCCTTTTATCGCACAGGCTTTAGCTTAGTATAAGGGCCAGCAAACAACATTGTTGTACATTCCTTTCTTTTGCCGATCAAAATTTACTGTTTATCAAAGTTAATAAGGTGGTTACAAAATAAGTTAATTACAAGCTTAGCGATATAACTTGCATCATCATCATCATCATTCAACCACAAGAAGTCCACTGCTGGACATAGGCCTCCTACATGGACTTCCAAAAAGACCGGGGCCTAGATTCTGTTAATGCATTGTAGTATCATGACAACTGCATGAACATGGCGATTTCATTTCATGGCTGCTTTAAGTCTACGCGGGCACGCGTATCAAACCTTCTAGGCATCAATGGTATGAAAAAACACGTCATGTGACCCGACAGTGTATCTGTCATTATACTACAATACACTAACAGAATCGAGGCCCGGTTGGAAGCGGCCTGCATCCAGCGTCTTCCTGCCACTTGGATGAGGTCATCTGTCCATCTTGTGGCTGGTCGTCCTACGCTGCGCTTGCCGATATGTGGTCTCCATTCGAGAACTTTTCGGCCCCATCGGCCATCAGTTCTGCGTGCTGTGTGCCTTGCTTGCATAACTTGCATGGACAAAACTAAAACGTTCAAATGTCACATTGTACCAATCTCAGAGCATTGAATGAGATATCTTTGCTACCAATGCATTTCTATACAATATGGGCAATAACTAATAGTGTACAGACTTAAAGTGATCCACTTGAGTCTGTACACTATTTTTAACAATAAACAAACTAGCTGAATAATTTTATAGGAAACGACCATATGGTCTATATAACTTACTTGTTTCTTGTATCCACAGCTGCAAGGGGCAGGGCCAGCCGCGACGGCGGTCAGGGTGCAATAGAACTTACCGCCCGGACTGCTATTTGACGTGATGAGACCTGGATAAACATATTACGGTATGACCGGGCGAGTCTCATAAATACAGAGTTTTTCAATAGAGTGATATTAGCATGATATTAGATGTCTGTTTTTAACGCCTTTTCCTAGTCTGCTAAGCAATAACATTACAATGCCATCCAATGGTAGGTATCATCATCATCATCATCATCAGCCATTTGACGCCCCCTGCAGGACATAGGCCTCCCTCATGGTTTTCATAACGATGAGGGGTTTTGCCATAATCGCCACGCTTGGCAGGCGGATTGGCGATCGCAGTATGTGCTTGGAATCTCAGGAAGACGCTATAACCCGTGAAAATATATATGCATCTCTCGGGAAGGAGATCGAGTACCGCGAGGCACCGATTTAAGTTGCACGGGTTCATCATCATCATTCAGCCACAAGAAGTCCACTGCTGGACGTAGGCCTCCTCCATGGATTTCCAAAAAGACCGGTTGGAAGCGGCCTGCATCCAGCGCCTTCCTGCCACTTGGATGAGGTCATCTGTCCATCTTGTGGCTGGTCCTCCTACGCTGCGCTTGCCGATATGTGGTCTCCATTCGAGAACTTTTCGGCCCCATCGGCCATCAGTTCTGCGTGCTATGTGCCCCGCCCACTGCCACTCCAACTTACTAATCCGCTGGGCTATGTCGACGACTTTCGTTCGTCTACGGATCTCGTCATTTCTGATTCGATCTCGCAGAGAAATTCCGAGTATAGCCCTTTCCATAGCTCGTTGCGTGACTTTGAGCCTTCTCATGAGGCCCATAGTGAGAGACCACGTTTCAGTGCCATAAGTCATCACTGGTAACACATACTGGTTGTATAATTTTGTCTTGAGCGATTGAGGTATATTAGACGAAAAGACTTTTCTAAGTTTCCCAAATGCTGCCCAGCCGAGTTGGATTCGACGATTGACCTCTTTCACGAAGTTGGACCGGCCTAGTTAGACTGTCTGTCCTAAGTAGACGTATTCGTCTACAACTTCGAGAGTCGTGTTCCCCAATGTTATTGGGGTGGGCACAACACGGGCGTAAAACCATGAGTAAGGCCTATGTCCTGCAGTGAACGTCAAATGGCTGATGATGATGCAGTGGGAGCTGTTGACAACTACTGACCTATGCTTAGCCTCTGCGCGGTAGACTGAGTGGTGAGGGTTCCCCTGCCACAGTAGGTATCCGCCCCGGTCAGCTGAGGGTCCCCGGTCTTGGAGACCAGCAGGCGGTCCATGGAACACGAGGATGACTGGAAAAAAGTTTCTGGTGAGAGCGAACCGACTTCCACGGGACGCAATCGCTTGTCCAGGGGCGTTACTAGGTAATATTGACTCGTCCTAACTAACCAAATAAAATCAAAACAAAAAAAATATATTTCAACGTAAAGAGTTTACATTCTGTTTGCTAAATGTCAATGTACAAGGTTAGACTCTGCCTTCAGTCCGTAGGTGTAGTGGAGAAAAGGGCAGCGGGAAAAAAAATCTTAAACCTAATACACATTCATCATGATTCCGTGATTGCCATCCATAACTTTAAATGCCAAAACATTAGTTAATTTTCTTACAAAAGTAGGAAAATCATTAATGATGCGGTCAAACACACGAACAGCACCCGAAGTGACGACCTCGTAGCGCAGCGGTAGTTTATCTGTATACGATGCGAGAGGTCCCGGGTTCGAATCCCGGCTGGGGACAAAAAAAAAACCCCAGGTCTTGGATGTTTACATGTTTGTGATGTCGTTGTTTCTGGTTCCCACGACACATGGTATCCTAGTGTGGGGCCAGAAGCAATGTATGTGCCTGTATGTAAATGTTTATGTTTTAATGTTTATGTTTAAGTAGATCTACTGTATGTATTCAAAGTGCAACGTATTGTCCTCTATATGAGGACAATTACGGAGTACTTTGAATACTGAAACTATGACGTAACGTCTTACACAATGTATGAAGCGTTTATCCAATGTCTAAGGTTTAACGTAAAATAATGTTTTATGCGTTTACGTCCTTATTGGAAAACGTTTTAAATTCAATGAAGACACTTGAATACATCTATTTTTTATTTTTTTATTTTAAGACCTGTAAGAATCCGAAAACCTATTGTATGAACAAATATTTATATTTTTAAGTTTTCTAATCTATCTACATCTTCTGTGGTATAAAACTAATATCACTCCAGCCTACGTGTGAGGCAAGTTCCATCCACAACTGAACAACACTAGTGAGTGTTCACACTACTGACCTGAGGAAGATCAATGTCGGGGCATTGGATCTGACAGTTGTACCCGGAGGGGCAGATGGCTATCCAGCGGCACTGGACCCCCGGCGTATACAAGTTGCTATAACCCGGACTATAGACATAGTAAGTCCGGCCTGGGTTGACCTGTGGACGGTTAGTGATTTGCGGGTTAGGTACACAATAAACATAACATAAACTCACTCCTGTATCCCGTAGGGGTGGGCAGAGACCAGGGTTTTCCACTTGCCACGATCCTGACAAATCTCTTTCGCTTCATCAACATTCATGAGTCATTTTTCTTTAATTAAGTATACCTATATATGTATATATATTTATGTACATATAAATTTAATTATATTCATAATTTTTAAACATGCTTTAAGCTGGCTATATACCTTTATTCATTTGTATATGATTTTATTTGAGTATATCGTAGTTTATTCAGTGACTTCATAAAAACAATTTAAGTACATATATGTTTCATACTGTATACACAATACGTATCCTATTGCATACAATTACTATTCTGTATTACATAGCATTCTACTATATATAGTATTGCTCACGGTTGTACCACACCGCGGTATGTGACGCTCGCGGGGAAACTCCTGGCACTGACTGAAAATCAGCGCTGAAGGCTTGACCCTCAGCATACTGCTGAGTCAGTTGCCATTTATAGCAGCAGTGACACGCCGTGACCGTTCGCTTTCCTTTCTTTTTTTATAACATTTCGGTTGAAATATTTTCTTTGTTGTTTTTTTGTTTTGTTATTGTGGCGTGTGCACTGTTTTTATAATAAATGTTTTTTCTTCTTCTTCACGCGGCGTTACAAAGATTTAATAATAATATACAGGGCGTCCCCCATGGGCGGCTATGCTACATGGAGGGAAAGTAGGTACCTTCAATATTGTAGATGGAACGTTTTACTGAAAGAAGACCGCGGCGGGTGCGGGCCAGCTTCAACAGCGTCCTGAGCATGATTGCAGACAGACTTGGCTGTCCATACATTAACCACTCGTCTGCCGCGACACAGATCTGTGTCCAACTTAGTATGGGCCACCTATACGTTGCGTTCCGCGAGGGCAGTTCAGGAGTTAATCGCTGCCTCAGTGTTTCCACATCCGTGGCACCACTGAGACTGTGAACCGTAAATTTTCAAAAAAAAAAACTGTACATACACATGAACTTACTAACATAGTTATAAGAATATATTCTTTTTGTTGCACTCACCCGTGCTGAGGACAATTTTAAAAACCTATTTAGAGGCAGCAATTACCTATTTGTAGGTACAGCGAAATCATTCCGATGTAAAAACCTAACTGCAAAGTGGGATGTAAATCACTTCACAGCAGCAGATGTCGCTGCCTGTACGTAATACAGAGAAGTTTGTAAAGAGTTTTGAAATTTCGCCGATGCCTGCACTTACCCATTAGCTCAGTTGGGAGAGCGCTGGCACGGTTAGCCAGACGTCGCGGGTTCAAGTCCCGGCAGGGGTGGAATTTTTAGCCTCTAAATAGGTTTTTCAAATAGTTATAAGAACCTTCTTGGGCCACAGATCTATTTATTTATTTATTTAGTTAGTTTTAGGAAAGCCATTGACATTATATAACTTAATACTATTTAAAAATATGAGAACCGAAAGTCATTAAAAGGCTTCCACTGATAGCAACAAAATACTAAAACTAGTAATTAAGAGGAACTAACAATTAAGTCTAACAATTAACTGTATAGAAATTTAAGATTTAAGTATTTCAAAAGGAAATATATATAGCTGAGATTTATACATAAGTAATGAGAAGAGAGCCTACTCACTCACTCCTAAAAAAGTTCGCAGTTATCCGTCGCCTAACCGCTGTAATACTGTCGTCATTAATAACAATGTCCGTGTCCGGGTCTCTGATTAATTTATTAAAAGCAGAACAAGCTCTCAATAAGTAGGTGTTGCTTCTGTAATTTCTTGAAGCCTGCGGTACTAAAAATGTGCTTTTGTGCCTTAAGGTTCTATTTGGTACGTGGAAATTGATTTTTGATAGCAAATCGGGACAGTCGATAGTCCCGATAGTTTTAACAGAAATATAATCAGAGATATGGCGTCTCTCGACCAGAGGGAGAAGATCAAGGATAATGCATTGAGCGACAGGACGGTAGGTAATCCTCATGCCGCCTTAGGCGTCGATTGCAGTCTGCAGTCTTTCTATGCCGTTAATATCGTCGGTTGCCTGGAAGAAATTGCTATAAGCAATAAGGCCGCCAATTGTACTGCATTTTTGTAAACATTTCATGTCTGTGTTTTTCCTGGTACAATAAAGAATATTCTTATCTTATCTTAACTTATTATATTGGCGATTCCAGACCTGCGACCCGTATTCTAGTGAGCTTCTTACATAAGTGCAATAAAGTAGTTTTAATGTTTTAATTTTTTTGAAGTCCCGTGAAGCGCGCATCACAAATCCCAGAGCACGAAAAGTTTTTTTGCAGATTGCATCGACATGAAGGTCCAATATAAGTTTTGAGTCGTGAATTATCCCTAGGTCTCGGGTATTATTTACGCGATCTAAGGTATGGCCCTTTAACGTGTAATTGTGAGAAACATTTTTATTTTTTCTTGTGAATGTTATTGCAAGACATTTTGATGGGTTGAGGTCTAGAAAATTTTGATCACAGAAAACATCTATTTAGGTCGCCTGAAGAGAAACCGCGTCATCAGAGCTAGAAATGGGTTTAAAAATGTTCATGTCGTCTGAGAAAATAAGACCACTGGAATTTTGGAAACAAGATTCGATATCATTAATTAAAATTGTAAAAAGGAGCGGTCCGAGCAAAGATCTCTGTGGAACACCACTCGGGACCTTTGCCCAGCTAGAAATATAGTTACTGATGACAGCTTGGGAGCGGTTATCAATATAGGACGAAAACCACCTCAGCAGATCCCCCCGTATCCCGATTGCGTGAAGTTTAAATAAAAGCCGTGAGTGATCCACTCTGTCAAAGGCCTTACAATAATCGGTGTAAATTGCGTCAGTTTGTAAACCGCTTTCCATATTTTGAGTAATGGTTCCATTCATTAGGATAAGGTTGGTAACAGTCGATCTACCCCTTAGAAAGCCGTGATGGGCTGGGCTTAATGATTTTTTTTTATTTTATTATTATTATTATTATTAAAATTTTGGTACTCTAACTCGTCTGCCGCGACACAGATCTGTGTCCAACTTAGTATGGGCCACCTATACGTTCCATTCCGCGAGGGCAGTTCAGAGGTTAATAACAAGTTTGAGGCAAATCAGCCAGTAAATAAAAAAACGAGTCGATAATCTAATCGATTCGAATCGATACCTAGTCGGCTTCATTCGACCATCGTAATTCATATATTTTCTACAACTTTCTCATACAACAGTTTTACATAGCAGTGATAATTATAATATGAATAAATGTCCCAATCCGACCTTTTTTTATAAAAATGTAGCTAATCTATATAATAATAAATATGTACTTATCATCTAACTGAAAACAGCAATCACCAATGTAACTAATTTCTGTTTACCGCAATTTCCATGACGCAAAAGTATTATCTTGTTATTCCAAGTCCTAAAATCCTGCTTAGTATGTAACTACACCAAAATACCATAAATAAGAAAAAAGTTTTAACTCACTCTTTAACTCATTTATTCGCAATTTCATCCAGTATAAACCTCTATATGTATCGTCTTATTCCATTGCGATCCGATAAGTCGTTTGTAAATGAATAGGTACCAAACTATTTTTGTATGGAATTTTGACGCTCTGAAGATAAGACTAATTTCCTTGTTATCATCACCATCTTCGATTGATCGATATGTTTATCAATAAACGTTGATAACATGTTAATTTGGTTGCTTAGGTGTAAGATTTTGAGAAAAACAATATATTTGATAGGGTAGCTTTTGCCCGCGACTACGCCCGTATGGTCTTTGTAAAAAAGTGGTTCCATTTTGTTATATCTTCGGGAGCCGCTCGTCACCGCAATATAATGGTAATCCCCTAACATCAGAGGACAAACATCATGAGTCTCTTGTCATAGACTTGCCTGTGTCTGTGCCGGTATTATTGAAATCAAATAAATCTAGTAGGAAGCTATTTTACCGGTCTGATTTCAAATAAATCTAGTAGGAAGCTATTTTACCAGTCTGATTTCAAATAAATCTAGTAGGAAGCTATTTTACCGGTCTGATTTCAAATCGATTCAATCTAAACTTTTATCGATGGACTGGGAAAGTGCAATTATAAACGACAGTGGCGTTTACAAATTATTTTTATAAAATCTTAAATAAGTTCAATATTATGTTCCGTCAAAATTACTAAACTGTTGGGTAAAATATGAAATTACAAAAATAAATTTCATAGAAAGTGGAAAGTCTAGCAATGCTTGCGATTAACAAACTTTCGCTTATCTCAGGACGAGGTTGCGTAAAATGAAAAAGAAATACTACAAAGAATACTTATATGATGCCTGTGAGGAAAAAAAATTGACAAACCCTACGTTTTTATATCTCATCATCATAATTCAGCCACAGGACATAGGCCATGGATTTCCAAAAAGACCGGTTGGAAGCGGCTTGCATCCTGCGTCTTCCTGCCACTTGATGATGGACATATGTAAAATCAAAAAAGTCAAAGTTATTTCAGATGGAACACAGATCTGTGATTCTTTCAATAAATATTGCCACTCAGTTTTTGTCCATAATGAATAAAATTTTACTTAAAATGACACATCAAATTATCAACAACTCTTTATAAATTGACGTGAATTTCATGTCTCTCGACAAAAAAAAAAACAATTAATTAAAACACGTTAATGTCCTTAATGTGCAGCTGAATTGTTGAAACCTATAACTCACATTTGTCGGACATAGAAAGAACCTTTAATTAGGCTCTAATAAGCTAAAAGAATTACACATTGGAAAATATAGACAAGCTTTGTTTACGCAGTGACAGTAGTGACATTTGACACATTTCTTCATATTGCGACATTCACCCCCTCTATGTATAAGAGGTGTCATAATCACGAAGGTACGCCGGCTGTAGTCTGATCCTGTTCGAGAGACGAGGGGCCGGCACCGGTGGCGCTAGTTCGTTCGATCCCGTGGCGGCTGACGGTGTTGGTTCGTTTGGTTCAGCGGCGTCTTCGGTTGCGTCTTCATAAAGGCTGTCACTGTCGCTCTCCGATACGGGTAGTGGCGCTAAATGCCTGTTTGACACATTGGTCTCCCGTCCTTCAGAGGTCCGCACTGTCGAATAGTGCGGATTTGACTCGAGAAGTTCAACCTGGAGCTCTATTTTTGAATCACTCGTATCGCGTCGAGCGCTCGATTTCTACTGATTTTCGTTCGACATCTGAAATTCCGTATTTTTGAATCACTCGAACTGCAACGAATGGTCCTTACCACTCGTCTCGCATGGCGATCGGTAGATTAATTGTCAAAGAACGATTTCGACATTTCGTTAGAACACAAACCAAAATGACAGTAGTAGTGTTTTGTTTGTATCAAAAGACAAAGATTTTTTATTTAAACAGCCAATAAAACAGTATTTTACGTTCCGTTTCTGTTACGGTAGTTTCCGGTTTTTTTAATTTCTGCGTGGAATGGATAAAATACAATACTTCAAATTGTACTGGCAACACTTCAGGCGAATGATTCAAAAATACGGAAAAACGACATCATGCGACTTAGAAGACGAGTGTGACTTAAGTCGCATTCGACGATACAATTTCATACGAGTGATTCAAAAATAGAGCTCTCTACTAGTGGGTCGTAATTTGAGTTTCTCACGTTTTTCTTTAACAGGATAGGTCCGGGCTCTAGCAACCAGGATTTAGGATTTCCTTTAGGATTGTAAGGCGTAGTTCTGATACACGCTACTAATTGTGTTAGGTATGATTTCATTTCATCCGAGATATTCATATAAGCTAAAAGAATTACACATTGGAAAATATAGACGAGCTTTGTTTACGCAGTGACAGTAGTGACATTTGACACATTTCTTCATATTACGACAACATTTAGGTACAGAACTTCACTCAGTGAAGGGGTCTTTCCGTCTATATGGAAGAAAGCCCTTATTATACCAATCCCTAAAAACAAAAAGTAAGGTCAAATCACAGAATATCGTCCTATATCAAAATTATGTATTTTTGGAAAGATCTCTGAACAACTAACCCAATTTCAACCAACTAACATGGCTTCGTTAAATCTCGTAGTGTTGACCCAATATGGTCACTTTATATGGATTTATTGTGTTCCATGGATAAAAACTAGCAAGTTGATGTCGTGTACACCGACAATTTATATCTTAATACACAAGCTACCTAAGGCCGGTGTGCACGGCAATGTCTGCCTCAGAATCCCATTTAGGACCATTATTATTCACCATTTATATAAATGATAGCAGCAATTAAACTCAATTCACAAAACAGTTATTATAAGCAGATGGCACTAAGATGTACAACATTATAAAAACACTAATGATTGTATCGGTATGCAATCAGACCTGGTTGCCCTTACACACTATGGCTCTCGCAACCAACTATTTCTCAATCAAGATAAATGCAAAGTGATCACCTATACTCGGAAAAGAAATCCTATTTTATAAGTACCCCCTTTTCAATAAAGAGCTTACACGTGTAACTAACATAAGAGATCTAGGCTTACTTATGGATAGCCAGGTTTATTTCTTTGAGTCATATAGCACTCAGTCGTTCATAGGGCTTTCAGTTTCTTTCAATGAGTCTATAGGCACTAAATCATTCAGAGGGCTTTCAGAAGTCTAGGGTTTTATAAATTCGTCAACCTTAAGAATGTTGTACTTTTCATTGGTGATGTCTATTAGATATTGGAATTTGCTTGCGTAGTTTGGAACCCCAATTATCAATGCCAGGAAAAAACAGGATAGAAAGGGTGAAAACGAATTTTGTTAATCTTTAAATTACAAAAATCACCGTAATCACCTGCACGTATGAAGAGTCTCTAAAATTCTATAATTTATAAGCAGAAATCTAATCTCAGCAATCGACGATCACACATTGATATGACTTTCTTATTTAAAATAATAAATTCTATAGTCGATACTCCATACCTATGATCAAAAATTTATTTTGCTTCTCGCAGACGCCTCCCTCATGGTTTTCATAACCATTAGGGGTTTTGCCATAATCGCCACGCTTGGCAGGCGGGTTGGCGATCGCTGTATGCGGTTAGAATCTCAGGAAGACGCTGCTGCCCGTCTCCTGGTAATTTATTTCCTTAGTCGCCTTCTACGACATCCACGGGAGGAAATGGAGTGACGCTATTCTTAATCCGGTGCCACACGGAACAATATAATATGTATATTGATTTAATATCATCTGACGAAGTGTTTTTATCACTAACTGATAACTGATACCTAACACTAACTCTGATGACTGACACAAAACGCCAAAAACGAAGGTAAATAATTAATTATAAATTAAATTAAGGGTTGCAGAGACTACTTTGATAAAATGGCGAATCTGCGCGACATTAGGGAAAAACCCGCCACAAACGAAATAGAATTATCGGACGCATCCGGTATTATCGACCGATTAAAACGCGCCTGTGGGGGAGAGGCTTTACACTCGCAACTCATTTATGTACCGTGCACTAAATATGTATATTACTTTAAAGTTAGTTATTACTTTTAGACATTGATATTTTTTACGACTCCTTCAGCGCATTTAAGGCAAAAATATTAAGGCTTTAATAAGGGCTAACTAGCGCCACCAATGAAGAAAAAATCACATTTTCTTGCACAATCCGTTTTTGCAAAAAAGTGAACGACAAAAATGTCTGTGTCGGTAACAACAATTTTTAGAACCTACAGCTTAGAAATTAGGTTTAAGAATCTAGACTACAATTTAGTTTTTGGTGAAAACGGCCGCTTTGGGCGTAAATGAAAGTGTGGACTAGGCTCTTGGCCCTAGGTTCTAAGTTGTAGGTTCTAAAAATAGCTATCACTAATACAGAAAACTCTGTCGTTCACTTTTTTGGTCAAATGTACACAAACGAAGATGTGATTTTATTTTTCATTGGCGGCGCTAGTTAGCCCTTATTAAAGCAGAGTTAAAAATTTGAATACGCACTTGAACAGTTTCTAATATTGATTAATTGTGATTTAAATGTGAATTAAACCTACGCATGTTAGAAATGATAAGCCCAAAAAATGTATAATTGTAATTTTTAGGGTTCCGTACCCGAAGCATGCCAAACGGAACCCTATTACTGAGACTTCACTGTCCGTCTGTCTGTCTGTCTGTCTGTTACCAGGCTGTATCTTATGAACCGTGATAGCTAGGCAGTTGAAATTTTCACAGATGATGTATTTCTGTTGCCGCTATAACAAAAAATACCAAAAACAGAATAAAATAAATATTTAAGGGCGGCTCCCATACAAAAAACGTAATCTTTTGCCGACGCTGGAAATATTCACACAATATTAATTTCTATATTCGCTTCAAAAATAAATAATGAAATTAAAATGAAATAAATATTTAAGTGGTGCTCCGATTTTTTTCGATCTTTGTGTCTTATGTTGTCTAGATAATGATACGGAACCCTTCGTGCGCGAGTCTAACTCGCACTTGGCCCGGTTTTTTATATACATATTTCGGTACTATAAGGTCTATTACTTAAATTTAAAGTATCGTTTAAACATTTTTTGTATTAATGAGTGTTTGTTGCCACAATAAAATAACATAAATGAAATAAAATAAATAAAGAGTACAAAGTCAATGCTACCAGCATAATTTTCCAGTTAACCTTATGTATGGGATATCTTATTATAGATCTATCTCATCATCATCAACAGCCATTTGACGCCCACTGCAGAACATAGGCCTCCCTCGTGGTTTTCCAAGCTTCTCGGTCTTGTGCCGCCCGCATCCAGCGACTCCCCGCCACCGTAACCAGGTCGTCAGACCATCTGGTGGGAGGCCTGTCCACGCTGCGTCGCCCGGTCCGCGGTCGCCAGGTCAGAACTTTTCCGCCCCAACGGCCAACAATTCTCCGAGCTATGTGCTCCGCCCACGGCCACTTCAACTAAGCAATTCTTCGGCCTATGTCAGTAACTCGGTTTTTTCTGCGCATCTCCTTATTCCTGATTCGATCACGCAGTGAATCTCCTAATAGAAATGTACGTATACTCACATATTGAGTGTAGTCACAGTTGGGATCTTGTCCTAGTACGAAGTCTGAAGTTGATATAAGTAGTAAGGCGATGAGAAACATCTTGATGTAAATCTGAAAAAAGTTAAAAAGTTAATGTTGTATGTTTATTTATTTATATTTATTCTCAATAAAATAAGAAAAATCTCAATTTCATTAGTATAGTATATACGTAAGTTTAATTACAAAATATATTTGCCATCAAAGTTATTAGTAGTATAGAAACTACGTAAGTATATTATGAGTTCAATACATGACCTTCATTTGTAATAATTTTGCTATAGTACCGTGACTGGCTGACTAACAGACAACGCACAGTAAATCGGTGGATCTAGACGAGTGAAATTTTACATATTTGAAATAGCAGACACTAAAAATGTTTTCATGAAGTCATCCCCAAAAGGGCAGACACTGCTATTGGGACAGCCGAGAAAGTAGTGGCGTGCCTTGGGGGAGCCTATGTCCAGCAGTGGACGAGCATTGGCAGATTGATTGACTGATCCCCAAGGGGGTTCAATAGACGACACAAATATGGGATTGGTGTTGAGGCTTCTGTTTATAACTAAAGTTAGATATCTCAGAATTTTTTAAATTTCATCCCCTGAGAGGATAAAATAAGGAGTGAATGTTTGAATAGTAGAACATAAACCGGTATGTCAGATAAAGGCATTTTTGAAAATTAATGAGCTGATATCCCCAACTTCCTTGGAGAGGTAATTTAATTTAAGAGAATTTTAACTAGAACTTTTTATTGCCTTTAAGTCGTAAATAGGGTGCTATGGGCCACGCAAACGAAGTTGCGCGCAAGAGCTAGTTTTACAGGGCCAGGGTTGCCACGATTACTTCCTGAAACATGTCAAATACAGTTTGTGCTGTACAAATAGTAAAGCGATGAGTTTTGACATTGGAAATGTCTTTTCGTTCGCTCCAGTGTAAGCTCCGATTTCACGAAAAAGTGTGATCCCCTTATATCTCGGAAGATATGATATTCATAAAGGGCTCTAAGTTGTAAAAAGAATTATTCGAAAAACGAAAAAAGTTATGGCCGAAATAGTGAAAGAAATTTTCATTTTTCAGAATCTTAGATTTTGGAAACAAAGAATGATATCAAAAATTTGAGAAAAATTCCTCTGGAAAATTTACTCAGCTACAATTTGAGCTTAAAACAGCCTAACCTTTTAAAAAAAAAATCAAAAAGTCAGAACGACATTTTTCACATGACATATATGACTCGATTCATTTCCAATGTGATCGATAGTCGTGTGATGCATGAAATCTGTGATTTTTTTCTCAGATTGATACTAACCATGAATGGACGTACCTAATGGTCCATTTTAATGTCGAATTTAATTTTGCATGATTTAAAACTGCTAACACTTGCATCATTATATTCACATTTCTAATTATTTTGTGCTTATGTAGATAAGTGTTATTTATTTTTGCATTGTTTTGATGATCAATTTTTTGTGTATTTTTTTTTTATTATACCAAAATGTATGTAAATGTGTGTTTTGGTGTGTAAGTAAAACATTATCTTATCTTTACTATCGTATATATTTCAACTACATAGGTACTACATGATGCCATAAAGCGTGTACTTTAGCACGAATATCAGACAGCAATAATGCAAATAAGAATAACCGAAAAAAACATAAAATTGAAATTTTACTAAAAAACCGGCCAAGTGTATGTCGGGCCACGCGCACTGTAGAGTTCCGTAGAAAGAGGAGTTTTTTATCTACTTTACAGAACTAACAACTTCATCAAAGTATCTAATTTTCAATGGATTTTCTACAAAGTTTTCCTTTTATAAGTCGGTCGCCTAGGACTCGTTAACTTGTAAAGCCTACTTACCCGTAATAATTTTTGTCGTAAGTTATATTATATTATACATGCCAATACCGTGAATTTTTTTAAATCTAAAAATGGTCTTACTTCAACTACAATATTTTTAAACGACCCATCCAACGATACTCCACACTATGGTGTAGGCGAGAAAAAAATTGCATCTCTAATTAAGGTGTAGGGGTTTTTTGGAGATTCTATTCTACCGTTTTGTCGGCGTAATAAATATCGTATAGTAAAGTACCTATATCTATGTCAAATTTTAGCTATCTAGTACTTATCGTCTCTGCGCTAAGCCGCGAACAGACAGACGGACAGACCGACGGACATGGTAAAACTGTAAGGGTTTCTTGTCGACTACGAAACCCGAAAAAGGATGTTAGAACAAAATATTTTCATCGACGAACCAAAGTTGTTGTAAATGAGAAACTTTTGTCGACATGTTTCAGGAGTTAGGCATTTTAGGGGTAAAACTGAATAGCAATTCGTACCTAAACTAACTTTTTAAAGATTGCCTCGTTGATCCAGCGGTTAACACGCCTGACTGCCGAAACAGAGGTTGTAAGTTCAATTTCTACTGGAGACCACCGTAGGTACTTGATTTGTACAAATAATTAAAGAGTGTATTTCTATTTTTGTGATGTCCTTGCCTGGTTACAATAGCACAGGATATCCTAATTTGGGACCAGAACAAGTTGTGTTGTGTGGAAATTATTGTTGTTATTGAATAAATACGAGTGTTTTCCCACAGTTTAATACACAAAATTTTAATGATCACACTTATACATATCTATAAACAATTATAAGAAGCATGTACATAAGTAATTATAATTTTAAAAAAGTTTGCTCTCCTCACCTCTAAAAAGGGCTAAGAAGCCTCGTCTTATATAAAAATGTATTTTTAGTAAGTGTATACTATATTCCAGCATGATTACTAAAACTGTTTACCTACTAATACTAATTAATATCAAGATTTAAAATAGTTTAAGTACCAACAAAGTTGTTATAGTCGAATAAAATAAAACGTATAATTGGCCAAACCGTGAAAGTAAAAAATTTCTATTTGAGTATTAATCAATTTATTTTAAAATTAATTAAAAATAAAAACAGATTGGTTTGCTTACTTCCCCGAAGGCCTTAGAAGCCCTCCCTTTCTTTTGTATAAATTGAACTTATATTTGGCCACTAATAAATATGAAAATAAATACTTATAATTTATAAAAAGAAAACTGAAAACTCACTCACCTCATAAATTGCGCGGCCGCACTGAGGCATTGAACATCGCTTATCAGTCAGTAGCAAATGTCGCGCAAACATCCAAACAATATCTATTGACATTAATAAAATCTACATAAGAATTCGTGGAGGAAAATGCCGTCACACCAGCACAAACTTGACTGTTTAATAATGTCTTTATGGCCTCGCTTATAGAAATATTAGGACTTTATCGCATGTCGAAATTCGTGTGCCATCAGAAACGCCCTAAATTCAATGCGCTAGAGTTTCAAGTACCAAAGTATCTTCGAATTGTTTCCTATCAGTCAGTTTTCCCGCCAAAACTGTAGTGACGGTCGCGTGATTATGGACTTGAGGGCCTACCGCGAATCATAGGCCAACTAAGGTTAGGTACACAAATCACGTTCTGCAATCGAATAGCATGCCATGCCATTCTGCGTTTCGTAGCCTTGTATTCGCTTTCAGCGACGGAAATCTGATTAAAATAGGTGTAGGTACATTTAATTTATGATTGAACCTTTACATAAAATTTTTCCCTTTCCCTAATTAATAATAATGACTTTCACAGAACACAATCACTTGTCCATTACGTAACTGTCCACTGCTTAAGATTATCCATTTTCACGGTTCCGAAATAGGTGTTGATATCTCTAAATACCACTTTGGGAATATCGCAGATAGATAATACATTTTTAAGCTCCACTTGTGTGTATGATGCCCGAGAAATAACTTAAACTTGGCATTTAAGAGCAGTTTTCTGTTTATTGTTTGTTAATTTAACTAAAGTCCGAAGAATTCTAAGTAACCTCACGCGCGGAAGTTGGGTTCAACACTTCGCATGAACATATTTTGAATCTCTTTGACGGGGGGAATGACATTCGAAACACGCTATTTCTCGGGAATTCTAACTGACAAACTCTCTCATGTGATAAGTGACTGAGTTGTTCACACCACAGTTCTTGAAGTTACCAATCCAATACGAATTTAGCTTTCTCTTTCTCTCTCTTTAAGAAAAGGCCTGTATTGAAACCGTAATTCGTTTCAGAGGCCTTGCTGAGACTTAAGGGGCTCCACAGCGTAATACTAATGCCACCGGGGAAAAAAAAAATCATATATTTTTTTACAGATCGTATTTGCAAAACGAGCCTGTACAATATTTCAATCATGTGAATAGTAATTTTTAGGACCCATGACTGAGAAGCTGGGATCACGGATCTCGGACTACATAGAAGATAGCATTTATGCCAAAAACTGCCTCTCTGTAGTCCTAGTTTTCTTGCCTTAGGTTCACGGCTATGGGTCTTAAAATTCATTATTAACATGATTGAGAGTTACGAGATAGTACACACTTTTTGCAAATACGATGTGGGGAAAACAAGATATGATTTTTTCGCTAGTGTTACTTTATAGAGCCCTTTAATGGAGAAATACACACTCTTTAGACTGCCCACAATACGACGGGCAGCCGACTGGCACGATACGGGAACGGGTTTTCTTTTTGCACCCGTATTGTATGTCTCTAACTTCGTCAGTATTTACGGATCATTTTAGATTAAAAATCGTACCGCCCGCATGTCGCCGGCCCGTTGTAACGTGGACCTTTGAACGATAGCGTTCGGTTCACGAAAAGCCCTCCACTAATTGTTTTCCACATCTCATTAACACGTCAACTGATAAGAGCGGTATTGAGGTGCTAAAGTCAATACCTTTGTCAAATTTCTAGGCTGTTAGTCAAGGACGTATCCACTTTTCTTTACGAAAATAGGTAGCCAAGGGTCGCGCAGCTAAATAAATAGAGGAGGAAACATTATATTTAACCACCTGTGTTTCGCTCGTACGGCAAATAAAAAAAAAAAAACATAAGTACATACAGAACAAGTAAAAGACTGCCTCGTTGGTCTAGCGATTTTGTTAATCGCCCTTACAACCAACCCTACCCTTGACTACCAAAACAGAGGTCGTGTGTTCGATGGAGGCCGCCCGTACTTGATTTGCACAAGTGGCTTCAGTCCTTGTTCAGTCTACTTGCTCATGTACTTGCCTGGTTACCATAAATACATGCATACCATGCATAGCGCAGGGTATCCTAATTTGCGACCAGGACGAGTGTTCGTGGAAGTTGTTAATAATTTAACGCAGCAAAAGCGCCCTATACAGGGTGATACCAAATCCCCATACCGATCTGAAAAGGCGGGGAGCGGCTTCCTTTACTTTAAATATGTTGACAACATTAAAGACTTTTTAAAGGCATCTTTTTTGGATTTTTTGAATTAAACTTCAATGTACGAGTTTTATCAGTTTATTAGTTTCAGAATAATATAACTCGGTTAATTGAGGACCAAGATAGAAAAGATAGTAATTTTTTTTTAATTTATAACACCTGATACAGCTGATCATCATCATTCAGCCACAAGAAGTCCACTGCTGGACATAGGCCTCCTCCATGGATTTCCAAAAAGACCGGTTGGAAACGGCCTGCATCCAGCGTCTTCCTGCCACTTGGATGAGGTCATCTGTCCATCTTGTGGCTGGTCGTCCTACGCTGCGCTTGCCGATATGTGGCAGCTGACACAGTAATAAAAAGACTAAGTTTGGAGTTTTTTTGTCCGTTTTTTCTCCAAATGATCTTAGAACAAAATAAGCCTTCGAAAAAGGAACCGGTCAAGTGCGAGTCGGACTCGCCTACAGAGGGTCCGGTGTATTTAATTAGCAAGATTGTGTTTTCAGTAATTAAGTTCTCTGTAAGACCGCTAATGTCTCACACTTGTGGCCTCCTCCAGGGATCCCCAACGATGGTGGTTCGCTGAAGGTAAGACAGAGTGGACGGATGGACCGACAAACATCTTACTAGCTCCCTTGGCCCTACCCCTAAGTAACTTGTGACGTAACCCTAAAAAAAACAATCAAATTCCACCCAAATTGCCTTGTGCCCACGATATTGTTCGCTTAAATTCCGAATAAAAGTACCGCACATACCGTTGCCAAATTTCATTAAAATTATTAACTTAATTCCGGAACCACTTATTTGAATTTTAGTTGACAGAGTAAAAGCCGGTATCTGAATTGAGAATTTCACTAAGTAAATACTTAAGTAACGTTCTGTCACGCTCTTTTTTGAGGAATTTGAAGAGATAGCACTACAGTTAACCATTTACTTAGCGAAACTCTCAATTCAGAAACTGGCCATGAAAGTCAATGCAGTGATTCCGGAATCCAGGATAGAGTTGCAAAAGTTAATATATCCCTTATGGGGCACTGTATGAGGTTATATAACAAGATTCCTCAATATACGTTAGAGTTACCTCCGACGCGGCTCAAAAAATGTGTTAAGCACACTCTGTGCAAAAAAGCTTACTATAATATCAAGGATTACTTAGAAGACAAAGACGTTGGGTATGAAAGTAGATAAATATTAAAGGGTATTTATAGGACGATTGTGTCTAGTGCTCAACACATTCACGAGTAATATTTTTTTAACTTGAAAACTCTGTTAATTAAGTTAAAACAAAGAATGAAGTAGGAGTTTTTTGTAACATCTAACAACTTTGACGTTCATTAAGTAAACATTTTGTTTTTAAAATGAATCAAAACATTTGAATTGAATTGAATTAATGTGTGGTGCTTACGAAAGTTTTAATTCAAAAATTCATTAAAATTGTTGATCAGCTTATGTGTCAGATTCAGTCCAAAATAAATTTCATTATTGAAATAACCGCGGCTTCAAGGCTACGTTTAGTACCAGCATGACTTCAGTCGTGCACTAGCGCATACTAAAAACAATATTGTTTTCAGTGATAATGCCTGCAATCTATCAACACCATTGTCGATCTGAATCGCTGACTTTCTATATCATATATAGCATGAAGTTTGACGTGCGGAACCAATAATAAAGTTAATGAAACTTGCAGAAAGTTATGAGCGGAAACTAAGAAGGTTACTTAATTCAAACTTGCAGCAAGTGCATAAAGTTTGACGAAAGAGAACTGTTGGGAAGTTTGATTCAAACTTCCTGGTTTTCCCTCGCCAAAGTTCATGTTATCTGGGCGATGATAGCTGTCGTTATCAAACTTACGAAAGGAAACTAGAAAGTTTAATTCAAACTTGCAGCAAGCTTATAAAGTTTGACGAGTGAAAACTCTTAGGAAGTTTGAATCAAACTTCATCGTTCCCCCTCGGCAAACTTCATACTATCTGGGCCATGCTAGCTATCATTATCAAATTTTGACGAACGACAACTAGAAGGTTTGATTCAAACTTGCAGCAAGTTTATAAAGTTTGACGAACGAAAACTCTCAGAACTTCCTAGTTTCCCTCGTCAAACTTGATTTTATATGGACCATGTTAGCTGTCATAATCATTATGGTGGTTGTAGATATTGTTGCTGTTATTGTGAAGATCGTGGCCCTTCGCCTCCTCTCCTCTCCGAGAAACAGTATAGGTATGTTAACAGGGCCGGATTTAGGGGAGGGCAGGCGGGGCTACTGCCCTGGGGCCTCCACAAGGAAAAGGCCCCCACAAAAGGCTAATATGTACTATCATTAAACGCCAATCTTTTATGAGTACTTATAACGTCTTTGTTTATCAAATTTAAAAAAAAATCGTCATATTCATTGTAGTTTTTGTTTCGTATTTTTTATTTGGGAATAATTAGGGGCCTCCGCTCCTTCATTGCCCTAGGGCCTCCAGACCTCAAAATCCGGCTCTGTGTATGTATGAAAGCTGTTGTTTCAAATTTATTACTTACAACATGAATCCCACGACGCTTGAAACAAACTTTACCGACATAAGAAGAAAATAATCGGGTGTTGCGTGAATCGAATCAAGCTTCGGCCTCACCAGCGCTCCAACCACGAATTATAATTTAATAACTTCCACACAACATAAAACTTGTCCTGGTCCCAAGCTAGTATACCCTGTGCTATGGTAAGCAGGCAAGGACATCACATACAGAGAAATACACCCAGACTGAGGTCATTTATATAAATCAAGCACGGCAGCCTCTAATGGGAATGTATCCCACGACCTCAGTTTTGGCAGTCAAGCGTGTTAACCGATAGACCAATGAGGCAGTCATTCGGACCGAGCTATAGTCTGCGGTCTGCGAAATTGTCTTTCCATAGCGCGAGTGTCAACCTAGTGCCATCTCTGAGCCGAAGCGTGCACTACGTACTAATCAACCCAAGTTAATTGCGATTTTATGTTGCAGACACTGGTAGAAACCACTAGAAACAAACACATTCGATGACGAACAAGTAAATGTGACAAAGATCGTTTCTTTTAATTAATCTCAAAATGTGAGGGAAGGGGCTATTAAAAATATCTGCAAACCTCATTTAAGTGGAGGTGGGTACGGGGGGTCCGTGAGAATCTCAGTTCAACTTTCTCATTAAGAGGATCCAGTGAACCACCAATGAACAAAATAATCATATCTTCTTTTACAGATCGTATTTCCAAAAAGTGTCTGTACAATCTCTCAATCATATTAACAGTGATTTTTAGGACCCACGACAAAGAACCTAGGATAGCGAACCTGGGACTAGGTAGCATTTGTGCTAAAAACGAGTCCTACCTTGTTAGGATTCCGTACTCGAAGGGTGCCAAACGGGACCCTATTACTAAGACTTCACTGGCCGTCTGCCTGTCTGTACGCCCGTCTGTCTGTCTGTCTGTTACCAGGCTGTATCTTATGAACCATTGAAATATTTATCTCGCTAGGCAGTTGAAATTTACACAAATTAACAACAAATACTAAAAAGAGAATAAAATAAATATTTAAGGGGGGCTCCCATACAACAAAGGTAATTTGTTTTTGCGGTTTTTTGCTCGATATTAATAACGGTAACAGGTAGACGCTTGAAATATTCGCAGAATATTTAGTTCGATATTCGTTTTAAAAATAAATAATTAAATATATGTAAGTATTTTATGACGATATTTTATTTTATTTTTTTTACTTTATTAATTGAATTTGTCTTAATTCTTTGACTGCACCACGGCACGCACTCCGTAGTACAATTATGGGTTACCGTAGGCACTGACTGAAAATCAGCGCTGAGGGATCACTTCCTCAGCACAACGCTGAGTCAGCTGCCTTTTGTGGCAATGTAGATACACCACAGGCTACATCTATGGTCCTGTTTTATTTATTCATTTTGTCTGTTGTGTATTAAGTTTTCTTTCTGTTGTTGTGCATATTATGTTGCTTGTGTGCTTGTTTTGTTTCTGTGATGTATCTTGTTGGTATAATAAATGTCTTTCTTCTTCTTCTTCTTCTTAAATTAAAATAAAATAAATGTTTAATATTTTTGTCCCATACAACAAATGTGATTTTTGCCGTTTTTTCTCGATCTTTGTGTGTAATGTTGTATAGATAGGTAATGGTAATGAACCCTTCGTGCGCGAGTCGGACTCGGTTGGTTTTTGCCTTAGGTTCACGGCCAGGGGTCCTAAAAATCACGCTTTACATGGGTAAGAGCTTATACAGACACTTTTTGCAAATTCAATCTGTAGGAAATATATGATTTTTTTTTCCTCGGTGGCGTCAATGTTACTATTTGGAGCCCCTTAATAGAATGTAGGTAGGTACGTATTTGTCATAACATTGTGTTTTTTCTTTGTCTTACCGAAAAATAGTTGGGATCGTCTCAGGCGAAAGTGAGAGGCGTAAGGAAACTCTCGTGAGATTTGGTAACATGTGGAGGAAGTCCAAATTAAATCCATTTGCAAAGTACATCTATCTCATTCTCTCTCTGTGAGAGAAGGCTTGTGCCTTGCAGTGGGGCATCTAATGACTTAGCTAGCTTGATTTTGTCTATCAACATCATCATCATCATCAGCCATTTGACGCCCACTGCAGGACATAGGCCTCCCTCATGGTTTTCATAACCATGAGGTATTTTGCCGTAATCGCCACGCTTGGCAGGCGGGTTGGCGATCGCAGTATGCGGTTGGAATCTCAGGAAGACGCTGCTGCCCGTCTCCTGGTAATTTAATTCCTTAGTCGCCTTCTACGACATCCACGGAAGGTAATGGATTTTCACTATATTTATCTTCATTAAAAATATTGTATATATAGGTGCCAAAAAAATTACCTGCATTCAGCGTAAACAGCAGCACTAAGTAGCGTTACAGTCGCTGAATTGCTAATTCAAGGTTTACTACGCGGCGTGGATACGAGCTGAATAAATAGAGCCTTTATTTCACCACAGGTTATTGAAACCTTGTCTTACCTCTATGCTCCGTGGTGCCAGATAGAACTTCCATGGATGTAAACAGACCGTGGCCTGAGATGGTATTTTATTTTTATTTATTTGAGAAATCAAACAGTTGCACAAAAGATATTAGTCTAAATTATCAATAGCAATAGTACCTTCCGCAGGGAAGAGACCCGTGCCCCTCGGTGGGGACATAATGGGTTGATGATGATGATGATCAATAGTATTGGGGGTATTTATATATACAGCAGCGTTTTCTACAGTTTACATACATATTTATAGTTATACAATAGGCACATGGTATAATGAGGTACTCACTCAAAGACAAGCATTTAGCCGATGCAATGGCAAAGGTGAAGCGATATAAGTACCCGAAACCGACGTGCGTGCCTGAATTGCAACGACTGTGAATTTTTATGCAGCGAAAGAGATCTGTCCGGATTGTAGCAACTGGCAGACCCTGGTCTCTGCCTACCTCTCTGGGATATATGCGTGAGTGATACGTGCATGCGTTATCGGGATCTCTTCAACGGATATAACCAGATCCTTTGATATTGGACATATTTAATCAGTTTTGATCACGACTTTTGCAAAAGTTGGTGACACCAGGGCCTGACATGAGATTCAAACTACAAGGAGAAATAGAAAATTTTTGAAGGTAGGCACTGAAACTTCCCAATGGATAATAGGAGAGTTTTCAAGTTACTTTGGTCAAAATCTGTGACCAGGGTCCGATAATTAGATGAAATTTGGATACAGGATCCTCTCAATGGATTAAAGTATTAAAGAGAGTATTAAAATTGTAAATGAATAGAAGACACTTTACTGTACACAAAAAAGGAACACGAACCTTGTATCCATAATTATATTGTTTTTAGGGTTCCGTACCCGGGTAAGGGACCTAGAAGTCTATTTGTCTATCCGTCCATTCGTCCGTCCGTCCATCCGTCTGTCTGTCTGTTTGTCCCCAGGCTGTATGTCATGAACTTTGATAGCTAGACAGTTGAAATTTTCACGGATGATGTATTTCTGATGATGATGTACCGTGTGGCGCCGGATTAAGAATAGCGTCCATTTCCTTCCGTGGATGTCTTAGAAGGCGACTAAGGAAATCAATTACCAGGAGACGGGCAGCAGCGTCTTCCTAAGATTCCAACAGCATACTGCGATCGCCAACCCGCCTGCCAAGCGTGGCGAATATGGCAAAACCCCTCATGGTTGTGAAAACCATGTCCTATGTCCTGCAGTGGGCGTCAAATGGCTGATGATGACGATGATGATGTATTTCTGTAGCCGCTATAACAACAAATACTAAAAACCGAAAAAAATTAAATATTTAAGGGGGCTCCCGTACTACAAACGTGATTTTTTTTCCGTTTTTTGCACGATATTATTAACAGTAACAGATAGACACTTGAAACATTCACAGAATATTAAGTTGTATATTTACTTCAAAAATAAATAATTAAATTAAAATAAAATTACTAATTAAGGGGGGCTCCTATACAACAAACGTCGATGCCGATTTTTGTATACTTTTTTTGAACAATTTAAATTATAATTTACGTTAATTTTCAGTAGATAAGTTTAGGAGAGTGTTAAAATTGGAGGATGCTTTATTTTACACAAAAAAAAGATAACATTGTGAGATAATTTTTATCCTGATACTCTTATAATCATCATCATCATCATTCAGCCACAAGAAGTCCACTGCTGGACGTAGGCCTCCTCCATCATCTTATAATCACACAAACTGAATTCCACGCGAGCGAAGCCGCGGGCACTGCTAGTATTAGATAATGGAAAAGGTGCAGGACATAGTGGAAAAGCATACTCCTAATATGTCCCTCTATTTAAGGGGCGCATTAGTCAATTCAGTTATGAAAAATCAAAATGCAGCAAAAAAAAATTAAGATTTGAAATCGCTAAAAAACTTTCGTTCGCTGGCTCTTTCCGCGATTTTATTCCATATTAAAAGTTGTTGGTCTTCCGGACCTCAGGACCTGAAAGGACTTCGGTGCCAAAAAAGAGAAAAAAGAACTACAACTCTTTTATTTTCATAATCACATATTCACTAGCCTACTGAACTACTTTAATCTCCTCCCATCTACTTGTACATCTTGAACTCCAGAATGACGTCGTCTATGCTTTCCTTAGAGCTGTCTATACAGGTCACTTGGCAGAAGAACTTCCCACCGCCGTTGGGGCCGTACTGGGTTCTTAGAGCTGGAAATAAATACATACATAATTAGCTAGGGCGAATCAGCAACAATTATTTTGGTCAGCAAAATAAATCAGCAGCAACACGTGGTCAGCAAGTTTATCAATTTATTTATTTATTCATTGATGCTTTTATTGCACTTAAAGATATTGTACAACGCGGCGGATTTAATGCCGCAAGCATTAATTTTAACTCGACAGATTGGGAGCTGGTCTTTGTCATCTAAGCAATTTCTAATGTTATAATAGCTCTTTTCGCACAAATTGTGCCTTACACATGTTTTGTTACGCGTTTCTGAAAAATAAGTGATGTGTCGTCTGCAAATAATACTATCAGCTTTGAACTCTGATTTTTCTGACTAAGAACAGCAAATCATTTGTATATACGAGGAAAAGGAACGGCCCCAGGGTAAATCTCTGCGGCACTCCGATCGTTAAGTCTGAGCCCGTCGATTTAGTTCTTTTTATTTCAGCTTTTTGAACCCTCCTTCTAAATGTAACAACATGATTCCTTAAAACACTACTGATATGGTGTGTTAATGAAAGGGGAACAGCAATATAATTACTCTAAACACTCCTCAATGGGGAACTTGCGTCTAACTTAGATTGGAGTGACATTGCCTTTATACCACAGAAGACGTAGAAACTTAGCAACAATTACAAAATAAAAACATGACAATATATTTTTTCGTAATTTTCACAGAAGTCTTAAAGTTTGTATCAAATGAAATAGCATCTCCTCTGAGCCATGTATTCAATCAATGTATCACCAAAGGCATATTTCCAGACAAACTAAAACCAACAATTGTTAGACCATTGCACAAAAAAGGCGATAAAGTTAAGCTATCCAATTATAGACCTGTAGCATTGATACCTATTCTATCAAAAGTCTTTGAAAAATATATATATAATGCCATTACAAACTTTATTAACAAGCATAAAATATTGACTGATCAACAAAAAGGATTCAGAAAAAATATGACTATAAATATGGCAATTTATGACTTAATAAAATGTGCGGTGTTAAATATGGACATAAGGAAGCCTATTTGTGCCATTTATATGGACATGTCAAAGGCTTTCGACTGTGTTGATCATTGTATATTAATGGATAAGCTCTACACATACGGCTTGCGTGGTAACGTACATGATCTTATAAAGTCATATCTCAGTGACAGATATCAATACACAGAAATAACCCAAATATGTCAGCATAAGGCTCGGGAAATAAGTTTTAGATCGGAGCCTAGAAAGACTTGCTTTGGAGTACCACAAGGCAGCGTATTGGGGCCGCTTTTGTTTTTACTGTACATTAACGACATGCCGAATAATGTACACCACCCCATGGTACTGTTTGCCGATGATAGCACAGTTCTAATAAAAAGGAATAATGATGTAGACTACGAGAAAGATATTAATAGTACTCTCAGCAACATCATAGATTGGCTTACTAATAATAACCTGCTTATAAATATTGACAAAACCAAGGTGATGCATTTTAGTCAAAAGGTAGAATATTTGAACCCAAATGTAAACTACAAGGGTGAAACAATTGAAGAAGTGAACCAAACCAAATTCTTAGGGTTAGTTATAGATAAAAACTTGACTTGGAAGCCACAATCAGAAGAAATCTGCAAAAAACTCTATAAATTCTCATACGCGTTATATAAGCTCGCTAAAGTTGTGAACCGTGACGCAGTGCTATGTGCCTATCACGGCTATGTAGCTTCCACGCTTCGTTATGGTATCATATTCTGGGGGAACTGTTCAAATAGAGAAATTATATTTAAATCTCAAAAGAGATGTCTTAGAGCAATGTGTAAATTAAAATCAACAGACACCTGTAAACCATATTTTAAAGAACTGAAGTTACTAACATTTCCCTCTATGTACATTTTTGAAGTAGCTTTATTTGTAAAAACGAACCCAATATTATTTACGAAAACTAATAGATTAAGAAATCCTCATAGGCTTCAAAATGTAACCTCAAAAACGGCTCTACTTAGTAAAAGCGTAATTGGACTAGCTCCAAAAATTTACAATAAAATTCCTAATAATATTAAGAGCCTTAATGTTAATACTTTTAAATTAAAACTTAAATCCATATTGATTGAGAAGTGTTATTACTCTATTGTTGAATATTTAAATGACAAGGAATTCTGCAAATAACTTTACAGATCCACTGAGCCACTTTCTATAACATGTATGATAAACTTCAATTGAGACTTTTGAATTTGTTAAAGACATTAATTTGATCAACTATTAGAATTGCATGTTAGACTATAAGTAATGAAAATATTTGTATGCTTTTTTAGCAGAATGTAGAGTACATAAATGTATTTACCAACTTATATATCCACCTACATTCCACAAATAAATGATTTTGTATTTGTATTTGTATTTTATCACATACTATTAAAACTGCACTTGAGGAGTGTTATGGAGGAATCGTATTTTTTTTTTTTAATAAAACCGCTGTACTAAACTAGCCTGGGCTAGACTAGGGACACCTGGCCAGGTGGGAACACGGCAGGTGGACCAGGCAATTACAGCTACCGAGAGCAGGCTAACGCTCAGTGGACAGACCAACAGCCCGATGGTCGGACGATATCGTTGAGTCGGCAGAAGGTCAATACATTTATGAAAATATAATGTATGTCAGAAAAAACATCAGCAATTTCGAAAATGTTGGTAGCCATCATAATATTGATACTAGGAATAAACATAAATTGTCATTTCCACGTTTTAGACTTGCAAAAGTTAATACATCCTTTATGGGGCACTGTGTACGGTTCTACAATAAGATTCCTCAAGATATATTAGAGTTACCACCGATGCGGTTTAAAAAATGTATTAAGCATACTCTGTGCAGAAAAGCCTATTATAACATTAAGGATTATTTGGAAGACAAGGATGTCTGGTATTTAAATAATGTTAACAGGAACGATTGTATCTAGTGTAGTGTAACTTTAAGTTGAAAACTCCGTTAATTAAGCAAACCTGTTTTGAAAAGAATAAATGTGGAGTTTCTTTGTTAGCTTCTTCTCCGCATAATCTATTAATTGTGAAACTAACAGCTTTGACGTTCATTAAGTAAACATTTTGTTTTTATAGTGAATAAAAATTTTTGACTTTGACTTTGACTTTGGTCCGTGGGTGCGGATGGCCAGGGACCGTAAGAAATGGCACTTGCGGGAACGGGTATGTGTCAGGCCACCAGCAGTGAGCAGCAGATATGATTATGATGCCCGCTACACTCACCGATTCTAATGTCGGTGTCCAAGGATGTGGTGGTGATGGTCTCGTTTCCGCAGTAGCGGCGCGGCAGCGTGTTCTCAGACGTCTGCAGCACCAGCGCGTCCGTCATGCAATCCTTGGACTGGAAGCGAAGCGAATGCTTTGTTTATAAAGTTACGAGGTTCATAGACTTACAATTAACTTGTTTTTATGTAGCCTATATTTGTGTCGCAGCGAGGCATAGGCCTTCTCTCAGAGAGAGAGTACGGGGCTTAATTACCACGCGTGCCCACCACGCATGGGAAACTTAGAAACTTACAATAAGACCGTGATTTTGGAATCGTTACAAATATTTTGAGCTATTGTTGTTTTCATTATGATAAAAAGTGTTATTAATGATTTAATGATAGTCTTTTGGTGATTTCAGACCTTTAGTTTGAGATTGTGTATCCAAATTTAAAGTGTTAGGAAGTTGTACCGTAGCGTGAAAAATGTTTTCATCATCATCATTCAGCCACAAGAAGTCCACTGCTAGACATAGGCCTCCTTCATGGATTTCCAAAAAGACCGGTTGGAAGCGGCTTGCATCCAGCGTCTTCCTGCCACTTGGATGAGGTCATCTGTCCATCTAGTGGCTGGTCGTCCTACGCTGCGCTTGCCGATATGTGGTCTCCATTCGAGAACTTTTCGGCCCCATCAGTTCTGCGTGCTATGTGTCCCGCCCACTGCCACTTCAACTTACTAATCCGCTGGGCTATGTTGACGACTTTGTTTCGTTTCATTTCGGTTCCTTGTCGACTAAGGAACCCTAAAAAACAACTGTTAGTTGTCAACAGTAGATAGATAGATAGATAGATAGATAGAATATTCTTTATATTCAGTAGATTAACAGATTGTTAGCCTGTGAGAAACCGAGGGTTAAACACATATTTTCGTAAGTACCTCGAGATCTCAATTACATTGGACCATACTGAGGGAGAGCCGAATTCACAGTGACATTGCATATTTATTTGTACGAGTATATAATACGTGTTCTTTTTATTATTTGTCAACCAAGCCGTGGGTTTCCTCACGATGTCTTTCTTCACCGTTAGCGTGTGGTATTGCTACTACAAATTCGCAGATGTACGTAATTTCGAAAATAACTGGATCGAATCGAACCTGGGTCTCCCGCTTCCGAGTCCCTATTGGTCCTTATAGTATTGACTTGGTTTTCCTGTGGGCTAGGCCGAGTAAGCTGTCAGGATGCTATAGGTGCTGGGCAAGCCTACTCCATCTAAAAAACAATGTCCCAGACACTGCAGCGGCCGGGTGGTCCCTTCATTCATCTAGTGTGAGTGATGGTGCCACTGGACGCTGTATAAATCATCTCATTACGTATTGACGACCTCATGGCGCAGCGGTAGTGCATCTGCATACCATGCGAGAGGTCCCGGGTTCTAATCCCGGCTGGGGACAAAAAAAACCCCAGGTCTTGAATGTTTACATGTTTGTGATGTCGTTGTTTCTGGTTCCCACGACACAGGGTATTCTAGTGTGGGGCCAGAAGCAATGTATGTGCCTGTATGTAAATGTTATGTTATGTTATGTTGTTTAGATGCAAAGGCCAAAGTTTGATTATGGATGGTTTACGATCTCTACAGATATAAAAAAAGCGATTTGATTATTCGTAGATAACGGGGCGACGAGTATAATAGTACATTATGATACAAGTGTGGTATGTTGGTCATTACACTCGAGTCTGTTTTTAAGCCTGAGCCGAAGGCGAAGGCTTAATGGAGACGAGAAGTGTAATGACCAATGCTCACGTGTTTCATACGACGTTTTTCAACACACTTGCGAGGAAAAGTAAATAAAAGTTCACATTTATTTAAACTTAACAAACAGAAACCCATTTAAAAGATGGCGGCCGTAATTTTTCGCGCGCTCAGCGCTGCATGCGCGCGCAAGTCTGAGATAAGGGCACCGGCAAAGTAGCTAATCAGCCACATATTTATAAATTTTAAAATTGGGTATTTATAGGTAAAAATACACCGTCAAAATATAAATACCAACAAGCTAACAAGCAGTTTCATGAAATTCTTTAATTATTTATCACATTTTGAATTGAATTTTATATTTACGCAAATAACTACTTAGCTGTTTTCGAAACATTAATACTTCTTGCTAATATTTAAAAAGATATGTAATGAAAAGGCACTAGTGCGATAATGTAATGTAAAAGGCACGGCATGGGTAACATTCTGCATTATCAGTGTAAATACGCTGTAATAAGACCTACTTTACGCGCAGGTGTGTTGAAAATGTCTTAACTCTGAAGGTAAATTTGTTTTTTTTAATGTTGCCTCACATTATTTTGTATGTCACCACTTTTGGTTCGTTGTGGTTTTTTGTGGGTCTAACATCTTGTTTTTCAACATATACGCAACATGGAAGTTAACAGAACTAAAAGACGAACTTAATACACAAGGAGCAAAAATAACTGGAAAGAAATCCGACCTTGTGAAAAGTTCGGTTAGTCGATGGAAACCACAAAATTATACTACCTATATTTTATGCTTCTAGTATTATTTTCTTCTTTTTCTTGAGGTACTTGTAGACTACTTCGGTCTAAATCCATACAAATGTAGTTTGAATACTTTAGTAATCCCATATTATTTCCTTATATTTTAGGTTAGAATTCTATGACCAGAACATTCAGTATAGCAATCAAGGAAATAAGTTTTATTATAACCTGGTGCGGCACAAAGAGACATATCAAAGGAGATCTAACCGAAAATTATTAAAGATCGTAAAAAACTGCAACAATTGTACGAGAATGACTGTTTAGCGGCCGTATCGATGAGGCGCGCCCCGCAGGGATAAATTGGCAGTGTGGAACGCCATTATACCCAACTTTCTAATTAGGAATATACCCATTTTTGCTGCTTTAATAGCACTTCTAAAATACTTAGTTTTAGCACCTAAGCATCTTTTTTGCTATGATGCTTCACGTAGATGTTTTTCATTATAATTTTCGCATGCTGTGGACACATATAATTAAGGTAGCATTTAGTTAGGGTCTTAGTGCATGTTAACGAGTGGCCATAAATAAATAAAAAATAACAATAATAACTATAACGCTTGGCATCCATTAAAGCCACTGGCGACAGATGAGATAAAAGAAGATTCGAACCGAAACGCGTCGAAAAACGTCTAATTTGTTCCGTAGGCGATTTCTTCAGCGCGTCGGCGCAGTTTCATAATCAATGAAATGAAACAACAGGCGAATGTTACGATTCGACTCGGCCAGGCTGCCTTGCAAAGCGATTCCGATACAAACGTAGTTTGGTTTTTACTTACAAACGACACCAATGAAATGAAATGAAAATCCAATGAAACTTTGCCAATACGTTTAGAGGTCACAAATCGAGGTTTGATCGTACTTAGAATTGAAAATAAACTTATCGAAAAGTAATTACAGCCCTGTAATTAGTTTCTATGAAAAGTCTCATAAAGCTCTAATTTGTTTTTTAGCCTGTTATTCTCAGTTGTCAGCACGAGAAAACCTTGATTTGTGTCCTCTACACGTATTGACGAAGTTTTATTGCAATCCGGAACGTCGTTTGTGAATGAGGATCATTCAGACATCAAAATATTGGACTTTCAAGTACGGCGGTTGGACCCAAAAAAAATGAAGCAAACTATTTTTTGATAGACGTTACAACGGCGAAAGACGTTCCATAAAGAAATTACAAAGTTAGTGAAGTTTATTAACTTATGCTCTCACAAAACGCTGCCGGCGGGTCTTGATTCCTATTGTGACGACATCCGACCGGCCGGCCAGTTGGCCGGCGCCAACTTTTCTATCCGTATTAACTCCTGAACTGCCCTCGCGGAACGCAACGTATAGGTGGCCGATACTAAGTTGGACACAGATCTGTATCGCGGCAGACGAGTTGTTAAATGCGGATAGCAGTCCCTTACTGGGATTAATTGCGCATAGTAGTCCCTTACTAGGATTAAATGCGGATAGGCATCTAATAAATAAAGTAACTTATTAATTAACGTGGCAATGGATTACCTCTGGTATCTTGACCTCGGGGCAGTCCAGCAGGCAGATGTAGCCGTCGGGGCAGGCCACATACCAGTGACAGTCGATCAAGCCGTTATAGTGGGCAGGGACCATCGGGCTTGAGATCTGGTGGTGGTCTCCCGGCCGCAGCTATATGTTAACATAACAAACATAAACTCAGAGGGTAGGCAGAGACCAGGGTTTGCCACTTGCCACGATCCTGACAGATCACTTTCGCTTCATCAACATTCATTAGTCGTTGCATGCACGCACGCCAGTTTTGGGTGCTTCTATCTTGTTGCACTTTGAACACACAAACAGTGAAAGGCTAAGCAAAGACACGAACTGGTAGTGGCGACATGATACAGTCAGTAGTCGATTTAACGACAACCGTAACGACAGAATTTCAAATTTCCTGTTCAGCTATTAATACGTGACTGCGTGACAAAAATATAAGCGTTAACACTTTGTCCAAAAATTGTACTGCATGTTTTTTTTTCAATATTGTAAAGCCATCGAAAAATAATTGCTCAAGGGCATTGAGCAATTATATTTTTATGGCTGTCATCCTAAATCGACTAGAGTCTATATATGCGATTCAGGATGACATAATCTGTCAAACTATACTAAAATGACTGGTTAAAACAGGGAGTAACAAAATTCTCAAATATACCATAACATGATTATTCGAAATAAAGTTACCATCTGCGTGGCATTAATATTGTATGAAATTTTTTTTTTTTATATTTTTTCCCGATGTCGAAGTTTTCCACCCAATCGATATGGTAATTTCGTGACACCCTGTATACTATTTAACCACTTACGTTACGTGAAAAACTGCAAGAATAAGTCCGAGCAGTTGAAAACTGCAGGAGGGTCAGGAGAAGTGCTGCCTTGAAGACCATTTTGTTGTCCGCCTTTATCAGCATCATTGAAAATTTTCTGAAATAACACTGGAGTACTTATTAAATCTTTAATGAATATTTTAATAGAGAAGTTGCTAAAAACCGACGACATTGTGAAAGCAGCTGGGACCGGCTGGGAAGTGACTGGCAAGGGACCGGACGTGTTGGCGTGAAAGAGAAGCGGCCTATGCCCAACAGTGGGCTCTGTTTATGGGCTGATTAGATAGATAGAGATTGCCAAACAAATGGATTTCGTTGGACAGGCAATCATCATCAGCCATTTGAAGCCCACTGCAGGACATAGGAAAACGCTGCTGCCCGTCTCCTGGTAATTTATTTCCTTGGTCACCTTCTACGACATCCACGGAAGGAAATGGAGTGACGCTATTCTTAATCCGGCGCCACACGGTTCAGCAGTGTTTTCCTCAGATTCCAACCGCATACTGCGATCGCCAACCCATTATGGCAAACACCCCTCACGGTTAGGAAAACCATGAGGGAGGCCTATGTCCTGCCGTGGGCGTCAAATGGCTGATGATGATGATGATGATGCAGGACATAGGCCTCTCTCATGGTTTTCCTAACCATGAAGGGTTTTGCCATAATCGTCACGCTTGGCAGGCGGGTTGGCGATCGCAGTATGCGGTTGGAATCTCAGGAAGGCGCTGCGCTGCTGCACATCTCCCTGTAATGTGTTTTCTTAGTCGCCTTCTACGACATCAGGCCGTGTGGCGCCGGATTAAGAATATCGTCACTCCATTTCCTTCCGTGGACAGGCAATGTTAAAAGATAAATAATCATGATGAAAATTTTTCTCAGCAACTAATACCTTTTATAATGTAACCTATTGAAAACTGATTCTAGTCACGTGGTGCAAACGGGCGTAAACTGTTACGTCATTCGATTTAGTTGAAATTAACAAAAAAAAATATTTCAATTTCTGAGTTATTATTAGAGCAACTTGATTTTAAGTCACTGGAGAAGTATGTCTGGTGTTACATTGAATTACAGGATACGCAATAGTTTGATTAGAGAACGTTTTGGACTGATGAAGTGACTAGAATTGAGAAAGGAATGTTACGTTGGTTTGGATATATGGAGAGGATCAAGAAAGAAAGATTGACGAAACAAATCTATCGAGCGAATGTGGGTGGAAGGGCAGCTAAGGAACGTCCCAGGTGGACATACTTCTACCACAGATTTAAAAATGGACCAAATAGGGGATGTATTAGCAAAAGGCAAGATAAAAAGTGCCCGAAACCGGCGTGCGTGCATGCAACGACTAATGAATGTTGATGAAGCGAAAGTGATCTTTCAGGATCGTGGCAAGTGGCAGACCCTGGTATCTGCCTACCCGGGATACAGGCGTGAGTTTATGTTACATAATTTTCTACACCTCACCTAGTGCTTAATTTTGTTACGCATTGTTTTAGCACTTTCACTTAGCTTACCTTTAAATTAAGCAGATAGCAATATGTTAAACCTCAAATCATCTATTTGTGACTGGACTGTGGAAATATTCTTATTCGCTTTATATACTAACATTTCCATAACACTTGTCCAAACCTTTTGTCCCGAAGTAAGCAAAATATCTTTGTTTCGCGCGTTCAGTACTAATGTGGAAAATGATGTCAGTATGTTAGTTTGTTTATGTGACTAAACTCTTTCATAGTCATTATTGGATTATGGGACCGAAGGTGTTTTTGCAATCTGCCATTAGTCAGACATGTGTGGAACCTCAATATTTTGTTTATATGTTTTATATCTATAAATAAAATGCGTGGACTCTACCTTGTACGAATATGTACATTAGTATTAGTGTGCACCTTCACGAAAATGCTATGTAAGCTGTTTACTTATACCACGCCAGTTGACTACTGTCCTCTGACAACATAACATTGTAACATTATTGTGGAATAAATCTAGTGAAAATATCATCGGATTCGTTCTTCATCTTCTTCTGTCATCTCCAACAACACACCAATTAACAAAATATTGTGCAGACAGTCAAACAAACAGACTCGCCCGTACATACCTAGTTACGTTACGGGCGACTATGCAACAATAGATTATCTAAGTAATATATAAAAATCTCGTGTCGTAGTGTTTGTTATCGAACTCCACCGAAACGGCTTCACCGATTTTTATGATTTTTTTCTTGTGTATATTCGGTAGGTCTGAGAATAGGTCGTAGGCTAATTAATATGGCAAATCTACGTCGGGTCAGCCAGTACATTGATAAAAATGTCAACTGACTGTTCTACTAAAATTTTGGACCAGTCCCCCCCATTCCCGATTTTCAAGAGACAAGATTTTCTCCTATATTAAGCTGCTGACAGACTTAAGCATTCACTTGTAATGAGCATTCTAGCGAATGTTTATCACATGTGAAAGCTCACACGTTTTGAGCTGGGTCCAGATATATGTTCTCAGGTCTGTACCGTACCTCCGTGTCGTATCAGCGGCAGCGTTGCGATTCAGGAACGCTAGTTTGTACGCCTTTTCGGTACGGTACGGCGGTAGGGCGTCTCGATAACAAGGGTCAAAACTAGCGTTCTTTGATCGCGACGCTGATACGATACGACCCGGAGGTACGGTACGGACAAAAGAACATATCTGGACCCAGCTTTAGCGAGCATTCTAGCGAGCGTTCTATCGAGCGTTCTATCGAGCGTTCTAGCGAGCATTTTAGTGGAATGACAGTAAATTAGCTTCGTACTTTTTGCTGAGCCGTGCAATTTTGTTATTGTTCCACCGTCTGACATCCTAATACATTATGAGTGTAACGAACATTCATTTACAAGAGCGTTCTCTAGAATAATCGTGTAAATATTCGTAGCGATGTAGCTCTATGCCTGGCACAGTTCAACAAATTTAGAAACGGCGCATATTCAATGTTCTGGATTAATCCTCAGCTCATATATTACCCACTTCAAACCCTGAACGATTCCAATCGCGAACTGTCCAATTACATAAGTAGATACTAATTGCTATCGCAAACGTCACGATTCCAACAGGATTTTGGCGAGCATAAAGGCCTCCGAGCCCTGCAATAGCACGTATATAGGCTGCATTATTATTATTGTTATGCTTTTAGTTCCAATGCAACTCGCTAACAGTGAAGGAAAACATCGTGAGGAAACCTGAGTGTCTGAGCTATTCACATACCTCAGCGCTTGAAATCGCCAATCCGCGGTGGGCGCGCGTGGTGATTAAGCCCAACTCTCTTCCTGGGAGAACGCCTGTGCCCTACAGTGGGACGTATACAGGCTGCTTATAGTTCTAATGCGCTTTAAGGCTGGGTTCTCCGAGCGCATGGATTTGGACTTATTGCGCTGCGCGAACGAAAGGCTGGGGGAAAAGTAGGCATTTTTTAAATTACATTAATATTAATCCTATTAATAGAATTTTGATGACCGACGTCACTAACACATTCAGTGATAGTCATTTTGGTATATTCTTTATTATGAAAAACTCAGAGCTTAAATAAAATCATATCTAGTGACAATTTAGACTCATGTTCGCGATTTTCTTATGCTGTAAAGCTTAAAAATCATAAAAATAATGACCGACGGCCCTAGAGGACATTAAAAATTAATATATATATTTTTTTAGATTTTAAGTACTAATCATTAGAGAGTAAAATGTATTTTAAAACACCTGATTTAGGGGTAATGTCGGGGAACCCAGCCTTGAGTAGATTTTACAAAATTGCATTTGATTCTGGCGCAGTTTGGAACAAAATAACGTCAAGAATAGAAGAGCAGATATATGAGATGCGACAAAGTATGTGAAAAAAAGAAGAAAGATGGGTGGAATTTTTAGCCCCTAAATAGATTTTTAAAATTGTCCTCAGCACTGATGAGTGCAACAAAAAGAATATAAAAGAAGAAAAGTCAGATTTAAAAGTTAGTTACGGATGTTACGAATCTACACATTTTTGACACGCTGTTGATCGTCTTTGAACCCGGAAAATGCAGTCAATGTCCTTGCCTGCACGTAGCAAGGGACAACCAAGTTTAGGACCAGGATGGAATAACTGGAATACAACACAATCACTTGTATTGTTTGGAAGTTATTGTAATAATTCGATACCTGGGTAGATAAGCTAACGGTGAAGGAAAACATCGTGAGGAAACCTGAGTGTCTGCGCTTGAAATCGCCAACCCTCGGTGGGCACGCGTGGTGATTAAGCCCATACTCTCTCCCTGAGAGAAGGCCTGTGCCCTACAGTGGGACGTATATAGGCTGCTTATATATATGATACCTAGGTACTTAAAACACAAAACTTACCTTCGAAATTGTCCCCGTCTCGTAAATTTAGTTTTGGTACCTACACCCTGTATTTGAAATATTCTGATGCTCAATTTGAATATTTTGCCGCTGAATTTTATATTTTGTTTTTGTGGAACGTGACAGGCCCAGGTCTCTGCCTATCCCTCCGGGATGAGTCTATGCAATGTATGTATTTCTAATGTAATTTTGTGTTTTCTGCCCGCCACCAGTTGCTGCTCTTTAAAAAGGCCAAACTCCGATAGGAGACGGCACATAAAGGAGAAGAAGAAGACTGACTGACTGACTGCCTCTTTGGTCAAGCGGTATTACCATGCCGGAGGTCGATTGCCACTGGGGGCCGCCGTAGATTTGTACAAATGGCCTCAGTCTGGGTGTTTTTTCATGTTTGTGATGCCTTGCCTGGTTACCATAGCACAGGGTATCCTAGAGGACGTTTGGGACCAGTGATTGTGTTGTGTGTGTGAAAATTACAATTATTACCTCTATTGCAAACAGGAACTGACCAAAACAGTATATTTTTGAATGATACATACCTAGGTAATACCGTTCGTGTTGAACGTCATCCAAGTCGGTATCTACCTACCTACTCTACGTCTTATTAGCATTTGAATGACATCTTCTCAGTAATAAGATAGTGTTTTCGTTGATAGTACGCAAAGTCCGTCATGAGTTGATTGACGTTATGGCCATCCTTTGTGGCAGCTTTTTACAGATCCACCAAAATA
Source organism: Yponomeuta malinellus (assembly GCA_947308005.1). NCBI lineage: Eukaryota > Metazoa > Arthropoda > Insecta > Lepidoptera > Yponomeutidae > Yponomeuta > Yponomeuta malinellus. The sequence continues at coordinate 11,033,908 of OX371017.1, forward strand.
AATGTGGAATCAAGGCAATACCACTCAGTGAGGTGTTCCAGAAAGGCCACTAGAACTTAAAGTGGTTTCAATGGGGATTAGTGGAATAACCCGTTTTCTACACTTAAGTGAGTAAGATTACGGTTTTTATTTACAAGTAACTTTTATTATGAGAACAACTCAAAAATCGCAAAAAATGTATGTGAAAGTGAAAAGTGATATGTGTGCATTCTAAAGGTAATACTTGCGAATGTGTGTAACAGTGCAGCTGATATTTTATTGCTATTTTGGAAATGTTTAACTACATAATAAAAGTTCTGCGGGGCCTTTAAGATACACCCTGTATAATAGTATTCCACTGCTGTCGCTTGATACGAAAGTATCGTGATGGCAATCAAATAATTATTTTGTTGATCATTTAATTACTTTCCACGGAACCAAGAAACCGTTTAATGTATCGATGTCTTCTGAATACGTTGATAGATAGATAAACAGTTTATTTGCTCTTTGTTAATAGTTTATTTAGTACACCTGCATTTAATCTATTTGTGTTTTTGCTGATGATTTAAGTGGGTCACTGAGGAGGCCTCAAGGAGCAATTCCCATACAAACGTAGTTTGTTTTTAATTCACAAACAACATTCCGGATCGCAATGACGCTGCACCAATATGAAGGTTGCTCCTGCTTTCAACTGAGAATAACAGAATAAAAAAAATTTTGAACACTTTTCCTAAAAATTCATCACTAGGCTTTCAATTCTTTTTGATAAGTTTGTTTCCAATTCTAAGCACGATCAAACCTCGATTTGTGATCTCTTAACGTTTTGGCATAGCTTTATCGAAATCCGGCATCTCGCTTGTAAATAATAAAAACCAAACTACGTTTGTATGGGAATCGCTTCATGATAGTTTAGTTCGTGGCAGCCTATCTCGCTCGCACAATCTACAATTGTATGTGTTTTTAATAAAATTAGTCCGTGATTTTATTATCTATCAAACCCTCGGACCACATTTATCAAAAGTATACTTACCTACTCATTTGATTATTACATTCATTAAAAATTTTAGATTGTGCGAGGGTAAAAGCTTGCCACACTTAACAGTAGCCTTAATATGTTGTTGTCTCCTGAATATGTTGGTACACCTGCACCTACTCTATTCATTTATTTGCACGCCTGTCGTCGTAACCGCTTCATAACCAATTTACTTGTTTCGTTTTTCAAATATATCCTGTATGAGAGGTAAAATATGCCCATAACTAATAGGTGATGCAGTGCCTGTAGAATATTTTTACGCATGCGCGTACGTAGAGACAAATGAATGTTGATGAAGCCGAACACGTTAGTCAGGATCATGGCAAGTGGCAAACCCTGGGCCGCGTTTCACAAAACTATAAACCATGGTTTATTACGACAATTCGATATGGATTGCGTAGCCCAAATCTACCTGTTAATCGGCTAGGTATGCAATGTAAGTGCAGCCCAGCCCAGTGGGTAGAACATGGGACTCGAAAGCGAGAGACCCAGGTTCGACTCCCAGTGCGGGCATGTGCTTATTACTTTGTTTTCTAGGTTATGTCATGTAAATTTTGTGAAGACATAGTAGCAATACCACTCGCTAACGGTGAAGGAAAACATCGCGATGAAACCTGAGTGTCTGAGCTATTCACATACTTCACAAATCGCCAATCCGCGGTGGGCACGCGTGGTGATTACGCCCATACTCTCTTCCTGAGAGAAGGCCTGTGCCCTACAGTAGGATGTAAGTATATAGACTGCTTCATCATCATCATCATTTAGCCACAAGAAGTCCACTGCTGGACATAGGCCTTCTCCATGGATTTCCAAAAAGACCGGTTGGAAGCGACTTGCATCCACTTGGCACTTGTCTTTGCCTGCCCCTCCAGGATGCAGGCGTGATTTTATTTATGTAGACGTTGCCACGGGCCCAACTCAGTCGAAATAATATAAGGCATAATATAGAAAGGAATGTACGAACCGAAATAAACTGTGGGTTAAATCGCTATGTTTACCCCACAGTGAGCGATGTACGTTGCTAGATAATCAAAATTAAAATCACTGAAATGGATGGGAGCTAAGAAAAACATACATATATCATGTTATACAAACATAAACTCACGCCTGTATCCCAGAGGTATGCAAAGACCAGGGGCTGCCACTTGGCACGATCCTGACAGATAACTTTTGCTTCCTCAACATTCATAAGCCGTTGCATGCATGCACGCACGCAGGTTTCGGGTACTTTTTATCTTGCCCATTGCTAATACATACATCCCCTATATGGTCGAAGTATGTCCACCTGGGACGTCCCTTACCTAAGAAAAAATGTCACCTAAATCGTTTTGATTAATGTTTTTAAAAATATGAATGAATGAATGAAGGTAGGTACTGAGATTCAAACCCAGGAAAGTCCATTTATTCTGACGAATTTAACTGAACAGTTCTATTTTTTACTCGCAGAAGTTTTACTTTTGTCTGACTTCAAAATAAGTCTAACTAGTGACAATGTCTGATATTGTAGTAGGTATATCCGCTATAAGCATATTTAAGTAAATTCTAATTTAATAAAAAACACTTCGTAAATACAACGTAGAGATGTTTATTTACATTAATAACCATTTCTTACGTATATAATATATTAATTAACACTATTCTACACTAAACGTTAATAAAGTATTATGTCTCAATAATGGCAGTGATAAAAGTTAGCCGGACCATGACCGGAAGTCATGAAATAAAATTAAAAAAGTTTATAAAAACTTTCAATAATTCGGAAAAGACGTCTGTCGATTACAGTTGATTCCTTTCAATATTTCCCCAAAAAGTATTTCGATTTTAACGAATAAAATCAAAGATGTGAAAATCAAAGTGTGTGTGTCGGTGTGTATTTAACGTTACACAGTGAAAGGTGTTACAAAAACACGGGCAGGAGCCGCAGCTTCAGACACCCAATACATTTCTTTTTCATAGTGTTTTAGTTCCCCTTCTCTCCAATGGTACTATATGTGAGTGGTTGACCAAAAAGGGACCTCAAGGGAAAATAATTGATTTCGAGAAAATCGCGTTTGAAGTTTCGTGTATAAACAGGTAAAAATAACTACGGCACCTAAAAATATTCTGGTTAGACCAAAACAAAGCTAAAATACCACAGATAAAAAATTCAAATAAAAAAAATAACAGTTTCCAATCCCTCCAGGTCCCTTTGTCCCTTTTTCACTCACATATGTATTATTGTACTTGGCCTAACTTGGCCCAATTATATCAATTTCAATAGTTACATAAATGTAAAAGATGGCTGTAGAAATTCAATTTAATAATCTTATAGATCAAGTGAAACGATCAACGCCGAAAACGATAGGTACACCACGGTCGTGAATTCGTGACATCACAATATATGTAAAATTTATTTAAATATATGTACATCGCCATGGTTACGCCCCAGTCTTACATGTTTATTTACAAGATATGTGACGTCATGGCAGAGTTAATCTTACAACAACATGACTGACAGCGTTTTCATAGATTCATGAAAAGTTGAATTTAAAATTTAAGTTTTGTAAATTATTAAGTTTGAAAAAAATACTATATTTTTACGTTCTAATAGAATGGTTTAATATACACGCAAAATGGTTTTAAACACATGAAATGGTTACAAGCATAATGTATCAAACAGCGCTACTACAATAAAATTCTTTTTTTTTTATATATAGTCAAAAAGTATTCAAAGGTAGAAGAAACAAGAGTTATTGGAGATAACAAACAAACTCTAATTCAGGAATTGAGCAATTTTAGGTTACCCTGTATTCACGCAGAAGGAAAACTTCCATGAAGAGAAATAATGCAGAAACTACGTTTCTTATGACTAGATCAAACAATAACACGCTACGGTCCGTGTCCAAATATCCTACTTCATTATACTTGATAATATCTTTAATACTAAATAGAGGTTGGAAAACTACATTCTACAACTCATCATAGCTTAATTAAGGGGGTACAGGGAGTAACAGTGCGTGCTACTCGTATGTGGAACGGTCTATCCAAGTCTATCAGGGAGAGTCCATCTGTTGCTGTCTTCAAAGCCAAACTGAAAGAGCACTTCCTTTTTTCATTATCGCAATAGGTTTATTTAGTTTATTTATTTACTTAGGTATTTATTTATTTATGTATTCTAGTTATTTATCATCTTATAAGTAAGTTTATGTAACTTTTTAATTTTATAGCCATATATATATTACATATGTATGATTGTACTGGGTTGTAATATAGTACGTAATAATTATTGTACACTTTCCTCCCTTGTTTATAATGTTCGTATCACCACATCAAGGGTTGGCTTGAAGAGATTTCTGCTGAAATAGGCTCGCCATGTACACTTTTTAATTCTGTAAATTAACGTGTTTTACCTACAATTAAAACACATATTAAACCACTTACCTGATTCGAAGCCTAAACATAATGAGAGTGACATCCTCTTTTCCCTCTCTTTCCTTTGCCTAACGTGGAGCTATCGCTGTCTCTTTCGCGCACATTGACGTCACCCGCCGCCAGGTAGGGCGAGCCTTGCTCGGTTCCGAGCTGCGAGCGTTGTGTCATTGCTCATTATTGAATGCCAGGCAGCACTGACGGTAGGCTTCGAATCAGGTAAGTGGTTTAATATGTGTTTTAATTGTAGGTAAAACACGTTAATTAAACCCCTGTACCGTGATTCGAAGCCTAAACATAATGAGACGTGTTTATTATCGCCTGGCGGAAGACGCCAATGTGACAGATGTGCGGGTGTAGGTAACCTACTAGCAGTAGATAATCAGAGTAGGTAGATGCCTAGTTAGTAAGTCATACTAAGATTATTGCACTTAAGAAGGTGTTTAGATAGATTATTAAGAGTCTGCAATGAACAAGTTATGATGTTATATAATTTGTTCTATGGATTTGATAGTAATATGGGTAGTTAATTATACCATGAAAGAGACAGCTATTTGGAACGAGATTAAATTATACAAATAAATGTATGTAATTCGGTTTATTGATCAATATTTCAAACTGCAGAAAATTTTGAACTTATAACCAGAATGTAAATAACGATCGGATCAATCATATCATATAAACTAAATAATCGGAATAAAATAACATAGTACTTGATCTTATCCGTAAACATAAGTCCGTAAATAGCATAAGCGATGTGCTAAATACTAGTTTGTTATTACCCTGGTAACAAAATCAACGTTTATTTGAAACAAAAATAACAGAGTGTAATGAACTTTAAACTGGATCAAATAACTTCAAAATTGGATTGCACTGTGAAGACAAAACTTGTTTTCTGTAAAACTTAGCGAAGGTGTTGCCAGATCGCCAGTTACCACGCGAGAGTATTTCCTCCAAGGGACAGTTATTTATCCAGCTGCTTGATGCGACTGCGCCTCTGACGCTGCCAGGTGTCGCCTTCACACCAGCCTCTGTCAGCACCGACTTCACCCATCTGGCGATGATGTTTCTAGATGCCGGTCTTGGCTCACCACATGCTGTTAGGAATAGATTTGTCTTCTTCGCCTCCTCGCGTCTTTGACTTGATAAAGATTTGACTTTATTTATCCAAAATACTGGGTCCAAGGCTTGATTGTCCTGGTTGCGCAGCAATTTCCAACCCGATTGTCGGTAGTCAAACGAATCCGTTTTGGATCCGAATTCAGGCCAGAATGTGACGGAATTTTCCTCCATGCGGCAGTGTTCGTCATTTACGTGTAATAAAGTGAGGTCATGTACCCTGCGCCCTGAGCAGAGAAGAAGTAACGTGGCTGTGTATCTTGAAGCGTCATATAGGCTGTTAGTGTTCGTGCTGCGCGTTTGTAAGTGTGATATCACTGTATTTATGTCCCATGTTGGAGTTTTCTGCGCTCTAGGTTTCTGCAGTGCGATGGCCTTTAATGCCTGTTTCACGACACTGTGTGCACTTAGGCCCGACGAGGTGGTACTACAAAGGGTCGCAACCACCGATTTGTGAAGTAATATTGTATTGTAGGCGAGGTTAACTCGTAAGTGAAGGTCAATTAAGAATTTACCTAGGTCAGCTCCGGAAGGATTTGTGACATTAACCTTATTACTCTTTGCCCATTGGACCCATCGAGCCCATGCTGGCTTATATGTTTTTAGTGTTGACTGTCTCCATCCTGACTTAAGTAAGGCTTCTTGTTCTGGGGACCAGTCAGTGAGATCCCTCGACCACCCCCACATCTCCAGACTTCTAGAGTCATCATGTCGACCTTCGGAGGAGGGTGTCCCGTTGTTGCATCTACTAAGGCTTCGCGTGGATTCCATATCGTGTGAGGGGGACTGATGGCCCTTTGCTTCAGGTCCGGGCGCCAGAACACTCGTTCCCAGCGGGGAACTACTATGAGAAATATTCCCAATGAGTCGTTCAGTTGGTTTAACACTCTCGGGATTAGGCAAGGTGGTGGGAACACCCAAGCGAGGTGAAACCGCCATGGATGGGAAAAAGCGTCGTGCATCATTGCTTCTGTATCGTGCGGATCCATCGTGCAATAGTTCTGTACTACGTGCGCTATCTTCGAGGCAAACAAGTCTATTGTGGGGACACCCCACTTCGAAAATACTATGCTTGTTGCAGATGGAAGGAGATGCCACTCGGGTGAAGCCATGTTCCGAGAAAGGTGGTCCGCATCGCTGTTGTAAATCCCTGGGATGTGGTGGACTATCAAGCTGATGCTGTGGCTGTCTAGTAGTTTGTATATATTGTAAGTTATGTTCATGAGTGCCTGAGATCTTGTACCTCCTTCGTTTCGGATGTACGCAACTACAGTAGCATTGTCGGTTTGTAGCAAGATAGTTTTGCCGTGTATCGTCGGTGTCGTCGCTTCTAGAACCTTGAGGACGGCAAGAAGCTCTTTCTGGTTGCAATGAAGACGTGTCTCGGTTTTTGACCAGGCTCCCGATATGTTCCGGTTGTCGAGACGTGCTCCCCATGCTATATCTGCTGCATCTGTGGTCAGGAAGTGCTGAGGTGGTGGTATGTGCAGTGCAGACACCTTTTGGCAATTTTGGTGCCACCACTTCATTTCTGATAATGCTAGTGGTGGTATGGGAAATTTCTGATTTGTTTCTGGCAGCGTGTTGCTGTGTCTTTGTATTTGACGATAATTTAGTCTGCCTCTTGGCACCGTGAAGCTTGCAAAATTTAAAATACCCATAACAGTCTGTACTTCGGATTGGTTGGCTTGCTTGTGGATAAGTAGGTTTGCTAATATATTTCGTATCTTCGAAACCTTTTTGGACGGTAGCGTCTTTGTATTTAACCATGGGTCCCAGAGGATGCCCAAGTACTCTAGACATTTTTGTGGTTTTAGAGCTGATTTCGGAAAGTTCACCTGCCAACCCAGTAGAGTGAGTAAGTTTACAGCCATATTTATGTGTTCCTGTAAGGTTGATCGGCATTGGTGAGCCAATAAGAAATCGTCGAGGTATACTAGAACTCTGATGCCCTTGTTTCTCAGGATTTGCGCAATCCATGATGTTATTGAAGCAAAAACACCCGGGGCCGAGCTTAGACCGAATGGCAGACAAGTCATTTCCAAAAGTTCGTTTTGATATATTAGGCGTAGAAAGCGTCTGTGTTTCGTTTCTATGGGTACATGAAAGTACGCTTGGCTTATATCGATTTTCGCTAACCAGTCGAACCTTTGGAGAAAGTCGGGAACTTGAAACATTGTGATGAGTCGAAACTTTGAGGTGTGAACATATTTGTTCAGTGTTTTTAGATTGAAGATCGGTCTTAGAGATCCATCGGTTTTGGGGCGAAGAAACATAGTTGACAGGAAGCTGGGCGTTGCTGGCGCAGATTCTAGAATACCCTCTTTTTTCATTCGTGTAATTATCAGAGTCATTTCTGTTGTTAAAGGTATGACCTTTTGTCTCGCTAAGTTTGGCATTAGTAATGGAGGTTTTCGGATGAAAGGAATGCGGTATCCTTGAATAATTTTTTGTATGTGAGTTGGTGCACCCATTTTTGTCCAAATTTTTACAAAATGCCTCAGTTGACCCGCCCGAAAGGGACTGGCGTCAATATTTTTGCCTTTTATTGCGAGAGTCGCGAAAGGAAGGCGATGCTTGGCGTTTCCGCCAAGCTTGACCTCTGCCAGGGTTGGACTTGTGCCCCCCTCTTCCTCCACGATTATGAGATGGCCGTGTGAAATGTGTGGAAGGTTTTCGGCTTGAGATATCATTGTCTTGCGCAGACCAATGACCGTGACCGCGGCATTGATACCTATGGTTAATATTCGAGTGAACACTACCCTGCGTGGGAGTTTCGTACCGTTGATAGCCTTGCGCAGGCTTGTATGATTGCATCCCCTGCGCGGGTCGGTACTGTCGTTCATTCTTATGGTTACTGGCTTGCGCAGCCGGTTTATTTTGCGATTTTGGCCAAAACGTTCTTCGCACGCCGCCTGCTTTTTCTAAAGCAGTAGAGAGTTTTTCGGCACTAAAAAGGTGTGTACACGATGGAGGAATTTTTCTCAGAGTACTTTTCACCAGGGGATCTTTCACTGACGATAAAATCCCATCCCGTCTCTGTTCTATGGCATCGGCTCTGTGGCCGCAAACCATTTGTAAGATGTCATTTGATATTTTAGTATATTCACCCTTGGTGAAGATGTCATTAAATTTTTCTCTAACGTTTTCGTGAGAAAATTCTTCTGGATTGCGCATCCATGATAAGAAAACTCGGACCCCTTCTTGGAAGGCGGCCTGTTGTTTTAAGGACGCGAGTGTCAACGCCGCGTAAGACTTTTCCATGAACGCCAGGTGGCGCAAATTGTCGTAGGCTTTAATTTCCTCGTTAGTTTCGAGTTCTACATAACCAGGCATGGTACCATAATTTTTCTGAACCTCAGCGTATCTTATTTCCGACCAGTCCGCGCTCTCAAACCTTTGCAGTTCTATCAGTTTATCTAGGAACTCTTGAGAGGTCTTAGCAATCGACGGTGTTTTAAGAGACGTGCCAAAGTTAATACTGAAGTCATTCGTGGTTTCACTGTCGAAACTTGTCACGCACGCCTCGTCGTGATAAATTTCGCCAGATTCGCACAAATCCACTACTTCGTCGCCTGGTTCACATTCATCACATTGTCTTACATCACGACGACTCGCCTGGTTACGTAACTCGCTTACCTCGTTAGCCAATTTTTCCAGCAATTCATCTCGACGGGAATCCTCACGGCGGCGTTCACGCCTGAATTTCTGCCGTCGCCTCGTGGCCTTCTTTTTAGCCGACGAAGAAGAGTCTGATGACGAGGAAGAGGATGACGAGGAAGACTCTGAGATATGGCGGCTGCGGGCCGAAGTTTTTACAGCCCGTTTTTTGGCCGGCGGCGTGGGCGGTTTAGCGGCCGCACGCTTTGTATTTTCGTCACTCATTATTGGAAACCAACCACGGAGTTCACTTATTATCACGCACAATATTATTTCTCACTTCGTTCTGCTGCAAGAAAAGTATTTCCTCGAAACGGCTGGCGCCGTAAGGTGGAAATAGCAAAGATAAGCAACTACCCTACAATGGGGAAAAATGTAAACGGAAATTTTTATACTTAACGGAAATTATTATTTCACTACCTATTGCTTGTATCGAACGGAAACTCCGTTGAACTATTCTATGAATATTCAAAGCTCCAAAAAAAAATATTTCACTAGCAATTTAGCTAAGAAAATTTTATAGGCACAAAAATTAAAAGTACCAAAGATTTTAAAAAAATAGTAGCAAATAAAGGAAAGAATTCTTACTCCTCGTGGCACGGCGCGACGACGTTCTTCTCGGCGGAGGAGACGACCGTCCACGTTGGGGAAAAAGACGCCAATGACACAACGCTCGCAGCTCGGAACCGAGCAAGGCTCGCCCTACCTGGCGGCGGGTGACGTCAATGTGCGCGAAAGAGACAGCGATAGCTCCACGTTAGGCAAAGGAAAGAGAGGGAAAAGAGGATGTCACTCTCATTATGTTTAGGCTTCGAATCACGGTACAGGGGTTTAATGTTTTGTTTTATTCATGTAATTTTATGTGTGCAATAAAGTATAAAGTAAGTATTAGGGGTTAAAGTATGAAATTGCCGTTTTATTGCAATAGGTTCTTTGAATTGACATAGAATCTTCATGGTTTGAGGTTTTCGAATGAAACTTTTTTCAAATGGTTTCTATGATGTTCTTTTTTTAAAAAATGTGAAACATTTGAATATCGACTTTCAATTGTTTTTGTTATTCAATTTAGACAAGAAAGATGAATACTGCGAAAATAGTAGAAAATGAAAATAGTAGTAGACCCCTCTCCAAACGCAGCATTGATATTGCGGGCTGCTTCTGCCGCGTTAGTTCCGCGTCGGAACTCGTATTCAAAAATCACTCGAATTTTCGCAGTATCCATCTTTCTTGTCTAAATTGAATAACAAAAACAATTGAAAGTCGATATTCAAATGTTTCACATTTTTTAAAAAAAGAACATCATAGAAACCATTTGAAAAAAGTTTCATTCGAAAACCTCAAACCATGAAGATTCTATGTCAATTCAAAGAACCTATTGCAATAAAACGGCAATTTCATACTTTAACCCCTAATATAAGTAACACTAGCGCCACCACCGAGGAAAATCAATCATATCTCCAGATGATCTAGATTTTGAAACGGACACCTAGGTTCTCTTGTAACGTTCACAAAAATAATCCACAGTTTCTGTGTTACTTTGAATAATTTTTTTTTACTTCGACTTTCACTTTATCTTTTTTTTACAGATCAAATTTGCAAAAAGTGTCAGTACACTCTCTCAATTATGTTAACAGTGATTTTTAGGACCCACGACAGAGAACCTAGGATCACGAACCTGGGACTAGATAGCATATATGCCAAAAACGGCCGTTTCTGGCGTTAATGCTATCTAGTCCTAGGTTTTTGCCTTAGGTTCGGCTAAAAATCACTATTAACATGATTGAGAGATTGCACTGACACTTTTTGTAAATTTGATCTGTAAAACAAATTATGTTTTTCGTGGCGCTAGTGTTACCCCCGTGACCCCCTTAACTGGCAACGGCCGGAATCTCTGCCGGCTCGGATTTTATTTTTCCGTCTTTTAAACAAATAGACAGTTCTCCTATCTTTCCTTCCTTTTCCCATCTCCTAATAGTACTCGCCATGCGCAAGACTCAACTTCCTTCTCTCTCTGCGGCAAGAAAGAAATTTCTGGCGAAGGAGACTTCAACTAAGCCCTTATCTGTCGTCTCAATGATTTTCAGGGTTCCGTACCTCAAAAGGAAAAACGGAAACCTCCGTCCATCGGTCCGTCTGTCTGTCTGTCAATACCCTTTAGGCAAGCATACGGATCCGTGATTTCGCCACACAAGAGTCCGGGCAATTCAAATCGTGATTCCAGCATATACGGTGGTCTCTAAAAATGTCTCTTTCAAAGCAAAAATTAGCAATAATATGTGGTGGTTTTATTTGTCTTGAAGAAAAAAGTTTTGGCCGGCATAAAGCCGCAAAAAACGTATATTCCGACACTCTCAAGGGAATCAAAATTTATAGGCAAGTAATATCGCTGTATACTACAAGTACAGGGAAAAATCTGAAAACTGTACATTTGTAATTAAATCATAAAAAAAAAAAATAGTCTGCAGTTCGGGGAAAGCTCGGAAAAACTGCGAGACTACAGTACTAAACCCTCGGTGGGCGAGTCCGACTCGCACTTGTCCGGGTTTTTCCACAAGGGATAGCTTTTCTTCTTCCTTTATCTTCTCGTCTCTTTCTCTTTGCGGCGAAAGCAAACTTTAAGAAGTGGTGATTATGACTAAACCTTTTTCCCTCTTCTCCAGTATCCTCATGACCCAGAGTCAACTTTCTACCTTTCCTTCTCTTCTAGGTTCTTCACTTCCCTTCTCGTATCTTCCGTTTCTTTCTACGGCGAGGGAAAGTCTTCCGGCGAAGACTAAGACTGAATTCTTCTTTTATCTCTCGTCTCCTGGTAGTAACCGCCATGCGCAGGAGTCAGCTTCCTTTCTTCTCTTCTTTTCTCGTCTCTCCCTTTCTCTTTCTGCGGCGAGGGAGAGCGTTCAGGAGACGACTCGGAGACGATACCTTGGAGACGTTGGTGGGTGGCGCTTTGGCTTAGTCTGGAAAATAAAGACTAGGTTCAAATAACTCCTCTCTTTTAACATAACATAACATAAACTCACGCCTGTATCTCAGAGGGGTAGGCAGAGACCAAGGACTGCCACTTGCTACGATCCTGACAGATCACTTTCGCTTCCTCAACATTCATTAGTATTCATTATTCGTTTTTTTTATTTCCTCTCTTTCGCATGTATTTTATTCAATACTAGCAGTGCCCGCGGCTACGTTCGCGAGGCTAACGGATTAGACTACAGCCTATATCCGCCCTGAAGGCCCAGTCCAAATACCGGTGAAAGAATCGTATAAGTACTTTCGGAGATTACCCCCTACATAGAAATTTACAAACATATAAATTGGTTTCAAAACTTATCATCATCAACCCATTATATCCCCACCGAGGGGCACGGGTCTCTTCCCTGAGGAAGGTATAGGCCATACTCCACCACGGGAGTCAAGTCCGGATTGGTGGAGGCTTGTAGACTAGTGGCTCGTCTACTGTCAGAAGTTGTCAAGCCGCCCTAAGGCCTCTGACTTGGCTTAACTACTGCCATCTATCGACGACAGCCGGCACCAACAGCTTAACGTGCCTTGCGAAGCACGGAACCGCTCGGAAAAATGCCACTAGCGTTAGGCGTAGACGGCGACCCATCCATGCACTGAACGCGCCCTGTGTTGCTTAACCTTCGTGATCGTTTTTAAGATCACTCAGGCAGCCGGGGCTACGAGCAGTACTCAAAACTCATAATTTACACGAATATATATAATGAATACTTTTTTTCACACTGTCAAATAGCATATTCATCTCGGCGCGCGCTGCCCGCCAATCCTGCTGCATTATACGCCACTTCGGGCTCGAACTATAATAATAATAATAACATTTATTTCAAATAAAAAGAATCATTACAGTCTACAACCGGCTTGAATCAAACATTGGTAAAAATTCCATATTTATGCTTGAACTGGGTTAAAAAATTATCTCTATCTCAAGCATCTTAACTGCCGAAGATGCTTGAGATAGATAGACTAACTGCTTCATAGTCTTCGTTACACAATGGTGGAATGACCGATTCAAATATGGTGGAATTTATTTATTTATTAAGAAATACAAACAGTGCATCGTACAATTATTTCTTAATCTATTACATGGAATCGAGAGAATGAAAAAAAAACAGATTGAAATCGAAGGAAATTGAATGGAGTCTTATCAAATTTAATAATATCGAGTGAAAGGCAATGAAATCAAATGTAATAACATCGAGAGGAACTAAATAAAATCTAACTGAATCGAATCTAATCGAATGGATTTGAACAGAGTGGAAATATTCCGAATCTTACCTAATGGATGGAGCAGAACTGGAATCTAAGCGCATAGAATGTAATCGCATGGAACCTAATCGAATGAATTGAAATAGACTGGAATTGAAATAAATATAATCTAATGGAACGGATTAGAGTTTCATCGACTGGTATCGAAAGTAACCGCTCAAAACCGCTCAAAACCGCTCTTCCTGTGCGGTGAAATGAAATGAAATTATTCATTTTTCCAACGAACGCTCGCCTCGCTCATCTGACTTCTTCCACGTCAGCGACCTTGTCAATGAGGTTGCAGATGATGGCCTCCTTATGCCGCAGCGCTGCCTCGGCTCGGTCCAGCTCCTGTCGGTAATGCAGGTGGGATCGCGGCACCCGCCGCTCCTGCTTCATTATGCGCCGCTCCGTACCCTAACTACTTACTAACTGCTTCATAGCCGAGCCCTCTCAGTTACTTATATAATAGTGGAATGGTGTGAAATACAATAAAATCAAATAGAACGGAACCCAATGGAATCAAATGGAATGAAAAAGACTCGAATGGATTTTAACGAAATCGAGGGAAATAACGGAAAGGAATCGAGTGGAATAAAATGGAATCTAATCGAACGCAATAGAATGGTGGAATTAAATGGGATCTAAACGAATTGACTGGAATCTAAACGTATGGAATGGAATTGAATGAATGGAATTTAATGGAATGAAAATGTAATCGCTCAACGTCACACGGAATCAGATCTAGCTATCTATAGACTGTTGGGTTTATTTATTGTTCTAAACAGTGCTCACCTGACTTCTTCCACGTCAGCGACCTTGTCAATGAGGCTGCTGATGATGGCCTCCTTATGATGCAGCGCCGCCTCGGCTCTGTCCAACTCCCGTCGGTAATGCAGCTGGGCGCGCGCCGCCCGCCGCTCCTGCTGCATTATGCGCCGCTCTAACTCCTCTAACGTGCTGTAGGCGCGGGTCTTCACCGCCTGCGTAAAGTTGTGCAGCAATGTCGTAGGTTAAAAATGGGTATCTTTAAATGTACTTTAGAACCGCAGGCACTGACTGAAAACCAGCGCTGAGAGCTCACACCCTCAGCACAATGCTGAGTCAGATGCCCTTTGTGGCAACTTTGACACACCACAGGATGCACTCTGACGCTTTGACTTTGTCTTGTATTATTTTGTATTTATGTGACTTGTTTTTCTTTTGTACTTGTTTATGTTACTTGTTATGCCTTTTTTTCTTGTGGTGTGTTAATTTGTCCCAATAAATGTCTTTCTTTCTTTATTTTCTTTCTAAAACAGATGTCTCCAACTATCTATTATAAAAAAATCTCGTGTCACAGTGTTTGTTATCGCACTCCTCCGAGACGGCTTCGTGCTCTTCTCCAGTATGACAACTTTGGAACGTTTGGCCACTATGTAAAGTCTACCATGAACTCGAGAAAAATGAGACAAAAATCCTTTCTGCGACTTTGTAATCTCAGCGCCAGCCGGCAACAACGGTCTCTCTCACAGACTACTGGAAGAAATTGCCCTCCAGCAGTCTGTGAGTGAACAGTGTTTGGGATTGGTATTGTGACCAGAAAGACACAAAAAACAATTTATATCGAATTTATTGGGGCGCACGTAACTTGGTGTGACAATGGCGGTAGAAAGAGAGAGCGAGCTGGCAAAAAAGTTGCCACAAGCAAAATACATAAAAATATTATATCGATACGTTCACAGTTTGTTGTATTAAACAGTGAGAGAGTCCTTGAATAACAGTATCCTATCTTATTCTCCTGCCCTGGAGGGTCGACTCTATTTCTGTTACTTTTTAAGGTTCCGTACCCGAAGGGTGCCAAACGGGACCCTATTACTAAGACTTCACTGTCCGTCTCTGTCTGTCTGTCACCAGGCTGTACCTCATGAACCGTGATAGCTAGACAGTTGACATTTTCACAGATGATGTATTTCTGTTGCCGCTATAACAGCAAATACTAAAGACAGAATAAAATAAATATTTAAGGGGGGCTCCCATACAACAAATGTAGTTTGTTTGCCGTTTTTTGCTCGATATTAATAACGGCAACAGGTACACGTTTCAAATATTAGTTCTATATTCGCTTAAAAAAAAAAAAAAAAATTAAAAAAAAAATTAAGGGGGCTCTCATACAAGGAACGTGATTTTTTGTCGTTTTTTCTCGATCTTTGTGTCTAATGTTGTATAGATAATGGTACGAAACCCTTCGTGCGCCAGTCCGGCGCTGGCCGGCTTTTGATTTTGGCGCCGGAGCGCATCCGCGCGCTTAATAGAGCCGAGAAATTCCAAGACACTGTCAAAGAGACCGCTAGTACCCAATAGTTTCGTACCTTGATCTCCCGCCGTATGGCATCGATTTTCATTCTGAGACTTTCTGATCTCGGCGTTAGAGGGCAACCGCACGCCTAATACGGTGAAAACCTACCAATAAAGTCTGGTAGAGAGACCGCAAGCAACAATGTCCTACCCTGATCTAATGCCTGCGCCCATCTTCTGACACCCAGGGTGCACTTTTCCTGGTACATCAAGATGCGCCGCCAGCTGATTAGGATGGATCTAATAATGTATTTATCATCATCATCATCAGCCATTTGACGCCCACTGCAGGACATAGGCCTCCTTCGTGGTTTTCAGAATCATGAAGGGTTTTGCCATAATCGCCACGCTTGGCAGGCGGGTTGGCGATCGCAGTATGCGCTTGGAATGATAGGGGGACGCTGCTGCCCGTCTCCTGGTAATTAATTTCCTTAGTCGCCTTCTACGACATCCACGGAAGGAAATGGAATGTATTTATACTTAATATCATGTGCGGGAAGATTGTCATAGTTGAATTTTTTTTCGCTGCATTTTCTTTACTTTAGATCGACCCGAATGCAGCGGATACATGTAGATATACATTCAACAAACAGAATATAAATTCTTTACGATATATTATATATATATATCTTATTTTGACTTCCTCGCTGCGACTTTCTAGAGCGCAGGCGCGCGAAATATGGCCAATACCAGTACAGTATATAAGAGAGACCGCAATATGACGATATTTTTTACTTTATTTTATGTATGTTACGTTTATTTTATGCATTTGATTTCATTATTTTTAAATGCACCACGGCACGCACTCCGTAGTATAATTATGGGTTACTGTAGGCACTGACTGAAAATCAACCCTGAGGAATCACTTCCTCAGCACAACGCTGACACCGCAGGCTACATCTATGGTCCTGTTTTGTTTATTCGTTTTGTCTGTTGTGTATTTAGTTTTATTTCTATTGTTGGGCATATTATGTTACCTATCTGCTTATTTTGTTTCTGTGATGTATCTTGTTGGTATGATAAATGTCTTTCTTCTTCTTCAATTAACAGTGACCCTACCTTAATCTCCTGCCGAATGGCGTCGACTTTGATCGCGGATTCGTTCGGGGAACGCGCCCGCCGCCGCGTACTGCGCCGCAGCGAGGCCAGCGCCGCGGCGTTGGAGCGCAAGCGCGCGCGAAAAATGCCCGCCGCCTTCCGGTACAGTCTGGCGGTATAAACACCAAGATAAGATAAGAATATTCTTTTTATCACACCTGGTCTGAAAATACATACTAATTATACCAATTAGAGGGAAGAAACGCCTTTATCCCGCCCTTCAAATCCTTTCATCCCAAGGTATGGAAGCTTGTATGAAAATCCTTCCGACCCAAGGGTGGGAAGTATGTATGAAATTCCATTACATACCCGGTTTTTTTTTTAATTTGTCAGCAGTCATACTGCAAAGAGACTTTAACTGTCTACTAATTAAATTTCAAGTAAATTGTTACTGGCCACAGACAGTTTTTTTTTTACCAGTTACCAACCTCCTTGGTGCATACAGAAAATTAAAAACGAAATTATTTTCGACACTAATGCCCTTACCAGTGGTTCCTCGTAGCTCATCACCGCAGCCTTCTTCAAGCCTTCAACTAACAACTCAAGATGTAAACATGTCTCAAAATATCAAGATACCCGGACAAAATGTAACATCTTATAATAGCTGCACTTTTAATAATTGTACTTTTAACTAAATATAAACATTTCTATGCATTTATGTCTATAATTTTCCTCTTAGGTGTAATAAAAAGCACTATACATACCTCAGGATAAAGTACAGTTCCATACCTCAAATGGTTTGCGCCCCTCGCAAGCTCGTGGCGCAAATGCCATAATCTCGGTATGGAACTGTCACTTTCTTCCCTCTGAAGTAATGTACTATTATTGTGCACACCAGAAAACTATTACAGAAACAATAGTTACAAAAGAGGAGGTACAACTGGCGGCCTTATTGCTTATAGCAATTTCTTCCAGGCCTACCCTCTATTAGAAAGATATTTAAGGGATTTTACTTAAGGTTCTTTTTTAATCAGCCGATTGAATGTCCCACTGCTGGGCAAGAATGTTGTTTTTACCTACGATTGGATGTTAGGCTACATTTTAAGCTCAATAGTTTGTCTATAATGTTGTTTAACCCAACATCTGTATAAATAAATAAATCAATGACCGCACTATCGTACACTAATGGGCTAAGAAAGGATGAACGAAGAACGAAAGCAGTGACATGCCTTAGGGGTGGTAAAAAGAAGGCTTATACCACCCCCAAGGCGCGGCACTTACACATAAATGCATATACATAAACTCACACCTGTATCTCAGAGGGGTAGGCAGAGACCAGGGACTGCCACTTGCCACGATCCTGACAGATCACTTTCGCTTCCTCAACATTCATTAGTCATTGCATGCACGCACGCCTGTTTGGGGTACTTTCGCCAGTTCTTTTTGTTTATTTCAGACAAACGCAACATAGGACGCCCACCAGCGCGCTGGACTGACGATCTGATGCAGATTGCTGGAAACGTCTGAATGAGGATGGCCGAGGACGGAAAGTCTGTACTTTGAATAATAACTTAACTGTAACTTCTCTAACCCGCCGGTTTCGCGTACACTATAATCTGTCAGAAGCTGACAAAATGCACCTGTCAGTTGTTTACACTCTTTGGCCAACTGACAGCCGTTAATTGTGAAACTAACAGCTTTGACGTTCATTAAGTAAACATTTTGTTTTTATAGTGAATAAAATTTTTTACTTTGACTTTAACAGTAGATAACAGTTCGTTAGGGTACGAGAAACGGGGCTAAGCAAGGCTGCTTAATTTATCTAAGAAATGTTACTATACAAACATACTCCGATACCGGTGGATAGATAGAGAACACTTATTAAACAAACCAGAAAAATAATGAAATATAGTCGGATCAGATTGATTTGGGGAATAAAGATGGCGGCGCTTTTATTTTCTTCCCGTTCACACACTATCTCCTTCTATATTCGCACGCACCAGTGTGGACAGCAAAATAGTGTATGAGTCAAACTTTGAAACATATTTAACTCTTATTAATTATCGTAGGGGATGTACCTATTAGCAAAGGGCAAGATAAAAAGTACCCGAAACCGACGTGCGTCCATGCAGCGACTAATGAATGTTGAGGGAGCGAAAGTGATCTGTCAGGATCGTGGCAAGTGGCAGTCCCTGGTCTCGGCCTACCCCTCGGGGATACAGGCGTGAGTTTATGTATGCATGTAATTATCGTATCGCAAAACTGCAACGGATTGAGATCTATCTCGGTTATCTTTTTGTGCAACCGAAGAAGAGACAGAACAAATCATACGGCAAATTTTGGATCAATAAACTCACCTAACGTTTTTCAAAGCAGTTTTTAACTCCTCTTTGGCGCTCTCGTGTTCTTTGCACAGACAAGCGTACTTCTCTTCTAGAAGATTCTTTTGCTCTTGCAATTTCTGGAGCTGTTCCTTACTACGTTCACTTTCCATGCCGTATTGGTGCTTCAGCTCGTCTAATAGCCTGTGGATGAGAGAGGAAAAGAGTACGTGAAGCTGCGTATGCAAGCCTACAATACACAAAACATTTTGGCTGGACAGTCCAGGGCTTATTTTTATAAAACTACAATTCCTAGTTTATTATGACAATTCTAGGTACATTGCGAAGCAGTCTTCTCGTTAATCTGTGGGTTAATCGACTTTGCAATGTACATCGAATTGTCCATAGTATACCATGATTTGTAGTTCTCAGTAAAGGTAATATTTGTCCTGTGTATCATCATCATCATCAGCCATTGGACGCCTACTGCAGGACATAGGCCTCCCTCATGGTTTTCATAACCATGAGGGGTTTTGCCATAGTCGCCACGCTTGGCGGGCGGGTTGGCAATCGCAGTATGCGGTTGGAATCTCAGGAAGACGCTGCTGCCCGTCTCCTGGTAATGTATTTCCTTAGTCGCCTTCTACGACATCCACGGGAGAAAATGGAGTGACGCTATTCTTAATCCGGCGCCACGTTCGGGTTTTAACAACTTCAAATGTAATGCAATGAAAAATAACATGTGAAAAATTAATTATATATGTCAATATACAACGAAATCTGTATGTACGAAAACCTCTATGATGGCCGGCACCATCTACCCATTATTCACTTAATTCCGCAATCACTTACTCGCTTTTTTGTCGGAAAAGTCCGACCGGGTTTCACTCTTATTCGAAGAATTTCCAACGACGCGAGCTCTACTCAGTATCGTTACTTCGAATAAGAGCGAAACCTGGTCGGACTCTTCCGACAGAATTCAAGTAAGTGATTCAGGAATTGAGTTAATAACACACATTACACATCTTTAATTTTTCTCATTAAAATTTCTCCATCTACGTCATTAATTCAGGAAATATAAACCCCTATTATCGATTACTGCCTCGTTGGTCTAGTCGTTAACGCGCTTAGCTACCAAAACAGACGTTGTGGGTTCGATTCCCACTGGGGGCCTCCGTACATATTTTGTACAAATGGCCTCAGTCTGGGTGTATTTTTATGTTTGTGACGTCCTTGCCTGGTTACCATAGCACAGAGTATCCTAGTTTGGGACCAGGTGATCAAGTGATTGTATGGTGTGGAAGTAACTATTAATTAATTTATTACACTAGACTTTTAATTTAACACCCAGTTTAAAAAGATGTTTAGTTTAAGAGAAAAGCTGGACAAAATGAAAACGTTTTAAAATAATCCACGGCCACGGTGCGCGCGCGCAGCCGTGTCTAGCCGCTCCACCTTAATAAATTCTATGTCCAATATATGACCAAGAGAAGCGTATCGGAAAAAGTTCTTGAATACAACATTTGAATTATGGACGTGGGGCATCTGCAAAATTGATTATATGGGGACAGGGAAGTTGTTAAATTTAAGTATTTACTGGAGGAAATCTTTTATAATGATCCACCCTCCGCTCGTGCAGATCGGCGGCTGAGGTGCGGGCGCGCAGCATGGCGTCCATCCGTTCCATCTTAAGGGGCTACCCAGTGTTGGTGTAGCTAGTGGCACCGAGTCGCCCCATAAAATACAGTATTACTAGTTACAACGAGCAGTCGCAAACCTTATACGGATACGGATCGCACGCGCAGTGCGCCGGCCGGCCGCTCCTTACATTGCAACGTATTATAAAAAAGTTACGATTTTTTCCATCGGTGGGTCTAGGTAGCATCGGGTCGCCTAGAATATTACTTAAACAGGTATCAAAATGCAGTTGCAAACCTTTTACAATGATCCACCCTGCGCTCGTGCAGATCGGCGGGTACAGTGCGCACGCGCAGCTCTGCGTGCACCCGCTCCATCTTCCCCTCCGAGGCGGCCAGCGCACTCTTGGCCGCGAAGTACTCGCGGTGGACCGTCTCGTAGTCACGCATCATGGCCGCCACTTTACATTAAAAAAACAAACAACTTAAAATGGCTGCTACAGGTCTTAAACTGTCTCGCTCGCATAATTGAACATTGTTAATTGTTGTAATAAAATGAATCACTTTTGATAAATGTGGTCTGAGGGTTTGATGGACAAATCTTAATAAATCTTGTACATTGTCCTCCTGCCGCCGAGTATAACATCTAGCTAGACGAGAAGACAGACGGTGGATGAAGGCAGTCACAGAGTGGTGGCCGAGAATTTGCCGTGAAGAACGGGACGCGAACCGTACTGTGGATTGGCGATTTTAACATAACATTACACGAACTCAAGCCTGTGTAAGTTCAAGAGGCCAGGTTCTGCCACTGTCCACTTGCAACGATCCTGACGGGTCTCTTCCGCTTCATCAACATTCATTAGTCGTTGCACGCACTCGCGCCGGTTTCGGTTACAAAAATGTTCTAAGCGTAAATGAAACCGCCAAAGTGTGAACTGAAACAATTCCATCCATACATGAACACTTACATACAGGCACATAAATTGCTTCTGGCCCCACACTAGGATACCCTGTGTCGAGGGAACCAGAAACAGCGACATCACAAACATCCATCATTCATTGACATCATCCAAGACCTGGGGTTTTTTTTTTGGTGTCCCCAGCCGGGACTCGAACCCGGCATATACCCGGCAGTACATATACGTACTTTTATCCTCATACAACTCGTAAACCTCCTTGAGTTTCAACTCCACTTTCTCGGCGCGCTCCGCCAAGGTCTTCTTCTCCAGCTCAACGGTCTCTCTCTCCAGGGCCAACTTCCTCTGACTCTTGCTGAGGTGGACCAGCTCGTCTTCCAGCGAAGACACTTTCTCTTGGAGACTCTTGTTCTCTGTAAATACCAAATAGATCTTCAAGAATAGCGAACGAAAATAAACTAACCCCCAGTTTCTCGTACACTAACACGCTGTTAATCTTCTGTTAACAGCTGTCGGTTGACCAAAGTGCATACAAAAAAAACCACTGACAGCTGTTAACAGTAGAATAACAGCTTGTTAGTGTACGAGAAACCGGGGATTTGCCTGGCTACCATAGTGTGCTATGGTAGCCAGGACATAATAATAATAAATAAATAAGCAATAAGTTGTAAACATTTCATGTTTGTGTTTTTCCTGGTACAATAAAGAATATTCTTATCTTATCTTATCTTTATTTGACGAAACAACACTTACATTTTGTACTTACATTCTTCAGGTTGTAAGCATTTGTATTCGCATTTGCATTTGTATTTGGCAACGAATCTTTGAGATACACTATTCATTATTGGTTAACATTGTACACAATATAATTCTATGAGCACTAGCGTTTAAACTAGGCCTAGCCTGCATCTTAAACGCTAGTTCCTTCGAGTGTTTTAACAAATTGGTTAAGTTGTTTGTCATCATCATCATCATCATCAGCCCCTTGACGCCCACTGCAGGACATAGGCCTCCCTCGTGGTTTTCCTATCCATAAGGGGTTTTGCCATAATCGCCACGCTTGGCAGGCGGGTTGGCGATCGCAGTATGCGGTTGGAATCTCAGGAAGACGCTGCTGCCCGTCTATTGGTAATTTATATCCTTAGTCGCCTTCTACGACATCCACGGGAGGAAATGGAGTGACGCTATTCTTAATCCGGCGCGACACGGTCGTTTGTTGGATGTTTATTCAAGTTGAATGTCGATTAAACTAAATAGATAGGACAGTGACTGTGTTAACCAGGTGTGCTAGGTTATCGTAGTTTGGGACCAGTACAAGTGTTTATAATATTACTAGCTGACCCGGCAAACGTTGTTTTGCCATATTAATTAGCCTAAATAGGTCTTAGGTCAGACCTGCCAAATATAAACAATAAAAAAATCACAAAAATCTTTGAAGCCGTTCTGGAGGAGTTCGATTACAAACATTGTGCCACGAGATTAGAATAATTATATATTAGAAAATAATTATGGTTGAACATACATAAAAAAATACACGGACGAATTGAGAATCTCCTCCTTTTGCGGAGTCGGTTAAAAAGATACGTAGGTACCTGTGACAAGTTGCTTCGACTTCATCGAGGAATCGCTCGTAGCCCCGGCTGCCTGAGTGATCTTAAAACGATCACGAAGGTTAAGCAACACTGGGCGCGTTCAGTGCATGGATGGGTCGCCGTCTATGCCTAACGCTAGTGGCATTTTTCCGAGCGGTTCCGTGCTTCGCAAGGCACGTTAAGCTGTTGGTGCCGGCTGCCGTCGATAGATGGCAGTCGTTAAGCCAAGTCAGAGGTCTTAGGGCGGCTTGACAACTTCTGGCAGTAGACGAGCCACTAGTCTACAAGCCTCCACCAATCCGGACTTGGCCCCCGTGGTGGAGTATGGCCTATACCTTCCTCAGGGAAGAGACCCGTGCCTCTCGGTGGGGACATAATGGGTTGATGATGATGATACATAAAAAAATACACGGACGAATTGAGAATCTCCTCCTTTTGCGGAGTCGGTTAAAAAGATACGTAGGTACCTGTGACAAGTTGCTTCGACTTCCGGTTCAGGTTCTCAAACTGTTTCTCGTAATCCATGATGAGGTTCTCCTTCTCCTGAATGTTGTCTTGGTAAGCGTCAAAGAGCGGAGCTGAAACACAAAAAAAAAATTAAACCTACACCTTGAAAATACATATTAGAAAATTTTCTAATTTTTGAATAATAAGACATTTTCAAAATTATATTTCAAACAGCGGTGGCAGCCTAGTGGTTAGAACATTGGACTCGGAAGCGAGGCCGAGAAAACAAAGTCATAGGTACATGCCCGCACTGGGAATCGAACCTGGGTCTCCCGCTTCCGAGTCCCTCGTTCTACCCACTGGGCTACCACAGTTTAAAATTTGACCGACCCCAAAAAGGACCTGTGTGATTTCCAGGCAGGCGACAGACAAGTGGCTACTTCGTGTGCCGGAGGTTTATTTATTTTATTTTATTTGGTGTACAAAACAGATCACAACCATTACACGATATAAAAGTAATAAAATGACATGAGTACAAAGTTGTGGTCTAAGTCATGCGTCAAGACCTAAAGCCTTAAGACCCACTTAGGGTCGCTGAACCCGGGAGTAAGATAGTGAGGAACCCAAAAGAGGCCTCGAAACAATGGAGAACTTGCAAAAAAAATGTTTTTTAATACAGTTGCTCAAAAAGTAGCGTATTGCAGGGACGTATAGCGTTCGGGATGTTCGCTATTACATACTCGAGCTTTTTCTTTACCTTTTCCGAACTCGTGCGTTCTCTTTCCCAACTGTCAAAATAATATCTATTAAAAAGAAAAAACAAACCACGAAGTTTTTACTAAAAAAAATTCATATAAGTTTTTATGATTCGTGCAAATATTTCTAAAAAGAAGCTACTAATTTGTTTCAATATCAGATTTAATGATTTGATTGAATGAGTTAAGTTAGGTTTCATTTCATTTCATCTCATTAAATTTCATTTACATTTCATATCAATAAAAAAATCTACTGCAGACTTGGCTGTATGCGCATAGTTACCTTTGCCTACCCAGAATGGTTGAAGAAAAAAAAATCTCTGCTTGTATTCTTTTACGGTTGGCGCCATTTTCCAAAAATTTTCTTTATTAAATTGCTTCATTTTCGCAACTGTATTAAAAATAGTTGTTCAGTACACGTGCGGAACCGTCATTGCAACTTGTTCCGACTGTCAACCCTCACCTTCGGCTGCGCCTCGGTTCGGGTAGACATTTGTCGGAACTCTTTGCAATGACAGGCTTTCCGCACTTGTTATGAAATATACTATTAATATAATCGAACACGCCATGTAAAAAGATTAATAAAGGTGGCTGTGGCAATTTTTTATCTACGTCTAATACTTTAATATGACCTGTCGATAACTCACTTCAGTCACGTGGCACAAAAACGCGCCGCACAAACTGGGCTCAAACTATGACGTCACACCACGCACGTAACGCCTTAGAATGTATGTAGCGTTTATCAATATTTGAGTTAACTCGTAAAATTATGTATTTATGCACCTACACCCTTACTACGAAAGGTTTAGAATTTAATGGAAAAACTAAGCGAATAAGTTTTTCTTTATTAGAGTAGCGATTTTTCGCATTCTTGGAAACCCGACATCCCCGAAAAAAAATATTCATCTGGTTTTATTTTTTGACTTTTCCTCAGTTTTCCTGCGTTTTCTATGGTATAAAAGCATGATACAAACTCAAAGCCTGTGCGCTGAGGAGGCCAGACAGGTCCGCGACTCGAGTAGGAGTGTCCCGGGCGGTCTTGTTTGAAACATCTTCAATGTTGCCGGGTTCTGAAAACATAATCTGTGACATAATCACATAATGAAACTGAATCTAAACGGATATTTACTCGTCTACTTTTCCATTTTACAATTTTCCGACGTTTCGGTACTTTTGCAGGTGCCGTGGTCTCGGTGGACCACAGAACACAATTACCTAAACGGTGGACTGAAGTGACAGGCGTCTTTTTGAAAGCATTAACTGTTAGTTTACTACCCTCGGCAAAAAATATTAAGTTACATAATCTTAGTTCTGTAACGATTTGGTGTTAACTGTCATGGTAATAAAACTTTTTGCAAATAAACAAATAATAATAGGGGTTAAAGTATGAAATTGCCGTTTTATTGCAATAGGTTCTTTGAATTGACATAGAATCTTCATGGTTTGAGGTTTTCGAATGAAACTTTTTTCAAATGGTTTCTATGATGTTCTTTTTTTAAAAAATGTGAAACATTTGAATATCGACTTTCAATTGTTTTTGTTATTCAATTTAGACAAGAAAGATGGATACTGCGAAAATTAGAGTGATTTTTGAATACGGAACTAACGCGGCAGAAACAGCCCGCAATATCAATGCTGCGTTTGGAGAGGGGTCTACTAATGAACGCACCGTGCGATTTTGGTTTAAACGCTTTCGTGATGGAAATTTCGACTTAAAGAACGAGCCACGAGGAAGACCGCCCACACAGGTGAATAACGATGAATTAAGAGAGATAGTGGAAGCCGACCCTAGTCAAACTACCCAGGAATTAGCGGCATGGTTTAACGTTACCTTACCCACAATATTGACTTACTTGCGTCAAATCAATAAAATAAAAAATACGAAAAATGGGTGCCTCATAATCACTCGAATTTTCGCAGTATCCATCTTTCTTGTCTAAATTGAATAACAAAAACAATTGAAAGTCGATATTCAAATGTTTCACATTTTTTAAAAAAAGAACATCATAGAAACCATTTGAAAAAAGTTTCATTCGAAAACCTCAAACCATGAAGATTCTATGTCAATTCGAAGAACCTATTGCAATAAAACGGCAATTTCATAATTTAACCCCTAATATGTTACGACATCCCGGCATGTACCAATGACTTTGTTTTCTAAGTTACGTAAGTACATTTGTGAAATAGTAGGTAATACCACTCGCAAATTGTTTGCGCGTTCAAAAAAATAATAATACAAACGAAAAAATGAGAATGGGCTTTTCTTACATCAATAATATGATGATGATCTAGGACTAGCTTTCATTATTTTTTGCCCAATCCCGCTTCAGCTTAACGGTGGCAGCTCTGACATCGACAATCTTGGTTCTCGTTGGTATAATTATTATCAGTAAAAAATACTGTAACTCACCTTGTTTATACCCAATGCTGGAGGTGATAAGCGAATCGAGGGTATCGCTGTGAGGTTTAAGAGGCTCCCGTCCATCTACCGAGAGGGACTGAATGTTGTCCCTTACCCTTTCACGGTACTTAGCCAACTGGACGTTTAGCCTGAAACATAAGATGAGATAAGATGCGATAAGATAAGAATATCCTTTTAATCCCCCCATCTCGGAAAGGGTATTTTTGCTCTTCGATATCTGAGTGCAAGAGCCGTTTTTATCCGCTAGAGGATAAAGTAAATTTAGAACATCGTCTCCACTAAGTTTGTAAATTCAAAACATTATTAAACCTATTTAGGTACTTCTACCTCCATGGTGCCGAATTGACCGTACAACTTTTTTTAATTTGTTAAAAACTCGGACTGGGAACCACCTTTGTGTTTTTTTTTTTCATTTCCTCGCTGAGATGGGATGAAAAGTTACATGTTGCACTCGAGTGCAAAGATTTTTCACCTCGTGCTCTTTTGATTCCCTCGCTAACGCTCAGGATTCTAATTTTTGAATGTGCGAATAGTGGTTTGTCTGTATGATGAGAGACTATCTCGACCAACATCCTATGCTTCTCGTGCTACGGGTAGCCTGGCTATCTTTAGCACAGGGAATCCTAGCCTTGTAATGTATTTTGTTTTCTGGTGTGTACAATAAAGTGTCCTAATCTAATCTAGTTTGGGAGTCAGTAACCTATTATTTTTGTAACTGTTTTACAATAAAGTTTTTTCATTCCATTCCATATCATTTCATCCGCCGGAGTGGTCTGAGATGGCCCAGGACCAAAACTCTGGACAGAATTCGGGTAGGCCTGTGCCCTGCAGTTTACTCACGGCGCTAGTACTGTCGCTGCAACATACTCTTTCAGTCCACGACGCGCCGTTCACGGTACTGCTATTGCGTATCCTGTCGTTCAAAGTAACACCACACATACCAACTCTCAGTGATTATCTCAAGATCCCAGTGGCGAAGGGTGGAATTATGATGAAGGGAAGCCAGTCCAAAAAAAAACTCATCGAGTGGATGCTAGCGTCAATTCTATGAATTCTTGACGTCTTCTTCAGAAGATAAGGCCCCACTTTCGTCACACAAAAAACGCTGATGATTTAATCATGACAGTGTCTTTCAAGTATGGTAAAAGTGGTGCGCAGAATCATCATATGCATGCTTGTTAGTAGGTACTAGGCTAGGTAAGTGATAAAATGGTAACACGGCGGGACAGTAGAATATGGGGCAGCTGAATTAAATCCTCAAATTAATACGACAAATACAGCTAACCAAATTGCCCTTCATCCCTGTATATTTTTCGTAAAAAGATGTATGGGCATGTTTAAAAAATCCATTTATCCTCTTGCAATCAATAGTCATGTTTGGAATAGCACGGCCTCACTGAATGACATGCTTTTTCTTTTCAAAATTAGGATTGGAATGTTTGACCGAGCAAATTATACTTCGTCGCTTCATTCTTCAGATATAGTAATTAACCAGGTAGTCCCTCTAACCTACAAGGCAACATTCGCACTTTTATAGATCGATTTTATCGACTTTTTTCTTTTTTTTTTTTTGCTTGCTACCCACCACTTTGCTACTGGCCCGTCGGTCGGCCCAGCCCTCATTCCTTTTTCGTGCGAGGCAACGTGCACACAACTATTCGTTAAAAATTTAAGTTGGTAACTACTGAAGTGTAACTCTCAAAATGCCGAAACGTACGGCCGAAGAACAAATCGAATATTATAAAGTTGCGAAGGTTAGAAGAACAAGAAAATGAAAGACGTAAAAACGTCTTGCCAGTTTTTTTCTCCACGGATGAGGAGGACAATAACTGTAAGTACAATCATTATACTATAATGTACGACTTAAGTGTTATGACATTTCGCCTGGATTCGCAATAGAACGATGGCACACCTGGGAGTTGACGACAACTTAATTGGAGCCAACTAGTCTGGATTCAAAAAGAACGATGACTTTCCCAACAATTGTTTTGATTGAACAATAAGTACCTAATTACCAAAAAATGGAATTAATGTACTTTTCACGACTCGCTTTCGCTGATTCACAAAGAACATCGATTAGTGCGAGGCTTTTATTTACTTGACTAATTAAAGAAGTAAAAAATAAAAAAAAAAAATAAAAAAAAAAGAAATATAAAAAGCATTTCAGTACAACTATCATCTTTACAACTTCGTAATATATTTTAGATGATCCTACCGAGGAAGATTTGAGCCACGAAGTGGAACTCGACGTATTTCCGTGCAGCGAACCCGTGGCTATACCAGATGAAAATTCGGAGCCAAACGTACTGGAGGTTCCCAGTGGATCCGAAACCGTTCCAACACCTAGCCTAGATCCACTAATTTTGAGCGCATTAGGTGAGAAAACAGAGGATAAAGCAGAGTTCGGTGAAAAAATTCACGATAATCTCGCTCAACTATGGCTACCTTTGCTAAAAAAGGGCATGCCAAAAGATGCAAAAGAAAAAGTTTTCAAAACTTATTGCGTGCCTGAAAATTGTAAATTACTTCAGGCTCCTAGATTGAATCCGGAAATATCAGCCGCTATACCCGAAACGCACCGACTGCGTGATAAGAAATTAGCTTTCAGCCAACAACAGTTAGGCTTAGGAATTACTGCAATGAACAGAGCAATAAACATTCTGCTTACCAGCTCCTACGAGAACAGCAAACTTCAAGCAATAAAACACCTAAGTGACACCTGCCGCATATTGTCAGATCGCCATTCCATGGACACCAAGACCAAAATCAGATTGATCACACCAAATCTCGATCACTCGTTTCTCCATCTAGTGCAAGACCAAGAAAGGGACGAGACTCTTTTCGGAAATAATCTTCCGGAAAAAATCAAAGCCTCTAAAGCTATCGAAAGGCAAGGAGCCCAGCTAAAGAAGCCTAATTTCACCGTCACCAAGAGTAAGACTTTGGCTCTTCAGTTAACGGCTGCACGCTTACCTGCAAACCAGGGAAACTGGACAGGACCTTCCCGGTACCCGTCAAACAGGGGGGGGCGGGGAGGTTACAAGAGAACAGGGCCGCCGGCGGGCTCGGCGCGGCGCCCGCAGTACCAGTCCCAGCCGCGCACAGCGTCTGGCTCGACCAAGCCGCGTGCAGCTCCGCAGCAGTAACCCAACAGGTACATGCCGGCAGAGTTCAGAATTATTATGCTTGTTGGCGTGCCATTACCGATAACGATGTTGTACTTAAATGGATCCGCGATGGTCTCGATATTCCATTTTATACCAATGTTATACAGACTGTCGTACCTAATATGACTTGGTCACAAAAAGATAAAATTGATACGTACGTAGCTATACAAAAGCTACTAGATTTAGGTGCCATCTCTAAATGCAACCAATCTAAAAATCAATTTATATCCAAGACATTTTTGACACCTAAGCCTAACGGTGGGCAAAGATTTATTCTTAACCTAAAATGTCTAAATAAGTTTATAAATCAGTCCCATTTTAAAATGGAAGACCATAGAACGGCATGCAAATTAATTCCAAGGGACGGATTTCTAGCCACCGTCGATTTAAAAGAGGCTTATTTTTTGATACCAATAACAAAGACACATCGAAAATTTTTGCGCTTCCAATTTGAAACCCAAAGTTCAGAATTAATTACATATGAATTTAATGCAATGCCATATGGGCTCTCGGTGGCCCCAAGAGTATTCACAAAAATCATGAAAGAAGTCATGACTCATTTGCGACGGTCTGGCTGGAAATCCGTAATTTACCTCGACGATATTCTATGTATTGGTGACAATTATGAACAGTGTTTAGATAATGTTAAAGAAACCCTGAGATTATTATCATGCCTCGGGTTCGTCATAAATTCTCAGAAAAGTTCTTTAGAACCCCAACAAGAATGTACTTATTTAGGTTTCATTTTAGATACACGGGACTTATCCCTATCCCTGTCTGCAAAAAAGCGTCACCAAATTGCACA
Organism: Yponomeuta malinellus; assembly: GCA_947308005.1. NCBI lineage: Eukaryota > Metazoa > Arthropoda > Insecta > Lepidoptera > Yponomeutidae > Yponomeuta > Yponomeuta malinellus. Next base: position 11,064,808 of record OX371017.1, read on the forward strand.
GTTAGTAGAAAGGTTTTCGCACCTACCTACTTGTACTATTCGAGAATATGCTCAATTAATCGGGGTTTTGGTTTCTGCGTGCCCAGCTGTGCAATATGGTTGGGTGTACACTAAGGTTCTCGAGAGACAAAAATATCTATTATTAAATAAATATTTTAACTATGAATGCAAAATTAAATTACCAAGTATAATTTTGAAAGATCTTGATTGGTGGAGGAAAAACATTTTAGTAACGTCCAGTCCTATGCGAATTTCAGATTACAAATTAGAAATTTTCAAGGACGCATCAAGGACTGGATGGGGAGCATTTTGTAATGGGACCCGCACAAATGGTGGATGGAAAACTGAGGAACTGGATTTCCACATTAAATTCTTAGAACTCCTAGCAGTATTTTTAGGATTGAAAAGTTTTGCTAACAATTTAACTAACTGTGCAATTTTGTTGCGGGTTGATAATACAACTGCAATAAGTTACGTTAACAGAATGGGAGGAATTCAGTTTCCTCACTTAAACGACCTAGCTAGAAACATTTGGCAATGGTGCGAAATTCGTAGGATTTGGTTATTTGCATCGTACATAAATACTAAAGAAAATCGAGAAGCAGACGAAGAATCTCGAAAAATCAACCCAGATATTGAATGGGAGTTATCTGATTCTGCTTTCCAAAGAAATTAGGGCAGCCGGAAGTTGATTTATTCGCTTCTCGCACCAATGCCAAATGTGCATCTTTCATATCTTGGAAACAAGATCCAGATTCTATAGCAGTTGACGCATTTACTGTAAACTGGAGACAATGGCTATTTTACGCTTTTCCCCCATTTGCTCTAATTTTAAAATGTGTCAGAAAAATAATAGATGATAACGCTTCTGGAATTCTAGTGTTCCCTATTTGGCCCTCACAGCCGTGGTACCCACTTCTGATGAGTATTGTAACATCAGACTTGATCACCTTTGAGCCTGACAAGAATGTTTTGCATTCTCCTTTCAGGAGTCGTCACCCTATGTCTCAACACCTTACACTGGGTACCGCGATTGTCTCAGGGCGGCTTTTACAAGACGTGGAACGCCGGTGGCTTCATTAGATTTAATGTTAGCTTCTCTAGCCAATAATACACTGAAACAGTACAATGTGTCATATAAGCTCTGGTGGCAATTTTGCGAATTGAATAACGTGGATGTGTTTAGTTCTCCAATAAATACGGTGATTAAATTACTTACAGAACAATTTAACGTGGGAGCTTCTTACTCCTCTCTTAATAGTCATCGCTCTGCTCTTTCGTTGTTACTGGGCAACAATATTGGTTCTGAAGAGAGTGTGAAGCGTTTAATGAAAGGAGCATATAGACTGAGACCTTGTATTCCTAAGTATATAACCACCTGGGATCCGCAACAAGTATTAAATTGCATTTCTAAATGGGTTCCTAATACATCTCTATCTATAGAATTAATTACAAAAAAGTTAGTAGTACTATTGGCATTGTGTACGGCACAGAGAGTGCAAACACTGTCGTTGATCAAAGTGGACAATATTAAGATTACAAGTAGTGGTATAACTATAATGATATGTGATATAATTAAAACTTCGGCACCAGGTCGCGACCAACCTGTTTTAGTTCTCCCGCATTTCCAAGAAAATGTAAGTATTTGTCCAGCCACCACAATCAAAGATTATTTAGTAATGACAAAAGATATCAGATCAAATTTATCTTGCAGTAACCTTTTGTTGACACACAGACATCCACATAAACCTGCCTCATCACAATCGATAAGTCGATGGATAAAGCAGGTATTGTCAGAAAGCGGCATTAATGTAAGCCAGTTCAGTGCTCACAGCACGCGGCATGCCGCCACGTCTGCGGCTAGTGCAGCCGGCGTTTCCGTAGATACCATTCGAAAGACCGCTGGCTGGACTAGCATTTCTAACACTTTTGCAAAATTTTATAATCGTAAAATTTTAGACGAAGGTGTCTTCGCTAAGTCTGTATGTCTTTAAATTTATTTGTAATACTTATTGCATCTCGTGATTAGAGGATATAAAATAAGTTTATTTATCTTCAAGTGTTACACTCTTAATCCAACATAATTATTTTTTACCTCAATGCCTTGAGTAGTTAAGCAGTAAATCAATGATTAAATAAATTAATCCGATTAAATTAAAGCAAAACTTTCAACTCTTAACATCTACCTGGTTAATTACTATATCTGAAGAATGAAGCGACGAAGTATAATATATGATCAATCGAACTTCCAAGTGAAGTTCCATCATTATTATACGAGTCGCTTCATTCGAAGATATAGGAACCCGCCCACCCGTACCCCAGGGGAAAGTTTTGCATGAGCAGTAGCTCCTCTGCAATCTCTAAAAGAATGAGGGCTGGGCCGACCGACGGGCCAGTAGCAAAGTGGTGGGTAGCAAGCAAAAAAAAAAAAAGAAAAAAGTCGATAAAATCGATCTATAAAAGTGCGAATGTTGCCTTGTAGGTTAGAGGGACTACCTGGTTAATTACTATATCTTCGAATGAAGCGACTCGTATAATAATGATGGAACTTCACTTGGAAGTTCGATTGATCATATATAGTCAGTTGAACAGCACTCCATGTGAATTAATGTCATATTGACTAAGATAACTCACCACAATGAACAAATAGTGACAATATCCATTATCTACCACAACAACGAAAACTACATAATTTTCTTTTTTCGCAATCATGCACGCAAACAACAATCCATCCATCACAGCACGTATTATATTATTTGTTTATTTCCGAATAGTTCCGAATACTTACTCGTAGATTTCCGACAAAACAAGACACTTCTAAAAACAGTAAATGTCGATGCATTTTCTTATAGCAATGCTGAAACTGACCTTTTAACGTCGGACGCGCCCGAGTCATGAAACCGATCGCGTTCGCCTCGCTTTCTCATACGACAACAAAAAGAGAAAGAAAAGAAAGCCGGGACAGCGCAGCCTAGCTCGGCCACTTTCAGGCGCGATGAAGGCGAGCGAGACAGAGCATTTTTTGTGCGAGTGCGAGCGAGACAGAGTATTAATGCGCAAAGCGGCTACTGTGGCCGAGGTAAGCCGGTAGCATTCCGGGTTGTTTCGATAAAATGTATGGAGAACTCGGAGTGCCTGACTTTATGCGTGTAGCAAATTTGTTTTTGCAGAGTTCGGTGTTTCCAAAACGGAAGCCGGTGAGAATCGGCTATATGGACCCTTCGCCACTGCAAGTTCCTCATTTCTACTGTACTACTACAACTTTCTTTCACTTTTCTTTTTATTTCTTTAACTTTCTTTTTTTTTCGGCTGCAAGTGGAACAGGAAGTGGCGTGCCATGGGGGAGTTTGATTAAGACTTTGTCCAACAGTGGACGAGTACGGACTGTGTGATTGATTGAATACCACCTTCTTGATTTTCTGCCATTAGGTATGGCGTTACCATACAAAAATGTTGAGACCAGAACAAGATGGTCAATCTGTGCACAGGATGCACCCTGACGCTCTGACTTTGCCTTGTCCTATGTTGTATTTATGTGACTTGGTTTTCCTTTGTATTTATGTTACTTGGTACCTATGCCTTTTTTTCTTGTGATGTGTTAATTTGTCCCAATAAATTTCTTTCTTCTTCTTCTTCTATGTCTTCATTTGTCTACTATTCCATCCTACGATTGTACATGATTTGTACAAATGGCCTCAGTCTGGGTGTACTTCCATGTTTGTGATGTGCCTGGTTACCATAGCAAAGGGTATCGTAGTTTGGGACCCGGACTTGGGACAGGCAGAAGATTGTATTATGTGAAAGTTATTTATTTATATGTGCTAATCGAACCTGTACAAAACGTCCTTCAAAGCCTGCATATCTTTGTGCATCCTCGTATTGTGGTCTTTAACCTGCTGCAGGATAATCTGGCGACTGCTGCAGCTCATGCACACTTCCACTAACGGAATCGCCGTGGAGAGCTCCGAGCAGTCTGGGGGCAGAGAAAAACACGTACCTACAGTCGCCAGCAGGTGAATTTAAATTTAATTTAAGTTTCTTTCTTAAGAGTCCGTGTGGCGCCGGATTAAGAATAGCGTCACTCCATTTCCTTCCGTAGATGTCGTAGAAGGCGACTAAAGAAATCAATTACCAGGATCGCCAACCCGCCTGCCAAGCGTGGCGATTATGGCAAAACCCCTCATGGTTATGAAAACCACGAAAGAGGCCTATGTCCTGCAAAGGGCGTCAAATAGCTGATGATGAAGTTTATTTAGGAAATCAACAGCTTAATTTTAACATAAGTATATTATTGTCATAAAGTAACTAAATTTTAAAGCCAATAACAGATTTCCACAAATCAATACAATTTCTAATTTGTTTCAAATTTTTAAATGTCAAACTAGTTCTTTAGTTCATTCATTTTTTCATTTTTCATTTTTTTTTATTTATATTTGAAACTTTGTTACGTACAACTACGTTTTATTACATATAAAAGTGATAATAATTTATATAAGGTGTCCACTAGATTTCCAAATTTATCAATCAAGAAATATTAAAATTTCGAACTAAAACTCGTGCAAATACCACATCATTAGCCAAATTCCGGACCCACTCACTCGACCTAACGTTTTATGCCACTCGACTTGGCATTAAACAGTAGATTAACCTTTGTTGAACCTTCTTATGATGGCTGCAAAGCCGCCCGTAACGTAGGTAACCGAGTAGAGTTTACACGGTTAAAGGTTAATGTGCTGTCAACTGCACTCAGTTCAAAAACGAGAACAGACAAAATCAGAGGATTCTCTCGGGCAATGATTCAGTTGAGTTGTATCGTTCCTCGACCACGCAATACGGTCAGAATGAACGTTCGTTTTTGTATACATGCCCCTAACAGCCCCATAGCTCGCGCGAGCACGGTAAGTGGACTAGGATTTAAAGCGTAGTTAAAGCACTCTGCCAAGTCTCTGAATTAAGACCAAAATTGGGTGTACAGTGGAGAGCAGATACCTTTGCATCTCCATTGCAACTGCCCGTAACTTGATAAAGCATGCTCACACGTGTGTAAAGGTAGAGTTAAATAGTAATAAAATAAAATTCGTGGCACTGTAGATGCTGTACTACAGTGCCACGAATTTTATTTTATTACTATTTTATTTAATAGGAACCACTTACGTTACAGCTATAAAAAATACATGCAGTCTTATTATCTAGGCTGCAACCCAAAAACAGTTTACACAGCATGCTAGGTACTAAGTAACAGAGTTAAACATTGTAATAATTTTAACATTATAACTTCTATAAAGTTTGAATTTGGACTTAAAATTTCACTAATACTTTCATAAGAGCAAATTCTCAAAATCATTGCTATGTACCTCTGTCAGGCACCTCGAACTTCCTCACTCGATCCTCCAACTCCTTATTCCGTTCTCTCAGCTCCAAGCCCTTCGTCTGGAGCTCCTGGATGTTGATCTTGCACTCCTCTATGTACTTGACCATGGTGCTATGCTGCTCTTTGAGTTGGTCGTTCTCGTCAGCGAATAGTTTGTTGTATTCCAGGACAGATTTTAGCTTGTCCTTCAGTTTTGATATGACGGCTTCCTTTTCAGCTATCTGGGAAAGCGCAGAATCGACAGGCATGTTTGTGAATTTGTAGGAGCAAAACCACTAAGTGGAGGGATCACAATGGGCATCATTGAGGGGAAAAGGCGCGCCGGTAACTACCTAAGTAAGTTATAGCTATGAATCTCTATGTTAGAGTAGATTTTAATGATGATGATGATTATTTTTTGTATACATTTTTTTTAACGTCCCACTGCAGGGCACAAGCCTTCTCTCAGAGAGAGATTATGGGCTTAATCACTATGCATACCCACCGTGGATTAGCAATTTCAAACGCTGAGGTGTGAACACCTCAGACTCTCAGGTATAGTCACAATGTTTTCTTAACGTTTTCCTTCACCGGGAGCATGTGGTGTTGTTACTATAACTTCACAAATATACGTAACTTTTGGTACATGCCGGGATTCGAACCCACATACATTGTATATGTATGTAAAATATCGATCCAAAAATCAATTACTCACCAGTAAAACATTCTCTTCACACTTATCCATAATGGACACAATCAGGCTCTCATATTTCTTTGTCAGTTTCCTCTTCTGCTCCTTGAGAAGTGCCCGAGCTTCTTTGCTCAAGCTCATGGCTCTGGGTGATGTCATCACTGGTGCAGTGGATGGTTTCATACGGGGAGGCTTTACCGGTTTACCACCTATAAATTAAGGGAAGGTAAAGGTTAATTGGTTTGAATATGAAATAAAAAAAAATGAATAAGTCAATAACACATAGGCAGCCTATAGTACGTCCCACTGTAGGGCACAGGCCTTCTCTCAGGGAGAGAGTATGGGCTTAATCACCACGCGTGCCCACCGCGGATTGGCGATTTCAAGCGCTGAGCTATGTGAATAGCTCAGACACTCCGGTTTCCTCACGATGTCTTCCTTCACTGTTAGCATGTGGTATTGCTACTATAACTTCACAAATGTACATAACTTAGAAAACCAAGTCATAGGTACATGCCCGCACCGGGGATCAAACATGGGTCTCCCACTTCCGAGTCCGAGGTTCTACCCACTAGGCTACCACTGCTCTAAGTCAATAATGCTTAGCCAAAAACCGTGGCCGTGAAACGGTTTATTGTAATGAATTTAACTGTGAATGGTTGCTTTTGCAACTAATTTCATTGTAAGCTTTGTCTTTAGTTGCTTTGGCTTATAAAAAGATGGGATTGTGACAACACTGGTAGTAAGTCCCTGATACTAATAGAATGATAGCGGCATACGGGCATATAAATGGTTCATCATCATCAACCCATTATGTCCCCATCGAGGGGCACGGGTCTCTTCCCTGAGGAAGGTATAGGCCATACTCCACCACGGGGGCCAAGTCCGGATTGGTGGAGGCTTGTAGACTAGTAGCTCGTCTACTGTCAGAAGTTGTCAAGCCGCCCTAAGGCCTCTGACTTGGCTTAACGACTGCCATCTATCGACGGCAGCCGGCACCAACAGCTTAACGTGCCTTGTGAAGCACGGAACCGCTCGGAAAAATGCCACTAGCGTTAGGCATAGACGGCGACCCATCCATGCACTGAACGCGCCCAGTGTTGCTTAACCTTCGTGATCGTTTTTAAGATCACTCAGGCAGCCGGGGCTACGAGCAATTCCTCGATAAATGGTAAATTTATACTTATTTAAGAAAGAAAGAAAGAAAGAGGATATTTATTTAAATTGTCACAGAAACACAAAGTAAACATAAAGGTACACAAACAAAAGACACGATCGTAAACAAAACAATCATGAAGAGAACATGTGAGGCATACAGAGTCAAAGGCAGCCGGGTACCATACAGTAATGTATGGCACCCAGCCACCTCGGACCCCAAACGCCTCAGGTGCCTCCGTGACAACAAAAAAAGGGGCTCCAACTCAGCATACTTTACCGGTGTGTGCTATTGTTAGCATAACCAGCAAAACTGATTTTCAGTTGGGACCACATAATTTCTCCTTTGGCACCCGGAACGTGGTACACATACACACATGTCACTATAGAAATACAAATAATCATCATTAACCCATTATGTTCCCACCGAGGGGCACGGGTCTCTTCCCTGAGGAAGGTATAGGCCATACTCCACCACGGGGGCCAAGTCCGGATTATAATAACTACTTATATGAATGAATATGCTGTAAAATTAATTAAATGTACTAAAATATACTAAGCTTATATTAAATACTAACACCATTGCAATTACGAACTACAATAAATAAATAAATAAATACACATACACACAATATACAAATAAATAAATTTAGATTAATACTTTGATGCTGTGCAAAATGGAGAATAGTAATTTTTATTCCAATTACAACTGAGCTTCAAATGTATGATGGCAATATAAGGGCTGCTACAGAATTAACTTGTACTGAGACAGAAGGAAAATTGGCATTTGATTATGTCCAGTAAAGGTTGAATAAATACTGATGAAACCACTTGTGGGTAATAAGAGCACCAGCGGGGGGAGCATGAGATTTTATCGAGGCGGTTTATCTACAAAAAATGGCCGTTTTAACGAGTTTTGACGTCTATAGTAGGTTAACTTATCGTCGCGAGCACAATGCATCGTTTTTATACCAGTGCCGTGAGATAAAAAAACATCTGTCACTATAAGATAAACCCTATCGCAAATGCGAGCATGATGACAACATAAAAAGATATATTATCGACTTTTGACAGATGTTTCATTTAAATTTATCCCACTTTTGAGAGGGGCATATAAACTTATATCTAGCGTTTCTGTCAGTCATTCTACGAATAAAATCATCATGTCATGATTTGTCCACTGGTGCCTCTTCGCGCCACCTACGCATCCCATTCGTGCCCTTCCTCTGTTTCTGCTCACTGACCGACGTCCAGTGGCCGTCTCCAGGGATTTAAGGACCCGCTCACTGACCTCCGTTCAGCCCTACTCCACGCAACCAAGCACCCTCTGCCGTCCTGCTCAGACCGTCGTCCAGTGCCTATCTCAATTAAAATAATAGTAGGTAAAATGTACCAGTCAACAAAAAATTTTAAAATAAGAAACTTTAAAACAAAGATTTAAACCGACGCACTGAAAAGGCAAAAATTATTTCTTTCTAATGAACTTGCATCCCAAGCCATTTACTCACCCCACAAATCATACCTAACTTCTACTAAGTACCTAAGTATGTATGGTGTATTTACTACAAATGTATGGTTTCTAGGAAGTTTTCTGGAAAAAGCTTGACACAGACTCCTCCATTTTTTAAGTCCGTTAATAATAAAATGCTTTTGGTTATAAGTAAATCTAATATTTATTTTGTAACTTTAAACAATGAAATAGGTGGTTTACTACATAACTGGGTACCCAATGGAGAAAAGAAGCATGATATGTTTTCTTCTGAAAACGGGAAATTGTTACCAAACAAATTAATATGTTCTTCACCTTTGATGTAATCTGTAACAAAAATATAAGAAGTAAAAAAAATGTAATGCATTTCCTAGGAGACTCTGGATATGCCTTTGAGCCTGCCTTGGCTGATGACGCCCATCAGAGGAGAGGCCGAGTAGACTCCCGAGGCTCGGTACACACATTGCCATTGTGGAGCCTGAAACCCAGTAGAGGAGGAATGGCCAGCTCAATGGAACATTCCCTAATTATATTTAACCCTTGAATGAATGCCCCTGTGCATGTAATATAAAAAAACTATAGTGGAACTTGGGTAATTAAGCATCCAATTTTGAGTTACTATTTTGAAAAAATACAATTCGTACATACATATTCCTTCGTTTTAATATTTGATTTATTTGTAAGATTTGATTGATTGTAGCATAGACCAAATATTATTGTAGTCAGCGCGTTCAAAATATCCTGTAACAAATAAAGAGCATAATTAAAAAGGAGTCCAAAACATTCCAATATGATGTAATAGCTTAAGACGAAAAGAAAAAAGGTAAGACATGTTACGAAAATGATTTTAGATGCCCCTAAGAGCAAAAATTGACGCTATACTGGATAGACCTCTATGGTCTATCTATCCAAATACTGTAGGTATTCACTGAGCATTGCCTAAGTACACATTTGCATTAGTTTGACAAGCATATTATTTACCTATTGTACTCGGTTGGTGATGGTGAGTCAAGTATTGAACTTAATTTAATATATCACTAGATAATAAGTACTATCAACACTTACATTCTGCCACTGCTCCAGTCGTGTCGGAACCATGCTCCTTCGACAAGGCTCAATGCGCCCCACTCTTTCAACAACCTTTCGCTTCCCATGGGGCCAGAAAACTCATTGTTGGCTAAATTACTGTGGAGCGTCATATACTCGAACGAACCCCAGTTGATTTTGTTTACTGCGCCCTCTAAAACAGAAAAATATTATAGTTCTTGCCGATGAGTGACTTGTATATGATGTGATGTCCGTATGAGCTTGTAGGAAGGATCTCCAACTATTGTAGTATTGTATAAATTAACTGCAATGGCTATAAAGTTTGTACTTACTTCATTTTCGGCATCTAAGCATCTATTGTCCGTTATTTGTTTGTTTATTTACATTTTATTTGATACCTAGCACAGACTAAGTAAAGGAAAGATCACAGACAGATCAGATTTCAATCTGTCAAAAAACGCAAATTGAACGAATGAAATAGTGATATTTGCCGATTCAGTGTTGTCATACCAATAAGTAGATAAAATCTTATCTCCTATCTAAGGAAGATATGTATATCGAAGAGAAGTCATGCTCGCGGGTGGGATATAATATCGTAATGTTTTAAAATTTTAACCTATCTATCTAGATAGGATAAGAAACTCATGCTCCCCCCGCTGGGCATACTATGATGATTGAAATTTGAATCCTATAGCATATCAATAATAAGAATTATATTAGCACTGTCAATTCTTACCAACAACATCTCTAGGATCTTCATACACAGGATTATCACATGGATAAGCTTTGTCACCATCAAATCCATGCAACATTTGATCAAATATATTGGCTTTCTTCTTGGAGCCAATACTAAAGATATCCTTCTTCATATTGGAACAATAATTGGCTGAGTATTGATCAGGTATATCAACACATCGGTGACTGTGAGAGAAGTTTCCAGATATGGTTCTTTTTTCTGGTGTAAATTTCACAAGGCATCGCTTTGAGATCCTGGTACACTCTGGTGTCTGAAAGGATAATGGATATTTAGCTTTGTGAACTTAGAGAACAATGTTAATATGTAACTTTCGTTCAGTGTATGCTGAATGGATAGATTGAATAGTTCAAAGTTTTCGGGAATATGGGAATCATCATCATCAACCCTTTATGTCCCCACCGAGGGGCACGGGTCTCTTCTCTGAGGAAGGTATAGGCCATACTCCACCACGGGGGCCAAGTCCGGGTTGGGAATATTAATTCAAAAATAAACATGGCATAAAATTGCACAGATTTCAATTTAAAAACTAAGAATGCTTATTGAATGAAACTTACTAAGCCAAATGTCCTCATGTGACAACAATGCAACTCCATCGAACGTAATTTATTTCTTTATTTAATACTTTTATTGCACTTAACGTAATGTACAATACAGTAGACTTAATGCCGATGCACGGACTTAATTGCTTAGGGTAATTACCATAGTACAGGGTAAATTAGAGAGCAAGATTTTGAGGGTAATAGCACCCCTACAATGAACCGACCAAGCTAAGTCCACTATGGGCCACTACATGAATACACCAGTTTTTCACATTGTAGTGAAACAGTAGAGTGCTTGCCTCGCATGCATGAGGTCTTGGGTTCAAATCCCAGAATGTACTAATGACTTTGTTTTCTAAGTTTGGAATTTATTTATATTATATAAGGTATTTACGCATTTATGTATGTGTACAAATTAATGAGAAACGCAATTATTTAAATGTATTGTATGTCTATTTACCTGTGGGGAACTTTCACAAATAATATCCATGGTTAATAAAGGAGCGCGTTCCTATTAAACCACAGGCATAATGATTCAATCATCTTGATTTTTTCCAATACAAAATTCAACTTCAGCAAAATGGGATTTCGTCAAAAGCAAAGTCTTTTCTGGGTCACAAGACAAAGAGAAATATTAGAAATTGGGTCATCTGCGGTTCAATACTGGATTATTGATAAAACTTGGAAGAACTGGCGTTTAGAAAACTTTATTACAACTTACCTTTTCCTTAGAAGTTCTATAATATATTTGTTCACGTAAGGCACATGAAAACAATTCATAATAAACTCTTATTTGTTATAAAACTAAGTAGGTATTTTATATATCGCTCCAGATACATTTTCTGAAAAACAGAAAATATTTGGCTTAGCGCAGTTTCCTCGAGATTTTCTCAAAGTTTGACAGATTTGTTGTCATGGTTACAAAGTAAACAGATATTGCTCTGTTGTCTGTGAACAGACCAAAAACGGAAAAGGTCGCCTAACCTAACCTAACCAACATATTGTAACTTTCATTCATTTCTATTATTTTCTGCTTTTCTAAATAATATTTTAGATGTTAATAAATTAAATACTTTGACAATATTTTTTTGTCTGGCAAAACATTACATTAGTTTCTATAAGTTACTGAGAGATGGCAGCAGTTGTATGAAAACAATCTACAATCCAGCTAAAGAACAAGTGCATCCATTTAAAAATGTTTTATTGACAAACGGAAACATTCTTTATTCGTCTGGGTAGTAGCACGCGAGCATGCGCGGCGAACAGCTGAGTGATAAGCAGCGCCATATGAACGGCAAACGCCGGAACTAATCAGTCGCATCGTCTCTGCTCGCCGGTTTGGTGTATGACGCTCGCGTTTATTTTGATTATTTCTAACCTCTAATCGCTTGTTTGCGATTCCGTCCTGCTGGTTTGGGATTACAATTAACCCTTATTCGTAGTGAAATTCTAGTTCAGCATATTTTTGTTCAATCTATCTAGTGTTAGTGGACAGGAAATACCGCTCACGCTATCCTTTGAGCTGAGCGTTATCGATTTTTATTCCGACGATGATAGTTACGTTTTGTTTACTTTCTATTCACGTGTAATTTGTCGCGAAAAATAATGGGCAAGTGCAGTGTTATGGAAGTGATTTCCCGGTGAAGTTTTGTTTCAACTATGTTCACGGGTGCGCGCGAAGATTCGCCGCTTGGATGACAGAAAAATGGAGTTCGAGAACGATTTCAGCTTGAAAGAATGGGCGAAGGATAAGCCTTTGTCCATTCTGCAGCTGGATCCGGCGGACCGAGCCGTCTTGAGAATAGCAGGTTAGTTTGCACTTTTACTAACTGCAGTTTTCTACGGAGAAATTAACAATGTACCCACCATGACGCAGGTTTTGCATAGATTCATATTTGTATCCAATCCGGGTTGGTACCTAATGACGGGGTCACGTTATCGTGCGAAATGATAAGCTAGCAGCACACGATGTTGTTTCAGTTTCGTAGGCTTTTAACAAATTGATAACGAAGGTGCCTAAATCCGGTTAACTGCGACATATTCTCGTTTGTCGCTGTTCGATGCAGTTAAACGAATTCTCTCTATTTTTAGACACACCGTTCAAATAGGTACTGCTCTTGAATACTCTACCCCTGTAGTGTGAAATTCGTGCGTGCCTGCGTTTTCATTGCATTATTTAATAAAAGACCGGCCAAGTGCCAGGGTTCTGTATATTTGCTCCAGTTACCTACCTACTACATAAACTCACGCCGGTTTCCCTGATCCGGCCTTTTGTAATTTTTTTTTTGGGTTCCGTACCTATAAAATGCCTTATAGGATCACTTTGTCGTCCGTCCGTCTGTCGGTCTGTCAAGACCCTTATCTCGAGAACACTAAGCGGTATCGAGTTGAAATTCAAAGCATACACTCAGGTCTACAGTCAGTTGAAGCTGTGAAAAAAATCAAACTTGTAAGTTAACATAAAAAAAAGTTACGGCCGTTTATTCCGCAAAAAAACGTACGTAACACTCCAGGGAATCAACATTTTTAGGGTACTTTCCGTTGACCTAGAACTATGAAATTTGGCAAGTAATATCGTCTTTATTACAAGTACAGGGAAAAATCTGAATAATACATTTGTAATTAAATCATAAAAAAATAGTCTGAAGTTCGGGAAAAGCTCGGAAAGAACTGCGAGACTCGATTCCTGAACTGTTGTATAATATGTAAGTCTACAAATTTGTACGGAACCCTCGGTGGGCGAGTCCCACCACGCCATCTTTCGCGGTTTCGCGCGCGAAACTAGCTAGCTAGCATACATCCCTAAGTTATATAAGCTAGCAGACAGACATGACAGAGAGACTTCATAGGAATAGTAATAGGGTACCTTTGATACCGTCGGGGGGATCCCAAACACTTATTCTTTTTATCGGGTCAGTGACAAACCATTCAAATTTTACCCTAAGTACTAAAAATAATATTCTGCCTAACGCGGATAGCGTTTAGTTTCAGTCAAGGCCAAACTTATGTAATACCTATAAATTACATTTTTATTGCAAAGTCAAGTCGCGTAACGTAACCGAGTAGAGTGCACTTATATTATAACACGGTCACAATATCTTTGCATCTGGCTCGATGAGGTCGCATCGGCGCTCTGGTACGGTGTGCGAAATAAATTAACCAAATTATCGAGGGAGACTCGTATTGGCAACGATGGTGCTAACTGTACCGCTCCTTGTGTGTTTTGGTGTGTGAATAAAACTGTATCTTATTTTATATTACTCGCACCAAATCCTGAATGATTCCAATCGCAAACGTCAGGATTCCGACAGAATTTGGTGCGCGTAATCAGGCCTCTGATGCGAGGAGCGAGCGTGGCGTGGTGAAGGGGGATCGCGTTCCAGCGAGGTGCTCTAAAATTGTGACCATCTTAAAGAGTCTACCTCCCTATCTGTAAAGGTTTCGGCGGTAGGTAGAACCTACCCCACGTTCTGTTATCCAGGTCCTATAAATAATAGAACTTGAGGGTAGATAGTAGAGTTGTGGAATAATGTGCTGTAATAACAAGATTAGATTTAGATTAGATTATAAGAAGTCTCATGAAGTGGCATACATCCAACAGTGGACAAACAAATGCTGAAGAAAAGAAGAAGATGACTAGTCTACTGTAACAACCATGTAGATAAGATCCAAAAAAACATTTACACGTTAAGGAACCACTAAAACCTAGGCACCGAATCTCTCGTCGATCCGACCGAGGTCACCTTCTCATTCTGCGTCGTATTTTCCCTGCAATGCCCGTCAACAACACAACGGTCAAGGTTTTTATTTTGCATGTTGCCGGTATTCCCCAGAATCCCTATAGTAATCATCGACCTATATTCCGGCCAGTAGGTGGGATCATCATACCTACCATTCATGTCTAGTTAGACCGACTACAAACAGCTGGGGATTGACCCTTGGGGTTGGTCTTCGAACCGAAAGATTTCGGAAAGGGTAGAGTCACAGACCCCGATCTGTAAAGTTGTTTTCAGGTTTTCATTCTAAAGATCGTACAGCACGGTTAATTAAAAAAAAAAAAACGGCCAAGTGCGAGTCGGACTCGCGCACGAAGGGCTCCGTACCATTATTTATACAACGTCTACCTGTTGTCGTTATTAATATCGAGCCAAAAACGGCAAAAATATCACATTTGTTGTATGGAAGCCCCCCTTAAATATCAGTTTTATTCTGTTTTTAAATATTAATTTTTTGTTATAGCGGCAACAGAAATACATCATCTGTGAAAAATTCAACTGTCTAACTATCACGGTTCAGCCTGGTGACAGACGGACGGACGGACGGATAGGGGAGTCCCTTTGGGTACCGGGCCCTAAAAAGGACTGAATAACTATCTGCCTCCCACTCATACAATACAGACGGCAATATTGTAGGAGCGAGAGGCAAATAGTTGCGTGTTATGAGTACAATGCCCGACGAGTAACTTCACCAAAAACTCTGCGAAGTCAAATTCAAGTTGAGTAATTGTCGGGCATTACACCTGAGCACAGTTTATGTCGTCAGTACTTAGATGCCTACGATTCGTGTGCAATAGAGTATCATCATCAGCTCACCGCTGCCCACTGCTGGGTATAGGCCTTTTCCCCATTACGCCATCTTCCGCGGTCTCTCGCCATTCACATCGCGGGCTGTCTGCCCGCTGCTGAATAAAGTATAAAGTACACGAAGGTGAAAGTTACAACCGATCGAATTACCCCACGACACCTCTATCGCGTGCCGCATAATTGCGAAAATCGAACAAAAACGGGTATATAATTTACCGACCCAAACGAAGGTGAAGTCCCCTGTACAACACACATGCTCACTCACTCATGCAGACTCACGTCTGTATTCCGGAGGGCCACTAATTCAAAACAATTAATTACATAAGCAGCCTATATACGTCCCACTGTAGAGCACAAGCCTTCTCTCTGGGAGAGAGTGTGGGCTTCTCACCACGCGTGCCCACCGCGGATTGGCGATTTCATGCGCTGTGGTATGTTAATAGCTCAGACACTCAGGTTTCCTCACGATGTTTTCCTTCACAGTTAGCGTGTGGCATTGCTACTATAACTTCACGAATGTACATAACTTAGAAAACCAAGTCTTAGGTACATGCCCGCACTGGGGATCGAACCTGGGTCTCTCGCTTCCGAGTCCGATGTTCTACCCACTAGGCTACCAACGATGTTAAACAATTAATTAATAATTAATTTTTCATTGTTAAGTGTACCTACTTTTTTTTTTATTTATTTTATTTTTCTAATTTGCAATAGACTAAACATCCATTATTAACCAGTTCCTGTTTTGTCTTTCTATAAGAAATATATTTTTATAAATATGTATTATATGGTATATGTGGTATATTATAGTAAGTAATATCAAGTATTTATTATATTATTTCTGAAATATTCATTTTTATATTTTGCCCCCTTACGCAACGTAATTAGGTACATACTTAAAGTATTTTTATCTCTTTCTGTTTTGCACGCCTACCTCAATTTTTGCCTCTCCTGTACCTCCTGCGGGTTGACTGGTAGAAAATGCCACTATAATTAAGTGCACCTTTTGTACGCTGTCTTTGTGTAGTAAAGAATTAATAATAATAATTCAGAGACCGGGATTTGCCACATGTCACTATCCTGATAAACCTCTTTCCACTGTACATAAACGGCGTAAACACTGTTTTATGTTGGGTGTACTGTACCACAATGTACGCACGATTTCCGTCAAGCTGTCAATAGGAAGTTGAGTACCTTCCTGTCAGTGTCAAAAAGAGTTGCGTGTTTTGCTTAGTTAGCGTACTACAGTCCACAGAAGAAGAAGAAGACATTTATTGTAACAATTTAACACATCACAAGACAAGGCATACCACACATAGAACTTCCAAAAAAAAAATCACGGAACATCAACTTTTACATACGTGCACTCTCATATGTAATTCCTGGTATACATACAATAAAGAATATTCTATCTATCTATCTATCTAATCAGTTTTACCTTAAGGACGACTTTGCAGCAAAAGCGTAAAGGTTGACCTTCTGTCGACTGTACTTATTCGATGAAATTCGTCTCGGAACTCTGCAATTTACCAATCGCTTGCGTGAAACCACTTCCTGCCTCTATCGAATTAAAATTTTATTTACGCTGTGTTTTATCTTTCTTACAATAATAAAGGAGTGCATTAATTAGTAAAATACCCACAAGAAACGTATGCATTAATAAACCCAGTGGAATGCTGATATCGTGCACTCTGAATGAATAAATACAGTCGACTGCATTGATCTTAATATATGAATGCAGATCTTTGAAGTAACTCTAGTTATTTATCTCAGATTAATTAAGCATCTCCTCGGTTATCGTCAAACTTGACACGGGTAGATACTTAGGTAGTTTAGTCATGCTTTTACCGTTACACTCGCCAATTCATTAGACTGGAAATTTGTGGATTGGCGATCTTCAGTCCTCTAATTTGTTGGTCTTGTTAGAGAATTCATTTTGAATAGAAAACTGGGTTAAAGCCCGGCAAAGAACTTCACCGAGTGACTGTGACTTTGCATGGACGTATTTCGGGTCTCATTGGCGGGGGACGCGGGATAATATGCCTCTTAGGCCTGAGACACATATAAAGGACGTTGGGCGAGGGCGCGGAAAAGACGCGAACTCTACAGCGCGTCGCGTCTTTTCTGCACCCTGTCTCGCCCCGCGTCCCTTCTGTGTGGCCACTTTGGCCAGGGCTTTAGTACCTACCTACTTCGAAATTTGTTCAAAATTCAGAATTAGTTTATTAAATTAACAAAAAAAGTAGAAAGCAGTAGAACGCCGGCCTAACGTTCACTAGGGCTTGAGTTCGAATCCCGACCTGTACCAATAACTTTGTTTTCTAAGTTACGTACTTTTGTGAAGTTATAGTAGCAAAACCACTCGCTAACGGCGAAGGAAAACATCGTGAGAAGACCCGAGTGTCTGAGGTGTTCACATACATCGGCGATTGAAATTGCCAATTCGAGGTGAGCCCGCGTAGTAATTAAACACATACTCTCTCTCTGAGAAAAGGACTGTGCCCTGCTGTGCTAAACAAAGAATGTCTAATAAAAAAACTGCGCCGATTTTTGTTCAACTTATGTGCCGAGCATTATACCATCTAGGTAATATTATATTCAAAGTCACATCAGTTATAGAAATAAACCGGAATTAACATATCCAAAGTATCAAGCGGAATATTAAAATGCTGCCCCAATAAAAATAAATAAAATAAAACCTGCACTAATAAAAGTCGCAACGTTATTAAGTTTCGAAGGTTCTTAATGAAACAGTGGAAATAAACGAGCTGTTCGCTAATTAATTACGAGAAAACCTGTTGGTTTTACGCAAAACATACAGCGCGAAGTGTTGTACTGCTTAGATTTCCTCGAGTTCGTGATTACAGCAAAAAAAAACTGGTCCTCAGCGCTGATAACAGCCAATTGAGCTTTAAACATGTTTAGCAAAATCTAATTAGTTTTTCGTAGTGAAAAAAAAAAACTATGCTAACCTGAGAATGTCTCTAATGACACTGTTGTCTCCAAAACTTATTAAAATCGAAATCACTTCATAAAAATGCCAGTGCGTATAAAGATACCCCTTAGAATAACCATTTAGCAATCAATCTAACTTAAGGTAACTTACGGTGTTTATTGAAATTTATCAATAAAATATTGAGAGAAACCACTCATCGTTATACACTTAAGAACACTGTTGTTTCATATTTACAATTATTCCTCTGGCATACTACTAAGTATGACATCCATTTTTTTTTCTCAACTTTTCAGTTCATTTCGGCTGTCTTTCTTCTCTTTCATTCGTATCCACACCGACAGGAATGGCTGAGGCCGGTGTGTCAGCCTCTTAACACTTAGTTGCCAACTGAAGTAGAGCTTGACCTTCGCGTTCAAAAGACGCCATCGTTCTCATTTAATCTTAAGGGCCACAAAACCTGTAATTTTTGTTTTGACGACGTTTTCCGAAGGCACGCTTGATTACTGGCTGACAGAAGAGCAAAAAGGCGTCATCCCTAGGAACAGTTTCCAAACACTATGTTTTGTGTTTGCTGTGCTCTAGAACAGCTTAAAAGTTAGTTAGATAGAGCCGGTGCTGGTTTAAGGGGCTCCGTCCGGTTCACTAGCGCGACCAATGAAAAAAAAATCATATATTTTTTACAGATCGTTTTTTGCAAAAAGTGTTAGACCAATCTCTCAATCACAATAGGGATTTTTTGAGTTATACAACTCGACACAAGAGACTGTACACACGTGTGTCCAGTTGGTGAAACTCAAAATTAGTATGACTTGTTATGTCGTTACCTGGATACGCCAAGACTTTTACGCGATAGAGGAAACATAGAGAAAATTAAATTAAGTAAATAATTTTTATTTTTTTGCCCACAAAACGAGTACGTAACTAAACAAGTAAACTAAACACTTAAGCATTTTACCCGAATTTATGATAAAGTACAGTCACGCAGATTAATGTTTTGTGTCACAATCATCATCGCCCCTAAACGTTTCACTACTTGGAACGGGTAATTTTGTATGGTTATCGTTGTAAAATATAAAATATATTTCGCTGAGTAAAATTATGTATGTCAATCACGGTACAATCAAGAAATATGACAAGGATAGGTGTAGTGAGATATCACGTTGTTTTTTTTTATGTAGTTATGTATTGTAGTTGTTATGTTTATTTTTTAAGTTCTCGAAACCTGAGTGTCTGAGGTGTTCACATTCCTCTGCGCTTGAAATTTCCAATCCATGGTGGGCACGCGTGGTTATTAAGTCCATAACTCTATCTCTGAGAGAAGGCCTGTGCCCTGCAGTGGGACGAATATAGGCTACATTAAAAACGATGTTTTCCGTTAGCGATTTGTGAAGTCATAGTAGCAATACCACGTTTATTATTATTTTTCGTTGAACGTGCGATTTCTAAACCGATTTTGACGTCATTAAAATGTAAGTAATTGTTTTGTGGATTACACCTTTCCTTTATTCATTTTTTTTGCCTGTCAGAGTCAACCTGCAACCATAATGTTAGTCTGTAAGTCTTGAGGAACTCGCGCAAGTCCTTGAAAAGTCAAGTGCTTAGTAATCTAATCTAGAACCCATTTAAAAGGTCATCCCGAAGGAATTTTAGGGGGTCAAACGACTTTAATTCGCATTTACGACTGTAACGCCAAAGGGGACTCTAAACCTTGATCTGTCTAATAATGAAGTCCCAGCAAAACGCCGTTTACAAAATAGGATGTCATCTACCTACTAATTTAAAGTTCGTTGACTTGGCCGGTTCAGTTCACACATTGTTAAGAGTACTCACTCGAGTTTACTTATGTTCGTTTTGTCCTTTTAGATCTAGTTTCTAATAGTTGATTTGACTAGATTTTGTATTTTTTTTTACCACCATGTAGATTGTACCAGCGAACTTATTATTTTAATACTTTATTACACTATTCTACTATGTAAAAAATGTACAAGAACGTGCTTATGTTTTTCGCGAATTTTATTAATAGTTCCAACAAATCAAGACAAATCCAACAAATCAAAGACCGTCTAAATTTGGTCCAGCCGTTCTTGAGTTATAAATGGCGTAACTAACCCGACTGTGCTCTATATATTATAAAATAATATACATAGATAAATACTACTTTAACACCGTTGGACAAATGCCGCTCCACTACTCTGTGGTGATCTCTTCCAGGTATCCCATGCTACCTTGATTAACTGTGAAATTAATCCCTCCTTTTTATTTTACAGGTTCCATATCCCTCGTCCCAACTCCGCCCACATCCGTTCCTGGTTACTGCAACTAGCAAAGCAAATGACTGCAGCATTAAATAAATCCTACTTATCATTCCTTGTTTTCCTTATCTCCTATTTTCCTAGTCCAGTTGCTTCACAAGGCTCGTAAGATTTTGGGCTCTGATCCCGGGATGTATCAATGACATTATTTTAGGTACAATTGTAAATTCGGAGTACTTGGCAAATACCACTTGCGTCAAGGAAACTCGCGCGGTAACCTGAGCGCCTAACTAATTGCTAATATGCGGTGGGCACGTGTGGTGATTAATTCCATATTGCCCATACCTTCTGAGAGGGTTGTGCCCTGCATCCCACATCTGGTGTAGGAGACTGCTCTGCTTAATGTGCCAGTTTTGACCGTCTTCCAATGTATTCGCAATTTTTCTAGTAATAAGAAGAAGCCCTTACTTAAGGACCTAGTTAGCATTATAATAGTTCCTTTCAACGGGCAGCGGATGCCGAGACGGCTGAAAACAAAACTGAACGATCCTCAAGACAAAACCTGCTACCTAATACGAAGCTCCTTTCATCACCTTGAAAGTGTTGCTCGACGACAAAAGGCATTGTTCTGAAGGAAATGCTGGACCAAGTCATTGTGACGGATGACTAACCATGCCACGGTGAAACACCGAGCAAACGAAGACATCATCAGATTTTCCTGCCACCACACGCAATCAAGGCCAATTTATTGTAATACAAGGTGAAATTATTGACGCTTTTCATCACATGAAACTGGCGAACGCAGGCCGCACACTAGCTCACTGGACCGGCGATATGAGGCAGATTTCTGGATGCGGCTGGAAAAGGCCCGGGACAGAACGAAGTGGCGAGCTTTGGGGTAGGCTTGTCTATGTCCAGCAATGGACGAATATGGGCTGATGGATTACATTTTCACCGAATACTTGAAAAGAAGTCTCCCATGGAAACTTTATTTTCCTATTTTTAAAAACCTATTTAGAGGCTAAAAGTTCCACCCATGCCGGGACTTGAACCCGCTACCTCTGGCTAACCGTGGCAGCGCTCTCCCAACTGAGCTAATGGGCAAGTGCTGGCATCGGCGAAATTGCGAGCCTCTTTACAAACTTCTCTGCATTACGTACAGGCAGCGACATCAGGCCGAAGCAATTTACATCACTTGCTGCCCCGAGTAACCCACTTTGCAGTAAGGTTTTTACATCGGAATTATATCGCTGTAGCTACATGATTATATTCTTTTTGTTGCACTAACCCGTGCTGAGGACAATTTTTAAAAAACCTATTTAGAGGCTAAAAATTCCACACATGCCGAGACTTGAACCCGCGACCTCTGGCTAATTCCTGTGTTTCCTATGTTTCCTATCCGGTATTTTGTGTTAGTTTGTTTGACACTGCAGAAAACCTTATCCAGAGAAAGTGTAACAAGTTTGTTTAGACAGGTAACTCATGTATAGTATTATGCGCGACGCGGACAAGTAAAAAAACTAGACGTGGTTAAGACAGAAAAACTTAATCATTTGACTGGACAGAAGAGATTTTCTGTCTCCGTCTACTGAGCGAAGGGGTTTACAACTTTAGTGCGAAAGTCACTAATTCGAAAAACTCTTTCTCTGTATTTCTAAAGATCAATGGTGCGAAACTGAGTTAATTTTTATACCTACTTCGAAGTCGCTATAGTTCTATGTAACGTCAGTGCGTAAAACGTTTGATTTCTAATAAGTACTTCTTTAACAACAAAAAAACCGACTTTAAGAAAAACACGCAATAAAAATAAAAAGTAGAGTTCGATTACTTTCTCATGAATCCCATCAACAGACTTAGATGAACTTAACCTGAATTTATTATTAATAATACGTGTGGTCTCAGATTAATTCCAGTAAAATTGGTCTGGAATTCCCTTTGTAACAAAAAAAGTCGTAAAGAATTATCGCTGAATATCTTATATGTTAAAAAATAGTTGCTGTTCGTTAGTCTCGCTAAGACTCCGGAACGGCTGGAACAATTTGGCAATTTTTTTTTTTTTTTATATTTGTGGAAGTCCAGGGAAAGTTTAAATGGTGAGAACAAAAAAAAAGATAGATATAGGTGATACGAAGTTCACGGGATCATCTAGTAGGTATATAAAAACATGCTAATATGGTGAGGTGAGGTGCTCAACCTCATTTTTATCGAAATAGGTTTACAATGATGCACGGATGAAGAAAGTGTATGTGTTACGAGTACAAAATGACTCGCACTTACGCTGGGAACCGGAGCTAAGAAGTAAAAACTTATCGACTAGCGAGATCGAAATCACACGTCCAGCGAACATTGACCACAAGTGGCACAAGAGTCGTTGAAAGGAATTAATTTCCAAACTTCATACCTCCTTGTCGTCAGTGTTTCTTGATTGCTGCCTTTGTTCCTAATATTTGGCGACGAATACGTAATTTCATCTGACGTCTGCAAACGCTCATACAGTGAGTCACCACAAATCCTTCAGTATTCTCGTATAGGGTAGCACCTTATTTGCTTTACGTAGAGTATAATATCCAATAAAGACGTGTCGCTTAACCGGTCCATTGTACTCTGGGTTCAGAGTATCAGCTTGCGTTGGTGTAAGAGGTAAATAAAGATCCGTGGGTCAAAGGTTCAAGGTCAGTAGCGGATCAGACGTAGTATGGATTTTTCAACTCTATTGTTATATTGTGACTTATCTTGTGCTAGGCAGTTTCTCAGACATAATAAAGATTATATTCACATAAGGTAGAATTTCCCGTGAACTTGATTTGCCATCAACGTGGCCTTCTATAACGTATTCACAGCCAGCCTATAATTACATCGATGATTGACGATGATACAGTGAAGGATTTCTTTTTGTTTTTTTTTAATTATTCCCTAGTCGCTGCATAGATGGCGCTGAACTTGGTAAGTTACTGCAAGGAACGGAACGTCACATTATTTTTTGATTATTTCTCTTTGATGTAAGATGTAATTGTTAGATCATAAAACGAAACGTACATAATTAAGTCATTGTCGCATCACAAATAAATATTATCGTTCCGAATACACTCACATATACACATACACTATAAAGACAGCAAGCGATGTGAAAACGATCTGTGACTATGTTCACGTTACCGCCAAAAAGATTTGTGCGGACTATAACGTAGTTCAGCGCCATCTACAGAGTTCTTGGGAACTGCTTTTTTTCTTAATAGTCAAAAAGAAACCGTGAAAAAAACCAAAAAACCGTTAAAAAAACCAATACGAAGGAGGCATTACAAGTTTAAACAAAAGTAAATACAAAAAGGTCTAATCAGAAGCTCCAACACGATTGCTTCACTTTTAACATAGTTGGAACAGAGAAAGTATATTAGTTATGTTGATAGCAGTGCACTGCATCATACGCAGGGTTGTTGAACCCTTGGTGCTACGGTTTGTGTGTAGTCAAGTTACTGTTCGACTGCGGGTAGATCCACGGGCAAGACAACGAAGGCTTGTACCTTCGAATTGTTCAATTTGTGTTTAATAGACCTTACAAGGAAGGAGATACCCGTTTTCTTGTGTACGCACTGACTGAACATAGGATATTGTACCTACGTAACAAAGTAATAACAAGGGGTTTCGTAGTCAACGCACGGAAGGGGAGTCCAAATATTCTGAAGCGACTTGACAAGTGGAAAGTCTTTGAATGTGCTGGAGCTTTTGCTGGAGGTTCACTTTACTTCCAAGAATAAATTATTATGTGACAGGAGTAGGTACGTGGAAGATGTTGCATCTTGCGTTTGTGTTATAACTGTTACCTATGTTACAGAAAATTTGTAGAGAAATAAATTCTTGAAAATATGAGTGGGAACATTCTACACTCGCAATAAAATCTCCGTCCATACAAGCTGTCAAAAAGACGAGAATTTAATGAAACTACAATCTACTAATACATTGACTTTTATTCGCTTATTTACAATCACGAAACGTCCCGAGTTTATGAGCTTTTTAAAAAGGAGCGCCCGTGTCTAGGATTGCCAGGCAAAAATAGAAAAGCCGGGTCCATGTTATTTAGCCGGATATTTAGCCCCGAAAGCTTGACACACTGCTTTTTAAAAATAAAATATAAAACGGTTTTTGGCAGTTTTTGGTTACTTTTATTTCTTTATTTATTTAAGTAGTTACTTTTATTAATTTTGAGATTTCATCATAAGCAGCCTATATACATCCCACTGTAGGGCACAGGCCTTTTCTCAGAGAGAGAGTATGGGCTTAATCACCACGCGTGCCCACCGCGGATTGGCGATTTCAAGCGCTGAGCTATGTGAATAGCTCAGACACCTAGGTTTCCTCACGATGTTTTCCTTCACCGTTAGCGAGTGGTATTGCTACTATAACTTCACAAATGTACATAACTTAGAAAACAAAGTCATAGGTACATGCCCGCACTGGAAATCGAACCTGGGTCTCCCGCGTCCGATTGTAATGTTCTACCCACTAGGCTACCACCGCTTCTCTTTTAATTTCTCTTCAATTTTAGATTTACTCTACTCTTAATTATATGTTATTATGAATAACCAGCCGGACGAGTAATATTGGCTGGACACGACAGTAAAAAGGAGGACATGTAAAGCCGTATATCTAGCAACCCTACCCGAAGGCGACTGCGAGACTGGGTATGGCGCCAGCTGGCTTCAGGCGTGACCTCAGCGTGACTCACAGGGTCATTACTTAATTTCAAGAAATATAAAGCTTTAAAGCGAAATTTTCTATTAGCGTAGGGTGTCCCTATCAAAAGTCTCCGAGCATAACTCGTTCCATGGCACACTGATCGATTTTGAATCGGTGGACTAGTCCTACCGTCAGTGACCACGTTTCAGCTCTTTAGGTCATAACTGGTAGGACATACTGGTTGAAGAATCTTTTCTTTAGGCTCTGAGGAATAGCTGAGGAGAAAACCTGGCGCAGTTTTCCAAACGCAGCACAACCCTGTTGGATTCTTCTCGCTGCTATATATCTGAGAAAAACCTCCCTCACGCCCCTGAACGTGTGACGTATTTATTGCTGACCACTTAGTCCTACTTACATTACAGTAAGTTCTATCCGCAGAACAATAGTTTTAACTAGAAAATGGAAGACGGCCTTCTTAACGCCGAGCTCAGAATAATTACCTGCTGCGCAAACAACGACGTCGTTAAAATTTGTCATTAACCACACATCCACCTTGTAGAAAACAATGAAATGATCATCTTTTTCACAGCAAATGTTAGTGAGGTTTCTCTGGCACTGCGGTCTAGTTTTGCGTGCTGTTGTGTATACGCATTCACGTCAAGCGCTTTCTTTTTTCCGACAACCTTTCTTCCTATTACAACAAGCGTTTACTAACACACCTAATTAAATTAACAAATTGCAGACTTTACTATGATGCACGCCACAATTTAATTATATAAATGGATGCAAAGTGATTATTACACAGTTTGTACACAGGTTTCCATGCACAAATGCGAACATTATAAAGTCGTACAGTCGACAGCACATGTAAAGCACATACGTGCATTCTAATCAGTTGCGTTAAGGGCGTTTTTGCAACAAAAATGTAAAGGTTGACTTGTCGACAATACACTCTTATTTTTGACTCGTAGGTTTTTGAGCGACTCGCACCAAAGTTGTGCGAGTTAGAGATTAGCCAACTGCTGCTGACATATTACTGAACTACGTGTACTTCACTGGATAATATGCTGCTTGTTGTTATTATTATTAGTATTAATTTTTATTTCAGATACATGGCATCCATATTGTGTTAGTATATTGTACATAGTAAATAGTTTTTTTAAATTTTATTTATAAAGAGTTATAGTCCGCACTGATCTTTTGTAGAGCATGGATACCGGTTTTCGGTAATACCGAAAAACCGGAATACCGGACAGAATATTCGAATTTGAAAAACCGGTTTTGTGTAATCCTAATACCGGTATTTCGATAGTTTCGGTATTACTATA
The DNA here is from genome assembly GCA_947308005.1 of Yponomeuta malinellus. Taxonomy (NCBI): domain Eukaryota; kingdom Metazoa; phylum Arthropoda; class Insecta; order Lepidoptera; family Yponomeutidae; genus Yponomeuta; species Yponomeuta malinellus. The sequence continues at coordinate 11,091,626 of OX371017.1, forward strand.
AACAGCTTCTAGACGCGCTGTTCATAACGTAAAACATTGGGACTTCTAGATTTCCAATCTGGTTTTACGATTTTGCTGCAATTTTTGAGCCTCAGACTGTCTAAATACAGAAATCATGGTTTTGGAGTTTTGGTATCAATACAGTCAAATGTTTAACGCTCACCTTAAAGATAGTTTCGAATTAACTGATGGGTACTATTTAAAATCACGGTTCGTTCCTGTGAATTGCGGTGTTTGTGCGACACCGCAATTCACAGGAACGAACCGTGATTTTAAATAGTACCCATCAGTTAATTAGTGTTGGTCTCCTGCTCTATGTGGTGTACCTACGGTACAGTAGTGACATAATACAGTATTGTAACTAACTGTAAGTATCTTCAACAGCCACCAAGTTAAAGATATTAGCGACAATGGGCATTGTCCTAAATATTGTTTTTGAATTTAGAACGCGAGGTTAGCCGCCGCGGGAGGATATACTTATGACAATTTGTTTTAAAGTTATAACTTCATATAATATTCACTGATTTCTTGTATCTTTCTGAATAAGTGTGTGACTAATTCGACCTTCTAACGTTCGTTCAACACGTGAATGAAAGTAGGTTTAATGTTGTTAAATAAAAAAATGTCAAGATATTCACAATTAGATATTCCGTAAAAAACCAATATAATATTTTTTTTCTTACGTTTGCATAGATAAGGAGTCTTTTAAGTTTTTAAAGAGTTTTTGTATCGAGTCATGGTATCACTAGAAACTGACAGCTTGTAGGATATCAGTTGATGATGTACTTCCGTGCATCCGGTTACGTAGACTCCGGACGTACTTCCGGTTACGTAGACTCAGATTCTTTTTTTTTCGCTTTAAAAATTTGTTAAAGCAGCCCCAGTCGAAATACTCAGCCTAGGCTCTCAAAATTAGTTAAAATTAGCGCCGAATCGGTGGACGAGATCAATAACAGGTTTGTAGAAACTGTTCATACAGTGGGCTCGAGGTTCTATAGACCCAACCGTACGAGTAGACCACAAAAGCTCTCAAGCTATACTCTCGACCTCATGGCTAAACGTCGCGCGTTGCAACTGCAGTCCTCCGAGGATGCTGAGTCATATATGCAGCTCAGTAGACACATCTCAAAGTCTGTGCAGCACGATATTCGGTCCTTTAATACCGAACGTATTAAAGAGACTATAGAGCGGAACAAGGGCTCCAAAGTGTTCGCAAAAGACTTGTCTATTGGGCAAAGCCAGCTGACGAAGCTGAAGAGAGAAGATGGCAGTATAGCGTCGACCAAATCAGAGGTGCTGAGGGAGATTGGGAGTTTCTACGGACAGCTATTCACCTCAGTCGCAAAACCTGTTAGCAGTTTGAACAAAGATCCGAGAGCCAAACTGACCCGACATTATACCGACGATATCCCGGACATCAGGCTGAATGAGATTAGGATGGCCCTGAAACAGCTCAAGAATAACAAGGCACCAGGAGAGGACGGAATCACATCAGAGCTCCTGAAAGCGGGTGGAACACCAGTACTTAAAGTCCTTTCAGAAGCTCTTCAATTCCGTCGTGCTCGAAGGAAAAACGCTAGAAGCATGGAACACAAGCATGGTGACGCTGTTCTTCAAGAAAGGGGATAACTCTCTATTGAAGAAATACCGACCCATCTCGCTTCTGAGCCATGTTTATAAGCTGTTTTCGAGGGTCCTCACGAATCGTCTCGAACGCAGGTTTGATGACTTCCAGCCTCCCGAACAAGCCGGCTTCCGAAAGGGCTTTACCACATCCACACGCTGCGGCAAATTATACAGAAGACAGGAGCACAATTTGCCATTCTGCTTAGCGTTTGTGGAATATGAGAAAGCCTTCGATTCGATCGAGACATGGGCAGTGCTCGAGTCTCTCCAGCGTTGCCGTATTGACTATCGGTATATCGAGGTGCTGAAGTGCTTGTACAACAGCGCCACCATGTCGGTCCGAGTACAGGAACAGAATTCGGAGGCAATTCCATTGAGAAGAGGCGTGAGACAGGGAGACGTTATCTCTCCGAAACTGTTCACGAACGCACTGGAAGATGCCTTCAAGCTTCTGGAATGGCAGGGACGCGGCATCAATATCAATGGCGAGTACATCACGCACCTTCGATTTGCCGACGATATAGTAGTCATGGCAGAAACGATGGAAGACCTCGGCATGATGCTCGAAGACCTCAGTCGAGTTTTCCAACGGGCCTTAAAATGAACATGGACAAAACGAAGGTCATGTCGAACGCCCGTGTTGTGCCCACCCCAATAACATTGGGGAACTCGACTCTCGAAGTTGTAGACGAATACGTCTACTTAGGACAAACAGTCCAACTAGGCCGGTCCTACTTCGTGAAAGAGGTCAATCGTCGAATCCAACTCGGCTGGGCAGCATTCGGGAAACTTACAAAGGTCTTTTCGTCTAATATACCTCAATCGCTCAAGACAAAATTATACAACCAGTGTGTGTTACCAGTGATGACTTATGGCACTGAAACGTGGTCTCTCACTATGGGCCTCATAAGAAGGCTCAAGGTCACGCAACGAGCTATGCTCGGAATTTCTCTACGAGATCTAATCAGAAATGATGAGATCCGTAGACAAACGAAAGTCGTCGACATAGCCCAGCGGATTAGTAAGTTGAAGTGGCAGTGGGCGGGGCACATAGCACGCATAACTGATGGCCGATGGGGCCGAAAAGTTCTCGAATGGAGACCACATATCGGCAAGCGCAGCGTAGGACGACCAGCCACAAGATGGACAGATGACCTCATCCAAGTGGCAGGAAGGCGCTGGATGCAGGCTGCTTCCAACCGGTCTTTTTGGAAATCCATTGAGGAGGCCTATGTCCAGCAGTGGACTTCTTGTGGCTGAATGATGATGATGAATACTATCAGGTTGAGTTTAGTTTTCTCTCGGACATATTGTATTTGGTCAAGAAAATTTTGCTTACTTTATATTTCATTGAGTTAATTTGACAACTTGAACTAATGATGTGGGGAACGCTCAGTGGGACAAAACGTATAGGCCACGTAAATCAACTGTTTTACAATCATCTATGTTATTTTAAAAAAAAAATCATCAATACCGAAAAAATACCGAAATACCGGAATACCGGTATTTCAAATGTTGATATCGAAAAAATACCGGTTTTAGAAAAAGGGTCCGGTATCCATGCTCTAATCTTTTGGCGTTAGCGTGAACATAGTCACAGATCGTTTGCACATCGCTTACTATCTTTCCAGTGTATGTGTGAATAATTGACGTAGTGTGATGCGTAGTAAATTACTATTAGTCCATTACTAAAGTAGTCAATTACTCACATATATACTGTAAAGACAGTAAGCGATGTGCAAACGATCTGTGACTATGTTCACGTTGCCGCGAAAAAGATTTGTGCGGACTATAACAAGAACATGTTTCTCGAAAACAAATCAATCGCCAAACTGCGTGGCAGTTTGTTGGCGAATTATAGTAAATGTATGCTTAGCATGGTTGGTATCACGAATAAAAACACTTTAACGCTTTCTAGGATCGTCGCTTATTTCAATGTTGGCAACAAAATGATGACACATACCATTTGTAATGTCAGGAGATTTTAAATTATTTTATCAATGGGGGTGGCAACTGTCAAAAAATTCAAAATAGAGGATGTCCCGTTTTCTTGACTATTTGTATTGGAAAAGCACAATATTTTTAATAATATAAACCCCAGAGTGTAGTGTATTTTTTCAAAAAAAACAGTGCCTACGCATTTCCTGCTCAGTTTGCAATAGAAAAACTGTGGCTCCTTAACCGTTTGGAGGAAGTAAATCGATTATCAAGAAGTTTGTAGGTTATTATTCTAGTAAACAAATACCACAAAAATATTTCTATGCAGGTAAATACAAATAATACTATTCAGAATCATATTTAAAAGTTATGTTTTATCATTCTTGTTTGTTTTCAGGTCCGCATCTTTCACGCTCGTTGAAAATGGAGACGTTGTTTAGTTACTGTTAAACCTGCAACTTACTAAAAACGAGAAATACAAGCCTTCATATCAATGATTTAACCCATTTAGCAAATGTAAGGCCAGCTATTATTGCTGCAATTGTAAGTGAAGTAAAACAATGTCCCTGGGTATTTGTAAACCTCGGTTATATTATAAACTCATCGTCATACATTGTAACACGCATTTCTTTGGGCCTAAGCCCGCATTTTAAAATAGGTAAGCAGCAGCACTTAATTACCCAGAGCCAGCCCATAGCATAGAACTAGGCAGATCTGAATAGATACCTATCAATACTTCTGATAGGACAATTAAGTAGTTGGTGATAGGAACCTTCAAGTAGTAAGTACTCCCGCCCGCAGCATTATTTTACGCTCATTAAGCTGCTTCGTCTCCAAACTGGAATAAAATTAAGAGAGTTCATGTAGAAATAGTATGATTTTATGAGTAAGTTTACATATAGTGTAGATAATTTTGCAACGATTTTCGATATTTCTGAGTAACTTTCTTAACTAAATTCAACATTTTACACGTTATATTCAATAAATCAGCCAGTAAGGAGGTATATAATTAAAGGTATGCAATTATTTCTGCAAGAAATATTTAGTAAATATTTTTGAGGTTACCTTTGTATTACAGTCTGTATTGCTTTCGCGGTATAGAACACTTTGCTTTTTCAGTTTTGGTATAAACTATAGCTTTCCTTTTTTTTATTGAAAACCATTTCATGACGTTTTTATGTTGAATTTCTATAAAAGAATGCGAAAATAAGCAACATTATAAAACAAAACAAACATTATCGGGGCAAATCTCAGTGGCGACTGGCGCCGTCTGTAATTAGTTTCGTGTTGCCATCCCCATTGAGGCAATCGCATTACTGAGAACTTGGATAATGTACTATACAGTACCTACTATGTTTAAGACAATAAACTTACGTTTTTGCAGACTATACACAACACGCTAGAATTAAAATGGTTAATCTGAAGTTTTTGTATTTATCTAATTTGGGACTGCTAAAACCGCTTACTTAAATACACACGTGCAGAATACTCAGAAGTGATTGAATACGATCTGTATAATAAAATTAAAAGAATTGAGTTGTGAGTCACCGTTTAGAACTCAATATATTCATATTTTCCAAGATATTGTATCATCAAAACTGGTCACAATCGCAAACTAACTACGTAACTTCTTTATTGAAACCACGGAAGATTTTTTTTCATAAATGGAACGTGCAATGTCGAGACTGGGACCCTGACCGGACGGATGGCAAGCCGGTAGAACGTTGACCTGGCGATTACGGCAAGTAGATTGGTGGATTACAACCGGGAAAGCGTGCTTTGATTTTAGAATTTCACAATACGAAACTCGTAGGTATTTTTTTTACTTCTTCGGGTTGCGCTTTCCCGCCTATTTTTTTTCTGTGGCCGGTCAGCTATTAAGCCATTATTTTTCATTTTCATCATTGAAAAAATGGTAAATATTTTGGCCAAATCTATGTTATTTTTAAAGAAGTATAATAATCAAGTAAATTAAAAAATATTTTCTTTAATTAATACTTTTATGTTATTTCAATTTTACATCGCGCTGTAGTCGAGTTATCGGGTTTTTGAGTGGCTGTAAATAAATTTGGAACATGGTTCAAGAGATAAAATATGTGAAAATAGAACTAGTTTTTTTTTAAATAATTTGACGGCTGTCAGTTGAAAACGATTCTCCCTAGGGCTGAAAACTTTCAACCCGCTCTTCGGGCAACATCAGACCTACTTTCCGAGTATGAGTAATGAAATAGTACATTGTTCACCGAGAGGAGAAAGTGACCGATTACCGTCGAAGGAATCGCAGTTTCTCTCGAGTGATACATAGTGCTTTATACTACACCTTCTTGGAAAGTACCTTGATACTTTATCAAATTTACGGTAGAAAGTACGTCATTGCATATCGAACAAATATGCGGGGAGAAAACGCATCTGAGCGGGAGAGAAAAGTGTATGAAAATCCATTTCTTGTGGTTTTGCAATGACGTACTTTCTACCGTAAATTTGATAAAGTATCAAGGTACTTTCCAAGCAGGTGTAGTATAAAAGTAGTTTTCTTTTTCGTTTGGCACGTCTCCCATATCCATGGATGAAGGAACTTTTAGTGGATTCTTCCGGTTTAAAATGAGGCAAGTACCATGCTTAAAAGTTTTTACTGTACACATAAGAATGTAGTGCTTTAAAATTATCTCGGGAAGCGGCCAAACAAATGAAATGGCAATCGAGTGATCGGGTTTTCCCTTCCTCCACCTATAAGCGAAACAGACTTATCAATAAACCACAGTAGCCTTATGGGTAGGGCTGCCACCTATAAAAAAGTCAGAGTCCGTATTTTCCGGAAAAGTCGTTTTTATATAAAAATAAATAGAGCCCATATCCCACATTCCTCCTATTTTTACAGATTTATTGTTTAACGCTTTTTATTGAACACTTTTTCATTTAATTAAATAGAAAAAAAACAAATACCATGCAAGAAAAATAATAAAACACATGTCAGCTTAAATATGCATTTAACATTTTTAATGTATGTATTTTTTATCTACCCACCATAATTAAATGAATAAAAATATTTTCTGGACCCGCACATTCAAACCCGTAGACTCCGGGTCAAACCCGGAGAGATGGCAGCCCTACTTATTAGATTAGAACTCTTTATTGTACACACCAGAAAACAAAATACATTAAATTTCTTGCATATTATCTAAGTTTTGTCGTATACAATTGGCGGTCTTATCGCGATCTCTTTCAGACAACCTTAGGATGGATGAGTTATGAGGCAATCAAAGATTTGTATCTGTGGCATAATCTCATAATACATCAATTACGTAGGCACATAAGTACTATATTACACAGTAATTCCCTGTTATTGTTTCGTGAATAGTTTGTGACTTCCGTTTTACATACAGAAGTCGTTGGAATAAGAATGCCGATTCTTGTGAACTTTAATCGCTGATCGGCACTAGAGCTCGCTGTCATACAATACGCTTTATTAGTAAAAAGTTGATACTTTTTGGCATGGTTATGTTGTCAAGAATAGAATTGAATGAATTGTAAGTACAACATCAATCTTGCTTGGTAGGTAAAGAAGAGTGACATGTTAAGGGGCTCCACGGACTAACCGCCACCGAAGAAAAAAACATACCTAGGTATATTTTTTACGAATTTGCAAAAAGTGTCTGTACAATCTCTTAATCATGTTAACAGTGATTTTTAGGATCGACGGCAAAGTACCTAGAATCACGAACCTGGGACTAGATAGCATTTATGCAAAAACGGCCGTTTTTGGCGTTAATGCTATCTAGTTCTAGGTTTTTTGCAATCATGGAAATACATCCAGTCCGAGGCCATTTTGTACAAATGCACGACCTCCGGCAAGGTAATCAGACGTGATACCGCTACACCAACGAGGCAGTTATGTGTATATGTATGAATTCAATAGTTATCGAATAATTCAAAAACCATGTTTACGTTTATCACGTATAGTCAAAGAATTTAGATTAAATTTTACACATAAGATAGACCATGGTGGATTAAGACGTACAGAATATTTCGTATCCGAATTAAAAACGAAGTTGCGGGGTTACTTTGAGCTGAAATGTTTTCCACAAGTCCGTCCATCTATTCTTGGCTGCCGATCTATTTCTGAAAGTGAGATCATACAAAGTTGACTAATTTCCTAGTAAACACTTAACACATATGACTTAACTAAATCAATGACGTTTACACTTAGCTCTATAAAAACACGAAATGTTACATCACGATCGGAACCTGTCAACCTTCGTCCAGTAATACTGAATTACGCATTGATTAATATTCAAACCGATTCCATTTACAAGATAATAAAGTCGTGATTGCAACAGCTTATTGTGTTATACTGTCTTTGAAACAGCACTAAAAGAGTCAGAAGATGCGTATTCAAGACTGAAATAGATGGGTAAACACACATAAGGTAATATTTTTTTATCTTCCCACTCCAAATCCAGAAATCCGTCTCTCAGAGAAAGCGTATGAGAACATAGTAAGATTAGAGATGTGAAAAGACCGTGGACTGGTCATCTCTCAAGGTTTTTAATTGATTCACATAGGTCGAAGAACCGATATGAACTCTATGAAGTAAAACGTTCTCGAATGTGACACCACAAATCGGTTACAGGAACCGACACCCGATGAGGTCTCAAATGTGAGACCACGAATCTGTTATAAGAACCGATTTTGAGGTAACAAGATTCTCCAATGGATGCCATGAATCTACAGAAGCAGCGTGGAACGCCCGTTAGCTCGCTGAACTGAAGATCTAAAGCAGGTGGTTGGCGGCGGCGTACTCGTAGAGAATCAGATCTAACTTCAGAGCTCTATAACCCCGGATTAACATTAAATAGATCGAGCAAAAATTGACTGTAGGTACCTAGTTCCGTTGCGTTTTAATTTTGCCTGCCGCATGGGGGAAGGGCCATTGAGCTCCAGTTTCGCTTCAACACTCGTGACATCATCCAGGGCGTGTTCGGTTCATAGTAAGAATAGTTAGCGGCAGCGGAAGTGCACATTGTTCGGATCTCGCTTTTATTTTGCATGCTATAAGGGGTTTCCTGGCTCTGTCAAGTCTTGTTGAGAGTCCAGCCTTGCCTGGTGGTATGTTTGGCGTACACCTGTCATATTTATCGTGTACAGGTGCTAGGTGGGCTGGTGTTACACAATTTAACTGCTTGCTTTGCCTTCACGGTTGGGTGACTATACAGTTGATAAGGAAGTAAATCGGTGCACATTTTACTTGATGTTGTTATTTCGCGCTTTCGTAAGTTATCGCAAGTAGCATTGGTACTGTCGATAGCACATCTCTTAACATGTAAGTATAAAAAAATCGCAATCATGATATTAATAACGTTTTTTGGGAACTGACGAAAAAATTAGGACTAGGCAGCATTTGTAACAAAATTGAAAGCCTTTTTTGCACCAGAACCGCATGCTCCAGTGATGTTTTTTATACATAGGTATGTATAAAAAAGGACCTTCACCGTGAGGAAACCTGAGTGTCTGAGGTACATTGCTCAGCGCTTGAAATTGCCAATCCGTGGTGGGCACGTGTGGTAATTAAGCCCATACTCTCCTTTTGAGAGAACGCCTGTGCCCTGCAGTGGGAAGTACATATAGGTATGGGCCCCCGTCTACTACCGCAGATGTGTATGCATGAGTGGATCCTAATATGAAATCAGGGCCAGTTTGTGTTCTGTGGATGTAATGGTGTAGGGGTGACTTAGTGAGAGTTTATATATAGTAGTTCGGTGCACAAATAAAATATCAGAAGGTTGTTTTAAGGGCGAAAAGTCTGTATTCTAGATAACGAACCCAATATTCATCTGCAGTAGTAGACGGGGGTCTACAACCGCAGATGTATATTGAGTTCGTTTCCAGCCCGCTTCAGGATTTTTTTGTCTTTGCCTGGTACAATGCATAAGTGAATCCTAATATGCAATCAGAGCCAGTTTTTGTTCTGTAGATATGATGGTGTAGAGGGGGGACTTAGTGAGAGTTTATATAGTAGTTCGGTGCTTAAATAAAATATCAGAAGGTTGTTTTGAGGGTGAAAAGTCCGTATTCGAGATATTACACGGAAAATTGGTTTACACAGGAGGTTACACACAGATAGACTTTAGGATTAGAACAACTATACTCTGAGAGGTTCGGGGCACGGTGGGTGTTTGTGGATGACTGTACTTTTAGTGTATGAGATGATACATTTTACATAAGTGATGTATTTTTTAAGATTACGATAATGAGTGGACTAACAATAAAAAAAGTTGATATTTTGCGAAAAAAGTTGATATTTGTGCGACTAAACGCGGAACGTTTAAAGTTTTATATGATTTGCTACAAAATGTGATGATGATGATGATGATTGTTCCGACCGGTTTCGGCCATGGCGACCACTTTGACCCCTAATCAGTGATGAGGCGCTGGTGCGCTCGAAGATGGCTTATGTAGCCTATCTTCACGGCGAAACTCCGTGCACACTGAGGGCACGTGAGAATGCCGTTCTCGTAATTATATATTATGGCAGCAGGTGGGCGAGCCTTTAACTGGTCGCGTTTGGTATCCAGGTCAGCTTTACGCTGAACCTCGAACTCGCGTACTTGACTGTTCACCAACCTGCGCCATTCTGGCCGCTGTGCTGCCAACCGTTCCCAGCGGGAGGGCTCTATTTTGCATCTCTTCATGTGTCGCTTTTGGACATCCTTGTACCGGAGGAGGGGACCGCCATGATTTCGCTTGCCCTCCTCTAGTTCAGAATAAAAGATGCGCTTCGCCACTCTTTCCTCCGCCATACGAGAAACGTGACCGCACCACCGAAGCTGTCGACGCATTAAATAGGCCTCAATGCCACCAACATTGGCTCGTCGCAGAACTTCTGTATTTCGCACTCTATCAGACCATCTGATCTTCATGATGGTACAGAGGTATTTAAGGTGGAAGCGATCCAGAGTGCGAATGTGGCGGCGGTATACACACCACGTCTCAGAGGAGTATAAGAGGTTTGGCAGCACGATTGCCATATATGTTGATATCTTAGTGGCCAACTTAAGGTCATGAGAGCAGAAGACCTTGGAACATAGCTTGCCGAATGCTGCAGCTGCGGCACCGACCCTGCTATTGATCTCAGCATCAAGGTCACACTTGGATGTTACAGTGTTCCCCAGATAGCGAAATTTATCCACCTGCTTCAGCACATCCTCACCAAGTTTTATGGCCAGTGTCTCGTGACCGTGTATATCCAGGGACATCACCTCCGTCTTATTGACATTGATCTTCAGGCCGAACTTACTGCAGGCTTGGTGGAATGCGGACATTAGCTGTTGCAAGCCGTCTGGGGATTCTGCTACGAAGCACAGGTCGTCAGCATACATGATCTCGGTGATCAGTACGTGTGAGACTTTAGTGCGAGCCTTAAGTCTAGCCAAGTTGAAAAGGCTGCCGTCTGTGCGGAAGCGGATGCGAACTCCTTGAGAAACAGTTTGTAAGACTTCTCTAACTATCACCGCAAAGTATAAGGCGAACAGAGTAGGTGCTAAAACGCAACCTTGCTTCACCCCACAGGTAACGGGGAAGAAGTCTGTCTGATCACCGTCTACGGCAACGCAGCATTGCATGTCGTCATGCAGGAGTCTAAGCAGTCTCACAAACTTTCCCGTGCACCCAAGCTTACCTAGCACCAACCATAGAGCTTCCCGAGGCACGCTGTCGAAAGCCTTCTCTAGATCAACAAAGCAAAGGTACAGCTGACGACCCTGTTCTCTGCTCTTTTCTTGCAGTTGACGCACAGAGAATATAGCTTCGCATGTGCCTCGATCCGGTCGGAAGCCAAACTGGGTTTCTGGCAGAATCTTTTCGGACAAGTTCTTTAGGCGGTTTAAGAGAACTCTAGCAAAGACCTTTCCGGGGGCTGAAAGAAGCGAAATACCGCGATAAGCGTTGCAGTCAGATCGGTCACCTTTGTTCTTGTAGAGAGCACTTATGCGCGATACTTTAAAGGTATCCGGAACGCGCTCCTGCTCCCACATGCGAACAAATAGTTCCCAGACCAGCGTATGCAACTCCTCTCCGCCGTATTTTATCAGCTCTCCCGGTATGAGGTCAATACGAAATGTTACTACAGTGTAAGTTTTGCGAAAGTTTAAAAAATGCTATTAATTCGTCGTTGCGCTATGTTACTTTGTTGCTAAAACATTGACTCAGCGTTCTGAGTTCCTACAGTGGTATTTATCTTCATTTGATTTTTTTTAAATTACCCGAAACCGGCGTGTATGCATGCAGCGACTACTGAATGTGGATGAAACGAAAGAGGTTTATCAGGATTGTGGCGAGTGGTAAACTGTGGTCTTCGAATTCCCCTCCGAGATAGAGGCATCATCATCATCAGCCATTTGACGCCCACTGCAGGACATAGGCCTCCCTCATGGTTTTCATAACCATGAGGGGTTTTGCCATAATCGCCACGCTTGGCAGGCGGGTTTGCGATCGCAGTATGTGGTTGGAATCTCAGGAAGACGCTGCTGCCCATCTCCTGGTAATTTATTTCCTTAGTCGCCTTCTATGACATCCACGAGAGGAAATGGGTTTATGTATTTTCCTTTGCCTACTTAGCTGGGCATGTTTCATAGAACTTTAATTTATGGTTTACTGTGACAATTCGATGTACTTACACTGGAAAATCGATTATCCCACAGATTAACAAGTAGACTTTGCTACGTAATGTACATCGAATGGTCATAAAAGTACTATAAAGAATATTCTATCTATCTATCTACCTACTGATTAGTAAGTCGAAGTGGCAGTGGACGGGGCACTTAGCACGCAGAACTGATGGCCGATGGGGCCGAAAAGTTCTCGAATGGAAACCACATATCGGCAAGCGCAGCGTAGGACGACCAGCCACAAGATGGACAGAAGACCTCATCCAAGTAGCAGGAAGACGCTGGATGCAAGCCACTTCCAACCGGTCTTTTTGGAAATCCATGGAGGAGGCCTATGTCCAGCAGTGGACTTTTTGTGGATGAATGATGATGATCTACCTACTCTGTAGAAATAAGGTGGTATGAAATTGAAATGAAACAGTGGGAAATTGAAATGCTGCTGCTGGCTGTCGAAAACGAAATGAATCTCGCAGATGTTTTTACATTGAACCGTGACTTCGCTACTTTATTAATGTTTTTCAATTCAGCTGGCATGTCGCAAGGCACCTGCATGTTTTTACATACGGAGTACTTACCTACCTAACCAATACCTACAGACCACAAAACTGTAAATTCGACTCTATGCTTATGTAATAAGAACGTTTTGTAATTGCACACGTGAAACTATGTCCGTCTCCATTAAGGCGAAAAAAGGTTCCTTCTTAAATTCGATGTTTGATAATGTTGAGTAAAATTTTGAATGTGGCTTAGTACGTTGTGTGTAGAAATCAGAAATCAAAAATTAGTTTCACTGTAAAGAATTGTCTGCTTGTTAAATGTCAATGTACAATGTTATCCGCTATCTTCGGGTCGAGATGCGGTGGAGAAAAGACAGAAGAATGGAAAACAATATATCTTACACATGTTTGCTTCCTTCACTGTTAGCGAGTGGTATTGCTAACTTCACAAATGAACATTACTTAGAAAACAAAGTCATAGGTACATGCCTGCACAGGGAATCGAACCTGGGTCTCTCGCTTCCGAGTCCAATGTTCTACCCACTAGGCTACCACCGCTTTACCACCGTAGGTACCTATGACTTTGTTTTCTAAGTCATGTACATTTGTGAAGTTATAGTAGCAATACCACACGCTACCGGTGAAGGAAAACATCGTGAGGTAACCTGAGTGTCTTAGCTATTCATATACCTCAGCGCTCGAAATCGCCAATCCGCAGTGGGCACGCGTGGTGATTAAGCCCATACTCTCTCCCTGAGAGAAGTCCTGTGCCCTACAGTGCGACATATATAGGCTGCTTATGTATGTATGTTTTGCTTAGTAAATATAAAAACGTTTATTATCTTATATATTTTTCTCCCTTAGGTTCATATAGGTACTATGTATATGCAACCAGGGTTCATTTATCTGCTGCCGAGTACCAGCTGATATCAGTTAAGGACGATCCACATTGCATGCGGGCGCTAGGGTAGAAACTAAAATCAATCTTAAACACTTTTAATGTTACGAATATAATACTAGCGCGGAACAAGCCCGGCCGACGAGCACGTCGCGTCAACGGGCTCTTTTTTTTTAATTGTAAGTACCTAGGTATCTAATTTCTTAAGTATTAAGGATTATTTTAGATTAAAATCATGCCTCCCGTATGTCGCCAGGCCGTTGTTACGCGGACAGACCTCTGTGAAACCTGGGTGGTTAAGATCAGCGTCCTGCCTTTTAATTTACTGCCAACTTTAACTGGCCTGCGACCAGTATATCATCATCGAGGGTCCAATTAAAAGCATGGCATCGCTCGTAACTCACAGTGGATGTACAATCGACAGCAGAAACACCTTTACAACTCGATTACGTTACGGGCGGCTTTCCAGCAAAAATGTAAAAGTAGATCTGCTCGGGGTAGTGCAGCGGTAGAACGCCGTCGTCACATTCGGAAAGTCGTTGGTTGAATCCGGTTCGCAAAAGTTTTAGTTGCAATGCCTCTCGTTAGCCGTGAAGGAGGAAAACATCGTGAGAAAACCTGAGTGTCTCAGGTGCTGAGGGCACTTCGAAATTGCCAATCCGCGGTGGGCAAGTGTGGTAATTAACCTCGTACTCACTTTCTCGGAGAGAAGGTCTGTGCCCGAAATCGAAATCCCTCGAAACGGCTTAACCGATTTTTATGACATTTTTTGTGTATATTTCGTAGGTCTGACAATAGGTCGTAGGCTAATCAGTATGGCAAAACAACGCTTGCCCGGTCAGCTGGTACTTTATATAAAAGTCCTGCTTTCGACAGTTTCGATTCAGCTTCAGACAGACAATTGAACAAATTACTTTGACTTCGCATGGAGGTACCTACATATTTAATAAAAAATGCTCTTACTTGTCCATCGCAAAACCACTCCGACCTGCGCGGATGTTTGTTCAAGTTATCTGTCGTGCATTATACCTAGGTTGTCGGGATTAATTGCAGGGCAGGATAAGTTTTACGGGCGGTAGCAACGGTATGTGCAGCTGCTACTTCCATGGTACATACATTGCTACCGTAAATCTGTCATTGTACAGTCGACAGCACGTCAACCTTTACACATGTGCACTCTAATCATTTAAGTTAAAGACGACTCAAAACTAGGCACTAGCCGCGTTGCCTTTAAATCATGGTGAGAATAACAACTCGATGTCGCCCTGTATATAGGTGATGTGACCACTCAATCGCTGAAGCGCCCTGGACATGATCGATTTACAGAATACCTACCACATTACTGAGCTGCATTCATGATAGACCATCTCCATACAAAGGCGAACTTAACCAGTTAACCTGACAACACCCAACATGCAGCTCTTGACCTGAAACTGTCGAAGCATGACCCAAGACGAACCTGCTCCATATAAGTACAATCGGAACACCTTAAAATAGCCGTTACAGCCCGCAGCTTAAGTGCCATTATCGAAAAGCGGGTGAATAAAGCGTAATTTGATAGAGAAATGTCCGTTGACAATGTACATTGCTTTCACCCGATCACCTGACTGTATCAATTACTATTGGGTTCTCCCTTTGGGGTTAGTTTATCGCGAAAAATACTGCGAGAAAACTTGCTTGCTTCGGAGTTGTTTTAAGCTCTAAACGGACAGTCTGCATTTCAACTGCTTTCCGACTGCAAAGTTCAGATGCCAACCCACCGAGCAGACTGATTGCGGTCGGTGTGCAGTTGGCATGCATTCCCAACAAATTAGGTCGTGCGTGGCAACTGCATTCAAACTGCAACTCAACTGCAACCTTGCAGGCGGAAAGCAGTTGAAATGCAGCCCGTCTGCTTAGAGCTTTACATTGTTTGTTTGTTTGTTTGTTACACTTTCTTGCACAAAATACATGGGTGAGACTGCAACTCTTCTTTACGCGCTTTTTGCTTTTGTTGACCAAATGCATACTTTTAAATGAGACCATTGTCAAAACACTCTTCGAGAGGTTTTATTACTACAACATGTTATTGAAATAACATACTGGCAGCGGCTGGATGAGGATGGCCGAGGACAGAAGGAAGTGGCGTGTCTCGGGGAGGTCTACGTCCAGCACAGGTCTACGAACCTGAAAAACGTTTCTTCATAGTCGGTAATCAAAGTACCTACTTCCGAAATAAAAAGCAAAATATTAAAATTCTCCATTTTTGAAGTTCCGGACCATCCATCGCTGCGTCCGTCCGTCCGTCCGTCCGTCCATCCGTCCGTCGGTCCGTCCGTCCGTCGTCTATTCCACCAAGTTTAATGGCCCAGAATGTTTCGTCTTTAGCGTGCATTAATTAACTCCTGAACTGCCCTCGCGGAACGCAACGTATAGGTGGCCCATACCCATATAAGTTGGACACAGATCTGTGTCGCGGCAGACGAGTGGTTAAACTATAACTGCCTTCTCTTTCCTTCTAGGACGTTCATTATAGGTTAAGTCCTACTAAGTTCAATGGCCCAGAATCTTTCGTCTTCTACTTACAATACTTCTACTTTAAACTATGCCTGCCCAGTATTTTTATTTAGAAGAGCCAACAATACAGTCAGCGCAATGGGCTCCTGTCGTGTCATTCGATAATAAAGTCATCAGTATTCTATTTCCAAGCCACGTTTTATAGCATAACGAGTCACGATAAGACACTTCCCCCTAAAACTTCGAATCCAGCCTTTGTTATAAACAGTCCAGAGCGTGACTTACAATGTATATTCTATGCAAAACAATGAAAATCTTTAAACCGAACCGAAAATAGGTTTTAAGATGATAAGGGGCAGATGTAACACGGCTTTTAGTGTATGTTTTTCTTGAACTTCTGACTAGTGACTAATTATGTTGATGAAGCGAAAGTCGTTTGACAGGATCGTGGCAAGTGGCGAATCCTGGTCTCTGTCTACTCGTTCGGGATATTGGCATAAGATTATCGTATCACACTTTATTAAGAAAACTTTGGCTTATAGTCGGACGTTCTCGAGCGTGATAAAAAATCGTGGAATATCCTGAACTGTCTCTGACCGCAACTATCCAAGAGGTTTTTCCCGGGAACACAAGCAAACTCAACAAAAACGTCGCTTTATATTCTCGTCATATGTCCCCAACAGTACAGTAGTAACGGGGCGACATAGGCCGGTTTCACATCGAACGGTACCGCGATTGACACCATCGAACAAGGGTTCATAATGACAATTGGATGTATATTGCGTAGCCAAGGCTAATCGCTTTGAACACTTCGCAATGTACATGGGATAGTCATAGAAAACCATGAATTGTCTGAAATACGGCCCTAGTATAAATCACCGAAAGAATGCCGATGAACCTACGAAGAACGTACCTTTTTAAAATGTTCGATCTTTTTAATTATTGTCTGTGTGTTGGCAGTGTAAACAATAATAATAATAAATCATTTTTATTCCAGCCAAAGCCATATTCAATAACATAAGTCTAGAACTTTATTTAAAGTTTCTGGAGGCCCTTCCACATCGCATGTATCGGAGTCGCTGGCCAGTCGTATACCGCGCGCGCGCATCAGTGTTTGACGAGAGGCGCAGGCGTTCGGCGGCGGCGGCAAATAAACTTTTATCTATCTATGTATCTACCTTAAAACCTGAACCATGAAAATGTCGTGTATCCGTTTTACATTATATATTGTGATACAATTTGTCGTTGAATAATAAAATATGACGCATAACTTTTTTTATTTATTTATTTAATACTAGCTGTTGCCCGCGACTTCGTTCGCGTGGTAATTTTGATGTGTATTTTTCCGGGATAAAAAATAGTCTATGTGGTAATGCAGAAATCTATCTCTGTGAAAAATTTCATCCGGGTCCGTTCAGCCGTTTTTGCGCGAAAGAGTAATAAACATCCATCCATACATACAAACTTTCGCATTCATAATATTAGTAAGGATTAGGAAGAATAACAGCACGTCATCATCATCAACCCATTATGTCCCCACCGAGGGGCACGGGTCTCTTCCCTGAGGAAGGTATAGGCCATACTCCACCACGGGGGCCAAGTCCGGATTGGTGGAGGCTTGTAGACTGCACGTAACAATGAATAACAAAAACTTTACAAATACAGAAGGCCAATAAAATTATAAGTCTCCACTTATAGAAACATTTTATGACTTCATTTAGCTCTTTGAGCAAAAACACAACCAACAGCTTAAAAACTACCTTAATAATATAACTTATTCTAACCATTAGCCTCAAGCTTTGGACTGATAAATTAAACATATCAAGATCGCCTATCTTCGCCAGTTTATTAAATTTGTTACAAACCCTCCACAGATAAGAGTTTCCTGTACCTTGATGACACTTTTTCCAGATGAAATACTGGATTTACTCGCCTTTTAATTTATCTTTTCCACTACGCCAAAATGTTCAAAATTTACTTTGTTAAATGGACTTTTCATTTAAAAAAGTAGTGATTTTGATTTCAGAGCTGATCCGTACGATACACTTGACGCGCGATTTATCTTTTTCTTGTCGAACTTAAAAGATAGCACAAAGAAAAGCACAAATGCTTAAAAAAAAACTACAAATATTGAATACTTAAAAGATTCGTTTCGCACGACGCACCACGCTTCACATCCATTGACCACACCCCATCACTAGTACAAACGACAAATTAACCGTCATTAGCAAATTCAAATTGTTTCATATATTTGGGTACTCCGCTGTGCTATATCGAAGACTTTCGTCCGTCTACGAATATCATCATTTCTGATTCGATCTCGTAGAGAAATTCCGAGCATAGCCCTTTCCATAGCTCGTTGCGTGACCTTGAGCTTTCTTATGAGGCCCATAGTAAGAGACCACGTTTCAGTGCCATAAGTCATCACTGGTAACACACACTGGTTGTATAATTTTGTCTTGAGCGATTGAGGATATAAGACGAAAAGACTTTTCTGAGTTTACCGAATGTTGCCCAGCCGACTTGGATTCGACTATTCACTTCTTTCATGAAGTTGGACCGGCGGCCTAGTGGGACTGTTTGTCCCACAGTTTGTCCTAAGTAGACGGATTAGTAAGTTGAAGTGGCAGTGGGCGGGGCACATAGCACGCAGAACTGATGGCCGATGGGGCCGAAAAGTTCTTGAATGGAGACCAACGTCCAACGATATCGTTCAGTTACAATTGTCGTCCAATGTAAAACAGACCATGGCCGGGGTACGTGTATTGCATTCCTTGCGACCGCTTTACGGTTTCTTGAAGTTTACGGCCTTTATTTACTCAAGTGTGTTCTTGTTTCAGGTAAAAATAATATTCGCTGGCTGGCGCATGATCGGTGTCAGTCTCGTCTGATATGGTGAAAAAAGAAACTTTAAAGTCTAAAACTCGAAAACGTAAGTTTTGTATTGTTTAAAAATCACCACGCGAGCCCACCGTGGATTGGCTATTTAAGCGCTGAGGCATGTGAACACCTACGACACTCTGGTTTTAGCGGGTGGCAGAATTTCAATATAAAATAATCCTTAATTACTTAACAAGTTAAAGACTCCAACACCAGTGGTTGGTTCAGTGGCGTAGCATGGGGGGGGCGGAGGGTGCGGTCCGCACCGGGCGGCACTTTGGCGGGGGCGGCGCTGCGGAGGTGGCAGTTAGAAAAAAAAAAATTAAAAAAAAAAATCTTTCAGTGTTTTTTTCGTCTTTTTTTATGTTACCAAATACCCAGGTACCTATGCAGGTTCTATGCATGGGTGATGCAAGCGCAAGGTTTCTCAATAACTATTTTTTAGGAAACTTATTTCGTTTCAATGTTATTTTAAATAAATATGTCTCCTTACGCATTCTTTCTCATACTTCACCGTAATACGGTAATGACAGACCGTCGTTTCACAAGGCATTGATGAATTTGAGTAAAAAGCAAGATATAAAAACAAACTTGCGGATTGTTGCCCCAATTTGTCGATTTCGCGGCTTCTCGTATGAAACTACGTACATATTGATATTCTGCGTATCTAGTTTGCAGTATAAATCCTTTGATGAATACTTAGGCAGTATATATTAATAATAATATAATAGTTGGTAAATGGCCTTTTGAGCTAAAAGCTACTGGTAAAAAAACAGCGAAGATACGATTTCTCCATTATTCTATTACGTTTTCTCTGTAATTTTTCTGTGATATTCTACCTATGTCAAAAAATATTAATTTCACTTTTCAATTCAATAAATCATTCAATAAAACTAATAAAAGTACTCTTTTTACCATGCCCAATTTTTTTATAATGGATTACAAAAATAAGAGGGCAGCAAATTTGGAATCCGCACCGGGTACTAGTGACCTATGCTACGCCACTGGGTTGGTTGGAAGAAATTGCTATTAGCAATAAGGTCGCCAATTGTATATTTTCTGTTGTAACTGCGGTTTCTGTAATTATTTTTCCGGTATACAATAAAGAATATTCTTGAGAGAGAGAGAGGTCTTACACGTGCAAAAAAGCTCGTCCCCGTTAAGTGCCCGTCGGTTACACGGGTTCGGGCTTTTTTGCGCTAGTATTTAGTCTCTAAGCCTACAAATATTTAAGGTTTATTTTAGTTTGTATCTTTGCACCCACACTTCGGTCCATTGCAAAGTGGACAGTCGCTTGAAGTTTTGTAACATTGTCTTCACCAATATGTAACTTTCGTTATCTTCCTATTACTTCACACCGAAGGTTAATGCCACCAATGTCACTGTAACAATGAACTCGAGTGCATAAATTAGGGACGATAAATCCGTACACGAAAAAACACATAGGCGCGCCCACGTCTGATTTTTACCGTAGTCGAGTCACTGACCTATCTCAATTCGATCAGTTTACGTTACAGAACGGTCACCATTGTTGTCTCTGGCAAACCGTTAACTTAGGAAAAAAACTATTGAAAAGTAAACTAGGTAAGAGAAGAGATTTTTTATATATGGTTAGTTATTCACAGCTGTTTACTCGCCGGAGGTAAGTAATCATCTCCTATGATGTAAATATGTATTCCATTTGTATTTAATTTCATTCAGCTTTGGTGCACATGTAAACAAACCGTTGATAGAAATCGTTACAATACGGGAACCAATAATGTCTATTGATTTATATGCTTGTCTTATGTCGTTTTTTTATCTCATTAGGTAATACAAAAAATATCAACCTCTATTATCATTTTCTCTTAACGACCTATCAGCGTAATACCATCAATTTCTTTCAGCTGTTGCTTATATTATTTGACTTGTCTGTTTATTTGTAGTCTGTTTCTGTGATTGGTCTTAGGTAGTAGTTTTAGTAGTCTGATTTTGAAAGATATAATTGGTATCGATAGTTAGCCTTAATAAAGTTATATTTATCAGTTAACAGTCCCGTCAGGATGAAATCACTGTATTCACAGTGATGCACAAATAAGATCATCGATCAAATTATCACAATAACCGTCACATCAAGACTTCATGATTCGCTTACGAACTTAATCTTTGACCAACACACTTTTAGTTAAGTATCTCAATCGGTCGCGACTCGTGATTGATCGGCCGCTTTAATTATATGCAAATGTCAGTTTGTATTACATTATTTATGATTTGTTTCGTTAACCTAGAGAGTTCTCGGTCTATTGAGATTTATTCAATGTTTATGTGACATTATTAGAGAGGTGACGTCTGTTAGATATTATCTATTTTGTTGGTATATTCATGATGACATCTTACTACTAATATAAAAGCGAAAGTTTGCATGCATGGATGGATGTTTGTTACTCAGTCACGTCAGAGCGGCTAGACGAATCTGAGATGTTTGGCACAGAGATAGGTTATAGTCTCGAATAGTACATAGATTTTGTGCCACTTCTGGGCAAAGGCCTCCCCTCCTGCTTTCCATCTAGCCCTGTCCCCAGCCACCTCGCAACATCGCCGCAATAATGCATTAAGGTAGTCCAGCCATCTTCGCCTTAGTCTGCCGCGACGACCGGTGTCCATTTTGCGGAACCCACACGGAAAAAAATAAGCTTTAGCAAAGTACCAATTTGCCTCGGTTAAAAATAACTCGACTACATACAACCAAGACATATTTAAAACGTACAATAAACGTTTGTTAATTTTAAACAAGCAAGTATTGCTAAATGTTTTTGGTTGTTATTTAGAAAGGTACTTGTTTATTTCCAAACAAGTGTCTCGATAAAATATAGTCTTTACCGAATTTGGTTAGAAATATACAAGCTTAGTTAGATGCTAACAAGTACTTATGGTATTTAATTTTAGACAAATAAATACTAGGCTAAATTAAAATAAGTCGCTTTGATGCAAATAACTGTATGACTTAATTAAAAACAAACAAGTTCTTTGTCTATCTGTAAATATAATCTCGGTTTAAAAAGATCGAGTGAGCCGTTACTATTTATAAAGCGTGCGGACGTGTGCAGTTTTTTTAAAAAGGCATCTACGAGTCGTTTTCACATTAAATAAGTGAAATAAGTATAAGTGAAGTGTAAAAGGTGGCAACAGTAAAATCTTTTTGATCCCATGTTTATGTTTATGTGTAGAAATGAGTTGCAGGCAATAGCTTTTGACGAACGTTACTTTGCATATCATGTTAAGTCTTCCAATGAATATTGTACTGTATCTTTTTTCGTTACTGTCACCAATTGAAAATATTTGTGCGTGTTATAAATTCAATGGCGAACAATATGTAGTTTTTCTATTAAGAATGTGTAAAACAAAGAATGTGAAACAATAACATATTTTGCTATATTAGTTTAACTTGGGTACTTGGCAGGTGGTACCTTGGTAGGTAGTCTTTGAGTGTATACCAAACACGTGTATTTAGAAACAAAGATACCTATTTTTTAAGATTTTAGGAGAATTTTGACTGTTAACAACTAATAAAAATATTTTTTTTCTATGTTCATAAACTTTCTTTTCATGTCTTTCAAATTTGGTACGTCGGAAAATGTATCATAAGGTCGTTCGGTCCGTATATTTTCACTAATCAAATAACTGTTCGCTTGCATATGAACGTCTTTTTTTCAATTCCCGACATGCCAATTTTTACCCCAAAGGGTAACCACAGCCATGTTAACACAACATTATTAAGCTTCAAATTTTCAGCGTGAGTTGACCTCGCTCTGTTTTGTATCTTCAGCCTATTCAAATCGGTATACTTTGCCGTGTGTTACTTGGGTAACCACTGCTAAAATACACTTCTTTGCAAGTATCTATTCCGGACGACACCTTCGTGCCATTTTCGGCATATAAGATGACTTGCAACGAAGTGTATTTTAGTTGTGGTTTCACAAGTAACATACTGCTAAGTATACCGATTTGAATAGGCTGTAGCTACCCAGTTAACACGATTAACAGTACCAAGTAACTGGGCAACGTATACCAACTTTAATTGACTAAAAGTAACAAAGTGGATCGGTTGCAGCTACCCAAATACTACCAAGTAGTTGGCTAGGTGTGCGAAGCAACTTATTTGTGCTAACCGAGTTATTTGCTAAACACAACAAAGCACATTGGTTGTGATTACAGTCGTGTTTATTTCATAGTAACCAAGACAGTTCGTTATAGTTACCGATTAAAATGATTGATAATAAAAATAAGCTTAGTTAAACTTTACCAACTTACTCTATTCAAAATCACATTTAGGTTTACCTAGGAAACTTATTTTTTTACTAATTTACTTGGATAATGTTACCAACATACTTTAACAAGACTAACTTGTTTAATTTTAGCAACGAAGTTTGCAGGCTCCCTCAGAACCAAGTCACTCGGTTGTAAATAGAAACTACTTATTTATTACCAGCCTTTTATTTTTTTCCGTGCAGTTGGCCAGCGAAGTCCCACCCCAATGGCGGTCGCAAGTCGCAACCCCACTGTCTGCAACTTTATTATTTGAGTGATCTGTCAGGATCGTTGCAAGTGGCAGTCCCGGGTCTCTGCCTACCCCTCTGGGATACAGGCGTGAGTTCATGTGTTGTATGTGTTGTTTTTGAGCGCAGCGTCGCGTTTGGTCTACATATTCTTTTCACACTTAAAATACTGCGCTCCATTGCCCGCTGGTAACCTTGGATCTGGACTTCCGATGGTTACTTTTTGTCCCGAAAAAGTACACTACGAAATTTCCATGCGAGCGGAGTCGCGGGGAAGAGCTAGTATATCTATATTGATGATTTCATGGCTCGGTACCCAATTAACCTACAACGTTACTTGAAGAGCTTGCAGTACACAGTAGAATACAAGGTGAATTTTATAGAAAATCGCACGACTACGAGTAGGCCACGGAACCGAAGGGTTCCGAAAATGCTATTACAAAACAAACTAATTTAAACTTTGCAGTAGAAATAAGAATGTTATTCCATATAACTTAACTGCAATAGTAGATTTTACAAGAAGTGCACAAAACGAACCATTTTTATCCGAGATTTTTAGCATAGTAATGACGAGGATAAAATGGTTTTGTGGACGAGTTATAAACTCTGCTTTTCACTTCGATTGCGAGGAAATAACAGTAGTATAATTTAGCAAATTGAAGAAATTTATAAACGCACGAAAAAACGCCGCTTTATTTTTTTTAAATCTTACGATATTGATATTAGGCTTGGGCTACAGACCTATACAGCCTACCGTACTTGAATTTAAATTTTAATATCTTTTATGTCTTAAAAAACACATAAGGCAAATAAATTAAAGTAAATATTATAAAATAACAAATTCTATCTATGAACTTCTTATTGTGTTTGGCTCATTTTCTTTGTCTTAATACAGATACATTTTTGAGTAGATACGTTAATGCACTTGTGCACAAAATTCGCTTTTGTGCAGCCTATATCCTGCACAAATAAGCACTGTCAGAGCATGAGAAGAGAAAAAGTAGTTTAGTAGCAAGAAAACTCTCCAAATATCTCCCGTGTCTGATCAAAACCTTTAAACCGACTTAGGTGTCTCTCTTATAAAAAATATAATTGTATTCCTTATAACGATCTCGCAGATATGTGATATTCATATGATGCCCTTGACAAATATTTATTTTATTTGCCCGTACATATTTAGATTAGATAGCGTTTCGTGCCAAATACGGCCATATTTAGCGGAAATGCTATCCTTGGTTTTTGGCCTCAGATTCTAGGTCATGGCTCCTAAGACCCACAATGAAAAATGAGAGGTTCAAAAGCCACTTTATGCCAAAATACTAACACAAAACCGAAACCACTAAAATCCAAACAAACACCAACAAACGAAGCTTTTGCTTGTTTTTAACGTATATGTTATATTTGAGAAGTTATACCTGTCGCGGCCGCGTTTCAGGGTTGATAAAAATGATGATTTTTTTTATTTATATCGGAATTATTTTTTTTATGGGATCCCCACTTAAATATTTATTTTATTCTGTTTTTATAGCGGCAACAGAAATACATCATATGTGAAAATTTCAACAGACGGACGGACAGTAGAGTTTTAGTAATAGGGACCCTTACCCTTTGGGTACGGAACCCTAAAAAGCCCGTAGCAGCAGTATCGTGCTCGTCGGCCGCACGTGGCCGGGCTTTTATTGCGCCCGTATTGTAGTCTGTAACCTAAAAATTGTTAAGGTTTAATTTAGTTTGTAACGTTGCGCCCGCACTTCGCCGGCCCAGGCCTAGTGTCTAATAAATAAATAGCTGTTCATTAAATTATATTAGCACGGCAACTGCTGTTATTTAGCTCCATTTCGCAGTCTATTAAGCAATAGCAGTAAGATGGCATTCTAATTGTAAGAAATAGTACTCGCGCAAATTAAATAGGCATCTCTCGCGAAGAAGATAGAAACGCGCTAGACGCCGATTCAAGTTGCACGGGTATAATATACTATTGGAATGCGTTTGGTTGGTAACCTACCTAAGAATAGCGTCACTCCATTTAATTCCTTGGATGTCGTAGAAGGCGACTAAGGAAATAAATTACCAGGAGAGGGGCAGCAACGTCTCCCCGAGATTCCAACCGCAAACTGCGATTGCCAACCCGCCTGCCAAGCGTGGCGATTATATCAAAACCTTTCATGGTTAGGGAAAACCATGAGAGAGGCCTATATCCTGCTGTGGGCGTAAAATGGCTGGTGATGATGGTAAAGTGGGCGTAAAATGGCTGATGATGATGGTAAAGTGTGCGTAAAATGGCTGATGATGATGGTAAAGTGAGCGTAAAATGGCTGATGATGATGGTAAAGTGAGCGTAAAATGGCTGATGATGATGGTAAAGTGGGCGTAAAATGGCTGATGATGATGGTAAAGTGAGCGTAAAATGGCTGATGATGATGGTAAAATGGCTGATGATGATGGTAAAGTGAGCGTAAAACGGCTGATGATGATGGTAAAGTGGGCGTAAAATGGCTGATGATGATGGTAAAGTGAGCGTAAAATGGCTGATGATGATGGTAAAGTGAGCGTAAAATGGCTGATGATGATGGTAAAGTGGGCGTAAAATGGCTGATGATGATGGTAAAGTGAGCGTAAAATGGCTGATGATTATGGTAAAGTGAGCGTAAAATGGCTGATGATGATGGTAAAGTGGGCGTAAAATGGCTGACGATGATGGTAACCTACCAATAGTGTCAGTGAAACAGCCATTGCCGTACTAAAATCACTGTTAAACAACTGTGCATTTAAGAGAGTCGCCTCCCCGTTATAGATAGAGAACACTTTATTGTACATAAAAAAGGAAATTATGATGTAGATAACACCTAACCCTAAGACTTTGGGAAGACACTGGTCGTTCCATACTAATCATTTGCTACTATATTGTTGAAAAAACAATCACTGGAGCCACCGAGCCGTGACGGAGCACTTTCGCGGAGAAAACCGAGATCACTCATACGAAACGTCAGACGTCCAACCGGCGATATGCAAGTGTTTTATTAGCATTGTTTATCTTATTTAATTAGTCTGTTTATAACACCGGTAAGCATTGGACTTCGAATATTCGCCCGTTTGCGTAATAAATTTGCGTTCTTGAACATTTTTTTACGTAACCGCCAGCGGCATGGACAAAATTAAAGAGTGCTGCCGACAAACTTCATCATCATCATCATCAGCCCCTTGACGTCCACTGCAGGACACAGGCCTCCGTCATGGTTTTCATAACCATGAGGGGTTTTGCCATAATCGCCACGCTTGGCAGGCGGGTTCCGACAAACTTGTCAATTACTTATTTTCTGACCCCTTTTGAATTGAATTGAATATTGCACTAAAAATACAATTTTGTACAAAATTCAATACTAGGTAGTATTTTCTTCTAGCTAACCTACGTTTATGTGGAGGTCGATGGTGTAGTGCCTGAGAAAATTTTGGGAGTAATCGTACCTGACTTAATTATAAATGTGAAAGTTTGTGAAGATGTTTGGATGTTTATTACTCAATCACGCAATAACGGATAAACGGATTTACATGAAACTTGGCGTAAAGATAGACATGGACCTGAATTGAGACATAGCATAATTGATGTCCCTTTTATACTTCTACAATACCTACATGCATACGTACTTCTAATTGAAAGGTATTCTTTTAAATTATTTCTAACTTTTTAGTGCTGTAGTGTTTTGAAGTCGGTTTTTATTTTTTATGATTTTTTTTTTCTATTTGCTGTACAATTTGGTTTGTTGTATTTGTTATGTTTTTTTAATAATGTTAACAGTGTCTGTACAGGCTACGAATCGCTCGTAGCCCCGGCTGCCTGAGTGATCTTAAACGATCACGAAGGTTAAGCAACACAGGGCGCGTTCAGTGCATGGATGGGTCGCCGTCTATGCCTAACGCTAGTGGCATTTTTCCGAGCGGTTCCGTGCTTCGCAAGGCACGTTAAGCTGTTGGTGCCGGCTGCCGTCGATAGATGGCAGTCGTTAAGCCAAGTCAGAGGCCTTAGGGCGGCTTGACAACTTCTGACAGTAGACGAGCCACTAGTCTACAAGCCTCCACCAATCCGGACTTGGCCCCCGTGGTGGAGTATGGCCTATACCTTCCTCAGGGAAAAGACCCGTGCCCCTCGGTGGGGACATAATGGGTTGATGATGATGATGATGAACAGTGTGTGTAAGTGCGCGCGCGTGCGCAAATTAATGTTTTATCTATCTAGTAGACATAAACGACCCGCGATGCTCATTCGTAATTATACATTAATCGCGATTGCGGGTCCAATCCAATAGGTACCTGGGATGTCATAAGGATTTTAACAACACTAACGCCGACCTGCGCCACTTTCTTAAACAGCATTTATCTAAAATTCTTCATACAAAAGTAGATTTAAATGGCGACTTAAATGACATTTAAGAAGTCGTGCAAGTAGGCTGTCTTGCACCAACGCTAACTGACAGCACCCAGGTTACCCTTGGTTACCCAGGGGTAAGCTAATCCAGCGGATAACTCCGTTCATTAGAAAGGTTGATTTCAGTTGACGGCAGACGAGAAAAGAAAACGTAAAGCTCAATGCTCGGTAGACCACATAACAGTCGACTTCTTGCTTCAATGCATTTCCATGAAGATACGTATTCTGACAAGTTGGATTATCTCATATTGGACTAAATCATATTTATTGATCAAAATAATGTCGCATTTTACAACTGGGCCTTGACTGATTTTAGATTATTTACCAGTGAGAGATTTGCGTTTTGCTCGTATGCATAATTAATTATTTGAATTTTTGACAAAATCTTTTTGGCTGTGATATTTGACAACTGGATTAGTTGTTTTGGTCCCAAACTCATTTGTGACGTTCTCGCTCTGCCCGATCATAAGGAACGTTGCCACCGTTCCCCATATTCCCGAGAAAGGCTGTACACCTTCGATTGTGTTCATGATTGTATGTTAAGGGACTGCATACACACTAGAGCCATTAATCGAAAAAAACATGTCTGTTTTTTTACATGCACATTATTTTTTTTTAAAGTGTCAGTACAATCTCTCAATCACGTCAATAGTGTTTTTTGTTCCCCGACCAAGAACCTAGGAACCAAGGACCTGGGACTACATAGCAATAATGCCAAAAACGGCGTTAATGCTATCTAGTGCTAGGATTTTTGCCTTAATGGGTTCTAATAATCACATGATTTCGAGATTGTACAGACACTTTTTACATATTCGATCTGTAAAAAAAAGGAATATTCATATTCATTTATTCAGTTTAGGTAACAACATCGTCAAAAAAGTAATACAAGATCTAAGCAGATGCTTATTAATAAAATTAGTCTCATAACAAATAAATTTAAATAAATCAATCAATCAAATAAATCAAAAGAGCCACGAAGATTAGTGGCATAGTCTCAGTGGCGCCCTCTATATTTTTTTCAATATCGTGGAGCACGATGAAACCTAGCTAGATCGATAGAGGACAAAAAAGTAAACAAGAAATTAATAAAATCACCATGTCCTAAAGTGGCACGTTTAGGAGTTATTGAGCTTTGAAGTTTGTATGGAATTTCCACTAACTGAGTTTCATCACTGAATTTGTCACTTGATGTGAGTTTTCTCGGGGATTCAAACCTACTTTGATGTTTTTAAAGTCTGGGTAGCTATGTCTAGTAGGTACCTACCTACTTATATACATATATACATGAAATTATAGTATTATTCATGCAGCCAATTCGTTCAATTCGATTAAAATTCAAAACATGTCAATATAAAACCTACAGTTTAATTAATATAGATAGGTTTAGGTGGTGAATTTTCCTTTAAATACACTATTTTATTTATTTACCTGATAGGATTGATGAAAAGCAGATTTATAACTCTGGTAAAAGCTCCCGTAATACCCTCGCATTGTAAGCATCCTCGCTACGCTCGGGTGCCTTAATATACGGTATCTATAATAAACTGGGTGTTTTTTCTACGACTTATTTAGCAATTTAGTCAAGAATCGGCAACGAGTCACAGATGCCAAGCATATAGTCCAGTATTTAGTGAAAAATGATTCAAAAGTTAAGTTTTATAAAAATCTCATACAAACTTCAAAGCTCAATAACTCCTAAACGTGCCACTTTAAGACATGGTGACCTTAATAATTTCTTGTTTACTTTTTTGTCCTCTACCGATCTAGCTAGGTTTCATCGTGCTCCACGATATTGAAAAAAATATAGAGGGCGCCACTATGAACTATGCCAGGCCCCATACAAAAATCTTCGTAGCTCTTAAAATATTAATAATCATAGACAATAAATAAATGTCAATTCGGTTGTTCGTCCAGATATTCCTCAACAGAATAGTAAGCCTTTACACATAGATATTTTTTTAGTTTATTTAAAAATATGTGATTGCTCGGCGAATCCCTTATGTCCACGGGAATTTTGTTAAAATACGCGGACCCATGGCCTCATTATACGCGTCGAGTTGAGAACCTCCTCCTTTTTGAAGTCGGTTTAAAATGATATGTTTTTTTCTCGGCGCTAGTGGCGATATTGAGGCGAGATTGTACTGACGCTTTTTAAAAAACAGTATGTCAAAAAAGATATGATTTTTTCTCCATTGGTGCCGCTAGTGTTACTGCGTGGAGCCCCATAAGGTGGGTACTGACCAACGTTACGAGGTGTAATGTAACATTCGCATCGAGCGTGTTACGCATCGAGCATGTTACGCTGTGTTCTAAAATCGGCGTAACATGCTCGTCAAAACTCTGTGCTCCGCTTTCGCCGCCAGTTCACTCAAGATGGCCGACTGCGATGACGCGTTGGTATCTTTGATTCTACTTAATTATTGTTTCATCCAAATCAAGAAGAAGAAAAAACGTTACTGGACATCAAACTTGTTTTTTTTAGTTACTCCGTGTTTTAAAAAATAAATACGAGAGGAACGACGTGTGATCACTCGCGACGCGCGTGCGCTCGTGACGACTTGCAAGAGCGTACTGACTGAACCGCGTAACAGTCAAAGGATTCGCCAAAAAACCGACAGCCAGGTGGAGCACCCAAAGCGAGCAACGAGCGGCTCGTTGGTTTCCCCGTAACACGACGTACTGACTGCACGAATGCTCGCTGTGTAACATGTTACATTACACCTCGTAACGTTGGTCAGTACCCACCTTTAGCAGAATAAGGCTCCTGGACGACTGCATAGCTGTTTTTGTCAGGCGCCACGTCTGGTATCGTGATGGAAATTAATTTGCTTCTCGTAAGTAATTATTGACGGGAGCTTCTTTCGATCAAACTTGTTTGCTTATCTCTCGATCAGAAGGGCATGTGCTGGGGAGTGCTACTTAGGGGCGGCTACACGTTTTTTAATATTTATTAGAGGACAAGGCTTTGTTTTATCTGAGGAATTAGTTAGAGTAGGTTTAATAACTAATTCCGGAATCACTTATTTGCTTTTTTTATCGGAAGAGTCCGACCGGTTTTGCTCTGATTCGCAAAGTTTAATCGTGGTGAGTTGAAACTGTGTTGAAACGTTCCGTATGGCGCCGAATTAAGAATAGCGTCACTCCATTTCCTTCCATGGATGTCGTAGAAGGCGACTAAGGAAATAAATTACCAGGAGACGGGCAGCAGCGTCTTCCTGAGATTCCAACCGCGTACTGCGATCGCCAACCCGCCTGCCAAGCGTGGCGGTTATGGCAAAACCCCTCATGGTTATAAAAACCACGAAGGAGGCCTATGTCCTGCAGTGGGCTTCAAATGGCTGATGATGATGATGATGATAATGATAGCTAGAGTAGGTTTATTAACTAATTCCGGAATGACTTATTTGCTTTTTTCTATCGGAAGAGTCCGACTGATTTTGCTCTGATTCGCAGAGTTTGAGACTGATCTCGCGTCGTCGGTTGCTCGTCTCTGACTCCACTCATCATTATTAAGCTCCGCGAATCAGAGCGAAATCCGGTCGGACTCTTCCGTCAAAAATTCAAGTAAGTGATTCCGGAATTAAGTTAATAATGTGTAGTGCTTACAAAAGTTTTAGTTCAAAAAATAGATTAAGGCCGACTTCTTAAATTTTTAATGCTGTTTAAGCCACAAAGTGGTGCAAGTCGGCCTAAGATTGTTTTATTGATTTTAGTTTGTTTATTGATATTAGACACACCAATAGAACACAAATAGAAGAAAGAAATTAATTATCTCATCAAATAATTTTAGGCCTGATCTGTCCAATACCAACAGAAGCCTAAAGTTCATAGTTTATTATGACAATTCCATGTACATAGCGTAGCCGAGTCTTCCCACTTGTTAATCTGTGGGTTAATCGACTGCATCAAATTGTCACAGTAAACCATGAATTGTAGCTCTATGAAACAGGCCCCTGGTGTGCATTCGCAAAATCGCGAGTAGATGCTTACATACTACAGGGTGACTTTGAATTCGTTCACCGTATTTTGGAGGAATGTTCTTTTCGTTATGAAAAACAGTATTATTAATTATTTATTAGTAATGGTACAATTATATTTTTGTAAACATTTCATGTTTGTGTTTTTCCTGGTACAATAAAGAATATTCTTATCTTATCTTATATTTATAAATATTAGTGATTTCCGACCTTTGTCTCCAAACTGTGAATGCAAATTCAAACTGGTGGGAAGTACCGTAATGTTGAAAAATGTTTTCTAATATGTCAAATGCAGGAGAGTCTGACGTCCGATATACGTGAACAATTAAAAAAAATAATTGAGATGGCCGGCGCCGACCGCAAGACGCGCAAAACATAGTTTTTTGGATTTTTATTGCTTTTCGTCCTGATTTTGTTTGTTTATGCTTAAGTAAAGTAATTTTGGGTAACAAAAAAAAATATTTGCCGCGTAATTTTTTTTTTAAACCAGCACCATATGTGTCTAAATCGTGGTTAAAAAACTGTGAACGAATTCAAAGTCATCCTGTAGTTTACATTAGGGATTAGTATCCTAGATCCAGTAGGACCACTGGGATCAGGACAGATCAGATCAGTGATTGGGTTCTGATATTTATTTGTCACACATACATTTTACAGCTAAGTAGGTAGGTTAAACTAAATAGTAAACTAAACTAATCAAAATACCGCCCCGGGACATGCCCGACCCAAAAGTTCCCATGACGCTAGCAGCGTTCCTCCGCTGCACCGCCAGGGAAATCCTCTGCATCAGGTATGCCCCGGATTAGTGTGTTTTCAACAAAGATATTTTTCACATTACTCTTAATAAATTGCTATCAGTTGGTGTTTAAACGCCCAATGGGATATCATATTTATTTATATACAGCTTTTTCTTCGTTTGGCGTGGAGGTGCTATTTGAAAACCAGCGCTGTTTCAAATAGAAACAGCAAACGCTGAGTATCGTTGTCACACGCACACTCCTTTATTTTTTAATTATTGTATGTCAGCATGTTTGTTTGTGGCAATAAATCAATCATTCATTCATTTTGATTTTTTTTTTATTGTATAATACAAAGAACTCGTTCTTTACCAAGTTTGGTGATAAGATTGTTATCGAAGGTTCATGTACAATTTCTGTTCACGAACAATTTAACGTGCTAGCCGGTACGCCCGTAGGGGTTTTAGACTGGTAGGTGGTGCCTAATTTTCTAGAGTGATGCTTAATATTTAATTACGCGATTGATTGATATGCCTTTACCACAGAGGGTAACGACACACGCCTATGCCCTTAGGATTTTTGTCATGCGCACCATCAATAACTGCGGTGAGCGTCCGTACTTAATTCAATCTTAAAAGGCTATTTACTATAACATAATTTATACCAGCATAACAGATTCGTCACCTACCTACATTATTAGCTGGCATGTTAAATAAAACCTTGCGCGATAAGATTAAACTGCTTTTAAAGGGCCACGATTAAACAGCTGATGTCATCATAGGGAACGTGTCAACATATTAAGCTACAACACGCGTAGTCCAAAGTAACCTTTGGTAGGTTGTGAAATAGGCTTCGAATAGGGCTGTCACCTATCCGGATTTGACCCGGAGTCGATCGGTTTCAATGGTATAAGGTCCTGGCTCCGGGTTAACATCATAATTCTCCGCGTCCGGAGAATATTTTGTTTACCTACATACCTAGTTACGGTGGGTAAACAGCAGGGTTGTTACGAATATTCGCATTCGCATTCGGTTATGCGAATGATCCGCATCATTTTAAACATTCGGATAGGCATTCGCGTTCGCATAAATCGATGCGAATGTTTTGCGAATGCGAATGTGTACAAGTCCTGTCGCGTCGCGTCTCGCCCGCCGCGATGCGCGTCTCTTGTTGGTCCTTTCGCGCATGGCGTGGTAAAGTATAATAATAGAAATAATATTTCCATTTAAATAGTGTTTCCATTTTGTATCATTATTATTATTATTATTATCCCTGAGTAATAAACGAATAAAAATATGAAATATGTTGACTTAAGTGGTTTTAGCGCTATTTCTCACTCAACATTTGCATTCGCATTCGCACACTCGCATTCCTAACATTCGCATTTGCATTCGCATTCGCGAATGTGAAAAATACGACATTCGTAACATCCCTGGTAAAAAGAATACTAAAATTGATATTTAAAAATGTATAATACAATAATTCATAACTTTATTGCGACCATGTAGTTATTTAGTTGTTACATTAAGGGTGTGTCTCATACATGATACCCACTTAGGGCACAGCAATTTTCAAGCAGCATGCAGTATTAAAATAAAAGAATTTTAACATTCAAATTTGACCCTTTTTTTAGTTGTTTTTAGAAGACTTTTTTATTTTCTTGCAATCTTAGTTTATTTTTTGTAAAAGCACTTTTCCGTAACCTCCGGGTATGACTTTTTTGAAAGGTTGCTCGCAGCCCTAGCCTTGAATGTATGTGTGTTTTTATCACAAGTACCATCTACGTTATGTGACATCATAAATATAAGCCTCATGCCTTTATCCCTGTAGTGGACGCAAGTTGGCTCAAGTTTTTCCGGTACTTATTAGATTCCAAGGCTTGCCCTGCACGTATATGACATCGTCTGAGCTCAATCGTACGCAAGGAATTTTTTCAATGTTTTCATTTTGTAACTTTTTTTTATAGGGTTCTGTACCTAAAAAGGAAAAAACGGAACCCTTATAGGATCACATTGTTGTCCGCCCGTCCGTCCGTCCGTCTGTCTGTCAAGACCTTTTGAATCAAGTGGAAAAACCATATACTAAGGTCTACAGTTCCTTGAAGCTGGGTTTCAAAATGTATAGGGTACTTTCCGTTGAGATAGAACTATGAAATTTGGCAAGTAATATTGCCTTATACTACAAGTACAGATAAAATCTGAAAATGACACATTTGTAATTTAATCATAAAAAAATATTGTTTGAAGTTTGAAGCTTTGAAAAAACTGCGAGACTCGATTCCTGAACTATTTACAATTCGTAAGTACCTAAAAATTTGTACGGAACCCTCGGTGGGCTACTTCGACTCGCACTTGTTTTTTTTTTTTAATTACGACAGGTTAATACTTGACCCCAGTCACGTCTGAATTGAACTAGGTTATCAACTCATGAAAGAAATAAAAGAAAGACATTTATTATACCAACAAGATACATCACAGAAACAAAATAAGAAGATAAGTAACATAATATGGTTATCATGGTTATGTTATTCAAGAAGTAAAAAAAAAACAAACTAAGTCGTGAGGTTCACTAGCGCCAAGACTCCACGTGAGGTTCACTAAAGACGTCAAAAATGGAAAAAAGACATATCATCTTTTACATATACTTTTATATACCTCTATACTACGTTTTTTGCAAAGTGTCTTTCTATTCACTCAATCATAAAACTCCCGCTTTTAGCATTAATGGTATCTAGTTCTAGGTTTTCACCTTAGGTTTCCGGTCTTGGGTCCTGAAGATCACTAGAATGGCTCCGTGGGTCCTAAAAATCATTAAAAAAACGCACTCTAACCTTTTAAAATCCGGAAATACCAACCAAGTATTTAAAAAAACATTTGTTTCAGGGAAAAAGCTAAATAAACTTAAGAAAAATAGAAAGAATAGTATATTGTACACCAAGGGGAGAAAACGATTTATTTCTGTTCGAGAGTAAGTATGGTTAGAGAGTAAAAAAAAAATTTACGAAACAAAATGTAACAAAACAGAACAAATAACCCTTAAGTTTTACCTCAAAGGCATATTGCTGGTAAGGACCTTGATAGGGGGAGGAATGTCATTTCAGCATGCGTTTATAAATGCTTTTTTTTATAAATACCTTATTGCATAAGGTTCTATTTTCTTACAATCACAAGCTGGCCGGTTCAGGAACGTCGATTGCTTATCAAAACACACGGCACTCGTAATTTTACTACGGCAATTTCCTTCCAAAGGGCCAGTGTGGTGAGGTAACCTTTGCCATTGAATTTCGGCCTCTATTCTGAAGGACAGGAGAGCGGAATAAAGATTCTAAGATAGCTTAGGGGATAGAACAGGGCCTGTACACATAAAATACTGTAATTACATTTTCCCATCAGAAAACCCCTCGAATAGGCCCTTGCTTATTTGCCTGCTCTACTAAGTCTCGACTTATGTTATAGAAACGTGAAGTTAATTACTTCGTTAGTTACTAATAATTGGCAAAATTAATGTTTGCAAAAAAGTACTTAGATCGGCCAACAAAGGGGAACTTCCGTCTAACTTAGATTGGAGTGACATTGTTCTTATGCCATAGAAATCATTTAAAAACCTAAGGAAAATTTAAAAATAAAACAAAAAAAATATTTTACGCAGTTTTCGGGTCACAAAATATGCGAAAACTTATTAGATTTCGTTTTGTCATTGAATTTTGGTTTGAAATTGCCAAACCGCGGTGCGCACGCATGTTGATTAAGCCCACACTCTCTCCCTGAAAGAAGGCCTGTGCCCTACAGTGGGACGTATAGAGGCTGCATTTTTTGAACACAATCACTACCACTTGTGGCTGTCTAGACACTTGCTTTTTTTTAAGCCACTCCTACGGTCCCTAAATACAATCGCGTAAGTGTCAGTTACGCGATTATACGTCTAGGCCATTTTCGGAATCTCCGTACCCGAATGCATCTATAAAAAAAAAATGTTGAAAATGTCTTCATATGACAATTTTAAGTTTTTTTTTTCTTGTCGTAACTACACTTTCGTTCCCAAGCATAGCCAAGCATCTGCCATTTCCGTGCTTATGCGCCGGACGTGGGAAGCGGGGAGCGGGCGGAAGTGATTTTTACTCAGTTATACGCCTCAGTTTTCACCTTAACAATTTAATTTTAACTAAATACACTAAATATAATAAGTCAAAAATACATATTTTATACAGACAAGATGGATATACTCTTACTATGTAGATACGTTTGATATTAATTACTAATTTTCCCCAGTGAAACGTCGTAAATGGCAGTTACCTTTTTTAGATTTCTCTAAATTCCCACATGACCGCCCGTATTTTCGTAATTGAAATAACTAATAAACGAGGCAATATTCACAAAATATGTCTAAAAGAACCCCAATTGTTATAATAATACACAAAAATGTTATACATAAGAATGTGCCTAAAATTGACGGAGTTATGACTATTTTAGTGCGAAAAAAAACTTTAAAGAAGAAGAAGAAAGACATTTATTATACGCCTCTCCTGTAAAATTTGTGTTTTTAAGATACGAGCTTATAATTAGGGACCGTCCTCCTGTCAAATACATACTCTTACTGTGCTCTTAGGAAACGATAACCTAAGATAGTTGTAGCTTACATAATAGAGGCGCTGGTGTGGTACGAATGATAAAAAAATATAAAATCTCAGTGACTTACTGCGAAGCAGCTTAAACCGTCTCCAAGAAACAAGTCGGTTCATTGGTCTGATAATATCTCATAACAAACTGGCCGCAATTAGAGCATAAAAACAATGGCTCGGCGACAGGTTGTGTGACGTCATTAGGTATGTCCACAGCTGCTATACGAGGTGGGAGGTCTTCAGGGAGTGCAATATTGTACTGTTAACAAACCGTTTTATTCACTTAATTATTTTTTATCATTTTAATATAATTCACTTGCTAACAGTTAACATCGCAGGTCTAAACCTCATACGATAGCGAAGTTAAGATTTTTACAATTATGCAACTACTAGTGACTTAATAATGTACTTATCAAAAATCAAAATAAAAAAGATCTATTTTTTTATTCAAAGTAGCACAGAAACTGCGACTTAATGAACGTTACAAGTTAAACTAGGTGTCCATTTCAAAATCTAGATCATTTTGGAAAAAAATGGACAAAAAAACTCCAAACTTAGTCTTTTCAAATCCTTAATTTACAGGACTTATATAAATGTTCTAAAACTCATGCATTGAACTGGCTTTAATTCCAGACGTCATTGTCATCTAAATAATCTTTAATGTTATAGTAGCTTTTTTGGCACAAAGTGCGCTTCACACATTTTTTGAACCGCGTTTCTGGCAAGCTTATTATATCCTCAGGGATCTTATTGTAGAAACGTATACAATGCCCCATAAAGGATGTATTAACCTTTGCTAGCCTAAATTTTGGGAACGAAAGTTTATGTCTATTTCTAGTATTTACATTGTGTTGGCTACCTACAGTTTTAAAGTCACTGATATTTTTCCTAACGTACATAATATTTTCATAGATATACTGACTAGCAACTGTTAGGATGTTAGTTTGTTTAAAGAAATCTCTTAACGAATCTCTATTGCCTAGCTTATATATGAATCTGATCGCTCTCTTCTGCAGGACGAAGATGGTCCCAATGTCTGCTGCCCGACCCCACAGTAGTATACCATAGGACATAATACAATGGAAGTAACTAAAATAAACAAGCCTAGCAGTTGCGAAATCAGTTCGTTCCCGTTCCCAAATATCATAAATAAGTAGTTTTTAGTCCGTCCGAAACCCGCCTGTTTGTTTGTTCCATATTTAAAGGGCTTTCTTTGTGTCTTAAAAATTAATGGCTAGGTTATGGCCAGATTTTCAAACAAATAAAAAAAACCAGCCAAGTGCGAGTCGGACTGGTACACTAGTGTTCCCGAATTTACTAGTAAATATAACTATAATATTTGGATTATTTATTACTTGGTAATATTCGTTGTAGTCACTTATAAGATTCCGACTTATTTACCTACCTTGTTTCACAACTGTTAGTGTTTTTAAGGTTCCGTACCCAAAGGGTAAGGGACCTTATTACTACGACTCCGCTGTCCGTCCGTCCGTCCGTCCGTCTGTCACCAGGCTGTATGTCATGAACCGCGATCGCTAGACAGTTGAAATTTTCACAGATGATGTATTTCTGTTGCCGATATAACAACAAATACTAAAAATAGAATAAAATAAATATTTAAGGGGGGCTCCCATACAACAAACGTGATTTCTTTTGGCGTTTTTTTGCTCGATATTTATAACGGCAACAGGTAGACGCTTGAAATATTCAAATATTGTCTAGATAATGGTACGGAACCCTCCGTGTGCGAGTCCGACTCTCACTTGGCCAGTTTTTAGCGACGGCGACGCTTGAGGAACCCCGGTTTTCTCATCCGCTCCGGGACATTACTAATGCAGAAGAGAGGAGGAGGGACCTTTGGGACGGAGATGTCTCGGTGTGGTCTATAACTGCCATTCTATTTTTAATTAATGACCTAAGTACTTACTACTATTAATATCATTGTTATTATTTATGACGATACTTTTGTGGATGTATTTAGGTTTTTTTCCTGCATGTAGCATTTTTCAATTATTAAATAAAAACTACATGCTATAAATGTATATTTGATCAGCAAGAAGTACTTCGATCAGCCAAAAAATTTTGTCAGCAGCGATACCGTTAGACCAGCGAGGTAGTCAAAATTATACAGGACAGAAGAAACGCCCTGTACAACTCCGATAAACATTATCTTTTGTCAATAATACTATAAAAGCCAGCAAAGTGCGAGTTCTGAAGGAAAGTGGACTCGCGCACGAAGGGTTCCATACTATTAGGTATCTATAGTACATTTGAATATTCTTTATTGCATTCCACAAGTTTTAGGGTTGTTACATTTTAATAACTTAACTAAATATTACACACATAAATTTTGTAACTAAAGAGTAAACTAAAAATTAAATTAAACTAATTAAATATACCGCCCCGGGACACGCCTGATCAGAGATATTAGATGGCAAAATTTTCTTTTTTCGCTCAACAAGAAGGTTTGTGACCAAAGTTTTTATGATTTTCACAAAAAAAAAAAAAAAAAAACTCCTTAACCAATGGTCAGATTTTGACAAATAAGATCTCGATCGGTTCTTCATGTTTGCGCGAGTGTCATAGGCTATGAAAATAGCATAAATAAATAAAAATTTAAAAATCAGTAGATAAATATAAATATAAAACTTTTCTTCATAAAAAATATCCGTCCGTCTTTCGTAGGTATGCCTACCAGTTAATTTCTTGCACCACCTGTGGTCGACTGGTAGAAAATGCTTATAGCATTAAGTCCGCCACATTGCCATTGTATTTTTTACTTATGTGCAATGAACGTATTAATAATTAAAAAGTATTCAACAACCCGACTGCTAAGCGTAAGCTAGCGGGACTCAAACTCAACATTATAACTCCTGCGAGGTATCTACGAGTAGGTTGGTTCCGCCTGCTAAGTAGTTGATGCTTAGCAGTCGGGTTGTTGGTTATTTTTTTATTTAGTTTTTTAGAGACTACGATAACAGCAAAACAACTCCGACTCACATGCTATTTACGAAATATTTTGTATCGGTATCTTGTTTAAAGACGGGCATGGCCTAAAGATGAATGAATGAATGAATTAATTAATATATAATTTTTTTTGGCGTCAATGCTATCTAGTCCTACGTGTTTGCCGTAGGTACACGGCCATTTTCTGTTAAAATAATGCAGCTTATATACGTCCCACTGCGGGGCACAGGCCTTCTCTTGGAGAAAGAGTACGGGCTCAATCACCACGCGCATCAGACACTCAGGTCTCCTCACGATGTTTTCTGTCACCGTTGGCGAGTGGTATTGCTACTATAACTTGACAAATGCACGTAACTTCGAAAGCAAATGCATTGGTACATGCCGGGATTCGAACCCACGACCTCCCGAATGAGAAGCCGGCGTTCCGCGGCTATGCTACCACCGCTCTATTCTATTATAATGCCTACTTGTAAACAGTCTTACATGCACATTACCATGCCATCCACTTTGTCCGTTACTACAATAACCGAGAATGAAGTGGCGCGTTTGTTCCTATTCTGGAGTCCAATAGAGTTTGAACCGCTGCGGGGTGTTGTTATATTGTTAGTAAAAAGCCACTGAAAAACTTCAAATAAAAAAAATAAATTATAAAACAAAAAGCTCGACTGCTAAAGTCTTAAACGAAATAAGTGACTCGCAATCCTCATACGTAGTTAAGTTATACATACATTTAACCGGGATTGCTTATTAAATAAACTAATACATCGCGAATCGCGGTACTATAGTTGACTGCCTCGTTGGTAGAGCGGTATCACGTCTGATTACCATGCCGGAGGTCTTGGGTTCTATTCACCTTGGGGGCCGCCGTACATTTTTACAAATGGCCTCAATCTGGGTGTATTTCCATGTTTGTGATGTCCTTGCCTGGTTACCATAGAACAGGGTATCCCAGTTTGGGACCAGGACAAAAGTGATTGTGTTGTCTGGAAGTTATTATTATTAATATTAATTAAAAATTTTGTGGAACAAACGATGATTCCGCGGAAGGAGGAGAGGGAGGGGATGGGAGGACGAGGGAGAGATAAAATAAAGAAAGAAGGGAGGGGGGAGGGAAGAAAGAACATCACAATAGAAAAATAAAATAGAAGTGGGAATCACTGTCTCGTGCTTTATTCCATTTGTGACT
This sequence comes from Yponomeuta malinellus, assembly GCA_947308005.1. NCBI lineage: Eukaryota > Metazoa > Arthropoda > Insecta > Lepidoptera > Yponomeutidae > Yponomeuta > Yponomeuta malinellus. Next base: position 11,133,067 of record OX371017.1, read on the forward strand.
TGGACTTCTTGTGACTTATATTCTTTTTGTTGCACTAACTCGTGCTGAGGACAATTTTAAAACCTACTTAGAGGCTAAAAAGTCCACCCATGCCAGGGCCTAGATTCTGTTAATGCATTGTAGTAACATGACATGAACATGGCGGTTTTCATTTCATGGCTGCTTTAAGTCTACGCGGGCACACCCATCAAACCTTCTAGGCGTCAATGGTACGAAAAAACACGTCACGTGACCCGACAGTGTACCTGTCATTATACTACAATGCACTAACAGAATCGAGGCCCAGGACTTGAACCCGCGAGATCTGGCCAATCGTGCCAGACTTGTGATTTGCCCCGAGGGAGGCAGAAACAGGCCGTCGGGTTCCCTGTTTAATGAACTTGACATTTAATGCGGCAACACTGAGATACTTCAATAGCTTCCGCTGTTCATCAGCGACCTGATGAAAGAGCGGGCCCCACCAGACACTTGTTTAATACTTACTTGGTGGGTTTCTACACCACATGCTGCAACTTTACTGGACTGAATAAATAATTTTGTATTTTTGTATTGGATGAAAACCACGAAGGAGGCCTATGTCCTGCAGTGGGTGTCAAATGGCCGATGATGATGATTGTATAGAGAGAGGGAGAGGGAGGAGGGAGGGTAGAAAGGTAGCTAGAAAGAAAGAAAGAACATAACAAGAGATAAATAAAAGAGAAATAGGAAACAATATCCCGTCTCGTGCGTTATTATTAAAAAACTATACTATTTTTTAAAAATGTTAAAAGAGTGTGATTAATTCGCCAACGAACTGCCACGCAGTTTGGCGAATAATTTATAAAATTTAAAACTCCGCGATACCAACGTAAGTCAATAAATTAAAGAAAAAAAAATACTCATCTGACTTCGCGTATCGGGGCGCAGAGGGAGGCAGAAATAGGCCGTCCGCTTCGTGGTTTAACGAACTTGACATTTAACGCGGCACCACTGCGTGAGTGAGAGGGAGGAGGGAGGGAGGAAAGGTAGAAAGAAAGAAAAGAAAGAAAGAGCGAGAGAGAAAGAACATTTTTTATGTAAATGCAACGAAAGCATCAAAAAATAAATAAATAAACAGTACAAGAGAAAAATAAAATGGAAATAGGACACGGTGCTCGAGAATAGTTGCCCAGAGGGAGGCAGAAATAGGCCGCCCCGCTTCCCGGTTTAACGAACTTGACATTTAACGCGGTAACACTAGAACTGCGCGATAAATAACTCAGCGCGCCGCTGATGGTCAAAAACAAAGTCGATGAACCGTGAAACTCTTTGAAGAATGGCTATGCGAGAGAGTTAGTACAGCCCTTATATTACGCGCAGCAAATCCTGAACGATTCCAATCGTGTAACTGTCAAATTCCTAACTGCTATCGCAAACGTCAGGATTCCGTCAGGATTTGGTGTGCATAATTAGGTCCCAGATTTGGATGAAGAATTCACGGACTAACATTTTCCATGAGATTGCAAATTCAATTGTTATTGCTGTAAAATTGTTGAACATGTTTTAAGGTACGAAAAATATACATCCAAAGGTTGTCTGGAAGAGATCACTTTTAGTGATAAGGCCGCCGTCTGTACTCTTAGGTTATAAAATATCTGTGTATTACTGCATGGTAATTGGCACTTGATCATAGTCTAAGACATTCATGTTTTTTTAAATGCAAAATTGCAATAAAGTGTAACAAACAAACATGGTACCGGGCTGCCTTCGACTCTATATGCCTCACATGTTCTCTTCACGATTGTTTTGACGTTCGTGTATTTTGTTTGTGTACCTTCGTGATTACTTTGTGTTTCTGTGACAATTGAAATAAATGTCCTCCTTCTTTCTATTTTCATTTTTTATGTAAAATAAAGTGTTCTCTATTTTTATCTATCTATAGCCCAAAAAAAAATAAATTAAGTTACCCAAATTGAGGAAGCAATGTTGCGTTGGTTTTGACCTACGGAGAGGATGAAGGACGCAAAATGACGAAGTAAATTACGGGCGAGTTTGCAATTGAAACATAAAGGTTGATGTGCTGTCGACTACATCATAGTTAGTTGTATAATTCAGGGTTTTTCAAAGTGCGGTCCGTGAACCCCCTAGAGGTTCGCCTTTCGAAGTTAGAGGGTTCGCGACAAGACGAAAATGATGATGTATTTTTATACGCACTTTTCTTAAAAATCTTCTCTGAACTATTATTATTACTTAATATACTTTATTGCTTACACGAAAAAGCAATACAGAAAAGCAGTAGCGTAACTATACCATCTGATTCCCGTGGCAAATTCATTGGATGGGGCCCTCATAGCAAAAATAAGAAATATGTATATAGTCTTTAGTTGTAGTATATATGGGCGAACTTTAATTGATTTGAAGTAATAGTAAAATATGTAATGGTACAAACATAAATTAATAATTATAAGTAAAAAAATAATAATAATACATACATAAATATTGAAGTACTCATACATAAACATTATAATTGTTAGAATTTTTTGTTAAAAATATAAAGTTACTTCTGAATTCACGGCCTCATAGTTCGAGGGCCCCCGGGAGGCCCGTGGCATTTTGCTACTCCTCCCACCCTATAGTTATGCCACTGCCACGCCAACATTCATTAGTCGTTGCATGTACGCACGCCGGCTTCGGGTACTTTTTATCTTGCCCTTTGCTAATTCCCTATTTGGTCGAATTATGTCCGCCTGGGTCGTCCCTCACCGGCCCATTCACCCACATCCGCTCAATATTTGTTTCGTCAATCTTTCTTCCTTCATCCTCTCCACATGTCCAAGCCACCGCAACATTCCTTTCTCAATTCTAGTCACTACATTCTCTTTCAGTCCACAACGTTCTCTAATCAAACTATTCCGTATCCTGTCATGCAAAGTAACACCAGACATACTTCTCGAGGACCTCATTTCTGCTGCATGAGAATACTTATACTATATTCACTATATTTATAGGATAGGTAGATCTACCTACTTTCCCTTACAAGTCTTCCAATTTCTACCAATTTTTACAGTTCATTTAGTACAGTCGACAGCTCATCATGCTAAACATCCATGGACTCTACACAGTTGCGTTACGGGCTACTTTGCAACTAAAATGTAGAGGTTGACGTGCTGTCGACTGTACTATGATGAAACTAGAGTTGGCAACACTGGTTTGCTCAGTGTTTATTTGTTTTATTTTTTGTGACTTGCGCTTGTGGGTGGTAAGGGGTTCGCTGTCATCTAGAAACTAACAGGGTACGTGGAGCCATAAGTTTGAGAAACCCTGGTAAACTTTATTGTAATTCACGTCACGTAATAAATGCGCGTTATTTATCATTTTTATTTTATCGCCGAGTCAAGGACGTCACTTGACGTTTGATTTATTTTTAGCCAATCAGTGGACGCTTATTGATGCAATATCCTACACAGTTCAACCGGAATTTAACTGAGTATGATGTTGTTTTTAGGGTTCCCTAGCTAAAGGGTGCAGATAGGACCATCTTACTATTCCTGCGGCATCTGGGCCCTATTTCATAATAATACAATTCGTGGGTCAGGGCCAGCCGCTCTACTCTTGACGCTATTGTGTTCAAATTGCATCACAATTAAATGCAAAAGTCAGAAATAACTACTAAGTAAACGTGTTAGTTGTAAGAACATAACATAAACATAAACATTTACATACAGGCACATACATTGCTTCTGGCTCCACACTAGGATACCCTGTGTCGTGGGAACCAGAAACAACGACATCACAAACATGTAAACATCCAAGACCTGGGGTTTTTTTTTGTCCCCAGCCGGAATTCGAACCCGGGACCTCTCGCATGTTATGCAGATGCACTACCGCTGCGTTACGAGGTCGTCAAGTAGCATTAATGTTATTGAAACTTCAGAGTGTATCGGAAACTGAATGTATGTTTTGGCTGAATTAATAAATAAATGTCTAAATTACGTCGAGAGTAGAGGGGCCGGTAAGGGACGTCCCAGGCGGACACACTTCGACCAAATAGGGGATGTATTAGCAAAGGGCAAAATAAAACGTACCAGAAACCTGCGTGCGTGCATGCAACGACTAACGAATGTTGATGAAGCGAAAGAGGTCTGTCAGGATCGTGGCAAGTGGCAGACCCTGGTCTCTGCGTACAGGGATACAGGCGTGAGTCTATGTTATGTTCAAAACCTTACATTTGTAAACGGAAGGAGTGAGAGCTGTCCAGAACTCTACAAGAATCTTACCCCGGTAAACCTTAAACTGCTCGATAATTATGAATTTGTGCAACCTGTAAGTACATGTGAAATGAAATCATCTGCCATGATGATGCATCATCTATTCCGGACTACCGATGCTGGCCATCTATCATCCTGCCACCTGCGCTTGTCATCAGAACTAGGGCTGCCACCTCTCCGGGATTGACCCGGAGACTACGGGTTTGATTAATACACGGAAAATTGTTAGGTAGATACTGGTACCAACTAATGTATTACTTATAAGATTATTTGAGAATAGATGGTCGGAGTGGAGTTTTATTCGCTGTTCTTATCTCCACTACAACTCGAACCGAAGTCAGCGGATAAAATTGTACTTTGACATTGAACAAACCTCAGGAACAAACAGAAGGTGAATTCATTTCGTAGATTTTTTATTATTTCTGATTACTTACGTGTCCGCGATCCGGGTTACTATTGTAATTGTCCGGATACTGAGAATATGTTTTTTATCTACATAGTTACGGTGGGTAAATAAACATCATCATCAACCCATTATGTCCCCACCGAGGGGCACGGGTCTCTTCCCTGAGGAAGGTATAGGCCATACTCCACCACGGGGGCCAAGTCCGGATTGGTGGAGGCTTGTAGACTAGTGGCTCGTCTACTGTCAGAAGTTGTCAAGCCGCCTTAAGGCCTCTGACTTGGCTTAACGACTGCCATCTATCGACGGCAGCCGGCACCAACAGCTTAACGTGCCTTGCGAAATAAACATAAACACGGGTATTTAATGTTATTAAATAAAAAAAAATTACATTTAACATTTCTGCCTTAGCGGCATCACGTATGATTACCGTGGCGGAGGTCGTGGGTTCGATTCCCACTGGTGGCCGCCGCCGTGCATTTGTACAAATGGCCTCGGTCTGGGTGTATTTCCATGTTTGTAATGTCCTTGCCTGGTTACCATAGCACAGGGTATCCTAGTTTGGGACCAGGGCAAGTGATTGTGTTGTGTGGAAGTTATTTGTTTTTTTTTAATAAAAGTTACGTGCGGTAAGCGGTTCATATACTAACCTAAATCTTCGGGCCTGACATTTTTTAAAGGTTCCAGCCCTGTGGTCGCGTCCGGATTAATCTGAGTCAATCAATAATGAGTCATCAGATTACTGAGCGTGATTCCTTAATCTGAGTATCGTCGCCATTTCAGATGTGGATAGATTGCTAGAAACTGCATGATGGGAGTCATCCTGTACGACCAGGAGTGCTTTTGGCAATAAAGCCGCCAATTGTACTGTGTATTTTTCAAATTTTTATGTTACGTGCTCTAGAGTACAATAAAGAATAAACGTAAGAATGTACGTAATACAGAGAAGTTTGTAAGGAGTTTCGAAATTTCGCCGATGCCTGCACGTACTCATGGGCTCAGTTGGGAGAGCGCTGGCATGGTTAGCCAGAGGCCGCGGGTTCAAGTCCCGGCATGGGTGGAATTTTTAGGTTTTTAATAAAGAATATTCTTATCTTATCTCATCCTCTGAGCCTCTTTTTAAAAGTCTTGATTATGTCTTGACGTTTACGTCGGTGCTGGAGGGGTTGTGGAGAGGGTTTGATAATATCTGATATTTTTAGCAAATACCAAAAAGTCGGTATTTTTTTAATATTTACATACTTATAAATAAAATGTATTATACGGATACATAAAAAAACTGATATTTTATCCTATGCATAAATCGAACAAAAAAAAAACCCACAATGTTTTCAGTTGTGGCGGCGTGGCGGGCATAGTGTGACGACCGGCTGGTTGCCAGAATGGGATCAGGACTAGGAGAAATGGAAGCCTGGAGAGATCTTACGGTCAATTACATATCCCCGTGATATCCTCGTTAGACTTCAAATCCTCAAATCCCCATGAAATCCCATCAAATCCATGAGCAGTCGGGCGCTTATACTGCTATATAGCATAATCAGCCTATATGCGTCCCACTGTAGGGCACAGGCCTTCTCTCAGGGAGAGAGTATGGGCTTAATCATCACGCGTGCCCACTGCGGATTGGGGATTTCAAGCGCTGTGGTATGTGAATAGCTCAGACACTCAGGTTTCCTCACGATGTTTTCCTTCACAGTTAGCGTGTGGCATTGCTACTATAACTTCACAAATGTACATAACTTAGAAAACCAAGTCTTAGGTACATGCCCGCACTGGGGATCGAACCTGGGTCTCTCGCTTCCGAGTCCGATGTTCTACCCACTAGGCTACCAACGCCAAACATATACTGCTATATGTTTGCCACATTTTTTGGACAGTGCTCTATAGAGCAAGCTACGGCTACTTAATGGACTAACAACTTTTTATACAGCCCATGACTGTAACGCCATTGTCGCACGATGTTGCTAATTTGAAGAAAAAAAGTGTGAAACTCTGTTTCGTTAGCATGTTATCGCCATTATTTACATTGTATTCCCTAGTTACACACGCTTTTGTTGGGAATTGTGGGCTAATGTAGGTATGTAAGTAGCTTTGGAATTTATGAGGAATTCAGCTCGGCTCACTTAGGCTTTTAAGTATTGATTTCACCGACGAAATAAAAATCGTACCTTTTACAGGTAATATTTGCAATAAGCGATGGTAGCCTAGTGGGTAGAACATTGGACTCGGAAGCAGGAGACCCAGGTTCGATTCCCAGTGCGGGCACGTACCTATGACTTTGTTTTCTAAGTTATGTACATTTGTGAAGTTATAGCAGAAATACCACTCGCTAACTGTGAAGGAAAACGTCGTGAGGAAACCTGAGTGTCTGAGCTATTTACATACCTCAGCGCTTGAAATCGCCAATCCGCGGTGGGCACGCGTGGCGATTAAGCCCACACTCTCTCCCTGAGAGAAGGCCTGTGCCCTACAGTGGGACGTATATATGCTGAGGACAATTTTCAAAAACCTATTTAGAGGCTAAAAATTCCACCCATGCCGGGACTTGGACCCGCGACCTCTGGCTAACCGTGCCAGCGCTCTCCCAACTGAGCTAATAGGCAAGTGCAGGCAGCGGCGAAATTTCGAAACTCCTTACAAACTTCTCTGTATTACGTATAATCGTAATTGTATACGGCAAAACTGAAAACTGTTTTCTGGTGTGTACAATAAAGTGTTCTAATCTAATCTAATCTAATCTACAGGCAGCGACATCTGGCCGAAGCAATTTACATCACTTGCAGCCCCGAGTAACAAAAAGGAATAAGTGGAATTTTTTGCCTCTAAATAGGTTTTTAAAAACCTAGGAATAGATAATAGTGTTTGCCGTAAATGCTATGTAGTCCCCGGTCCTTAATCCTAAGTTCTTGGTCTTGGGTCCTAAAAATCACTATTTAAATTATTGAGTTTGTCTTTCAAACTTTTTAACACTATTAAAATTATTAAGTTTGAAAGACACTTTGCGAAAACGATCTGTAAGTAAAAGTTGATAATGATGTCTAACGTTGGCGGTGGCGATAGCTCATGAACGCCCTTACTTGCAGAGTTGATAATTTTTTTGACAATAACCAGTAATCAGAGCATCTCATCTATCGTAATATCTCTCCATTTGATCTTAGACCTCAGTTCGCTTCATAGGGATAAATAGTCACCAAAAAGAGGATTTATTAGCAAAGGGCAACATAAAAAGTACCCGAAACCGGCGTGCTTGCATGCAACGACTAGTGAATGTTGAGGAAGCGAAAGTGGTCTGTCAGGATCGCGGCAAGTGGCAGTCAATGGTCTCTGCCTACCCCTCTGGGATACAGGCGTGAGTTTATGTTTGTGTGTATGTATGACCAGAACATAAATTTACTTTGGTGTGTATCCTTATCTCTCTTCTCCTTATTATTTCACTTCACTTATGTTTACTCATTGAATTTAGTTTATTATGGTCTTTCTCTATATTTCACACATATTAATTTAAAACTAATATATAAGTATTTTATGACATATTTTTTAACTTTATTGTATGTATGATATTGCATTTGATTTAAATCTTCTTAAATGCACCACGGCACGCACTCCGTAGCACAATTATGGGTAACCGTAGGCACTGACTGGAAATCAGCGCTGAGGGATCACTTCCTCAGCACAACGCTGAGTCAGCTGCCTTTTGTGGCAACTTAGATACACTACAGGCTACATCTGTTTGTAGCCATCATCATGGTCCTGTTTTATTTGTTCGTTTTGTCTGTTGTGTTATTAGTTTTCTTTCTGTTGTGCATATTGTGTTGCATAAGTGCTCATTTTGTTTCTGTGATGTATCTTGTTGGTATAATAGCAGTAGCTATTTTTTTTTTAGGTATTCATGTAAGTATATTATTGGTACAATATGTAATTATAAGTACTTATATTCTTGTAATCTCTCGCTGTACATCCATCTACCGACTGTGTTCTTGGTGCATTCCTCTCCATCCAAAGGTTGTCTGGAAGAGATCGCTCTAAGCGATAAGACCGCCAATTGTATACCACTACTTAAATATAAGAAACTATTTGTAATATCTTTCACCTGGTTGTGCAATAAAGTGTTCTCTATCTCTATCTATCTATCTATAATAAATGTCCTTTTTCTTCTTCTTCTTAAACATTTTTGTAAATTAGCTCTTGACAGTGACATAGCTATCAAGGGACTAGGCAGTGCAGTGCCTCGGGGCCTCATACCTCTAGCATATAACTTTGATTATTTAGTTAGAGACTCGAGTGGCAAACCTTGGTCTATTATGCCTATGCCTACACCTCTGGGAATTAGGCGTGCGTGAGTTTGTTTTATTTTTTATTTTATTTTTAAGGTACACAAACTGTATAAAGTACATCACATTCTTAAAGACTTAGTTTTAGTTTTACATTCTGGTACTTATTAAATACTAATAACATGCGTCCACAACGCTCGCCAAATAAGTGCATGTGAAAGTAATGTTATTATTTTTTTTTTGTTTTCTTTTTTGTTACATTTAGTGAAATGTTAATTTACAAACTAATAATGTTTATTATATCTTAATCACGATTTATGTACGTATTATGTATGTTTATGTCTGTCACAGACTTCACTTTGGTGGGTAGCTCCAATGCCTGGCATAACAACCATAAAAGATGAAGGTTGAAGTCCCAACTGTACAAGACAAAATACATTTTGTGGCTTAGATTAGATTAGATTAGAATACTTTATTGTACACACCAGAAAACAAAATATATTAAGGCCGACTTGCACAAGTTTCTTAAATGTGGCTTAAACAGCACTTAACTAAAATTATTCATGCAGAAGTCTATTTAAATGTTGACTTAGGTGACATTTAACAAGTGGTGCAAAGTGGTGCAAGTGGGCCTAAAAGACTTACATGTCTAAGTTTTGCCATATACAATAGCAATACAATAGCTTAGCAATGTCCATCTCTGCCCGTATTCTACATCGTGTAGGTATTCCGGATTCCACAGTTCTTTAATGACACAATGAGGACAATCGATCCTCAACTCCTGCGCAGGCAGCGGTTGCACAATCCGCGGCAATCTAAACGAATTAACACTGATGACAGCTTAATGGCAGTCGTCTTCTAAAGGACTTCACACACGGCAATGTAAAGATGTATGTAATAGCACGATACATCTAATTACATCTTTCCATAGAAATCGTCAGGAGACCACACACGACAGCTGCTATCCTACTAATATTATAAGTTGAATTGGATGTTTTTTACTCAATCACGCAATAACGGCTTAAGGGGGTCCAGGGAGTAACACTAGTCCTACCGAAGAAAACAAAATCATATCTTCTTTTACAGATCAAATTTGCAAAAAGTGTCAGTACAATCTCTCAAACATGTTAACAGTTATTTTGAGGACCCACGACAAAGAACCTAGTATCACGAACCTGGGACTAGATAGCGTATATGCCAAAAACGGCCGTTTCTGGCGTTAATGCTATCTGGTCCTAGGTTTTTTTTTCTTAGGTTCAGGGCCATGGGTCCTAAAAATCACTATTTACATGATTGAGAGATTGTACTGACACTTTTTGCAAATTTGATCTGAAAAAAAGATATGATTTCTTTCCTCGATGGCGCCAGAGTTACCCCATGGACACCCTTAACGGATTCATGATAGGTATGAAACTTAGCGTACAGATAGACAAAGACCTGAATTGAGACATAGCATACTGATATTGAACATTGGACTCGGAGACGAGAGACCCAGGTTCGATTCCCAGTGGGGGCATGTGACTTTGTTTTCTAAGTTATGTACATTTGTGAATTTATAGTAGCAATACCTCAGCGTATGAAATCGCCAGTCCGCGGTGGGCACGCGTGGTGAATAAGCCCATACTAGTTCCCTGAGAGAAGGCCTGTGCCTGAATCACCGAGGATTTAGTGTTCATCGCCGATAAAATAACTCTCCACTTTCAATTGATTTGGCGGCGCGATCGATAATAAAGTCTGTTAAAAATAAACGAATCTTGTTTTACTCCTAGCGCCACCTATTGACGATGACCTGTAACTGCACGTAAAAACTAAGTGACAGTAACAAGCTAAGAGGACAAGCGTGTTGCTTATTGTTGTTCTTATCGGCTACGTCAGATGGCGCTGTAATACAAAATATTGATATGTTTTTTCTTGTCTTCTGCAGGTAAACACCCCGATTTTGTCAGCCAACAGAGGAAACACAGTGATAACTGATAAGGTAAGTTGATACGAGGAACAAGCAATCGGTTATAATTACCTAATATTGTGTCGATGTATGTACATAATTGTACAATTACCTACGCTTTTCATGTAGCCTAAGTATGTAATATAGGTCCCACTGCAGGTCACAGGCCTTCTCTCAGGGAGAGAGGATAGGCTTGATTACCGCGCGTGCCCACCGCGGATTAACAATTTCAAACGCTGCTGTAACACCTCAGACACTCGGGTTTCCTCAAGATGTTTTATTCCTTCACGGTTTGCGTGAGGTATTGCTACTATAACTTGGCAAACGTATGTAGCTTAGTAAACAAAGTCATTGGTACAAGCCGGGATACGAACTCACGACCTCGCGAATGTGAGCCCGGCGTTCTACCGCTTCGCGGGTGGTAACCCCTCTAAATCAAAAATAAATACTTAGCAAAACAAGTTTTATAATAACTTTACTATAAGGAGAGTGTGACCTGAAGTAGCTGTCCGTCCGGTGAAAATACAGTGATAGTACGATCGTATCGTGACATGAATTATACTCCGTTCCACGAGTCCAACTCCTAGGGTACAAAATACTCGCATCTCATTGGTCAATGCGCGCAGCTAGAGATAAGAGAAACAATAAGCGAAGACGGTCCGCTATTGAAGTGGCTATTGAAGGTGACGCGCATTAATCAATGGGCGCACATTGACGATGACAATTTTCTTTTGGAGGTGGTTTAGTGGAATAGAGTTTAGGTAAGATTATCATAGAATTCAATTCAATTCAACTCAGCTTTATGGACTCACTGCACTTTTTCCCAGAAAATAAAATTAAAATTATTTGTAAAAAGATCTCTGGGTTTGATTTGTTTCTTCTTGAAAGCAACGGTGTACACCACAAATTAGTGATTGTTTGTTCCAGACAGATGAGAATCATACTACGATTCGGAACGTACCGAACGGTAGTTTTTAGGGTTCCGTACCCGAAGGGTGCCGAACGGGTCCCTATTACTAAGACTTCACTGTCCGTCCGTCTGTCTGTCCGTCTGTCTGTCACCAGGCTGTATCTCATGAACCGTGATAGCTAGGCAGTTGAAATTATTACAGATGATGTATTTGTTGCCACCAAATACTAAAAACAGAATAAAATTTATATTTAATGGGGGCTCCCATACAAAAAACGTGATTTTTTGCCGTTTTTTCTCGATCTATGTGTCTAATGTTGTATAGATAATGGTACGGAACCCTTCGTGCGCGAGTCTGACTCGCACTTGGCCGGTTTTTTTTTAATGTGATCTACCTAACTCAATCTGACTAGCTATCGACTATTTATTGTTACTTTTACTTTTTTAGTTCCTATTTCGCAAATATTAAAGAAAGGGATATTTTTAATACTTTATTCATTTTGACGCTATGTTTCGTGAACACGAACGTAAACTATGAAAAACTAAGAAGAACTACTTCTATGGAGGAAATTAACTAAATCACACTAACTCTTTACCATGAAGCGTTTGACGCACGTCTATCACTCACTCAGCCTGTAGGTAATAACTTTCCCAGGACTGGGAAACCAAAGTACCGAGTGAAGTGAAATATGGTAAGGATTCCACTTAGCTCTTAATTTAGCCCGGCATCTGTCTCGCCTCGCAGGATCTCAGGGCTAAGGGCTTAAGCATGGCTGTCACTGCGCAGGATTGAATCCTTGCGCAGGGTACAGTGTGAAGAACGCTGATATTTTTAAACAACAAAGAGCTGCCTGTGTATCTATGTATAAAGGATAAATTTTATTTTAAGAAATTACAAAGACACACCTGTATCCCGGAGGGGTAGGTAGAGACCAGGGATTGTCACTTGCCGTAATCCTAGGAAACCTAAAATAAAATAAAAATATAAGATTGTTATTTTTTACACATAACATAACATAACATAACATAAACTCACGCCTGTATCCCAGAGGGGTAGGCAGAGACCAGGGACTGCCACTTGCTACGATCCTGACAGATCACTTTCGCTTCCTCAACACTCATTAGTCGTTGCATGCACGCACGCCGGTTTCGGGTACTTTTTATCTTGCCCTTTGTTAATACATCCTCTATTTGGTCAAAGTATGTCCGTCTGGGTCGTCCCTTACCGGCCCTTCCATCCACATTCGCTCGATATATTTGTTTTGTCAATCTTTCTTCCTTCATCCTCTCCACATGTCCAAACCAACGCAACATTCCTTTCTCAATTCTTGTCACTACATCCTCTTTCAGTCCACAACGTTCTCTAATCACACTATTGCGTATCCTGTCATTCAAAGTAACGCCAGACATACTTCTCAAGGACCTCATTTCTACTGCATTAATCCTACTTTCTTGCTTCTTTTGCCTTTTGCTTTCGCTTTTTATTTTTACATACTTAAATTTTATAAACTCAGACCTGTATTCCGGAGAGGTAGGTAGAGACTAGGGCAAGCCACTTGCCACGATCGTGGCAGACATCTTTCGCTTCATCAACAGTCATTAGCGGTTGCATGCGCGCATGTTTTTGGCGCACGGTTTTGGTTCATTTTTATCTTGCTAGCAAAAGGCAAGATAAAAAAGTGTATCCCATGTTTGGTCGACGTATGTCCGCCTGACACGTCCCTTCCACCCATATTCCCCTAAACCTTACATTCGGTAAAATTAAATTCTCGCAAGTAATAAATTAACCCTGGCCTCTGCCCTGCCCCTCCGGGATACAGGCTTGAGTTTATGTGTGACATGTGTGCGCAACAAATTAACAGGCAGGACTATTCCTCTTTCTAAGACTTCAACAGACCTCCATCGCCTATACCCGTACGTTTAACGATTTGTCTGAGCCCAACGTTCTTAACCCCTCTCCCGGCCGCCGTTTGTAAATCATCCGCCTATAATATTTCAGCACGAACATCTTGTTTGACTGTTTGTCCGCGGCGAACGGCGCGCGCGCAGTTATGCTGACGCAAATAGTCCCTGGCTACCCTTCTGGGTGACAGCCGTGAGTTGTGTGTTTGCGAGTGCTGCCGGCATTCCTTCCTTGTTTAGTTTGCGATGCTTGATTTTGCATAGTGTTGTTATATACCTGGCTCCGTCTCTCGAATTCTAACGCCGCAGAGGTTCCCTCTCTCTCTCTCTCTCTCTCTATTGGGAACTAAAATAATAGAAATATGTTTTTGAGATTTTACAGGTCTCAGAAATGCGAAAAATCAGTTTACTCTAATAATAATAAAATGTCTCTTCACTTTAGATTAGCTCAAAAAAAGTACGAGACAGTTAATTAGTGAAATTCTCATTTTAGAAACCGGTGGTTTATCACGTGCCTTTGTGAATTTTTATTACCAATACCACGACCACTGTGACGGAACATATCGTAAGAAAACCTGTTTGAACCATGTTTAACCTATCTCCGCACTTGAAATCGCCAATCAGTGGTTACGGTGGTGAATTAGTGATTAAGCGGCTCAACGATTGCCTGGTTGGTCTAGCGGTAACAGACTGCTTCGTTGGTCTAGCAGAGGTCTAGCTAGACGCTGCATAAATCATCTCATTACGTAGATGCAAGGGCGGTGGCACCGTGGGGCGCCGGATTAAGAATAGCGTCACTCCATTTCCTTCCATGGATGTAGAAGGCGACTAAGGAAATCAATTACCAGGAGACGGGCAGCAGCGTTTTCCTGAGATTCTAACCCCATACTGCGATCGCCAACCCGCCTGCCAAGCGTGGCGATTATGGCAAAACCCCTCATGGTTCTGAGACCCACGAAGGAGGCCTATGTCCTGCAGTGAGCGTCAAATGGCTGACGATGATGATGATGATGAAGAGCGGTGGTAGCGGAGCGGTAGAACGCCGGCTCCTGGTTCGAGAGGACGTGGGTTCAAATCGCGGCATGTACCAATGACTTTGTTTTCTAAGTTACAATTAAGTACATTGTGAAGTTATAGTAGCAATACCACTCGCTAACTGTGAAGGAAAACATCGTAACAAAACCCTAGTCTCGGAGGTATTTACATACATTAGCGTTTGCTACGTACGATGGCCCAACTGTGAGGCTAAGTGCGGAAATCTCAGGTCTAACTAGAACTACGTAGATGCAAAGGCCTAAGTTAGGCATGGGTATTTTGTTACATTGACAGATAGATAGAATATTCTTTATTGTAAACAGAGATATAGGTTTAGAGTTTAGTTATAGTACGTAGGTAGATACTCTTACAGGTCTGTAGGCTGAAAAAAGAAATCCTGGTTGAGGTCAAACCTAAAATCACGAAAACAATAATAGCTGCTTTTGCAAGACATTGCGGTGAAACTAAACGTTAACAAACCGCAACAATGATTGCCACAGCTAGTCAATAGATCGATCTATCAGACTAGCTAGATATTAATTAATTATTTTATCACCGTGATTGGTTTTAAATTAAAATTAATTCCTTTCAGTTGAATAGCATAAGCAGCCTATATACGTCCGATTGTAGGTCACAGGCCTTCTCTCGGAGAGAGAGTATGGGCTTAATCAACGATTTCGAGCGCTGAGGTATGTGAATAGCTCATACACTCAGGTTTCCTCACGACGTTTTCTCGGAAGTCTCATGCAGACTTCCATGGCCAAGTTTAAGGGGGGGAAGAGTTTTTTTGTTTTGAGTTCGAGTTTTCAAGTTTTTTGTTGTTTTTGTACTAAAATTTAGTAAATACTACATACCAAATTTCAGTTTGCTAGGACTTCAGGAAGTGCCCTAAGAATTTTGATGATCATCAGTGAGTTAGTTGGCGAAATCGGGGTTTTTTTAAATAACAATAAAATCTAAATTATAATAGCTAGGCAATTGAAACGTTATTGTTTAATGAGTCCACTGATGACATTATATTTCGAAAATTTTGTTTATTTAGTATAATCCAAACCCAAGTTGTGAGGGTTCAAAAAACGACGAAGCGCTACGAGTAAAGGTGTTAAGGCCCTTGCTTTTCGCCTGGCTCGTCTTGGCGGGGCCACTGCAGTATACCCTGGTTTCACCAAAACGTCATTAGTTATATAAAACACCGGCGAAGTGCGTGTCGGGCCACGAGCAGTGTTAGGCTTCCGTAGAAGAAGGGTTTTTTTACCTGCCTCACAGAACTAACAACTTCGTCCAAGTTATTTTCAATATAAATTTCAGCTTTCTAGTACTAATACTAGTACTACAGACGGACGGACATACTGAAACTACAAGGGTTCTTCGTTGACTATGGAATCTTTTTTCCCCGGAAATATCGACTTAGTGAAAAACGCTTAAGAATAATGTGTCTCATTTTCGTCTATTAATAAGATTTCGTTGAAAATACATCAACATTCTAGAAATTTCCAAGAGGTGGTTTCCTTTCCCTAACCAGTCCATGTTGTAGCGGTGGTAGCGTAGCGGTAGAACGCCGGCTTCTCATTCGGGAGGTCGTGGGTTCAAATCCCGACATGTACCAATGACTTTGTTATCTAAGTTACGTACATTTGTGAAGTTATAGTAGCAATACCACTCGCTAACTGTGAAGGAAAACATCGTAAGGAAGCCCTAGTGTCTGAGGTATTTACATACCTTAGCGCTTGCTACGTACAATGGCCCAACTATGAGGCTAAGGCTGATATTCAGAAACGATTTTGAGCGTGAGCTCAATGTGAGTCCGGGTCTTCCAACTGTCAAAATGAAAGTCTCAGGGATATTTTGTATTTACAGTTGAGTTTGAGATAACAAAACTTGAGCGCAAGCTAAGCTGAGACTGAGTAGTGGATTTCGATGACTTAGCTCAGACTCAAGGTGGCAATGACGAAGAAAGTAGCGACACCTGTAGGCAATTCGAGAAATCTATCTAACCTGTGGTGAAGTAACATTTTTTTTATTCACAATTTGATATTTTGCATGCTCATTTTCCTTCAAAAAGTTAAATTGTGTTTTTAGAGTAATAAGAAGTGAAAATAAAGAATAACCGCGGGTAAAAAGTTTCGACATTTGTTGCCATCTCATTCACTCCTATGGATTATTGTATGCCTTTCATGTAGCGTTAACAGATAATATAAACCGGTAACGTCAAAAACTGTACTACAGATTACACGCTCGAGTAAGTTTAGCTTGAGCTGTGGCTTAGCTGAGTTCGAGTCGAGATATTGACTGTGAATACAAAATTCTTGAGTCTTTGTTGAGATTGCTCAACCGATGCTCAGCTTAGTGCACGTTAAGTGTAGCTCAACGCTGTGTTTCTGAATATCGGCCTAAGTGCGGAAATCTCAGGTCTAACTAGAACTAGAACCGCTCCATGTTATGTCTTCTCGCCAACTTTAGGTAAATAAGCGCCCGAACCTCCGATCACTGATGCTGACGCAGGAGGTGATAACGTGTTCATTTTAAATATCACAATCTCCGAATAAAAATCCCCTATCACTGAAAACAATAAAGATGTCGGTTTTAGATCTCAATGTGAAGTGGATCAAAATTGACAGAACAGCGAGTTTAGATTACATAAAAATGCAATAGCGAATTGGAAGGAAAAAACGAAGGAAAAAATTATCACGGGGTATGACTGTCTCGTTGGTTTTGTATGTCCGTAACAGTTGGAGTAGGAGTTCCGTATGAGTTGAGTTATCGTGCGAATAAATTAAAGGTAAATATCGACTGCCTCATTGGTCTAGCGGTAAACACATTCGACTACCAAAACAAAGGTCGTGGGTTCGATTCCCACTGGAGGCCTGGTTACCATAGCACAGGGTATCGTAGTTTGGGTCCAGGACAAGTGATTGTGTTGTGTGGAAGTTATTATAATATTATTATTATTATTATTGTGACGCGAAAACTTATTATTTATTGTGTTGTGACACGGCCGTCTGACTGTTTGCGTGGAACCTAATACCGGAGATGTCTTATAATACGTTGAAAAAACCCCAAACTTAACACCAAAACATTATGCTAACACAAATTGCCAAAAATCTCTGCGGTTCAGTGACTCTACGCCTCTTTCAACTGTATCGTTGTTGGTTCGTGACTTTATAGGCTTTGGAATTTAATAAAAACGCCGATCTCGAATTCCAAAATCGGTATTCTACGAGTAAATCGATGTTCTTATTAAATTCTGAGACGAATTTGTATACAACAGTTGAACCCGTGAATATTTCCTTCAGAACGCAGTCATTTTAGCATCGCCTGGCAGATTCTCAATTTCATGACGTAGATAGAAAAATTGTCTTTTTTTCGTAGTATCATCATCATCAGCCCACTGCTGCCCACTGCTGCCCACTGCTGGGTATAGGCCTTTGCCCACAAATGCCATCTCTATCTCTCTTCGTAATACAATGGCCTTTCCCCACAAATGCCATCTCTACCTCTTCGTAATATAACAGATTTAAGTACAATGGGCCTTTGCCCACAAATGCCATCTCTATCTCTCTTCGTAATATAACAGATTTAAGTACATACAATTCAATATTGTATTTTTTTTTCTCTGGTGTGTACAATAACGAGTTCTAATCTAATGTAATCTAATCATTTGAATATCGACTAGTCAGGCGGCCCAAGAGCTTGCTGGTAGCTACCTCAGAAACTCTCAGAAACCAGGTTTAGTTGAGACGGTTATATTAGCACTTGGCTGTCAAAAGTACAATCCTTAACAATAGCAAGTTCAAGGTTGTATTCTCCGAGTCACACTGTTGCATACAAATGACGTTTAATTGTATTGCACTGTATCACTTTATTTCGGATAAAACAACCCATAGGTTGTTAGTAACATTAGTACAAAAAAGTACCCGAAATCGGCGTGCGTGCATGCAACGACTGTCAGGATCGTAGCAAGTGGTGTCTGCCTACCCCTCTGGGATACAGGCGTGAGTTTATGTTATGTTGTTATGTAACATTAGTTTAATCAGCGGACTGAGTAGTCTACTGACATTTCAACCTTTGGAGACGTTATGTAAATCTAGGGGTGATTAAAAGTTTGGATTAGACTTCGTTGGTGTAACCTCAACTATTACAGAGCGAAATCTAATAGAAATCGTTCTTGGCGTTATAGAGCGCCCATACCTTCAATCTGCATCAAATTTCAGAAGAAGAATTATATATTACACCAACAGTAAAGGGCGTCACACACGGCGAAGATACTATCAGAACAATATCGCTCGCCATACAATTCAATGGACCATCACACACGACGAAGATATTATTAAATATTTCGATATTTTCTGTCCGTTGAATTATATGGCGTGTGTTATTGTATCTTAAGATAAAATGTTATCGTATATATATATATATATATATATATATATAGTCTCTGTTGCTGCACAATGCTGGCTGGATTCTACTGAATTTGCTGAATACTGCACGCGACTGTCCTTAAAAAATGGCTGCCAAATAGCTAAAACATTAGAAGCCCTAATTTTTAAAAACAAAACGGCAGGTCATTGACCTCGGTAACATGTAACAATGAACCGCAAAACTCATTAGATAAGATAAAGCGGTGCCTTTGTGTTTCCGCCGGCAGGTCTAGCATGAATTGTTCTCCAGGTTGCCAGATACCAGATGTTTTTGACGTGAAACGTATTTCAGTTCAATAGTAGGGTTTCACTTGCTGAAACCGCAGGCAGCGAAATAATGTCACCTCGCCGAGGGCTGTAACTCTGTAACTACGTGTCGTGTGCAATTCATTTACATATCGTTAAGTAGAGCACAGTAGCCATTACTCAGATCGTGCCGCTAGATGGCGGCGGTGCCGAGTAACACATTGCGTAGTGACAATAAAAAAATAACGTTTACTTATAGACGTTTCGAGTTAAACCAACAGGCGTTTAAACCCGGGTGGGGTGTATTATAACTGTATTCGTTCTAATTTTTTTTTTACACTAAGTCATTCATAGAACCAACATATGTTCTCTCTGAAAAGGTATTTTGAACCTGTCGTTTAGTGAGCAATGATTCTTAACTCCACATTTCCTTATAGCTCGGCTGTAAACGGCGGAACCAGCTTCGGAATAATTTCCGTTCCTTCTGAAATTAGTCTTCAGTGCTAAACCGAAATTAGTATGGACGTGAATGAACTTTAAATTGCCGCCGAATAGAAACTTTGGGCTTACTTTAACATAAAGAAACTACTTTTATATCAGGAATATTTTTAAAACAATAACGTGGCATTTTCTCGGTTTCTTCTCCATACATTACATTACATAAACTCAATCCTGCATCTCCGATCGGTAGGCAAAGACTTGAGTTTGCGACTTGCCACGATCCTAACTAGCCTTTTGTATCTAAATAATACAATGAATGTTGATAAAATCAAGCGAAAGAGGTTTGCCAGTTCCTCTGTTGTACCCCTGCGGGATGCAGGCGTGAGTTTATGTAATGTATCATTTTTTCCGCAGCCTTTGTTATGAAAGGAACGACGTGATTTTTTTTTGCGTAGAGACTAACAGATTACTATGGAAGAACACTGATGCTCTATACTATGCAACAGGCCCTGCCTAGTTTAGACATCAGGCATTCATTATGTAAGTGTAAACCAAGTATGTAACTATATGTCAAAATGTACTCTACAATGTTATTGTACCATAACCGTGTATCTCTGATTATGATGAATAAATCTTATCTTATCTTATTACTTTTTACAAGAATCCCACGGACAAATTATGAAATGTGGCATAGACATACATTATTAATCACGCCGACAAAACAGTAGAATAAAATCTTAATTTTTTTTTTTTAATTACCCCTACTTACACCTAAATTAGGGATGCATTTTTTTTTCTCGCCTACACGATAGTGTGGGATATTGTTGGATTGGTAGTTTAAAAATATTGTGACTGAAGGACGATTATTTTTTGATTTAGGGTTCCGTTTGCGAAATATTAATCTTTGAACCCAAAATTTTTAACCGAGTAAGGCGTCTCCCCGCCCTCTCTCCCGGCTAAACGGTTGGCTGTACAAACGTGAAAAATTCAGGGTAGTAGCACATATAATGAACTTAAAAGGAAAACTATCACGGCTAAGTAGGCTTTACAAGTTAACGAGTAATAGGCGACCAACTTTATAAAAGGAAAATTTCGTTACAAAATCCATTGAAAACTACGTTGATGAAGTTTTTAGTTCTGTAAAGCAGATAAAACCCCCTCTTTCTACGAACCCTGCAATGCGCGTGGCCCGACACGCACTTAGCTGGTTTTTTTTAAGGAGATATTTTAACTATGATTATTTATTCGTTTTGTCTGTTGTGTATTTAGTTTTCCTTCTGTGTTGTGCATATTATGTTACTTATGTGCTTATTTTGTTTCTGTGATGTATCTTGTTGGTATAATAAATGTCTTTTCTGAAAGAAGACTTCTTCAAACATATGGCGCTAGTTTAAAAAAAATGGGTTTTTTGTTTTTTCTTACCCGTAAGCATCGGAGAGCTTCCGCAGAGTCCAGTCCTGAGACAGTTCTGCACAAGGCGGCCGCTGGGGTTGCCAAACTTGACTTAAGCATAAGCGAACAGTATCAAGACTAAGGAAATAAATTACCTGGAGACGCGCAGCAGCGTCTTCCTCAGATTCCAACTACATACTGCGATCGCCAACCCGCCTGCCAAGCGTGGCGATTATGGCAACACCCCTCATGGTTATGAAAACCAAGAGGGAGGCCTGTGCCCTGCAGTGGGCGTCAAATGGCTGATGGTGATGATGATGATCAAGACGAAAAGTAATAAAAGTTGAAAAATGGGTTGAGCTTCTTATGGTCGGTGCCGGCCAACTCAATTAACTATCTTTTCACTTGTTTCCGCATATCGAACTACCGAAACTTAAACATTAAATTTTAACGTCACCGTACTTATTATCATTATTAATTCTTTATAGCACAAATACAGTCTACAAAAGGTGGACTTAATGCCACCTCGTACCACTTTAAATTTGGATTCTCAGTTTCGAGCCAAGGAGTCGGAAATCACGAATATTTACAAATATGTTATACAATTGCTGATAATGAAACATTCATTAGTCGTTGCATGTAAGCACGCCAGTTTCGGGTACTTTTTATCTTGCCCTTTGCTAATACGGGATGTATTTGGCTAATACGGGATGTATATTTGGTCGAAGTATGTCCGCCTGGGTCGTCCCTGACCGGCCGTTCCACCATTCGCTCGATATAAATATTTATTTCGTCATCTTTCTTCCGAAAGCGGAAGCGATCTATCTGGATCGTGGCATGTGGCAGTCCCTGGTCTCTGCCTACCCCTCTGGGACACTGTCGCGAGTTTATGTATGTATGTAAAATAATGAAAAGAATATTCCCTCAAAATCACCCTCTAGTGCAGTAATAAACATACTAGACTAGAGTCTTGTATTGACTGGCCTACACCATATCTATCGCCTACTGACCCACAAGTGGGTCTAGGCTATATTAGTTACTGACGTTATATATGCCCTAAAGACGCTCGACAAATCGACAAATTAAACTCCTATTGCCATAGTTACCGGTCTAAAACAATAGGTAATACGACTTAATGGGATTGTCCTTAAATGTCTTACAGTAACTTGGTCGTTTCAGGGTGAACTTGGCTCGGGCAGGGCATGCTAAGGTCTTCAACGATTCGTAGATAAAGTCATACAGTATGCTTGCTGTTAATTTATACAATATGGGGACTTATTTTTTTAATCAATCAATCACTCAATATTCATCGACTGCTGGACATCCTAGGTTCCCATGTGTCCGAATGTTACAGAAACAGCAATGACAAAAGAAAAGATACAATTAGCGGCCTTATTGCTAATAGCATTTTCTTCCAGGCAACCTCATATCGGAGATTTGCCGAGGGAGAAATAGACACGGGTAGGCGGTGCAAATACGAATATTAATACACATACATATACGTAATAATAACAATAAACTTACATATATCATACTTGAATACTATACATATCTACACGTACTTACATAAATAGTGGCTTATAACAAGTGTGTGATCTGGACAACAAAAAGGTAATATACCTACAGATATATGAAGAGAAGAGAATAGACACTTACAGCAAAACTACCTAATTAGACAGAAAGAATATGGGGAATACTTCCTCATTTTTTTTAATCAATCAATCACCCCGTATTCATCCACTGCTGGACATCCTAAGTTCCTAAAAATCACTATTAACACGACTGAGAGATTGATCTGTCACTTTTTGCAAAAAAGATCTGTAAGAGTTGAGTAAAAATTAATTTAGAATTGTATTTAAACAGATTATTATTTACTGAGAGTGTCTGCCGTTAAACTGCGATACACTTTGGCAGAAGGGAATATATTTTGTTACTTTTTCCCTGTACTTGAAAAATAAATGAAGAAAAAAGCCCTTATTCCGTACCGACCAACTAAACGGATCAACTTGTTGTTCCGATCGGAACTCAGTACGTGGTTTTATTGCTATCGGACCAACTACTCAAATCAACCATATTAAGCTTATATAAGAGTTCCCAACGGAACAACTATGAAGTTGGTCGGAGTGGAATAGTATACTTCTGAAGACAATAAGTACTAGGCTTGCATAAACTGAAGATGTTAGGTTCCCAGAAAATATATTGTTACTTTTTTCCATTGGTGGCGTGAGGTAGTGTTACTGAGTGGAGCCTCTTCAAGAATGTCGCTGCGGCACTTATAAGGCGGACTATTTACCTACCTATGTTACGCTTCTACCTGTTTACCGACCTATGTTACGCTTGCACCTTGCCCTTACCTGACGATTAAATACCAGGCAAATTGTCGCCATCGAGCATGCATGATGGAATCGGATATTAATAGCGTTTTGCGTAGGTTTCATGTTGAGTGTATGCCATAACATTGGAACACACAAACAGTGATCTAACGTACCCTTACAAGGAGCTATTTATTGTTTCATCAGATGAGGTGACTTATCGAAAATGCTTATTCCACATGCCTAATTCGGTTGCGGATAGGATAGCTCGCTTTAGTTGACATTGGTAATAATAACGGTCTTTACTAGGCTTACCAGATGCCGGACATCTCCTCCTTTTTAAGTTTCCTCAACAAAGAACCCTTGTAGTTTCGCCATGTCCCTCTGTCTGTCCGTCTGTCTGCCCGCGGGTTAGCACGAGACGACAAATTCTACAAAGCTGAAATTTGGCATTGTATACACAGTGGTATTATGCAGAATATAATCCCATGCCGGGACTTGAACCCGCGACCTCTGCCTAACCGTGCCAGCGCTCTCCCAACTGAGCTAATGGGCAAGTGCAGGCGTCGGCGAAATATCGAACCTCTTTACAAACTTCTCTGTACTACGGACAGGCAGCGACATCTGGCTGAAGTAATTTACATCACTTGCAGTCCACTTTGCAGTTAGGTTTCACATCGGAATGATATCGCCTAAAATTAAAATTGTCCTCACCACGGATTAGTGCAACAAAAAGAATGTAATGGTGTTTTTATACGTGGAGTATACAATGGTGGAGTATGGCCTATACCTTCCTCTGGGAAGAGACCCGTGCCCCTCGGTGGGGACATAATGGGTTGATGATGATGATACATTAGTAGATTGTACAACAAGTGCATAAAACGCACCATTTTACTCGAGACGTTTATCCATCCGAGCGAGCTTGCGAGCGAGGATAGATATAAAGTCGAGTGTAAAATGGGTTTTATGGACGAGTTGTACACTCTACTTTTCACTTCGATTGCGAGGAAATGAAACAGCAACATGTAAATATAGTAAATGCTAATTTAATTAAAATTGAAAGTTACATTAGAGCAATGAGAAATATTTAAAGTAATCGTTTTTTCTGGCATATTTAATGTTGTATTAGATGGTTCCCGCCAATTAACTTTTTTTTCTAATATTCGTGTGGCTGTTGCAGCGATTGCCTTGGTCTTCGACGAAGATTTTACTTTATGCTCTAGAGCATAAAAAGCGACTTTATGTCGCCTACGCACGACATAAAGACGAACTTTTAGAGCATGAGAAGTGAAAAATATATTAATCACACCGACAAAACGTGAGCTTCGGACAGCTCCTTAATGCCATACACATACTATCTTCCTCTCTCTCTCCTTCTGAGAGAATACTGTCCTTTGCAGTGAAACTGTCTTATGTTTGCGCCACATTTTACCCAAATATCTCCTTTCCGTCTTTTACGCGTATTTCGTAGCAAATTTAGAGTATATCAACTGATCTTTTGCTTTCTTTAGCCAGTAAAAAACCAGAATATCCACTTTCTTTCATTGACAAATGTAGATTAGTAAATAACTCCGTACATACCGTTAATCTATTGGCATTGGCGCCCGTCAGCTAATAGTAATTACAACTCCGCATGCCGGTTTTTACAAGCTTTTTACCCGACTGGGGAGGCAAAGGAGGGTTATGTTTTCGCGCGTATGTATGTACTGTCTTTATGATCACCCAGAGGCCAAACGGCTTACTTGTGACTTGAATAACTTCCACGCAGCACAGTGACTTATCGGATGACTTATTAACAAATCAATTGCAGTACTCGTTTTTCTATTACATACTCAAACAAACACACACACACACACACACACACACACACACACACACACACACACACACACACACACACACACACACCAACACACACACCACACACTCACTCGCACACGCACACACACACACTGTACCACTCATACATTGTCATCTGTTGTAGCTTGTAACTAGCATACATCAGTAAATACTGAAACAGCAATGTAATAAAATAGCTAACTTTCGCAGAAGGAAGGCGTTGCTGTCTGTCATACAGTTTTATAACTAGTACAGACATCATCGTTCTAATCCTATCATTAGTTAAATAAAATTACATTCTCTCCAACTATGCTAAAATAGGATAAGTAAATTGTTAAACTTTTCTGAATAAATCAAATCAAAAATCAAAATCAAAATCAAATCATGGTCCCAAACTAGGATACTCTATGCTATGGTAACCAGGCAGGGAAATCACAAATACACCCAAACTAAACATTCCATTTGCACAAATCAAGTTCGGCGGCATCCAGTAGGAACCGAACCCTCTAACCTCTCTGTTGGTAGTCAAGCGTGTTAGCAGCTAAACCAACGAGGCAGACATTTTGACAAATGAGATGTCAAGTGAAAAATATTGACGTCGGGGGGTCACTGTCTATATGACGTCACTAATTAAGCAAAATGGTGAACGCCAGCTGCAGTGCTGTCATATTGTTGGTAAAAAGCCACTAAAACGTGTTAAAAAGAAGTTATAAGAAACCGACACCTATCATCATCATCATCAACTCATAGCAGTCCACTGCAGAACATGGGTCTCTCCCTGTATGAGAGGTTTTGCCGTAATCTCCACACTTGGCAGGCGGATTGGAGATCGCAGTGGTCTGGTATTACAGGTCAACGCTGCCGCCCGTTCCCTGGTTTCCGTTTTTTAGTCTCCTCTTACGACACCCACGGGAAGTAATGGGGTGGCTCATGCTAGACCGGAGCCACACGGCGCCACCGACAGCTAAAACGTCAGCAAACAAGGCCTATATAGATGCTGTTGAATTTTCAACCTCAGACGAACCCCCGCCTTAGAAGAACTAACTTTCAATCAGCCTTCTACATATAGGCCCGCCAGGGCACGCCACTTCTTTTTGTACATCCTCATCCAGCCGCGTCCAGCAATATGCTTCAAATCGTCGGTCCAGTGGGCCTTGTTTGTAGGTCGTTTGCCAGTTCGTGTTTCGGCGGATGTGACCGGCCCACTATCACTTCCTTGTTCATCTTAAGGGCTATGTCAATCACCTTCGTGATGTCACCTCCACCTTCGGCATGGGCTGGGCACATAGCTCGGAGAACTGATGGCCGTTGGGGCGGAAAAGTTCTGACCTGGCGACCGCGGACCGGACGACGCAGCGTGGGCAGGCCATCCACTAGTCACTAGATGGTCTGATTACCTGGTTACGGTGGCAGGGAGTCGCTGGAAGCGGGTGGCACAAGACCAGGAAGCTTTGAAAACCATAAGGGAGGCTTAGTCCTGCAGTACGCGTCAAGGGCTGATGATGATGACGATGAATCACCTTCGTTATTTGGCGAATTGTCTCATTTCTGATGTGACCCATTAAAGAGACTCCGAGCATAGCCCGTTGGCCACTTCGAGTGACCGAGCGGCTTTATATCGGTGGACTAGTCCTACCATCAGTGTCCAGTTTCGGTTATAACTGGCAGGACAGACTGTTTGAAGACTGTCTCAGTGCCCATAGATAACAATATCTTTAGGCTCGAATAACAGATCCGTTGTAAATTCTACAGTCTCATGTAGACCTTGTTCAAAACCTTTTAGCAGTCGAGGCTTTTATGTTTTTATAAGTTTTTTTGCATCTATAATCCGCCAGAACCGTTTAAGGTATGGAGCGATAGTATCTAAGACTTCCGCTCTTGAAAGATATATTATATTAGAGTATGGAGACGCCAATTTAAATGGTTAATCACCCCTGATGATGGTGAGTCAGTTGGACATTGACATGGACATTATTAAGCACGTCCTAGGCGGATATACTTCGACGAAATAGGGGATGTATTAAAGGAAAGAAATTATATAAAACCAACATAAATACATTTATTCAGATGATTTATTAGCGTAAGGCAAAAATGGCGGAAAAAGGGCGGATTAGTAAGTTGAAGTGGCAGTGGGCGGGGCGGACGATAAACAAAGAGATCCTATAAGGATCTTCCTAAGAATTCCCTTAATAATAATAATAATTAATAATAACTTCCACACAACACAATCACTTGTAATGGTCCCAAACTAAGATAACCTGTAACCAGGCAAGGTCATCACAAACATCGCCTCAAAATAACCCACGACCTTTCTGTTGGCAGGTAGTATGCAAGCGAAGCGATTTACTGTTAGATCAACGAGGCAATCAAATCATATTTCGACAAAAAATAAAAACAGAGGTGACATTGAAAAGTCGTTGAGACGTGTTTGAGAAATGTTCTCACCGGCGATTACGAGTTTAAAAATCTTCACACAGACAACAAATCACAGACCAAAAAGAGATACTAAACAAATTCTATGCCTAATTACGCGCACCAAATCCTGAGCGATTCCACTCGTCTAAATGTCAAATTCAATACTGATTTGACAGTTAGGCGATTGGAATCGCTCAGGATTTGGTGCGCGTATTATAGGGGCAGATCAGGATTTATTTTTTATTTTCATTTGAATTTCGAACATTTTCAGGGTTCCGTAGTCGACAAGGAACCCTTATAGTTTTACCATGTCCGTCTGTCTGTCTGTCTGTCTGTCCATCTGTCCGTCTGCCTATGCGCGGCCTAGTTCAGAGACGATTAGTACTATAAAACTGAAATTTGGCATAGACATACATGTTAATCACGCCGACAAAACGGTAGAATAGAATCATAGAAAAATATTTTTTACGGTATCCTCCCCCCTCATCATCATCAGTCCACTGCTGGACATAGGCCTCTCCTATTGCACGCCACTGAGCACGGTCCTCGGCTATTCTCATCCAGCTCTTGCCAGCCGCCTTGCGAAGATCATCACTCCACCGAGTCTGAGGACGTCCTACACTACGTTTACCGATCCGCGGTCTCCACTCAAGAACTCGTCTACCCCTCTCCTCTCCCCTACCACACCTAAATTTGGGATGCATTTTTTCTCGCCTACATCATAGTGTGGGGCATCGTTGGATTGGTCGTTGAAAATATTGTGGGTGTAGAAAGACCATTTTTTGATTTAGGGTTCCGTTTGGAAAATATTAAGCTTTAAAGCGCAATTTTTTTCCGAGTAGGCTCTCCTAGCTAAACGGTTGATTGTAGAAACGAGATAAAATTCAGGGCAGTAGCACATATAATGAACTTAAAAGGAAATCTACGTAGGCTTCACAAGTTAAAGAGTAATAGTTAATCGACCAACTAATGAAAGGAAAACTTCGTAGAAAATCCATTAAAAATTACTTTAATGAAGTTGTTAGTTTTGTAAAGCAGATAAAAACCCCTCTTTCTACGGAGTTTAAAGCTTGTAGGGCCTGGCCACACAGAAGGGGACGCGGGCGGGTACTCGGAAAAGACACGACGCGTTGTATACATAGAGTTTGCTCCCTCGCCCCGTCTCTTCTGTGTGGCCAGGACCTGAAGGGGTGACCCGGTGCTAACTAGCGCATAACAAAAAAAAAAACATATAATATGTTATAATACGTACGTACGTATAATATGTATGGTGTGCAATAATAGTACATTACGATACTAGTGCGAAAAGTAGGTAATTCGCAACGAGTGGCGATAAATTAAAACACGACCGAAGGGAATGTTTTATATCGACACGAGTTGCGGATTACCTATTCGCACGTGTATCGTACAACGTTTTATAGTACATATGGCCCTTTGAAGTTTCGACATAGGCACGTAAAGTGCTCATTATCGCACTAGTGCGGTAATGTAGCACCATATGTACTATAAAGAGTATTAATCTAATCTAACTTTTTGCAATAACATGATGTAAAAGATATGATTTTTTCCGTTGTTGGCGCTAGTTAGCGCCAGTCATATTCTAAGGCACCAGTAGCCCCTTAAAATGACTTTGCAAAACTAATTTTTATACCAAAAGTAGAGTTAACAGCGCCTGAGAAATCATAAATGGAGGACAGGACATAGGTCCTTGTATTTTTTAGATTTCACATCCCGACTTGAACCCACGACCCTCGCGTTGCAAGCCGACCGCTTAGTCGCTACACTAACGAGGCGGTCGAAATACTAGAAATGTTACACAAAACCTTTTTTGCAGCTTTTCGTATACACAGCACCTCTACTCTCAATGCGATTGTGTTCCAAATTGCGGCGTAATTAAATGCTATAAGTAAACGTTTTATTTACGAGAGATAAAATTTAATTTTTTGTAACTTTAGAGGACATCGGAAAACTAAGGCAAAGGGGTTATACTTTTTTTTTGTAGTGATAGCGATAATTTTGGAGGAAATTTTCAAAAAAACAGTGCACTATGCAACATGGTAACCTATAGGGCATCTAAAGAGGAACAAAAAATGTCTAATGAGTAATGACATAAAGTCGTAAAGCGCAACGTTTTTGAGATAAAAAATTAACAAGTTAGGATTTTTCTCCACGCAATATCAGGATTATCTCGAGAATCTCGCACTTTAGGACTTTATGTTATATTACATTTTTGGTCGTCTATAGATCCTCTATCCTATGTATAAAGGTTCCAACGTACGCCGCCTTTCAGAAAAAATCCCTCAAAATTATGGTCGTCATTGGCCCCTATGCCAAAAATTTCAAGCCCAATGAGCCGTTTTCAGTACAAATTCACAAAGCAATTCATAGATGGCGCTTACAGGCGTGGCCATAGAAGAACCGGAATACGGCTTTCAAAATTAATCTGCGCTAAGCAAAATTTCACAGACGTGTCCCTGTTCTTGTATGTGCACGCCTATAAGCGCCATCTATGAAGTGCTTTGTGAATTTGTGCTGAAAACGGCTCATTGTAACGCAAGTTGGCCATATAAACGTCGAGAGTATGTGGTTTGTCCCACGTAGGTGTGGCGGGGGCGTAGAGAGCTCGTGACCAAATAGGCGCAGCTTCGATTCCGGTCGTGTGTGATGTCATTGTTGAACATAAACAGGGAATGAAAGCGCAAAGTTCTGAATTGTCCAAATACGAAAATCTTTTAGTTCTTTCACTAAACAACTGGGCTGAGATCAACGTAGGAAATGGAAATCAAGAAATTGATTTACCAATTAGTTAGAAATAGTAACGCAATACCTTTAAAATATGTAATTGGTGTTTGGAATTGTAATTCCTTTTTGCCCAACAATTGATAAAGCGTTCCACCGATGCGTTGTCAGTGCTATCACTGCTTTCTGAATTAAATTGTCCAAGTAGTTTAATTGTCCAAATAGGATTGAAATAATTTACACCGTACTTAATACTATTTACAAAATTTTAAATGGTTTTAAAACTGTTTAAAAGACACCAAATGCCTACTCTGCCTGAAACCCAGATCAAAAATACATAAATTACATAAACTCACGCCTGTGTCCCGGAGGGTTCGGCGGACCTAACAGACCTCTTTCGCTTCATTACTCAGATCCAATTAAAACAATTATGATTGATTATAATTAATCACCCAAATGACTAACAGAAATCCTACGCTATCAGCATTCTGTTTGTTAATTAGTAAGTGTGTAGTCATGCGTCCGTGGCGTGAGCATGCTAAGAAATAACGAGGTGCTACAAAATTCCCTACAGTCAACAATATGTTGGCATTTTAAGTCGTTTTCTTTTTCATCATCATTGGTTTGTCCACTGTTCGACGATGCCTCATCAGAAGTCCTACATTACGATCGGTCTGCGGCTTTTGTATTCCAAATAAATAGACTCTGATGGCCGATGGGGCCGAAAAGTTCTCGAATGGAGACCACATATCGGCAAGCGCAGCGTAGGACGACCAGCCACAACATGGACAGATGACCTCATCCAAGTGGCAGGAAGGCGCTGGATGCAGGCCGCTTCCAACCGTTCTTTTTGGAAATCCATGGAGGAGGCCTATGTCCAGCAGTGGACTTCTTGTGGCTGAATGATGAGACTCTGTATCATACCATCGTGAAGGAGGTCTGCCTGCACATAGTGCGCCTGTGCGCGGTTTCCATGATACGACTCCACCTTCCATCCTCCCGGCTTTTTAAGTCAATATGTAAGTATAAAACTACCTTGAGGAGGGCGATGTGGACATATTTTTCAACTGTACCATAAAAACCGGGCTTTAGATTTATACACGTCTCTCCCCAAAACCAACATCCCACTCCCTATTAACTTCGTTTCTCTCCTCACGTATATGTCATCTGATTTGTCTATATTACTAATAAAATTCTATTTTTATTTATTTTTATTTTATTTTATTTGGTGTACAAAACAGATCACAACCATTACACGATATAAAAATAATAAAATGACACGAGTACTAAGTCGCATGAATTTTCGCAGTATCCATCTTTCTTGTCTAAATTGAATAACAAAAACAATTGAAAGTCGATATTCAAATGTTTCACATTTTTTAAAAAAAGAACATCATAGAAACCATTTGAAAGAAGTTTCATTCGAAAACCTCAAACCATGAAGATTATATGTCAATTCAAAGAACCTATTGCAATAAAACGGCAATTTCATACTTTAACCCCTAATATTTATCTACATGCGAGTATTTGTATGTATTTATCATCCCTTCTTTGTTCTGCATGCTGTGGTGTCCAGATGCAAAGCCTCCACAAAGTAACAATCTGTTTTGTTTAGACTACTTTTCAATTTATGCGCTTGTCGTATCAAGACATGACTTTGGCAGAAATAGTCGACATCGGCTGGTTGCCATTACTCCAAAAATTTAATTGAAGTATAAAACTAAACCCCTTTTCTGTAAGATTTAAAAGGTTTTGACTTTAAAGATCTGGCATCACCCATTTTAATTTTTAAGTGACGTTATATTTTTACCTTAGGGCCAGTTTCTGAATTGAGAATTTCGCTAAGTAAATAGTTAACTGTAGTGCTGTCTTTTCGAATTTCTCAGAAAAGAGCGTGACAGAACGTTAGTTACATATTTACTTAGTGAAATTCTCAATTCAGAAACCGGCCTTTAAGTTTGACATCTCATTTGTCAAAATCGGAGACCGGCAATTGCCAGAGAACCGAGGGGATTTGCGTCAAAATGAAGGTCCTTGCCTATTTGTGAGTTCTATTCACAGGCTGGATAGTGAGTGGGCTGGTTGATTGAAATTAAAATTAAAACATTACATATTGAGAAAATGAGGTAAGTAAACTTGCTTCTAAACACAACCCGATCAACAATTAAAATAATTCCCTCAGAAGCCACTTACGTCTAGTCTACCCTCCTACGGGCTTAGCGTGATAAATCATCCGGTCGCTGAATGGCTGATTGATAAGGGCTTATTTGCACGAGGCGATTTGGTCATTAGGACATGCTGTCGACTGTTCTTTAGAGTGGGGATCGTGGCACCTCATTATTAAATTGGAGTGACATTCTATTTTGAATACCATGACTGATGGAAAAACTCGATTTTTTTCAAGATTTTACAGGTTTTAAGAAATGCGAAGAATCAAAATAGATATAAAATAATAACGGTCTTACAACTGCCGTTTCCTGATTTAAATGTTTTATTATCAGTATCCTAAACGGTCAGACAATAGATTTTAGTTTATATAAAAGTAATACGATAGGCTATTGAGTCGGTCTGAATGTAAATTTCACGAAGTACACTGTAAGGTGGAAACTCTGTCCAACTGCGGGTCGAATAAATTGCTGTTACCACAACACCTGCTTCTTATTCTGACCTCCGTCACACCTTAGCAGTTACATACCCTCTGCAGCTGTCATCAGCAAATATCGGTGCGTCATATTTTATTAAGAAGTCGTTTTTTTTCGCCCCGGCTCTCGCATGCGAATAACTATCCTACTCAGTATTGAGCCTTGACGTGTTACTCCGGTACTGAGTAATAACTGGAGATTTACATACCGGCATTAGAACCTGCAACACTTTCGCCGCTGCAATGTCGCCAGGTTTCGCAATTGATATTTAGACTGAATGAGTTGGATACAGTGTGTATCAGAAACTTAACAATACCTACTTTATCAAGGAGTCGCACAGGTCTCTTTCTAAAACATAGGTGATGGTAAGTGATTAATGGGCACTTTTGTGGCGAGCACATTTCATTGGCTGCAGGCGCACTATGAACTTAGATATTCCTGAATCGCGCAAGCAAAGTTTCATTCGGAGTTAGCGTAAATACGTTAATAATAGCAGTGGCACCAACGGGTTCTCAGATGTTCGAGTACGAATGGTTTGACATTGGCTGCACTTTACTCTATCCAATCTAACTCTAATCAATCTAAGAACTTGTTTCTTAAATGTATTCATTATAGACGCAAACTGTATAAGGTAGTCTCGTCCAGTTAGATGGTTGCTTTGTTAACGTTTGTTGCAACTGGCCATTCTGGGGTTGTACTCGTAAAACTAGACATTTCTTACAAAATGAAAATTCTCTTTACTACAAAGACTGCGAAATATAGCTGTCAGATCTCGATATTGACCAAAGAGTAGAGGATATATTGATCATTAAAATGGCAACAAATCGCCCAAGTAGGTACTGTTATAAGTAGCACATATAATAAATTGCGAAAAGCTATGTAAAAGGACGTAGGAATCATAGCACCAGTACAAGCTATGTATAAGGGAAATTCGTTCACCCACACATGTTACACAAAACAGTAAGTAATATATAAATAGAAGGTCTATCAAGAATATATCTTTATATATAAAAATGAATTGCTGTTCGTTAGTCTCACTAAAACTCGAGAACGGCTGGGCCGATTTGGCTAATTGTTGTTTTTATATATTTGTGGAAGTCCAGGGAAGGTTTAAACGGTGAGAAAAAAAAAACGGTTGACGTCGGTGATACGAAGTTCACGGGGTCATCTAGTAGGTACTTAATAAAATTATGTAAACCCTGATATGTCGAAAGATGTTAATCTGAAGATAAACAGTACCCGAAACCTGCGTGCGTGCATGCAACGACTAATTAATGTTGAGAAAGCGAAAGTGAATCTGTCAGGATCTTAGCAAGTGGCAGTCCCTGGTCTCTGCCGACCCCTCTGGGATACAGGCGTGAATTTATGTATGTGTATATCAATCTGAGACAAATCTCTTAGCATGAAAGTTGTGAAACACAAAGCTGTGAAACACAAATTCTAATTGGGGTGACTCAGCTTGAGGTTACCCTGTATATCCTGAACCGGACCTAAAATTTGAAAAACCAAAATATTCCTTAAGTACACTAGGAGTGCACTAAAGGTTATTTTTTTGTAATATCCACCCCTAACCCGCAAGTGTACGAGTTTCACCCCCGGTTTCTCGTAAGCCAACAGTCTGTTACTCTACTGTTAACGGCTATCAGTTGTTTTTTTTCTGTGCAGTTTTACTAACTGATAGCTGCAGCTGTTAACAATTAATTAACAGATGTTGGTGTACCAGAAACTAGGGCCTAGTACATTTTCATACATTCTATAATAAATGCGGGATTTTGACCGCAGACTAATCAACCGCTAGTGGGTTAACCCTTACCCTTTGTCATTTACGCGAACGGAATCGCTACCAAGGGCTAGTATTTTATATTTTGGTCCACATTCACGTATCCTTGTCCAAATAACCTATTTGGAAGCTATCAGCGTGCTCCATGTGAATCAGAACATAAGAGTCATCTCCCGACTTGAACGCATATGGCACTGTTCTTCGGAATTTGAATGACATCATCATCAAGCCTTTATTGAACGACGGTGTCAATAAAATAAGTTTGTGGAGAGGAAAACGTTCTTTAGGCATTTATATCTAAGCTGGATGAATTATTCAGTCTAGTGAGGTGACCACTCATGCTCTGTCCGGTTCCTGAATTGAGATTTTCACTAAGTTGATACATACTTAGTGAAATTCTCAAATTCAAACAAACTCTGATTCAAATAGCTTGGTTTTAATTCACGAACGAATTGCTGGATCGTAATGAAACCTTACAAATATGCACTGCTATTACAAACGGTTTGATAGATCGTAATGAAACCTTACCAATATGCACTGCTATTACAAACTTTTTGATAAATCGTAATGAAACCTTACTAATATGCACTGCTATTACAAACGGTTTGATAGATCGTAATGAGACCTTACCAATATGCATTGCTATTACAAACGGTTTGATAGATCGTAATGAGACCTTACCAATATGCACTGCTATTACAAACGGTTTGATAGATTGTAATGAAACCTTACTAATATGCACTGCTATTACAAACGGTTTGATAGATCGTAATGAAACCTTACCGATATGCACTGCTATTACAAACGATTTGATAGATCGTAATGAAACCTTACTAATATGCACTGCTATTACAAACGGTTTGATAGATCGTAATGAAACCTTACCAATATGCACTGCTATTACAAACGGTTTGATAGATCGTAATGAAACCTTACTAATATGCACTGCTATTACAAACGGTTTTATAGATCGTAATGAAACCTTACCGATATGCACTGCTCTTACAAACGGTTTGATAGATCGTAATGAAACCTTACCAATATGCACTGCTATTAAAAATGGTTTGATAGATCGTAATGAAACCTTACCAATATGCACTGCTATTACAAACGGTTTGATAGATCGTAATGAAACCTTATGAATACGCACTGCTATTACAAACGACTGGCTGGATCGTTATGAAAATTTACCAATACGCACTGCTATTTAAAACGACTTGCTGAATCGTATTGAAACTTTACCAGTACGCACTGCTACTACAGACGACTTTCCGGATCGTAATGAATCTTTACCAATACGCACTGCTATTACAAACGACTTGCTGAATCGTAATGAAACTACCAATTCGCACTGCTATTACAGACTCACTAACTACGCCCGGATCAAGGATAAGTAAACAAACGATATTTTTGTGGTCATGGCACAGTTTTGCATGTAAGCCGAAATGAGGATAAATGTATGCTTTCCTTGTAGATAACTGCATTCGGGTAATATGGGGTTAGCTCTCTAATAAGTGTTTTGCAACGACTTTCATCTAGGAGTTCGTTTTGCCAGATTTTTTATTCATTAATATCAGGGCTTACATAAATATTTTTTGGATTGGCGCTTTTTGTGGCCAAGTTTCGGGCCAATAAAGTTTGACCACGACACAATAAGCAGATTAACCCCCTTGTTGCTCGTACACTAAAGTCTGTTTTTATTTCGGTGCAAAAAAAAACACTTTGATGTTGATAACCTTGGGTTTGAGGTGGACACGTTCATGAAGGACGTAATTTATTTTCAAACATTCCGTTTTTTTTCTTGGTTACGCGAATTTTTTTTCCCGTGTTCTCTTGTGATTTCGACAATTTCGGCTAGTTTTTCGAGTCCACGTGAGTAGATGCAATATGTGAAAGAGTTTTCTGTTGTTTAAATACAAGATCTGTTTAATCCGACTCACAGCGCACGCCATCTGCATGCAGCAAGCTGAAGCTGCGGAGGTGAGCATAGATGCATCGACTTTGTTACGCAAGGGCATAGGGGCTGTACTTCCCGCGGCGCCGGAGCTATTGCAATAGTAAAAAAGTGAAAGGAAAAAAAACTTTTTAAAAACAAGCATTTATTACTTGATAATAAAAAGAACTAAAAAGTTAAAAATTATTTAAGCCTGATAAGAAAAATACCATTATACTCGCCGCGGTGGTAGCCTAGTGGGTAGAACATTGGACTCGGAAACGGGAGACCCAGGTTCGATACCAGTGCGAGCATGTACCTATGACTTTGTTTTCTAAGTTATGTACATTTGTAAAGTTATAGTAGCAATACCACTCGCTAACGGTGAAGGAAAACATCGTGAGGAAACCTGGGTGTCTGAGCTATTCACATACCTCAGCGCTTGAAATCGCCAATCCGCGGTGGGCACGCGTGGTGATT
This sequence comes from Yponomeuta malinellus, assembly GCA_947308005.1. Lineage (NCBI taxonomy): Eukaryota > Metazoa > Arthropoda > Insecta > Lepidoptera > Yponomeutidae > Yponomeuta > Yponomeuta malinellus. Next base: position 11,170,396 of record OX371017.1, read on the forward strand.
AAGCCCGTACTCTCTCTCTGAGAGAAGGCCTGTGCCCTACAGTGGAACGTATATAGGCTGCTTATGACTCGTATAGGTACCTACATTTCAACCTTTAACGATAATTAACCTTCTGCGTCTACGTCAAAATAATCCCATGTCGTTTTTCTGCTTTATAGTTTCTCTGTCTGATAGATATTGTTTAAAATCATATAATGTTACATAGAATGGATATTCTTATACGTAGGACAATGATTAACTGAACGCTTTAACATAGTTAAAGCGCGTATAATAAACCGCAAACTAAATAAAATTATGTAGGCCCTTATACTTCGAAAAATATAAATCCGAGAAAAATCATAGAACAAAAGTTGTTGTAAAACACTAAGTGTAAATAGGGTGTTTTAGGAATTACTCATTTTAGAAACCCCGTAAAACCCTAATTAGGTCTCATCTTGGTAACGTATGACGTGGGGTCACGGCCTTCCGCTTTTGGGTCATCAATTGTACAACCATATTAATGGTCATTTGACCAGTCATTCGAATTCAATAATCGGTCAGAATCAACTCCGGAATAAACAAGCATGACAAAATGCTAAAAAAGCAAACAATACAAAACAGGCAATAAAAAAAATAGTAGTTATGAAAAGAACAGAAATAATTTAAAAGCGAGGGATATGTATATTCCCGAATATGTATAAAGATAAAATGGAATATCAATAATTATTTATTATACGTATCTCCGAAGCAGATAAACCGTAAAAAAATATCTTTAAAAAACAAACGTTGTAAGTGACAAACTCTACCGACATGTTTCAGGAATTACGCATTTTAAAATAACCCTGTATAATTATGGTAGTACGGGACCCTCGATTTGCCAGTTATGTTGACCGCCTCGTTGGCCTAGCGGCAACATTCATGCCGGAGGTCAAGGGTTCGATTGCCGTAGCACAACGTATCCTAGTTTGGGACCAGGACAAGTGATTGTGTTGTGTGGAAGTTAGTATTATTTGCTCGACATAATATATCCGCATTGGGCGTCTCTTGCCGGGCCGATACCCATCGTACAATATCGAAGATAGCAGCTGTCCAGTGCGCCATTCATCGCTTGAGGCGATACGTTCGGTTCCGCTTGCTAAGTCCACAGTACGAGAAGGTTTTTAGGCGAGTGAAACTGCGCAGTCGCACTGATGCGCGTCTTGCGTGTTGGCAACACTGTGCTCTTGATGCCAATATTCCTACACTGCATTTCAAAATCTCATTGAAGAGGCCATGTTAAAAGATAAATAATGGTAGAAGTTTTTTCTCTTATTAATAGAACCTGGCGAAAAGTATTGTTTTCCCGTGCTAAGAAAACGCGCCATACATACAAATCGGGCTCAAACTATGACGTCATACCTTGCTCGTAACGCCTTGTATGCCAATGTATCCTAGATTTCTTGATGAAGACTGATAAAGATATATACGACTCCCAGAAAAATTGTTTTTATTTTACTGTAGCGGAGAACTTCGATAACAACAACAACAATAGAATAACAACAAAAAACAGGAAAATAGATAATTTTCAGGTAGATAGTTTTCAGACATCTCTGACATTCAGATCATCATCTGTAGTCGAAAGGTGAAGTAGCAATGATAATCCGAAAGAAATCTAGAATGGTGGCGTAATTTTAAATGAGTTTAAGAGTGTAGACAGAATGAAAGAAAATAACAAAAATAGTGTAAGAACTGCTGGTCTGCCTATTATTACGATAACGTGAATTAATCGAATAAGGGCTCTCACACATAAACACGATACGACGTCGCGTCGTGCTACGACGCCTTACTTAATTTGTCTTAAATTAGTATAACTAATCGCGAATATCCAGTCAACTCATAAACTACATAAACAGTTATTCAAGTCAGAGCTCAATATTAGTTCAAAATTTCGCTCAAATTAAAGCCAAATTAGGGCGTCGTAGCAGGACGCGACGAGCGATTTAGGTTGAGTGAAAAATGATCCCTTGCCGGTTTAATTGGCTATGAACCGTTTCTGAACACTTTATTCGCCCTGCGCCGATTTCTATGCAGTTTCTTATGGGTTAAATCCATGGATACCCACTACGATTCGAGAATATTTACATAATCTCCGAAGAAAAACATTAGCAGTTGGAAAACACATTGTGCCCATGCATTGGGTAAAAAGTTATAATAGTAATATGCATATTTATTGCTCAAGGTTAGCGTCTATGGAAATTGAAGTCTGAACGCCAGTAAATGCATGCTGGCTGGCAGGTTGATTGCAGAAAATAGATATCGTTGAACAATATAATTTTGAAATAAGAAATCCAAGTTTGAGTTTCAATAAAAAAAAATCTTAGCACACTGGTTTCTCGCACCTGAATTGTATTGGCCAAATCACTGCAAATATTTTTTACGAAATTTTTTCGGCATCAATTTGTATTCGATTTTTGAAAGTGGACTATCGCGTGAAGCCGTTGGCAGTTGACCCGTATTCTGAAATTGAATGCCCGTAACCGTTCGGCACGGCTCTGTAAGGCTGTCCCAATTAACCGATCTTCGTATCGGTAAATTAATCGTTTGGTCAGATTGATGTATGAAGAGGCCATTGTATAAATCACATGGTTTTATGAATTTTTGGCAATATTTTTGCGTAAAATTACAACCTACAGCTTTAACAAAAATTCAGAGTGCGAGAATAATATGTGCTGTTCTAATAAACAGTGGTTAGCTAGTCCCCAATTGCGACAATGAAACAAAAAAGGGAGGAGACACCAATCGTCGCTGAACCTACAAAAAAAAATAAATGTATCAATTCTATTCTACCTTATTAAAATATCTCTTGTAACTAACAATAACTCATAGGATATTAATTATTGACTACAATTATTGACAAGCACAGCAAAAAAAAAATTAACCTGGGTAAACTAAAGTTGACTTCCAAGTGTTGTCTCAACATGCTTGCACACGTATTGCCGACCGCCGTAATTAAACATCACCTCGATTTCCGACCACCTCTATTACCTCACCGACCCGCTGATCTGGAGGCACACGCTACCTCCCATTCAACAAAGCCACCGTTCACACAAACGAGAAAAAAACGTGCGTCGAAATCCACTCAGGTCACCTTTACCAAGAGTGTACATCCTATGTTCTTAGCGCTAAGTGTTAAAATGGTTCGATTGGACGAGGAAGATAAGTTGGTCGACTAATACGCACACTAGCAATGGCGCCGAAGCGAGTTTGACAGTTTGAGTCTGCGTTCCGACAGTCAGCCGTCGCTCGGCACCGCGGCAAGAACGCGCTACCACGCCGCCGCCATCTTGGATTCCGTTTAATTTTGACAGTTTTATTAAAAATAAACCGGTACGTGAGCGTTTTCTGTGCATTTTCCCGCTTGTGCCGTGATTTTAGGAAGCTACGATGGGAGAGAATCGGCTTTCAAAAAGTGTTTTTTACTTACCTGTTGTAAATTCCAAAGCATACCGAGTCAAGTTTGCGGTGTTAGATGATAAGACGCGGATTTAGTTTTTTTTTCTGTTCCTTTTCTTTTTTCGGTTTCAGAACGCTGGGTTTTTTGAGGTTTTAACTGTGAAGTTAGGACGGCGATGTGTTGCTTAATGTATTTTTTTACTGTCTAAAGGCTAACGTGTTGCGAAGATGTAAATTGCAAAATAATTATCGCTATATTTGCATTGACACTGTGTGAGCGAAGGATGTTGCCGTGATGCATATTGAAAAGACTGTAGAAAAGAAAATGCTAGGTATATCGTACATATCCGTTAAATTTTCCAAAAGTAGGTAGTAGGAACAATCCACAGAAATAAGCTAGGATTGTTCCGGTTAAGCAAAAGACATCAACGCAACGTTCATCATGTTAGAAAAAATGCCCATTTAGGGTATAAATTGAATCCTTCTCTCTACTCTGCTAATGAAGTCATAACGGATTAACTTTTATGGTCATAAGTATTATTGCGACAGGAAATTGTGCTGTAGGTAATTTGTAATCGCTGGCGAGTAACCAAGAGATATTTTATATTTATAATAAATTTAAAATAAATTAGTACGCAACGAGTCCAACTAAAGACAAGAAGTTGATGAAATAAGGCAAACAAGTCTACGAAGAAGAATAAGATGTGTTATGTTCTTAGAATCATAATTTTAAAATATAGTGTTCTACTGCCAATCGTGGTCCATAACAAAATAAAATAACGATTTAAAGACGTTGAATGAATGACATCAAATTAGCGTTGCCGGTTTGTTCAAGGCTATTTCAGTATTTTATAAGGTTAACACGAGCACTAGACTACGAGCACGAGCAATACTTGCAAAAGTGCCGAATATCCGTGCAAATTCATATTTATCAAGGCTATTTTGTATGAATTTATTAACCTATTAAATGTTCACAATCACAATAACAGTACCACAAGATACAAGAAAAACGAAAAAAATGCTAGCCAATGCCACAAAACTGACTCATATCATATCGTCATAGTTAAATCATAGGTTGTACGTCTTAGGCGCTAAAAGCCGTGTAAACAATGTCAAACACGTTTAAAACATATTTTTGTTAGATAAGTACCTACTTGTTTATTTTCCGTGATATTTCGGAGCCTCTGTTTTTTGCACGTTTTATTTAGTTTTTCTGTTGGTATAACGCTCCACTCTTAATCATCTTGCATCATTTCTTATAAGTAGATTATTGTGATAATCAAAACACTTTTGTATTGAAATGTTGGGAAGGTATATTTTTTATGTAGAAATCGGTTTTACTGTTGATATGTCGAATGTCTTTCTCCTAACTTTTCTGTTGTCATTAGATCGGTTTTGGGCATCGATCAACATAATATGAGGGTCTTATCCATTGATAATAGCGCTATCTTATCATGGAACATTGAGATTATGTTTGAGGTTGCATTATCAATTTCGAAATAATACAGTGACTTAAATAAACTAATCAAGAAAACATTGTGAGTTATAAATATAATGATGTACATGGTTTTAAAAGTCACGTAGTCCAATGCAAACGGTGTTATTTTGTTTTATAAATATTCAGATGACGAATATTGTTTGTTGGTGCTGTGCTAGTGGAATATTCAAATGCCACAGTAGACATCAAGAGATAGTTAAATTTCATGACAAGAGTAAACTTCCGAGAAGTAATCAAAATAGCGCACCGCCAACGAAATGGTCTTCAGACTATGACATCGTTGGTGGCCTATTCAATAAACCAAACAGTACTGTTTCAAGTATCACTAATGTAATGATGAATTACTAGAATGATGTTGGAACTAGACCGACCGCAGCTTATGCAGATGAAGATGAAATTAATAAGAGCACAGTCAATAGCGTGTTCTCTTTAGACACTTTCTAAGCCTGAAGCAATGAGCCCAGCAATGGTGATGGGAATGGGACGCCGGATAATGATGTCGACGAGTGAAAGGCAGAAACTGACATCTAATTGTGTTAGAGTTAGTTGTTATACTAGAAAATATGATAAAACCTGTCTCAATAGAAACAAAAAAAACTTAAATTGGTAATCGAAATCGTGTTATAGGAATGACAGCTCGAGCAACTGGCATAAGTGTACAACAAAAAACCCATTGAATACATCATCTTTGTAAGAAGATTTTGAGTTTATATTATTATACACAGAACATACTGTTCCGTGATATTATAGAGGAAGAGGACCTTCAGTACCAACACTTAAAGTTATTCCCCTATACGGCATTAAGATTATTCCAGTCAATCTTTTGAAGATTAGGCGAGACATATCAACCTTATAATTCAATCCCCTTGCGATTGTTTGCCTTATCGAATGCCTCCGCCGTAGCTCATACATTCTCGACAGATGTACTAAGATAGTTACCGTTAGTGTGGAACCGGTATCTTCTGGTCGAGTGTTGGACTCAAATGTTCAGTGACGGTTGAATTGTTTCCTGTTTTCCCGTTTCTAGTGTTCGCCGTACTGCTGATGCGCAAAATTTCCCGTTTGTGTTGTGAAGGTGGTAGATGTCGGTAGTAGGCTGAGAAGATATGAAATCAGCTAAATATTTTAATAGAAAACATAATTGACAATAATAATAAGTAAGTTAGTAATCGTTGGTAGCCTAGTGGGTAGAACATCGGACTCGGAAGCGAGAGACCCAGGTTCCTATGACTTGGTTTTCTAAGTTATGTACATTGTGAAGTTATAGTAGCAATACCACACGCCAACTGTGAAGGAAAACATCGTGAGGAAACCTGAGTGTCTGAGCTATTCACATACCTTAGCGCTTAAAATCGCCAATCCGCGGTGGGCACGCGTGGTGATTAAGCCCATAATCTCTCCTTGAGAGAAGGCCTGTGCCCTACAGTGGGACGCATATAGGCTGATTATGCTTAGTAATTATATTTCTACTTAGATTTCGTATTGGAATCTTAAAAAAGAAACCTACTATATTATAGGACTTAAACGACAAAGACAAGTTCCAATAAAAACTTGGCTCTCTCTGCCGTACCTTAATTAGTATCAATAAACAAAAAACTTACACGCTTGGGTATTTCTAATATTATTTGTTATTGCAAAGGTTATCGGCCGATACTTATCCATAATGTGGCTATAGGCACCTAGTTGCTTCTCTTTCCACCGAACGAATCTTTTGTTCCTTTGTCTGTAATTTTAAACATTATCTGTTGAAAATGTTAGCGTGGCGTCGAATTGTTAAGGTTTAAAAGCTGATGTCAACGCAGAAATATGTATCTCTCTAGTCAGCAACACTAAAGAGAAGATCAAAACAGCCTTTCAATTCGATAAGCATTCTACAGTTACTTCTTAATTTTCCAAATGTAACAGCGACAATTCTGTTTTTATGTAATTATAAAATCAATAGTCATATCCCAGTCGCTGTCGCCAAATAGGTTCGGAATCATTACACATTACTAGCTGCCTTTTTCTAACGTTGCATTACCATATTAAATAGCCTACGACCTATTCTTAGACCCACCATTTGGTATCATAAGCAGCCTATATACGTCCCACTATAGGGCACAGGCCTTCTCTCAGAGAGAGAGTATAGGCTTAATCACCACGCGTGCCCACCGCGGATTGGCGATTTCAAGCGCTGAGGTATGTGAATAGCTCAGACACCCAGGTTTCCTCACGATGTTTTCCTTCACAGTTAGCGAGTGGTATTGCTACTATAACTTTACAAATGTACATAACTTAGAAAACAAAGTCATAGGTACATGCCCGCACTGGGATCGAACCTGGGTCTCCCGTTTCCGAGTCCAATGTTCTACCCACTACGCTACCGCCGCTTTCCAATGTTCTACCCACTAGGCTACCATCGCTTTGGTATATTTATACACAAAAAAATTCATAAAAATCGTTGAAGCCGTTTCGGAGGAGTTCGATAACTAACACTGTGACACGAGATTTTTATATATTAGCTAATAATATAACACATTACTTTTCTCTATCCTGAGTAATTTTCTACACGACCCAAGCAAAATATTGCATTAGTATATACAAAAAACCTGGAAAAGTTTACACAACCGCTATCATAACAACCTTTTTTGACGGTTTTTTTTGTATTCGAATCTGATCGCTGCGATACAATTTTCGATCCCAACAAGCACATCAATATCAATAGATTCGTGACCAGACCCAATCCAATTTAAGATTTTTAGCGAGACGAGCGAGTGATATTCAAATTCACTGATGAAAATGGCACCATAGTTGTTATTTGGCAAAAAGTGAGCTATACAGATGTAAGGATGTTTCCGCAGATCAAAACCTTTGTTCCCGGTATGTCATACCACCTTATGTTACACAGATTACATACTGTGACTTTTTGCCCAGTATGTCACACAGCTGTAACATCATCATCAGCCCCTTGACGCCCACTGCAGGACATAGGTCGTTTTCATAACCATGAGGGGTTTTGCCATAATCGCCACGCTTGGTAGGCGGGTTGTCGATCGCAGTATGCGATTGGAATGTCAGGTAGACGCTGCTGCCCGTCCCCTGGTAATTTATTTCCTTAGTCGCCTTCTACGACATCCACGGGTGGAAATGGAGTGACGCTATTGTTAATCCGCCGCCACACGGCGCCGGATTAAGAATAGCGTCTGTAACATACACTGTACACTGTAATACTGCACTAGCACTGTAACATACTGGGATTTTAAAAAGAATAGAATCCCAGATCGCTCTAAGCGATAAGACCGCCAATTGTATACCACTACTTAGATATAAGAAACAATGTATTTGTAATATCTTTCACCTGGTTGTGCAATAAAGTGTTCTCTATCTATCTATCTACACTACACCCTTCATGTCACACTGTTACAAAATGGGATTTAAAAAAAATAGAATCCCCGTATGTTACACCCTTTGCGTTACGCTGTTACAAAATGGGTATTTAATTTAGAAATCATTTCAATGTCTGACTCATATCTATTGTATTGATCGAAAGTGCTTTGTTTCGGCTTCGCTTCGTCTTTTCACACACACAGATGTAAAGTCCGCTTCTCGACAAACGATCTGCAGCCGAAAGATATTAAGCGTTAACAAGGCGTCTTGCAATACGGATGTTTTTGAATACGTCGAAGATTTCATGGCAAATGTCATGCCTATAACTGTTTTTCCGTTCCTAGTTGTGCTTTAGAGTTCCGTAATTCAATAGTGCTTAGTATTGTATCTAGCCCACAGAAAAGACAAGTCAATACGTGCGGAGCCGACCACGCCGCGGGTTTACTCACGATATTTTTCTTCACATTTACCGCTTGGTATTGCTACTACAAATTCGTAGATGTACGAATACATGCACCTGTACTATCCTGACTAAGATGTCAGAATGGTATAGGTAAGCCTACCCATCTAGTGTGAGTGAAGGTGCCACTGGACGCTGTATAAATCATCTAATTACGTAGATGCAAAGGCCAAAGTATAGTATTGTATCGCCTTGTTAACCTAAGTGGCTGAAGAAATATATTATCTTATTTCGTAAAGAAACTTTACAACCTCATGTCCATATATTTTTTCTGAATAATCTTGAATTTTCATTAGACCTCGACATTTCACTGTCGGTTAAAACAATTGTTATCCTATTACAAATTTCTAGGTTACTGACAGAACCGTTATTACCGTAGTTTAAATTAGATGTAGGTAGTATTATATATTTTTAATAACTTTTTATTATGTCTTTATGAAAAGACAATAGGCGATTCGGCTTGGGAAGATGGTCCGCGATATGAATAAGTTTGTCTGTGCAATTAATAGCTCCATAAAACTGTATGCGGTCTCTTTAAAATATTTCCTTGTTTGAACTGCTAATCGAGATTTGCTAGATAATTCAGACACTTTAATAACGAACCTATGAGCGACTAAGTTTTTCGGCTTTCGCAGATTAGCATTTTTTCCGCGCCTAACATTAAATTTGGAACTACCAGAAAAAGTGTTGTTCCATTTGTCAAAGTAACGCAAATGACCGCGATCTTGAAAAAATAACCGCCAAGCAACACACACAGTGGCACAAATTGTTTAGTAACCGTTCAGAAAATCGACAAGAAACTCCTTAGCGACTTATTTCTATTAGTTTGCCCTCAATTATTGCGCTCGTACAGACTAAGGTCGTTACCTCGCTGGTCAGATTGGCAAATGGTCTTGTTCGTCTTTCAATCTAACGAGAAAGTATTTTTTTACGGAACGGTCTTTTGAACTTATTGACATCATGTTTGTACTGTGCAGTGACAGTGCAGTGGGTATTTTTTCACTGCCCAGCTCCGTCTACAAAATGAGCCGTTTTCAGCACAAATTCACAAAGCACTTCATAGATGGCGCTTATAGGCGTGCACATACAAGAACAGGGACACGTCTGTCAAATTTTGCTTAGCGCAGATTAATTTTGACAGCCATATTCCGGTTCTTCTATGGCCATGCCTGTAAGCGCCATCTATGAATTGCTTTGTGAATTTGTACTGAGAACGGCTCATTGCAATCCGTTTTCGACAATATTCACCTTCTCACAGAACCTTTTTAAATTCCGTTCCCACACTCTCTATCTACTCATTTGTTTATGAGATGCATCAGAATCTCGTACTGTACCGTCAGTAGTGTCAAATGAGCCGTGCCAATGACTTTGCTGTTTTCCTGAGAACACGCCATGGGTTGACAAATATCAAGCCATTCAGTTCAGTTAAAAGGCTGTTAAAGCCGTGTCAATACAATTAGGACGGGGACATAATTTTTCAATTAAAACCGGTTTGATTGGGTAATGTTTTTTTTTTATCTGAATGCACTGAATCATTCCATTGCATGTCTTGGGCTGAATTGAGATAAATTGTTAATGCAACTTCTGACAGCGTAATGTGTGATCCGCGTGCGAACTGTCCTAGGATAGCTTGTGAAGGAATGTCCATTTGTCCCATTGTCTTTGTTAGAAGTCGGTCATTGTTTTGCTTTTCATAAGAATTCACGTTATAGTTTTTTTTAAAACCGCTACGCAAGTAAGACATGTAATTTCTGGAGTGCATACAATAAAGGCGGTGTGGTGGCCTAGTGGGTAGGAAATTGGACTCGGAAGTGGGAGACCCGGGTTCGATTCCCAGTGCGGGCATGTACCTAGGACTTTGTTTTATAAGTTATGTAAATTTGTGAAGTTATAGTAGCAATACTACTCGCTAACTGTGAAGGAAAACATCGTGAGGAAACCTGAGTGTCTGAGCTACTCATATAACTCAGCGCTTGAAAACGCCAATCCGCTGTGGGCACGCGTGGTGATAATAAACATAAACATTTACATACAGGCACATACATTGCTTCTGGCCCCACACTAGGATACCCATTACCCATACTCTCTCCCTGAGAGAAGGCCTGTGCCCTTCATGCTTATGCTATACAATAAATAATATTCTATCTATCTAAGACCGTAATACTGAGCAAATTAATTGTACCCGCAGATTTTACGTCATTAAGGCTGGGTTCTCCGAGCGCACGGATTTGTATCTGGGATTTATTGCACTGCGCGAGTGAATAGTTGGGGAAAGTGTAGCCATTTTTGAAATTACGGAATTACAAATCCTCTTAATATAATTTTGACGACCGACGTCACTAACATATTCAGTGATAGTCATTTTGGTATATTTTTTATTATTCAAAACTCAGAACAGCTCAAATAAAACCATATCTAGTGATAATTTTGACTCATGTTCGCGATTTTTTATTGATGCTATAATGTTAAATAAAACCATAAAAATAATGACCGACGGCCCTAAATAAAACATTGAAAAGTAATTTTTTTTTTTCAGATTTTATATACTTACCATTAGAGAGTAAAATGTATTTTAAAACAACTGATTTAGGTGTAATGTCGGAGAACCCAGCCTTAAGTAAACACAGAAAATCCCAATTAGGTCTGGGTTGCATGTGGCTTTATGACCCATAGTTGTTTGTATACCATTATCTTTTAACAATTCGGTTGCACCGAAACCTCGCGTCCACTCATGTCATTCGCCGACCTCTGACGTCCCATTGTCCGGTTTGTTCCCACGACGAAATTTTGTTTCTTTTTCTGTGAAGGTCACGGTGGCCTTGTCTCGGATTTTGGGGAGACGCACCAGTGTGCGGTCTTTATTTTATTATCAGCAAGTTTTTGAAGGGGGACTTATTTTTTTAATGGCGAATTTTCTTCAACTGCCGTTTTGACAACTTGCCTGTTCCGGTTTTCAAAGTTGTTTCTTTTATTTGTTAGTACCTAGGTACTTAAAAAAATATTCAATCTTTTGGTAGGTAGGTACTTTATTTGTTTTGTGGTGCCAGCAAACCTTAATTCGTCATTGTTTCAAGTTATCAAGAAAGGTATTGACAGAACCCTTTGTCCTATGACAATGAAGTAGGAAATGAGAAAATTAATCGTGCGTTTAATATTGTTTTGTTTTAGCTAGGTTAGGTTCTTGTTGAAAAATCCAAGCTTCATTTGACGTGATAGAAGCTTCAAAATATAGAACAATATAATAACAATTTCTGTTTAAGGCTAAGGGACTCTCCAACTCAAAAAGAACATTGGCATTAAAGATAATACTGGGTTAAAATAATGTATTAAATAACAAGTGTCAAGTCCGATTAAAAATTTAAAATTCAAATTATGTATCTGTCAAATTTGGCGGTAAGTTAGGTGTCATGAAATTTCAAATGTTATAAACAACATAATTAAATCACAGAATATTTGCCTGCTTTACATAACAACCCAAGACGAAAATGTCAACAGTTTTTAACATGAATTTATGCCAAGTTGGAAAACTTGTTCTTAAAACAGGTCTCCGGCGCTTTATTGAAGGTTATTAATAAAGTTATGACCGACCGATCGTCACTTTTGTCATTAATTTTACTGTCATTACTGCCTTTTCTTTTTTAAGTACGATGGTTACGCAATTAGTACTATGACTCAAAAACAGCGTTCCGAAATCCCATGTGTAGCGTAATGATTTTAATCCGTCGTCAAGTCGATTTCGTCACTCATTGTAGCCTCCTAATGACAATTTGGTGTGTTTTTAAACAACCGGCACCTTGGCGGTAATTAGGCACAGAGATAATATGTAAATTACCCCATTGCTTTGTCTTACAGGCCTTGTTTTCAACGTTTCGTTATATTTGAACAAATGTGGACGAAATCGTGCATGAAATACTCCTGATGACTCATAGTGAAAGACGAAAAACAATCGAACAACGAATTCAACAAATGAAAACTATTAATTAAAAAAGTAACCAAGCATTCCAATTTAAGAAAAAAAAACTAACGCTTAACCTTAATGTTGCCATATTAACATAAACTCCTTTTTGTAAACAAGCGACTATAAATGGTGCGGTGACCAAGTGAATGAGTAATAATTGCAAATAAATAAATAATTGTAAGACAAAAAATTGTGTCAAGAGCAGTCGGTGTGTGTCAAGGGATACGGCAACTTTCCTTTTGCGATCGAAGCGACTGGATGACATCGTCCACTGGCAAGACCATCGAGCATCATTGCAAAACGTATTCGCGAAAGCACGCGGTTAGTCTGTGAACAGATTTTGGCGGATCCGTTCACAAATCCCAACTGTGTCCGAAAACTTTCGAATAAAAAAAACAAAACGAGCGCGTTAAAAACTACAGTGCGTAAAGTGACAGTTCTAAAAAAAATTAAAGAGTGTGTTCCAGTGACAATAATGCGAAGTGTCTGAACCATGTCTAATCAGGCTTACTACAAGGAGCGTTTAGGGTTCGATCCTCAGGAGGAGGTGAACGGATCCTTCTACGAGGGCCCTCATCAGCCCAAGAGACACCGGAAAGAAAAGGGGGAGAAGCATGACCAAGTCTACGAGGAGAACTTGACCAAGTTCAAAGGTACCACTTGCTGGGGTTTCTTTATCAATCAGGCAGGTTCGTGGTGATGGGTTATAGAGAATGCGTGTTCTTTGAGTATGTTTTTTGTTTTGTCGTGGCTGTTTGTTATGAATTACTAACATAATATTGTAGAGAATTCAAGTTCTGCGAAGAGTGTGTTTATTTTTTTGTTATTGTGACTGGCTGTTTGTTATTAATTTGCTAACAGAATATTGAGCTACACTCTTTAAAAAAATAACTCAATAACTATTGGGTATGAACTAAGCAAAACAAAAACTGTTGCGAGGTAATCAAGTTCAAACTTCTTGTGTTATTTTTTAAAACGGAATGTCTATGTACTGGCTGGAAATATATAGACTATTCCAAATATGGAATAGTCAATAGACAAGTACCTACGTCAAGACAGGACCAACTGACACATTTTCCATTTACCTACATACATACATGCATAAAATAATAATTACTACTGTAATAATATACAAGATGACATCATTATTTGAACTAAATACTGTTTGTGCATAAATTAAATAACATAATAACGAGAGTGTTCTTCTCGCCTATGTTTAATTGACTTTGTCACCGCTATATTTGTATTTTTAACCGACTTACAAAAAAGAGGAGGTTCTTAATTCGGATATATTTTTCTAATGTGATCTTTACCACATTGTCCTATTAAATTGATTCTTTTTTTGGTTAAAACATATAAATTTGCTCAAGAATCTTTGGTGAGATCAATGAGAAAAACCGGTCAAGTGCGTTTCGGGCCACGGGCAATGTATGGTTCCGTAGAAAGAGGGGTTTTTTTATCTGCTTTAAACTACCACTTCAGATTACAACTTCAGAACTACAACTTCATCGAAGTAATTTTCAATGGATTTAGTACGAAGTTTTCCTTTTATAAGTTCGCTTATTAGTCGTTAACTATTAAAGCCAACTTAGCCATGATAGCTTTCGTTTTAAGTTCATTATATGTGCTACTGACCGGAATCAACCGTTTAGGCGGGAGAGGGAGGAACGCCCTACTCTGACAAAATCGCGTTTGAAGCTTAATATTTCACAAACGGCACCCTAATTCGAAAAATGGTCTTCCTTCAACCACAATATTTTTCACACCCACTCTATGGTGTAGGCGAGAAGAAAAATTGCATCCCTAATTTAAATGTAGGGGAGGTACCCTTAAAAAAATTTTTTTCGAGCTTCCATTTACCGTATTGTCGGCGTAATAAATATATATATATATCTAGTACTTATCGTCTCTGTGCTAAGCTGTGCACAGACAGTCAGACAGACAGACGGACGGACATGGTGAAACTATAAGGGTTCCTGACTACGGAACCCAATAAAAATCAATCTATTCTTATTAGTGTGTATTTATTTTTCTTGAAATCGGTTTTTTTGTAGAAAGTCTACACTAGCTCAAATGCACGCATTTTTAGTGAAAATGTGCTGAAACTCGCGCACTTACTACGATTTTCCTATTTTATTTACCGCACCCGGACGAATAACAAATAAAATAAATGTACTATTTAAAACATAATGGTTACATTTAGGTAAAGTGTTACTGGCTATACCCCGGTTTCTCGTACATTAGCAATCTCTAATCTATGTTAAATAACTGTCAGTTGGTCAAAGCGCGTACAAAAAAAACAACTGACAGCAGTAGATTAACAGACTGTTAGAGTACGAGAAACCGGGGAAATATGATTCTTCTTTTCTTCTTTCTATGCCTCTCCACTACTAGAGGTTGGCCGTTAGCTCTGCATATTATTCCTAGCTCTGCATATTATTCCTCTCTTCTCTTTGCCAAGCGAAATAGATCTTCGACGCTGGCAACTCCAATCCATTCGTTGCAATAAATCTTTCTTGGCACTACCCCCACTATCCACATAACCCAAGGTTAGCGGGAAGAAAATACTTTTTAGTATTAAGCTCGCCTTTGTATAAACACCTTTGTTGTGCAATAAAGAACTTTTCAATAAGATCAATTCATTATCTGACGTCGCCAATCCGCGGTGGGGACGCGTGGTGATTAAGCCCATACTCTCTCCCTGAAAGAAGGCCTGTGCCCTACAGTGGGACGTATGTAGGCTGCTTATGTATTGTCTGACGTTTCTTAGCCATGATTTTCTTTTTTTAAATAGTTCAAGGCTCCTGTATCGACCTCGACCACATCGACTTCATATCCGAAATTAACGCAACGCACATAAACTACATCGAAAACAATTTCACCCCATATTTAGGCGGATTTTCGGCCCACAAGCCTCTCGGTTTCGCAAACCCTAACTCATGGCAAGATCTGAGACATACAGACGGACTACTCCTCTCCTCACTAAATACAAAAAGCGTGGTATTTTAACACATTCCTTTTATATACATTGTACAGCGAAAAAAAACCTAAAATCTGAATTAAATAAAAAAGTCGGGTCTATAAAAAAAAATTATATTGGAAAGGATTCATGTCAGAAATTATTTTTTGTAGCAATTATCCAATTTGGTGAACACTTATTTATTTTGGAAAGTCTTTACATATTTGGGTGTGAATTAAAAAAATATAACTGAGTTTACCGCTTGCCAATATTCTGACCAACCCTTTCCTTTCTTTCTTTTGCTTCATTAACATTAGCATAATAGCATTCGGGCACACATTATTTGTACTGTAAACTGTCAACTGTCCGTTTCAAATCCTGGTAGGTACTCAACCTTTAGGTGAGTTTAATGTATGCACCCGTCGGTACTTTCAATAATAGGTTTGTCTATGGATCGTTTATAGGAGAGGGGGATTAGATTCTCAACCTATTTGAGACCACAATTTCATTTGATTTTTCGCAAAGCTGTATTTCTGTGGTCCTTATTAAGTGCCCTGAGTCATACGCACCCGATCACCTCAGCGGTGCCCACTCAAAAGTAATAAATTACTTTTACTTTTCTTAAGCTTTGTTAAGCCGGTGGCAGATTGGGCGGAAAATAATGTCTAGCGCAAGTTCTTACTGTTTGAGTTGTCAACCAAGGAGCCTATGTATCTAAATATGTAATATACTTTTGTATGATTATGTAAAGTATAATAATATATATTTTTTTTACGTCTCCTCGTTTGTGTCCCACTGCTGGGCAAAGGCCTCCCCCAACTCAGACCAGATGTTTCTGTCTTGTGCCACCTCAGACCACTCCGGCATGTGTCGGTCGAGGTCGTCTCGCCAACGTCTTCTTGGCCTACCTCTCCTGCGACGACCGCCTTGTGGCACCCGCTCGGTGGCAAGTAATATAATATATAATAAAAATATTATATAACTTCCACACATCACAATCACTTGTCCTGGTCCAAAACTGGGATACCCTGTTTTATGGTAACCAGGCAACTACATCACAAACGTGAAAAAAAAGGTAAACGATTGACATAAGGCAGTGTTGACTGCTATGAAACAAGTTAAAATTTAAAAGAAGTAGAAGTTACTAAGTTAGACTTTTGTTGTCCTGGACATATTGCTTCTTATAGTATATATCTATAGGCTTAAAACTACACCATGATTCCACAAACGTTTCATCCAATATAATTTTATATATATAATGGATATTTTTTATATAGGCCTAAAAAACTAAAAAAGTACACCCACAAACGTTTCGTCCAAAATTATATATATATAATTTTGGACGAAACGGATGTTTTTCATATAGCCCATATATACATATATAATTTTGGACGAAACGTTTGTGGGTGTAGTTTTTTAGTCTGTATATTATGTAACATATAAATGTAGCTACAAGTTAACTAAGCCCAAGGTTACACTATTCTAATTTAACTAAACAAGCGTATACGCTTGGCAACACTTACCAGTACTGGATATGTGAAGTGGGGCTTAAATGAACTCCAGCTTGGCCAAATGCGAAATTGGAATCTAACTTCCTATCGACTTTAGCATTCTGTGACCACTACAACTCAGTCTGTACAGCCGAGATGCTGCCGTTCGGCGAACATCCCTCATGCACTACAGAACCTTGGTCGAACTAACAACATTCTGAAAGCGGTATTATGTTGAACTTTATGCGTAATCCAATATAACCATTTGTTTTTTTTTCGACGTTCAAATAGTATGTATAATCTCCGCCTTATGTGACGCCGCCCTTACGAGCGCTTGTCACGGATTGCGTTGGCTAATTTAGGATGCTGTGACGTCATGTGAAGGTAGTTCTCAGGTATTCGTGACGTCACACCATGGCTCACTGTGGCCTTTCGCAATTTCGTGTAAAAAAGGAGGCTTTATCTTTGACTAGCTTCTGCCGTGACTTCGTACACGTAATACAAACTATACCACCCACTACATTTAAAGGTATAGAACAATAAATAACTTCCACACAACACAATCACTTGTCCTGGTCCCAAACTAGGATACCCTGTGCTACAGTGGTCAGGCAAGGACATCTCAAATATGGAAATACAACCAAAATGAGGCAATTCATACAAATTTCTTGGAATCGAACCCACGGCCACCGGTATGGTAATCCGACGTGATACCGCTAGATCAACGAGGCAGTCGCATAAGAAGGTATAAGGATTAATTTCCTAACTTATAGCCTAGAATACATAGAAGTTGTTCATCGAAAATAGTTTACCTACGAGTAAGTAAATTCTCCGATATGAGGTTGCCTGGAAGAAATTGCTAGTAGCAATAAGGCCGCCAATTGTATCTTTTCTTTTGTCATTGCTGTTTCTGTAACATTTTTTCCGGTATACAATAAAGAATATATTTATCTTATCTTATCATAAGTACATATTGCCTCATTGGTTTAGCGGTTAATACGTTCGACTGCCAAAACAGAGGTCGTGGGTTCGATTCCCACTGGAGCCCACTGTACTTGATTTGTACAAATGGTAACAGTCTAAGTGTATTTCCATGTTTGTCCTTGGCTGATATTCTAGGCTTGGCAGGGTATTCTATTTTGGGGCCAGAACAAGTGATTGTGTTGTGTGGAAGTTATATATTAATATTATGTAAGTACTGTTATTTAAAATCCGGTTTTCTTCTGTACAATTTTTCTCATCACTCGCAAGAGACCAGTTAGTGAAGCCCTTTGTTTTATTTACCCGCCTAATAAGATGGCAAATTAGATAACATATCAAGTAATATCAACATAGTCGCAATAAAAAGATTACATTATAACGCCTAGATTGCCCTAGCTTTGTATTCCATGAATGAGATAACTGAGGGTATACTATGTACCGGGTTACTGTTCCGCACTTACGGGCACTATTGAAAAAAACTGGTAGGTACCTCAAGTGCGCGAGCTTCCTTCAGTACATTTTCGTATAATAAGTTCTATAAAATGAAAGTGTTGTCAAGGTAACATAGAAACCTTAATCTGAGATAGAAACTGCGACTTAATAAACTTAACAAGTTAAACTAGTACATATAAGCGATTTGAGAACCTCTTCTTTTTTTGAAGTCGGTTAAATATATTTACGTATTTCATCGGTTTGTTTGTAAATTACTAATTTTTATGTAGCCTATATACGTTCCACTGCGGCACAGGCCTTCTCTCAGAGTGAGACAGAGAGTATAGGCTTAATTACCAGGCGTGCCCACCGCCGATTACCAATTTCAACCGCTGATGTATATGAACACCTCAGGCACTCAGGTTTCCTCACGATGTTTTCCTTCACAGTCAGCGAGTGGTATTGCCACTACAACTTCACAAATGTACGTCACTTAGAAAATAAAGTCAATGGTGCTTGCCGAGATTCGTACCCACGACCTCCGGAATGTGAGGCCGGCGTTCTACCGCTGCTCTACCACCGCTACAATCACAAACATTTTTTAAATATATTTTTTGTATCTATACTTACCTCGAAATTTTTTATTTAGTATAAGGTATAGATAAGTGAGTATGTATTTTTGCTGAATAGATAACACGAATGAAGTGTGTATCAGGCTCGTGATTACTCTAATGAAACGCAGGACTAGAAGTCCAGTCCTCTAAGCGTTGTCCCAGCGAGTTTCTTTTACATTTGCTGAAAACAAAATAAATAAATCAATCACTGGCCTTCACATCTACTACAGATGATTTATGCGGCATTTTTGAACATTTCTCTGCCTCTTCGCGCGTTTATCAGCCAGATGCAGAAACCAGGCTTGGTCGTGTGTAGTGGCGTGACTCGGCGATAAGAAGCACAGCGTCGCTGTCTAGTACCACTAGTGCTTCGCGCACCCAGTCGAAACAAAACGGAGCCGAGGCGGTGGGAAGGACGTGGGACGAGGCAAAGATGCGGCGTCCTTTCAATTCAAAATGTACTGGACGATGGGACATAGCGGGGGCGAGGACGCGAACTCTATGCAACGCGTCGCGTCTTCTCCGCGCCCTCGTTCCACGTCCTTCCTATGTGCCCCACGCCTAAAGTACTTGTCAGTTCACGTGTGAGTGTGCGTGTGTGTGTGTGGGTGTGTGTATTTGTTGTGTTGTAGAATTAGCACCTAAACCTGCCTGTTTGTTCTGTGGTTGTGGTTGCACTAACTTAGTGTTAATTTTGTGCATAAATACTTCGATTACAGCTTGTACGTGGAAACTTGTCTACAATGTGACTACCTCTCCTTTATTACGCGCACCAAATCCTGGACGATTTCAATCGTCTAACTATCAAATTCCATACTAATTGCCATCGCAAGAGTCAGGATGCCTATAAAATTTGGTGGCCTCATATCCAAACAGATTTATGACGCAGTGTTTAAAAATATAAATAAAACTAGATGACCCCGTGAATTTCGTATCACCGACGTCAACCGTTTTTTTTCTTCTCACCGTTTAAACCTTCCCTGGACTTCCACAAATATATAAAAACAACAATTAGCCAAATAGGCCCAGCCGTTCTCGAGTTTTAGTGAGACTAACAAACAGCAATTCATTTTTATATATAAGAGATGAAAGCAACTCTGTGTCAGATACCTAAATGAAATGAATTATAAAATTAGATAAAATGGGAATGTATTAGCAAAGAGCAAGATAAAAAGTACCCGAAACCGGCGTGCGTGCATGCAACAACTAATTTATGTTGAGGAAGCGTAAGTGATCTGTCAGGATCGTAGCAAGTGGCAGTCCCTGGTCTCTGCATGCCCCTCCGGCATACAGTCGTGAGTTTATGTATGAATGTATGTAGCTGTTGCCAGCGACTTCGCGTGGTAATTTTGATGTGTAAAAAAATAGCCTATGTGCTAATCCAGACTATAATCTATCTCAGTGCAAAATTTCATCCGGATCCGTTCAGCCGTTTTTGCGTGAAAGAGTAACAAACATCCATCCATACATACAAACTTTCGCGTTTATAATATTGGTGAGGATGTATTTTTTTTCCTCTGGCGAGGGGTAGCCCGGGGATAATTCAAACGGCTAACATGCTTTTAAGGGGCTACCCGGAACTAACTAGCGCTAATGGAAAAAAACTGTATTTTGAGAAACAGGGGTTTAGAGGCGTTCTGACCGTCGTGTGGCACAGCCTTAAGGGCAGTCAGAAATCAGAAATCAGAAATCAATAATTTATTTCAACGTAAAGAATTTACATTCTGTTTGCTGAATGTCAATGTACTATGTTACTATGTTAGCCGCTGCCTTCGGGCCGTATTTGTAGTGGAGAAAAAGGCAGCGGGAAAAAAAAACTCCACTCTGACCATCTTTTCTCAAATCATCTTAAACTTATACATCAAAGCCTATATGATATGATTCCGTGATAGCCACTAATAACTTTAAAAGCCAAAATAACACTTCTTACAAAAGTAGGAAAAACAGTAATGCTGCGGCCAGACACACGAACAGCACCCGTTCACGAGCATAACGCAGGGGTCAGCCATCACCAGTCTCAACCATTTTAGAGGGAGATAGGTGACCCGGCCACCACGCCACCATTCGAATGACCTTTAGCAAACCTGCAGATTGAGTTCTTGTCAGCTATAAAATGTGTGCTATAGTTATAAATTATAATATTAATAATTAAATAACAATGAAATCGCAGTGGAATTGGCTTACTACCAAGGGCTTATATCGTTCATATACTCGTCTATTCTATAATAGGCTTTTTTACATAGCGATTTTTTAATGAATGTTTTAAATTTATTTTCAGACAAGGATAGAACATGTTCTGGAATTCTGTTGTAAAAACGAACGCAATAGCCTACGAACGATGTATTTACCTTGGCTAAACGAAATTTAGAATAAGCAAGCTTATTTCTATTTCTAGTGTTTACGTTATGGACGTCCCTATTTAATTTGAACATGGTTATATTTTTACGGACATACATTATATTATCGAATATATATTGGCAAGCCAGTGTAAGAATTCCTATTTCTTTGAAACGCTCCCTTAGCGATTCCCTACTGCTTAAGTTGTAAATTGCTCTTACTGCTCTTTTTTGCAAAATAAATATTGTTTCTATATCTGCTGCCCGTGCCCATAATAACAGCCCATATGACATAATACTGTGAAAATAACTAAAATAGACCAGCCTCGCAGTCGATATGTCTGTAAGTTGCCTAATTTTTCTAACTGCAAATGCAGCTGAACTCAACCTACCCGATAGTTTTTCAATATGCGGACCCCATTGAAGTTTTGAGTCTATTGTTATGCCTAAAAATAGTGTGGACTATACCAGCTCTAATTTCTCACCAGATATTTTTAGACACGTGTCAACATTTTTAACATTGGGCAAGGAGAACTTGACGCATTTTGTCTTTTTCGCATTTAACATCAAATTGTTCACCGTGAACCAGTTTAGAACTGTAGTCCCTCAAGGAGTAATTCCCCGTCTATAGAATAGATAATCTATCCAATATTACGTAGGTATATTATATTATTACCTCTCCCCATATATAATTTGATTATTAGTATGTATGCATGTCTATTTGTTTAAATATTTATGTATGGTTTATGTAAGTTTATATACTTTTCAACTCATATTAATTTCTTAATTGCACCGACTTAATTGCCTCTAACTTCTTTCTTGTCTCCGTCTATGGTTGCCTGGAAGAAATTGCTTGTAGTAATAAGGCCGCCAATTGCAGTACAATGCATTTATTGAATTTCCGTTAATGTAATCTCTGTGTACAATAAAGAATATTATATCTATCTATCTATCCCATACAAACTTAGTTTGATTTTAATTCACAAACCACACGCCGGATCTCAATGACACTTTACCAATATGTTTAGAGCACACAGATAAAAGTTTGTTCGTGCTTACAAATGACAAAAAAAAAACAATAAAAAAAACCTCATAAGACTTTTCAAAACAATTCTCAACGCCATGACTCTTTTTTTGATCATTTTATTTCCAGGTAGGTATAAGCACGATCAAATCTCGATTTGTGTCCTCGAAACGTATTGGCAAAGTTTCATTGCGTTTCGCCATGTCGTTTGAAATAAAAACTCCTTGAGGGGGCCGCCTTAAATAGTCTGGCCAAGCCGACTAAACTTGAGTCGGTTAACCTAAAAACAACCGGGCGGTCTCTGATCGAATTGACCCACCGACATTGTATCGAATCGGATAATTGACTCTAACGACGGACGTGCGATTTGGACCATTGGGGATAGGAGGTCTTGGGGTTTATGTCGCCTATTCGCGCCATGGGTTTATTATTGGAACTCATTCGCGGGAAATCGCGTGGGATTTCCGTCGGGTACGGAATCCTCAAATGTAGCCTAGCATTATTGATTTATTGACTTCTATTTGCACTAACATAAAAAAAATCGAACAATTCGGCGGACTTGATGCCATAGAAATTTCTACCAGTCAACTACAGGAGGTAGAGGAAAGAGTGCAGAGTGTGAGCGGATGTCATTCTCTAGCTCATATCTAATCGCGATATTTTTTTTAAGTAAACGAGGTCCGTCCGCGGACAGGGCCTCGATTCTGTTAGTGCATTGTAGTATAATGACAGGTACACTGTCGGGTCACGTGACGTGTTTTTTCGTACCATTGACGCCTAGAAGGTTTGATGGGTGTGCCCGCGTAGACTTAATGCAGCCATGAAATGAAAACCGCCATGTTCATGCAGTTGTCATGTTACTACAATGCATTAACAGAATCTAGGCCCAGGTCCGATGTACGCGCTTAGACCCATTAAATGTATGAATATGTATGAGCATCGCGATTCATTAAAAGTACCATGTCTAAGATAAGATAAGAATATTCTTTATTGTACACTAGAGCACATGACATAAAAATAATTGCAAAAATACAGTACAATTGGCGGCCTTATTGCTAAAAGCAATTTCTTCCAGACAACCTTGTGATGGAAAGTGGCGGATGGAAAAGTTAGACGCGTAGTCAGTGCAAATATTAATATTAACATGTACCTATATCCCTAGCTCATTATTTGCACGCGAGAATTCCCCCCTTTTTTGTCTATTTCTATAGAAATACCCGGCCTATGTCCTGCAGTGGGCGTCCAATGACATGATGATGATGATGATAGAAATACCCTATAGGGTATTCTAGCAAGCCGGGCAGCCCCTGTGGGCCCTGTATCCGTGTGGCGCCGCATTAAGAATAGCGTCACTTCATTTCCTTCCGTGGATGTCGTAGAAGGCGACTTAGGAAATAAATTACCAGGAGACGGGCAGCAGCGTCTTTCTGAGTTTCCAACCGCATACTGCGATCGCCAACCCGCCTGCCAAGGGTGGCGATTATGACAAAACCCCCTCATGGTTTTGAAAACCACGAGGGAGGCCTATGTCCTGCAGTAGGCGTCAAATGGTTGATGATGATGATGATGATGGGCAGCCCCTATATTACGCGCACCAAATCCTGAAGGATTCCTAACGTCTTACTGTCCATACTAATTGCTATCGCAAAAGTCAGGATTCCGTCAGGATTCGGTGCGCATAATTACGCCTCTGGACAAGCAATCGTGTTGTGTGGGAGTTATTTATTGGGGCGATTCTTTGTCAGTTTATCGCGTGCGAGATAAGGCCAATGCTACCGGGTCTTGGTTTAAATTGTAAATCAGCAGATCGTGTGCCAAGGGGCAGGCATAGTTGCATGCAGTGCGGCGCCATAGCGATGCGTGTCAGGGTAAAGGCAACTATGCGAGGCCTTCCGTGTACGGGCCGGGGAAGTTAAGGGGCTTCATAAGGTTGACTAGCGAAAATGAAAAAAAAAAAACTAAAACCGGCCAAGTGCGCGTGTCGGGCCACGCGCAGTGTAGGGTTCCGTAGGAAGAGGGATTTTTATCTGCTTTACTGAACTAACAACTTCATCAAAGTAATTTTCAATGGATTTTGTACAAAGTTTTCCTTTCTGTCGTCTATTGCTCGTTAATTTGTAAAGCCTACTTAGCTGTGATAGTTTTCCTTTCAAACTCATTGTGCTACTGCTCTGATTTTTTTCACGTTTCTACAATCAACCGTTTAGCTAGGAGAAGAAGGGGAAAGCCCTGTTCTAAAAAAAAATTGCGCTTTAAAGCTTAATATTTCGTAACCCTAAATAAAAAAAGTTCTTCCTACACACACAATATTTTTAAACGACCAATCCAACGATACCCCACACAATGGTGTAGATGGGAAAAAAATTGCATCCCTAATTTAGGTGTAGGTTATACAGGATACGCTAAAAAAAATACTACCGCTTTGTTGGTTTAATAAATATGTTTATACGTCTATGCCAAATTTCAGCTCTCTCGTATTTATCGTCTCTGTGCTAAGCTGCGGACAGACAGATGGACAGACAGACAGACGGACGGACATAGAGAAACTATAAGGATACCTTGTTGACTACGAAACCCTAAAAACATATCTTTTACAGATCGCAACGCGCACCAAAATTGTCAGATTCGCGTTTTTATTTTTGTCTGGATAATAAAACCAATAAACCTTGCATTGGTAAACATTGTATCAAAGGAATGAGAGCTGTTTAGAACGAAACTCCTCCTTCGCCCGGCACCAGCGATGCTTAAGAACTTGGAACTGCAGCTTTGTTTGCAGTTTGACCCTATTTTACGTGGTTATGTAAATCGGTAGCACAATGAATATACTAGCTGCTTCGCGCACGTGATAACTTACGTTCGAAGCTCGACTTGTATCTTTAATTTTGCTCGACTTACCCCACGCTTCTTATACTCGTACACTATCAATCTTTAATCTACTGTTGATAGCTGTCAATTGGCGTAAAACACATATATTTTGACACTCAAGGGAATCAACATTTTAAGGTACTTTCTGTTGACATAAAACTATGAAATTTGGCAAGCAAAATCGTCCTATACTACAAGTACAGGAAAAATAGTCTTTGAAGTTCGGTAAAAGCTCGGAAAAAACTGCGACACTCGATTCCTGAACTATTTATGATATATAAGTACCTACAAATTTGTACGGAATCTTCGGTGAGCGAGTCCGATTCACACTTGTCCAGTTTTTTTCTCAGATTAATATGTATACAATAAAGAATATTCTTATCTTATCTTATGTTTCAAAATATCAGGGCTTACATTATTTTATGAAAATAGCGCGTGCTCATTTTGAAAATACATGTTTATTTTTATAATGGGCTTATATCCTACTTAAGGGTCTCCAGGGGGCTAGCTACCGCCACCAATGAAAAAAATAATCTTCTTTTACAGATCGTATTGGCAAAAAGTGTCTGCACAATCTAAGATGCTCACTTGTCCACACGCTCATCCACACGAGTCATCCACACGTATTGGCAGCCCGTTGAATTTATTAGCCCTCGTTAAAGCTGTCTTCGCGCAGACTGCACCAATATCCAGCCAATTGAAATAACCATTAACTGATGAGTGTAGCGACCCCGGGACGGTGACGTCATTCTGTTCCAGATTCGGTTCACCGCGAAAGTCTAGTTTCAGTTTTGAAGCTAAAGTTGGGAATAAGGTCTATAATGCAGCCTATATTCGTCCCACTGTAGGGCACAGGCCTTCTCGACTATGGACTTATCACCACGCGTGCCCACCGTGGATTGGTAGTTTCAAGCGCTGAGGTATATGAAAACCTCAGACGCTCAGACGAAACTAGGAAATTATTTCCTACTTTCAGTGATGTACCTTTTAGCGTAGAACTGATTCAGAACTGATGGCCGATGGGGCCGAAAATTTCTCGAATGGAGTCCACATATCGGCAAGCACAGCGTAGGACGGCCAGCCACAAGATGGACAGATGACCTCATCCAAGTGGCAGGAAGACGCTGGAGGCAAGCCGCTTCCAACCGGACGTTTTGGAAATCCATGGAGGAGGCCTATGTCCAGCAGTGGACTTCTTGTGGCTGGGTGATGATGATGATGATGACCTTTTAGTGTTCAGTTCGGTAGAGGATGCCTTAAACTCCTTGATGTTCAGTACGGCATCGCATTCGTCACTAGCAAGTACATAGGTACTTCAGGTGCGTATAGTCCCCAATGACGAGTTTTTATGAGTGGGTAAGGGCAACAATTATGTTATGACCTATCCCTACCCCTCTAGGATACAAGCGTTTGTTTGTAGACGTGAATTCAGATTTTCAGTGCAATAATCGGGCTATTACCAAGTTACAGTTGGCGTCTTGTAATCTGAGAGGCGCAGGCGCAATTAGACGTGCTCACGCGCATCTTCTCTCGAGTGGACGCGTTATCTGCTGTTGCGCATGTACAGTCGACAGCTGGGGAACAGGGCTGGCATTTTTGTTTGAAACATTCTCTGCACAATAAAAACATTAACATAAATTAAGGCTCGTGAGAGAAATTGCTTTCAAAGGCGGCGGGCAATTAAACATTGTTTAAAATAATTTAGTTATAAATGCCAAACCTGTCCGTATTGTGTTGTGCCTGTAACGTAACTGATTTTTTTTTCGGGCTTTCGAATGGTTTTTTCGAGTTACTAATAATAATAAAAAACTCCTTCGATCTAGTTTTTCCATTTAAATTCCAATAAAAAAAATAGTCTTCGAAGTTCGGGAAAAGCTCGGTACCTACAAATTTGTACGGAACCCTCGGTGGGCGAGTCCGACTCGCACTTAACCAGTTTTTTTATATTTGCACATGACCTCTTCAAATGAGACTACAATAGTTTTTTTGCAAGTTCTCCGTTCAAATCTGTGCCTCGGCGATGAAAAAGCGCTCCAAAATGTAAAGATTGACAAGTTGCCGAATGTACTTGGTTGAAAGTGTCTGTTTATGAGCTTGGGAGTCAATAGTAGTTATCGCAGTTAATGCTAAAGTTAAAGGTAACGACAGACCGGTTGGTTGTTTCACGGGTTCGTGTCCAGGCTGCGATATGCACCTATGAATTGACAGTTCTTCTCCAAATAAAGTCTGCCACACGCTAAGAGAGCATTTTTAGGGTTCCGTAGTCAAGAAGAAACCCTTGTAGTTTAGCCATGTCGATTTTCTGTCCGTCTGTCTGTCTGTCCGCGGCTTGACACAGACGATAAGTACTAGAGGGCTGAAATTTGGCATTTATATAATACATATTTATTACGCCAACGAAAAAAAAAATGTTTTGTAGGTTACCTCCATTTTTCCATTCAGAGTTCCGTTTGCCAAATATTAAGCAATTTTTTCCCAAAGTAGGGTGTCCGCCCCCCTTCTGGCTAAACGGTTGATTGTAGAAACGAAAAATTTCAGGGCAGAAGCACATTTAATGAACTCAAAAGGAAAACTATCACGGCTAAGTAGGCTTTACAAGTTAACGAGTATAGGCGACCAACTTCTAAAAGAAAATCTTCTTACAAAATCCTAAAAATATTCCTTTGATAAAGTTGTTAGTTCTGTAAAGCAGATAAAAATCCCTCTTTCTACGGAACCCTACACTGCGCGTGGCCCGACACGCACTTGACCGGTATTTTTATACATATAGCCCTTGCAGAGGCTCAGCGGGGACCCCAGGGGTCCGGAAGCACATTATAAGTGTAACTGCCTTAACCTAATACGGTAGCTTCGCACTTAGACCGGGTCTGTGGTATGTGCGCGATTTTAATTAGCCGTCCAGATCTGTAATTAAGACGTGGAGCCGAGATCCGCCGGCTTATTCTAGGAATAAATGCCGGTATTGATTGGTGGAAATCTATCTAGCAGCAGGAACGTCTGGTGATGTTGAGGAGTTCTGGTGGCTTAGAGAAATGTTTTTGGTTCTTTGGAGTCGTACTTAAGCGTCTGGCACACTCATCGCTATCATAACATTTCAGTCCTCAGCTATTGTTCGCTCATTGCTAGAAATATGTAGATAGATAGATAATATGTTTATTTACGAGCTCATTACTAAAAACATGTATACAAAAAAAAAGGAGAACGGATTAACAACAATGTAACAAAATTCGAACAATAGGAAAACAAATGAGAAAAAAACAACATGCGTCAAAACAAAAAAAATAAAAAACAAATATTAACAAACATAAGAGCAGCCATTGGTTTTCAGTATTGAGTCCCTAAAGTGGACTCGACTCAGCATGTGTTGCGGGAGTGTTACGTACCTACAACTCTGGTATTCTGTCGAGACCACGTTGCGGTTAGCTGGATTCGCGGTGATTAAAAAGACAAAAAACATAATGAATATGTGCAACGTTTGTGTGATGTGTGCAGGTGAGTATTGTGTGCACGTGTGAAAATATACAGGGTGATAATAAACAAAATACGAAAAGTAATCAGGTGAGTAGGTGGTATTCAATGTAAGGGATCAGAGGAACATAGAAAAAAAGAAAGAAATATATATAAACTATGCTCGAGAAAAATAGAGAAATCATCATCATCATCATCATCAACCCATTATGTCCCCACCGAGGGGCACGGGTCTCTTCCCTGAGGAAGGTATAGGCCATACTCCACCACGGGGGCCAAGTCCGGATTGGTGGAGGCTTGTAGACTAGTGGCTCGTCTACTGTCAGAAGTTGTCAAGCCGCCCTAAGGCCTCTGACTTGGCTTAACGACTGCCATCTATCGACGGCAGCCGGCACCAACAGCTTAACGTGCCTTGCGAAGCACGGAACCGCTCGGAAAAATGCCACTAGCGTTAGGCATAGACGGCGACCCATCCATGCACTGAACGCGCCCTGTGTTGCTTAACCTTCGTGATCGTTTAAGATCACTCAGGCAGCCGGGGCTACGAGCGATTCGAATAGAGAAATAAAAAGATATAAATATAGAAAAATTATTTCACAAAATCGTATCAGATTAGCAGCGACTTGCCTGAGCAACCACCCCTTTTGGAATTTCCAACATGTAATTCTTGTAAATTAATTTAAACCGGAATTTAGAGGCCTCCTTTCATTCACTCCACCAGGCCACGCCATGTAGACATCCCGGGGGTAGCCCGTAATCACCGGAATGCAGGCGTGAATTTATGTATGTGTTCTTAAAACTAGCTTTTAACCTCGTCAGTCCTGACCTTGAAAATAACAATGGTTTTTGTCGTTAAATACTCTCACCTTTCCGGTTCTGTAGGTCTAAATTCAAATTCAACGTAGACATGTAAGCCTTTTTAGTGTATTTTGTTTTCTGGTGTGTACAATAAAGTGTTCTAATCTAATCAATTCAAAATTTTTCATTCATCATAAAAACAAAATGTTTGCTTAATTGAAGTCAACGCTGTTAGTTTCAAAATTAATAGATTATTACTAATGTAAATACAGTATGTATAATATACATACAGGGTTTCTCAAAGTGGGATACGCGAACCCCTAGGGGCTCGCCATGCGAAGGTAGGGCGTTCACGACAAGATTTACGTAAGGTATTTTCATACGGAGTTTTCTTACAATATGTTACAAATCTGCGGGTTCGCTGTCATCTACGAGTAGAAACTTTAACAGGGATACGTAGAGCCATATGTTTGAAAAACCCTGGATTATGTGGAGGTGAAGCTAACAAATGAACTCCATATTTTTTTGTTTCAAAACACGTTTTAACTCAATTAACAGAGTATTCAACTTAAAGTTATCCTACTTATAAAATTATAAATGTGAAAGTTTGTGAAGATGTTTGGATGTTTGTTACTCAATCACGTAATAACTTCGCATAACGATAGACAGTGATCTGATTTAAGACATAGGATACTTGATATCCTGGTAATGCGTTCCCGTGGGATATTATTTTATTTTTATCGTAACCTTGTTTCAAGCCAAAGCCTAAGATATTTATTTATTGCGTTGCCACGGTAACAAGAATCGTATAAACGGATTCTGTGGCGGTACGAAGTTCGCCGGGACAGCTAGTTACTCATAAATGTCTCCTTGTCTGGTTCTCCTAGGGTGTCCTAGTTTGGACCCGGACAAGTGATCGTGTCAATGGTGTGTGATTGTCAATTTTGCCATTCGCTTTTGACGATAGTTGTTTTGTTTGCGATTACAAAATAAGCGTTAATGTTACTTTATTGAGCGCTGACAAAAATGCAAAGAATGCTCTTTGAATGAAAGTAAGAGCCACGCACACTTCCGATCTAGAAATGTTTTGGCAACGTCCAGTGTTTAGGTCTAGAAATAGCTTTACTAGCTTGTACAGACTTAGGCCGGAAGTGTCGACGCGGGACAAAATCAGAATAAAATGTGTTAGAAAGAAAAAAAAATAACAGATAAACCTTTTCCGAGAGTGGCTAGACAATTACAATGTAAATTTGTTTTTTGAAAAAAAAAATAACCTACTTCTTGTGGTGCCATCTCATATCTATGGTCTTCTATAATTGTGGCTATTGTGGCCCGTGATGTGGCGGCTCGGAAAAAATCGATGGCGCCTGTCTGAAATTATTCAGCCAGGTTTTTTAGCGAGTGAGTTCGTCTACGGTCAGGTCTTCTGCGGCCTTGTAAATATAACAAATAAATATAAATGTCCAAAGCTTGTCTGGAAGAGTTCACTTTCAGTGATACCGTCCGTAGCGGACGGTGACGGGGTCCAGCAGTAGACAAGTGCAGACTGATTCATCGATCGATCGATCGATTGATCGATCGATCGATTGATTGATTGATTGATTGATTGATTGATTGATTGATTGATTGATGATTTATTGATTGATTAATTATTGATTGAATGATTCTTCATTGATTTATTTATTGAGTGAGTGATTGATTGATTGATTGATTGATGGACTTGACCATCCTCATCCAGCCGCTGTTACACTATGTATATCAGCTGTCGTCTGAACACTCTTGCCAATGTAACGGTTTAACGCTGTACCTATTTTTAGTAGGTTATTAGACGATTTCATAGTGCCATCTATCACGCTGCGGTGCAATGACCCAGTATGACTACTTGATTTGGCAGTGTTATAATGGTTCCGGGACCTATGCGATGATGACGTGGGATTAATTAATCTTAATTTATCGGTGCAGTTTTTTTGCGATGTTGGCATCAGTCCTAAGCCGGTGTTGTACTACTTTGTAGAAAGACAACTGAGAAAACTAAGTTTGACAGTTCGATTTTTGAGTTCATCTGATTCTGCTGTCTGATGTTTGACAGGCAAACATAACATCATGAGTCAACAGAATAACTGCGACGCAACTACGTACCTAGTATATAAATCCTCCTTTGTAACAAACTCCTTACTGGTGGGTAAATAATAATAAAAACCGACTTCGAAACACGGCAGCACTAAAAAGTTAGAAATAATTTATTACTAACTTTTTAGTGCTGCAGTGATTCGAAGTCGGTTTTTATTTTTTATTTAAAAAAAAATATTTTTCAATTTTTAGTGGGGGAGTGGGAGAAAAATAAATAAGTTCCTTATAACCATAATTTACCCTACTTAATTCGTTGCTTTAAAATTTGATGTTCTCAATTTCCATCTCCGAAAGTCTTCGCCAGAACATCACCAAATTAACTTGGGACTACTTTTACGCTATTTTATGAAACATACCGATATTACTAAAAGATGGGCCCCATTAGGGCTTATTTACTGCTGTCCATTGAAGAGTTCCGTTCTCCATCTCTTAAAGTCTCCATCAGATCTTCACCAAATTAAAATAAAAAAAAAATTACTCGTGGAATTCATAACCTCCTCCTTTTTTGAAGTCGGTTAAGAACATCAGTGGGTATCGAAATGAGAGCGAGCGATGTCCAACCTTTTTTCTATGTAGAAGGCTGTTCCCCCAGCCGCGGCCTCACCCCCTGGCACTTATGGCGGGCCAGAGGGGCATTTGCCTTCTTTAGTTTTAATTTTATTGAACAGGACGTGCCTCATTCTTTCCTCATCCACTACGATGCTTAATTTTTTTTTTAAGTTTGTCGATGTTTATCTTGCCAACTAAAAATAAAGTGTGAGAGTAATCACATATTTCGACGTTTACTGTATTTGGACTTTTTCTCCCCTTTTCCAGATGAGCGGGATGCCATACAGAAGAAGACGTTCACGAAGTGGGTCAACAAACACCTTAAAAAGGTAAAAACTTATACATATTCTTTTAAATTTACTTAGAGGTAATAAATATGCTGTCACATTTTGTCCAAAAATGTTCACGTGTCTAAAACGTTAATCAAATCGATAAGAAAGTTCTATTGAAAGGTAGGTAATAATCCGATAAACTATCGTTTTTGTCGTCAGCGAAATAACTTTATAATATCAGGATTAGGACCTTTGATCTGAAAACATTCGTTATCTACGAGCTAGTACCTAAATTAGTATTTTTGACCACATAGTCTAGATCTGTGATCTTTTGACCTAACCTACATTTAACTCTGTTATTTTAGCATTTTGATAGTTATATTCTTTTTGTTGCACTAATCCGTGCTGAGGGCAATTTTAAAAACCTATTTAGAGACTAAAAATTCCACCGATGCCGGGACTTGAACCCGCGACCTCTGGCTAATCGTACCAGCGCTCCCAACTGAGCTAATGGGCAAGTGCAGGCATCGGCGAAATTTCGAACCTCTTTACATAATACAGAGAAGTTTGTGTGTAAACGGATATTGCGCAAGTTAAACAGAAAAACGGCAGATAAAACAACATAATTACGTTTAGAGATAGGCCGGCGAGACATTATACATTAAAAAACCAGCCAAGTGCGAGTCGGACTCGCCTACGAAGGGTATCGTACCATTATGTATACAACATTAGACACAAATATCGAGCCCCCCTTGAATATTTATTGTAATTTAATTTATTTGTTTATTTTTGAAGCGAATAAAGAACTAAATATTCTGTGAATAATTCGAGTGTCTACCTGTTGCCGTTATTAATATCGAACCAAAAACGGCAAAAAAATTAAGTTTGTTGTATGGGAGCACCCCTTAAATATTTATTTATTCAGTTTTTAGTATTTTTTATTTATTTCATAAAACTTACAACTATCATTACAGGGTGGCCTTTTGCGATAGTGAAGTACGAAATACATATCGTATAAATTGAATTATAAATTATTAAAATTACAAATTACATTATAAATTATGATCAATAAAAACATACAAATACAAATTGAAGTAATCTAATTACACATGTCAATACAATACCTACAGCCATAAAAATATTATTAATTCATATAGACTTCATTAAAATGTCAATCATAAAAAATTTACTCTGCGAAGATTTTCATTGTAACATAAAATAAAAAGTGCAGCTAATAAATTTGTTGTTATAGCGGCAACAGAAATACATCATCTGTGAAAATCAACTGCTTAGTTATCACGGTTCATGAGATACAGCCTGGTGACAGACAGACAGACAGACGGACAGTGAAATCTTAGTAATAGGGTCCCGTTTGGCACCCTTCGGGTACGGAACCCTAAAAAGATGTCTTCGTTCAATTGTGCGTGTCCGCTAACATTTTGCCTGCCTTGTTGAAAAATTATGTCTTTGTTCAATTGAGTCCGCTAAGATTTTTTTCTGCCTCGTTGGTCTAGCGTTTTACACGCTTGACCGCTAAACCATTGATCGTAGTTTCGATTCCACTGGAGGTCGCCGTATTTTATTTGTACAGATGACCTCATGACAATATAATATACGTCCCACTGTAGGGCACAGGCCTGCTCTCAGAGAGAAAGATGGCCTCAGTCTAGGTGTGCTTCATGTTTGTGATGCCCTTCTCTGGTTTTGTAACCATAGCGCAGGGCATCTCAGTGTGGGACCAGGACAAATGATTGTGTTTTGTGGAAGTTATGAATTTTATTATTCACGGAACATTTATTTTTATGTTTTTCCCGTTTCGGGATTCGCCAAAAAAGTTATTAGACAAATAATGTATTTTTTCGAATACCGAAAACCTGCTTTATCTGTCTAGCGAGTATTAGTTAAATTAGTCATCAAACATATAGTTCGTGACAAATCAGAGCAGTTTTGCTGATCTTAAGACTGGTCTTCTTACGTGGAGTATGTTATCTCGCTCGCACAATTTGACACTTTTAGTAATTAGTAACAAAATTAGTAATTTTTTATATGAATGTGGTCTGAAGGTTTGAAAGATAATTAAGTTGCGGATATTCAAGGCATATTTTTCTTATCCTGTGGTGAGTCTGACTGAGAAAAAACGAATCCAAAATTGATAATTTTGGAAACAACTTTTCTTCAAAAAAACTACGTAGCTATAGGAAAACAAAAATATATGTGAGTGGTTGACCAAAAAGGGACCTTAAGGGAAAATAATTGATTTCGAGAAAATCGCGTTTGAAGTTTCGTGTATAAACAGGTTTCGATCACAAAATCTAGTGTACGCTGTGTGTAAGGTGTAATTTTTCCAAAACTGCCTCGGCTCACAGAAAAATCATCAAAAAATAACTTCGGCACCTAAAAATATTCTGGTTAGACCAAAACAAAGCTAAAACACCACAGATTAAAAAATAGAAAAAAAAATAACGGTTACCAATCCCTCCAGGTCCCTTTTTGGTCAACCACTCACATATTTGAAATGTCCGTAAATTAATTATGCATCAAACCCATCGACCACATTTCTCAAAAGTAGTAAACTATTATATTTCATTGTAATAATTAAAATGCTACATTGGGCGAGCAAGACTGCATGCTTCACGTAAGAACAGCCTTAAACACTCCTTGCCAACCATGGCTATTATTTATACTCTACCTATTCATTCAGATCGCTACTTATGACACTATCAAAGTGATCCCTTTTCTCTCTCTACTTTAAAAAGGAGAACCAAATCCAAAACTGATCAAAAGGCAGGAAACACATACTGTTGTCTTATCAGTTCTTCTCGTAGGGTTGCCAACCCTACTATATAATATAGTATCCTACTATATTAGGGGCTCAAATACTATATTTCTAAAAAAAATATATGGTAGGCGAAACTACTATATTTTGCGTAAAGGGGAACCCAAGCTTAATCTTTTTCTAAAGCTCGCTCTTCAAGTCTTAAGTCCGTGAATCGCGCGACACAACTGCCGCTATTTTTTGCCTACTATTCTTTTAACCATTATTTTGCAATCTACTATATTTTTAAAGATAATAGCTTCGAAAATACGATATATGTTAGAAACAAAGTTGGCAACTCTATCTTCTCGGGTCAATCGGTCGTATCCAACCTAAATTTTATTTAAGCTCCGTCCGTCTTGAAACAGTCCGTCTGCTCAACAGTCTTCATTCTTTGTTCACGCTTTATATCATTTGCAAATGTATACCCAATTCTTCAGCCACAATGATGATACACAACAGTTTATTCGGAAAGAAAGCCGTCTTGTTTGTCTGTCAGCCGTCGTGAATTACAGTCGGCCCTTTCATTGCCGAAAATACCCGCTAAATAAACACACACGTTGTCTGAAGCAAATGCCATTAATTGCTGGTGTAAATCACCAATCTTGCGACAAAACGCGAACTACTCAAACAGTCAAGTTAGTTTTGCACCAATATTTTTTGCGGGATGCGCCATCAACACATACAAACATACGCCTATTTAGACAAAAGAAAAGAGAAGTAGTCTTTCTTTTTGTAATAAAAAAAACTCTAAAAAGAAGAGTTCGATGATTTTGTCATGGATCTCAACAGATCTTGACCAAATTTATATGGGACCTTTGAGGTACCCCCTTTCTGACAAAAAATCCCACCAATATTATAAATGTGAAAGTTTCTGAATATGTTTGGATGTTTGTTACTCAACCACGCAATAACGGCTGAACGGATTTACATGAAACTTGGCATACAGATAGACAAGGACCTGAATTGAGACATTGCATACTTGATATCCCGGTAATGCGTTCTCGTGGGATAATATTTGTTATAAGTTTAAAATAGATGGCGTTGTTGTGCGAGCGAACGTTGTGTTTTAAAAATAGATGGCGTTGTGCAAGAATCGTATAAACGGATTCTGTGGCGGCACGAAGTTCGCCGGGACAGCTAATAATTAATAAAATCGAACTATACAGATAAATTGAAAACCCTCCTTTTTTTGAAGTCGATTAAACAAGATGGAAGTAAATTTAATACCTATTTGCCGCAAAGACATTATATACCCACGAAGTGACAATCTGCGAGACAGTGCTGCCTGACTTGAAGTTTTTCACTCTGGAGCCGTTAGGGTCTTTATATTGAGGAAATCCTGAAACACGTTAGTGACCGTTTGCCATATACAACAACTTTAGTTCTTTGATTTTGAACTATGATATCTACGTGTTTCTTTACGACTATGCATAGGCCTTACGGCTTTTTAGCTGCCGGGTATTTATATTTTTACAATTATTTTATTTGCTGCTCATTTATGTTATTTGAGTATATGCTGCGGTCTAAAAGTGGTTAAATTGCTGTTGTATATGCTGGTAATAAATGATTTTTGACTAGCAGCGCCCGTGACTACGTTCGCGTGGTAAACGGAAAAGCGTAGCGCGGTAATTCGGTAAGCGTATAGCCTATGCCCACCCTGAAGGTCCATTCTAAATACTAGTAAAAGAATTTTTGAAATCGGATAATTACTTTCGGAGATTACCCTCCAGATTCAAACTATAAAACATATTAACTTTTAGTAGTGTAGATTTCGTGGGCCTTAAACTGGGACTAGCGTCAAAATCGCCTAAGCAACCTCATGTGCCTCTATCAGTACCTAACAGACAGCTCGACATACTGACAAAGCGAGAAAGTGTTATTTATCAACACATCGCAATTCGCAACAGTCTCGTCTGCAGCTGTGTTTGTACAGAATTGACGCGTCTGCATATGGATGTGTTCTTTATCTTACTAATAAAACGATATCTTACTTTGTTATCGATGAATCATCGAATTTGCATTGTATTTATCGCTTTGGTGATCTCATTATAATATTGTATTTTCTCTCTAACACTTTTTTTTTGATCGTATATTTTATCGATCTTTTGACGTTATTAAATCAATGGATATTTAAGTCTCATTAAGACCTTTCGCGAACAAAATGTATTAAAATCTTTAGTCGCTATAATAGTAGTTTATGCAACTGTCATATAATGAAGGGTATTAAAACACGAGTGTGAGTTTATGAAACGAGCGCAGCGAGTTTCATAATAGTAACGAGTGTTTTAATACCCGTGTTATATGCAGTGCATACACTACTTTATCTTCACTAATGAAATTAAAAATTAAATTCACGCGTACGTGTATAATCACTGTGATTTTGCCGCCATTAAAATTTAACCAATGAGAGCGCAGCTGCGCGCTTCAATAAAACGCGACCAACCTGATTGGCCCTGCAATCAAGTTGGTCGCGTTTTATTGATGTTATAATGAGATTTTACGATATCGATGTGAATATTATACCATCATGTGAAATTGCTTAAATTGAGTGTTTTGTTGTCTGCGCTATAACAGTAGTAATTTTAAGTCAAGTATTGA
Organism: Yponomeuta malinellus; assembly: GCA_947308005.1. NCBI lineage: Eukaryota > Metazoa > Arthropoda > Insecta > Lepidoptera > Yponomeutidae > Yponomeuta > Yponomeuta malinellus. The sequence continues at coordinate 11,208,423 of OX371017.1, forward strand.
AAACATAAGTAGAATGTTACAACATTAGTGTAGATAAAGTTTTGAATATAATACCCACACATGATAATTTATCAAGCTGCAGTTCTTGTTTGAGCGTTCTTATTGCAAAGGAGTAGTGTTGAGTTTAGTGTTACAACAATTTAAGATTTGCCGTCGTATGTACTAACAATTTAACTATGCCCAGAAAGGGTTCTGACACCGACATAATGTGAAGTCGATCTATAAAATCAACAAGACCGGATGACGTCATAGTCAATGTCATTTTATGGGGCTATAAATTTTCTTTGATCGGATTCGATGTCGTTGAGACGTTTTTGGAGATCTACTTAATATGTAGTTAAGAGGCTCCATGAGTTATACTTTTGCCACCAATGATAAAAAAAGAAAAATTCGTTTTTTTTTTTCTTTTTTTATGTAGCCTATATTGCAATAAGGTGGTTTGAAAGACATAGCAAAATGAACATGCCTGACAATAGCTCTCGAACACGCTACTTTGTTTTTAAAAAAAAAACGCACTTTTAAAAAATATCTTTATAATGTTTGGTGTGCAATAAAGAGAAAGAAATCTAAATCTAATTTATTAGAACCATTACCAACCATCCAGAGCGGTGTGTGCGTGCCGCGGGTCCGCGGGTCATTGTTCTGTTAGACGGAGAGGCGGTGGCGCATTTTTTTAAACAAAATTTCTCAACTCGAAATAACATTTCTCAACTGTTTTTTTTTATTTGCGTCTATTCATAAAAGTAATAGTCTAAATAAGTGCCATTTTTTATTATTACTTACATAACCGCGGCTCAACCATCCAGAAATGAGCGTGTATACGTCCCGCTGCAGGGCACAGGCATATCTTCTTTTACAGATCATTTTTGCTTAAAGTGTTTTTTGTATTCTTAATCATGTAAATACTGATCTGTAGGGTATTTTTACTCTGTGTGTGTTTTTATGTACGTGATGTACTTGCCTGGTCACCAAAGCTCTGGGTATCCTAGTTTGGGACCAGGCCAAGTGATTGTGGTGTGTGGAAGTTATTTATTTATTTCGGACCCACGACCGAGAACATAGGATCAAAGACCTGGAACTAGACAGCGTTTATGCCAAAAGCGGCCGTTTTGAGCAATAATTAGGTAATGCTATTTAGTCCTAGGTTTTTGGCCGTAGGTTCGCGGTTGTGGGTCCTGAAAATTTAGGTAGTTGAGAGAATAGAAAAACCCTTTTTGCAAAAACGTTCTGTAAAAGAAGATGTGGTTTCTTCCATCGGTGGCGCTAGTGAAACCATGGTGAAACCTCATGGAGCCCCTTAATCTGTGGCCCTACTTTAACGTAACTGTAACGTAACCTGTGACCCAACGGTCAACCCTTGCGTTACTATTACACAGGTACAATCCTCGAATACCCTCAGTTTTGTAATCCCATTAGAAGTGTTGCATTAAAAAGTAACAAAATATTGATTAATACCAAATCACGTATTTTATTTCGGCTGTCGTAATGTACATATGAAGACAAAAACACGTGTTACAGCCAAATTTAAAAATCTGTCGTAGTGCCATGTTGGAAGTTGATGGCCAGGGTTGGCAGTGGACCGAGAGGCTGGGTTGACTGGTAAGAGGCATATGCCCAGCAGTGGGCTCTATTGAATTATTGTGTTATTGAATTAGACTTAATTCTTTAACTGCACCACGGCACGCACTCCGTAGTACAATTATGGGTTACCGTAGGCACTGACTGAAAATCAGCGCTGAGGGATCACTTCCTCAGCACAACGCTGAGTCAGCTGCCTTTTGTGGCAACGTAGATACACCACAGGCTATATCTATGGTCATGTTTTATTTATTAGTTTTGTCTATTGTGTATTTAGTTTTCTTTCTGTTGTTGTGCATATTATGTTACTTATGTGTTTATTTTGTTTCTGTGATGTATCTTGTTGGTATAATAAATGTCTTTCTTCTTCTTCTTCTTCTATTCATGGGCTGGATAGATAAGAGTAGATTGATACAGTACCGACTGACACATTAAATTTTATAATGGTATTATTGGGGAACATATGGAGTTGTGACTATGACTATGACAGTTTGAACCGTTTTTGGGTGGCGCGTTTTTGTACCACGCTTCTAGAATTACTTTGCGACAGGTCTCTCTCCGATGAGATTAAAAAATAGGTACCTACGTTGTGCAAGTTCTCCATTGTTGATGAGATATCCTTATTCGGAATTACATTATTTTGATAATGTAGTAAAAACTAATACATTTTATCGCTTACGAGCAAGACCAATATGTAGCCGCCTGTCCGTATGGAAAAATGTCAGGATCTAATTTGAATTACTTATATTTTTTTGGAGCAGCACTTAAGCTAAATTTAAGTAGCTGTTGAACGAACCAAATGAAGTGTATACACGGCTATCTTTGACATTTCCAACATAATTCCTCTAAAACGCTTCTCAAATGCAGTTTAAATGGTCTTGGGTAAAGGGAAAAACTTTTTTGAAAGGGTATTTATAAACAAGACTATTAGTGTTTGAACTTTATTATTATTGTGATACTCAAATTGCTTCATAGGCACGCTAATACAAAGTTCACCCAAGATGGAGAACCGAAAGTTAATAACAATATCAAAATGGACACAACATCCGTTAGGCATGAGTAACGCTAAGTTTTAGTCATCATTCTTGCAGCCTAAAGGGACGTCTATACGGAGACAGATCAGTATTATTGAATAATAATGTACAGCGTGTAAAACATCCCCATCTCTATCGGAAAAAGGGGTGTTCTACTCATCAATACAAACAACATTTGTTTCAAACAAATAGCAAATAAATTGTCACGGTTCCATGCAAATTTTTCACATGATTTCTTATTGTGAAAAGTTTCGAATGTATGTAGGGATTATGTATAAAACAATTGACAGATTTAAATCTGTCATACCCTGATTTGTGGTGTCGCCAACGCGTTCAAAGGCAAAATTATAAGCGTGTGCTGATGTTAGATGCTTGTGGGTGATTCCACGGTAACTTGCGTTACAATTGGATAGATATATAGATATTCTGTCTATCTATCTTAATAATCTTTGTGTACAAGAGATTACATTAACCGAAATTCAATAAATCGATCGTGCTTGAACTTGAAACAATTTTTTTTTGCCATCACGAATTGTTTGAGACTACTTTGTGACCTTTGTGATATAACTTGAAACCAAACAATATTATTAAACGTAAAATGTTCTGGTAACGTGCGTTCCATAAAATATACACAACGTTTTAAGACTTCTATATATGTGAACATTTCCCTGATGTTATTCACTCAATGTTTTTTGTGCTATTAAAATTGATTAAATAAGGGATCAACGTTTTTTAAACTTAAACAATACCAGTAAATATCACAACCATATCTAAAAAAACGAAACAGTGGTAACTTGCGTTGCTTCCGAAATCAATAGATAAACATACGTAGATAAGAAATAAAAAAAAAAGGGAATAGTCAATAAATAAGCTGATTATAGATGTACACGGTTCGGGAATTAATGTAGGGGTTATAGATCCTTCAAATCAAATCAAATATTTTTGTTTGTCATAAAGATAGGTATTGTAACAGAGGTTAGGCAGAATTACATTGGACGCTATGTTTTACCCACAGGGCATACAAGTATCAAGCTAGTATTTATTTATACAATGCATGCAGTATATTCGATAATGAGATATTATACATATTACTTACAATTTTTCTGTGTCGGTATTATTTATAAGTATATATAATAATAACGTATGCGAACAAATTATCAGAAATGAAATTAAATTCTTTTTCCATTCACGTAAGGGAATACCATGTTTGTCAGCAGCCCTGATATTGTCTTCGCTTTAATATTGAAAACTTGTGGAAAACCTTTTTTAAGTCTGTTATTCTATTAAAAATTACAGGCCAGGCTCAGAGCTTTTTGAAAAGTTTTTTTCTAAGTGCAGAATTAGTGCCATTTCTTCAGCTGAAACCGCGATTTCGTTCACAGCCAAGTCACGGTCTGCTGCTCTAAACTACTCTGCATTTGAAACCGTCGCTTTTTTAGGATTTTGCTTCTTATCATCCCTCCATCCATCCCTCGTTTTTTTCCATGAAAATAGTCGTGTTGTTTTCTGATTTTTTTCTGCCTATTCTTATGTCAAATCTGATTATTTATTTCTATATATTCATTATTTTTACCGTCCTCCTCTTCTTTTCTTCTTCTCATCTTTTCAGCGGCGCTAAGTAAAATTACGACTGTAATTAAACGGTTCTATAAAGGCAAGTTTGTTACACGATTTCAAATGGAGTAATAAAATAATCCTGATATACAAAAGCAAACGAATCATGCAAGATCACGCGCCTTAACGACATTTAAGAGAAATATTGCAGTTGTAAAGCTAATGTTAATGAAACAGGAGATTATATTCTTTTTGTTGCACTAACCCGTGCTGAGGAGTTTGTAAAGAGGCTCGAAATTTCATCGATGCTAGAGCACTTGCCCATTAGCTCAGGTGGGAGAGCGCTGGCACGGTGAGCCAGAGGTCGCGGGTTCAAGTCCCGGCATGGGTGGAATTTTTAGCCACTAAATAGGTTTTTAAAACAGGAGATATTAAAAAATATATATGAAACGGTAACTTGCGTTTCAAATAACGGAACAGTTTTTTCTTTCTTTATCTCTTTCTTTATGTTTGATTAAATAAGATTTAATTTATAGTCTTACACAAATTATCAAACCTTTTACAAATAATGTAGGAGTACCTACTAAATATAATAAAATTGATTCTTTCAATCCCTTTTTCACCTCTTAATTTCACGAAACTGACGACAGTAAGGAGTTGACTTTAAAAGTCAATAAATCACTGACTGGATTAGAAACAACGTTAAGAATTATTTACGATTGCCTATAAACTAGTGTTAGACTACAAAAAATATGAAACTACTAATTTTTTTTTCTTTCCTACTCTCTGCCGTAGAAATATCCTTGTGTTTGTGAAATATTTTGTTGGTGAAACCCGTGATATTCTCCTCGTGTGCATCCACCTTAACCATTTGAATAAGTTACGATTACGAAACTAAAACAGCGAGCGGTTGAATCATCGACATGCAATCCCGGTGCTACTGGGTTAGGAAAACATCCATTGTGTTATTAATTTAAAAACATTAGGCTGCCATTCCTGTATGTCAACTTGGTTAATGAATTATATGCTATTTCTACTTACGGTAGGTCTAATACCAGTATACTCGCCCTTACCCGCGTGCTCTCTATGATAAGATCCTTACTAATATTATAAACGCGAAAGTTTGTATGTATGGATGGATGTTTGTTACTCTTTCACACAAAAACGGCTGAACGGATCCGGATGAAATTTTGCACAGAGATAGATTATAGTCTGGATTAGCACATAGGCTATTTTTTATCGCGGAAAAATACACATCAAAATTACCACGCGAACGAAGTCGCGGGCAACAGCTAGTAATAGTATAAGACTGATCCTTATTGTACTCCAGAAAAGAATTATAGGACAGGGAGTTACGAAAGAAAAGGTACAATTGGGTCGGCCGTATTGCTTATAGCAATTTCTTCCAAGCAACCTCAGCAACATTTTTCATTCAACCTCAACCCTCTCTTCTCAGTTACGTTACCTCCGAGTTAATTACTTATAGTACTAAGACTCCGCTGTCCGTCCGTCCGTCTGTCACCATAACCGCGGCTTTTAAACCACCCAGAAATGAGCTTCTTCAGGCAGGCTTCTTTTACAGATCATTATTGCTTAAAGTATTTTTTCTATTTTCTTAACTCCTGAACTGCCCTCGCGGAAGGCAACGTATAGGTGGCCCATACTAAGTTGGACACAGATCTGTGTCGCGGCAGACGAGTGGTTAATCATGTAAATACTGATCTGTAGGGTATTTTTACTCTGTGTTTGTTTTTATGTACGTGATGTACTTGCCTGGTTACCAAAGCTCTGGGTATCCTAGTTTGGGACCAGGACAAGTGATTGTGGTGTGTGGAAGTTATTTATTTATTTATTTTGGACCCACGACCGAGAACCTAGGCCCAGTGTGACCTAGGATCGAAGACCTGGGACTAGGCAGCATTTAGGCCAAATGCGTCCGTTTTGAGCGATAGTTAATTCTGTCTAGTCTTAGGTTTTTGACCGTAGGTTCTCGGCTGTGGGTCCTGACAATCACTATTTAGCTATAGTCTATTCATCCTTACTTGTCCAATTTAGTAAACAAGATTCTACCCGCAAAGTATGACTTTTTAGTCGAAAACTGCCATCATCCCATAAATGAAGTAACCTGGGACACCATTTTGGATAACACGCTGCTATGTTTTAAACAAAGTGCACGAACTACCAAGAAAATATCTAGTTTCGGCATCAAATGTCAATTTTGAGGTTAGAATATTGTTTACTAAACTGGACAAGTAAGGATGGACAGACTGTAGTTGAGAGAATAGAAAAGCCCTTTTTGCAAAAACGTTCTGTAAAAGAAGATATGATTTCTTCCATCGGTGGCGCTATTGAGCCTCATGGAGCCCTTAAATCTGTGGCCCCACTTTGACGTAACTACAACGTAATCTGTGACCCAACGGTCAACCCTTGCGTTACTATTACACAGGTACCTACTGTGCAATCCTCGAATAACTTCAGTTTTCTAATCCCATTAGAAGTGTTGCATTAAAAAATTATGAACAAAAGCACGTGTTTTAATTTGGCTGTCGTAACGTACATTAACACAAAATACCGTCTGACACGTGACTTTTTATAATTCGGGCAGTATATTTTTTATTTTGATCTTATTTTATATTTTTTTCTTAAAGCAGAAGTTATTTCTAGAGACTAATTTCATTTTTTCAGCGATTTGTTAAGTTTATTATTATAAATTATTTATTTAAAATATTTGAAAGCGTGACGTCATATTTTATGAGTGCACACGCCGAAACGTCGCGCAAACTGTCACACTTTGTTTCTGTGATTTGCTGTCACAGACGTTTTTTTCACAGACAAGGAAATGATATGCATATGACAGTTATGACAGCAAGTCTTTTTTTTAAGTAACGTAGTGTTGCCATATGTTATGTTTATTTTAAAATGTGACGTCATCAGAAGGTCAAATGAAGGTTATTGTTTTTTGGCAAAAATAACGCTCATCTTCCTTAATATTTATCTTAAATATAGAAAATATGGTTACTAAGATGTTAATCTCGAAATGGTTTTTGATTCAGCCCTCAAGAAAAAAAATAGTCTTTGCGAATTGTATGGAGTTATTGTGACGTCATAGTTTGCGCCCTATTTGTGTGGCGCGTTTTTGTACCACGGGTCTAGAATTACTTTTCGCCAGGTTATATTATGAAAAGTATTGGTCGTAGAGAAAAAAAAAACTTTAATTATTTATCTCTCTCCGATGAGATTAAAACATAGCTATTTTGTGCAAGTTGTCCATTGTTGACGAGATATCCTGATTCGGAATTACATTTGACAATTTCGTAAAAGCTAAGGGATACATTTTATCGCTTACGAGCAAGAGCTATTATGAGCAAATTACGCTACATTGTTACCGCTAGACCAACGAGGCAGTCTCTTCAAGGTGATTTGTGAATCAATCCAATGGCATTCTATTTGGCAGAGGAGCGATCTGTCGCCTGCATGTAATAATTTATCAGTGGCAGGCACCTAACAAATAAATGTAAAAAGAAAACAAAGGTCTATTGGCGTTAATAACAGTCAATTTATTTGTTCCGTAATATGTGGATATTATTTGATGCAAATTGTGAAAGCATAAATAAAATAACCCTTTTATTTGGTGATTTTTCAATTTTGTTTTTACATTCCACAGTATACATTTCGTGTTGTTTATGCTGTTGGTCGATTCTTTGTTCAAATCATTGAATAGGAGCAAACCAACGAAAAATGTTAACAATGTTTCTTAATATTAGGGGTTAAAGTATGAAATTGCCGTTTTATTGCAATAGGTTCTTTGAATTGACATAGAATCTTCATGGTTTGAGGTTTTCGAATGAAACTTTTTTCAAATGGTTTCTATGATGTTCTTTAATTGATTTGATGGAATTAGCGGCATGGTTTAACGTTACCTTACCCACAATATTGACTCACTTGCGTCAAATCAATAAAATAAAAAAATATGAAAAATGGGTGCCTCATAATCACTCGAATTTTCGCAGTATCCATCTTTCTTGTCTAAATTGAATAACAAAAACAATTGAAAGTCGATATTCAAATGTTTCACATTTTTTAAAAAAAGAACATCATAGAAACCATTTGAAAAAAGTTTCATTCGAAAACCTCAAACCATGAAGATTCTATGTCAATTCAAAGAACCTATTGCAATAAAACGGCAATTTCATACTTTAACCCCTATTATTTGCGTTCTTAGAATATTATCGACGGTATCTTAACATTATTATAAACATTTTTCTATTTTCAAGCGCAGGCATAATTTTTTACAATATTTTCTATAATTTTTCATCGCTTCTCATTGGAATTCGCAGCACTGGAAATATGTGAAGGTCTGTAAAATACACTGTTATCTGATTGGATACGTATTCGTTTTATGTTGTTTTCAAAAGCATGTTTTTTGTTTCGTCGCTGCAGAATTTAATGGCATAGTGGATGCCATCGTCATGCCAGAAGCATTTTCACTTTTTTTTTTCCAAGAAGGCTGTAGTCTTGACGTTTTTTAATCTGGCTTGATTTATTGTTTCGTTTACAAGTTTGAATTTAGAATTTTGCTTCTAAATTAATGTGATGGCTTTTTAACAGGTTTTCTCATCGATTTAATTTTGTTAATCTTGTTCTTGTTATATTTTAATGTGGTTGTTAGATCGAATTGACTGCATTGATTTTATCCAATGAAATTGTGTTTTTACGCTTCTGTCTTTAAAAACAATATATTATTTCGATCGATGTCGTTCGTCGTGTGTTGTAGAAACTCTAACGGCCTTATTTATAAAAACGCGACTCCTCTGAAACACTCCTCAGAGGCACTTTAAATAATCTGTGATTACGTCTTTCCTTTCACCACAGACCATTTAAACTGCATCTGAGAAGAGTTTTATTTTATTTTCACATCTCTCGTGGCAAATTTAGGGAACATCTCTTAGCTTTTCTTTAAACTATGGACTTAAAATAAAAATAAAAATCTAACCAATTAGTAGATCAAAATAAATACCTTCATGTTTCATACTTCCACCAATTTCTCTTCATCATAATGTTTCATGCCATGTTTATGTCAGAAGTAATTACGTTCATTAATATTATCTTAAACGTTGCTTGCAACTGATGGGCACTTTAAATCAAAATGAGATTAGAGGCGAGATCAACGTCCGTCCTAATCAACAAACATTTTTGCTCATTCATAGTGTTCTACTATGCCGAGCGGTGGTAGCGGAGCGGTAGAACGCCGGCTTCTCATTCGGTAGGCCGTGGGTTCGAATCCTGGCATGTACCTATGACTTCATTTGTGAAGTTGCAGTAGCAATACCACTCGCTAAATGTGAAGGAAAACATCGTGAGGAAACCCTAATGTGTATTTACATACATTAGCGCTTCCTACGTACAACGGCCTAACTATAAGACTAACCCCCAGTTTCTCGTACACTAACACGCTGTTAATCTACTGTCAACAGCTGCCAATTGACCAAAGTGCATACAAAAAAAAAAACCACTGAGAGCTGTTAACAGTAGATTAACAGCTTGTTAGTGTAAAAGAAACCGGGGGTAAGTGCGGAAATCTCAGGTGTAAAGTTTAAACTAGTGTCCTATATAAACTTTTTCAACTAACGTTGTAAAAGATGGCGTCAATCATTTTGATTTGGCCGTGATTCGACGTGTTACCAACCCTGACTTTGATTTAGTAGGTACGCAAATAGTTCTTCCTTGTTAAAACTTGTTTGTTTTGGTTTGTAAAACTCACTATCTCAAGTACTACACGTAATTTCGAAGTATCCTGTCTATGATTAATGTTTTTTAAGACCCCAGTTCAGCATTCAATGTAAACCCAGCTCGTCAATAAACGGAGTTTAGTTGCTCCAAATCAGATCACCGGTTCCTATCCTTAAGGAGCTTCTCTTTGAGCAATTACCTTCAAATCTGTTACTTATTGCCTGTACAAAATCGACCGGTCGATGATTGATTAGTTCCTCCGTTTATTTGAGTATTTTAGTATGGTACTATACCACTTTCCGAACAAAGCCTGGTAATTCTCGGTATTTTTTAAATATTCGCTATAATTTTCATCTACGTCTTGTTCAATTAAATAAAATAATCATAACATAATACAATAAAAGTATACATAGTTCAGAGCTCATGTTTAGTTATTGGTCTGGAGTTCGTCAGAAGCCCCCCCCCCACAGATGGTCTGACGACCTGGTTACGGTGGCGAGGAGTCGCTGGATGCGGGCGGCACAACACCGGGAAGCTTTGAAAACCATGAGGGAGGTCTATGTCTTGCAGAGGGCGTCAAATGGCTGATGATGAAATAGTTATTTATGCAGCGTGTCTAATCACGATTATTTATTAGGTAAACTTTACACATACCTTAATCGCGCTTAGACCCGCTTAATGTAAAACTGACAACTTAGGTATCACTTAGGTAACAGTCTTAGATAACTGTGATTTTTGTTGGAAGATAAAACTGGCATTACTTAAAAAAAAGAATTATTTGATTTTAACGTCGTTCCAGCTCTTTCGGTGCAGTCGTTTAAATAAAACAGCATTCTCACAGCAAAAAAAAATTCTCGCCCTTTTCTCGAACACTCCCCCTTCTTCTAGCTCCATAAATTAAGGGATGAGCTCCATGCGGTTTTCTAGTGCCACCAATAACATCATAGCTTCTTTCATAAATCGTTTTGCGTTGTTATTGATGATTTTTGGACCTACAACTTACTGTCGACGACTGGATAGCATATGTGCAGAAAACGGGCGTTTTTAGACTTTCATATTATTGAATGAGAAAGTAAAGCGAAAGATCTGTCTACCCCTCCGGGATACAGGCGTAAGTTTATGTTATGTTGTGTTTTGTTGTAATATTTTTGAAAACCGCCGCTTGTGAAACTTGCGGTCTCCACTGCCCATCAAGTGCTGTAACGTCGAATACCTCGACAAACCCGCCACAAGCTAAACTGTGATTCAACAACAAAGTACTGAAGGTACAGTCGGCAGTGCATCAACATACATGCCCTCTAATCAGTTACGTTAGAAACGACTTTGCAACAAAAATGTAAAGGTTGACATGCTGTCGGCTGTACAATTCTAAGCTTTACCATCTAATGTAAAGGGTGTTTTCATGCTGCCGGATCAGACGTACACTCGGCTACACGTGTGTGAGGTGGTCAACAACCAACTCTGCTGTCCGCCGCCAAATGTGAGTCTGTGGTCAAACGTCGTAGTTATTCTGTGTTGTGTTTTTTTTATTCTCGTTGCTTATACATTTAACAGGTCCAATCGCGATTGTTTATTAGGCAAACTAAACAATCGCGATTAAAGCCATTAAATGTTTCAACTATGTTTTTTATGATCACGCGCACACCGGTTCTTTGTGTGTTCTGTTTTTTATAGGTAATTTTTTTTATTTATTCGCTATGCTTCTAAATAGTCATACATTTAACGGGTCTAATCGCGATTGTTTATAAGGTAAACTTAACAATCGCGACTAGACCCGCTTAGTGCGTTTGAGCTTATGTTCTTTATTGATTTTACTTCAAACGCGATTTTTATCGTGAGTTGTACTCTAGTAGATCACATTTAACGCTGCTGTTACGTCTCGCGTTCCGTCTCGCTCGCACATTCTGACATTTTTAATGATTGTAAAAAAAATTATGTAGTCTGAAGATTTCTAGATGATAATGTTATGGATATTTTAGACATATTTTGTTAACCTATACTTAGTATTGATTTCGTAAAGCAACTATTCTTATAAGTAATCCGTGGTTTAAGTAGTGGCTAGTACATTTGTAATATTTAATTAATTCTGATTTATGCAAATACTGTACTACTGTTTTTAATTCCAAATAAATAAAATAAAGTAAAAATAGGTTTGGATTGAAAAATCTTTGGTACTAACATTTTTATTTGCTTTTTATAATTTTGGAAGCTACCTGCTCCTTATTAAAAACTGAGTACAAAAATGTGTATAAAATGTCCGTACTTTTATAATATCCCCACGCCACATTTATCAAAAGTACCAATTTTTTTTACATGTATTATATGTATTAGAGCGGTGGTAGCGGAGCGGTAGAAAGTCCGCTTCTCATTCGGGAGGTCGTGGGTTCGAAGTTTTCTAAGTTACGTACATTTTTGAAGTTATAATAGCAATACCACTCGGTGACCGTAAAGTAAAACATCGTGAGGAAACCTGAGTGTCTGAGGTCACTCAGCGCTTGAAATTACCAAACCGCGGTGGGCACGCGTGGTGATTAAGCCCGTACTCTCACTCTCTGAGAGAAGGCCTATGCCCTGCAGTGGGACGTGTATAGTGTATAGGCTACGAAGCCTATTTTGTACGTACAAAATATATATGTACTAGAATAAGCGAACGAGACGGAATGCCAGACATAACAGGACCTAAGGACTATATTTATTTATTTATTGATACTTTTATTGCACTTTAAAAAAATCTCGTACAATGCGGCGGACTTAATGCCATAAGGTATATCGTTTCAAGTTTTGTTTTGGTTGATGTAGTTTGTTCCTTCTCGTGTTTCGTTTTTCTTGAGTGTAGCTAAATAGTTGGGAATTCATTCACAGGTAAACAACTTCACATCTGATCTAAATTATACTTCTATTATCCCGTCTTTGTTTACACGTTTTTTTTTATTTAGAGTTTTTCTATGTTTTTTTGGTAGTATGTACGGGCAAAGTCGCCTCAGCCTCTACTCTTAAACGCTAATTTAGCCACCTTGCGTTACAATTGAGTGCAATATTTAGCCAAAATATGCCTTCAGTTTCCAATGCGCTGTTCCAATTCAATTTCCAAAAGTTTCAATAAGTTCTATGCTTTTTTTATAACTAAAACGTTTACTGAGTCGTTGTTTCGGACTTATTGTATGTAATTGTGGCGCAATTCTAAACACAATATTGTTGAGAGTAGAGCGGCTTCAATAAAAAGTGGACATTATTTTTTAATGACTCGCGGTGCAGTTAAACATTAAACGGGTCTAATAAACGTAATGAATTAAGGTAATTAACCTAATCTATTTTACCTCGTAAATAATCGCGATTAGACCCGTTTAAAGATTTTATTCTACCGTATTGTCGGCGTGATTAGTATGTACATCTATGCCAAATTTCAGCTTCCTGATCCTAATAGTCTTCGAGCTAAGCCGCGAACAGACAGACAGACGCTATGCGGACAGACATACGTTATACGGACAGACCTGGCGAAACTATAAAGGTTCTTTGTTGACTACGGAACCCTACAAATGGACAGTTTCACGCTGGACGACGGCCAGCCAATGTGAAACCGTCCTTCAATTGCCTCAGCAATCCTGATGTTTCTTTCCGGATTGTGTGTGTGTCACCAATCTGAATCAGCAGAGTTCAAAACGGGCCGGTTCTTGGAAACATTGAAACCGGTGAAATCCTTGTTGACTCCTGTCCGGTTCCTAACATAAGCTTTTCTAAGACTGTAGCTCAGTAGTCTGGTGAGAAATTCAAATTTTTCGCGATATTTTCCATTCTGTAGCTAAACCTATCATTTTATAGAGTGTAACAAGATATACCTACATCAGAAAATGGTGGTTATATTTCTATTCGTTAATGCCAACAACTTTTACTATGGAGAAAACATCGAAATCGCGCAAATATTATCAGCGACTCGCTGGTGTAAATGTCCAGTTTAACTACAAAAGTGAAAAAGACCCGTGATTTTTTTAAATTTCCACCACAATACCATCTTTTCACCTTAATCTGTAGAATTCTGAAGGAGCCGATCGGGCCACCATAACAGTGGTTTTTAATTGTTCTTTTCAGGGTCATAATAGGTATATCAGCTAATTAAAAAAATTGGTAGCGTTGGTAGCCTAGTGGGTAGAACATTGGACTCGGAAGCGAGAGACCCAGGTTCGATTCCCAGTGCGGGCATGTACCTATGACTTGGTGTTGTAAGTTATGGACATTTGTGAAGTTATAGTAGCAATACCACTCACTAGCGGTGAAGGAAAACATCGTGAGGAAACCTGAGTGTCTGAGCTATTAACATACCTCAGCGCTTGAAATCGCCAATCCGCGGTGGGCACGCGTGGTGATTAAGCCCACACACTCTCCCTGAGAGAAGGCTTGAGCGCTACAGTGGGACGTATGTAGGCTGCTTATGTAATAAAAAAATTGTTTAGTTTCAGAGGCACTGTAACCGATAAATGTTGTCAGGTCATGCTAATATCATCATCATCAGCCATTTGACGCCCACTGCAGGACATAGGCCTCCCTCATGGTTTAACCATGTGGGGTTTTGCCATAATCGCCACGCTTGGCAGGCGGGTTGGCGATCACAGTATGCGGTTGGAATCTCAGGAAGACGCTGCTGCCCGTCTCCTGGCAATTTATTTCCTTTATTGCCTTCTACGACATCCACGGGAGGAAATGGAGTGACGCTATTCTTTATCCGGCGCCACACGGAAGCTTATTACATAGCATATTACATGCTAATATATTCATTGTTAATTTACAGGTGAATCGACACGTGAACGACCTCTTCGAGGACCTGCGCGATGGTCTCAACCTCATCTCGCTGCTGGAGGTGCTGTCTGGCGAACACCTCGTAAGTCAATAGGAACCTCATTACCATAAGCATACGGCCTTCTCTCAGAGAGAGTATGGGTTTTATCACAAAGCGTGCCCCTTGCAGCTTGGCTATAGGCACTCGACTTACTACCTTGACGGATCAGCGGTTATACGCTTGATTACAAAGAGAGAGGTCGTCGGTTCGATTCCCACGAGTGCCCCCCGCATCTTGGCGCTTTTAACTGTCGATTTATAATAATCAATTGACGGTTATAAGCACCCGACTTACTACCTCGATGGTTCAGCTTGATTATCAAAAGAGAGGTCGTGGGTTTGATTCCCACTGGGGCGGCCGCCGTACTAATTTGGGTGTACTTCCATGTTTGTTATGTCCTTGACTGGTTACAATAGCACGGGGTATCCTACTTTGAGACCAGGAGGCGATTCTTTGGTGACGCATCTCTCTTAGAGACTATGCGTAGTTGTTCAACAGGTAATGGTTGTCTCGTTGACACGATTGGTAGTCTAGAAACCAATCGCATTCCAATGGTGTAACCCATGCATTTTCACTCGGCGCCTCGCGCAATTCAATCTTCTCCGCGAGAGATGCCTATTTAATTTGCGCATGTTGTACGATTGGAAGCGATGATAGCCTAGTGGGTAGAACATTGGACTCGGAAGCGAGAGACCCTGGTTCGATTCCCAGTGCGTTTGTTTTAGTTTTTCTTTTTCTAAGTTATGTACATTGTGAAGTTATAGTAGCAATACCACTCGCTAATTGTGAAGGAAAACATCGTGAGGAAACCTGAGTGTCTCAGCTATTCACATATCTCAGTGCTTGAAATCGCCAATCCGCGGTGGGCACACGTGGTGATTAAGCCCATACTCTCTCCCTGAGAGAGAGCCTGTGCCCTAAAATGGGACTTATATAGGCTGCTTATGATACGATTGGAATGACATGGTACTGCTATTGCTTTGTAAACTATCAGATAGAGGCAGATAACTACTATTGTCGTGAATACACCATTCTATTGAACAACTATGTGAGTATTAGACTCTAGGGCCAGAATAAGTGAATGTGTCGAAGGGAAATGCAAATCTCCCTCGTGTCACCGTAATAAATAATAGTAAGACCGCATTCCTTGTTTAGAAACTGACCTACACCAACGTCTTTCCGCTCTGTCCCTCTCGAGACAATACTGTGCGTGCGAGAGGGAAGGCGTGATAGAAATGCAGAAGACCAGCGTGAGCTACGGTGTAGGTGTTTGCGATGAAGAGGGCTTTGTATAACATTGCCAGTTATAATTTCCTGTCAAACTCAAAAGTTCAGAAAAAGTGCATACGAGTACATTTGAGAAACAAAGCATTATAAGTTTAGTGAATGCCTGGAGATCTTTCACATAGGATGTTTGACTCCAGCCTCTGACATAGGAAACTCCTGATTGCTCAAATTGTACTTACTATGTGTCCTGATACCTCTGTGAGAAGGTAATAAATAAATTAAAAACCTATTTAGCGGCTAAAAATTCCACCCATGCCGGGACTTGAACCCGCGACCTCCCAACTGAGCTAATGGGCAAGCGCGGGCGTCGACGAAATTTCGAACCTCTTTACAATAGGTTTTTGAAATTGTCTTCAGCACGGGTTAGTGCAACAAAAAGAATATAATAAAAAAATCACTTGCTTAAAAAAATATGTTACTTACTTTTAAGTATGAGGTCGGCCATGAAAGACTCTCTACATTGAAAAGGCTTCTCTCGGAGAGAGAAAAACAGAGCGAGGGAGCAGGGGGACGCCTACCCTCTGCGGCTTGGAG
This sequence comes from Yponomeuta malinellus, assembly GCA_947308005.1. NCBI lineage: Eukaryota > Metazoa > Arthropoda > Insecta > Lepidoptera > Yponomeutidae > Yponomeuta > Yponomeuta malinellus. The sequence continues at coordinate 11,224,971 of OX371017.1, forward strand.
ATTGCAAACGTCGTCGAGGTAGGCATACTCGTACGAAAACACTAGACAGTAATATTTCCTTAAGATATTTTCATTCACAAGGAAGAGGGAGAAATACTCTCCACCTTGTTAGTAAATAAATAAACTCCTTTGTAAACTCTGTTAATTCAGAAAAAGACTAAGCTTTGAGTAGTTTCGCCCATTTTTTCTCCGAAATGATCCACATTTTGAAAGGGACACCTAGCTAGGAAACAAGTTACTCCATGTTACATTGAACAAACACATTTTGATTTCACTGCACAGATCTTTTCTTTAAGATCTTTGCTGAATAATTTGCTTGAACTTGAATAATTAAATGCTTGGAGTTGAAGTGGTTATGGTTTTCGTCATCGTCAGGTGGGTGAAACAGCTGACTTGAACTTTTCGCCTACTAGGAGTGATTTTATTATCGCAATAAATAACTAGTGGCATACCCTTGTCTCTGCCTACGCCTATGGGATACAGGTGTGATTGTGTGTAGTGTAACTAGGAGATGTCTTCTCGGCAAAAGTCTATATCTAAAGCCTTTCTGAAGAGTTAACTAATCGTTAAGTTATTTCTATATATATTTTAATGGCTCGCGACGCTCATACATAATTATACTTACGGATCTAACTAATCGTATTTCTTTAGTACTTCTTTAGAACTTATTTCCCGTTGTTTCGACAACAGTAACAATCGATTAAGGTAATTAAATTTTCTTAATAAACAATCGCGATTAGACCCGTCAAATGTAGGTATAATCGTTAAGTTTGCTGTGCGTTCAGAGCAACATATTAAAACTTTACAATTAGTTCTCAAAGGTTAAATAAACCCTTAATGTTGTTATAGCGTGACTGAGAAGCGTTTGTTTCTAGCAGTTTAGAGGCTCAAACTGTACACTGCGCACCAGATAAACTTTCGCTACATGTAAACAGTCAATTTTTGGAAATGGAAATTGGGAAATGAAATTTTAAGTGAACATTAGAACGAACGAAAGCAAAACTGTCAGCAATAAAAATGCATTTGAAATGGCTCGCCGAAAATATAAAAATGTTTAGTTGGTGTGGGGCACAGGAAGAACGTGGGACGAGGGGCGCAACAAAGTCGCTACCCGTTGTATAGAAGTTAAGATAAGCTGTTGATCTAACGTAGAAACCAGTTCCTCGAACTTCACAACTTCAATTTTTTTTTGGATGAAGTAAGTCCCGTGCTAGTCGGTATGTATCATCAGCTAGGTGTGTAATGAGCAACGCGCTTTTGGACTCGTCAGCGAGCTTGTTTAGCTTAATAAACTGCTCAAGCCGCCCTTTGTATATCGGCCATTCTTGATTATTATGGTCGAAATTAACTAAAGGAAAATGATCAAGTGATTAAGACACTTAGTATCGCTATCAACAAAGTTGTGCCACAATGAAATAATACCTTAATTTGAAGTACTGGCTTAGAATTTTAAAATACTATTGTTAGCATTAAATTAATTCTCCGGACGAGAATGTAATTAGGTCATTAATACTACCGCATTTTTCTTGTCCTATACCATGTCATGACATGAAACTGTCATTCTCACACGTCGTGTGCATACTCTCCGCGTAACTCAGGAGAATTCCGCTAGCGAAGAGGTTGCACCGGGACTAAACTGTTCGTCCAGACTAAATTCTTTCACTTATTCTTCTCCAACCGCTCTTGCGCTGTAATAATAATAAGCCGTAACCCACACAAAATGCATGGAAGCGAGTTTATTTAAGCTGTAGTACTATTTAGAGAAGAAAACGGAAGTTCATGAGTGTTGACGATGGATTTGAGGCGACAAGGTTCGTTTGTTACTAACACTTGTTGCAGCGACGATGACTGAGACGTAGGAGAATTCTAAGGGTATTCTTATAGTATAACAGGCCAGCGCAGTGCTTAGGAAAAGCATTAGAAACAATTAAAATTATGACAATAACTGGCATCTATGCGGCCATCGCTATTTATTTCAACTGTGCAGAAGGTCAAGGTCAAGTACGACCTATTCTAATTAGCTCCATAGAATTTAACTGTATATAGTGACCTAACATATCTGGAAAATGATGTGGAGTAGCTGCTTTTGTGCCACAACACGGAGAGGGCAAGGTAGAACACAAAAAACTCACTGTCATCATTCCGCAATCACATACAATGTCTGATTCGAACCCAACACCTTGGAATGTGATGCAAGCGTTCTGTTAATACATAACCACCGCTTTCCTAAGGTTTATTTAAAGATCAGCTTACGAGCGATTCGGTCAAATTAAGGTCCACAAGATCCACAGATCCGTGTGCCACCGGATTAAGAATAACGTCACTCCATTTCCTTTCGTGGATGTCGTAGAAGGCGACTAAGGAAATAAATTACCAGGAGACGGGCAGCAGCGTTTTTTTGAGATTTCAACTGCATACTGCGATCGCCAAACCGCTTGCCAAGCGTGGCGATTATGGCAAAACCGCTCATGGTTATGACAACCACGAAGGAGCCTTTGTCCTGCAGTGGGCGTTAAATGGCTGATGATGATGATGAAGGTCCACACTGTTGAATCTGTTATCTTGTGTTAGTACCTAATATATAACGTAAACCGCAAATAATCTAAATGAACAGGTGGATAAAGAAATATGCAAATGAAGTAGGTATTATCAAACGAAATAACAAAAGTTATGTTATGCTATTTTTTTTCAGCTAAATATACCTATTTTTTCCCTGTATCGATTCATTCGATTTGAAAAGTAGCGGTCGGATGGCAACACTACATTATTGATGCACAGATTAAGTTTTGAACAGGTCTGTGAATGGATCAATAGATTTGTATCAAGAAGACAGCGGTCGTTAAACCGGAAGCATTAATTATTGTATAACTTTATTAATTTAGAATTACGGAGAAGTCATGGTTTTATAAGAAAACCCCTATTTTTTATAATTGAAAACATGAATTATGGACATTGAAAACTGGTGACACTATTTAGATTTTAGCGATACTGCTAATGGTCAAGATCCTTTCCAATGAAATTCGCCATCTTATGCACACGCGGCATAGCAAACTCGTTCGCCAGATGATGTACTTAAATGAAACAACCACTGCAGTTGGACACTGGTTTATTACTGCCGTTGATGGCTGACCACGCACACATATACACAACGCTGCCTCTCAGATGTCATTTGAATTGAACAAAACTCAACTACTTGTATGGTCATGTCCACGTTTGGGAGAGTGGCGCTTGTCAGCCAGAGAATAAGAGATAAAATAAGAAGTGCGCTATAATTCGCCATCAAACTGCCACTCAGTTTGCCGAATGATTTGTTTTCGAAAAACGTGACATGTATTAACTCTTTATAAATAAATTTAAAAAAAAAGTTGTGTTCGCGTCCTCGCCCCGTCTTATCTGGGGCTATGTGCCATCGCTTCAGTACATTTTGTATGAAAGTGAAATCCCACGTCCTTCTTACGCCTAAATTATAAGCTTTCATCATGATATTATAACATGCAATGTTACTTATCTGTTGTGTAATGCAATAAATAAAATACAATAAAATAAAATAGAAAATCTGGTCTGGCATGGAGTATTTTAGTTATAATATTTGTTTGCCTTAGTGATAATTTAGTTTTTAACGAAATTAATTTCCCATAGACTCTACCACCAAAGAGAGAATAATACTTAGGTAATATCTATTGGAATAAATATATGGATAGGGTCTACGTAACACCCTGCATCGTAAACTAGGGTATTTAGATAGACATAGATAGATAGACAGATAGATAGAGAGATAGATATATAGAGAACACTTTATAACCGGTGGTATAACACTGTTAATTAAAGAAAGGGACTGGACAACTATTTGCGTTTCGCAATACAATATTAAATTCGATATAATCGAGGCATCCTCAGGCTCCGATGGTCGACTGACAAGTCACTTGTCAGTGTCAAGTCACGCGTCGCACGCAACGCGTTTTTTTCACACAAGTATTGGTGTCGGTGTTGGTGTGTTTGTTTCTTGCTTCTGCTTGAAAAAGTGGGAGGGAGGGCGGTGCATTAACTAACCGCATGATGCTTGTGGGATGTTGGCGGAATTTAGCAAAGTAATTTTCACATTTTAATGATAGACATAATTTGTAACTTAAAACTCATTACGGACATGTTTCAAGTTAGCACAATTTGATAATAAACTTCCCCGATGCACCAATATCTAGATGACCCATCAGCATATCAGTCTTTATGAAACTGATCTAATCAGTAAGGCCAGGTGCGGCCGGGAACCGAACCCCACCCGACCGCACCCTTGCCTGCCTAATACCGGTTAAAAACTGCGCCGATGTATGTAGGTCGGTCATTTGTTACGTAATATAAGTAAAGTACCCCCTGTGGGCTTGCGTGCAACTAGAAATGCCTGGAATATTTCAACGCGTGAGCAATAAGCCGTGGAATGCTTGGTAGTTTATTCAGGAATTGCTGAAGGTGTGACCTGCTCATTACCTGGTTTGTTTTACTGCAGACGATAACGAACAGTTTTCTCTATGGATTAAACTTTGCTCTTTAGTCTCCCAACGCTACTATAGCCAACTTGCTGTACCATTGAGTGAGTTAAAATTTGCCTTTACTTTGCGATGCGCTGCAAAGTTTGAATAAGTACCTACATGTAATGCTATTTCTTGTGACTAAAACGAAGTCGTTATCTCTGACATATTCCATTTAAAAACCTACTTAGAGGCTAAAAAAGTCCTGCCATGGGTGAAATTTTTAGCCTCTAAATAGGTTTTTGAAATTGTCCTCAGCACGAATTGGCGTAACAATATTTTATTTAATTATATAATATTTCATTTAATATTGGCGCAATTTGAAACACTAAGTGTTTTGTCTGTGCATGCAGCAGAGATAGTCGAAGATCACACGTGTGATGATGATCAACGATGATGAAAAACGTATATGAAATCTAAACATCCGTCCCTCTCCATCCACAGCCGCGCGAGCGAGGGCGCATGCGCTTCCACATGCTGCAGAACGTCCAGATGGCGCTGGACTTCCTGCGGTACAAGAAGATCAAACTGGTCAACATCCGTGCGGAGGACATCGTCGACGGCAACCCCAAACTCACCCTCGGCCTCATATGGACCATCATACTGCACTTCCAGGTTAGTGCCTTGTTTTTACCAAACTGGGAAAGTAATGGAACGGCTGCGTATTTACCAAACTAGGAAAGGCGCGTTGTGTTTTTACCAGTCTGTAAAAGCAAAGGAGGTTTTAAGATAACATAAAAAAATGTAAATCAAATGAGAAAATCCTGGCTAAATTTTGTGCTTCTTACAGATAAGAAGTTAAGTTTATTTTGAATTTTTATGCATACTTACAGGTTGATTCAACAATAGACGGTGTTGTTTTATCAGACTCAAAAAGCAAACAAGGGTTGTGTTTTTACCAGAGTGGTAAAGTAAAGGAGGGTTGTATTTTTTACCAGACTTGGAAAGTAAAGGAGGGTTGTGTTTTTAGCAGGCTGGAAGAGCAAAGGAGGTTGTTTTTTACCCAAGGGTATGTACAAAAATATGTATTGCTTTATTACAGGCTGATCAAAATACCAACCCTTAAAATGCCCACATTACAAAGACACGTGAGTTTTCGTGTTCCGTAATCCAATAGAAGGAGTGACGTTTAAGTGAGCTTAACACTAATGTCATTAGACATATTGTCGAAGAACCTGCTTACCCAGTTTGTCCAGTTAAGGCTGAAGTGGTGACTTCAATGTTTCAATAAGTATTCCTGAGTCCCGGGTCACCGGTTGAGACGCGGTTTTTCCAGTCTCTGTAGTGATATTTTTCCACAACCGCCGAAACGAGTGCATACATGTACGTTTGTCCATTTACTTATCCCACCAGAACTTATTGGCAGGCACACACTTAGGGACTTATATTTCTGTTGACGAGCCACTTTGGTTAGTCTTTGATACTAACCCCAAAATCAATCAATCGGTGACGTCGCTCATTGTATTCGTAACTAGTTTATCTAATAGTAATTGTGCGCAGACGATTCTGTCTGTATGTAAATACATTTTATTTATTATAGTTGTAATATGTAGATTGGATGATTTTTGAGTTGTAAATATATAGTTTGGTTTTTAAATATAGTATAGCAGTCTTAATTTAGTACACATAAAGGTAAACCGTTACACAATGATCTAGCCCGTGTTCATCCACCGGTGTCGACACAACACATCGTCGATCCAGCGAGCTAGTTTGCGTCCCACCTCTGTACCCCATCGGCTATCAGTTATTTGCCAGACGTGTCCAGCCTACTGCCACTTCAACTGCTAATCTTACAGGCAACGCCAGTCACCGTAGTTCTTTGGCGAATTGTGTCGTTTCTGATGTGATCCAACAAAGAGACTCCGACCATAGCAGCACATTTGTTTTCCTTAATCCCACGTATATCGACAACGATGACATCACAAATGATCGTGATCTTTGTAACGCACCGAATGACACACAAAATGTCGTCGTAACTGCGTATGATACGCATACTCAAGTATGGTGTCATGGCTGCGCCCAAAGAAGGCTATTTGGGTTTGCAATTCGCAAGTGATTTTCTAGATTGTTAAGTAAAACCGGCCAAGTGCGTGTGGGGCCACGCACAGTGTATGGTCCCGTCGAAAGAAGGGTGTCTGGATTGCTTTACTTACAACTTTATCAAATAAATTTTCGATGGAATTTGTGCGAACTGTGCGGACGACAATGGCGAAATTATAAGGGATCCTTGTTGACTAAAGAACCCTAAAAACCAGTAGGTACAATTGCGTGGGGGAGACTTATGCATTCCAATGCAGTAATTCCCATACAGGGGGTATCAAAATCCTCATAATAACGAACTGATTTATTGGACGACACTTCGTTAGCTTCAGGTTAGCTAGAAGAACATTTTCATTAGTATTAAGCTCGCCTTTGCACAAATATGTGTATTGTGCTATAAATAATTTTCTATTCTTTTCGTTACAAAAGAACTCCGATTGTTACCTGGATATTCGAAGTCTACTTTTTAATATTTATAATTCAACGTTTCTCTGAAACCTTTTTTGAATGTTCAAAGCAGATACTTAAAATAACCAGAAAAGATTTTACAGAAACGATGGCTTTCCGCATGTTATACTCTGACATTCATAATCCCAGCTAAAATTTTATACTTACCTATAACTTTGTTTAGCATTCAGTGTATGCTTATAAGGTCAAGCCATTGGATAGTCATGGTATAATGCCCGACAAATAACATGATCAAATGACTTTGACTCCGCATGAACGTATTTCGGGTCTCACTGGCGGAGATGCGGGATGTGACTTAGAATTCTCCGGAATTTCATAATCATCGTTATCATTAGCTCACCCCTGCCCACTGCCGGGTATAGGCCTTTCCCCCTTTCTTCTTCTTCTTCCTGTCATCATCATCATCAGCCCACTGCGGGACATAGGGCTCCCTCATGGTTTTCATAAGCATGAGGGGGTTTTGCCATAATCGCCACGCTTGGCAGGCGGGTTGGCGATCGCAGTATGCGGTTGGAATCTCAGGAAGACGCTGCTGCCCGACTCCTGGTAATTGATTGCCTTAGTCGCCTTCTACCACATCCACGGGAGGAAATGGATTGACGCTATTCTTAATCCGGCACCACACGGATTTCTTTCTGTACCTCTCCACTAACGGGGGTTGGCCGTCAGCTCCGCATCTCCCGTTCTTCTTCGTTTCTTGCTGAGCGAAACAGGTCTTCGACGCTGGCTACATCCGAGCATTCCGTCGATTTTCCCCCTTTAGTTTTGTCAAATTAACAAATTCTTGCATGTCCATCGCAAACACATCTCGACTCGACTGTGTTGTTTTTTTTTAAGTTATCTGTCGAGCATTATGCAATCTACTGCCTAAAGATTACTGTGACAGATTATAAGCAATTTATGTGTGTCCTTAACCCATCTATTAAGGCTACCGGCCGATCTACGGACCTTGGATTGGATTATAAATCCATCATCGATTAACATCTTTGCTGTCGGTAGTCGCTTTGATCGCAGTTAAATCCTTATTGAGATTACGGCTGTTGTGTCCTATAAACAATCCGTTGATAAGTAAGTTTGCTGACGGTTGACATTTGACGGTGGTAGCCCAGTGGGTAGAACGTTTGACTCGGAAGCGAGAGAGCCAGGTTCGGGTCCCAGTGCGGGCATGTACCTATGACTTTGTTTTTATAACTTATGTACATTTGTAAAGTTAAAGTAGCAATACCACTCGCTGACGACGAAGGAAAACATCGTGAAGAAACCTGAGTGTCTGAGCTATGGCACGCGTGGTGATTAAGCCCATGGTCTCCCTCTGAGAGAAGGCCTTTGCCCTACTGTGGGATGTATATAGGCTGCTTATGATGATATTTGACAGTTCTTCCGTTCAAATTGTCTATTAATATACAGGGTGTAACATAATTCTAGTGCACAGCCAATTTTTTTTTAATCCACATCCTGACTTCATCGAGTTGTATGGTTTTATAAAAATTCTATTCTTACTTTATTCAGATACTCAAATTCACATGTGGCAATGTTGTGTGTGCATGCTTTAGACCACAACTTAGTACTCAAGTCATTTTATTATTTTTATATCGTGTAATGGTTGTGATCTGTTTTGTACACCAAATAAAATAAAATAAGTAAGTACCACTCGTGCGAAGCCGGGGGCGCTAGTTTGTTATATTAATAGGATATTGGTCTCTGTCCTCCCCTTTGGGATACAGGTGTAAGTTTATATCTTTATCTACCTCATTTATCTGCTTGACCTAGTTAATTAATGAATTAGGGTGTATTTCCATGTTTATGATGTCCTTGCCTAGTTGCACAGGATATTCTAGTTTGGGACCAGAACAGGTGATTGTGTTGGTGAAAGTTATTATGTGGTTATCCATACAAATCCTACTTAACCACCTTTCTTGACCTAGATCGAGATATTAATAATAATAATAACTTCCACACAACACAATCACTTGTCCTGGTCCCAAATTAGGATACCCTGTGCTATGGTAAACAGGCAGGGACGTTACAAACATGAAAATACACCCAGAGTAATTGTTGGTTTACGGTTAGAGAACTTTAATTTGTACAGTGTTTAGAAACTAGTAGTTCTACAAGCATTGAATCAGAGTGGTTTATGCGACGTCGAGAAAATGTAGGCTGCCATAGAACCATTGTGTGCAAATATGATGATTTATATTTCTATGATGACATTCTCCGTGTGATTGTGGTCTTTTGGCAGCAAGGAATAGAGGTTACAGTTGCTCTTAAGTAATTTTTTTCGAATTGTAATCACTTTCTCGCTTTGGCACGCTCGGAGGCTTTTAGTCCTTATTGTTTTGATGAGATAATGTCTGCAATCGTTTATGAATTGCGATAGCAATTAGTATGGAATTTTACAGTATCGCGATTTGGGGGATAGCCCCCCCCCCTTCCCCCTTAACCATATTTCTATGAAACGGGACCCGGGATTTTTGCCTAGGCCGACAGACCTGCCTGGATTCCTGTCTAGGCCGAGTGTCCCGATTGCGGCGCGCGAAGGCCGTGCACACGCGCACGCGCCAGATGGCGGCGCCCACGCACGCCCTCGCGCGCTTGCGACAGACGATTGGCGAATGACTTTCCCTGGCAGACTTGGCGTTGCGAATTCGGCCGAAAGACCGATAAAGTTGGTCTTGGGCGGTAGTACAGTTACATTACGTTACATAAACTCTCGCTTGAACCCCGGATTCCCAAGCGCTGAGGCATGGGAATACCGTCAGACAGTCAGGTTTCCCCAAAACGTTTCACTTAACCAATGGTGCACATTCACAAATTAATGTACGTAACTAAGAAAACAAAGTAGTGTAGGTGCCCGGCACGAACCCAGGACCTTACCAACGTGAAGCAACTGGTTTATAGCTTTATATACTGTACTGTTGATGAAGCGAAAGAGCTCTGTCAGGATCGTGACAAGTGCCAAACCATGGTCACTGCCTACCCCTCCGGGATACAGGCGTGAGTTTATGTAATGCAATGTTTGTAATGTACTAATAAAGGAAAGTCTCACCTTAACTTGTATTATCTTCGGTGTATTGGGGACTTAACAAACGGGAGCGCTACGTGCCTAGAACTTGGCGTTCGGAGGCTGCCCGATACAGTTACGCGGGTCAGGGGTCAACGGCCGCCGCTTTGTCGGCGCACGCGCATGGCCTGAGCCTTGCCAAGGTTGTGGTACGTTAGACAACAGCTGATAAAACTTTACTTTGGATGATGGACAGTGACCTTTGGACAGTGATTTGGAAGAAAAAAAAGAAAGAAAGAAACTCGAGAAGTGCTACCCGAACCTCCCTTAGCCCCTCTTCATGATAAGGGTCTTTCAGTTGTATGTTCTCTACTATTAATCATATTAATTTTATTGTATGTATGGTAAATTATATGTGTTCCCTTGACCTCTTATATTGTGTAGATATCATATGTATTTTTTTAGTGGTATATAGGCTTATTGTATTTTAATATATATTGTATTGTCGGTAAGTCTATATTATTTTGTAAGTTTATTTAATACACTTTATAAAAGTATATTTTTAAATTTACATAAACTTTTTTTGTGCACGCCTACCAACTCTTTCCTTTACCTCCTGCGGTGGACTGGTAGAAAATGCTTATGGCATTAAGTCCGCCGCAATTTACGATTTTGTTCAAGTGCAATAAAAGTATCAATAAATAAATAAACACATTTATTAGAACAACGAGACACATCAAGGAAAAAAAAAACAATTAGATAAGTGACGAAATATCATTTAGTATGGTCAAGAATCGCTCGTAGCCCCGGCTGCCTGAGTGATCTTAAACGATCACGAAGGTTAAGCAACACAGGGCGCGTTCAGCGCATGGATGGGTCGCCGTCTATGCCTAACGCTAGTGGCATTTTTCCGAGCGGTTCCGTGCTTCGCAAGGCACGTTAAGCTGTTGGTGCCGGCTGCCGTCGATAGATGGCAGTCGTTAAGCCAAGTCAGAGGCCTCAGGGCGGCTTGACAACTTCTGACAGTAGACGAGCCACTAGTCTACAAGCCTCCACCAATCCGGACTTGGCCCCCGTGGTGGAGTATGGCCTATAGGCTTCCTCAGGGAAGAGACCCGTGCCCCTCGGTGGGGACATAATGGGTTGATGATGATGGTCAAGAAATCAAAGATTCATTCAACGTAAAGAATTTACATGCTGTTTGTTGCATGTCAAGGTTCAATGTTAGCCGACGCCTTACGGTTGATTTGCAGTGTAGAAAGAGACGGCGAGAAAAAAAACTACTCTGACTATCTTTTCTCAAGTGTCACTAACGGAATCCCATGAGTGCAATGAACAACTTGCAATGCTAAAAAAGATTGAAAAACAACATAGGTAATAGAAAGGGTAGTGGCCACGATCTACACTGTGTCCACCCTGTATATGTATAATACAATACAAAAAAGTTTATTGTCATAAAGGTGCACATATGACATAGATAATGCCTGGGCCCCTAAACTAGAATACTCTGGATTATGGGTAACCAGACTTCCGCTCAAAAGTGACAATGTTTTTATTTTAATAGCCTAATATTACACTTTGACAGTAGAAAAATAGGCTACAAATTCTTTACGTTGAATTTACGAGTAAGTTTAGATTTGTTATTATAAAAGTTATACACTGTATTAACTAACTTGTTATGTTAATATACTACATAAACTACGGAAATATCACATAATTTTTCTGTTCCACTGCAGGGCACAGGCATTCTCCCAAAACAAAAAAAAAACGGCTAAGTGCGAGACGGACTCACGCACGAAGGGTTCCGTACCATCATCTATGCAACATTTAAATATTTCAAGCGTCTACCTGTTGCCGTTATTAGTATCGAGCAAAAAACGGCAATAAATCACGTTTGTTGTATGGGAGCCCCCCTTAAATATTTATTTTATTCTGTTTTTAGTAATTGTTGTTATAGCGGCAACAGAAATACGTCATGTGTGAAAATTTCAACTGTCTAACTATCACGGTTCATGAGACCTGGAGAACGACTGACGGAGTCTTAGTAATAGGGTCCCTTACCCTTTGGGTATGGAACCCTAAAAACTAACAAACTAGAACAAAATATGTTGACGTGTTTCAAAAATTGCGCATATTTATAACCCTGTTGTACCAACACAGTCAGCGGTATTCTTTTCTAGACAACCTTGTTTAAAAACAGCGAAATCATATGTAATCTGTTCCGCAGCCAAATATGAAAAGGACAATGTTGCACTTTATTGGTGGAAAAGCTTTATTGACCTATAATCGTTGTTACTGCTCGTGTAATTAATGCCAGAATTGCATAAAATGTACGGTTTTGTCGACGGCCTTACAACCCTTGTATGGGTGTACTTTTATGATGCCGATTTTAATGAATATAAAGCGATAAACGGGCAAAGTTTATGATGATAATTAATTTGGCTTTAAATGAAGTTGTATTAAAGTGGACTTGGTAAGATCTGGTTACATGAATAATCATCAGGTTGAAATGACATCACATTGCAACAAGAATTGAAATAGTTGGAGGTCGCTAGAATCTTTACATCTCTACATTTAACGAGTCTAATGGCTATTGGATTATAATTACCTTAATCACCCGAACTGTGCGTTTGTTACGGACCAATTAAAATGACTAGAGCCTTTTAAAAAAACAACTTCGTTTTGCCTTTATTAAAAGCCCTTTTATACGTTTTTGAGACTCGTTACTTATTGCAATATTGAGTAGATTTTAATCAAACGTTTCGAGCTATTTGCAGAAGCATAACCCGTGGCTTTATTAGTTAAATATAAAAAAAATAGTAAATAAAAAGTTAGTGTTAATAATAAATATAGTTATGAACTCTGTTCCTGAAAATCAAAAAAGGTTTTTTATAACACGATTCTAGAAAACACTATCTCAATACACTATTGAATTGCAATTACCTTAAGTTACCACGAGTAACAGAAAAGACCATTGTAACTGAATTTTGGGAGTATTATGAGAAGTCGTGTTTTTATTGATAAGAGAGAAGAATATTCTTTAATCGTAGAATCAGACTTATTAGCGAAAAAAAACTTTACCTACCTACACGTGTAGGTAATTGAAATTGTTGTCATACAATACAGCTACGAGACCATGTAAGGACCATAACTGATTCAGAACGACTAGTCACTTGTGACGTGACCAATACCGGCGCCCACGCACCTTCGATTTGCATACTACTTGGCGTTAACTATTGTCCGTTTCCTATAATAGATCTGTCGATACTTAAACCTACTGACAGTTTATATTTGACAAGTTGTGTGGGAGGACTGTAAAATCTGTTTAAGGGGCTCCATGAGGTGTACTGTCGCCAGACCCCCTTTCTGTAAAAAGTATCTTTATATTCTCCCAATCTAAATAGGAGCGATTTTAGGACCCACAAATGAGTATCTACGATCAAGGACCTGGGACTAGATAGCGTCATGCCAAAAATGTTTTTAGGAGAAATACTATATAATCATAAGGTTTTGGCTTTAGGATATTTTACTTAATAAAAAAAAACTGGCCAAGTGCGATTCGGACTCGTGCACGAAGGGTTCCGTACCATTATCTATACAAGATTTAAATATTTCGAGCGTCTGCCTGTTGCTGTTATTATTACCGAGCAAAAAACGGAAAAAAAATCACGTTTGTTGTATGGGAGCCCCCTTATATATATTATTCTGTTTTTAGTATTTAGCGGCAATAGAAATACATCATCTGTGAAAATTTCAACTGTCTAACTATCACGGTTCATGAGATACAGCCTTGTGACAGACGGACGGACGGACGGACAGCGGAGTCTTAGTAATAGGGTACAAAACCCTAAAAAAAAAGAAAGACACTTTTTGCAAAGTATCTGTAGAATTATCTTATCTATAGATGGTTTGCTCATAGTAAATGGTCGTTTATGTTTATGGTGTACTAGCTGTTGCCCGCGACTTCGTTCGCGTGGTAAATTTTGTGTGTATTTTTCCAGGATAAAAATAGCCTATGTGCTAATCCAGACTATAATCTATCTCTACAGTAAATTTCATCCGGATAAAAAATGCTCTACTTTTTATTCCAAACACGTGGACTGTACCTAAAGTATATTATCTACGAGTAGTTCTACAATCATAAGCAGCCTATTTACGTCCCACTGTAGGGCACAGGCCTTCTCTCAGAGAGAGAGTATGGGGTTAATCACCACGCGTGCCCACCGCGGATTGGGGATTTCAAGCGCTGAGGTTTGTGAGTAGCTCAGACACTCAGGTTTACTCACGACGTTTTCCTTCAACGTTAGCGAGTGGTATTGCTACTATAACTTCACAAATGCATACAACTTAAGTTCTACATTAGTCAATACTAAACATTGCAGCGAATAATGAGTGTCGATAAAGCGAAAGAGTTTTGCCATGGTTTGTGGCAACCCCAGCGTTTGCCACTTGCCTCTGCTTACCTTACTTTTACGGAACACAGGCCACATAATCATGTGGTGTATTGGAAAGTTGCAACTTACATTTGGGGGCGCGATAGAACGCGCGACTCGCTTTATCTTGGTACAGTCGACAGCAGGTCAACCTTATCATTTTCGTTTGCAAAGGCGCCTTAACATAACTGATTAGAGTGCACGTACGTAAATATTGACGTGGTCGATTGTCCCTATTCTGCTAGTGTTTTTCATTGCTGTCTGAGATTCATTTCGTCGCTGAGTCTATAACAATTCATCTATTCAACACTTCTATTTCTATGTACACCCGATAGTTCACAAAAAAAGACGACTGACTAAAGACCAAAAGAAGCTATTTCGACAACCTTGAGACTACTTTTTGCAGAGCCGTATTACTTAGTGTAAAACAATGCTCCAGTAAAAACTAGAGGTATGCAATTACATCTTATTCGAATCGGAATTGTTTGAAATTAATTGTAATGATCACTGGAGAACCTTTAATAGGTTTGTTTTGCCTTTGCCTCTGTTGCTGTGGGTATCATCATCAGTCGTTTGACAACAACAACGTAATCTGCTTATAATTACTTGTTAACTAATTACTAAAAAAAGGCCAATAACCAATTAATTTATAAACGCATTTATATGGAAAGCTCGCTGGAAAATGCTTTAAAGAACGGTTGATAGCCAAATATTGAATACATGGCAGAATACATTAAGAGTACTTAAGTACTTAACAGTTACATACGTATTACAGTACCTATTCTCGTATATGTGGGTTATGGGTGAATGTTTTACCAGACAATTCCTACTGTACCTTGATGATTGATGATCTAGGTGTCTCAGAGTTCGCCAAAAAGGTTCCTTCATAATGAAATATATGTGTTAACACAAACTCATACACTTTATGGCAAACCTCCAGTGGAAAGAGACGGCTGACACGCCAATCTTCATACAAAAAAGCGCTTATGGTTGTGAGACCGATCACAAGTTAAAAGGGAGTTAGAAAGGAAAAAGAACCACCTGTGTGGATCTTCCAAGATCACTGTAGAATGGATGGAAAACTTCTCTCTACAAGGATCACGCAATGTCTTTGAAATTTATGCTCTATTTGTGTTTGTATAGAAACCTCATTCGTTTCTCTATAGATATTTTAGTAGATGTGTATCAATGTGTTCATACACTTTATCTGTACATGCACACAACGGTGGCAGACCATGGCGGTAAGAAAATTTTTCTTTCAAAATGTTTAAAGGACCGCTTGTACCTATAACTGCAAGCTTTAGTGTTCCTGCTTACCTCCCCGTTGACAACAGTGTTCATAAACACACTAGATGGCGTTACATGTTGACAAAACTATCACAGATGGCGCGCGAGTGCTTTGAGCTATGCTTTGAGAGGCAGTTAGTTAGTTCCGACATCCAAATGGAGGTGGCGCTACTGGTGTTCTACAGCGACGTACGTAATTTTCGAAGCGCATAGAAAAGACATCAACGCAGATCTTTGCTAAACTTTAGTTCTCTCGAGAAATTATTCTTTTTTTGTTACCAAGTGAGTAAACACTGACATTGTTAGTTTAAATTAGTTAGTTTAAGGTAGTTTGTACACACTTTCAATTCATACAGGATGGGTGAATTTAATATTTTATTACTTCCTTGTGTAGTAATTTCAAATACCTGTCACATACTTCGGATTCAATTAGCCAGTAAGGCGTAGGATATAGGAAACTCATGCACAGCTGTCGTGTGACAATCAACGACGCCCACATGGCAGGCTCACACCACTTAAGTTATTCCTATGACACTCAAACGATAGTTAGACTTGGTATTGGGAAATTAGGACATGTGGCTACGGAATAAAGCTTCAATTGGTTCGAACTGTCTGTAAATGGGATCATATAATAAGTGCGAAGCAAAATGCATTAAGAGTTAACAGCTCTATTAATGCACGTCGGTTTGTTCTTAAGACTTACATCGCATCTGGATGCAATAGATTTACATTTGCTGTATAATGCCTGACGATAAACAAAAGTTTACCGGTGGGCTTGTTAAGGCCGGTTCTTCAATTGAATATTTCACTACATAAAAGTATCGTTCTTTTTAGACAATGCTAGAGAGATACTGCGACCACCATTTGTACACTGTCTTTATGCAATAAAGAATTAATAATAAGACAGAGACGTTTGAGGATAGTCTTTAAAAAAAATTATTTGTGATTTTTCGTTAAAAAATTAAGTAAGCCTTGTTTGTATTAAAAATAAGCCAAAAAGAAGCGAAGAAGAGAATTATTTGTTTGTTACTCATAAAATTTACTCGTAGTCTGAAATTCACAGAAAAAATCACATTGACGAAACCAGCTGTAAGTTAAACTTTATTTAAACATGTTTCTCTACCTACGTAAGAGCTTTATTACATTGGCACACTGACAGTTACACCGAGCTTAATAAAATTAATAACAAGTCCGTAATTAAAAACAATTAGATCAGCTACTGCCCACGTTAAAAAAAATCTTATTTTCATGCCCCGTTTAGAGTCAAACTGGCCCTCATGCTCTTTGTACTCGCTTATGGGTCCTGCTGAGCTTACCAGTGATTTTCTTCTAAACCTATAGATGGAAAACGTTGATGCCGATGACAGCAAATTGTTTTAGCTCTGCGTTGCTGAGCCTAACTTGCCTTCATTTCTTTCTGTGTATTCTCTACCTGTACTCTACTCTAAGCTATTGTAGCTTCTATTGATCTGATTCTGAGTACAGATCTCGGGGTACGTAGGCCACGATGCAAGGGTTTAAATTGCTGCTATCTAATTCCATAATTAACTTGCAATATACTTAATATAATTAACATATACTTTATAATTTTCCCGCAATCTTAGCTAATCTGAAATTTATCTCGTTAATATTTTGTTGCTTTTCGTACACCAGTAAACCCTAAGATCGTTTTCCTAAGCAATACTCGTAAGCGTCGTGTTCACACGACTGCACTTCACACTGCCGCGCGCACTCGGGCGTTGCCTCAACCTGCTGTTACACAGCTACCTGTCGTAACTTCCACACTTGGTGACCCTCACTCGTGTACAACTTGGGAGCGACCAGAGGCACGAGCAATGGCAAGCCCGTCACGGTAAGCTCACCGTTGACATCTGCGCTGCGCGTGCGCCAGTCACCTGCCAGCAACCGACGCCGCCGCGCGCGCTCGCGATTACGATTTTTTTTTTCGAAAAACGAACTCCTAGATGCTAAACTAAAAATACTAATACACTAAAGGAAGACATAACAAACGAACAAAAGTGGTTGTGAGTGTCCCTGTGTGTTTGTGAATTTTGGGCTGTTTGCGGATTCGACACGTCGTTTTTGGCAGTTTCCTTTTTTTGTTTACTTCGGAAGCGTTCTATAACGGATTTGTTGAATGGATATTTAGTCTTTTATGGATTAATTGTGTTGGTTGACGACCCCTCGATGTGAACTAGTGACCGTGCTTTACCCGTTTGGACACAGTCTGGCTCTGCTATGAATTAGATCAGATCGGTTTCTGCTACACTAAAAATCTGTTTATCTGCTGTTTACAGTTGTTAGCGTTTGTTTTGGCCAACTGACTGCTGTTAATATTAGGATAACAGCTTGTTAGTGTAAGAGAAACTGTTGGCTATTTATTCTATCTTTTACAACTCTTTAATCTGTTTGTTCTAAAAAGAATAAATATAATGTATAACGTGTTATTGAAATGACGCAAAATCCGAAACTTTAGTATCGATAATTATATTTTAATTTCTTCCAATAAGAGGAAATTCAAAATTCGCAATTTTATTTTTCAATTTAATGCATGCCAATTTGTATGTAAAATAAAATTAGGAGTATAAACTTTTGCTTGCTAAAAGTGGTCAAACACTGAAGAAACGGTTTTCTTGTTATCCATTCATTAAACCACACCCTGTACATAATAATAATAACTTTCACACAAGACGATCACTTGTCTCAGTCCCAAGCGGGGATACCCTAAACTATATAGTATAACCAGGCAGACGTCACAAACATGGAAATACACCCAGAGTATCTAGTACTTATTTTGTTTTTATTTTGATATTATGACACCCAGATATGCGTCACACTATAAAATATTTTTTTAGCAGCACTTTTTACCTTTATATGCATAGGATACAGTAAAAAAACTAAAATGTATCATCAGGGTTTACGTAAGGAGGGTCGCCAAGCGGTTCAATTCAACAATACAATCATATCAACAAAGGTTAAAGTTGGAACATGATATTAAAGTCACGCGTCTCCGATAGGGAAAAAAAGGCATAAATAAGATAAGATAGGATAAGAATATTCTTTATTGTATACCGGAAAAAAATGTTACAGAAACAGCAATGACAAAAGAAAAGATACAATTGCCGGCCTTCTTGCTAATAGCAATTTCTTCCAGGCAACCTCATATCGGAGATTTGCCGAAGGAGAAATAGACACGGGTAGTCGGTGCAAATACGAATATTAATACGATTTTCAAGCACCTTTACTTGAAAATTGACAATCAATCTATGTCCGTATTCGTTCACTGCTGGACCTAGACCTCCCCGAAGGCACGCTTCTCGCCACTTCCTTCTGTCCTCGGTCATCCTCATCTAGCCACTGCCAGTAATCTGCCTCCAGATCGTTGGTCCAGCGAGCTGCTGCGCGTCCTATGCTGCGTTTTCTAGTATGTGATCTCCACTCGAAAACAAGCGGTGGCCTAGTGGGTAGAACCTCGGACTCGGAAGTGGGAGACCCAGGTTCGATCCCCAGTGCGGGCATGTTTACCTATGACTTGGTTTTCTAAGTTATGTACATTTGTGAAGTTATAGTAGCAGTACTACTCGCTAACAGTGAAGGAAAACATCGTGAGGAAACCTGAGTGTCTGAGCTATTCACATACCTCAGCGCTTGAAATCGCCAATCCGCGGTGGGCACGCGTGGTGATTAAGCCCATACTCTCTCCCTGAGAGAAGGCCTGTGCCCTACAGTGGGACGTATATAGGCTGCTTATGTATTACCTACTCGAAAATTGAAAACTTCGAAATTTGACAAATTACAAGATAAGTATAATGCCCGAAAAATAACTTAAACAAATCACTTTGGCATCGCATGGACCTATTTTGGGTCTCGTTGGCAGGGGACGCGGGTTGTGACTTAAATTTCTTCGGACTTTAATAAAATTAACAAATAATTAAAGATAATAGCAGTGGATGAATAAAAAGAATGAGCGGATTTTTGTTCAAGTTATCTGTCTAACATTATAAGAAGCTTGTACAACAGTTTGTTCTATTAGAGATCGTAAATATTTTCATATCACACAGGCCTTTAGATTGTTTTAGTTTGTTCTCCTAGTTCACAATGCAGTATTTGATGTTACCACACGTGCACTGATGCTGTTTGCTGATCATTTGCCATTGTTTATTTTGATTTACGTATGCATCTAGCAATGGTCTTGATACAGTCAATAAATTCATCAGTAGGTAACAAAGCAATTTTGTTTCGCGGACGACATTCATGTGATAAATTATTTAAAAGAGTAGTTTTTAAAACCAATCTACACCTTTTTGTCGGTAATGCACTAAAACTTAATAGTTATTTGTTATGCAAGGCTGCAAAGTTAATTTTTGGCGCGAGTACCTTGTATTGAAACCTGAGCAAGCGAAGGATTCTAGGATTGAGCCACGAGCGAAGCGAGGGTTTCAAAGGTACGAGACGCTAAATAACTTTGCTGCCGAGCGCAACACACAACTTTTCACCTCACTAAAGCGAGGAAAATGTTAGGTGCAAGAAAAACTGTTTTAATAAATATTAAATTACTGTTTATTTATTTCAAAAATTAAAAGTAAAATTACTACAATTGGTAATATTGAAAGTTAATTTTTTTTTAATAAAATTTTCTTGCCGGCCTGTGCGATTCTTTAAATGAGGCTGGCGCATGACATGAAATAAGTATTTGCATTTCAATCATCAATGGACTGGCTGCAGAGAATATAAACTATTACGAAACCAATGAGGTTCTATATATATGTAATTTATTGTACGAAACCTTTATTGAATAAAAATATTCGAATTTTAAAAACACTTTCCACGCTAGCGGATAAAGTGCGATTTTCCACGCAGATTTCGAATGATAAACAGAGCTTTTACGAGCTAGTGAGGTGAAAAAAATATTTCCTAGTTGCGTACCAAAGCACCAAATCGGCTGAATTAATCTTATTCGTTTATGAAACATAACGAATAAAATACTGTCTTATTGTCGAGAGTCGATTAAAGTTACACATAATGCTGGCCTAGTTTGGCTACAAAATTGAGAAAAATACCGTGGCAATTTTTAATTTCCCGCCACACTACCGTTTAGCCTTAACAAATCACAATCCAGAACACAGAATAACTTATACACTACATTGTTACAGTAAATCTGAGGCAATTTCAACTTTGCTCCGTTGCGATAAGACTGAGCCTAAGTTTGAATCTTAATCCACTGTGTAATACCGCCCAGAATTAAAATTCTAAACACTGCTATTAAAAGTGATCCTACAATTACACAGGAAAAAATGCCAGTACTGTCCATATTGAGCGCGGCAAGGTCTCCCGGTGTAGGTGTTACCATTGAATTTTTATACCTCCTGCCAGCCCCCGCAGACGGTTGCCACAGCGTTAAGTATGCCGCCTACACTTAGAAAAACATACAAAAATGATACACCGACAGATATTAAGGTCGTCCGGTGATAACAAAGGTGTTGTTGAAGGAGTACAAAGCATATGAGAGAAAGGGTCTTTCATGCTTTGCAGGCTGTTCCTCAGCCCCTAGATCGAAAAAAAAATAATAGATTCAGAAATAGGACATTCCAAAAATATCACCTGTTACATCTAGATACATTCTCCCACACAAAAACGTTGTGAACAGCTGTTATATTACGCGATTACAAGGTGCTCTGAATAAAAAGTACCGAACTTCACACATACAAAAATTCGCCCCTGTGTCCCGCACGGGTAAGCAGAGACCAGGGTCCTGACAAAACCGAACCGAACCAATGTAGCTCTAGTATATAAGAAAAAGACAATACAAGGTATCTCTCTTTGACAAAAATAATAGTCAAATACCTCCTTTGAATATGGGCAATTCAAATCACACGGTTATAATGCGGCAAACAACTCACAGTCATTCAACTCATTAACATAGAGCCTTATTACTCTAGAGTTTAATAGGTTTCTTTACGAGAATATAGCTCGATATCTTTGATCATCATCATCATCAGCCGTTTGACCCCCACTGCAGGACATAGGCCTCCCTCATGGTTTTCCAAGCTTCCCGGTCTTGTGCCGCCCGCATCCAGCGACTCCCCGCCCCCGTAACCAGGTCGTCAGTCCATCTGGTGGGGGGCCTGCCCACGCTGCGTCGTCCGTTTCACGGTCAGAACATTTCGCCCCAACGGCCATCAGTTCCCCGAGCTATGTGCCCCGCCCACTGCCACTTCAACTGAGCATTTTTTCGAGCTATATCATAACTTTGATCATGCGGTGATTAGATGAGACAGTAACAACAAGGATCCCACCGAAATTTTGGCTAATAATCGTTTAATCTCTGTATTATCGTGCGCATATTTAACGTCGTTATTTCAGACTATATACGAATGACATAGTTAAACCTTACAGTACTCAAAGTAAAACTATATTGTAAAAAATAGAATGCTTAAGGCTGGGTTCTGGGCACGGATTTGTATTGGAGTTATCGCGCTGCGCAAGCGAATACTTGGAGGGAAAAGTAGGCATTTTCGAAATTACAAATCCTATTTAATAGAATTTTGACGACCGACGTCACTAACACATTCAGTGATAGTGATTTTGGTATATTTTTTATTATCCACAACTCAGTACAGCTCAAACAAAACCACATCCAGTGATAATTTAGACTCATGTTCGCGATTTTTTTGATGCTATAAAGTTTTAAAAGAATTTAAAAATAATGACCGACGGCCCTAGATGGGACATTGAAAAGTAATTTTTTTTTTCAGATTTTCTGATTTAGAGGTAGTGTCAGAGGACCCGGCCTTAATTAATAACAATCAGTTACCCTTAAAAACCAGATTACTGGCTGTAATAGAATAATAAAAGGCGAAATCTCGGCGAAACACCTATACGGGCCTCATAAAAACTTATGCAAAACAACTGAGGCCTTGTAATAGAACTTACAATTAGCACATTACATTAGCAATGCAGTCTTCAATGTATTGTGCTGTAAGTTATGGCCGCAGGCCAATACCTTCTGTTTATGGCCCTTGTAAGACCTGTTAATTTTAATAGTAATAAAATAAACCTTTTTATAAAAACTAAAAAAAAACTAAGCTCTTAAACTGACGTAAGTTACCTATTTTAGATCAACATCAAATAAACACACAGGCATATTATTTCGGTAAAGCGTATAAGACTGACGCCAACTGAAAATAAGAGCATTAGTGTAGGAGCTTAGCTTTTTATTTCTTTTTAACCGCCTTAAAAAAAAGGAGGTTCTAAATTCATCGGAATCTTTTTTTAAATTTATTGTTTATGTTCCCCGATTACTCGAAGACGCGTGGACCGATTTAGAAAATTCTTTTTTTGTTTGAAAGGGTAGGGTGCTTCACATGAGGTCCCATATTCACCAAGTCAGGATCTAATGATGGGATCCTGAAGAAATCGAGGGAACTCTTACATTTCAAAGGCACACTTGAAGCGATTTGGATGTTTTTTTATAGTGACTCGTACATTTATTTGCCTTCGGAAAACACAATTTGTCTGAATCGCAGTGACATTAACAAAAAAATCGTGAAATATTATTTTTAAATAGAAATAAAAACCGCCTTCAAAACACTACATCTCTAAAACAAAGAAATAATTTAAACCGCTTCATAGTCGTTTAAATTATTTCTCTGATTTTATTGCTATAGAGTTTTAGTCTTAACTTTTATTATTTATGATTAAAATACGGAAGACGCTGGATGCAAGCCGCTTCCAACCGGTCTTTTTGGAAATCCATGGAGGAAGCCTATTTCCAGCAGTGGACTTCTTGTGGCTGAATGATGATGATGATGATTAAAAGAATCAATTTGGTGACAATTGACAATTATTTGGGGCTATGGTCACAAAAAAAGACAAATATAACAGCTCTGGATTTGGCTCGCGTATTGAAGACTTACCGTGACTTTACCTACCGAAAAGTGTATTACCATAACATTAGTAATTTTTTGTCTAAACTTATCACCTTAAAAATACATTACCATTTTGAAAGTCTTTAACCATAGATATGTGTATGTTTTACTAGCAAAAATGTGGGATTACAATTAGTCTTAACGAAACAACTTAGGATTTTGATGGATTAGAAAAGGCAGGGCTTATTACCATGTACCTACTAACAGCGATTAAGTCATCGTCTAAATCCGGCGAGGCCCTGCGATCTCCTTTACATAAACCTTATTGATGAATGTTAACTCTATTATATTATACAACAATGTTTAGGTCAAGGCTTTTATGTAGGTGCACATAACTTGATTCAGAGTCGATTTTACCTATAGCCTTCCGTTTTTTGACATTTACTTCACATGTTCTAAAATTTTCCTTTCCTTCTTCCTGCCTGTTGTCTGTAAGGATATTTTTGGCCTGTATAGCTAAGATCTCTTGGGGTTTACCTTAACATGTTTGCTTACGTCCGCCGGAAGAGTCTAGCCATATTTGACGCCTTCGGTCGTCGGATAAGGAAGCGTTAGCGACAGGCTTAGCCAATGCTATTTGAATGTGACAAACAACTTTTGGTTTCAACCCACTGGTAGACTAAAAACTCTGGCCGAAGCTCACATTTCTCTTGACTCTTTTTGTATTAGCCAAGTTGGTATCATTTAGGTTACTGGGAGTCTATTTTTCTGAAGGCGTCTAAAACCACTTAATACAGAAAAGAGTTATTTATACCATAAATAACATCTTTATATCCAAATATTGGAGCATCTCTCCAAATATCACTTGAATCATCATTTGGTACACACAATGTGAAATACAGCCATCTCACGTAGCAAAAACTCTATGGATCAAAGAGATATTGTCACATCATTAATTCACATTTGCTACGCCAGTATTTGCCTTTGATTGTCCACGTCGCGTCTCCATTCTAACGGTAAAACAAACCATCGGGAGGTGTGTGTCGAATCCGTAAATAGCTTAACCGAAGCCGGCTATCCATTCGCGACTGCGGATAAGAACCGATCGTCGAATCAGCTACATTATTAAAATAAAAGAGAGTTCAGCTTATGCATTAGCAGATGGCGATTGGTTCTAAAACGCAGCGGATGGTTACTAAGCTTCTCACCGTTGTGCAGTGTCAAACAACCACGATTGACGGCATGCGCCACTAAACGCGCGAGTGACGATGTCAATGTACCGATTCGTCAAAGAAGGCGGTAGCAAGCGTCTCTTTGTCCAAGGCACCCTCGAAAGCGACGACTCAAGCTCCAAACCCCTGAAATCCAGCTTGAAGAAGTCCGCACCATCGCCTGTTGGATCCCCGATAACGACGAGCCTGAACTTAGCGTCCGTCCCGAGGAGTTTGCGGGAAGGACTGTCTAGAAACGAGACTGTCTATGACGGGAACTACCCAGGCATGGAGAGGGCGTCGAGCTACCGATCAGGTTCCTATCGAGAGGAGAGCTACAACGGACGAATCGTTCGCGATGGCAACCAGACGCACTTCGAGTACGACGGCGAGAGTGCCCTGGCCGTGCCGACGTCGGCTGGCGGCCGCGGCGTCTCGGAGCTGCAGGCGATTCACACGAACAAGCGCATGGCGACCGAGATCCTCGGCTCTTCCCTAGAATCGACCAAGGTCTCGAAGAAAGACGACCACGGGCAGCGCAGGATCACGACGCGGATCGTGAGAAAGGTGACGACGCTGACCCGCGGCGAAGAGAAGGCGGCCGCGGAGAACTTGGCTCGGGGCCGTGAGGTGCACCGCTCGGCTGAGCACTACAGACACGTGGAAATGGAGGCGTCTTCTGCTCATCCGAGACAGGTAAAGATCTAGCGAAATTGGCACCGAGGCGTTGTGTTTTAATCTTTGCTAAGGGTAATCAAACTTCATGTGAAAAGGAAACTGAACATGAGGCTCATGTTTTAAATCAAAAATTTTTTTTTCCGGGAAGAAGTTGCAAAAGTTGGTTGGCGGTCAAACGGATTTTCTATTGTTTGAAGAGCTGTAGAGCTGTAGTCACTTCAGCTCTTAAAATGATCTGAAAATATTCATAATGGCGACAATTTTTAGAGACGTATATAATAATAAATAAATAAAAAAGTTTTGTAGTATCTTTCTGAAGGCGTGACGTACTTTGAAAACATTTGTTTGGTGTACAGATGAACGTGGAAAATAGTTGAAAGTTACACCTCTGACTAATACTACCTAAAACTGTTATTGAGACTGCTGCAATAATTGCCGTACACATTCACACTAATGGTTCCTCACATGAAAACTATCATTAGACTGACACAAAGATTTCTACAGATCTGTTTTACGAAGTGATCTTTTTGAATTCAGCCTAATGATCCTTAACTCCGTGTGGTGTTGAAAAAAGTAACACAGTTACGATGGCCTGATTCTGAATCATCGAATTATGTAAGCTTTCTTTTTCGCCGTGAGATACTGTTGTTATTTATCAGAATGGAAGGGTAACTTTGAGTCGTGAGTTGCATGTCTGTTTGCATTTTTTATTTTATTTTGTGAATACCATCTTGTGCGGTTTTCTTAAATCATTAGCCATTGCGGTTTTCTTATGATAACTTAGTACGGGTTAAAAGAACATATTTGCTGCTAAAAATACCATATCTTCACATATCGTCATTATTTTGACCATTTTTCCTTAGAGATTCATTCACCTACTTCAAATGACCACTTGTAAAAAACTCAACATTTCAAAATACGTTAACAAAAAACATTTGACAATTCATTTGAATTCAAATATTTTAATCATTATAAAAACAAAATGTTTACTTTATGATCGTCAAATTTGTTAGTTTCACAATTAATAGATTATGTGAATAAATAAAAAATAAAAACAGACTTCAAAACACTACAGCACTAAAAAGTTAGAAATAATTTAAATAATCAGAAGTAGAAGTATTTATACATGTAGGTTTGTAGAAGTATAATTTGGAGCCGGTGCCCAAAATATATGTGCTGGTCTTGAAACTGGGCACCGACTACAAATTATACTTCTACAATACCTACATGTATAAATACTTCCACTTCTAATTTTTAAACAATTTCTAACTTTTTAGTGCTGTAGTGTTTTGAAGTCGGTTTTTATTTTTTATTTAAAATTTTTTATTTTTCCAATTTTAGTGGGGGAGCGGGAGAAATAAAATAAGTCCCTTATAACAAGTCCCTTATTACCCTACTTAATTCGTGCTTTAAAATTTGATGTTCTAAATTTCCATTTCCGAAAGTCCTCACCAGAACATCACCAAATTAACTTGGGACTACTTTTACGCTATCTTATGAAACATACGGATATTACTAAAGGATGGGCCCCAATAGGGCTTATTTACTGCTGTCCATTGAAGAGTTCCGTTCTCAATCTCTGAAAGTCTCCATCAGATCTTCACCAAATTAAAATGGGACCAATGGGACGTTATACCTGTTCGAACAAAAAACGAATTGTCGAAATCGGTTAAGATTTGACGGAGTTATGGAGGAACATAGCCAAATAATAAAAAAACGCGTCGAATTGATAACCTCCTCCTTTTTTTAAGTCGGTTAAAAAGAAGCTAACAAAGAAACGCGACATTTGTTCGTTGCAAAAAAGTTTTAACTTAATTAACAGAGTTTTCAGCTTAAAAATTACTACAAACACTAGACGCAACCTTCCTCTAAATATATTTTAATAATAATCTACTGTTTAATACCAGAAGACATCTTTGTCATCTAAATAATCCTTGATGGTATAGTAAGCTTTTTTTCACAGAGAGTATAACACATTTTTTAAATCGCATCGGAAGTAACTCTAATATATCTTGAGGAATCTTGTTGTATATTTATGTTACAGCCAAAGTAATAAATCTGGATATTATACATAATGACTGGTCATTATATATAATGTCTACTCAGTTTAGATAAAGTGATAATTAACACAAAATTAATCACATTTACTAGCAATTTTATTTAATATCATATTAATATCATAATGTAGGGTACCTATGACTTTTCCATGCACCAACCTTGTTTAAGTTTGACACAAAACTAAGTTTTTTAGTGAAATATTTTTTTTCGCTTTTATATAAAAAAAAAAGAACTAACACCCGAACCTATTTTTGCTTATGTGTACTGACCTAACAAACAAAATGCGAAATATAAATTTAATCAAACAATTATTTGCTATATAACACTTGCCAAAATAAAACGTTACCATAATAATTTATTACTTTGTCTAGTGAATTTGGCTTTTATATATAATGACCAGTCATTATGTATAATAGCTATTTAATCACTTTGGCTGTAACATATATATACAGTGCCCGATAAAGAATGACTTTTGTAAGTCTAAATCTTGGAAATGACAATTTATGTTTATTTCTCGTATTAACGTTATGATGGCTACCAATATTTTCGAAGTCTGATGTTTTTTCTAGCGTACAGAGTATTTTCATAAATGTGTTGCATGTAGTGAGAGCATAATACACTGTCATTAGTTTAGATAAAACCATCCAAGTGACCTTTTTAAAAGAATCTGGTACACTGCAATATGCAAAACAGATGTATTGTAGATTTTTTGCTGCGAAGTATCAAAAAATGATACAGTGTTCTAGGTTCAAGTATGTATGTTTGACAGTTTCGTTATTCCATTAAGACATCTAAATTCCTTAACCGATTTATTACTGTGTGCTGTTAGGATCCTTGTGACATTTCGGGTAACATACTGTGCGGAAGCGGGTAACAGAGTCAGGCATGTTTTTTGTTTTTGTAATAATCAGTTTTTCAGTAAAAAATCTGTTGGAGCTGCAAAAGAATTGCTTCTCGTCTCAAGAAATCCTCTTCAAGTGTCTGAATTATGCGACATAAATACTTTGCGGATGCATTCTTGAGTATTTTGGGATTGAATTCGCGGAGTGTGTTTTTGGTCCTTGAGATTATTTTGGTTGCATCTCTTTGGCTTTCATTTATCTTGTCTGATTGTGTACTTGCAGGGTAGCATCGGCCGGCAATACTGTATTTTTGCTGTTTGCGTTACAAGATTATTTGTTGCTTTATTTTAATGGATTATTTCAGTAGTTTGTCATAGTTTCAATGAATGTAAATAAAATGTTTAATAACTCAAGGTACTTTAGTCTTGACAGTAAGACGTTACACTCTTCCATAGCCAATCTAGTTTCTGTGAGTTACCTTTAAATTAGGAAACCTTAGCAAATTGTGACAGGGCACAGGCCACTGGATCTCACTTAGCAAAACCACGTTCCTTGGCTCGTATTATTTGCATGTCAAAAGTAATTTTATCAGCGACATCAGCGCATGACGTCACCAAGGTTCCACGCTCAGTCGCAACAGGGTTGTGCGCGTGAGTGCCTCGTTAGTCGTACATATTCTAATACGATAGACTGGTCTGTTGTTCTTTCTCCTTTAAAGCCTTTTCCATGACCTACTTTCATAATCAGCTTATTTAAGTCCTGCTGGAAATTTGAAATTGTTATGATGGACCGATCGGGTCCTATAGAATTCTGATTACGAAGGTTATATCCAAATGGTCGTGAATTTCAACTCTGGCCGATAACTCTTTCTCTCGCTCTTGGTAATGATGGAGGGATACAACTATTTGATGATGTGAAAATTCTTTATTGCACAAGAAATCAATTTGCACAATGGCGAGCTTAATACTAGAAAGTATTTTCTTACAGCTAACCATGTCTAACTATCAAATGTAGATCCAATTTCAGAAACAAAAAGAACAAAAGCTCAATTAATTATTTTGGACACGGACCGCCACACCAAATGGTAAGAGGTATATCCATGAAATCATGATGCCAAACAGGCTCAACCAGATATTGTTCTTGGTGACTAAATATTAGTGTTTTGTTAGTCTTTGTCCCGTAAAAAATTGATAAAAATCTTAATTAGAAAACAATGTAGCCACACCTAATCCCAAATACCGATCTTATTTCATAGTTACAAAAAGCTATTTCAAAAACTTTTAAGTTCAGTGTGCCATCCTATATCTTATATGGCATGGTTAGTGAAGACTACAATGCTAAATTTAGTATGTGGAAGACATTCGGATTGGCTATTGGTAACAAATGCGTATCAATATTTCTCTTCAAATTACTCAAAATGGAATTAGACTTAAGTATTGACTCGGTGAAATTATCCGTTCAGAAACTGGGTAGTTCGAATACTAAGATCATCCCAAAGTAAATTTATTAATAAAAAAAAAATGTCTATACTGCTACGTTCTACATCAAAATGTACACTATTCAAATGAAATATTTTAAAACTTTTACAAAGATTACCTATTTAAGTTGCTCTGCCTCCTTCAAATGCTTCTTTATCTCTACAAACAATGCAAATCTACCACCAAGAGCGTACCATCGAAGAGAAAGTAAAATGATAAGAGTAAATAGACCAAATACTTTTACGGGCGTCAAGTAAAAGGTCAGCTCTAGGAATAACTCGATCGTAAAGTTCATCAGTCTGCAGCCATACGCGAAGGAACAGATGGTCTGATTGCATTTCTGCTTTCTTTTCTTCTAATGATATTTTTTTGTTAGATTTGTTAGAAAGCTATCCTGTACAATATAAAGTTTAGTAAGAATACAATCAAGTTAAGCATTAAACATTTCTGAATCTTTCTTTAATATTTTAGTATGTATCAAAGTTTTTTCAAGTTACCTATTAAGTTGAAAAATGAATTTACATATTTTTCTATCAATTTGGTATTAAACATAACACGCTGTGGCGCCGGATTAAGAATAGCGTCACTCCATTTCCTTCCGTGGATGTCGTAGTAGGCGACTAAGGAAATCAATTACGAGGAGACGGGCAGCAGCGTCTTCCTGAGATTCCAACCGCATACTGCGATCGCCAACCCGCCTGCCAAGCGTGGCGGTTATGGCAAAACCCCTCATGGTTATGAAAACCACGAAGGAGGCCTGTGTCCTGCAGTGGGTGTCAAATGGCTGATGATGATGATGATGATGATAACACGCTCGCTGTAGTAATGTAGTGATTTTAAGAGAACTTCTGCCCTATCTCTTTGGCGATTTTACATTTAGTCTAATCTTAGATTTAGACCGAGTTTGCAGTCGTTTTGTGTATGTTAATGCTGATGGTTATCTGTTTAATTATAGACAAACGCACTTTAATTATGACTGACTGATCTTCTTCTGTTTGTTTTCTCGTTTTCTTTTGCTTAATAACCATCAATTTTTATGAATATACAACATAATGGTCACTCTTTTGTTTTCTTGACTTGTTGTCAGAATTAATTTAGGATCTGGCTGTGCATGTCGGTATGTTATTTAGTTATTTTATAATTGGTAGGTTTGACTTTTAATTGTTTCAATTCTTTGTCAGCTGTGGAATCACGCGTGCTCGATTTTATTCTACAATGTGAATTTGATAAGCAATATTTTAAGCCTATTAATAATTTAAGATGGTAATAATTTAATAGTAATGGTGGAACAGCATGGATATAGAAAGAAAGGCTCTGGATTTTTGGGCATAATTAGCCCCCTGGAAACTGCATAAATAATCTTAAATAAACCGTCGGTCTATACGACACCATAGCAATACTAGGTCTAGTAACTACCTAACTGTGCCCGTTTCCAGCTTACTCAGTCTATTGTGACGTGGAAAAAAAAACCTTGATAACATCTTTAATAATGACTAGCTGAAAGATCTTGATAAATACGTTTCCCCACTTAATAGCTATTACTCACGTGATGGCATTTCTCTTTCCAATGTGATGCATTTCAGTTGAAAAACTGATCTTGAAAAAAATTTAATTCGTTGGTTATGAAACTATTTTCAACCAATAATTATTCGTCATAATATGCGTATTATGTCACGCTAATAATTACACATTTAAAAGAAATTCCTTCCTAGGGTAGTGTAAAAGGAGACTGTATATCAAACTAAACTCATGGAAGATAAAATAAAACTGAATTTTAACGGATATTTACTCGTTTACTTTTCCATGACATTTTGCAAGTGCCGTGTCTTTACTTTTCCATGACGCCGTGTGCCGTGGTTCGGCACTTGCAAAAGTACCGAAACGTCATGGAAAAGTAAGCGAGTAAATATCCGTTAAAATTCAGTCTTATTATGTCTAGTGCTCGTGTTAACCTCAGAAAATATCATGGAAGATAAATTTGACTTGAAGTCGGAACACGATAAAATATTTATGGAACGTTAATATTTAATATGCTCAAAATAGTTTAGTATAATATTATTCTCAACTGTCAACTCAAACTGAACAACCGTAAAAAAGGGAATAAAAAAAATTGACTTCTCGAGTCCTACTTTTTAAAAGAAAAATAGAACGCACAAAGTAATGTTAAAGATACACATTTAGTTAAGATCGCATAGATCTATGAGTTAAATTGGCCGTGAGATATGCGCACCGATTTGTGGTCTGATTAGACAACCGGAGGTGTTTTTTTTTTCTACTGCTTGGAATCTGGCATTCCGTCACGATGTTCACTTGTACCGGTTTTTTTTTACCTATAAATGGAAGGCGGTCCTAAGCCTTTTTGTTTACCAAAATAATATTTTTATGACTGGCGTTGCTCAGTTATATAGTTATATTTTTACGATTGCGATTAGACTCCTTAAATGTATGGGAAATATGGGTATAACTTCACAGTTTGTAGGTATGTTTAATTGTTTATACTTACTTGAAAGCTCAGAGAAAAAACTAATTTTGTGCTTGTTTTTCGAATTGATACATCTCAGGGGATATATTTACTTATCATAATTATTTAACACTGTAAAGAATGCGTCAGGCTTACACTTACCCGAATTACTAACCTTCCAAAATGGTATATGAAATCAAAGCGTTCTTCCAGGGACAGTGTTAGGTCCAGTGTTATTTATTTATTATTTTTTTTATTTAGGTTTACATAATATTAGGTACAGGTTAAATGGATTCAGACCTTCTAAAACCATAAACCATGTCTCGACGTCCGTGTATTCATATTTTAACTTATTCAAGGAAGTATTCTGTTTTTGTTAATTTCCGTAGCTTAATTTATGGAAGTAAGTAGTAAATAAGACTTGTCTAATGTCTCAATCACTTACTTTTATGAATTAAGCTAGAGAAACGAACTAAATGTTAAATATTGAATTGTCTAAACACATTGTAGTAAGCTTATACAGGCCCCCTACCAGCGATTACAGTATATTCGAATCTGTATTAGAGGATGTATTAAAAGTAGCTTGCAGTAGTAATAAGAAAGTTATAGTGTGTGGTGATTTTAATATCGACCTGCTAATAGATTCCCCTTTGACAACTAAATTACAAATTATTTTTAAATCATTCAATTTAGTCCATATTTTTTTAGAGCCCACCAGGATTACAGAAACTACTGCTACTTGTCTCGATAACGTCTATTGCGATTGCAATTTTTTTGATTACTCCACAGTGAATTGCTTAAAGTCAGATCACAGTGGTCAAATTGTAAATTTTGAAATAGATTCAGAAAAATCTAAGCAAGTTATTCTATGCAGGCCCATTACAAGTAAAAAACTAGAATCATTTAAATTACATCTTCAAAGTAGCTTAACTGCTCATAAAGGTAAAACCCTAAATGCTAACGCCCATTACGAAGACTTCTTTAGAGTCGTTTCAGTTCATTTTGAAAATGTTTTTAAATTAAGAGAATTACCTAGCAATGAAAATAAAGTAGGGTTTAATGAATGGGCCACTGCGGGCATCCGAAAAAGTAGAAACACACTGTATGCATTGTATGAGAAAAAAACATACACATATGACCACAGTTTTATAGAGTATGTTAAACTATATTCTAAATTATTCAGGGCCGTCTGCCACAAAGCTAAATGCGAACATATAAAGAAACAAATCCTCCAGTCTTCAAATAAATCTAAAACAATCTGGACTATTATAAATAGGGAAACTGGTAAAGCCAAATCAGGAGATCGCGAATTTTCTCTAAAGATAGATGATAAAGTAATAACATCAAATGAGGACATTGCTGCGGCCTTTGAACAATTCTTTACAAATGTTCCAATTGAAACTACGGCTCCTTTAGATTCGTCTCCTGATCTTGCTGCAAGTTTATTAAAAGACAATGTCCCCTCGTGCGGTTACGAGTTTTCGTTCGACTTCATTAATCCCCATAGCGTAATTAAAGCGTTTAAACTATTAAATCTTAAAAAAACGGAAGATTTGTGGGGAATGTCAGTAATCATAGTTAGTTCAGTAATAGATGTCCTCGCTTCTCATTTAGCAAAAATTTTTAACAAATGTGTAGGTGAGGGTACATTCCCTGACCTAATGAAATACAGTAGGCTCGTTCCGTTGTTTAAAAGTGGCGATAGGCATGATCCCACAAATTTCAGACCAGTCTCGATCCTACCCGTATTGAGCAAAATATTCGAAAAGATTGTTTTAGTTCAACTACTTACGCACTTTAATAATTATCAACTTCTCCATAACCAGCAGTTCGGCTTCACGCAGGGACGGTCGACGACGGACGCTGGTGTCTTGCTAGTTAAACATATTTATAGTGCATGGGAGGATCGTAGGGATGCTATAGGTGTTTTTTGTGACTTGTCAAAGGCATTTGATTGCGTGGACCACGAGACACTTTTGGTAAAACTAGAGCATTACGGAGTAAAGGGGAAAGGTTTAGAACTGATGAGATCTTATCTAAAAGGAAGGGTTCAAAAAGCGGACATAAATCGTATAAAATCCACAGGTTCACAAATAAAAATGGGAGTACCACAGGGATCAATTTTGGGGCCGTTCCTTTTCCTTGTATACGTAAATGATTTGCCGTTTATGGTACAAAACATGTCCGAGATAGTATTATTTGCAGATGACACGTCACTTATTTTTAAAATTAAGAGACAAGAAAATAATCTTGACGATGCAAATGATGCTCTCTCGCGTGTGTTGGATTGGTTCACGGCAAATAATCTGCTTCTAAATTCCAAAAAGACAAAATGTATAAAGTTTACCTTACCAAACGTAAGATTAGTTGAAAACAACATTGTACTCGGAAAAGAAAAACTAGAATTTGTAGAAGATACCGTTTTTCTAGGCATCACAATCGATTCAAAATTGCAATGGGGTCCTCATATTGTAAAACTAGCACACAGGCTTAGTTCTGCAGCATATGCAGTCAAAAGAATTAGAGAGCTCACTGACGTTGCAACTGCTAGGCTTGTTTATTTTAGTTACTTCCACAGTATTATGTCCTACGGCATACTACTGTGGGGTCGGGCAGCAGACATTGAGACGATCTTCATCTTACAGAAGAGAGCCATCCGATTTATTTACAAGTTAGGTAGTAGGGATTCTCTAAGAGATTTCTTCAAAGAAACCAACATCTTAACAGTTGCATGTCAATACATTTATGAAAATATTATGTACGTTAGAAAAAATATCAAAGACTTCGAAAATGTTGGTGGCCACCATAATTTTAATACTAGAAATAAACATAAATTGTCATTTCCACTATTTAGACTTGCAAAAGTTAACACATCCTTTATGGGGCACTGTATAAGGTTCTACAACAAAATTCCTCAAGATATATTAGAGTTACCTACAACGCGATTTAAAAAATGTGTTAAGCACATTCTGTGCAAAAAGGCTTACTATAACATCAAGGATTACTTAGAAGACAAAGATGTTTGGCATTAAACAGTAGATTAATATTATTTAAAGGACGATTGTGACTAGTGTTCAACACATTCATGACTAATATTTTAAGTTGAAAACTCTGTTAATTAAGTTAAAACGTGTTTTGAAAAGAATAAATGTGGAGTTTCTTTGTTAGTTTCTTCTCCACATAATCCATTAATTGTGAAACTAACAACTTTGACGTTCATTAAGTAAACATTCTGTTTTTACAATGAATAAAAATATTTGAATTTTGAATTTGAATTTGAATTTGAACAAAATTAGAACTTAGTTTGCATAGTTCCTAACTTACTTTTTATTTTCGTCCTTTTTAATGTTGTTATATGAATTTGGAGATATAAATCACCTACTCTTACCGAAAGAAATTAGATGTATTTAAATAAAACAAAAAAAACATTCAAAAGAACAGCTAGACATAATTAATTTCTTTTGCGCGTTAACAACTTAGCAATATAAACAGGTTCTAGTAAAAGATTTATAATCAAGTCTTAATTAAAATTAATCAACGGTAGGTAGTCATTTTTATTCCCAGTAGCCGGCCAAGCATAATATAACCACATTTATTCTCCATTCCACGAAACGAGCTCCCAAAGAAAGTCGTCCCTATCCGCCCATTGGTTAATAGCCACTTCAAAAGCGAACCGTCTTCGCTTATTGTTTATATTCATATTCATTTATTTATTGCATTTTCACGTGTCATTACAGTTTGTTTTTGTAATTTTAAGAGTAGGTACATGACACCCTGTAGGGGCACTACAACATTTAAACATAATAAAACGTTGAATAATAAATTACGAACTTAATACTACGAGTATAATATGAGATCTTTCTACCGTGCAGTACTATTTACATTTAGGTAGGCAATACATGTCTTAAGTCTCCTGTTCATTGTATTTTTAAATCACTCAAAAAACTCTTGGAGTGTATAGCATTTTTGGACTAGGTATTTATTGAGTGCATTTTTAAATAATTAATTTTTCTTTATGTCTTTTAATTGTGTTGGTAAGGAGTTGAACATTTTTGCTGCCATTATGAGGGGACCGGATTATTTAGATGTGTTTGTAGCTAAGCATTTTTTAGGTCTTAAGTTTTCGATTCGTATATGTTGAGGGAACAATTCTGTGTTATTTTTAACGGAAATGCACAAATCAGAAATGTATAATGACGTTACAGTTAGGATTTCGTATTGAATATAGAATTTTCTACAGCTTGTCATTGAGTCTATATTCGCGTATTGAGTATATATTGTTTCGCTTATCTCTAGCCGCGAGAATCGGCCAAAGAGATGCGCGTATTTGGTTCCCTAGGAGATCTACTCGTGGAATGGAGTATACTTTGTGTTGAACCCCAGGATCATATTGTGTCGTTGAGAACCCAAGAGCGCCAGATTGTGTTGTCTACAAAACCTCGAACAATTGACCAGAGGTCAGCAGGCAGTAGTATTTGTATTAACTGGTGACATAAGTAGGTACTAAAAGTATGGGTAAACGTCCAAAGGTCAATTGTCTATATAATTTGTACTAACCGGTGGTCTTAGCTGGTTCAACTGTGCCATAAATCACTGCCGGAGCGGAGATTCGCGCTGTTGCCTGCAATTGTATGCCTTTTTTTAACAAACTTCTCTGGAATCTCAGTCCGTTTGAAATTGACTCTTGTCTCTTTAGGCTTACGGCTCTTCGGGATGCTTAGGAGTTTTAGCATTTAAGTTTGCTGGCTTTGTACAAAGGTTTTTATCAGTCTGAGAATTGTTGGGTTCAAGGCGCGATGCGTTGTATTCTTTACGTTTATTTGTGGATTTCTGCAAATTCTACTTTGATTTTCGTGCCTCCTCCCTATTGGTCGAAGGTGGAATATTTTTACTCGACCTTTAGCTCTCATTATAAGTTATTTTTATTGTTAAAATTCTTCACTGCAACAAAACCAACGTTTCGTCTACCAGTTTAAGAGAAACTATTAAAAAAAATTCATAAGCAACTATAATTTGAAGTGTCACACTGACATTATGCTAATCCGGAATACCTACTTTAAACATATTTTTTTATACATAAGTACATAAAGAGTCTACGAAAATAATTTGCATTCGTTTCCAAGTCTAATTTCGTGACTGTAAAACTGTCACCGTTTAAATCATTTCCCCGTTATCATTAATGTGCCTTGGATAGGTCTGTACCGTTGGATTCAGATAAGTCTTTAATTCGCTCTCCTTATAGGGAAGTCGCTTGGGAGGGGTGGGTGGCTCCACCATATGTGAATGCACATGTAACGGTTGGAACCGGTGTGAAATCACCTACGTCCAGAGTTTTAACATCACCTTTTACGCTCTGTGGCCTTGGTACAGTCGAAAGAATATCAAAGTTTTCAGGCATCACATAAAAAAGTAAATGTTAATCACCAGTCGACTACTATGAAGTGGAGAAAAGCTACCAAGTTGGAGTTTGATCAAAATTCCGCTTTTCCATTAGGAATTTATTGCTATAAAATACGGCTTCATTCATTCAGATTCTAGCTAGTTGTATTGCATAAGTGGTTAATCTCACTTTGTCGTGATTGTGAATTTGATAAACGATCAGAGTTTTGCGTGAAATCTGGATGGAATTCGATTTATGAATTCACAGTAAGTTGTGGTTTTCGGTCAATCTAATTATTTTATCTCGGTCTAGAAAGCAAACTTCGCTACGTTATAGATGCTTGCTTCAGGTTTTTTCAAAACATCGTCCCTCTTCTGGCAACACAATTTTTTGCATTTTGCTATTTTCATCTACCAGATTTGATTATAAATGACGGCCGAGGTTGTACTGTTAAGCATAAATTACAATTTGCAGTAAAATCTTTTTTTATGGAGCCATTTTATGGTGCATAATGTCTCGGAAAGCATATTAAAATGTTCTTTATTAAGTTGTGTGGTTTTGAAAACGGTTTATTATGTCTGGCAATATGTTTACTGCTTTTTCTACTTATGTGTCTTTATCAAGTGGGCACTGTGATTTCTAAGCATTGTCTAATAAGACACGTCAAACAATATCATTCCGTTTCTTTATCAACAGTAATTGTTACATCTTAATTGTTCTTAGCCTCTCTACCTTTCTTCAAACTCATTCACCTCTGGTGTTTTATACAATACTGCGAACAGAACTATAATTTAATGGAATATCAACATTCGTTCATTCCGGTAGCAACGGTGATGTCACTCGCACTTTCTCAATTAATGTGTATGTGTGATCCGAGCCCTTTGCTTTCACCCAATGCATCTGATACCTGTCTTCTGTCTGCAAGCTTGCTTATCAGCGCGGAACCGAGTAGCAAGTTTACACTTTCGATCTTTGTTCGGGAACCTGCTGGACTGGGCTTGGCTTGGGGACAGGGTGGTATTATTTGCATTGCAGTTAGCGCTTTTTCCCATTTTAAAAAGTGTACGAGTTGGTCATCATAATCATCGTCATCACAAACACAAGTCATTATCATTAATTCTTAATCTATTTCTTGGGCTGTGTCGTGTTACATTAAATTACTTTCTTTGCTTCTCACTTGTATTAGTAATTTGAGACAAGATAAAGAGGAGCGGTGGTTGCCTAGTGGGTAGAACATTGGACTCGGAAGCGAGAGAGGTTCGATTCCCAGTGCGGGACATGTACCTATGATTTTGTTTTCTAAGTTATTTACATTTGTGAAGTTATAGTAACAATACCACTCGCTAACGGTGAAGAAAAACACCGTGAAGAAACCTGAGTGTCTGAGCTATTCACATACCTCAGCGCTTGAAATCGCCAATCCGCGGTGGGCACGCGTGGTGATTAGGCCCATACTCTCTTCCTGAGAGAAGGCCTGTGCCCTACAATGAGACGTATATAGGCTGCTTATGAAGATAAAGATATTTATTGAGAAACAAATATCTGTATACTTACATGTAAAGTTATGACTAATTAACAAGTTGACTTAGATATACTTTATAATAATATCCTTTATTGCACACGAAACATTGAACAGGACATTACGTAAGAAATAGCATGTACAAAGGCGAGCTTATGTCTGTAAGAGATGTTAGATGTTAAGTATACGTAATTTTTTATCACGTTAGAAACCAAACTAGGTAGATGGTTTTCAACGCTCCCCTTCGGATATCGTTAAGTCAAGTAAAATTTATTACCAAAAAAATACAGCGAATCTAGTGAAAACTATATCTTATTCTTCGATGGTTTAGGAAACTACCTAAATCTTTCCAGCTTCTAGAAATAGATAAAGTATATAGTTAGTCTAGCATAAAAACGATAGTTCGGTTTAAGTAGCAAAAGGTTTGTTAACACCGTCATAAATATGTTTTCCAATAGCTACAATGCTTAATTATTATTATTAATTCTTTATTGCACAAAGACAGTGTACAAAAGGTGGCCTTATTTATCTAGCTAGTCTTAGATTAGCGAGCTAGCTTGTAGCTCTAAATTACTGGCATGATGATGTTCATATTTTCCAGCAACCAACATTTTGTTCTCTGTCATGCTCTCAGTAGTCTAGCATTAATTACAAACATTTGGTTAACTGCCTTCGTTCTTAATTAAGTTGATTCAAACTAGGTGGGGTGCTGTTGTTGTGTGATGGTTTCTCTTTCGTTTGGCTTTCACCTTCTTTCTCTGACTTATTATTTCTGGAATTATTGGTCTTATCGCGACAGTACGTTATATTTTAATCTACCATCTTATTTCGGAACTTAAATAAATATTTGCTATTGTTATTCAAAACACATTAAAATGACACTTAAAATTAATAACGGTCATGATTTATTACTGAAAGTCTATTCCATGAAAGTTAATAAGTGTTTACAAAGTTAGTTATGTCATGTCTTAAGTTGAGTAGCTCCATCGTATAGCTCCATTACTGAAACAAAATAAGTAACTTCATATGATACGAAATCCTTTGTTACCTCTCACCGACAAAAACCCCCATAGTCAACAAGTCAGCATCCATAGTTCCCCCGCACTTGCCGTGCTCGCTCGAGCGCACGCGCAATACGCGCATGCGCCGGCGCACCTGTCCGCGCTTCCGGTACGGCGCGACATCTTAAACCTTGTCGAATCGGCATGACTTACTTGGGGTTTCTGACTTTGTTTACACTAAATATGAAACGGAGGGCTAGGCAGAGACCAGGGTTTGCTACTTCCCACGTTACTGACAAACTTATTTCCTTCATCGACGTTCATTAGTCGCTGCATGCGCGTACGCTGATTTAGATATCGTACATAAAAGGTGTTAGTTATAAAAATACGATTCCTGTAAAACACTCTTGAAATGCGGTATAAATAGTATTTTTTAAAGTCTCCCCATTACCACAAACTTTTAAAATCGCGTTTGAGAAGTGTTGACGGATGTTTTTCAAAATAAGACTGTTAATCTTTGTTGTATCTACCTATACCAATTGAGAAGAAAGTCATCGCAGTAGTTACAAATATAATATTATGTACCTTATTATATATAATGTAGGTTTACCTATATCCAGACTCGAACGTCCATAAAGAAAAGATTACGATGAAAACAGTCAACGTTGCCACATTCTTAAATCGGCTTTGCTCTCTTTTATGGGCTACTTTACCAGCATGAGTCATTTAATCCTTACCCTGTCAACAATCTGATTTCAACTGAGTGTTCGAGTCTTTTTTGGGCATGGACACCTTCGTATTTTGAGTCATCTGGCCACCACCTATAATTTCGACGAACCCTGATGAATTTTAGGTTGAATTTATTATAAACATTAGGCAATAATGAAGATTACAATCGCATTTTTCTTTTGGTCTTCGAGTAGTTTTGCTTTTATTAAACCTTATGGCTTTAGAAAAACTAAGTGACGTGGTCACTTCGCTACTGCATTGAGTAGTGCTTTACGAATCTCGTCGTGTTTTGGTTCTCTGATATCTTCAATGTGAGTGAACGAGTGAGCACGATTTATCAGTATTTTCATTCCGATGTTGTCGATTATTTTATGATACAGATTAAATAGATGCAAAAGATACGAGTTAGCTTCTAGCGAATCTTCACCTTTAATACCTATGAATAACAGATAGAGAGAATATTG
Source organism: Yponomeuta malinellus (assembly GCA_947308005.1). Classification (NCBI taxonomy): domain Eukaryota; kingdom Metazoa; phylum Arthropoda; class Insecta; order Lepidoptera; family Yponomeutidae; genus Yponomeuta; species Yponomeuta malinellus. Next base: position 11,266,412 of record OX371017.1, read on the forward strand.
TTTTTTGTACACATGAATAAATAATTCTGTTGTTTCATGAAATAACATCCAATTAGCTTCAAGATGTCAACAGAAGCGCGGCCAACACACATACACTTCCACATTTCCTAGTATTCAATTCTCGCATTATGTTACTAGTATTGGCAAATGTAGAAAATGCATAAAAATCCTAAAAATTGTTTTATGGTATTATTTTCTTACAATGCTTCTTTTTGTGTTATTGTTGGATCATTAGTTTTATTCACAAGGGAGCTTTCTGTCTATATTATTTGGTCAGTTATGCCAACCTTGCAGCTATTGAATGGCCATCTTTAGTAATGATGTCAACGACTGGACTGGTGATCTCATGAGGCCGCTGTTTTATTTGTATATTGTTTACTAATCGACCAGTTCATGGCTTTTTATTTTGGCATGCCTTTTGCATGTTTTATTGTAATGCTAATTGATAGTTTTGACATTTGTGAAATCTAGTGCTAGAAATGCAACCAGCTGCAGTGGCTTTGTAACAGCTTTTGTTTAGTCTTTTTGCTGAAAAAAAATAAGCTCCAATTCTTTGTATTGAGTTTCGTTTATGCAAGATTTTCAAAAGATCAGAAAAAACAATGTATGTGCAATATCACTTGCATGTATTCACGGCTTCTTAACAATTTGAAGCAAGGTCTTGTGTGAAAAAATAAAAGCACAGTTCAAAGATGGCTATACGATAACACCAACAATCCCCACGTTCCCACACTGGCCGCCCTATCTGCAGTCAATCTGTGCTTGCTGAAACAATTCAATTAATTGTTTTACTGCCCTGAGATTATATGGGGAGCTCTCTAATCTGAAAATGGGTTCTTAAGTTTACGATATCACTAGAGCATGGATACCGGACCCTTTTTCTAAAACCGGTATTTTTTCGATATCAACATTTGAAATACCGGTATTCCGGTATTTCGGTATTTTTTCGGTATTGATGATTTTTTTTTTTAAATAACATAGATGATTGTAAAACAGTTGATTTACGTGGCCTATACGTTTTGTCCCACTGAGCTTTCCCCACATCATTAGTTCAAGTTGTCAAATTAACTCAATGAAATATAAAGTAAGCAAAATTTTCTTGAGCAAATACAATATGTCCGAGAGAAAACTGAACTCAACCTGATAGTATTCATCATCATCATTCAGCCACAAGAAGTCCACTGCTGGACATAGGCCTCCTCAATGGATTTCCAAAAAGACCAATGGATTTCCAAAAAGACCGGTTGGAAGCAGCCTGCATCCAGCGCCTTCCTGCCACTTGGATGAGGTCATCTGTCCATCTTGTGGCTGGTCGTCCTACGCTGCGCTTGCCGATATGTGGTCTCCATTCGAGAACTTTTCGGCCCCATCAGCCATCAGTTCTGCGTGCTATGTGCCCCGCCCACTGCCACTTCAACTTACTAATCCGACTTTCGTTTGTCTACGGATCTCATAATTTCTGATTAGATCTCGTAGAGGAATTCCGAGCATAGCTCGTTGCGTGACCTTGAGCCTTCTTATAAGGCCCATAGTGAGAGACCACGTTTCAGTGCCATAAGTCATCACTGGTAACACACACTGGTTGTATAATTTTGTCTTGAGCGATTGAGGTATATTAGACGAAAAGACCTTTCTAAGTTTCCCGAATGCTGCCCAGCCGAGTTGGATTCGACGATTGACCTCTTTCACGAAGTTGGACCGGCCTAGTTGGACTGTTTGTCCTAAGTAGACGAATTCGTCTACAACTTCGAGAGTCGAGTTCCCCAATGTTATTGGGGTGGGCACAACACGGGCGTTCGACATGACCTTCGTTTTGTCCATGTTCATTTTAAGGCCCACACGTTGGAAAACTCGACTGAGGTCTTCGAGCATCATGCCGAGGTCTTCCATCGTTTCTGCCATGACTACTATATCGTCGGCAAATCGAAGGTGCGTGATGTACTCGCCATTGATATTGATGCCGCGTTCCTGCCATTCCAGAAGCTTGAAGGCATCTTCCAGTGCGTTCGTGAACAGTTTCGGAGAGATAACGTCTCCCTGTCTCACGCCTCTTCTCAATGGAATTGCCTCCGAATTCTGTTCCTGTACTCGGACCGACATGGTGGCGCTGTTGTACAAGCACTTCAGCACCTCGATATACCGATAGTCAATACGGCAACGCTGGAGAGACTCGAGCACTGCCCATGTCTCGATCGAATCGAAGGCTTTCTCATATTCCACAAACGCTAAGCAGAATGGCAAATTGTGCTCCTGTCTTCTGTATAATTTGGCGCAGCGTGTGGATGTGGTAAAGCCCTTTCGGAAGCCGGCTTGTTCGGGAGACTGGAAGTCATCAAACCTGCGTTCGAGACGATTCGTGAGGACCCTCGAAAACAGCTTATAAACATGGCTCAGAAGCGATATGGGTCGGTATTTCTTCAATAGAGAGTTATCCCCTTTCTTGAAGAACAGCGTCACCATGCTTCTGTTCCATGCTTCTAGCGTTTTTCCTTCGAGCACGACGGAATTGAAGAGCTTCTGAAAGGACTTTAAGTACTGGTGTTCCACCCGCTTTCAGGAGCTCTGATGTGATTCCGTCCTCTCCTGGTGCCTTGTTTTTCTTGAGCTGTTTCAGGGCCATCCTAATCTCATTCAGGCTGATGTCCGGGATATCGTCGGTATAATGTCGGGTCAGTTTGGCTCTCGGATCTTTGTTCAAACTGCTAACAGGTTTTGCGACTGAGGTGAATAGCTGTCCGTAGAAACTCCCAATCTCCCTCAGCACCTCTGATTTGGTCGACGCTATACTGCCATCTTCTCTCTTCAGCTTCGTCAGCTGGCTTTGCCTAATAGACAAGTCTTTTGCGAACACTTTGGAGCCCTTGTTCCGCTCTATAGTCTCTTTAATACGTTCGGTATTAAAGGACCGAATATCGATCTGCACAGACTTTGAGATGTGTCTACTGAGCTGCATATATGACTCAGCATCCTCGGAGGACTGCAGTTGCAACGCGCGACGTTTAGCCATGAGGTCGAGAGTATAGCTTGAGAGCTTTTGTGGTCTACTCGTACGGTTGGGTCTATAGAACCTCGAGCCCACTGTACGAACAGTTTCTACAAACCTGTTATTGATCTCGTCCACCGATTCGGCGCTAATTTTAACTAATTTTGAGAGCCTAGGCTGAATATTTCGATTGGGGCTGCTTTAACAAATTTTTAAAGCGAAAAAAAAAAGAATCGGAGTCTACGTAACCGGAAGTACGTCCGGAGTCTACGTAACCGGATGCACGGAAGTACATCATCAACTGATATCCTACAAGCTGTCAGTTTCTAGTGATACCATGACTCGATACAAAAACTCTTTAAAAACTTAAAAGACTCCTTATCTATGCAAACGTAAGAAAAAAAATATTATATTGGTTTTTTACGGAATATCTAAATGTGAATATCTTGACATTTTTTATTTAACAACATTAAACCTACTTTCATTCACGTGTTGAACGAACGTTAGAAGGTCGAATTAGTCACAGACTTATTCAGAAAGATACAAGAAATCAGTGAATATTATATGAACTTATACCTTTAAAACAAATTGTCATAAGTATATCCTCCCGCGGCGGCTAACCTCGCGTTCTAAATTCAAAAACAATATTTAGGACAATGCCCATTGTCGCTAATATCTTTAACTTGGTGGCTGTTGAAGATACTTACAGTTAGTTACAATACTGTATTATGTCACTACTGTACCGTAGGTACACCACATAGAGCAGGAGACCAACACTAATTAACTGATGGGTACTATTTAAAATCACGGTTCGTTCCTGTGAATTGCGGTGTCCCACAAACACCGCAATTCACAGGAACGAACCGTGATTTTAAATAGTACCCATCAGTTAATTCGAAACTATCTTTAAGGTGAGCGTTAAACATTTGACTGTATTGATACCGAGACTCCAAAACCATGATTTCTGTATTTAGACAGTCTGAGGCTCAAAAATTGCAGCAAAATCGTAAAACCAGATTGGGAATCTAGAAGTCCCAATGTTTTACGTTATGAACAGCGCGTCTAGAAGCTGTTTATAGTAATACCGAAACTATCGAAATACCGGTATTAGGATTATACAAAACCGGTTTTTCAAATTCGAATATTCTGTTCGGTATTCCGGTTTTTCGGTATTACCGAAAACCGGTATCCATGCTCTAGATATCACCCTCCCTTGAGTTTGAATTGAAGGCGCAAAGTCGGCCTCCGTAGAGCCGTCAAAATTAAATTGGTTCTATGATGATGATATTCACTATGAGTTTTAAAAGGGTCGCTCTTGTTGTATCATGGAAATAATCTTCTTGTTCATTTGCTTGTGCTTATTTCAGTTACTCCTTTTATGTGCTTACTTGCTGTACAATTTTGCTGTGTGTTACTTGTGCTATTATTTATCTGTTTTATACCGATGTGTGTGTGTGTGTGTGTACATGCAAATAAATGTTTTTATCTTTCTATCTATCTGTCTTGCACCCTTCAAGATTTCGCGGTGATCGCTCGCGTTTTCACTTGTATGTTCTAGTATTTCTTGACTGCATTTCGGCGAATTCTCGAAAGCAATTTAACACACGTTTAACAATCAAAGAGTCCATCAAAGCTGCATTACTGTTCGCGGTCTGAATTGGTCTGAGACCGTTATGTTTACAAAGAGGTGCTCTCAAAAGTGACGTGCATCTCAACTCATTAGGTCGTGGGCAGACGGTTATCGGCAGATCACGCTGCTTTGCTGAGGTTTGGGCCTGTTGGATCCTTGGTTGTGCTCCCTGTAGTTCCTTGCTAGTTTCTTCTTAATTTAATCATCTGTCCACAAATTTTCCAGACGATTTGATGAGCGCAGTCTTGTCGTAGTTACTTTGCATGTAACTACGACACACGCCACAAGCCATTATTTTTAAGTCCAGTGAAAACGCGAAATGCAAAAAATGAACGATGAACATTGCAATGACTGCCAAGATTTGAGATTGAAGAAGTTGGTTAGACAAACTTGGAGACCTCAGGCTCCGCGGATGAGTAAAGGGAAGAAGTTAGAAGCGCGAATATACCCCTCATGGGTTTGGAGCGTGCTGTGGATTCGAGATACGAATTCTTTGTATAGCAAAGTCTTGATCAGTTGAACTTTGGTCAAAAGAGTTAAACAAGAACGAAACTGTATGGTCCAGTAATTTCGGGATAACATGCTTTGTAAACAGCAATCAAACTGAAGTCCAACAGGTCCCAAACCAGAATCGTGGTGCCATTGCCACGACTCTAGAAATTTCTGGTGTCATTGTTAGCGAGAGAAATGTTTCCTTGTTTCGAAATAACTAACGAGATTGAGCGCAGACTACATGCTTCGATCTGGCTGAATATTAGTCTAGTCGATGAAAATATCGATTGCTGAACGCCGATAAATCAGGTTAACTCGGTTTTCCGATCCATACATACATAAATGCACGCCTGTGTTCTAGAGGGGTAAGCTGAGACCAGGGTTTGCCACTTGCTACGATCAAAATAAAAATGTTTATTTAAAAAAACAGTAACTTTTCGACAAACAGTAACGATACAAGTTGAACTAGGTCCTGACGAATCACTTCCAAACCAATTTTCCAAAAACTAGTTCCCTTGACTTATCAAACCACATTTTGTATTCTTAGCCGCTATCGGAAGTTACTACCGCTAATTCCCACCTTTCTATTCCATTGGTTTTAAGTTCTTCGGCAGATGTGACCAATCAGGTGCCACTTCAGCTTACTCAGACCAAATTAAAAACACTCGAACACGTCTGATTCAAACCATGAAATGGAACGCTCATTCCAAGAACCTTTTAAAGCGCTGGCCACTGACCCCCTGCAACTATTCGAGTGTTGCTATTTTCGTACAAATCTTGAACTCTTTTTTTTTCAAGGGCAATGTGCTGGTGTTGGACGCATCTGGATGTTATTGATCAAATTTTATAGTCTAAGCTCCGGGATAGCTTGAGGTCAGAACTATTGAGTAATCGTAGCTTCTCCTATGGTTTCCGCCTGCTCTTCCTTAGCTTATTTAATCTGTAGAATTTTAATGGACCTGATCGGACCTCCACAATTATCTCCTCTTCTATCTAAACAGGAACTTAAGCCTTTAGATTTAACCCTGAACTAGATCCATGTGATAAGATACATAGGTTGATAGATAAAAGAAGGGATACATGTCGGAAATTAAAATAATTGGTGAGTGAGTCGATCCTAACTAAGATACTTGTATAATTTTATTGCGCACGTCTTGAGTATACAGATCTCAAGTTCGACTGGATTTGACTGTATGGTCTGTGGTATGGTGTCATACCAATGAGATGTGGAAATCAGATTCGTATTGGAATCCAGCTAACGCCATGCCCGTCTAAGGCAACCCGTTGTAGGTCACTCCGGGCGATGGTGATGCAAAACTGAAATTGAATGTCACGTTGGCGTCGGCCGAGCATCGCTTGATGGCCTTATGGCACGTTTTGAAAGGGCGTTCCGGTTTATTTAGGAAGAAAGAATATGTTAAAATTTACTTTCGTAAGCCTTGCCTGGACTTTTTTCCTCTTTCGGACTCTTTTGACAAAAAAAAAAAACATAAATTTACTTTCACATCCACTTGTTTGGCGAGCGTTGTGGACGCATGTTATTAGTATAAGTACCAGAATGTAAAACTAAAACTAGTCTTTAAGAATGCGATGTACTTTATACAGTTTGTGTCCCTTACAAATAAATAAATAAATAAAATTCAAATAAGGGAATCCAGACGTTAATAGAAGGATTGCTGTTGAGTTCAATACTAACAACTTTTACAAGGAAGGTTTTTTGCTATCGCGAAAAATCATATCAGATGATGTTTTTTTTTCGGATGTATTTATGGATCTTAGATTAAAGACTCCTATTTTTATACTTCTGTGATAAAATGCTCATTAGGAATGCCTATCTCTCTCTAATTTACTCTCTCGTTTGGAAACATCTGCTATTTGTTAGCTCACTTTGAATTTCCTTACTATGGCATTTCTACACAGATTTTTGTTCGGTTTATTTCTAACACCATTTACTTAAGAAGAAGAGTAATTATTCTTAACCCATTTGGAGACAAATACAAACAAGACTAACGATTGAAAAAAAAAACGTTTGGGTAAGAAACAAGGGCCTTATGAAATCTGTATACACTAAAAACACTAACACATTTTTTTTTAAATTCCTAAACTAAAAAAAAAAAAAACACCGTTCTCAATTGGGGACAGTGGGCTCAAGAGTGTTAATGTCATTGTCGAATCTTACACTCGCCTAGCCATTGATTGACCACTATTAGCAATTTCTTTAGCGTATAGACTCTATTCGAGTCCTTTTTCCCAGTCGATTGAAAATAGTCACAATACGTCAATATTATTATTATTACGACATATTGTCCGCAGCTAACTTACATAATCAAGGTTGATCTTGTGGGTGTAATACACCATCCTACGTTCGTTCTCGCCTGACTTTTAATATAAGACAAACAGAGGTGATAGTCGACTGGCCATAGCCTTGATTTATGGACCAGTTTTATGACAGTGTAGGTGTGTGGAGAGCATGATGTATGGGTCTGCGCTTTGAATTGAATTAGCGCATTGGTAATTTATTGAAGGATATTGGTTTTTTTTTCTTTGCTAAGCTCTATTTCAGTGTAAAATTGATAATCGCTGCCATTAACGCTACGCTAAAACGCGATAAAAACGTTCGTGCCTCATGGATGGGCTGGCTGAATATATGGATTGTTGACAGCACTTCTTACACCGATTTCCCTTGGGATTTTCGCATCCAGTCTTTTCTTCGGCCGCCAGGAGGGTGCCAACTAAAAAAATAGGCCCGGGGATTTCGGAAAAGTCGATTTTACATTTAAAAACTTTCAATTTCAAAGAAAAACTTGTTTGAATTTTGATAAAATGGAAAATTTGATTATGATAAAAGCACAAATACTGTATAAGTACAAAGTGTGCAAGTATTTCAATATGTATTTAATAACTGTATTGTGTAATGTTAACCGGGAGGCCCGGAGCCAGGACATGCACAATTCAAACCCGTAGACTCCGGGTCCAACCCGGGGCGGTCGCAGTCTTATTCGTCAGTCTCTCTCGTTGTCTGCCCACGTCGATAAATAATAGTCACAAATATAGGTAATAGCCATTAATCACTAAAATAAACGGAGTTCAACAGAATTATTGCCCGAACTGGTCCAAGAACAATTGTACGCGGCCCCGACACGTTTGTATGACATCACACAGATTAGATATCGAGCCTCCCACCCACTCAGGCGCTGGCGCCGAAGGGAAGAGGTTAGGAGGTTACAGATTATCTTCAGCGAGAAATCAGAGATGAAAAATCTATTTCAACGTTAAATATTTACACTCTGTTTGACCATGGATGACCATGGTACAATGTTAGCAGCTGTCTTATTTGTATAAAAAAAGTAAGTAGGGCAAAGTGAATAAAAAAACCGGCCAAGTGCGTGTCGGACTCGCGCACGAAGGGTTCCGTACCATTATCTAGACAAAATTAGACACAAAGATCGAGAAAAAACCGACCAAGTGCGTGTTGGGCCACGCGCAATGTTGGGTTCCGTAGAAAGAGGGTGTTTTATCTGCTTTACAGAACTAAAAACTTCATCGAAGTCATTTTCAATAGATTTTGTTTGAAATTTTACTTTTATAAGTTGGTTGCTTTACTCGTTAACTAGTAAAGCTTATATAGCCTCACGGCTGCAGCCATAGTATTTGTGTCTACCTAGACACACATACTAGGTAAACTTCTGGTCCGTCGGAAACTAACCTGACAAATTATTATTTTCAAATTGCAAGACATGTCTAAAAGTATCCCGATGACTTCATCGCAAATATGCAATTTGACACACTGCGTAAAATATAATTGGCCGCCATTATAACCAGCCATCATCAAAATTATATTGATGGGAAACATTCGAGTCGTATCGTTGGACTTAAATGGCTCATTGACCTAAGAATGAATGCTATTGAAAAAAGTCCGTGCCAAGTTTTAAGAATGTATGGAAAATAAAAAAAATATATTTGGGAAATTGAAACTTTGCTTATTATTGGAAATAAGTACTTTATTTTATCGATACTCAAGAAACGATTTTTGGGTTTAGCGTCATTACCACTAAATTGTAGTCAGATCATGTTAGTCGAAATTACTGTTTATCTGAACCGGCTTATTTCAAGATGGCTTAAAATATTTTACAGTAAATTATTTTTTTCACGTGGTATCAATAGTTTGTAAAAAATATAAAACCTAGGGCAACTATTTAAAAAATTGGTAATGTCCGTGTGTCAATTTTGTTCATGATTTATTCTCGCTTAGCTGCTGAAAGATCTATGTGTTCCAGTTCCTCTTAAAGTGCCTCTCCATCATTTGCGCTTGGTAGTCAGCTCTTTACAGCGTTCTCTACTCAGTTCAACTCTGAACAAAGTTTCCGTGGTTTTAACACCGGTTCTTTTCATGACATTGTTAATTTTTTCCGGCCTTCTCTTTCTTTTCACCTTGTCTTTAAATTTTCTACATCAGAGCTAATCCCAAACAACACGGAACCTCATTCCAATCAGCTGAAAGAACGACCTCAATTCGGTGGTAATTTATGATCCACGACAATGCAGTATTCCGTTGCTGCACCAAGCTGCTCTTTGTTCTGGATCCGGGCCAACGCGGTCAAGCATGGACTCACAGCGGCACTGGATACAGAATTATTGACTTTCACTGGATACAATGCTGCGAGCTTGAAGGTTTTGTGGACATTCATTCTTTATTCTGCGCTTTTGGGCAAGTACATTTTTGTGCTTCTCGCAATAGAAACCACTGGGGTTTGGGGAGTGCGGGAGACAGGACGTCGGTTGAGGGACCGTTATGACTGCCGCTCTAAGGCCTATCTTATGTAAATAAATACTTATGTGATCTGTTTGTTGTTTGTTCTATTTTAACTCTTAAAACAACAATAAAAGTGGACATTTTGTGAAAGGGACATTTTGCGAAAGAGATATTTCGCGAAAGAGACATTCTGAGAAGTTGCCATTTTGCGGATCGCATGTATGCAACAACTAATGAATGTTGATGAAGCGAAAGAAGTTTGTCAAGATTTGCCACGCAAGTGGCAAACTCAGATCTCTGCCTACCCCTAAGAGATACAGGCGTGAGTTTATGTAATGTAATGTGCTAATTCCTCCTCCTCTTCCTCAGATCTCCGACATCGTGGTGGGCCAGGAAGCGAATGTGACGGCTCGGGAGGCGCTGCTGAGCTGGGCACGCCGCTCTACGGCTAAGTACCCTGGTGTGAGGGTTGCAGACTTCACTTCCTCATGGCGCGACGGGCTGGCCTTCAGCGCGCTCATCCACAGGAACCGCCCGGATCTGATTGACTGGCGTAATATCAGGTAACATCATGATGATTACAGCCTTTTTTTTCAAATAGAAAGAAAGAAAGACGTGTATTGGGACAAATTAACACATCACAAGAAAAAAGGGCATAAAAAATAACGTAAAGAAGTACAAAGGAAAAACAAGTCACATATAAACAACATAATACTATGCTTATGTTTGTTTAGATTTTGCAAGCCAAACCGCTTCCTGTAAGCTACATTGACATGAGATTATCATAACATTGAAATTTTGCATGCTTGTTTATTGCACTCCAGTAATTTACAGAGATATAAGATACTTAATATCCAGTTATTGGCGGTCTTATCGCTGAAAGCGATCTCTTACAGACCACCTTAAGATGGACAGGACTGAACGAAGATAAGAGTGGAGGTAGGTATGCGTGCGTGAGTTGTCAAATTCCATAGTAATTTGACATAATTTGAATAATTTGATCTGCCCCTATATTACGCGCACCAAATCCAACGCGATTCCAATCGTCTAACTGTCAAATTACACAATGGAATTTATGGAATTCCATTATGGAATTTGACAGTTAGACGATTGGAATCGCTCAGGATTTGGTGCGCGTAATTTACGGGCAGATTGACCGATGATTGTCCTCCTTTCAGTCTTGATTGTTAGATATACCTACATAATCTCACGCCTGTACCCCGGAGGATTAGGCAGAGACCAGGGTTTGCCACCAGGCCGACAAACCTCCACCGTTCTTGTTTTTTTGATATCATGTTTCTCTTCCTCAGATCCCGGCAGGTTCGTGAGCGTTTGGAGACAGCCTTCCATATCGTCGAAAAGGAGTATGGAGTCACCAGGCTGCTTGACCCTGAAGGTAAGATTTTTTCCCAAAAAATCTTCACAACGGATTTAGCATTCGTCATTAATTGACCGCGTCCGCGGCAGCGCCAGCGGTATCCTACAGGTTTTGGCTGACAGGCCAGATTGCCCTATGTGGCATCATTTTGAGAAGATGCATATTAGTCGGTCAACTGATTAATTAATTAATTAATTGATCAGTTGATTGATTGATTATGTTTTTAAGTAATTAGTAAATTTTTAATATTTTTTAACTTTAAAGATTAGGTTAAGTTATATGGATTTTATGATCCGAAATAAACGATTAATAATAATAATAATTATTCATTACTTCCGCTCCATGAACAAATCTGAGCTTCAAATGCTCAGTAATGGTATAGCTATTTTCAGGACCCTAAGCATAGGGCTGCTAAGAACGGTTCTTGGCTGTAGGCTCTGGGTCCTAAAAATGGCTATTATGAAGATTTATGATATTCACTCTGCAAAAACGTATAATGAAATAAGATATGAATTTTTTCACTGATGCTAGTTAGCTCCGGGTAGCCCACGAAATTAATAATGGTTTAGTTGCCACAAAGCATAATTTCATCTGACACAGAATCTCAGTATTTATTATCATTGACAGGCTGTGGGAAATGGTAATGAATATCGATTATGCTATTGAAATCCACAGAAAAAAAAAGTGTTATGCAAAACGAATTCTTTGTACAACCATGAAAAGTACCTACGACAGTAAATTAATTTAATCTATTGCGTATTGCTCAGAATTATATATTATGTTCACTGGCAGGACAACATACAAATTTTCGATTTGGGTGCAACATAGTTATACATTCAACGGGTCTAATCGCGACGAGTTGCCGTTGCCGTGGTCAGGGGTAGAATAGACGCAATATTTTTAACGCGCTTCCTGTTTCCCTAGGTGTGTCTCCTGCTAAAAAACATTACACAGTCCGTTTTCTTTGCGTAAACCATTTTCGTTGCTAGAGGAAGCAAAATGAAAAGTTAATTTGGAGCATTCAATACCTATTGTTTTGTGTAATGTGATAAACACGAGCAGGAGACCCTAGACAGGTATTTTCGACAAAACAAAACATGATATATGTGTTATTGCGTTCCCGGTTAAGATGATTATATTATGCGGCAATCGCAGTAGTCGCTATGTTTTCGAGCCACCAAATCTATATTCCTATCAAGTTTTAATACTAGCTGACCTTTTGCAAGGTAAACCTACCTTAAATCTTAATCACTGAGCTACACAATGCATCTTAGTGTCATGGAGTAGAAATGCAACAAAAACAAAGTTAAGCGAATAGCTCGACAGAAAAATCATATGTAGTTAAGACAGTGTAAGCATGGTAGGACGAACTAACCGCACGAAGATTATTGTTATAAGTATTTATCTAGAAGCTGTTTCACTTAGAAGCGGCAAATTGTAGGAAGCATTTATTTGCGCTCGCTGTGCTAATGAGCGCTTAGCCAGTCTCTGGGTGCACTTAAACATGATTGATTACTGCCATCATCATCATCATTTAGCATGCAGCTACGTATGACGTACATTTATGATATAATATATATTTTAAATCTGTTCTGATAAGGAATATTGCTTTGGTTTGGACATACGGGAAAATAAGGGAAGAAAGATTGACGAATGAAATATATCGAGCAAATGTGGGTGGAAGGGCCGGTAAGCGACCATCCAGGCGGACATACTTCGACCAAATAGGGGATGTAGTAGCAACGGGCAAGATAAAAAGTACTCGAAACCGGCGTGCGTGCATACAACAACTAATGAGTGTTGATGAATAGAAAGAGGTCTGTCAGGATCGTGGCAAGTGGCAACCCCTCCGGGATACAGGTGTGAATTTATGTAATGTATGTAGTGTTTTAAATCTGAACTAGCGTGCCACCAAGATGAGTCTAAAATGGATGGACCTAGATGGACTCTACTTGAAGACGGAATTATGTTATTTAAAAAACAGGATTTTACATCCACCGACTTTACTGCTGCCGTTTCACGCCTGACCATCAGTGGTAGAGTTTATTTAAATAAGATAACAATTTGATGGAGTAAGAGATGGAAAGCAGGAGGCCTTTGCCCAGCAGTGGAACACACAAGAGGCTAATTAAAAACAAAACTATTTATAACATAAAACTTACGTTGTACCCTATACCTCAAGGAGTCAGTAGAGGCACCAATCAATTTTTCAATTTGATACTTTTTGCCGTATTGGCATAGTCAACCAGAGAAATTTCGATCCCGGGCACGTGTAATAATTTGAATTGTATGTTAATATTCCTTAAGGCCTTTACAATGTGCACATATCCGCACAAAAGAATCGATCGCATCGACGTCATTAAGAGCCTTCCAAATGTTTAAATCCGGAAATCCATATTCGCCTGATAGGGTGCGGGATTGCGAGCGGGGTAGGAATTCAAATAAACAAAATTAAATTCGTTTCGTTCCCGTTCGGCTTGTTCGCCCCGATCGGCTTGCTTAGGAGGGTGATCACCTCTTTTCAATTGTACACTTTCTTCCCTCTATGGGACCACGTGGTTTATTGATGTTCTTTGCGCTTTGCGTCTCAAATTACATCATGAACCATCTCGAGTTTCCGCATTATTGGTTTTGACATGATCGGAGGGTATCGTGGCACAGGATATCCGATTTTGACGTGACCGCCGTCTATCCAAGTTCACGATCAAACCATGTGGTCTATTCGGTGACCTTTTACGTCATAATACCTTCGTGGACTAGTGGATCGCCAGTAGCTCAGTACGGCAAGGCTTACCCTACCATAACGTTCCGTTATGCCTGAGTAGGCTAAACAATCGATGTATCTAATTAGTGTAGTATTCATGAGGCGTTATTGAGCGAAACGGAACGTGGTTGTTTCTTCTCAGAGCTTGGTTCTGATTTTGATCAAAGGGGCGGGTTTTTTCTGTTTGTAATTAATGGTCAGGCCATTTTTGCGGTTTTAATTATGGATGAGGGCGGTGCGCTCTTGAGAAAGTGATGGTGGATCTCTGGTAGCATGCCCAGAAGCGAAGAAGACGCGGGTTTCCTTACTGTATAATTCTTAAAATTCTCCGAAGTAGCAGCCACTTTACATGCGAAGTTTGTAGAGATAGCAGATCGGATACCTACCCGAAAGCCTTGTTTACCAGAGGTACGTGATATGAATCCCGGTAGCAGCGTTTATTTTCAAGAAGCCAAGGTTTACATACACCAGCAAATTAGGAAACGGTTACCTAATATGTTACTTCAGTGCGAAAGTGTACCTTTACGCAGCGTGAATCGAGTTTGTCGCGTCTCGGTAGTTAACTACATTGTTTTGTTAGGAAAGTTCCTGGTTTAAGTCCTGTAGAATGTGATAGAATACATGAATAGTTGTCCAGTGTTATGTGTCCTTTAAGTACAGCTGTGACAACTTGGCCTTTGTCTTTGTCGTCTTTCTTGTCTTTAGCATCTTTACTGAATAAAACGCGTCACCATAAACGAATTAGATATCAAAGCAAAGTAACGGTTCATCAATATCAAGTCTTGAACAGCTCCATTAGTCGAGACGTGTCTGTAAAGTTCAAAAGTAATACGAGTACATGCACGTACTGGCAAACGGTAAGGGCACATCGGAATGTGCCAGTCATTATAACATATAGACACTAAACAATTTTTATTATGCTTCTTATTTTTTTGTAATTATAATCAGTTATATTATTGACTTGCTATTTTGTTAATATCAATGTCATCTATTAATTTCTTCCATTGTTTTGCAGATTATACTTGTGAGACTTATTGGACGATATTTTAAGTTTTTGGCTAAACATAGAGCACATTTGATATTTATAAGACCATACATGTGTTGTAACATGTTTGACAAATAGAGCATCTGTATCTGTATACATTATTACATACATTCACCGGTGAATACGAATGGCTTTTGCTAATAAATCTAAGGCCGACTGGCATCACTTTCTTTTAATGTGGCTTAAACAGCATTTAACTAAAATTCTTCATACAAAAGTCGATTTCAATTGCGACTTAAGTGACATTTAAGAAGTGGTGCATGTCGGTCTAAGCCTTTTATATGTTTAGTGTTCGCGTAATCCAGAGTTAGTATTATGAAGCTAATAAGCCAATAGATACAGACGTGTCACATTTAAACCACTCGAGACTATAAACCACAATTAATTATAGCTAGGGTCGGCTGACATATTTCCAAAACACAAATTTTTTCGCAGTGAAAAAAAACCTATTATTAAATTACTCCATAAAAGAATTGAATAAAATGTTTTTTTCTACAAAAACCGGCCAAGTGCGAGGCGGACTCGCGCATGAAGGGTTCCGTACCATTATCTATACAACATTCGTGTACCTGTTGCCATTGTTAATATCGAGCAAACAACGGCAAAAAAATCACGTTTGTTGTATGGGAGCCCCCCTTAATTTTTTATTTTATTCTGTTTTTAGTAAGTATTTGTTGTTATAGGGCCAACAGAAACACATCATCTGTGAAAACTGTCTAACTATCACGGTTCATGAGATTACAGCCTGGTGACAGATGGACGGACGGATAGCGGAGTCTTAGTAATTACCCTTTGGGTACGGAACTTTAAAAATGAGCAAACTGCTTCATATATCCTTTTTGTTGCACTAACCCGTGCTGAGGACAATTTTTAAAAACGTATTTATAGGCTGAAAATTCCACCCATGCCGTGACTTGAACCCGCGACCTCTGGCTAACCGTGCCAGCGCTCTCCCAACGGAGCTAATGGGCAAGTGCAGGCATCAGTAAAATTTCGAGCCTCTTTCCAAACTTCTCTGTATTACGTACAGGCAGCGACATCTGGCCGAAGCGAATTACATCACTTGCAGCCCCGAGTAACCCACTTTGCAGTTAGGTTTTTATTAACTGTTTTTGTTACTGCTGCATACTGATATTACACAGGGTGTCCTGAAACCGCGAAAAAACTACTGTTTAAACTCTAGGGTCGGCGGACTAAAGCACATTTATGACTCATAACTCAATTTGACATAAAATTATTGTTCCATAAAACATTAGAGGTCGCGGGTTCAAGTCCCGGCATGAGTGGAGTTTTTAGCCTCTAAATAGGTTTTTGAAAATCGTCCTCAGTACGGATTAGTGCAACAAAAAGAATATAACAATACCAGTGCTAACAGGTTATTGCCAAACGTTACCCGCGCTTTTGCACAACGTTTCGCACACCTTCGCCAGTTGGTAGGGCCTAAGTCTGCTAATAGAATGGACAAAGTGGTCTGTTACAGTAATAGCACTCTCCTGTCTTAGAATCTGCGGTTGCTCGAGCTGGAGGTGGTAGGACCATATTTGGCTATTCAAAACGGTGTCTTCTTTTCTTTGTGCCTTGCCAAGCAAAACTAGTCTGGTGGAAAATGGTGGAAAGGTGGAAATGGTGAGATGAATGAAGGAATGAACGAACGAATTGATTGATTGATTAATTTGATTAATTAGTTATGTAATTTTATTTAAATTGACATGTATTTAATAGTATTTATGACTCGCGATGCTGATACATAGTAATATATTAAACGTGTCTAACCGCGATTATTTATTAGGTAAAACGTCGGGAATCAAAAGTAATTAAATTTTAGTTAATAATAAACGCGGTTAGACCCGTTTAATATATTACCATGTATATAATTTTATTACTAACTTGAATTAATGACATTAGGCCATCTGCCCCCATTTGTATGCCAGAGTCTGGCACAGACATGTATGAACAATTTGTAAATTCTTAAGATCTTATTGTAGGCACCATGTTAGCCTACAAATACATTTTATTTTATTTGTTTTATGAACGAATGAATGGACGGTCGAATGAATGAATAAATTAATGAACGGATGGACGGTCGGACGGATGGTCGGACTGGTAGACGTATGTACCTACGGATGGCCGATTGGATGGACGGATACAAAATGTTTTATTAAAAAGAAAGACATTACAAGCATGGTTTGCGTTGATTACCACACTAGAGGTAAATCTGTGCGGTGGTAACCAGGTAAAGGTTTGACATTATGATTACTTGGCGCTTATCGTTAATGTTAGTTTTGTTACATTTTACAATTTAATCAAAGAAATGCTATACTCAACTCTAGTGACATAGTGGGGTACTAACAGAAACTGCGTATATAGTATAGAGTAGAGTAAGAGTATTTTTTATTTTATAGAATTAGTCAGTAAGATAAATAAATGAACTTATAATACCAAGACTTCTTATACCTACATTATATATAATCTAAACGACTTTGACCATACACATACATATATATATTTACATACACATACACATATAGGATGGACGGATGGACAGATTTTTGACGTTAGAGCCATCAATTACTAGACCTGCCCCGCTGTCACCGTCAGGTATCACTAACCACTCGAACATAGCTTCACTTTTAACGACGTATTGTTTCCGGCGCGCGTGACGTCATCAGACATGTGTGTAAAGTCATTCATGGTTCGCCTGTGTGTTGGTCGGTCGATGAGATAATACAGTGGTTTTGGAGGTTACTGTAGGAATGCGAGGTGCTAAAGACAGGTTGGTATTTGGAGGACGCAGACTAGACTAGTTGACTTTCAACTTGTCTGAAGACGCAGGCGGCACAGTTACCTAAACTTAGGACGAACAGTTACCTAGATTTAGGTAGGGTAAGAGGAGTACCCTGTGCGAAAAGAGGTGTGGAAAATGTAATGAAAAAAATGAGTGGAATAAAAATTATTGAAATAAATTCTTCTTCTTATCGTGTCGGTGACAAAGCCAATTAGATTTTACTGTCCCAGAACTCGGCCACGCGCACAGTGTCTGTGGCCTCCAGCAAGTCCTCTCGAGTGCATGTGGACGGGCACATGGGACACACAGAGAGGTGCTCCATAGTCTGAGGGGAGATTCCGCGATTGAAATGAATTGAAAAGGACAGTGGTCGGGTCATGCAGTAAAAAAAAAAATTTTGTTATGTTACCTGTCCTTTTCCTACCTTTTATTTTTCCGTCGATACGTAAACAGTGGACGTTTCAAGTAAGCCCCAGCTTTCTTCGCCTTTTGCACGCGGACATCGTAAGGAAACAGTTTTGTTCACTTCTATCGTATGATCATAGGCACACACCATATTTTTATTCTAGTTTCTAAACATCTCCGTCTCTTCCAGACGTGGACACACACGAGCCGGACGAGAAGTCTCTCATCACCTACATCTCGTCTCTCTATGAGACGTTCCCCGAGCCGCCAGCGGTCCACCCGCTGTTCGACGCCGAGTCGCAGCGCCGCGCGGCTGCCTACACCGAGTTGGCGGCCGCGCACCGCGCCTGGCTGCATGAGAAATGCGCCCTTATGCAGGTGAGGACACGGCTCATTATTGTGCAAACAGGGATTGCCGAGTCTCATCGTCTCAGAAGTGGAAATCTGTGCTTAAGGCCCTAGGAGTTAAAGGACCGAAGAAGAAAAAGAGTCTCATCGCCGTGCAACTGCCTACACCGAACCGGCGGCGGTCGCGCACCGCTCCTGGCTGCACGGGAATTGCGGCCCTTATGCATGTGAGGAAGCGGCTCATTGTTGTATATCGCGCCTGGCTGCATGAGAAATACGCCCTTAGGCCCTTGTGATGACAAGTCAATGTATAGTAATGATTAGGATTACCGGGGATCTCGGCGTTAGTCGGCTGCCTATACCGAGCCATCGGCAGTGCATAGCGCCTGGCTGCAAGAGAAATGCGTCCATATGCAGGTGAGGATACGGCGCTGGCAGCCGTCAACACCGAGCTAGCGGCCACGCACTGCCCCTGGCTTCACAAGAAATACGCCCTTATGCAGGTGAAGATACGGCTCAGTGTTTTACGAACAAAATCGCATCAAAACTGTTTCGGAATTATCAGTTCGTTTGCGAAGGAGACGAGTCAATGTTGGCTCCGCTCCGATTTGCGAGGGATTCTCTTATGCGAGGTTATGATACGGCTCAGTGGGGTAAAAGCTAGGCTTTCTATACTGCACGAGAAATGCGCCCTTAACCTCATAATAACGTAGGTCAAGAATTCCACTAAAATATTTTTGCCTCCGCTAAGCGAGAGGCCGCTCTTGTGTAGGTGAGGACAATGCTTAGTATAAAAGTATTTCTTATCTTCATACTTTTTTTATGTTCCAGGACCGCGCTTTCCCGTCAACTTTGATCGAGATGAAGAAGCTGCTCGCGGAGAGCACCCGGTTCCGCAGTGAGGAGGTTCCCCTGCGTCAGAGAGAGAAGCAGAAGCTCTTTCACCAGTACAGGGAGCTGGAGGTGAGTGGTGTGAACGCTAGGCGGGAGTAGTACGCTAGAAAACTACGCAGGGGCGAGATTAAGACTCCCACAGGTATAACCTGTCAGTAAAGAAACTATTTAGAACAAAAAGGGCTACTATATTTATTTAAATAAAAAAGGTGTCAATGAAAATGAAAAAAAGAAAGATGAAAAATGTTTATTGAGCTGAACAAAACCGAACAATATAAAAATTACGACCTCTGGCTCACCGTGCCAGTTTTTAGCCTCTAAATAGGTTTCTAAAATTGTCCTCAGCACGGGTTAGTGCAACAAAAGGAATATATAATATAAAAAGTAGCTCTGAACCCCGAATTAAATTAAATTGTATCTTGGGGCACAGTGATCCATTCAGGGTGAACTTAAATATATCAACGACATTAAAACCAGTTCAATGTACGAGTTTTAGATAAAAAAACCCCAAATTTGAAGAGGACGACTTTTTTGTCGATTTTTGCTCCAGAACAAATGGACAAAACCCATTTGGGATTTGCTTGAAATAGACTCCTATTTCATGTTTTGTGGCGTTTATGTCACTGGCTCTTAATAAACGGTACCTACAACGGTTCTAAACGGTTCTGCGCTTCTGTGAATGAAAAGATTTTGATTTAATTCATTTCCGCAGAAATACTTCGAGTCTGTCGGCGAATGCGACATCGAGCCGACTTTGCGTCCCGAGGCACTGGAGCAGGCGTGGTCGAGGCTTCTTATGGCACACCAGGAACGTGAGCGAGACTTGACTGACGAGATCAGACGCCTGGAGCGTCTGCAACGACTGGCTGAGAAGCTGCACAGGTAAAAATTATGTTTCAAGATGGCGATTCAAAATGCCTGCCAGCTGAAACTAAAATAACTTTAACGACGAAAACTCATGTATTCATTGATCAGTTTTCATTTATATATCTCTCGGGGAACGATCATGAGTGAGCAACCCTTTGTGTGTAAACGAGTCTAACCAGTGCTAATCTGTGGCTCAGACAGCTGATAGCTGTGCCTATACTCTGTGAATGTCAATTCAGTATCACGATTTCCCGCCATTGTGGGCTCATCGTCCGAACAACTGTGCACACTAACAATTAATAAAATATAATCGAAGAGACTACCCTCGAACTAAATCTTCATGAATTCTGTCACATATCTATCTATGGATGTCACAAAAACTCCACCACTTACCACTGTATATGTGTAAAAGAATTACAAGTGATCTCTGAGTTCTAAGTAATGAGATCTCAGAAATCACTAACCATGACCCCTCTCACAACTCGACTCCTCCCCAACAGAGACATCAAAACGACCGAGAGCGGCCTCGACAGCGTAGAACGCCACATCGAGTCCGAGATCCGTCGCGTGGAGCGGGGCGTCCACCCGGCCGAGGCGAAGCAGGCGGCTGAGCAAATCGAGCAAGAATTGCGCTCCATGGAGCACGGGATACAGGAGATGTTCCAGGACGCTCACGCGCTGCGCGAGGGCCGCTACCCGCAGGCCGGCGACCTGCACAGGAGGTGAGTTTGCTTTTAAGATGGCGGCGTCAAGATAAGTTCCTTATTTCAAGATCCGGAAAAAAAAAGTTTAATTATAGCTGTTTCATATATTGATCTGTCGAAAAGCAAGACTGGTTTAGTTGATCATCATCATCATCATCATCATCATCGGTCCACCGCTGGCCACTGCTGGGCACTGAATCCACGGACCTTTCGCCGACAACCTATTGTTAATATTGGACATACGTCAAAAGTCAAAAAATGTTATTCAAAGTAACTTATTGAACTTTACAAGAAAAGCTAGGTGTCCGTTTCAAAATCTAGATCATTTGGAGTTTTTTTGTCCGTTTGGAGATTTTTTGTCGTTGTCGTTCACGGGCTGCCTACTCCCTCGCCTGTTTGTAGTTCTTTAGTCCGTAGCTCCACCCATCTCCTAGTCGCGATTGAATTCTAAACCTTGCTCCCACCACGCCAGGGTGAAGCAAGTCTACGACCGCTGGCTGACTGTTGGTCTTTCACGGCCCGCCTGTCTATACTTCTTCCTTAGTTCGTAGCTCCATCCATCTCCAAGTCTTGATTCTTCTGTATTCCGCAGCTTCACCCATCAGCAAGTAGCCATTGGGTACTGGTATTGAATTGTAAACCTTACTCCCACCACCCCAGGGTGCAGCAAGTCCACGACCGCTGGCTGGCGGCGCGCACGTCGTTCACGGGCCGCCTGCTGCCGCGCCTGTCATCCGTGCGGCTGCCCGTGCAGCAGACCACGGTGCGGCGCGAGACCCGCACCGTGCTGGAGACCAGGGTCCACGACGCCGACCCCAAGTTCCAGCAGCTGCATGAGGCCACGCGCTGGTGCCGGGAGAAGCTGGTGAGTGCTAGTGGACCTGCGATTGACAGACTCTGCAGGAGGGTTCGTGCTGCTTGACCTCTTTCTTAGTGTCATTTACGAGGCCTTTCTTATAATATTTTACTGAAATAAAATTATAATGGGATGAAGTTAATAACGCGCGATTCGCGTTGTCAGCATGACTGCGAGTCATGCTGCAGACCAGGGTCCACGACGCCGACCCCAAGTTAAAGCGGCTGCACGAGGCCATGCGCTGGTGCCGGGAGAAGGTGGTGAGTGTAGGCGGTCCACCGAATGAGAGACTCAATCGAACAGCTCTTAATGTCATTTATAACTCCTTTCTTCTGCTCTTCTACTCGAATAGAATGATAATGAGATGAAGCGGCAGAACGTCGCGTATTGAAGAACCATGTTTAGGTGCCGGTAGGGCTTACTTAGTAACACGCCACTCGTGTCATCCTGGAGACCAGGGTCCACGACACCGACTCTAAGTTCCAGCAGCGGCACTAGCCCCAACATAGTGGAAACTTACATAATGCAAGCGCTGTTTCGCGATATCAACACAATCGATTCAAACTGAGACTCCAATTTCTATTGCAGAAAAAACTCCACGAAGCTGAAAACGGCTCCGACCTGCCAACCGTACAGCATGAGCTCGACAAACACCAGCGCGAGCACAAGCAGATTGACCAGTTCCACTCCAAGGTAAACCTTTTCAGATTTCCGAATAACTTTTGAATCTCAGACAAACATTTGGTCTGAGCAGATTGAAGAAACAACATTTCTGGAAATCGGACCTTTGGCATTTATATTGACGTAGTTTGGGGGGAGCTGGGTGGAAAATAAATCTAGGCTGCTTGAACAAAATACTGTACTGGCAATCATAATTAATATATTCATATTCTTTATTGCGAAATCACGAACTTAGTTATAAGTATATGTGGTATTGAATAGAGTCTAAGGCACGTCTCTCATCCTTGACGTTTCTTACATTCGTATCTTGCCTCCCAGGTGGAGCAGTGCGTGCACAACCGCGCCAACTTCTCGGGCGAGGATCTGGTGCTCTACAACCAGCACCTGAGCCAGCTGCAGAAACTGTATGCTGAGCTGCTCTCGACCAGCACCAAGCGGTAAGCCTCCAGTTTTTGGTCACACCTTTGCAGTGAGGACCATTTGTCTGGAAACCTTTAGAACTTTCAAGACCCGGGGAAAGCTAAAAAGCTTCTAAATCCGCTTTCCAACTGCACTACCTGATTTTAAGGGATTTAAATCCCAACCTGTGTTGGACTACTTTAAAAAACGTGTGCATCTTTGAGAATGCAATTTGCTCAGGATGTTTCAAATTCATAAATAAAGGTAACTCCAAAACAGGCGTGCCTTCATTGATCTAGTGTTCTATAAATCAAAAATAAAATCTTGCATCGCATTTGGATAGAAATGAACATTCTTTTTTACTAACGGCGCGTCTATTATGTAAGTCTCAACTGGGTTGAGTGACGCCGACGCAGCTTCTTTAAACTACTCCAGCTGTCAAATACACAAAGATTTTCATGCTTTGGAAACGTTAAGATGGATAGCCTAATACAGTGGACAGTTACATAATAGGGGGGCTGGGCTCCATTTCCATCGTCAATCATGCGAATAAAATCAAACCCCAATTTCCCTACAGCATGTCGGACCTAGACGCGCTGCAAGACTTCCTGCAGTCCGCCACAGCTGAGCTCAACTGGCTCAACGAGAAGGAACAGGTCGAGTTGGCAAGAGACTGGGCGGACCCACACATCAACCTTCCGGCCGTACAGCATTACTACGAGGTAATTTGCACCTTACGGCAGTTCGTTTAGAGACTATTTTAGCTTAGAAAAAGTGGAAGAAGGGGAGGGATGAAAAAAAGTGAGAGAGAGAGAGAGAAATAGGGGAAATTCGTCTTGCTCATTGAGACGGAGCAAGTAGGGTTGGCTCGAGACTGGGCGGACCAACACATCAACCTGGGTTCATCATCAATCAGCATTACTGCGAGGTATTTTCACCTCGAGGCAGTTCGTTTAGAGACCATTTTAGCTGAGAGAAAAAAAAGACACTGAAAAAGGAGTGAGAATGGAAGAGAATAAAGAGAGAGATAGAAAGAGAATGGAAGAGAAACAAAGAGAGAGATAGAAAGGTACACATAATTAGCATTACTACCAGGTAATTAAGGTACATATTTAAAATAATTTTGAAAACTTTTATTCAGACTAGATATATGCAAAATATTTCTCCATGTGGTCCTTGGTCGACAAAAGGTTACGAACCACTGGCCTAGAATTGCACGATAGAGACGATTTCAGATTACATTTACAGCACACCAGCCTTGCTCGTACCCTACAGTTAAGTTATGGTAGACGCTCTACCATCACTCTATTTAACAACTATGCATTTAGTGGACTTCAATTTCTACGCGCACCAAATCCTGAAGGATTCTTAAGGCTGGGTTCTCTGAGCGCACTTATTTGTATGCACTCATTGCGCTGCGGGAGCGAATAGTTGGGGGGGAAAAGTAGTCAAAATTCTTTTTTTATTATCCAACCTCAGTAAAAAAATAAAACCATAGCTAGTGATAGTTTAGATTAATCTAAAAAACACCTAATTTAGGGGAAATGGCGGAGAACCCTGCCTTAACGAATTAACTGTAAATTCCTTGAAGATAAGCTAAGAACTGTATATTGTACGCACCAGAAAATAAAGATTACATTAAAAGCTTAAGTTATAAGAAAGTATATGGAATTCGTCGGGATTTGATTCGCATAATAGAGGGGCTGTCCCAGATATGTTGGTTTGTTTCTTTACTGGATTTTTTTAACCAAACCTTATTTCTGTGCAAGCATTCGTTTGGAGATGATAGTGAGGTTGGTTCATTGGTTTTTGTTTAGGATAAGTTTTAATTTAATTTGACTTTCAATTATGATTATGTTGCTAGTTTCACGTGCTTGTTTCAGTGAAAACTGTTGCACTATTCACTGCCATAATTTAAATCTCAAACTTTTAATTTGAACCTTACCCCCTCACTAATAAGCCGTACTTTCCCGCAGCAACTGATGTCTTCCTTGGAGAAGCGGGAGCTACAGTTCAGCAACGTCATCGACCGAGGAGAGGCCTTGATCGCTCAGCACCACCCCGCAACAAAGACCATCGAGTCGCATCTGCAGGTTAGTTCAAGTTTTTTGCTATGGATTTTTTATTTGATAGCACTAAGCTTCCGTGTGGCGCCGGATTAAGAATAGCGTAACTCCATTTTCTTCCGTGGATGTCGTAGAAGGCGACTAAAGAAATTAATTACCAGGAGACGGGCAGCAGCGTCTTCCTGAGATTCCAACCGCATACTGCGATCGCCAACCCGCCTGCCAAGCGTGGCGATTATGGCAAAACGCCTCATGGTTATGAAAACCACGAAGGAGGCCTATGTCCTGCAGTAGGCGTCAAATGGCTGATGATGATGACTAAGCCCTAGGTTCTCATACACAAAAAAATCTGTTAAAGTTTTAATCGATTGATTGAATTGATTGTTTATTTAGATATTTTGTAAACTTTGTCTGGGTTTTCATATTATTTTGTTACAATAATATTTAAACCTAATTTCTTACAGTGCGGATTTTTGTAATAAGATAGGGTTAGGTCTTCGCTACTTAATCTACTCGTTATAATATTGTAGCAAAATATATCGCATCACTATTGTGAAAAAAAAAGGTGTTCATAAAGTGTGACATTTGTCGCCTCTGGTTTCCTGTCAAATAAATAAATAACTTTATGGGTGTGTATCGTCAAAGGTTCAGTAAACGGTTGGACCGATTATAGTAGTTAAAAATCTGTTAATCTATTGTTAACAGCTGCTGTCAGTTGTTTTTTTTTATAAGCACTTTAGCTAACTGACAGCTGTTGACAGTTGAGAAACCGGAGTCTCGTAATATAAATGATTTATCATCATTTAAAAACCACTTGCGACAGAAAGAAGATAAAAGATTTTTATTTGTCAAACATGCTTATTAAAATATGGTACATTTTATGTTGTGTCCTACATGCTTTGCCATTGTAGACATACATTTTTTTGTGAGAGAGCGCCTTGTAGGTATGGACTTGTCTTAAGTTTTCTTACACACATTTATAAGTCTTGACAATAGTCAAGTAGAAGAAAAAAAGAGATAAGTACATTTATTTACCAAAACAGTCACACGCACAAAGATACAATAAAATTCACAAGTACACTATGCTACCAAAAAACTATATACATTAGTACAAATAAAATTTCGAAACCATACTTTCTCTCTGAGAGAAGGCCTGCGCCCCACAGTGGGACTTATATTGAGGCAACATAAAAAAAAACGAAAAAAAACGAAATATTCGCGGTGTGTCTGCAAAAGGCAGCTAACTCAACGGTGTGCTAAGGGTTTGAGTTCTCAGCGCTGGTTTTCAGCTTGCGCCAGATCTCAAACAAGCGTTTCAGTTTCAGTTATCACATCACTTATATAAGCAG
This sequence comes from Yponomeuta malinellus, assembly GCA_947308005.1. Classification (NCBI taxonomy): domain Eukaryota; kingdom Metazoa; phylum Arthropoda; class Insecta; order Lepidoptera; family Yponomeutidae; genus Yponomeuta; species Yponomeuta malinellus. Next base: position 11,292,811 of record OX371017.1, read on the forward strand.
CCTATATACGTCCCACTGTAGGGCACAGGCCTTCTCTCAGAGAGAGTATGGGCTTAATCACCACGCGTGCCCACCGCGGATTGGCGATTTCAAGCGCTGAGGTATGTGCATAGCTCAGACACCCAGGTTTCCTCACGATGTTTTCCTTCACCGTTAGCGAGTGGTATTGCTACTATAACTTCACAAATGTACATAACTTAGAAAGAAAAGTCATAGGTACATGCCCGCACTGGGAATCGAACCTGGGTCTCCCGCTTCCGAGTCCAATGTTCTACCCACTAGGCTACCACCGCTTGTCACATCACTTATGTCTGGCAATTTGGTCCCCGCAGGTGATGCAGTCCCAATGGGCGTGGGTGCTGCAGCTGACGCTATGCCTCGAGACCCATCTCAAGCACACCACGCAGTACCACACCTTCTTTGAGGAGGTCAAGGAGGCCGAGAAGTGGATGACCAAGTAAGTGGCCTCTCTTCCGCGAGTTCGCCCATACAAACTCTACTTGTCTCCATGATCATTCCGTGACTTTTTACCGATCTTCGAAATTAAATAATATATTGCTTCTTTAAACTAATATTGATATTTGCATGGGAAAACATTTGTAAAATTCACTTTCAAATAAGAATTATTAGTGCTGAAAAGGTGCAATTTTACTCTGATTTTTGTGAAATTTCGAGCACTAAAAACTCGTTCAAAATACGAAAATGTCAAAAATCGTTCTAATGCAGAAACATACTTATGATTTTGTGAAAATTTATTTTAGATATATACATTAAATATATTTTTTACAACCCGGCATTGTCCCATGATTTCAAGGCAGTTCCCATGTGACTAAGTTCTTTCTGGAAGTCCGTTTGACAAGCTCCACGTGCGAATTTCTATCTCACCTCTGCACTAAATAATTTTATCAGTAATTTCGGAAGTTTCCACGGGCATTACAGGTATTTAGAAGAAGAAGAAGAAGAAAGACATTTATTATACCAACAAGATACATCACAGAAACAAAATAAGCACATAAGTAACATAATATGCACAACACAGAAGGAAAACTAAATACACAACAGACAAAACGAATAAATAAAACAGGACTATAGATGTAGCCTGTGGTGTATCTACATTGCCACAATAGGCAGCTGACTCAGCGTTTAATCCTTTTGTTTTCCCGCAGACGCGAAGAAGCCCTGAACACCACCTTCTCCCAGTCGGAGTTCACTCTGGACCAGGGCGAGAGACTTCTGAAGGGCATGCAGACCCTCCGCGAGGAGCTGAACGCCCACGGTGTCGTGGTCTCCAAGTTGGCTGAGGAGGCACAGGATATCAGGCCGGTCAAGCAACGGAGGCTGCCGATCACCAGGCCCCTGAGAGCTGACACCGTTTGCGCTTACAAGCATGCTAATGTGAGTAGATAGATAGAGAACACTTTCATCATCATCAGTCATTTGACGCCCACTGCAGGACATCGGCCTCCTTCATGGTTTTCATAACCATGAGGAGTTTTTCCATAAAAATAAGAAGTTTGGTATGACCTCTTTAGTTAAGAGGTCCACGGTACCACGTAGGTCAGTGATCAAAGTGCATTGCAATACAGGTCGATGTACCAATCTATATCCAAATATAAGTTGGTATAATTATGAAATGTGTTGTATGTTAAATTACTGAGCAAGTGTACATTATAATCACTATTGGTACTGATATAATCTGCTTCATTTTTCCTTGTACGGAAACACAATCTCTAAACAAAGTCAGCGACAAGCATCCCACCTTTCATCCCTTACAAATCTTCTTCGCGTTCCATCTTCACCTATCTTCATGACCTGTTACACGAGCTTTAGACATAATAAAAACTGTCTAACATAATAAAAACTGAATTTGAACGAATATTTACTCGTTTCTTTTATCATTTTACAATTTTCCGACGCTTCGTTACTTTTGCAAGCGCCGTGGTCTTAATCGGCGACGACGCGGATACACTGCCTACCGCGCTAAATCCCAAACGTCTCGCAGATCGCCGTCGAGAAGGGCGCGGCCGTGACAGTGGTGGACAACTCGGGGCGCACGCGCTGGCGGGTGCGGCTGGGCGGCGCGGGCACGGAGGCGCAGCTTCCGGGCGCTGTGGTGGCGCTGCCGCCGCCTTGCCAAGAGGCGCTGGACTCTGCACAGCGGCTGCGATCCGCCTACGATAGGGTGAGTTTCACTAAACACAGTTGTAGACCTTAAAAAAATTTATGAATGAACGAATGCATAAGCATAAGCATAATCAGCCCATATGCGTCCCACTGTAGGGCATAGGCCTCCTCGCAAGGAGAGGCTCAGACGAGTGTCCTCACGATGTTTTCTTTCACCGTTAGCGTGTGTTATTGCTGCTATAACCGAATGAATGAATGAATGAATAATTTATTGTCAGTAAGACAGGTGTGTTACACTTAACTTACAGACTAATTAGAAACTTAATTCCTTATATTTTATTTTAAAACAAATTCTGAAATAGAAAAAACTTGAGAATCGGGCAGACGCTCAGCCTGTGTTGGGGATGCGGGGCATCCTACGGCGCTGATTTTCAGCGAAGCCTGAGCTTAAAGTAATTAAGTTAATTTTATTAAGGTGAAAGAAAGGTAGAACAGTGAACCAACTAAGACATACTTTTAGGCTATTAGGGCCAGTTTCTGAATTGAGAATTTCGCTAAGTAAATAGTTAGCTCTAGTGTTGTCTCTTCGAATTTCTCAGAACCGAGCGTGACAGAACGTTACTTAAGTGTTTACTTAGTGGAATTCTCAATTCAGAATCCGGCCCTAAGACACACTTTCAGAACTTAAAACACACTTAACCACTGAGACACTTCAGGGCAGTGGCACATAATTATAGACAGTAGAGCTCAGTAGACAGTCAGGGTATACTAGGTAGACACTAACTAGTAGAAGGGCCGGGGCCTCGTTGGCGGGTGCGGCTGGCCGGCGCGGGCACGGAGGTACAGCTTCCGGGTGCTGTACGAGGGGTGTTCAATAAGTAGTGAGTGCTACACAGCGGCTGCGATCCGCCTACCACAGAGTAAGAAGTTTCTGATACTAAAATACACTACGATACACTTTCAGACCTTAATTAACCCTCAAAGGGTTACTTAAAGGGTCATACGACTCGCGTATGACTTGACGACACACGCATTCATGAATACGCACATGTTACACCCAAGAACACACTTAATCAAAGGCAGTAGCACGGAATAATAGACAGTAGGAAACAGCAGATAGATGGATTTCTTAGGTATGCACTAACTAGTGGAAAGGTCGGGGCCGCCCTGTGAAGAGGTGCTGGACGCTGCACAGCGGCTGCGCTCTGCCTGTGATAGGGTAAGTTTAATTGGGAAGTTTCAGACACAAAAACACGGTTTCAGACATCAAAACACACTATGACACACTTATATGACCAATCTATAAATACACCCAGACTGGAGCCATTTGTGCAAAATCAAATACGGCGGCCTCCAGTGGGAATCGAACACGTCATGGGTCTCTTTGTTGGTAGACAAGCATGAAATAATATCAAAATAAAACTTTTTCGTTTTTTCGCCCAGGTGATTCAACTGTGGCAGAGAAAGCAACTGAGGATGCGTCAGAACATGATCTTCGCCACCATCAAGGTGGTCAAAGGCTGGGACTTCCCTCAGGTGCGTTTGAGACAGGGCGTGAAGAATTGCGATTGTTTATTTTTTTATTTTTTTCAGATAACTCTGGCCCAGTGTTAGTAACAGTACAGTTATAAAGGTCCAGTTGAGGAAACACGATAAATGAAGTAAAAAGACATAATAACGTTATCTAAAGATAAATCTTGTTTATTTTCTCGTCGGCGAAAAGGAGGTTATCACATTTTTGGCATTCGACCCCGACTGCGGCTTTTATGTAACTAAAATCAAACTTTTGCATAGTGACCGCCTGCATGACTCATGCTGAGACCTATGAGAAAAAAACTACCTGGAATTATATATGTACAGTCTGTTCATCCTTACTTGTCCAATTTAGTAAACAATATTCTAACCTCAAAATTGACATTTGCTGCCGAAACTAGATATTTTCTTGCAAGTTCGTGCACTTTGTTTATAAACACAGCAGCGTGTTATCCAAAATTGTGTCCCACGTTACTTCATTTATGGGAATATGGCAGTTTTCGACCAAAAAGTCATACTTTGCGGGTAGAATCTTGTTTACTAAATTGGACAAGTACCTAAGGTTGAATAGACTATAACGTAACTTCGTTAGAATGTGCGAGAGAGAAGGATGCGAGATGCGAGAAGTGAAAGCAGTCTTAAGCTAATATTAAACTCGTTTTTAGCGTTTCGTAGTCGACAAGGAACTCTTATAGTTTCGCCATGTCCGTCCGTTTGTCTGTCCGCGGCCTAGCTCAGAGACGATTAATACGAGATAGCTGAAATTTGGCATAAACATACATATTAATCACCCTGATGTAACGGAGAAGGGGGTGACGAAAAAATTATTTAAAAGATTTTATTGTACCGTTTTGTCGGCGTGATTAATATGTATGTTTATGCCAAATTTCAGCTATATTAAATGTGCAATTTTGTTTTCATCCCATCTATTCGAAAAGGACGACTTGGTTCGCCTTTAAGTGCACCCAAAGGTGGTGTTTTCTATAAGAAGCTTTTAGCGGGCAGTAATGAGTTTTTCACTTCTCATGCTCTAAAAGTTCGTCTTTATGTCGTGCGTAGGCGACATAAAGTCGCTTTTTATGCTCTAGAGCATAAAGTAAAATCTTCGTCGAAGACCAAGGCAATCGCTGCAACAGCCACACGAACATCTTTAACTTCATACAACAACCTCTTTATTTTATTTCGTTTCGTATAAAACGCGACCAACTAGATTGCAGGGCCAATCAGGTTGGTCGCGCTTTATTGAAGCTGCGCTCTCATTGGTTAAATTTTAATGGCGGCAAAACCACTGTGATTATACACGTACGCGTGAATTTAATTTAATAAATTTGTTGTTTGATTAATTGCATTAGTGAAGATAAAGATGTTGCTGTTTCATTTCCTCGCAATCGAAGTGAAAAGTAGAGTGTACAACTCGTCCATAAAACCCATTTTACACTCGACTTTATATCTATCCTCGCTCGCAAGCTCGCTCGGATGGATAAACGTCTCGAGTAAAATGGTGCGTTTTATGCACTTGTTGTACAATCTACTATTAAATCCTCTTTGCCGCGCATTTTCAAATTTGGAACATCTGTTCGTACTTTATTCAAATACCTAATATTAAAATTTGCGTTCCAAATCGAGCGCACATTTTAATATTAGGTATTTGAAGAAAGTACGACGTCACATAGTCACGCCGCCGGCTGAATAAAAAATAAATGAAATTAAAAAGCCGCGCGAACTAGGTAAGTACAGCCCGCGTTTTCGTAAATTTTCACGGATTGTTAGAAATTCATGATTTTGTCAGTGAAAGTATAGAATTCACTCCTGAAAGTATTAGAACTGACGCAAGAAATGTGATGGATAATCTATTACCTGCAAAATCCAGGGTGAAATATATGAAAGCCTATGGTAATTTTATTGAATGGAGAAGAGGCGGCTCTTATTTTCTCATAGAATATTTTTTTTAGAATATGTGTAGGATACATAATCAATCAATCTTATTTGTCCACTGCTGGACATAGGCCCCGAGGCACGCCACTTCCTATTGTCTTGGGCCACCCTCGTCCAGCCGCTGACAGCAATTGACCTCTGAGGGTCAGGCCAGCGAGCTGGTGAGCATTCTGCGCTGCGTTTGCCAGTTTGCCACGTCTTTGTACATGGGAACATATTCAACTGTAGCTCAATTAGTTCCCGTCACCCCAGTGAGCAGCGCAAATATGTTTTGATTGTTCTAAGAGACCACATCATGCCATATAAGTTACTCCAAAGTTTCAACCGGCCCATCTCCCCGACAGTTCGTCGCCATGGGCGCAGAGCAGAGGCAGGCCATCCGCCGAGCCCTCAATGAGGACGCCGAGAAGCTCCTCTCTGAGGGAGACCCCGCCGACCCTCAGCTGAGGCGTCTGCGCAGGGAGATTGATGACGTCAACAGACTCTTCGACGAGTTCGAGCGGCGCGCGCGCGCTGAAGGTAAGAGAATGAAAATAGACTTAGAAAACAAAGTCATAGGTCTCTCGTTTTCGAGTCCGATGTTCTACCCACTAGGTTACCACCGCTTAAAGAGTTACGCATAGTAGGTACAAAATCAAATTATTAAACCTTACAAAGAATAATACACGAAGTAGGTACATAATCAAAATAGTAAAGCACAGAACTCATTTTAGCAAATACCTGTAAGTACCTCAAACTTAGACAGACAAAGTTGCCAAAAATGTGCCAGTCTCAGCATGAAGCACTGGAAGAGCGTTCTAGTGTTTGGGTAGAACTTTGAATAGATCGTTATTGGGCATGTGCATAGAACAATTGACCCTTACTGGGTTTTTGCGTAATAAACACAACAACGGGCTCTATTCGTAAGGAAGATTGATGACGTCACCAGGCTCGTCGACGAGTTTGAGCGGCGTGCGCGTAAGAGCGGTCCTAGTGTTAGCACGTTATTGGGCATATTTTAACACCTGGGCTGTGTCTATACCTAATGAGCCTTTGCCTAGTAAACCCAATAGCAGGTTCTATTCGTGGTCTGGGTCTACCCGCACTGGGAATCGAACCTGGGGTCTCCCGCTTCCGAGTCCAATGTTCTACCCACTAGGCTACCACCGCGCAATTAAATTATGATGATAAGACTAGCTGTTGCCAGCGCCTTCGTTCGCGTGGTAATTTTAATATGTATTTTTCCCGGACAAAAAATACCCTATGTGCTAATCCAGACTATAATCTATCTCTGTGCGAAATTTCATCAGGATCCGTTCAGCCGTTTTTGCGTGAAAGAGTAACAAACATCCATCCATACATAAAAACTTTCGCGTTTATAATATTAGTAACGATATTCAAACTCATGTTTACGAAACAAATATCTATATCTTTATGGAATGTACCGCTGAACTCAGTAGACAGGTCGTAAAAAGTCTACTTGAAGAACTGGAGCTGAGATTTATTCGTTGGTGGGAGTGACATCACTTCAATTTAAATCGTTACCCAAGCCGACCGCTCAGCCACCGACCATATGCCTGACCTAGAATCGGTCCACGGCCAACGAAAACAACCGAATAAAGACTATAATTTATCAATTCCATTAATTGCGGCGACGCGACGACAGTGATATTGGCATTTTGATCGAGAAAAAAACAATAGTGTGTCATTAAGCTTTATTGAAGTTTGTCTCTTATTTTTAACCGAATTAAAAAAAGAAGGAATTCGTCCGTAATATGTTCAGCGTTATGTCTTTACCATCATCATCATCATCAGCCCACTTGTGCCCACTGCTGGGTATAGGCCTTTTCCTCATTAGGCCATCTTTCGCGTTATGTCTTTACCACGTGGTCCGTTTTCATTAATTTTTTTTATTGTTGGAGCTCTTTTTTGGGTGTAGTTCAAGCGGTAGTGCCATATAAATTTGGTCAAGATGAGATGTGTTACTGAAATCTATGAGAATTTAATCGAACTCTTTCTAGTACGTTTTTTTTTTATTAAATAATTATTTATAAATATATATGAACATGAACAACCATTCCTAGTTTTATTTTTGCGTTTTTAGTAGGTATTTTGTGGGCTATTTTCGCTTGCATTTTCACCTTCAGACGGTCAGCTAAGGTGGTCTAAAGTGGATGCAACGTGAGCCCCTCGTTTAGATCTTAAAGATTTTGCGCACGCAATCTTGAATCTAACAAGGATGCATCTGTTATGTATGCTGATCCGTGGATGCATTTGTTTTAAACATGGTCTTAAGAAATTATTGCAACTTTCAAAAAATTTTGTAAAGTTCATTGACTAACATCACGTGATTTTCATGAAAGATTATTGGGTATCCAAGAAACTTAGATAGATAATGTTTTTAACACTATCAATCAATCGCCCGTATTCGTGTTCATACCCCTGCTGGACATACCTGGGTCTTCCGCATGTCCGTGGCCATCGTCACCTAACCGCTGCCAGCTCAGATCGTCGGTCCAACTCGCTAGCGGGCGCCCAGCGCTGAGTTTATTAGCAATTCGTTGAGTTTTTAACACAATGGCATTGTACTTATTTGAATGGCACCCGCGTTTACCATTAACCCTGCTCAACTGAAAGGTGCTGAAAGAATTTCGACGGCACTTAAACCATATATTGGTTTAAAACATTCAAACGCGGCGCGGATAAAGTTGCGTACCGGATAAAGTGTGCCTAATAGTTTTTTTACTGAATCCACTATGAAACAGTAGCTTGAGCTGAGAAGGGATTAGACCCGTGCAAGGTACTAGCCCACGTGGGCCACTGTACAAACCTTGCCTTGTTTACCCGCAGTGGCGCTTTTAGCGATGCTGTCACAATAATGATTGTGTTGTGTCCAGTAGAAGCGGTTGTCTACGATAGCCTCATGATAGTGGACGTAATTGATGCGTGGGCGGGTGCACCTACCGGGCGTCGGGAGATGGGAATTGCGCATCTTGATCGTTGGTGAAAATCTTGACTAACTATGAAGATTTTCGACTTCGAATCGCGAACTGGAATTATGTCTAGTACGTTTGAAACGTGCAACACGTGTGTAATGTGTATTAAGGGGCACCGTGATGTTCAATAGCGCCAAAACTGAAGAGAATATCTTCTTATACAATAAGTTTTTTTTCTCTTTTTTTATGCAGCCTATATACGTCCCACTGTAGGGCACAGGCCTTCTCTCAGAGAGGTAGACTTGCCTAGTTTGGGGCCGCAGTGTAAAATGTATCGCTAAATATTGTAAACTGTTTCTTATGATACTTTAAACTGTCTTAACTTACGGTTAAATAAAAAGAAATCATTTTCATTTCACTTATTAATTTTGTTCAGACCGCATTAAACAAAAATGTCCTTTAAACTTACCTTAAACAGTAGGAACTGGACTTGAGTTTACCATGGGAGTAAAAGGATTTGCCAATCAGCGTTAGTGACTCCTGATTGTTGCTCAGGGTGCGCCAGGCGTACGGCTCAGTATGTCGGGTGATAACGCAGTCACCGTCGCAAAGTTCTGGGCCGCAACTGTTTAATAAGTACTTCGATGAAAATTGTTTAGCCATCGACACGCTAAGAAGAAGACAATAGGAACACTAGTAGGTAAACCTTCGGGTTTTGTAAAACATGTACAGTACTTCGACATTTACAACATATTCGTACAACGTACAATATATTCGTACACTAGCCTCTTAGACAAAACAATAACAAACCCGCTATAAAAAGTTACTGAAATTAAACAAAGATTATTAAAACACGTTAAAGAAGTACTTTCCATTGTTCAAATACAATAGGCCTATTCTAGTATCAAAATACCGTAGTCGCGCTACGTAAGAGTCCTACAGTTTAGGTGACAACTCAGTTTTAAGGTTCGTCTCCCGCAGGATCGCTGCGTCGTTCTTTTGTTTTTTACATAATACTTTTTCAGTAAAAAACTTTAACTTCTTTTCTTTTGAGATAGTTTATTTTGAGTACCAGTGTTTTTTGTTTTTTAATATTACGACGGGACTTTTAATGAATCGATGCCAAGTTTCAGTCAAGTGCCGTTTTCAAATGATTTGAAAACTTTGGTTAAAACAGACTTGAATCAAAGTGATTGCATTCGGTTGCAAAAGTGTGTCTCAGTATGAAAAAGATAAAAAGGATCTTTTCAAGGGGGAAAGATGGTATGTATTGATTATAATAACCAAAATGCTCCTGTTTGTTTTAATAGTATAGCACCAAATCACTGTATTGTCATCCGAATTACTCCAGTCTAAAAAAAAGCAAAATTATGTTGTAAGTGTAGCCTATTTTGCAGAGTAGGTACACATTTTTTTAAACGCGTCTATAGGTAGCTTAATAACTCTTCAGTGATCTTATTGTAGAAGCGTGTTCAAACCTATAACGAGTGCATAACCTTTGCCGGCCTAAATATATTTCCCGTTTTTTGTTATAGTTATCATTTTTCCTGACACACATACACCTACGTTATTTGATTACCTACTACATAACATTAACGCTGAAAACTTACATACTTTTTAAGGCTGAACGAAATGTTTGAAGCTTACGAAGCTGGTGCTGTTCTGTTTTCGAAGAAAAAGCTTGGTGACCAAGGATTTTGTCATACGACCAGGTGGTAGCAGAAACTGAAGCCTATTTTTGTAGCTTTGACTAAGAACATTTTTTAATGGGCTGAAGAAGTTGAAAATAAGCCTATAGAGTTGAAAGGAAGAAAAATATTTTTTTTACAGGAAAAAATTTTCTTCCTTCATTTATTTATCAAACCGCCTACGTAATTTTCTCATTGGATCGAAATTAAGCCGAGTCTTAACTTAAGGATCGAACTGATGACCTCTTGATTTAGAAGCCACCAGCTTACCCACTAGACTACCAACGCGGAAGTATACTATAGGTCAGGGGTGTATTTGCTCACACTAGATATTTGCTTACTGCGCTCTAGTCAAAATTACACCAGTTACAAAAGAAATGAGAACAAATTAAGAAATACAAGCGTTAAAAGTGTCCGCTGCTGAAACCGCGGCGCATTCCTTTGGATTTTTTTTTATTTACTTATAATATAACACAGGTATTACAGTACATTAAAACTCGCCAAACTGTTACGTTGATCCCCTGCTATAGCCTAATGATGATGCTGATTTACCACCTACACTTAATTCCTACTCTACATTTAATACTACCTCTATTCTTACAGCGTGCCATCATACATTCCGTCTAAATAGACTGTTATTGTCCAATTTATGGAGTGTAGTTTAATAGACAGCATGATTTTGACACCTGACCCTAAAGCTGTTGGCTTGTTAGTCATGAATGCATAATGTGCCAATGCAATTGATTTACCTCTCTCGAGGCGGAACGTTTGTAGGGCGCAGTATATTTTCAATTAGTTTGTTTGTCTACTACTTCTTGTATCTATCCATAAACAGTATTAGTAATTAGCACAAATTTCTTGAGGGCGATGCGCATATGATCGTTTCCTATAAAGGATCTTGTCTACAGATACGAGTAAGTCTAGAGACACTTTATTTTTTCATAGAACATTTGTCAAAAATCAACTGAATAAGATCTCTATCGAAGGATCGATAGTCATGCAGGCCAAATAGTCAACAGCATGTTACCTGCACATGCACAAAGTCTACTCGCTCACGTTGTGGGCGATGTTGCATTAAAAAATATGAAGGCTGAAAGGCTTCTAATCCATCTGTCCACAGTTTTTATGTATGATGTTCATACATATTTATAGATTTATCCGGTCGAATCGCGATTATTATTGGGTAAACGTCGAGAATTAAGGTAATTACGTTTACCTAATCAATAAACGCAATTCATATTTCTCCACTCCTCGAGATGGGCTTCCCCTAATGTGAGCAACTCCTATATGACCTTGGCAATCAGATTAAGATAACATTTTCTACTACAGTTTGATTGGCGTCTATTACTTATCGGAGATTTCCGGCTTTTCGGCTCTCCACCGGGAGTCATCCTCACATAATTACTCACCAACCACCCCCCTCCACAGAGGAATCCAAGAACGCCGCGCGCATCTTCACCGAGCAATCCTCCAACCTGTTGGAGCGCTTGGAGCAATTGGAACGGCAGCTCCACGAGCGCATCGCCAGCCACATCCCCCGAGACCTGGACAGTCTGGAGCACTTGGTGCTGCAGCATAAGGACTGGGAAACCAGCCTGCGGGCGCGCGAGCAGGATGTCGAAGAGGTGCAGGCCACCTTCAGAGGTAAATAGTTGAATAGAAAATTTTATACCGTGATGTTGAATACAGACGGCGCCATCTAGCGTCCCAGTCAGTAAGCGATTCTTTACCGAGCAGTCCTGCAACCTCCTGGTTAGCCTGTACACAATATTATCCACTTTCTCTAGACAGCTTGAAGCATTTGGTGCTCTAGTACAAGTATTGGTAGACCAACCTACAGGTGTAAGAGCAGGATGTTAAAGAAGTTTAGGCTAGTTATCGTAGCCTCATTTGTATCCCATTGCTGTGCAAAGACCTGGGCAACCTCATACCACTCTTGCATGTATCAGTCGACTCACTGTGTTATTAGCTTACCTCGACGTTCGCCTCGTAGCATTCTGCCTGTCGCGCCAAGACGTGGCGAGTCGCGCTCATCATTCCGTTCCGTCCGTCCGTTCGACCAATGTGACCTGCCGCATGTCACATTATGTCACAATAAGGCCGTCAATTGCACTGTACTATATTATTGTTAAATTCTCATATGTAATTCCTGGTGTACATTACATACAATAAAGAATATTCTATGTATCTATCTATCTATCTATAGTTTCACCTGCCGTTCTACCCCCGCATGGACACAGCTCATGTTCCCTACTGTTGTTTTTTCTGTTGTGTTGGTTATTTTTGAATTTTTCTTACCATTTTACGTATTGTATAATGTCTATTAAAGCCAAGTCAGAGGCCTTAGGGCGGCTTGACAACTTCTGACAGTAGACGAGCTGTCGCAGTAGGGTTAGTGGGGTGCGATCCGTTGTAATGAAAGAAGGTATCCAGGGGTACGGTGTATTTACAATATAATGGAAAGGAAAGGCACCTGAGAACAATAAAATAGAAAAGCTTAACTACGGTCTAAAAACATAAATATAAAAATACAAAGAGGAGTTGGAAAGAAGAACACTTACATCAATAAAATTAATGTGCCTTTGAAATATTATTAATTTCGTAGATAAAAATACAGGATACGCAGGATAAGGTGATAGACGTGTTGTAATAAAATTTGATAATAAAGATGGATCTCGTTTACGTCCACTTAGTTCGGAGGCTGAGGAATATCTATCTGTACATACGTCCGAACACTGCGGCACATGTCATAAAATAGTTGAATTTGGAATAGTAGATGGCCGAAAATGATAAAAGAAGCAACGAGGCGATTACCTCGTTACAATACCCCGTCTGCCCCGGAAAAAAAATCATGGGACCTTAAGTCCTGATGGTTTTTTTTATGTACAGGAAATGAGGTGAATGAGGGTGTAAAGTAATGGATGACATGAGTGATAATAATTTAGAAATGAATTATGCTATTTATAATGAGTATTTTACATGAGAGACGATTCAAACTTACATACAACTATCATTCATCTAACACTCATACTTCAATCTTTCGAACTATTTTGGTTATCTCTATATATAACCAAAATATGCCTTGTATTGGAGTACCATGTAAATAATCATCATAATACTCGAAAAAATCGCTCTCAAGTGGTATTATGGCTTTTTCCAGTTACCATCCGCTGATATTTTATTAAATGATGAAATAGATTAAAATTTATACAATATATACAAGGTAGTGACATTAAGAATGTCCAGTATATAATGATGTATTAAGTAATACAAGTTAAGTGGTATGTTTACCACATAAGATAAGATAAGAATATTCTTTATCAAGATAAGACGTTCAAGAATAATTCTTGACGGAAAAAGTTTCTTGTTAAGAGCTGGTAACTTACTGGAACGTAAGTACCTAGCAAAAAGGATTAATAAGTGATAAAGTTAATAATCATAAAACGATATATAATGACTGGCCTAAATGGGTAATGAGATGGAGATGAGAAAACTAATATTTCTTTTATATACAAAAATGTACAATAGGTAGAAGTAAGTTCGGAGAAAAGTAAGTTATGGAAAATATGAGGCCAAATAATTTGTATCGAATGAGAAATTGAACAAGTAGTTCTAATTTTGAATTTTGGGAATAGGTTTTAAGTCTCTTACGTGCCAACGTCCGAGTGGTTTTCCGGACGTGTCAGCGAGAACGTAAACGAGGGGTGAAATCTTTTTGGTAATTATGCATTTTACAAATTTGGGTGCTAGTTTGGCCGAATAATATTTATTTGCGTTACTGATTGGATAATTATGTTTCCAAACGACATCATTTTCGTTGAATTCGAAATTTTGATGGTGTTTGTTATAGGACGAAGAGTTAATTTGATGCGCTCTCCAAAGTCGAGCTTGAACTTCTGAAAAAACAGGTTGAAGAAGTCCGAGGTTGTCTGCAAATTCGTCTCGTGGTGCGAAAATAATGTCATCTGTGAGATCTGAATGTTTATAGATCGACCCACATGTGACTAATTCACGACCAAAGGCAAGGAATGCAGGAGTATACTTAGTTATTTCATTAACTGAAGTATTAATAGCAAATTGGATTTTATGTAAGTTTCGATCCCAGGTTCTGTGGTCATTCTCTACGAATGATGATACAGCTGTTATTATTGTTTTATTGTATCGTTCGACTGTATTTACTTGCGGACAATACCGGGGAGTATAATGAATTTTAGGGACCTTATAGGACTGGAACAAGTCTGTTATTTCTTGACTAGTAAATTGGGGACCATTATCAAGAATTACAGTTTGCGGTATACCATAGGTAAGAAAAACTAGGTTTTCTAGTATATGTGCAACAACGGAGGAAGTAGCTCGTTTTATTGCAAATAGAAGACAATATTTTGAGAAACAGCATGTTACAACAAATATGTATTTGTTATGTTTCAGGGTTGTCGGTAAGGGACCGATGATGTCAATCGAAATACACTGAAAAGGACGAGAGCATTGTTTAGGTTTACCCATGAGACCAAATTTAGTTTGATTTTGATGTTTATAGGATAAGCAAGTTTCGCATTTAGAAATGAAATTAGAAACATCTTTGTACATGCCTGGCCAAAAATATTTCATTTTCAGTTTTTGGTATGTTTTGAAAATTCCAAAGTGAGCACATGTTGGAGTGGAGTGATTCTCAGTAATAATTGGAACTCTGTATTCGAGTGGAATAACTTCTTTCCAATTGTATTCAGATTGAAGTAAAGAATTTGTTTGGCCGTATCTGTATAATTTATTATTTTGTATAATGTAGTCTGGGGTGGTGTTTGGATTTGTGCTACACTTAGCGTAAATATTATTATACCAGTCGTCGTGAGTATGTGAGCTATCGTAGTTAATAATGCTTATTGGGATAGAACGAGACAACGCGTCAGGAACTAAGTGGTCTTTACCGCGTTTATGTTTAATTTCAAAGTTATATGTTGATAAACGGATACTCCATCGGGCTAGTCGTCCACTTGGATTGTCTAGATGGAGGAACCATTGTAATGCTGAATGATCGGTATAAATGGTGAACTTTTGACCGTTGTCTAAATAGCAACGCCAATGTTCTAAGGACAGAATAACGCTTAGTAACTCTCTTTCAGTTATAGAGTAATTCTTTTGAGGACCTGTAAGGGCTTTACTCATATAGGCTATGGGTTTTTCAATACCATTGAATTCTTGGGTAAGCATAGCACCAATGGCAAAACTAGAAGAATCGCAATGAACTGCAAATGGTTTGGTGAAGTCTGGGCAAGCGAGAATGGGAGTGGAGATGAGAGCTTCTTTTATGTTTTTGAAAGCTTTATCTGCATCGGCAGTCCATTTAAATGGTGGGGCTTTCTTTGAAGTTGATGTAAGTTTAGTGAGAGGTGCAACTTTAGTGCTGAAATCTGGGATAAAACGTCTATACCAGCTAGCTGTCCCTAAAAACTTTTTTACTTCTCGTCGAGTAGTGGGAGCGGGAATATCGAGAATAGCTTTAACTTTATCTGGGTCGGTTTGAAGGCCATGCTCGTTAATAATATAACCTAAATATTTAAGTTCCTTTCTAAAGAATGAGCATTTTGAAAAATTTACAGTTATGTTAGCTTGAGCAAGTCTTTGTTGGACTTTATTTAGTAAATCAATGTGTTCTTCGAACGTCTTGCTAATAATTACTATGTCATCTAAGTAGGTGAAAACTGAATTATCTAGATTTTCTGATGGTAATAGTGTATCCATAAAGCGTTGTTGTGTGGCTGGGGCATTTGTTAGACCAAAAGGCATTACAAGGAACATATACATTCCGCGACCTGGTACATAGAAAGCAGTCTTGGGTCGGTCTGAAGGACGTAATGGTATTTCCCAAAAGGCTTTGGCTATGTCAATGGAAGATAAAAATTTAGCGTCTTTAAGGTTGTCTAAGATATCAGAGATAAAAGGAAGTTTATAAGCATCTTTACGGGTAATGGAATTTAATTTACGGCTATCCACACAAAAACGCCATGTGCCGTCCTTCTTAGGCGTGATTATGACAGGATTTAACCACGGGCTTTCGCAAGGTTCGATGACATTCAATTTAAGCATTTCATCTACTTCTTTGCATAGGGCTTTCTGTTTTTCAGGTGAAAGTCTATAGCAACGCTGTCGTATAGGAAGATGATCTCCTGTGTCTATGTGGTGTTCTATGAGGTGTGTTTTACCTAATGGTTGGGATTCTGTTGAAATATTTTGAAACTGTCGGATAATAGTATCAGCAATCAGACGCTGTGTGTCTGTAAGAGTGTCGTAGTGAGCAACATGTTGAGAAGTTGTATCAACAACTAATGTATCGATACGTTTGTTAGAAAAAGAAGTTAAAGTTTGGAGAATGTCTGGGGCTAGGTTGAACATCTTCCAGAAGTCAATGCCCAGGATTAAAGGTTGGTTTACTGAGGGTATGACATGAGCAGTAATAATTGCTATTTTTTCTTTAAAAATAAGAGGTAGTTGAATAGTACCAATGGAGTGTATTGGTTGTCCATTAGCTACTGTGCCTGTAATCTTGTGATTCTTATCGAGTATGTAGCCATAGGCTAAGAGAATTTCATGGGAATTATTCCCTAAAATTGTGATAGCGCTTCCACTATCTAAAAGACCGCATAGAGTTATGTTGTTTGACTTAACATTTATGTAAGGCCTTTCGTCATTATTTTTCTTAGTAAATAGTGTT
Organism: Yponomeuta malinellus; assembly: GCA_947308005.1. Classification (NCBI taxonomy): domain Eukaryota; kingdom Metazoa; phylum Arthropoda; class Insecta; order Lepidoptera; family Yponomeutidae; genus Yponomeuta; species Yponomeuta malinellus. The sequence goes on from OX371017.1 coordinate 11,309,715, forward strand.
GTAGATGTATTATACGAAGTCATAAATAATTTAAGTGTATTGAGCCAAAGGTTCCATTCTGCAGTGGTTGTTTTTGGTATCTTACTTTTCTCCTTTATTAGTTTTTTTGAATGTTTATGACAGTCTGTACACTTTGGATAAGTGACGTTTAGTTTGCCGCAACGAAAGCAAACTATATCTTTACTAGTACAATTATTTAACTCGTGATTATTTGTTCTACAACGTGGGCAAGAGAAACGTAATGTAGGTTTAGACTGAGGTGTAACCGTATGGACTGTGCTTTGAGGTGTGAATGGAAAAGGTGGTATATGAGGACTTTGAAAAGTATCAGAAGTTTGTATGGGTGTTTGCATAATATTGCAACTCTCATACCATTTGCAAGATTTAAATAATTGATCTAGGGTTACAATGTCGGTAGGTAACAGTCTAGAGCTATATATAGGACTCAAATTTCTACGTAGAATATCTATTTTCGATTTTTCAGATAATGGTTCGTGTAATTTGGAAAAAGTGCTTCCATTGCCGAGAAGTATATGATTATTCGCTCGTTTGGTTTTTGTTTACGTGAGTGAATAGTTTGTGTAAGTTTGAAATCATGATCGTAAATTTCAAAATCTTCAATTAATTTTTGTTTAAATGTTTGCCAATTTGTAATTGTGGATTTCTTGGCTCTGTACCAGTCTAGAGCAGGGCCCGATAAACAATCATATAGATAATTATGTAATCTTTTGTGGTCGATGTTACGCGCCACTGCGAACTCTTCAATCTTATTAATAAAATCATGAGGACAGCTATCACCTTTGAAGTTAAACCTTTTTAGGTCTGTGGGACGGTTGTCTGTTAAATTTGTTAACTTCTGAGCAAGCAGATCGAAATCAGTGCGGGGCTGTATCAAAGAGGTCGCTGATTCATAATTAGAACTATTTGTTGACATTTGTATGTCATTGAATTTTTGTTGACATTGTGTCAAATTTTCACAGATATTTTTAAATTTTTTTATAAGATCTGTACTTGCCTGAGTAGAAATGGAAAGACGGTTTATTCTATTTGAAATGTGATTAAAATATGCTCGGATTTTGTCATTATGTATGCTGTTAGAAGAAGCAAGAAGGATACGTGCTGAAACCATTGTGAGGCATTTCTCCACCTCCTCAATGTCTTGTTCAGGCGAATACGGACTGGATTCGACGGTATAAGGAGTGTCCACAAGAGGATGTAATAGTTGGCGCAAGTCATCAGCTGTTGCAGAACTTGGAAAAGAAACTGACCGGAGTTTTAGTTCATATATCAATTCTGGCTTATTTAGAAATGTGGGATTCATCGTGAACTACTGTGAAATAGTCTAATTTAATTGTGGTAAAATATAACCAGTGTAATTTAAGTTATTAAAAATTATTTCTGAAATCGTATGTGTTGGTTCATTCATTGTAAAAAGAAAAGTTAATAAAAGATCAAATAATGGTAAGTTTTTAGTGTTAGCTACCGGTGTTTTGAGTTCAACCGTAACTAGTCCGGAGACCTCTAGATAGTCGACCTCGAAGGTCCTAGGAAGGCCTCTTTTCTAGTCTAGGTTGTGTAGGATACACTGAGGGTATTCCCCAACAGCACTGCCCGTAAGTGTTTGATGACACTCACTTTGGTGACTCGTATGAGTTTTATGAACACCAAAGGTTGTGTCAAAATTGTGATAATTCCTTTGGGAATCTCGTTTAGTGTTTCTGTATGTATGATGTTTTTTGTATCATATTGTTAAGTGTCTTGTAGGAGTACTGTTAGCGCGGTAGACTACTACAGACGTTGGCATAAAGAGTAAGAAATATTAGTTTTGATTAGAGATTGGGTGGGTATGGATGAAGATATGGTATAGGGTATAAAGTAAATAAGTATTAAAAGTTAAAGTCTCTAGGCCGAAAGAAGATCTAAAATGGTGACGGTGATGATAAAATCTTTTTGAATTTGGAAAAGGTTTAAGGTAAGCTAGACAAAATTAATAAAGAATAAAATAAAAATATTAATTAAAATCTTGGGAACCGGGTGGCTTGCTTGGTTTGGTTCGGGAATCGTGGGTTCGGTGCTCGAAAGAAGGCGTTTTCTTCTTTCTTCTTAGATCACGTTGGGCGCCAGTGTCGCAGTAGGGTTAGTGGGGTGCGATCCGTTGTAATGAAAGAAGGTATCCAGGGGTACGGTGTATTTACAATATAATGGAAAGGAAAGGCACCTGAGAACAATAAAATAGAAAAGCTTAACTACGGTCTAAAAACATAAATATAAAAATACAAAGAGGAGTTGGAAAGAAGAACACTTACATCAATAAAATTAATGTGCCTTTGAAATATTATTAATTTCGTAGATAAAAATACAGGATACGCAGGATAAGGTGATAGACGTGTTGTAATAAAATTTGATAATAAAGATGGATCTCGTTTACGTCCACTTAGTTCGGAGGCTGAGGAATATCTATCTGTACATACGTCCGAACACTGCGGCACATGTCATAAAATAGTTGAATTTGGAATAGTAGATGGCCGAAAATGATAAAAGAAGCAACGAGGCGATTACCTCGTTACAGAGCCACTAGTCTACAAGCCTCCACCAATCCGGACTTGGCCCCCGTGGTGGAGTATGGCCTATACCTTCCTCAGGGAAGAGACCCGTGCCCCTCGGTGGGGACATAATGGGTTGATGATGATAATGTCTATGTGATGATAAATAAATGTATTCTTCTTCTTCTTCTGCCCAGCTTCCCTTTAACCTCCTCAGTCCTGACCTGGAAAGTAACAAGGTTTTCGATTGTTATATTCAAGGTCAGGACTTAGGAGGTTAACTTCGCAAACTGGATACCTGCAGGACCCACATTAGTTATGCGGGTTTTTGAGCGTTGTATTTCAACGCAGTCGTTCCTCTGGACCCCCGACTCATAGCACTGTATCGCTCGCTGACGACCTTGAGCGTGAACGTGGGTTCCTAGGTCACTAAGCAAGTCAGGTCCAAGACCAACCAACAGACTCCTCTACATGATCGTAATAGATTCAGTAGTTAGGTTTTACAGATTTTAGTTATATTCATTTTTTTTTGTTGCACTAACCCGTGCTGAGGACAATGTTTAAAAACCTATTTAGTGGCTAAAAAAAAGAATTTAATCATGTATGGGCTACAAGTGATGTAAATTGCTTCGGCCAAATGTCGCTGCCTGCACGTAATACAGAGAAGTTTGTAAAGAGGCTCGAAATTTCGCAGATGCCTGCACTTGCCCATTAGCTCAGTTGGGAGAGCGCTGGTACGGTTAGCCAGAGGTCGCGGGGTTCAAGTCCCGGCATGGGTGGAATTTTTAGCCTCTAAATAGGTTTTTAAAGATTTTAGTTAGTAAGTAGTCACAAATATTTGTAACTCTCCGCTTTTTTTTTTGTTTTTCAGGCATCGCACTGAAGACTCCGGCCATGAAGAAGAATTTGGACAAGGTGATGGGCAAATGGAACGACATGCACTCCAAGTCGCAGCTCTTCGTCGAGAGGTACGCCGCCATTTTGTTTTTGCGTCGTGTTCGATTTGGGAGCGACTTTTCGATCACTTTATATTGGCCAGACAAAATAGAAAATGTCAAATATTTTAAATTTTAATTAAACTGGGTATCTATCCGTCTATAACTTGGTCTAATTGTATTGTACGGTAGCATATCGGTAGAACGCTCGTCTGAGAAGCGGGAGGTACGATTCCGTCATGTACCTATGACTTGGATTTTTAAGTTACATGCATTTGTGATCTTGTAGCAGCAATACCACTCGCTTACGATGAAGGAAAACATCTTGATAAAATCAAAGTGTCCGAAGCATTGACATACCTCAGCGCTTGAAACCGCCTATCTGCGGTGGGTACGTTGTTCTCAATAATGCATTCACGAGACTAAAAATCATCTCCTTTTGCAGGCTGAAGTTCGTGGAGATAGTTGTGAATAGCATGGAGGAGAACCACCAGACCATCTCCGAGTTCGAGATCAAGCTGGCGCAGTTCAACGACCTACCGAATGACGTCGAGTTGCTAAAAGACGTGAGTGCTCTCTTCTTCTTTAGAACGGTTCTTTAACTTAACGGAACATCTCTTTTCTTTTATAAAACCTCAAGTCAAAAAACCTCTATTAGAATAATGTGGCCTTGACACTGGCGCGGGTAGGTGAGATGATTGCTAACTGTTCACTACAATGACTATGTCGCACCTGTGGAATTACTCCGCATAAAAAAATCGACGGAACGATACAATGGCAAATGTAATTTCGCGGAACGCTGGTGACTTAGCCACGGATCCCAATTTAGGAATCGCTGCTTTAGACCCCAGATATCGAATGCTTAGTGTTTTGCACTGATTCAGTTTTGGCATTGAACAAAAACTCTTGAGCCAAAGCAGGAGCCTGCGATCATCGCCGTCGTCGCTCTTACCAACCGAACTGATCAGGATCCAAGCTTGTAAAGTTTGTCGTTCTATGCTGTCTTTCTTCTCAGCATTATAACTGGACGACTTGATTCGCGTCTGTTTTTAGCGGACTGCGAAAGCGAAGTAGGAGACGTATGTATGCTTTATGGCCGCGTAGAGACCGAACCGATTTTGACAAAACAATGAGATGTCAAATGAAACGTTATTACGCTACGAGTCTCAAAGCAACACATCACGAAACGTATGCCCCACGTGCATGTAAGAATATATCCATGGCATTACAGCGTATGAGCCACTTCACCTTTTTTCAGGCACCTGGGTAACAATTATGGGAGCATGTACTGTAGTTACAAAAATGTTTACAGAAGTAAAACGGAAGATTGACTCTTTATATCCTTCCAGATCCACGAGGACCTTCTGCGCATGCAAATAGCTGTCACCAAGCAGCAGATCCAGATCGACCAGATGAACGACGACGCGGAGAACTGCCGTCGCCTGGTCGAAGGCTCTCGTGCTGCGCTGCCGCACGCCTCGCTCCCGAGAGCTGGGAAGCATATTGACCTGGAGAAACTGGACAAGGACGTGGCGCAGCTGAATAATAGATGGAACAACGTCTGCAGTCAGCTGGCTGAAAGGTGAGTTCGAATTCTGTAACGTAGGACTGGCAAAACATATTGCCTCTGTTGCCACTGCTGTGCTTTCGCTACAAGTCCTGCTAGACTGAGCGTCTCCGAAAGGTTACATAATGGTGTCTATTCCAATTTCTTCTTAATCGGTCCTATTACTCTTAGGAGAGCATCGGACCTCAACCACAGATTTTCATTTCTGGCAGCGGGTTTGCAGCAGCATCCAATGCAGACCAGGTAATGCCGATAAAGTTGGCCTCTTGGGCTATCGATCTTTTTCAAGTGACTGTATTTTGTTTTCTGGTGTTTACAATAAAGTGTTCTAATCTAATCTAATCTTCTGAGAACTGTTCAGGTCAACTTTGAAGTAATTTCCAGGCTGAAATTTAAGATATGAACATTAATTAATTCAAATGAATTCACGGAAATAAAATTATAGACGCAGAAAATCAGAGTTGTCAAAAGTGTAGTCGAATGACTATATACAAAATATGATTATAAAATATAATTTTTCGTGTATCTTTACAATGGTGTGCAAAAAAGATTAATCTAAAATATGGAATGTTCAAGCCAGATGGACAAAAATACGGGTTTGAACGAATCCTTCTTTCCCCAGACTACGCAGCTGCGAAGCCGCGTACCAACTCCTGCGCAACTACAACGCGGGGCTCGAGAAAGAGGCCGAGTGGATCGACGACTCGTTCGCCAAACTGCAGGCCCAGCCGCCAATCGAGATACGGCCTAAGGAGCAATTTGAGCCCACACGGGTGAGGAATAAGGCCGGATATTGTTCGGTGCTTTCGATAGAAATTTGATCAAAACTTGTTCAACTTTTTCTTTCCAAATGTTCAGGTGTGATTGCCGTACCGCCCAATACTTTCTTTGGAGAGCCGTCAGTTTTTTCAACAGGTCCTTTTAGCATTAGGTTGGTTTCGTCGTGACAGATTTGAGTACCGTTCACTTGTCATTCGATAGGTTAAAACTTATTTTGAAGGACAGTGCATGAAATAATAAAATTTTACTTGCATATTTTCATCGATAACCTATGAATGTTCAAGGAATCAGGTTAATCCAGATCTTATGTAATTCTAAAACGTTGGGTTGTTGCATGTGATGACCTAACTTTTAAACCTGTAATACCTAGTATAAAAAATTTGTAAAAAACCGACTTCAAGAAAAATACTTACGAAGACAAATAGGTGCTCGAAGAGTTCGATAATTTTTTCATGGATCCCGACTGGAAACCTCCTCCTGTTTTTGAAATCGGTTAACAACTTGTTGAAACATCTGCACCTATTTCGATGTATTTATGCACTTTAATTCCTTAAAATTTACCTTAATTTTTTTTTGTTTTGTCTTCTTATCTATACTAGTTACCAATGCACAAACCCAACATATTGCACCCAATGTTAAACATAACCTTTAAAAAATACACCACGAAGAGCACGAAATGTACACACTGGAATAATCCTTTAACTTAATCTATGGGTGTCTTGTGGTCCGTTCACAGAATCTACTGACCAGCGTTGTGGAAAGAACGCCCACGATCGAGAAAGTTAACGTGGACGGTGGAAGGTTCATAAGGGAGGCTAAGGTATGTAACGATTGAACTAAAAGCGGAGAAACGAAACGCAATGACATTTCACAGGTGCACCCGTTTTGGCGCCAGACTGTTTTTTTTATTCGGGAAAATTTCAAATGGCAGACAGGTGAGACGATATTATTGCGGAATACGGGAAAGAGGATCCTTGCATCGATTTATTATTGTATCCCGTTTCAATACAGTTTTTTTTTATGATAATGTCTTTGTACACCAAGAAAATCAAATAAAACTATTCTGGTGAGTCGAAATTATTGGATGAGAAAAGATTGAAAACTAACGAAAAAAGATAAGTAATAAAAGCTTCCTGTAAAACGTCATTGCCTTTTTGAATAGTCATTCTGCATACATTTCGACATGTTAAATCTCCAAGAATGTTTACAGTTTTTGAAAAGTCTTCAAAGTTGTGAAAGGTCGTCTAAAAGTTGTCTTTGTGTTAGTCCAGCTGTGTACAGCATCTCGCTTCAGTCTTCATCTGCTTTGTCGTCTCTTTTCCTTGGGTTGTTTTACATAGAAGTCTCTTCGTATAGCGGAGGTTCTACGTTCAGTTTTTGCACGTTTTTGATAGTTTTTTTCGCAGCAACTTCTTGTTTTGACGCTTCCGCCGCTGCATGTGTTGTGTTACTGCTTAAAACTTTAACGCTTGGCGCAAAGTTAGTGTTTTTGTAATGGTTATGGGTGCATTGCAACGCTTGAAGTAGTTTGTCTTACTAAAATTTTATGTGAGTTTTGAATGTGAGATTGTACAAAATTGTTACTTAGCAGATAAAATGAAGAGTCAATGTTCCGGTCAAAGACCTAAGAGAACTCTGAAATAAATAAATTTTGGTTCCGCCTACATGATGGTAGCTTTTTTGCATGTTGTGGGTGTAAAATTATTCAGTGTTGCCAAGTTTTACCATATTTAGAACGTTGGATACATTACTTTGATACAAAAAAATACAAGTGATCGTTTTTATGACATGGCTTGGGTGTTTGATAGTATATATGTGTTGTAAATGCACGAATTGGGAATTACAAAATGTACCAATATAAGTTTTATTTTCGTTTTGTCACGCACGCTTCCAAAACCTGTGATATAAACAGGCCAGCTTCAAATACATGAGGTCATACCTTCTTTTGGGGGAAAAGCACTTTCATTCCAAAGCTGGACTTTCAGTGTTGCCAGGACTTTCGAAAGTGAGATTGTCTATGTGATTTCTGAACGCTCCTGAAAGATTACCTCCAAATCAAAACACGTGTGAACGGCCGTACGAACGGAAGAACTAGCAAAAAATAGATCGCCTAACGATAACCCCGAAACCAAAGCTACTCTAACCTAACCTAACACGCTTGGACCCTAACCCCCCCTAGATACACACCTCTCGGTGCCAACGGTACGCCGAATGGCTCTGCGATGAGGTCCACCCGTCGCTGGACATGAAGCAGCTCAAACGCCAAGCTGAGGTGGAGATGGCGGAGCGTCTACGAAAGCGAGCGAGGTCCGTGGAGCCCGAGAGAATGCCCACTGGAGCTGAGTCCGTAGCGAGGGAGCTGGACGAACTGAACGCGAATCATCAGCGGTTGTTGGACTTGCTGTACGAAAGACTGAGGAGAATCGCCGCGGCCAACCCTGGAGACATCGTTACGTTGGTGAGTGGACTTTATTTGTCGTTTGCTGCCAGTTTTGACATCTCTTTACGGTGACGGTCTTATTTATAAAAACACTCCTCAGAGCCAATTTGGAGCCAATAGTCTGTGGTACAGGGAAGGACGTAACCACAAATTATTGAAACTGCCTCTGAGTAGTGTTCTCGAGGAATCGTGTTTTTATAAATAAAACCGTCAGTGTTCTAGATAGAGTCTATGCGAGATAATTTATTAGTTTTTAGAAACTAATCTGATAAAGTATTTCGCCTAAAGAATAGAAAGAGATGGGAAAACTGGCAAGTTGTGGACATCATTACAATATATTGGTATAGGGTACTGTTGCCTCATGAGTTAAAATTAAAAATTTAATTTAGAACCGGATATGGCAATGTGTAATTAAGAAAAATTAAGTCAAACAATACTGTCAAATAAAAATCCTCGAATTTAATTTGCCCCATTTTTTATGAGATCCGAGACTCCGATGGTGATTAAGCCCATACTCTCCCTGAGAGAAGGCCTATGCCCTACAGTGGGACGTATATAGGCTGCTTATGAAACTCCGATATTCGAAATATGGCAATAGCTGGTCAGTTTCTCTTACTAATTATTTGTTTAATTTTTATTACTGTTTAGGACGAGAAATGGAACGTTTTACTTATGTCATTACGTTACAAACACGTCTGCTTAAAACAATTCAAGATTCAAGCCCTACTTTATGAGCTTTTTTAGGACAGGTTCCGCTATTTGAGTCCTGGCATAAATATTTTTACGATTGGCAACACAGAATTTTATTATCCACTTTTTTATTTATTTCAAAAGCAAAGAGCCCGCGCTATCATGGCCACATAAAACGATCATAAACTCATTCATACTTCAAAGCTTCCGCAAATTATGCTCTACGTTACACGCGAAGGCTAGTTTTACCTAATCTCCGTGAAATGATGTCACAAACATTATGTCACGACGACCGCCGTCTGAACCTTGTACAAGGCCACCGTGTAGGTCTTTTGCTTGAAAGCAAGCTTTGTTCATGTGAACATTTGTACAGACCAAAGCGAAAGAAAGAACGAATACTTACAGACAGTTAAGTGACCCAAGCAAGGCCAACGACCAGTCAACCCACTGCCTCGTTGGTCTGGCGATTAACACGTTTGACTACCAAAATAGAGGTCGTGGGTTCGATTCCCACTGGAGGCCGCCGTACTTGATACGTACAAATGGCCTCAGTCTGGGCGTATTCCCATGTTTGTGATGTCATTGCCTAATGGTTCCTATAGCACAGGGTGTCCTGGTTTGGCACCAAGATAGGTGAATGTGGAAGTTATTATTCTTATAATCCAGCCCCACTCCTGTCGACGTTATTGGGTTCTGGATTGCGCAACAATTAAATGCAATGTGACAGAAATAAAGACTTTGTTAACATTGTAGTCCTAAGAGATAGCATTATGGCTTTGAAACTTAGAGCGCATTGTAAACTATCTAAACAGGCCCCATAGTTCTGCACAGGTTCTTTTGTCTTTCACGCCAACCCATCTGGTAAATCGCCAGTCTCGTACAATGGTTCTCAGCTGTTTTCACAGTTATAACTAAAAGCATATGCTGGCTTGTTAAATAAACGTACTAAGGGGGGTTAATAAACGTAAGGGGACTGATTGACATATTTGTTCATACTTTGCTACTGTCTGTTCCTGAACCAACAATAAAAATGAAAATTTTTGACTTCCTTTGTCAGTCTGGTGTTCTAATGATCAATGATACGTAGATCTAAGATCGTAGAACGGTTACTTCACGGCAAAGGATTTATACTCGTGGACATCAAAACAGGTCTATGTTGTTTATTTTTCAGAGACTAGTGAACTTAAGATTACTAGAAAAACTGTTTTGTAGGTAGACTGACTAATTGCTTGGGAGATAAAGAAGACTTGCAGTATTTTTTGTGTGTTTGAGCTGTTTTGCACTTAGCAGATTGAGTTGAATAGGTATCAAGGCTTGAGCAACAGAGTACTATCATACATTTTTAAACAAAACAGTTTAAAAAGACCAAGTGCAAAGCCTCAATAGGCCTTATTTATGTTCGCAACATTTCTATCTGACATATCAATCCCAATGGCCGCATCATGTCAAAAAATACAGGCTTAATTATACCACCTCGGGCACTAATACCTAGACACAATAAATCCTCCCAAAACAATACCTTTTAGAGCATTTGATAAACATCTAATTGCAAAGAAACCAAGAGATCTCTTCGCAATCATTCCGTCATTTACTATACACCCACTTAGGAAAACTACTGGAAGGGTTTTGTGGTCTACGGTTTCTCTGCAAATTATATTAGGGATGAGGTCTCCAGATTGCATAGCAGTTAGGACAACCTAGTGCGTGGGCTACAAGGCCTGTCTCTTTATGGAAGCTGAATTGATGTTTGTCTCAAGAAACATGCGCAATGTATGATATAATAAAAACGGATTGAACAAATAGCTGCATATTTTGAAAATTTAATAATATAACGCCGTCCAGCATCCTGAAATACTGTTTGAAAACGCTTTGGGTAAAGGTAAAAAACACTCATTGAAATTAATAGAACTATTACGCCTCGCGTGAGAAAAAGACAAATACGCCAACTTTCACTGGTCGGAGAGAGTCATCAGAATACTAAAATACAATCTGACAAATTAAAGGCATCATCAGCCATCGACGCCCACTGCAGGACACAGGCCTCCCTCATAGTTTTCCTAACCATAAAGGGTTTTGCCATAATATGCGGTTGGAATCTCAGGGAGACGCTGCTGCCCGTCTCCTGGTAATTGATTTCCTTAGTCGCCTTCTACGACATCCACGGAAGGAAATGGAGTGACGCTATTCTTAATCCGGTGCCTTCATGGATGTCGTAGAACGCGACAAGGAAATAAATTGCCAGGAGACGGGCAGCAGCGTCTTCCTGAGATTCCAACCGTATACTGCGATCGCCAACCCGCCTGCCAAGCGTGGCGATTATGGCAAAACCCTTCATGGCTAAAAACCATGAGGGAGGCTTATGTCCTGCAGTGGACGTCAAATGCCTGATGATGACGCCCCGCGTGAGACAAAGAGAGATATGCCAACTTTCACTAGTCGGAGAGAGCCATCAAAATACTTAAATACAATCTGAAAAATTAAAGGACTTAGGTACGTTCAATTAAAAGTAAGTTCTATCACCAGAAACTCTTAAAAATCGATTACCATAATACCATATTTAATATTTCGCGGTTATCTTTCATGATTTACTGCCTTTGAAGATAAACTGTTACAGTCTGTTAATATTTATAGCTAATATTTTATTAAAATGGCACAGAAGTGGTCTAAATATAACGTTGACGGATGAATTTTGACACGAACCAGAAGAATTTCGACATAAAGAGTCTGTTTAATCTTAATTGAAGGGTTCACGAATAGTTATTAATAACCATGATTACGAATTGCTTTGAAGCAATAAGCAAATCAAAAACACTTTATTAGTTTATCTGCTTACTTATAAGTAGGCACTTATGTAGGTAATTATGCTCCGTGTCTTTCTTTTGATGTAAACAGTTGTTTTAAGTATTGATGTCATGAATAAATAACGATTTATTTAGATCCAGGAAAAGTGGGACGGCCACGGATTATACAGACTCAGTTTTAACAATAAGTCTAGGTATTTTCGACTTGGTCTGAACTGCACACAGATAAGGATTTTCTAAAGAAACTCTGGACAGAAGGATTATATTCCTCTGTGATGAAACCAACTTTCCAAGCATGTGCACCTAAGCCGACGCTTTTAAGAAAAATACAATACTCAGTTTTCGAATGGTCGGAAATTCGGAATCATCCAACAAAATTACAAATAAATTTATACGGCATAGCATTCAAAATATTTAACGCAAAATGGAAAACTTAGTTAATAAAAGCTTTGTAAAAACATCTACAAAGGCGGAATTTATTATTCCGGAAGATTTTTCACAGAAATATCTTGCAGCCAGACTGGTAAAGTATTAATAGTATTGAGAACTGGGGAAGGTAGTATAGCTTCAGAAAAAAACTGGCAAAGTGCGATTCGGACTCGTGCACGAAGGGTTCCGTACCATTATCTATAGAACATTTAAATATTTCAAGCGTCTACCTGTTCCCGTTATTAATTTCGAGCAAAAAACGGCAAAAAAGTCACGTCTGCTATATGGGAGCCCCCCTTAAATATTTATTTTATTCTGTTTTTAGTATTTATTGTTACAGCGGCAACAAAGAAACATCGTTTGTGAAAATTTTTACTGTCTAACTATAACGGTTCATGAGATACAGTCTAATGACAGACGGACGGACGGACGGACAGCGGAGTCTTAGTAATAGGGTCCCTTACCCTTTGGGTACGGAACCCTAAAAAGAGATTACTAATAACACGTACACCACGTACGTGTAGTTGACGACCTAATAAACGCCAATCTTACAGTCATATCTAGGTACTGGTACTACATAGCATTATGCATTCATAAACTAAAGCAATGATCTAATAACCATACAATATGGCTTGCAGAGCTCGGAGGCAAACAAGCTTTTCAGTCTATATTTAACTTATAGCGAGTGCTTGATTATGTCATGTGCTTTGAAAATCTTTTGCGATATTTAGTTGGCAATTCCGAAGCGCGATATGAACTCATAAATTCCGACTTCAAAATTAATTTGTCGCTAAAAGTATGTTTATGGTTACTATTATTATTTCTTGTTGAAATGGCAACCAGCCGTTGTCGACAAATTCTGCCAAAGTCGCGTCTTGACACGAAATGGGCAATTTTTATTTACTTAAATTTCGATTTCTGTGTGAAGTCTTTGAGCTAGTGTGAACTAAATGGAATTTCTATCTACAGCAATTCTGAAATTGGTTCTATGGCGAATAGAGCACGCGCCACCACTCATGTCCCACGGAGAAGACCTTGTACCTATTGACATAAGAACGAAAATGTCTTAGCTCAATGGACTTCACTGGTGGCGCGGACTATACCACATGTCTTTTTCATTAATTTTTTTTGACATGTAATTTTTTTTACATACCTATCTAAGTCAACGCTTTTCAGTTTGTGTTGCAAGCTCGAGCAATATTGTAATCTCTCAGACGTTTTGTGCCTATTAAAATAGATAAGATCGTGTGATGTTTATTGGTCTATCGTCAACCGTCGTCAACTTTTCATCGTTTATTGACTAACGAAAATTATTAGCAGCACACAAAAGTAGGTACTTAATACTTTTGTGTGCAATAAAGAGTTCTGTATTCGGCATAAGGTACCTATAACACTGCTGTTAAATTTTTTTAGTGAATATGTTAAGGTTGCGCAAGAATAAAACCTCCGAAAAGTGTCGGTTATTTCAGCATATTATATGCCAGAACCACATGACGTGACTAAGTTCCTCGCTGCCTACACTTGTTTGTTACCAATCTAAAGGTTTAATTGCCCACAAACACGAGTCAGAATTGCGTCATCGTAGCTTTCGGAAATTTGGCTGGACGGAGTTAAGTCATTGCCGTAATTATTGTTATTACGAAAGGTTATCGAGCCAAGACCGCAGATTGCAGCGTAGGATGCCCGCCGGCTGGCTGGGTGTGAGCTAAAGGAGATTTTTAGGTTTACTAATGTATTGCCAAAAATCGTTTCCCAAAGTATTACTTCCCAAACTATTTTCCGCAAATTATCACTTGGCAAAAAAACATTTCTCAAAACAACTTAAAGCAAATAAACAGTTAGCAAAAGTTATTATGGCAAGTTATTGTTTACCAAATAAATACTTGGTCAAAATTCATTTTACCAAGCATTATTCAGTCAAAAGTATCGTTTGGCAAAAACGGCGGTATCCCACGTTTTGCCATATCATAATGTAGGGTACCTATGACTTTTCCATGCACCAACCTTGTTTAAGTTTGACACAAAACTAAGTTTTTTAGTAAAATATTTTTTTTCGCTTTTATATAAAAAAAAGAACTAACACCCGAAGTTTCAACTTAACTTCGAACCTATTTTTGCTTATGTGTACTGACCTAACAAACAAAATGCGAAATATAAATTTAATCAAACAATTATTTGCTATATAACACTTGCCAAAACAAAACGTTAGCATAATAAACGTTTGTCTTAATAAAACTTGACGCAGTAAAATTATGCGAAATGATAATTTGACCAAATGAATAAAATGCGAAATGAAAACTTGCTAAAGTTTCATTTGGGAAATGAAACTGATGCCATAAGTTTATTGGGAAGTAAAATTTGGCGAAAAATACTTTGGCTAAACGGCGGTATCCCGATTTTTAGTATGGTAGCTGCATGGGGCTTGTTGTGGACAGTAAAGTGTGCCTTGTGAACAGCAGTGGACGAGTGTGAGCTAGTTCTAGTTCGAGTTCGACAGGAGATTCCACACTTACCCCCAGTTTCTCGTAAACTAACACGCTGTTAATCTATTGTTAACAGATGTCAATTGACCAAAGTGCATACAAAAAAAACCACCAAGTGCTGAGTTATCACGATGGTTTCCTTCACCGTTATCGAGTGGTATTGCCACTATAACTTTACAAATGTACGTAACTTAGAATCAAAGTTATTGGTACATGCCGGGATGCGAACCCGCGGCCTCCCGAATGAGTGTTGGCTAATGGATCGTTTATGTAAACTCCGCATAGCTTTTCCAGCATCGGGGATATTAAAGCAAAGTCAAAGTTGATGTTTTTAGTCAAAGTAGTAGAGAAACTGCGACTTTATAAACATTACAAGTTAAACATAAGTGTCCTTTTCAAAATCTAGATCGTTTTGGAGAAAAAGCGCCAAAAATCTTAATCTTTTAAATTTTGTTGATTATTCTAACACCACTTATGCATTGAACTGGCTTAATTCCAGACATCTTTGTCATCTAAACCGTCTATTGAGAAAGCTTATCAAAAACATTTCGAAATTAGGATTGCGGATTTTGGACGTTGTTGGACCTACATTGTTGTTTAGTCACCAGGCCACCCGTTATCAGTAGGGTGAGGCCACAAGGCTGACATTTGAAGTCGCTACGTGTGATTGCGTTGGCCCCTCATTTGAACCCAACTGCGATGGCAAAGAGGTTTTTTCGCGCGTTTGTATGTGTGTAAGTATGCATGTTTTTATGACCACGGGTGGTGTGACTAAACGAATGGACCGATTTTGACAATGACGTGTCAAATGAAAGTTATTTACGATGCGAGTGGCTATATGACGTCAAGAGAAAAACTAAATGGTGGACGTCAACCGTCACATTGCTAGTAAAAAGTCACAATGCTTCAAATAAAAAATAAAAAATATCTTGCAAAATTTCAGCAGGCAAGTTAAATTAACTTACTCACAAGAAATTAAAGAAGAAGTCCCGCCTGCACAGTTTTTAAATTTAACGGATGCACTTAAGACTTTTTAGAAATTGGGATTTTTGTTTGGTTTTAAAATAATGTAATCAAGTTTGTCACACCTGTGTTGAATGCCTAGCAAGATAAAGCACATAACAGAATTCTAGTTCAGCCTCTGGTGTTCACTCAATGTGACTCGCAGCATGGTGCAGTGTGCTAATTCTCGACTCGGCAAACAACCTTGACACTGGCGACCGTGGTTAGCCTGTTGCACCATTGCGTCATGCTTGCTGCCTACTGAGTGTGTTCCCCCCACACACGTAAAATGTTCCTGAGGAAACTGCTTATACCCCCAGTTTCTCGTACACTAACACACGGTTAATCTACTCTTAACAGCTGTCAATTGACCAAAGTGCATACAAAAAAAACCACTGACAGCTATTAACAGTAGATTAATAGCTTGGTAGTGTACGAGAAACCGGGGGATAATCTTGTTAGGTGATTTTTTAAGCTCTTTTGCCGATCAATAATATCTAAGGTTGTTGCCATCTTAGATATTTTTGATGGGCATGACGAGAACTTAAAATTGGACAAAAGGGGTGAATTATTATTATCTTTATTGAGAGGAGTTAATTGAACGAAGACATAATTTTTCAATTTATAATGTTTTCAATTCGTCATGCGTCAATACGTCTCCCAAACCCATCTTTACAGTGCTTGACAACATGCAGGGTCTTGTTTTCTATTAGTCTGTAGTCGTTTTTAGGGTTGCGTAGAGGACAAGGAACCCTTATAGTTGCGCCATGTCCGTCCGTCTGTCTGTCTCTCCCACCGCGGCTTAGCACAGAGACGGTATGTACTAGAGAGCTAAAATTTGGCTTATATGTACATTTTTCCGACAAAACGGTAGAATAAATCTCGAAAAAAAACCTCTGCACCTAAATTAGGGATGTAATTTTTTTAGCATATACCATAGTGTGATACATCGTTGGATTGGTCGTTGAAAAATATTGTGGTCGTAGGAAGACCATTTTTGGTTTAGGGTTCCGTTTGCGAAATATTGAGGTTTAAAGCGCAAACTTTTGTCCGAGTAGGGCGCCCCTCACTCCGCACCTCGCCCTGCGCCCGCACTCCCTGAGGAGAGCATTGTGTGTAGGATTGATTGTTTTTATTGATGTCCGGATTTATTAATAACAAAGTTAAAATTTTAGGAATGGTTTCTAGGGTAGGAACCATTCAGAAATTTGTAACCTATGATTTTTTTTTTGTGTACAATAAAGTGATCTTTACTAATCTACCTTACATGGTATTAATTGGTGAAGAGAGAAGATTTATTGCCTATATGAACTTTGTAGAATTCTAAATGGCCCGATCGGACCACCATGGTTTTTAATTGTTCCTTTCAAGGTCATAATCTAACTGGTTAAAATAAGATAACATAAGAATATACTCTTTAGGTTAAGTACTTTTATCTCAAATGCAGTCCATTGGGTAGGCGTTGTGTTGAGTAGAGTTAGGTCATCGCGATCATCAAGGAAGTGGCTAATAGGATCTTGTGGGCCGGCATAAAAATGTATCAAACTATTGCACTGTGAGACAACAAAATTACTTTATGCTGCAGGCATGTTTGTAAGCATTAGTTTCAGGATCTTGCTTGAGGAAAATAATTTCTTCCGAAACAGAATAACATAAAAGAAAGATTACGTCATTGAGGACGTCGCGAGCGCCGTTGCGAATTCTTGAATAGAGATAGCACCGCGATTTGCTTCGATGACGCTTGATTAAGGTTTTTTATACTCAGTAGCGCGCGAACGGCAACCGGCGTCTGACGTTCAGTTTAGGCGCCATTTTGTTTTTGTCACGCGCGAATTTTCACGATTCCGAACGAAACTATTCGATATTTTTGTGTTACTATTCTTTGAATCTCGCAAATAAGTGTTTTCTGAGTGAACGTATGGTTGACAGTGTTTTTTTCCCGACAAGGGTGTTGTTTTCACAATATCAGAGTTATATTTTCAGTGGCTATTTATTGTTTCATGGCGAGAGTTTTATCGTGAATCTCTGTGCATTTTATCGGTTAAAAAATTACCATTGCATCTGCTTATAATGTTATTTTATCCTTATCAATGATTGAGCTAGGCTCTCACGATTAGTATAGTGTTCATTATGCACAGTTAAAAAGAGGGCCTTTTTATTCACAACAGATAAAACACTATCAATTTAGACTCATGTTTTGAAGCAATTGTTGGTCATAGCTCTCTTCTCAACACAAACGCCAACCCTCTTGGCCACGGAATCCCTTAAAAACATACCCACTATTGTGGTTCGACCTTAACCCACTTAACCCACACGAAAGGGGTCAATAACATTCGACCGGTTTAAAACATGAATCCTAAATCTCAAACGGTGTTCCTTTTTTCAATTAGACATTTTTGCCACGTACGTTAACATCCGGTTTTCTGTCACCTATTGAACTTTTTTTATATCAGGTCTTCTTTGGTTCCCAGTTTTTTCTGTATAAACAGTGAACTCCTTACATTTCATATTTTGACATTTGGTAGCTGCTATCCCTTAGTCTATTATGAAGGTCTATTGTCAAAGCTCGCAAACGGAATCGTTACCTTCGGAATCGCAGCCCAAATTTTACCGACATAAAATTATAGAATGATTGATACCAAATCGATGCACTTACCTATCATTATTCTCATATCGTGTTAGGTATTCGTCAGTAAAAAACAACAACATTCTTTTCTACTGATATTGGTGCTATCGACTTTATGAACGAACTTCAATAAAGATAATCCTCGGGCTCTGAGTGGGTTTGATGATAACTCAACCAACATAGGTTTTTAATGAGACTAGCCTGTATGTGAATTTCTTCCCTGGAAATTAGATAAAACGTAACAAATTTTTCATCCAAATGGTCATAAGGGGCTGAACAGATTTTGATTAAATTTGATACACAAATAGAACTGTGGCAGGGATTAAAACATATGACACTTTTTATCCGAATCCCTTGCATACAAAGTTACACGAACAGGCATTATCGGAGACGTTTTTACACAAGTTGCCCTAATATCACTGATTGTGAGCTTAACATATTTTATAAGTGAAATAGTCCTCTCACTAATAACAATTTATATTACTACCAGAGTGACTTTTATAACTAAAACAGTCCTCTCACAAAACCATAGCTAGGTACTTTTTATATGTAATATTTACAGAGTCAATAGGTTGCTTGTGTATAATTTTAATTTTATTTTACTCATTTATAACACAGTTCATTCGTTTAATGCATCGCTAAACCATTGCTGTATTGTCTCGAAGCTAGCGTCTTCGAATATTACAATGGTATTATAAATCTCACTGATTATGGCCTTAGCATTTTTAAAAATAAAAAATATTCCTCTCACAAACAAGCAGAACTAGGAACTTTTTATATGTAGGTAATATTAACAGAGTCAATAGGTTGCGTGTATAAATCTCACTTATTGTAACCTTGGCATATTTATAACTGAAATAGTCATCGCACAAGTCCCCTACGTAAACATGACATCACTTATGCCGAAGCTACCTCTTGTGGTCAAGTTTTTATGTACCAGCCAACTAATTTTTGCTCTTTATATTATTAGATGCTTATACCCCTAGTTTTATAAGATTTCTATTTCTCCCAATACTAGCTGCTTCCTGCTGGACTGAGCGTCTCCAGGTGGTTGTTAGATTAATTTTAAAAAATTTTACTGTGCCTTTTCTCCTCCAAAATATATAATTTGCTGTTTTCTTATGCCCCAGCTGTTTTAGGATTCTTGAGTTTTGTTAGGTATTAGTCAAAATCATAACTACTAAAAACTACTTTAAAACTTAGCAGAGTCTCCCTGTACAATACAACAAGTCGACCTAGTCACCTTGATTAATTCAGTCCCCTAGTGATCATTGTCAACTGCTATGCATATAAGCACCGGCGCTGGCGCAGGTCTTGTAAACACTCGCTCACACTTGTGTACTCTTATTTCTACCGGTCCACTGGAAGAGAATGAATAAATTACGAATATGAGTCTGAAAAAAAGCTCATAAAACATAGTTTTAAAACTCAGTCACGTATTAATCATCATCAACCCATTATGTCCCCACCGAGGGGCACGGGTCTCTTCCCTGAGGAAGGTATAGGCCATACTCCACCACGGGGGCCAAGTCCGGATTGGCGGAGGCTTGTAGACTAGTGGCTCGTCTACTGTCAGAAGTTGTCAAGCCGCCCTAAGGCCTCTGACTTGGCTTAACGACTGCCATCTATCGACGGCAGCCGGCACCAACAGCTTAACGTGCCTTGCGAAGCACGGAACCGCTCGGAAAAATGCCACTAGCGTTAGGCATAGACGGCGA
Organism: Yponomeuta malinellus; assembly: GCA_947308005.1. Taxonomy (NCBI): domain Eukaryota; kingdom Metazoa; phylum Arthropoda; class Insecta; order Lepidoptera; family Yponomeutidae; genus Yponomeuta; species Yponomeuta malinellus. Next base: position 11,329,729 of record OX371017.1, read on the forward strand.
ACACGTATTAATGTTCTTCAGTAATTGCGTATTTTAACGATAGTCATATTAAAACTATAGGTATAACAGATACTACACCACTAATGCGAGCCAATTAACAAAGACAGGCAACCAGTCCATTGTTGAAGAAATAATATAATCTACGAAGCTATGAAATATCAACGCGATGCGATTAATTATTTAATAAATAAAAACGCAACCAATAATAACGAACGATAAAGGCGATAACACTCATAACCTCAAGAAAATCAAGTGTGGAACCACCTCAGTAGGTACTACTTGGCACGGTTTCTACCATAGAAAATGCGTTCACTAACGCGTGCCAGTCGCCTATATTTATCCCATTTTGACATCTCGTCGCGTTTTTCATTGCCCTTCCTTCGAAGATCTACCTCCGGTTATCTTTGGCCGGGAATTCGATGGATTACTTTGGATTTCTGTATCACACTGTGAGTAAACAAACTATTGAGTAATCCTTTAATCACCGCTCGGGGTACGCAGCAAGAAAGCGTTGCGTTGGCGTGTTTACTTGAGCGTGGCTTGTTATCGGTCTTGTGAAATCGTTCCTTGGTTCTTGTTATTGTGGGGATTTTGTGCTTCTGAGTTTTATGCTATTGGCAAACAAAAACGTTTTCGGTTTTTGGGGTTTACGTACTCGCATGTATGCATCAAATCAAATCAAATCAATTTATTTGCTCAAACATGTGTCAGTCATAATACATATCATGCATGTTTGTTGCGTTTTGATCTGTTTGGTTACATTTTGTTTATGACAGTATTTTATTAATTTCATTCAGTATTTCTCTAGATCTCTTGTTGAAAATGTCGGAACCAATAAATTTATAATCGGGCTTGATTTTCTTGAATCAATGGATGAATGAATGGCTTAAGACAAGGAAACAAGTTTGTGGACATTATTGTTTTCCGTGTTTTAACAATTTCGATTAACTATTTGTTTATTATTTATTTCTTTATTTTATACTCGTATATAAACAAACGCTAAATAAAATATTTAGATTAGATTAGAACACTTTATAGTACACACCAGAAAACAAAATACATTAAAAGGCTTACATTGATAGTTTGTATCGCTCTTTAAAGAATATGAGATGACTTTTTAATAAGAATACTTGGTTAAAATATGTTTTCGATGTAATGTTTACCTACTGATTGCAATGTAGTTATGCCCAGACACATACATATTTCATCCATCATCCATCATGTTCGAGTGTGTACTTGCTTACATTGTGTGATCAAGTCATTATCTTCATGTTTTTATTATCATTTAACACATATATGTAACCGGTCTCTTTTCAAGATCTTATGAGCGTTCTTAGCATTGTAAGGTAATGTGTATACAGGGTGTAACAAAATCCACATATACATCCTAAAATAGTAGGCTCCACTTATCAATATTACAATAATGGGGAAAACTTCAAAATCGCCAAAGAATGATTAGCTGTTTCAAGTTACCACCTGCGGCATTAAAACAGTTTATGTAATAGTTGATATTTACTTGAATCCGTTATCTTTATAATGAGAGAAGTAGCGTCAGCATAACAAAACGATCGATATAATAAAAAAAGGTGTTCGATTCCCTTGATATTTTTATAAATAATGTAACTTATTTTTGTTAGACTATATATCTATCCCGTTCAACTCCAATATTATTTGCACCAAATCCTGAGCGGTTCCAATCGTCTAACTGTCAAATTCCATACTAATTGCTATCGCAAACGTCAGCTTTCCAACAGGATTTCAGTGCGCATAATAAGGGCCTCTGTTTAACAATTTAACAGAGCGATTGCTACGGTTATGCTACGGAGGCTAGATCGCACATCAAGAACATACACCAAGGTCAATGGCATGATTGTAATTATTTAACCCGTTCACGTTAAACCTAGACCCCATTTCGCATGAAGATTTATTACCAAAACGTTTGATGGGTGCGGTTAAACTGTCAAGGCCGTGAACTTGGCATTTTCTATTGGCAGTATTTATGCGGGCCTTTTCCTCAAACTTTATGGGTATAATGTTGGCAATTATTTTTTGTACTCTAGTATTAAAAGCAAAATAAATAAAATATTTATTACCAAAGTGCATAAAGACTTTCCAGAATTAAAAAAATAACGCTCTTCAACATGTATCAACCTTTCCTAAAATAAAGAAATCCTGACCGAAATTGTTATATTTCTCTCAAAATGTTGTACGATTTTTTTTGGTGCTACAGAACAGGGGAACAGGCAAACCAAACTTCCTACGACTATAACAATGAAAAGCGGCACTTGCTTAGACTTCAAATCATTGCTTTATTTTATGGTGCGTTTTCGTTTTGTTCCGACCATTTGTGGCTCGATTGTTAAAACAGTATTGGGTATGTTGAAGGTTAGGTTTTATGTAAAGTAAAATGATTGTAATAATTGTTATTGTATCATAATAACTTCCACACAACACAATCAATGGAAAACTTGCACTAAAAATGTTTTAATACAATGGGAAAGGGCATATTAAAGGACAAATAAACGTTGTAATTTTTTTCTCTACTTTTCATAATAATATAACCTGTCGAAAAGTCAATATAGTCACGTGGTACAAAAACGCGCTACACAAATCGGGCTCTATGACGTCACAACTTGAACGTAACGCCTTAATAATATATGAAGCGTTTATCAATATTTGAGTTGCCTCGTAAAATAATGTTTTAAAGCATGTACACTTTTTTGAAAGTGTACATGCATTAAAGAAAAACCTGAATCTAATAAGTTTTTTATTATTATAGTTACTTTATTTTCCACGTTTTTTTGTGATTCCGAAAACCCTGAAAAAAATTTAGTAGTAATAAGTTTTTGTATGTCTTCTATGTTCCCCATTGTCCCGGTCGCAAATTAGGATACCGAGTGCTTATGGTGATCAGGCAAGGACATCACAAACGTGGAAATACACCCAGACTGAGGCCATTTGTATAAATCTACATGGAAGCCATCGGGAATAGGACCCACGACCTCGGTTTTGGTAGACAAGCATGTTAACCGCTAGACCAACGAGGTAGACAATTTAAGATACAATTTTTACACTGCACTGCAGGGCATAGGCCTTCTCTCAGAGACAGAGGATGGGCTTAATTACCACGCGTGACCACCGTGGATTGGCAATTTCAAGCGCTGAGGTATATGAACACCTCAGACACTCAGGTGTCCTCACGACGTTTTCTTTCACAGTTAGCGAATGGTAACTTCACAAATGTACCTATAGATACAATTTACCACTTACTAAAAGTAAATTTATTATTTTGCCAGCTTCAAATAGGGTCCATTTATTTGTGAAGAAGAGTACAAAGAAACTCCACAGCCGATCATTTAAAAACCACTTCAAGATATCATTACAATTAAAACTTAATAATTTTAGGTAAGCGGTTTTTGAGTCAAAATTTGAGTGAATCGATGCGCTACCACTGCTTGTTGATGCCTCTACTTACCTCTTTGGGATGCGTGCGTCTGTTTGTGACTTTGTGTACCAAAGTTGAAGAACGAGTACCTAAGCATTTCATGGAATTACTGTCAAAATTCTACCTGAATGCCAACCATTCACGGCCAGTATGCTACTATCAGTCAATATTGTCTCTTTTAGTAGCATCGCCAAACAATGTCACTTCTGGCTGTCTTATCTTTCTAAATAAATGTGGGGTACCTGAGGATCACCAAATCTGTCGTGTGGTGCTGTGCCCGCATGGCGTTTGTTGCGGCTAAACATTTGCTTACGAATCGCGTTTCTACATGACAACATTATAGGTGTATATTGGTAGAGCGTACAGTCACAATTGTGTACAATATTTAAGATGACTGTTGTAGACACTTTTCTAAGAAGTCACTTTGAACATGCCTTAACCAAGTCACTGAGTCATAAATAGATGCTTAACTTTAGGAATTCAGATTGTAAACTTTGTAAGACAGAGCAATAATCAATAATCGTCGGGTTGATCTTATGATGGCAGCAACTCATGTATTATGTTTAAGATGATTTGAGAAAAGATGGTCAGAGTGGATTTTTTTTCTCGCTTCCTTTTTCTCCACTACAAATCCGGCCCGAAGGCAGCGGCCTTAACATGACATGACATAATGTAATGTAAATTCTTTACGTTGTAAATTTTCGATATTACTGATTTCTTAGCCAGGTGTGTCAAAATTCAAGCCAAAAACACTCTCTACGTCTCTATCTATCCTTTGCCTGTAAATTGTCCGATTAAGAATAAATAGCAACTAAAGAACCACTTTCGTAATGTTCAGAAGCCAACATAAAAAGCGCGCGGCACTTAACTTTTATTGTTCAATTGATTTCCTGGATCTGCTTTTAATTCTGATTTTTAAAACTAATTTACTATGCGACGAGCATGGGATTCGGTTCGCATGGCCAATTTTCATTCAAACGTTAGTCGTTTACGTCGTGACTGCGTGACAAATTAAATTAATTGCTTTTGGATAAAAATTGGCGGCATTCGACCCAAATCATATGTGAAGGAAGTCGCGCGCACAACAATTAAAAATAATGTGGTGTCTGCTTAATTCGTGGATAACAAAACCTGTAATCTCCCCAACAGTATTTTTAACAAGGAACCAATGATTCTGCTAGTTTATTTCCTCGCAACTGCTATTTACATAACCTGTTATGTAAATAATGTCATTTTGATATTCATTATCAGGACGACTCGAGCGAAAAGTTTGCAGTGACCTCCGCAGTTTTATATTTACATATTTTACACTTGAACTTTCCAGATTAACAAATTCTGTAGATTCTGATGTATTTTAGAGACGTGCCAAGAATACCTATAGCTATTTTCTTGACATCACCCCTTTAATGACCAGTTGCTTGTACATATCCCTGCCCCATTAGCTACGTCATGTTTTTATGCCATTGCCGCACTGAGTCGGCGACTGATGCGCGCGCAACCCTCCCCTTATTGCCGTCGTATCGAATAAGCCAGTCATCGAGATAACCTCCAAACTCTGCCTCGGAATCAGCTGTTTTTTTCTGATAAGTACAATTTAGTAACGCCTAAATAATGGATAAACTGGCCAGTACCCGGGTCGTCAGACCGGACAGGCGCGACGTTGCAAAATGAATGATTAAAAATAGAACCGTCTAGTTTTTTTCCGGCCCGACATTATACGTTATTTCCATTGAGTTTTTCAGTTGCTTAGCGGCCAGTTGTATTTCGACGCCTTTCCGTTTTAGTTTTTTTTGTTGTTTATTTTCTTTTCTCCGTGTTAGTTATTCTTTAGTCCACGTTTTAACTATTTCCTAATTATCTCTTTAGGTTACGTACTTCTAAAATAAAATGAGTCTATAGCTATTAATGTAATTATGAAAAGTTATGAGCAGACAATGTGTTCACTATGTCAGTGTTATGTGAAACAAGTTGAGTGTTTTTTTCTGTGTTTGTGAAACATTTTGTGCGTAAATTATGGAGGAGCACGAGTATGATTTCGCGTACGAATGCCGGGTTTGTACTTTTTTCCGTATTTCAGATGAAGTTATTTGAATAACGTTCCATTTCTCTATAAACTGGTAATACATTTATATATCAGGGTTAATTAGTACCTATTCAACAGAATATTCCCGTTCGTTAAAATTTTGTCATAGCGATTCAGAAACCCTGTAGGTTCAAACCTCTTTCTGTGTAGTAAATCTCTATTGTTATTTTGTAGTATAGAGTATGCTATGAGTAGATATTACCGATCCCTGATTAACTGCTTCACAATATTAGAAAAAACGGACTATAAAGATTTTTGTTAAGTTAGGTTCGCCCTTTTGTTTGTTGTCGAAATTATCCGAATAATAATAATTCAACAAGTTTTACCGAAAATCTTTGTAGTCCTTTTCTTATAAGAACAGTGAAAAGTAATAAAAATAATGTATATATTCGTCCTTTCTTTAGTTCAACTGTAAATAAGTATACGAGGCTTTACGTGTATCTTGGTATATGAAGTCGAGCCACTACGACTTTACTTTACATAAACCTAGTTTGTTGACTGACAATGTTGTTAGTCTAAGAACAAATAGATTATTTGGCAAAGATAGATAGATGGAGAACCCTTTTATTGTACATCAATCAATCACTCAATCAGTCAGCCTGTACTCGTCCACCGCTGGACATAGGCCTCCCCCAAGGCACGTCACTTTTTTCGGCCCTCTGCCATTTTATTATAGTTCTCAACCTAAGAGTGCAGAGTTAAGATTCTAATAAAGAAACTCGCCTCTTCCGTGTGGCGCCGGATTAAGAATAGCGTCACTCCATTTCCTTCCGTGGATGTCGTAGAAGTCGACTAAGGAAATTCATTACCAGTAGACGGGCAGCAGCGTCTTCGTGAGATTCCAACCGCGTACCGGAACCCGCCTGCCAAGCGTGGCGATTATGGCAAAACCGAAGGAGGCCTATGTCCTGCAGTGGGCGTCAAATGGCTGATGATGATGAAAGAAACTCGCTGGTCCAAACCGCGTAGCTGTACCTTCAATCTTGTCTACAGCGTCTCGTGGAGGCGATGGCGCCGCGGTCGGCCCGCTCCTTCAGGCAAGAGTTCAACATGCACGACCTGGCTTCCAGCACCGAGCACACTTACTCCAGCCACTACACCACAGAGCAGTGAGTACCTTAGCTTACTTTAGGTTGAGGGCCGGTTAGTCGTTTAATTGATTTGACTGCCTCGGCGGCAAATGGCCGCAGTCTGAGCGTTTTTTCATGTTTTCTTTAACCTTGTTTGGTTATAATATCACAGGTTATCCTAGTTTGGGATCAGGACATAGGACAAGGACAATAAAGTGTGGGGTGGACGTCATTTAAGGCTGCTCTTGCGTGCTGTCTCGCTCGCACAATTTAACATTTTTAGTGATCGTAATAACATGAATATACTTTTGATGAATGTGGCCTGAGGGTTTGGTGGATAATTAAATTGCTGACATTCAAGGCATATTTTTCTTATCCTGTACTAAGATTTTAATTGAGAAAATTTGATTCCAAGATTTTTCATTTTCGAAACATTTTTTTTTTAAATTAAAACTACGTACTTATAAGAAAACGAAAATGTTATTAAAATGTCCGTAATTTAATTATGCATCAAACCCTCCGACCACATCTATAAAAAGTTCACTCATTTTATTATAAAAATTAAAAATATTAAATTGTGCGAGCGAGACAATATGCTTCGAGTAGGAACACTCTTAAGTGTTTCTTTTATTATCATTACCGAACATTGCAAAGGATACTGTGTGAACTTTAAGCCGGTAAAAATCGAGTTTACGTTTGTATGAGGATTACCAAGACTGACCAAATCGTGAGCTGCAGCTACAATAACTTTGTCCGGCTCCCAAACTAGGATGCCCTGTGCCATGGCAACCAGGCAAGGATATCACAAACATGAGTAACACTCAGATTTTACAAATCAAGTACGGTGGCCTTCATCGGGAATCGAACCCACGACCTCTGTCTTGGTATTCAATTGTTACTGGCGAATCAAAGAGACAGGCGAAATATTGAATCTAAAAGGTATTTATATTGAAAAGTCGATCCTTGGAATTAGTCTGAGTATCGAACAAACGCGAAAATGGGCTGTGAGGTCCGCTGTACATAAAAAAAACCGGCCAAGTGCGAGTCGGACTCGCGCACCGAGGGTTCCGTACAAACCTGCAAGGTTTACAAAGTTCGTTCATTACGACAATCGAGTCATAACTATGGTATTTTTATTGCAAAACATGAGGAAAAAAGTAATAAGTTTATATTTATTAAAAAATATATATTTTGTAATGTAACTAAAAATTTAAGGTTTTCGGAATTTTTCCTTTATGTGTGCTATAAAACGTTGCTTCATGCCAAATTTCAAGATTCTAGGTCGACTGGAAGTACCCTTTAGGTTTTGATTCCCTTGCGAGTACTTGCGAGTTTCAAAATATGCAGCTTAAATTGCTGTTTCTTTTGATTGCGTTAACATAGAAGTTAGATTTTGTTACAGCTTAAAGGTATTATAGACCTGAGTATTTGGTATGAATTTCAATTTAATACCTCTACGCGTTTATGAGGAAATGGGTAGTAAGTTTAAAATTATTAAAAAAATATATATTATGTGATGTAACTAAAAATTTATGGTTTTCGTAATTTTTCCTTTATCTATGCTATAAGACGTTGCTGCGTACCAAATTTCAAGATTCTGAGTTCACGGGAAGCACCCTGTAGGTTTTGATTCCCTTGCAAGTGTCGAAAATTTGCGGCATAAACGGCTGTATCTTTTGATTGCGTTTGCTTAGAAGTTTGATTTTTTCACAGCTTCAAGGGACAGTAGACCTGAGTAATTGATATAAATTTCAGCTTCATACCTCCACGCGTTCCTGAGAAAAAGGGTCTTGACAGACGGACGGACGGACGGACAGACGGACAACAAAGTGATCCTATAAGGGTTCCGTTTTTTCCTTTTGAGGTACGGAACCCTAAAAATACACCAATGTTTTGTGCATTGGTGCTACCTAACCTTACCCAGCTATGTCGCTAACTCAGTTACATTTATAGCCCGTACAGACAACAAAACCATAAACTCCGCAGATACGTGCGAACGACACACACGGCCGAGTTAGACGGCGCGCCCGTCAAAACCGCCGTCAAAACCAATGGCAAATCGCCGTCGCCCAACTACACGAACAAAACCATATACCCCGATGACGATCGGCCCGACGTCCGCAACCTAAAGAGAGTCCACAAAATGTACGAAGGACCCAACATTATCGAGTCCAAGGGCATCGTACACCCGCAGACGCGAGAGATCCTAACTGTTGGCCAAGCGATCAGCATGAGAATCCTCGACGTGCGGACGGGAAGACTCTTATCCTCCCCGGATACGAGACAGACGATAACGATAGAGAAAGCAGCGAAAGAGGGCCTGATAGACCCGAAACTGGCAGCGAGGCTCACGGGCGCCTGCGGCATGACAGAGGACGGAAACGAAGTCACGCTACTCGAAGCGATACAGAGGGAATTATACGATGCCGAACAAGGACTAGCTGACCCTCAAGAGAAGAGAATTAAGGTAAATGTCGATTCCGAGAGACCGAATCAAGGAATGAGTATATCGGACGCGCTAAACAGAGGTCAAGTTGACTTGCAAAACGGACTGTATAGATTGCCGAACGGAACGTATATAACGATCGCCGAAGCCTACCAAAGGGGGTACCTCATCTACAATGAGATTATAAAAATAAAATCAAGTGCCCTGTCCTTGTCCGATGCTATTAGTCAGGATTTAGTCGACAACAATGGTTGGATTTTGGATAGGAACTCGGGCGATAGGTACCAAATTGAAGTTGCGATTAAAAACGAACTGATCAACCCTGAAGTAAGAGAGGTGGTTGATCCTAAAAACGACACGAAAGTAACGCTTGCTGAAGCTATAGAGAAAAACATAATCAACACTAAACATTCTAAATACGTCCACAACGTGACTAAAGAGAAACTCTCCTTCAAGGACGCCGCAACCAACCGGCTTATCTGCAAACCGATGACTCTGAAAGACGTGTGCGATAATAACCTTATGACCAATAATGGAAAAATACTGTCTGCGGCAAACCGCGTTCCGCTTAACATCTTAGAGTCAATTTCCGTCGGTGTTCTTGATAGTGACAGCGTGAAGTGTATCACGGATACAACGACTGGACAGCTCCTGACCCTGTCCGAAGCTTTGGCTTCTAGGATTATCCATCCTGACAGCAAATTCCGCGACAATTTGACAGGAGAAGTCTGCACGATACCTGAGGCCGTTGACCGCGGTCTTATTACATCGGTTTCGCAAAGGTCCATCTTTGATATCGACGGCTTTAGGGACCCAAAAACTGGGGAATTCGTATCCTTTAATACGGCTATGAGTAAGAGTAATCTCAAATACGCGAACGGTGAGACATTCTTGAAATCCGAAAGTGGAGACTTTGTTTACTTGGAGGATTGTACAAAGATTTCCATCGTTCGCCCTGAAGTCCTTGAAATGTTCAATCGCAAGATAGGTGTGTACGAAAATGGTAAAGAACTCAGCGTCTTAGATGCCGTCTTTAAAAACGTGCTTGACCCAAAAACAGGTTACTTATTAGAAGCTGGGACTAAGAAACCAATACCTTTCAACAAAGCAGTTGAAATCAACATGATAACTCCAGAAGGAGCTGCTTTGTTGAACTCCCTTCTCAACATCACTTTGACTTTGCAAACAGTCACAAAAACAGTCAAACGCTACGTTACCGTAACCAATTCAAACCTGTCTCAAAGATCACAGACGATAATAACATTTGCAGAAGCGGTGAGACGGGGACTCATAGATGAGTCAACGCAAACGTTTACAGACCCGACTACCGGTACCGTCTTCCCCATACAGCAAGCCTTAGACGAAGGCCTATTAGGTGTAGAGCAAAACGAACCCCGCGTCATCCAACTTTCCGATAGGGTTAGTAGCAGAGAGGTCGCTCCTGGTCAAGTAGTAGAACTCAAGATAACCAAAAAGTCCTTCATACAAGACTTGCCGCTGAGTCCTGAAAATAAGGTCAGGGAAGATTCAAGACCAGAAACGTTAAAGAGTCCAGATAGGAATACTCAAGAATCGCGCGAAATTAGAACTGTAACTTCGACTTCCACAGTGACCGAGCCATCAGTGACGTCACTGACTATCAAGAAGAATACTATCGAGCTTCCCCGGGGTGGCTGGGATTTAAAAGACGCGATTCAGCAGAACCTTTTTAATCCCGTGACAGGTGTGTTTACGGTCCCCGGTACAGATAGGGTTTTGGAATTAGGCGAGGCTGTTGACCTAAAAATTATCAATCCAGATTCCGCTAGAGTGATCCATCCGAAGACAAACAAGGAACTTCCTCTCGCTAAAGCTCTATCTACAAATGTTCTAGACAACACAGGCCATTACAAACACCCTTCAGGTGTCATGACAATGAAAGTTGCACTCGAGCGTAAGTTTGTGATATTCCAATACACAACATCTGTAGAGACCATCCAAAAGATTATTACCATCACTTCCGTAGCAGGCATGCCTGATAAAATGGAGATTTCAGAGGTCCAACAAAGACCGTCTTCGGAACGCGATGCCGACGACCAATCTATTTTAGAACCAGTTCAAGTTGCCCCAGGTGTCATTTTCGACCCAGCAACGGCGTTAGTTATTTCAACAACAACTGGTGTCTCTGAGAATGTTCTCGAAGCGATCGACCGTGGAGTAATGCATTCCAACACAGTAAAAGTGTACGAACCACAAACTGGTAAAGAGATATCGTTACAGCAGGCAATAAACAAAGGTATAGTTGATAGAAAGACAGGAGAATACAAAGACAAGTCAGGAAATAAGTTGACGTTAGCTGATGCAGCTAAAATAGGCCTTATTGCCGTAGTAGGAGCACCTTTGGTCGCGGCCTCGAAGGTTATTCAGGTAGTCAGAAGCACGATGGTAGTAGATCCACGTACGGGCGAGAAACTGCCTATGGAGGTCGCTTATGAGCGTGGACTGGTTGATCCAGCTACGTACAAAAAATACGAAGAGTCTCTCCGTGATAAAACTCCGGAAAGTGAGAGGGAAGCATCGCCCAGTACTTCGGTAACTTATTCGAAACCAGTTTCAGTAGGAGCTGCAGTGTCAGAAGGTTTCATCACGGTAGAAAGTATTCAAGGCAGCCTAACTGCTGATACCAGAAAAGTCATATCTGAAAAGATAATATCCAGTCCCACAGAAGTAATTCAGATTGTCAAAACGAAAAATGAAAAGCCACTATATAATATGGCAAAACAGAGTAAATTTGATACGCAAGTAATTGAGACCAAACCGATCGTACTACAGAAACTGAGAAAACGCGTAATAACACCTTTAGACGCTGTCGAGAAAGGTTTGATTGACCATGAGACAGCGAAGATCCTAGAGGCCGTTAAAGTATATAGGGATGAAAACGGTGAACCCTTAACTCTCGAGAAAGCAATTGAAAAAGGTTTCGTAGATGAAAACAAAGGTAGAATAGTAGACCCAGTCCATGGCGATGTAGTGACAATTAAAGTAGCAATAATTCGCGGCATCTTAGACGGTGAGGGTCAGGATGAAGTATTGGTTCCACTGGCTAAGAGCCTATCGATCCCTGAAGTCTTAGAGCAAGGTCTTCTAGACCTGACTTCTGGAAAAATAATTCATCCTGAAACTGGCAGCCTGCTAACTTTACGTGAAGCTATAATTTGCGATGTTGTTGACCCCTTATCCTCTGTCGCTATTGCTCCAGGCAGGAACATCACCTTAGCCGAGGCTATTGAAAGGGACATGGTTGATACCGACAAAAATGTCCTTAAAACAAGTGATGGGTCACTCGACCTAGTAACTGCAGTAAATGCCAATGTATTCCCTGAACCTCAAATTGTGAAATCAGCTGAAGAGATTCCAAAAGCGGCCATGACACTCTCAGTAGCTATCAAACACATGGTTGTTGACCCATCCACTGGTAAAATCAAACATCCTCTTACAGGAGAAGTCATTCTTATGAGAGATGCCGTCAAAAGAGATTTGATCATGGCTATTCCTTACCCACAATCTTCTGAAACAGTCACTTTAGATGAGGCAATGGATAAGGGTGCAATAAACCTTAAAGATGCCACTTACACCGATCCGTCAACGAAAGAAACTATTCCTTTAGAAAAAGCGCTAGAACAGGGTCTACTAGCGGTGAAACCGAACACAGAAGTCATGCAGGCTAGTGGCGTAGTCACTACTATTACAGAGACATTCACTTCTCAACACACGATCACGACTAAAATGATTGAGCTTCTTGCTGATTATGTTCTTGTAAGTTCAAATGAAGTGCGCAATACAAAGACTGGTGAAATTATCTCCATGGATGAAGCGCGGGAGAAAGGTATTGTCCGCGATGAACAAACTAGTAAAGAACAATTCATAACAAGCGATACTAACATCAGCTTTGAGGATGCTCTGAAGTTAGGCTACATTAATATAGAGACAGGTACATTCACAAATCCCAAAACCGGCGAGTCAATGCCAATTTCTGAAGCGGTTAATACAGGAATTCTAAGCACTGTAGCTCCTTCTGACACTGCTAAATCCATAACTTCAAAAAAAGACTTAGAGTCACTTGATTTGAACGAAGCTTTCGAATTGCTATTTGATGAAAAAACACAAAAATTCAGAGACCCAAAATCTGAAAAGAAACAACTTACTTTCAAGGAGGCTTTAGAAAAAAAACTGATTAATCCTGAGTCCGTAATTTACAACATAGAATCTGGCAAGCCAGTTACACTAAAAGAAGCTGTAGAGTCTGGCCTTATCGACAAGAAAACTGGCAAACTGAAAGAGCCAAAGACAGGTAAATCAGTAGATATCAAGAATGCAGCTAAGATGGGTTTGATAGCGATAGTGGCAGCCCCAGTTCTAGCCGGTATGGCAGTCGTAGAAGGTGCTAAGACTGTGACAAGTAAGATTATGAAGCCTAAAGAAGAACAAAAAGTGTCAGAATCGCCCAGTCGTGTTTTACCAACAGCTAAAGCTACGACGTTTGAAATCTCAGAAAAAATTAAGAAAGATGAGAAAAAGAAACCTATTGAAGATGCAGCCCCAAAAGTTAAGAAAATAGAAAAAAAGCCTCAAATAAAATCACCAGAACCGGTGACGAGTAAAGAACAGAAAATTACAGAACTTCCAGTCAGTAAAACTGTTGTAATTGAAAAGACAGCGGTTGTTTCTGAAAAGGAACCTTCAATAGAAAGAACCGAAGAACGGAAACCTCAAGTAACCTCCACAACAGAATCTAGAAAAGATGTATTAAGTGGCGAAAGTAAAGTAATTTCTATTGAAAAGAAAACTGTCGCTACTGAGGGAGCCAAAGCACCGGAAGTGCCGAAACGGAAGTCTAAAGAACGAGATACTAAATCTGTAGAAAGAAACATACCTACAAGCTCCAAAGCTGTATCTTCTATTGAAGATTCCATACCCGAAATTCAAGAAATAAGAGAAACAACACCCGATGGTGAAAAGATAACAACCATCGTAACTAAAGTTACAAGGTCACAGCCAACTGAATATGGCTCTGAACATTCCAGTACAGTAGTCACAACATCTTCAGTGACCACAGTCGAGATAACTCGAAACGAATCTAGTTCTTACGAAATAGTTAGTGAAACCAGTGGAGTGCAAGAAATTGGTGGTACGGTTATTGAAGAAATCGAGCATAATTTAACACCAGATCAAGTTGACAGAGGTGAAGCCGTCAAGTACAAAGTAGAGGAGCCTGTATCGTCTCCAGAAACAAGAATTAAAGAAGAGGTGACTAAGAAACAAGAGTTTATGCAACCAAAATACGAAGGAAAAGCAAAGAAAACTGACCTTCAGAAAGAAACTACACTGGATGCTATGGAACCTATTAGAGAAACTGCATCAGTCCATGGCATAAAAGAAGAACTGATTAAGAAACAAGTCTTAGATCAACCTAAATACGAAGAGAAAACAAAGACAACTCACCTTAAGAAAGAAAATACTCCTGATGCAAAGGAACATGTTAAAGAGACTTCACCTGTCCAAGGAATTAAAGACGAGTTGAGTAAGAAACAAGACGTAGCCCAACCTAAATACGAAGATAAAGCAAATACACCACAGCTTAAGAAGATGCCTGATGAAAGGGAACATGTAAGAGAGACTTCACCTAACCAAAAAATTAACGAAGAGCTAATTAAGAAACAAGACGCAGCTCAACCAAAGTACGAAGAAGAAGCAAAGGCAACAGGACCTTACAAAGAAAAGAAACCTGATACAAAGGAACATTTTGAAGATGTAGAGAGTTTACCAGTCCCAATTCAGGTAGCTCCGGGTATCATTTATGACCCTAATAATGCTCTAGTAATATCAAGCACATCTGGTGTGACTGGTAACATTCTAGAAGCTGTTGAAAAAGGTGTTGTACCGGCAGATACAGTTAAAGTCACAGATCCAAAGACCGGTAAACAGCTTACTTTAAAAGAAGCTATGAAAAAGGGAATTGTAGATAAGAAGACTGGACTAGTCAAAGAGAAGTCTGGAAAAAAGATCAGCTTTGCTGACGCTCTAAAATTTGGACTTGTAGCGGTGGTAGGAGCTCCCATTATAGCCGCTTCGAAAGTAGTAGAAGTTGTGAAAAGTGCTGTTGTGACCGACCCAGAGACTGGCCAAAATATACCATTAAAACAAGCTAAGAAATGTGGCTTGATCGATTCAGCCACATTCGAGAAGTGTCAGGAAACTGTAAAAGTCCATGAAGCCAGAGAAATCCCCGATATTTTAGAAAAATCACAGACGTCACAGCCTGGTTCTAGTGCTTTAATAGTCACTAAAGGTATTACAAAAGACTCCAAAGAAGTGTACGAACAATATACTGAGCACACTTCTACAACAACTACTACTATTTCTAGTGGTATAATTACATCTCATACTATAACGGAACGGCCTGAACATACCACAGTTACTGTAGAGAAGATAATTTTAGAGACAAGGACACCAGACTCACAACAGGATCCTAAGACTTCCTCAGCCCTTCTGTTAGACTCTGAGAGACAACCTCTAAATGTCATTGAAGAAATTACTGAACAAAATGTGATCAAAGCTAGGCCAGAAACTCTCACTATCCTTTACGAGAATATCACTCTTATAGACGCAATCACTCAGGGCAAGGTTGAGCCTAAGGTCTGCAGAATTATAATAAACGGAATTGAATCTCCTTTGACGGTACAGGACGCGTTAGAACAAGAGCAAATCAGCAAGTATACACCAGTGGACGTTGTGTCCAAAAACTGTGTAATTGTTAGGGAATCTATACCTAAACGGTGCGTGGCTATTACGACAAAGCTCACCCCACAAGATCTGTTCGAAATTGGGGTATATGACATTGAAAAACAAGTTTTCTTGAATCCAGAAACCGGAGCCAAGATTTCTTTTGAAGAACTAGTCTACGGCCTTCAAATATTCGACCCAGAACAAATACTCGTTAAGGACTTAGGCTCCAAATCTGACAACTACATTACATTCGATGAGGCAATCGCTAGGCCTATAATAGATAAAACTACCGGTCAAATGGTCAATCCGAGAACCGGCAAGCGCGTTCCTTTCTTCGAGTGCGTTCAAACAGGCTGGATTGTCGAACGACCTGAAGACGTTTCTGTAACAGAACATATCACAATCGAATCTGCTTTAGAACACGGCTTGTACAACCCCAAAACCGGGGAGATCAAGGACGTTAACACTGGAGTATTAGTTCCGATTGGTAAAGCTATAGAAGAAGGCTTAGTAGACCAAGAGTCTTTGCTGATCAAAGTCCCACACACCAACGAAGAAATACCTCTATCTGACGCAATCGAGCGCGGCGTCGTTGAAATCCACGACGGTGTTATCACCATTATAGAAACAAGACAGATCATTGAAATATCTGTAGCCATCCAACGAGGCTTGATCATTGTATCTCGAAGACCTATATCCATCGAAGCGGTAATTGTAAACGATATGTACGAACCTAAATCATGTAAAATCAAAGACATAGTAACAGATCAGTTGGTTTCAGTGGGCGACGCAGTAGACAGGAACATCGTCCATCCAACGATTTCGGAAATCAAGGACACTGCTACGGAAAAATTCATCTCTCTTTCAGAAGCTCTAGACACGAAACTGATAGATCCCGAAACGGGAAAAATTAGGGACAAAAAGACCGGCAAAGACATTCCATTAGACGATGCCTTGAGAACAGGCTTGGTAGCAACAACATCTATTACCTTCTCCCTATTAGATGTTATAGAATTAGGTTACTACTCTCCTGAGACTTGCAAAGTATTAGATCCTAAAACTGGTCATACTGTCACACTGAGCAAGGCCATAAAAGATAAACTTGTCGATCCAAGCGATGTCAAAATAAAAGACGATCAGTCTGAGGCTGTCATACCTTTCGATCAGGCTATTGAAACAGGGCTCGTTGACTTAGAAAAGGGCATCGTAACCGCTCCGGTCTTAAACCTTAAAGATGCC
Organism: Yponomeuta malinellus; assembly: GCA_947308005.1. Classification (NCBI taxonomy): domain Eukaryota; kingdom Metazoa; phylum Arthropoda; class Insecta; order Lepidoptera; family Yponomeutidae; genus Yponomeuta; species Yponomeuta malinellus. The sequence continues at coordinate 11,346,777 of OX371017.1, forward strand.
AGCGACAAAGGCTATCTATTGAGTGACAAAAAGCCTTGGACATTACAAGAAGGTTTAGTCCAAGGTTTCTATGATCCTGAGACAGGTTTGCTTACAATAAAAACTATAACAATGACATTAGAAGACGCGATAAAAGACGGCAATATCAACCCTGAAGCCCTGACAGTCAAGAACTCTTTAACAGGTGAAATAATATCTTTGAAAGATGCCATCAAAGTTGGTATTATTGATTCTAAAGAAGGAAAAGTTAGAGATCCAATTCATGGAGACAAAATTTCTCTCACGGACGCTTCGGACCGCGGTCTCATCTTACCAGCGAAGCGCAAACTCAGCTTGCCTGAAGCTGTATTTAAAGGCTTCTACGATCCTAAAACTGGCAAGTTTTCTCACCCACAATCAAAAGAAAAGATACCAACTGATAGGGCTATTAAGAAGCACCTGTTAGACCCTCAGTCCACCATAGTACAGGTTGGAGGGAAGGTCATACCGTTTGAATTCGCAGTCGAAAAGGGAATCGTTAACGGTAGGACAGGAACCATTGTAGTAGGTGATGAAAAAATTGATTTCCGCGAAGCGTTTGAAAGAGGTATACTAGTGGAAGTGCGCAAACCTCTCTCCTTGATAGAAGCTATAGAAAAGGGTGTCTATAACGAGATCACCGGCCTGTTCATGGACCCTCAGTCCGGCAAAAAGTACAGCTTGGACGAGGCAATCCAAATGAACCTTATCGATCCCCATTCAGTACACATTCAAGACAACAGACTCGGTAGGTGGGATAAGATCACTCTACCGGAATCTATTGAGACTGGTGTGACTAATCACAAGACCGGTAAAATAAAGAACATCAACGGTGACAGCGAAGAGATCAGTCTCAAAGAGGCATTTGAAATTGGTTTGCTGGTAGACAGCAAAGCACCAATCAGTCTACAAAGAGCATTACACCAGGGTCTCTATGATGATAACACCGGCAAAATTATAGATCCAGCGACCAATCGCAAGATTACACTACACGAATCGATCAGACGTTCTATCATCAGTCCTAAATATCTTTGCTACTTCGACAAAAAATCAGAAAAACCGTTGACATTGTCAGACTGCTGTCGCAGTGAGATAGTCGATAGGAGAAGCGGAAAGTTCCACGAGCCAGGTTCTGACGTTCAGATAACGCTTTCAGAGGCCATGAGCCTAGGCCTTATTGTCGACATTGAAAGTGCTGGTTTCACCCTGTATGACGCGTTAGCAATGAACATGTATGATATAACCGACCTAGCATTCGTCCATCCAGTTACCGAAAGAAGGATTTCGTTAAAGTTAGCTATTACTGAAGAACTTATCAATCCCGAGACGTCTCTGGTCAAAAACATTCCCACGAGTAAATATCTGAGTTTAGGCGAAGCTATAAAGACCAATATCGTAGACGATAATGCTAGTGTCTACAATCTCCCCAACGGAAACCAGATCAATTTACTTGATGCCAAACACAGGGGTCTAATTGTTACATCTAAAAAGAATTTGAGCTTAGAAGAGATTATTAGGAACGGTTTATTCAGGGCGGACAATGGAAAAATCGTTGACCCAAGCACAAATGAATTCATGGACATTAACAAAGCCATTGAAAACGGTTTCTTAAACCCTGAATTGACGGCTGTCAAAGACAGCTTTACCAATAAATTTAAGCCTCTTTCTTTGGCAATTGAGCAAGGCGACGTAGACGTCACTAAGGGTAGGGTTTTAGACACCAAAGCGAAGAAAACTTATAGCTTAGACATCGCATTTGACAAGGGCCTGTTGGTTAGCGTAGTACAACCTATCACATCTCAGAAAATAACTAAAAAGCACGTTGAAGAATCGGCCACGAAAAAGAGCCCCGTTCTTAGGGAATTCACGTTAGATGAAGCAATCAAATACGAATTTATAGACTCTGAGACAGCAGTCATTAAAGATCCACAGAAGAATAAATACATTCCTCTCAAATTGGCTATTACCGAAGGTGTAATTGACAGGAACACTAAAGGTTCGTTTGATCCTCAAAGCGGTAGGTCGCGAACTCTCTGTTTTATCTTCGAGAACGGCTTAATAGTATATGTACGTGAGCCTCTGACGTTTGAGCAAGCGATCGAACTCGGTCACTTAAATGTTTCTACAGCCCGCTTCACCGATCCAAACTCCAAAGAAGTTCTAACTCTCAAAGACGCGACGACCTTTGGTCACATTGATCCGGACACGGCGCTTATAAAAGACAATCTCAAAAAAAGGCTAGTTAAACTCCCCGAGGCATTCAGGAAAGGCTTGATCGACCCCGAAAAAGGCAACATTCTAGACACTGAAACGTCAAAACTGAACCCTCTACCCGGCGCCATTGAAAGCGGTCTCCTAATGACACCAAAGAAGAGCTTTTCACTAATCGAGACTTTGAACTTCGGAATCTACAATCCGACCACAGGAGCACTAAACGATCCTTTCATAACAACGAGTGTCATTGACCGAAAGAGACTGAACCTATGGGAGGCAATAGCACAAGGGATAGTTGATGCATCGAGCACGGTGGTGAAGGAACCGGAGACTGGAAAGATTTGGCCATTGGTTTCGGCGATTGAGCAGAAACTGGTAGACCCAGTGGCAGGCAGGCTGACGACAGACAAACAGAAAGGAATCAGTCTAGACTTAGTCAAAGCACACAAGAATGGTTACATACTGCCAGCAGAAACTAGGGTAAGTTGTTTTCTTGTTATCCATGTGCTTTTTCGAGCAGGTGTCGCTTTACCTTTTCTGTTTCTCTTACGGTGAGCTATGCGAACTGTCTATGGAAAAGTTTGGCTTTAAAGATTACAGCATGGCACGACACACACCATCATTGTTTCTCGGAAGTGTCGGTACATCCCCCTCTTTTAGTTACCTTAATGGTGTTTTAATCATGTGTGTTTTTTTTATTTGAGATAGTTTTTTGATACTAAACTTTTGAATACGCATCTTGATAAACATACACGATAAACTTGAGTAATTTACAAAGAAACACAAGTAGTTAAACTGCGCTTGGAACACGGCGTATTTTAGTTCATTTCAATCTTATTTCAGTTTTTAAGTAGGTAGTATTTTATCGATTTTATTAGAATGTTGTTTCTAGATGCTTAAGTTTATACTAAGTTACTCTGTGAAAAAATCTCTTCGCGGGATTTTCTGGCAGTTTTATTTTGTTCTGAAACGTAATAAACTAGTATACCATTTTTTATTCTCTCCTTTGTCCATTGTGTCTATTAGTTGCTTACTTTAATATGTGCTTTACTTAAATAAAGTGTTCATAAAAAAAACACCAAAAGTGTCGTGCATTTTGGCATAACATTACGGATCACATCTAAAATGCAAAAAATCCCGCGATAGGTATAATATTTACAGAAGCAAAGCTTTGATTCACACTGTATTAAGGCTCGATGTATGTTGTTTTTATTTCCAGCCGTTGCCTGAGATGCTAAACAACCCTTTTGAGCTAAATCGTGAATGCTTGCCTGTGGGACATACATTAACGTCGACCGAACCATCACAATATGCCAAATTCCTAACACTTCATCAATTGTGCTAAGACAAAAACCACGAGAAACGGTCAAATTCAAAATGGGTGGCAATCATCAGCTTTGACCTTAAATGTTCCGTATTTTGCTTCCAAGCTTCTTTTGTTCAATAAGTTCGCTTTTCACCCTGGAACGTTGGAATCTAAAACAGTCTATATGACTACTGGATATAGATTCTTCATTTTTGATTTCCTTAGTGATATACTGTCGATATACTCATTCCTTGGTCCCCGTACTCATTTGATTGCATGAATTATATGTGATGATTCTCTAAGGCGGTTCAGACATTCACAAGTATAAATAAAATGGTAAAAACATTTCGACACAGACATGGAAGGTAGTATTTTACTGATTCATTATTATTTTTCGAGTTTGCGTCTTATACATGGGATTTTATTTCATTATATATATTTCTTTCTCTTAAGTATGTCATTTATATTTAAAAATATTACACTGGCTTCTTAAATTCATAAGCAAATTTTGAAGTAAAATCTCATTGTATTTTAATTTGTTTTATGTACAAATATGTAAAGCTACGTCCATAAGTTCTCTCCAAGATTTAAAAACTATTTTACTTAATTTTCAATAAAAACACCGATCTTTCAAAGTTTTTCAGATACTCTGCGGGTACATACTCTAACTCTTTTTATTTAAATTAATCCAAACAAAATAACTCTATATAATCAAAACTTAATTTTAAGAAAAAAAATGTTGGTACCATTAAAAACTGAACGTCAAAACAAAAAGTTCACTTCTTTTTTGTTTATGGCGTTCGCTGTTTTTTCACTGCTTGCATGCCACGCTTTTGCATGTTTTGGACTCTTCTCAACACGCAAATTTTTGAAATGTTGTGACGTCATCGCTCTTGTCAGACTGGCTGGTGGTTGTGCTTTTGTCTATTTGCCGTCTACGGAGTTTTTTTGTTTTTGCTTTAGTCTCTTGTAGTCTTGTGTTGTCCGTACGCTTTTCTTTTTACAGGTATTTCTTCGTATGAATTGGTCTTTCATTTGGGTGCATGTTTTTTTTTAAATAAACACATTTTTGTCTGAATTGAAAATACTGTCTTGTCCGATAGAAATGAACAGCTGTACATATATTGCATCCCTTTTACGAAACAAGAAGCACGATATTTCAAAAGAGCAATACCTACCAAAGGAGATTGCACACAAAGAGTAGAGTTTAGAAATTGCATTGTACATTTGCTATATCGTAGAAGATAGGCTGTGCACATTTGATTGAAGTCTTTTGCCCGAAAAAAAGAAAAAAAACCGCAACCTTGTACTAATAATTTTTTCTCGCAAATATAGCAAGCAGTGGAAGAGAAGTACAGACTGTGTGATGAGACGCTTTCCAAACTGATGGAATGGATAGCTGGAGTTGAGGAGAAACTCGCCAACCAAGAGGCCGTGAAGGAAGACCTGGATGAACTGCGGAACCAGATCAATATACTCAAGGTAAGTTGCCAACAATCGATCGTCAGTTTATTAGTTATTCGTTCAATCATCTCGTTTATATATAGTAATCATCAATTTATGGTCGGATTATGAATTGTTCGTTCAATCGGCTCGTTTGTACGACATAACATCGTGTAAAGGAAACTACTCAGTACCTAACGTACGTTACGAGCTGATAAGGTACCTACCATAGGTACTTGGCAATTACTAAATATTGTTTTAGCGTGCTTTCTTGTGTCCAATAAAGAGCATTTTTGGCTTTACCTTCATTCATTAAGGCCATAAAATAAAGTTCCTTTTTATATTCCCAAATATTTACCTTCGATAGGAAAACACAACTTTAATTCCTAAACAAGTGCAAAGTGTACTTTACCTTTTGGCAAACAGTTTTCTATCAATCTACATCTCTGTAAAGATGGTACAAACAACAAAAGCGCATTGTTGTTTGAAAATTTATCAAACGTTTCCAAAAAATATGCCAAACTGTAGCCTAATTTAATTCGGGATCTCTTTCCTCCAACAGCTGATCAAGGATGACTTGGAGAGCCACCAGCGACAGGTCTCGGCCTGCGCCGACCAGGCCAAGCAACTGCTAGTCTCCGGAGGAGACGTGCTCGCCCCGCATGAGGTAAGAATGCTTGGGTTCTGCAGACCCTTAGCTTATGATAATAACTTCCACATAACTCAGTCACTTGTTCTGGTTCCAAACTATGGTAACCAGTCAAGGGCAGGTATTGAACCTAAGCCGACCTGGGATTCTCCTGATCCTTAGACAGCTATGTTGAAGATCGTGTTAATAAGACATCTTTAATCCAATTCAACTATTGATAAGCGACTTTACAGACATGCACTCTAATCAATTACGTTAAGGATGACTTTGCATCAAAATTGTAAAGGTGGAGTGGCTGTCGACTCTACAACAGAAAATTGTGTTTCATGTAAGAAGATTGTGTTTTATGGAGCCCTATAATACTTCCACACAACACAATTATTTGTCCTGGTCCCAAACTAGGATTCCCTATGCTGTGGTAACCATGAGGGAGGCCTATGTCCTGCAGGTCTTCAAATGGCTGATGATGATGATGATGATGGTAACGAGGGAAGGACATCACAAACGTGAAAATAGACCCGGAATGAGGCCATTTGCTATACCAACGAGGATGTCAATATTTATCCCAACCTCCGTTTTGGTAGTCAACGAGGCAGTCAATATTTATCTTTATTTTCCTGACAGGTGGCAGCACTGGAACGCGGCGTGCGCCAGCTCAAGCAGCGCTGCGACAAATGCACGGAGAAGACCGACAAGATGCTGCGTCGCCTCGCCGCCGCGCGCGACGAGCTCGGAAAGTTCGGGTTAGATTATAGTCTCTATTTCGGCGGGAGAAGGTCTATATTTAAGGATAAATTCACGAGGAACGGAACCGAATCGATTCACCCGAAACCGGCATGCGTGCATGCAACGACTAATGAATGTTGACGAAGCGAAAGAGGTGTGTTAGAATCGTGGCAAGTGGCCGACCCTGGTCTCTGTCGACCCCTCCGGGATACGGGTGTTTTTTTGTAATGTTTTTGGGAGTGAGTTTTTGTAATGTAATATAGATTCATATAGATGCATGATAATTATATTATAGTTTCGGCAAACCCTGGTTTATGCCTACCCCTTAAGGAGTTTGGAGGCGTGAGTTTATGTAATATGATGCTTAAATTCATAAATTAGAATTAAGAAGTAACAAAACGTTCCGTTTTCCAGCAACGAGCTGACCACCTTCAACGCCTGGATGGAAGGCGCCTACCGCGTGCTCGAAGAGAAGGAGGCTGCTGTCTCCAAGTTGCAGAACCTGGCCGGCCAGGGAGAGAGCGTGCGCGAGTTTGTCAGTGACGTAATAGCTCACCAGGCCGACCTGAGGTTCATTACCATGTCGGCGCAGAAGTTCGTTGATGAGAGCAAGGTGAGGTTTTTGTACAGAACTTTTGTGTAGGCTTAGAAAGTATAGCCGAGAAAGATTAAATTGACGGTACTGTTAAGCACGAAAGCAAAAAATAGTCAGATTATAATTCTAAAAATAACCATTGTCCAAACTTAGCTTTGAATCTGTTCAGTGTTTGCTTAAGTTAACTCGAATAAGAATCCCTCGATATCTTAAACGCTAACAATCTGTTAACAGACAGACTATTAACGGTTGTCAGTCAGCCAACGTACGTAAAAAAGTATCAACGTCAACCTCTCAAGAAGCACGATATTTGTCTGATAACAGATTATTAACGTACAGGAAATCGAGCGTGAGAAAATTCGAGTTTCTGTAATATTTACTTCAAAAGGCATGAAAGAAGAGTCCTCTCCTCGTGACACAAGATCAACGCCCTGCAGTTACAAAACACCAATATAATCGCATTACATGAACTGATCAATCAGACTTCACTCCGCCAGGAATTCCTCCAAATCCTCAACGACTACCGCACGTCGCTGCCGTCGCGGCTGTCTCACGTCCACCCGGCGGCCGACAGCGCGGTCCGCGAGGGCGCCGCCCTAGCGCGCCGCCGCCACGCCGACCTGGCGGCGAGGGCGCAGCGCCTGCAGGAGAGGCTGCGGGGCGCCGCCGACGTCACCAAGCTGTACCATGACGCGCTGGACAGAGCGCAGAGGTGGATGAAAGATGTAAGACTATTTTGCTTTTATCTTTAGTCTAGGTACAAAGTCTTTAATGTGTGGCATGAAGAGCGACGGACCTAAAATAGAGCCCTGTGGCATCCCTCTAGCCATTAGACTAGAGACTACAAGAGAGCCTACGACGAAGGAGTATATTGATGCGCTGGAAAGACCGCAGAGGTGGAAGAATGATGTAAGTATAGTCGTTTTACATTTATTTCCGCACTAGATACAACGTGTCTACTGTAAAGCACGAAGATGAATGGTCCTTAAATAGATCGGCACTACTCACTTAGTTATACAAGAGACTGCAAAAAAGAGAGAGTTTACATTGACGTCTAGCATCTGTGACGAGAAATAAATACTTTTTTTCTGGTCTCATTTCCTCACAAAATTCTATCAGTTGGTCCCTCTACTAGCCACCTCAGATGTTTTATAAGGCGTTCGTTCACAGATGGAGCCGCAAGTCCGCTCCGTGCTGTCGGAGCCTGTCGGCGGCGAGCCGCGCGCGGTGGAGGCGCAGCTGTCCAAGGCGAAGACGCTGCACGGGGAGATACAGTCGCAGGGACGTCTCATCGACAATGCTAAGGACGTAAGTGCTACTGTTGGCTGTCTGGAGAAGCGCGATGAATTTTATTTTTCAAGTAAATCTGTGTCATAAAAGAACTTAAAATGTTTTACACGGCGTTTAAAAAATAGAACAAGTATTGTTTAAAGTGGGTTTCGTTACATCGTCATTTTAGGCGCTTAACAGCCTGCAGAATGTTTATTTTAGTCGCAAGATTAATCAAATTAAAGGTACTTCCCTAATTGCTTTAACTTATTCAATCTCGCCAACTTTTGTAAATGATTTCAATAATATTTTTTTGCCAATGTTAGTAGATTTAAATGCATTTATTTTCCGGGTCCCGTAGTCAAATAAGCAAGCCTCGTAGATTTTTCTTATTATGGTCACTATCATCTTGCAAACTGAGAGGACTGAGACAAACTGATTCTGTATTCCACTGTTAGTAACATAACTCTGACAATACGAATTTGTGGTTCTAATGGTTCCAGGTTACATTACCATTCTCGAAGTAAAAGATGATAATATCCACATTGGTTTTACTTACATACGGTCCAACTGCACACGTCAATGCCTGTTATAATAATTTCCCTTTCTCTTTTCCCTCAGGCTTGCAACCAACTAGTGAAATCCCTGGAAGGCAACTTGACCCCGTCGGAGATCCGCAACTTGGAAGTGCCGGTCGTCGACTTGACCAACCGGTACAAGGAGCTGAGCAACGCGGTAGGGGACCGCTGCGCCGAACTCGAGGGCGCCTTACTGCAGTGCCAGGGGTTGCAAGACGCCGCCGAGACCCAAGCTCAGTGGCTCAACAACGCCGAGACTCTGCTCAAGTGAGTAGATTGATAGATAGAACACATTTGCGCAAACTTACACAAACCAAACACACCAGAACAATCAAGATTTTCATTTGTACATCCCGGGAGTCCGCGGTTATATCCTCGTCAACCCTTAGCTGTAAAATTGTTATTGCAAAATTAACAAATCTGCGGATTCCACACTTGGCGGACCTGTGTCGTGGGATCCACCCGTAAGAAATTGTCTGGAAGTAATTTGTCCGAAAACGACTCGCATAAAATTATCTTTGTAAAACTTCCCGTCATAAATTATCTCTTCCCTTTCTACCTACCAAAAAAGCTCCCAAATCTGCCATTCTCTAATAATCTCTTCCCCTTTCCTAAGGAACCAACTGAAACCCGCCTCGTTGATCCGCGAACGTTTGGACGAGCAAGTCCGCGAGCATCGGATCGCGCACTCCGAGGTGGAAGGCCGCCGCGCCACGCTCGGCAAGCTCGTGGCCAGCGCCAGGGACGCCGCCCTCACGCCCTCCAACGCCAGGATTGCTAAGAAGCTGGAGCAAAGGGCTGAGGACATTTACGCTAGGTAGGTGGACCAGGATCTGAATGTAGACCGCATAAGGCAAGATGAAGATTACGCTAACAAACGAAATAAAACAGTCAAGGACGAAAGAAAAAGTGAACTAAAAGAGAGTATAAGAGAGTAAGAACGAACGAGAAACTTGAGTTTTGGACACCGTCGTGATCCCATCCAGAGCACAGAGCTGAGGACATTTAGTGGTTTCCATTCAGATCTTGGCCCACCTAGGTACGTGGACAAAGATATGAATGTAGACCACTAAATGCATTGTGAAAATTAAGTTGAAAAAGGAAATAAAACAATTAAAGAATGAAATAAAGAGTGAAGTCAGAGATCGAATGAAAGAGTGAATTGGATTCAATGAGAGAGTGAACTAAAAGAGCGACGTGAATGAATTATTGAAGTGAAAATTTGTGTTCTGAGCCCCATTTCATAAGATTATAATTTATAGAACAAAACGGTTTACTATGACAATTAGGTGTGCATTGCATAACCGATAATCCACAGATTAACCAGTTAGAAGGCTAATCACACAATATGCAACAACTTGTCATAATAAACTATGAATTGTAGTTTTATGATACGCAGCCCTGGACATTCCAATACTTCTTAATTAAATTTTAAAGATGCTTTTTCTAGTCTAGTCCAGTGTTTCAGGAAAACGGATTGTTATAGACTTCTTAGGCTGGCTCGCGCCACCGCTAACATTAATTTCTATCTGTTTATCTATAGGCAAGCTCTATCCAGTGAACCAGTCCAAAAACGTCTTGCACCATGACATTTGCAGAGCTGTCCATATACGTACAAATTGTATGACCGACAATCCTGTCAATCAGATATTTGTCTGTTTATCACTGAATAAGTATTTATCTATTTACTTACTTATCCAGTGATTTGGCGCAGGTGACCCTTAACCTTTCGTGAGGCTGAACAAAACCCGAGGACGTGTTAGCCAACCTTCTTGACAAAACCTCACCCTCTTCCTACAGATACGAGAAGCTCCTGGAGCGCTCGGTGAAGCGCGGCCAATTCTTGGACGAAGTGTCGGTGGAGCTGGCCGCGTTCAGCCAGCAGGCCGCGCGCCTCGACGCGGCGCACGCGCAGCTCGTCGAGCAGGCCGATGCGCGCGACCAGCGGGTCACGGAGAGGCTGACCGACCTGGCGCACTTCAGGTTGGTACTGTGGCGCGACCGGCGGGTCACGGAGAGGCTGACCGACCTGGCGCACTTCAGGTTGGTACTGTGGCGCGACCGGCGGGTCACGGAGAGGCTGACCGACCTGGCGCACTTCAGGTTGGTACTGTGGCGCGACCGGCGGGTCACGGAGAGGCTGACCGACCTGGCGCACTTCAGGTTGGTACTGTGGCGCGACCGGCGGGTCACGGAGAGGCTGACCGACCTGGCGCACTTCAGGTTGGTACTGTGGCGCGACCGGCGGGTCACGGAGAGGCTGACCGACCTGGCGCACTTCAGGTTGGTACTGTGGCGCGACCGGCGGGTCACGGAGAGGCTGACCGACCTGGCGCACTTCAGGTTGGTACTGTGGCGCGACCGGCGGGTCACGGAGAGGCTGACCGACCTGGCGCACTTCAGGTTGGTACTGTGGCGCGACCGGCGGGTCACGGAGAGGCTGACCGACCTGGCGCACTTCAGGTTGGTACTGTGGCGCGACCGGCGGGTCACGGAGAGGCTGACCGACCTGGCGCACTTTAGGTTGGTACTGTGGCGCGACCGGCGGGTCACGGAGAGGCTGACCGACCTGGCGCACTTCAGGTTGGTACTGTGGCGCGACCGGCGGGTCACGGAGAGGCTGACCGACCTGGCGCACTTTAAGTTGGTACTGTGGCGTGACCGGCGGGTCACGGAGAGGCTGACCGACCTGGCGCACTTTAGGTTGGTACTGTGGCGCGACCGGCGGGTCACGGAGAGGCTGACCGACCTGGCGCACTTTAGGTTGGTACTGTGGCGCGACCGGCGGGTCACGGAGAGGCTGACCGACCTGGCGCAGTTTAGGTTGGTACTGTGGCGCGACCGGCGGGTCACGGAGAGGCTGACCGACCTGGCGCACTTTAGGTTGGTACTGTGGCGCGACCGGCGGGTCACGGAGAGGCTGACCGACCTGGCGCACTTTAGGTTGGTACTGTGGCGCGACCGGCGGGTCACGGAGAGGCTGACCGACCTGGCGCACTTTAGGTTGGTACTGTGGCGCGACCGGCGGGTCACGGAGAGGCTGACCGACCTGGTGCACTTTAGGTTGGTACTGTGGCGCGACCGGCGGGTCACGGAGAGGCTGACCGACCTGGCGCACTTTAGGTTGGTACTGTGGCGCGACCGGCGGGTCACGGAGAGGCTGACCGACCTGGCGCACTTTAGGTTGGTACTGTGGCGCGACCGGCGGGTCACGGAGAGGCTGACCGACCTGGCGCACTTCAGGTTGGTACCACTGGAAAAAGATAAAAGTAGAAAATATTTATCTTTACACAACGTTAAAAAAAAGTTTTCGATGTTTTTTTGCATTCGTGACTCAAAGGATGTACCTTTGACTTTGACTAATGACTTGGTCATTGGTACACGCTGGGATTCGAACCCACGATCTCCCGAATGTGAGGCCAGCGTTCTACCATTGCTGCCCATTACGAACCATTGCTTACATTTCTCATTTCTTACTACACAGGGACAGTCAAATGCCACTGCTGGAGGAATGTCTGCGTAACGGGAAACAGCTGATCTCCAAGAAGGACGTCACTGACACCCACGTCGTCCGCGACAGGATGAAGGTATGTGTTCATTACTTTTAAATGTAACCTAAATCGTTAGATCCTCACTTGAAATAACCCGGAAACATTTTCTTTCCACCCTTGCCTAGCCCAGACCTTGGTCATCTGCCGAACTCGATACTTAAACATTTTATTTTTGAAACATAACTGTAACGAAATGTTAAAATCCAATCATAGTCGTTCGTTACCTTCGGACTCTTACTTGCTATAATAAGCCTTCCGGCAATGCTCTATGAATTACTTTTTGATTTTTATGTTCGCAATTCTAAACCTCGATTTCTGTCATCTAATATATATTAAATCATATCGGCAAAGTTTTGTCGCGGTCCGACATTATTTTATTGTATATGGAAAACTAACAGCTTATCACTAACGCATTAAATTTACACACATAGATACAGAAAGCCAACAAAAAGTTTTCACTGATAGCAATATTTTGGGCAATTAGCACGGCTGAAAGAGAGAATACACAAAACGCCAGAGTCAATAACCACGTGGACAAAAAAAATAAAGAAGGAGAATGGCACACCGTGGTAATACCACGTAATACGTAGGTTTTGTCGGTTATGAAGCCTGTACATACATAAGCAGCCTAATACGTCCCACTGTAGGGCACAGGCCTTCTCTCAGGGGGAGAGTGTGGGCTTAATCACCACGCGTGCCCACCGCGGGTTGGCGATTTCAAGCGCTGAGGTATGTGAATAGCTCAGACACTCAGGTTTCCTCGCGATGTTTTCCTTCACCGTTAGCAAGTGGTATTGCTACTTTAAAACCAAGTCATAGGTACATGCCCGCACTGGGGATCTAACCTGGGTCTCTCGCTTCCGAGTCCGATGTTCTACCCACTAGAGCCTATACACAGTCGCAGTACTTAGCAATTATTACTTTGCGGATGACGGAAGTGCTATCGGTGACATTTCCTTCATAAATTTCTTAAAATCATACCACGTTTGTATGCGAAACCTCAGTCAGCAATTCCCCCAAAAGGCCCTACTGACATTATCCATCATAAATATGACCAACCCTGTTAATAATTTGTGTCCAGGCGCTGGAGAGCATGTGGCGCGACTTCAACACGAGCCTGGAGGAGCGCATGAAGCTGTCCAAGCAGCGGGCCGACCAGCTCAGCCAGTACGAGACGCTGAGGCAACATGTGAGTTTCTGTTCGGGGGGTTCTTTTATTTTTTAGGGTTCCGTAACCGAAGGTTGCCAAACGGGACCCTATTACTAAAACTTCACTGTCCATCTGTCTGTCCCTCTGTCTCTCACCAGGCTGTATCTCATGAACCGTGATAGCTAGGCTATTGAAATTTTCACTGATGATATATTTCTGTTGCCGCAATAACATCAAATACTACAACCAAAATAAAAAATAATAATTAAGGAGAGCACTCGCGTCGTTGCACAGCAGATGTTGTATATTGGACGAAGGCAGAAGAAGACATAGTTTTTCTCTTCATAGCAGTTGTTAATTCACTTTACAGTCATTGGTATAGAGTTACATAGTTTTAATTAAAGTTGTAGGTGTGTATATGGTGAGTAGCTAGAACCGACTGGCGGGCGGTAGTAGTGTGCTCGACAATGCAATGTCAGCACACACAGCTATGCACTGTGCTTGGCCCGTACACTTAAACAAACAATTAAACAGAACGAGAACTATAAAATAAGGGATCTAAACCTTGTACCTTCGATAACTAAACCCACCCAACTCCCCAGGTGCTGGAATGGATCCAAAACATGGAGGGCCGCGTGGGGCGCCTGCAGCCGGTAGCGGTCGACCTGGACGCGATCAAGCAGCAGCAGGATGAGCTCCGGCCCTTGGCCAAGGAGTTCCGGGACTTCTCCATTAATATTGACAAGGTAATCATAAAGATCAGATAAAAAAGTGTTTGTTCAAATAACCACAATTTGAAAGGCACAGCTGAGAAAGTTACAAGGCTTAAGAGAGTGTTTGATGTCTGAATCCTCTCTCGTTCCCACGTTGTCATCTTTAACGATTGTGAAAGAATGAAGGTAGAACTACACTGATCCTACATAATGTTACGCGACGTGGTAAGCATGAGTGCATACTGTTCCTGAATATGTGACGAGTATTTGGCATCAGGGGTGCGACCACGTAAGTCTTCCACTGTATGGGGTTGTCTGCTTTAGCCTACTATGAACTCTGAAATGTATACTTATTTTGACACTTTGGAGTCGTCTAAATGCTTAACCCGATAGAGTAGAAATTTACGTGATACAAGGGCAGATGCTTGCTGTTTTCAGTTCTCGAAGCGCACAAGTATTTTATACAACCTCTGCAAAATAAGTAGACTGAGAACGATTTATTTAGGTAGTACTATTTAAATGAGTACGCAAGGCCTGCCACAAAAATAAATCAGAAGAGAAGCGTATCAGTGAGATTCCAACTCCAGTGTCCTTTGACAGATGTAGGAAACAAATAAAAATTAGTTGCTGACGAAATATTAAAATATTTAGCTGATAATTTAATTAGTTCCCGTAAAAAAAAACATGTCGTGTGCAGGTGAACGAAGCGGGCGCTATGTACGACGCGCTGACCCGCGGCGACCGCGCCGACAGTCCGCACCGCCGCCGCAATGTATACAGCCCCACCAAGCGGCAGACGCCCAGTGAGTACCCCATACCATTATAGCACGGTCAATTAAAGACAGACTATACAGACGGCCATTTTGTATGAGCGAGAGGCAAAGTATAGTTTAACCTTTCTTTAATTAACGGTTTCAGCCACGTAATATGTCTTTTAGACTACACAATCACTTGACGTGCTCCCAAACTAGGATACGCTGTGCTACGGTGACCAGGCAAGAACAACACGAACATGAAAATACACCCAGATTGAGGCCTTTTGTACAAATCACGTACGGCCTCCAGTGGGAATCGAACCCACGGCCTCTGCTTTGGTAGCCAAGCGTCTTACCGCTAGACCAATGAGTCAGTTAAACTTACAATCTAATATCTATCTTTCTAATATTTTAAAACAACAACGTTTTTTTTTTTGTTATATTTGCTCTAGCGTAAAAACAGTAATTCTTAGAAAGTGTACTTTATTTGATCATAGTATAGTCCCTTTATAGTATGTATAAGGTTGTAGTGAAGTGTTTTTCCCGTGAATAACGTAAAAGTGATTCTCCTCGCACTTCAATCCTCCTTAAGTCACCAAGGCTCCCCGCCATATTTTTTTTTTCACAGCAGTGCCAACCTAACGATCGGTTACTTTTGAATAGTGACAACGATACTTCCGATTTTGGACGTATCATGACTCTATTTTATTGAGTACTTTTAATGTCATGACATTGAATATTGTCCTGGAAAATAATTTGGAGCTAATATCAATGCACACTAATGTCGGAATAGTCAATTACAACTCTGATTTTAAAAACCTATTTAGAGGCTAAAAATTCCACCCATGCCGGGACTTGAACCCGCGACCTCTGGCTAACCGTGCCAGCGCTCTCCTAACTGAGCTAATGGGCAAGTGCAGGCATCGGCGAAATTTCGAGCCTCTTTACAAACTTCTCTGTATTACGTACAGACAGCGACATCTGGCTGAAGTAATTTACATCACTTGCAGTCCCGACCACCCACTTCGCAGTTACGTTTTACATCGGAATAATATCGCTGTTTTTCCTAACGCTAGTGGCATTTTTCCGAGCGGTTCCGTGCTTCGCAAGGCACGTTAAGCTGTTGGTGCCGGCTGCCGTCGATAGATGGCAGTCGTTAAGCCAAGTCAGAGGCCTTAGGGCGGCTTGACAACTTCTGACAGTAGACGAGCCACTAGTCTACAAGCCTCCACCAATCCGGACTTGGCCCCCGTGGTGGAGTATGGCCTATACCTTCCTCAGGGAAGAGACCCGTGCCCCTCGGTGGGGACATAATGGGTTGATGATGATGAATATCGCTGTTAACAATTTAAAATTGTTCTCAGCACGGATTAATGCAACAAAAAGAATGTAACTCAGATTTTACTAAAATTATTAAAAATCATGACAAGTTTGTAAATTAGTTGTTTTCCCCACAGTCCGCACGCTGGACGGGCGGTCCCCGTCCCCGAGCAAGGGTCACCCGCTGGTCAGCCCCGGGTCGACCCACTCCACTTCGAGCGGTTTCTCGTCGCGTCGCTCCAGCCAGGACTTCCATCTTGACGGTAAACGGAGATTACATTGGATGTTACATGCCCATTGTTAATATAACTATGTAATTTAATTATGTTATGTTCTATGTAATTTTTCGCAATAATATTTCCTGGCACCCTTCCCCTGGCAAAACATGGCACAAGATTAGATCTAACTCACGATGATAATTATTCTATAAGGAAGATTATGAACAATAAATTATTTTTATATTTATCTTTTTATCTTTATTGTGCTATGAAGAATTATCCAATCTGATCTAATCCTAGTAAGCGGTGGTGGCGGAGCGGTCGTGGGTTCAAATCCCGGCATGTACCAATGACTTTGTTTTCTATGTTACGTACATTTGTTAAGTTCTAGTAGTAATACCACTCGCTAGCGGTCAAAACATCGTAAGGAAGCCCTAGTGACTGCGGTATTTACATAGCTACCTCAGCGCTCGCTACGTACGGTGGCCCGACTGTGAGGCTAAGTGCGGAAATATCATGTGTAAATAGAACTAGAGCATGCGATCCTAGTGTAACGTGTCCCCCTCATTCCAGAGCTGTCCCCGGTGCAGCAGCAGGTGTCGGAGATCAACAACCGGTACGGGCTGATCGGCACCAGGCTCGCCGACCGGCAGGCCGAGATCGACTCCATCCGGGAGGAGCTGCGGAAGCACTTGGACAGCCTGAGGGCCCTCAACGCCTTCCTGGATAAGGTGAGTCTGGGCTTCATGAGCTTGTAAGGTTGTAAAGTTTTCTGGAAGAGATCGCTTTTAGCGATAATACCGCCGGTTTTATACTGTTACATAGGTATTTAATATTTTTCGTGTATTTTTATAATGTCTCATGTGCAATAAAGAGTATTAATCTAATCTAATCTTGTGAGAGGCTTCACATATGAAAACTTGCAGGTGACATTCTCGATAGTAACGCCTGATGGACGATGATACCTTCATGTTCATTCGTTCGTTCATTCAGCATTAATTTATTCTTTCATTCATTCACATATTTGTAGTAGCGATACCATTCTCTAATAATTAAGAAAAACATCGTAAGGAAACCCGAGTGTATGAGATGTTCACAGAAAAAAATATATAAAAATCGATAAAGCTGTTTCGGGGAGATAAAAAACTCTGTGAGACGGGATTTTTATTATTACATTATTACCCTAGGGGTGAAAGTAACGATAGTTACTTAACGAATAGTTCGAGGGACTTGACAAGTTTTTAACCCGAGTGCTTTTAATTACGAATATAAGGAAAGTAAAAATGAAAACATGAATTAGGTAAAGAAAAATGAGTGAATTTTATTTTAATTAATACTTAACCTTATGTTATTTCAATTTTACATCGCGCTGTAATTGAGTGGCTGCATAAAAAGTTGAAACATGGTTCTACAGAAATGTGAAAATAGAACAAGCGTTTTTTAATAATTTGACACTGTCAGTTGAAAACGATTCTCCCCCGGCCTGAAAAGTATTACTTTCAACCCGCTCCTCAGGCAACTTCAGTGCTACTTTCCGAGTATGTGTAATGAAAAATACATAACATCATCTCTCCTCCAGGTCCAGCGCCAACTGCCAAAGGACATGATCCCGGCGACCAAGGACGAAGCCGACAAGACCATCAAGCAGGCGCGCGCGGTGCTCGAGGAGATGTACGAGAAGCAGAGCATCCTGGACTCCACCAAGACCCAGGTCAAGGAGCTGCTGAAGAGGAAGCCTGGCGCGCTGGGGGCCGACCGGCTGCACGGCGAGATGGAGGACGTGGCTGGGCGATGGAAGATGCTGCATGACCACTGCAAGGACAAGTGAGTACCTTAGGTATTACGATGCGCACCGAATAGGTACAAATAGAGACAGTCTGGGTGTACTTCTATGCTTGTGATTTCCTTGCCTGGTTACCGTAGCACAGGGTATCCTGGGAGTAGGGTAGTTTGGGACGTTGTTTATTTATTTTATATAGAAGCTGATCTACTTTTCAGTAACGGTAACTCAAAAAAATGCTTTCGTCGCGTGACAATTTTGCTGTCAAAAAGGATTCAAATGCGAAATCATGGTTAATTTATTTGTAATTTCATGAAAGGCATAAATTTTATCATTATGTTTTGAAAAATCGTACAGTTCTTGGTACTTATGTATATTATAACCATTGCGAAGTATTTAATCGACGTATGTCTATCCTTATTCCTATTACATGGCCGCAGGGTGTATTTCCATGTTTGTGATGTCATTGCCTGGTTAACATAGCACAGGGTATCCTAGTTTGAGACCAGGACAAGTGATTTGTGTGGAAGTTATTTATTTACTAAAATCCTTACGTTTCTCCCCAGGATCCGGCTGATGGAAGAGATGAAGGACTTCCACGACACGCACAGCAACCTGTCCCAGTGGCTCGGCTCCAAGGAGCGTATGATCGCCGCCCTTGGGCCCATCTCGTCAGACTCTAGGATGGTCAACACGCAAGTGCAACAGGTGAGATTTCTCTATCAATCATTCAGTCAGGTAATTAACATTACTCCAAGGAGGGGAAGATTACTTCTCTCTGCAAAATCTCCTCCGGCTCTAGAATGGTCAACATGTACGTGTAGCGAGTAAAATATTTAGGTACTCATGTTGCCATCCTTAGAGGAGAAGAATATTATTTATTGTACCCCGGAACTCATGGTATAAAAAGTAAGATCTTTGGGTGTGTAGATCATGATTTTGGGTTACAATAGTTGAAATGTCCGCTTTGCCGCATTTGGGAAGAAATCGTGAAGCGTCTTCCGTGTCGAGACCGTCCCCCCCTCCCCCCCTGTTACAAAATGGTGCCGTACTATCTAATCGCTCTGCTTCCATTCATTATTGGGATGTAAACCACACAAACCTTAAAATCATTGTGATCAGAATGGGTCTAATCAGTAGAATAAAGTCCAAACTAGGATACCGTGTGCTTTGGTAACCGGGCATGGACGTCAATCTCCAGGTGCAAGTCCTGCGCGAAGAGTTCCGCAGCCAGCAGCCGCAGCTGGCGCACCTGGAGGAGGTGGCGGCGGCCGTGCTGGAGCGGCTGGACCCGCGCTCGCCCGACGGCGCCAAGCTCAAGGTCAAGGTCAAGGAGCTGCAGGACCGCTGGAACGGCCTGCTCAACCAGTGAGTGCTGCTTCGTATCGGGAAACCGGCTAGCGAAAACTAACGTGGAAATACTACCTCGCCGTTTCGATTCGATAAAACTTCCTGATAACACAAAAATTACCCTTTCGCGTACGCTCTGTTATTTTATTAATGGGCTGTTGACGGTTGCCAGTTGGTCAAAGTGCATTTAAAAACAAACTGGCAATTGTCGAGAGTATAAGAAATCAGAGGTGAATCTATTTACAGATTCTATCTTTTTGTACACAAGGTCAAGGTCCAGAGTTGCAAGACCGGTGTAATCTAGTCTCAACTAGTTGATAATCATTTTCAATACAACATTCGTAATCGTTTGTTGCCTAAAATATTACTTTTAGTGTATTGTAAGTCTTGTACCCAGCATGTATCTCAATTTTTAGCTTGAAAAAATGAGCGAGATAGTTATTGGTGAACTGTGTAAAATATGAACCGAAATAAAACGGTTGGAAATATTCACTTACATCATGAAGCCGCTGTTAAGTGTTTACGAAGGCTTCATGTTGAAAATCCATTAAGAGCCATAACTAAGAAGTAATGCGAGGATGTCGCCATTTATAAAATTAATCTAGGTACAGTGCGCTTCAGAAAAGTAAACTTGAAAGAAACGTATTACCAATGTAATCTCAATACGCCCTACGCTTCGGAACATAAGCCTAAAAGAATGTACAATGTTTTTACCCAAATTGATCTCTATGCTTCGAAAGAGCAAGCTTGAGTGAATGTACAACGTTTTCTCCAACCCAGACTGGAGCAACGCGCCGAGAGCCTCGGCGCCGCCGCAGACACTTCCCGAGAGTTCGACGCCGGCCTCAACAGGCTGCGAGATGCGCTGCAGACTATTAGTGACAAGCTGGACGACCTGGCCATGGAGAAGGAGCCTGAGGAGCAGCTGAGGAAGATTGAGGTTTGTGGCTTTAGGAGTAGAATCGATTTTAGCTTGAGCAGTTCGAAGATCTGACTATCAAAAAAGAGGATGAAATATGCCCCTATATTACGCGCACCAAATCCTGAGCGATTCCAGTCATCTAACTGTTTGGGAATTGACACTTAGAGGATTGGAATCGCTCTGGCTTCGGTGCGCATAACTAGTCCCCAGGTCACACGACACAGGTCTTACAGTTATAGGAAAGGTCAGAATAGTTATAGGTTGCGCGACGCTTTGCAAACCATCAGCGACAAGATTGACAAAGCTTAGCCTTGGAGAGAAAGTTCCAGAAGAACAATTGAGGAAGATTGAGGTTTGCGGCTTTCAGGGTTATACGAGCAGAGAAAAGCGTTTGCTTAAATTAGACCCGTTACGCAAAGAACTATAGACACTATTAGATTGCCTAGTCTTTCAGATTAGATCTGTTACGCAAAGAACTTTGCTATGCTATGTGAAGGTTGGCGTTACATGAAAAGAGCTTTACCCAGAAGTAGGCTCTTTTTTATTCGCTACGCAGAGATTTATAGATACAGTTAGATTGCCTAGGGTCTCACATTAGACCCGTTACGAAAAGAACTTTGGACATAATTAAATTACCCAGAATTTTCTTTGCGTAACGGGTCCCAAATTTAACCCTTTACGCAAAGAACATGGTTCTTACCCATAGTTCTTACACAATTAGCTTACCCAGTGAGCCCCATTTCTCCCAACAGAACCTGGACGCCAGCTAGATCTTAAAATAAACCGATTACACTGTAACGTCTAAGTCCCATTTCTCCCAACAGAGCCTGGAGCGCCAGCTGGGTCTCAAATTAAAACCTTTACGCAAAGAACTATGGCCACTATTACCGTGCCCAGTGTAACGCCTAAGCCCCATTTCCCCCATCAGAACCTGGAGCGTCAGCTCGAAGGCCAGCGCCCGCTACTGGCGGACCTGGAGGCGGCGGGCGCCGCGCTGGCTGGCGTACTGTCCGACCCTGCCTCGAGACAGGACATACAGAGCAAGTTGGGCGCCGTGGCGCGGCAGTATGATAACCTGCAGAGGAAACTCGACCACAGGAAGGCGGAGATTGAGGCGGCTCTGAAGTGAGTATTCTATCCTCGTATCTTCGACCTCTACTCGCACTTCGCTTTGGCAAAGACAGTTCGGACTGTCAGAGGAAACTCGACCGTAGGGTGGTGGAGATTGAGGCGGCTTTGAACCTCCAAGGAAACTCGACCATAGAAGCGGCTTTGCAAATAAAACTGAAATAATAATAATAATAGCTTCCACACAACACAATCACTATATTATTGAAATATATGTACTTTATCTACGCTATGGGCAGCCAGTGAAGTGAGGTACAATACACTGTTTTTGTAAGACCTCGCTTCGACACAAGATATAATAATAGCAAGCCAGGACCTGTGGCCAGGCAGTACGGTAACCTGCAGAGGAATCCTAACCGTAAGAACCCCCAAATATAGGCTGCTTTGATGTGAATGCTCTAACTGACTTCGCTGGCCCAGCAGCCAGCGCGCTCAGAATACGTACATCCTCCGTTAATTTTGTTATCCACTTCAGAAAAGTGTACCTTATGAAGGTGAAAATTGAGGGTTTTTTTGAAGTAATTCTAGATAAATCCAGAATATTTTTATTGATTGGGTCCCTCAAGATAGCGGAAGTGACAGGATGACGTAAAAATCTAAGGTGACCAGAGATGGCTCAAAGTGGCAACTAAAAACTGGATCATTACCTACGGACTACAAATTCTAATGCAATATGTTCAGGCCATTCCCCCTACCTCTTGTTCCAACATTATCACACACTTCACCAATCAGTACAAATCCCTTAATCCTTCAAAGTAACATAACCTTAACAAACCCCATCATAAGTACCATTTTCGCCTGCAGGGATGGCCGCAACCTGGAAGAGACGGTCGCCCGCACTTTGGGCTGGCTTCAGTCCGAACTGGGAGAACTTTCTGGCAAACTGCAGGTGTCCGCCGACAAGGTGAAGCTGCAGCAACAGCTGGAAAGGCACGAGCCCCTCTACAGGGAAGTCACTGCGAGGGAACACGAGCTCATTATGCTGCTGGATAAGGGTGAGTTTTGCTTGAAGAGTTTTGATTTCAGTTTAAGCAGCTTTAACTTTAGTTTTGTTTTGCTTGAACAACTTGTGTTTGAGCAGTTTCAAGTTGAGTTTTCCTTTAACAACTTGTGTCTGAGCAGTTTCAACTTCTATTTTATTTTGCTTGGACAACTTGTGTTTGAGCAGTTTTAACTTAAGGACGAGTATAACAACTTGTGTATAAGAAATGTCAACTTCAGCTTGGTTCAGTTGAGTTTTACTTGAACAACTGTATCTGAAGAGTTTTAACTTCGTTTGTTCCGTTAGGTTTTGCTTGAACAACTTGCATCTGAGTAGTTTTAACTTAATTTGTTTTCTCCTTATTTGATGAATGTTACAGGGTCACAGTTGAAGCTTTATTCACATAGCTTCAACTGTGAATGCTTTTGTCACACGCATTTGACATGAAATACGCTAACAGTATTGTGACAATAACGTTGACTGGTAATGGGAGTAGACCCAAATACTTTGCCGTGACTTTATATAAAAGTTACGGCTACAGATCTCTGATCTAGTTTAGGACTCAGTCTTTCCACAAATTACTTCCATTGTACCATATTGTATCACCTCTATTGTACCTGATTTGTGGATGGAGAAATAAAGACTTTATTTCTCCATCCACAAATCAAGTTTATTAAATTATATATTCAAAAATAAGAGATGATTTAACAACAGTCTATAATTATCTAGTTCTTTGGATTTGGAAAAAGTGTCGTTTTTCAAATTCAAAGAATCACTCGTGACCAACTCTATCTCGAAGTATCTACTGTGAATTTCATTCCTAATATAGGATTGAAGTTGTATTTTGGTAAGGCAATAAATACTTTTTTAAGCTTTCGCTCATTCGGAACAACAATGACGGAATGACACCTGAAAAATTGGCTATTATACAGGTATTGTGTTATTACACTCCTAAAAGGAAGTTGAACACGATCTAACATCGACACAATTAAATTTCTATTCATTTCAATCAAATGACGCATCTAGTTTCTGTAAACCGTCGTCGAAATGTTCTCGTGTTAAATTTACAAAAATGTCATTTCGTCGTTGTTATTCCGGATAAGCGTTGTCTTGTACCGGCCAACCGTAAAGTCCACCTTACCCAAGCGCGGCGTGTCCAACAGGCCGCGAGATGGAGAAGAAGCCCGCGCACCAGGGTCTCCGCAAGGAGCTGGACCGAGTCCAGGCGCAGTGGGACAAACTCAAGCGGGAGGCCGTGGACAGACACACCAGACTGCAGACGGCTATGGTAAGTGAAGTTCTCTTCTCTCTATTCTTCAGCCTATAGCCACCCAATGCTGAATTTAGGTCTCTTCTAATGCAGGCCATTCATTTCGGTCTTGGGCTTTTCGCATCCAGACTTTTCCTGCTACTTTGACCAGGTGGTCAGCCCATCTGGTTGGATCATCTGCATCGGAAATGCCCCGGAGCGGTTGTCGAAACCATGGTTCCTTAGTTATTCGTTGGGCATTAAAAAAGTATGGCCTTTGCATCTCCATAATGCGATTATTTATGCAGCGTCCAGTGGCACCTTCACTCACACTAGATGGGTGAAGGGACCACTTGGACGCTGCAGTGCCTGGGACATTGATTTTTAGATGGAGTAGGCTTGCCCAGCACCTATGCCATCCTGGTAGCTTAGTCGGCCTAGCCCACAGGAAAGACAAGTCAATACGTGCGGAGCCAACCGAGCCCCGGGTTTCCTAACGATTTTTTCACTGTTAGCGTCGGGCATTATGTCACTGTTAACCTACCTTTAAAGGTACAGTGTACTAATATGCCTGTTCTAATCCCCAGGAACACTGCCGCAAGTTTACCAAGGCCATCGAGTCGTTCCTGCCGTGGCTGGGCGAGGCCGAGGAACGGATGGCCAAGCTGCCGGCCGCCGCCTTCACCAAGAAGGAGGCCGAGAAGCAGCTGCGGGAGCTACAGCAGATCAGGAACGACATCTGGAAGAGGTCAGCCCCGCTACTCTCCACCGTATTGTGTTCACATTGCGTCACGATTAAATGCAATACGTCAGAAATTACAACTTAGTAAACGTTTTTTAGTCGTAAGAAATAGAGTTAAACTTTTTGGAACTTCGGAGAGTATCGGAAACTGAAAGCATATTTTGGCTACATCATTTAATAAAAGCAGTCAGTTGTAACGCAAGTTAGCTAAATTAGCGTCAAGAGAAGAGTTACGTTTCATTTCATTCAGCTTTGTTATTTCATTCTGGGTCTACAAACAGAAGGAAGAAATGGATTACCTAAGAAAAGAGGGAAATCAACTTTTCCTTTTCGTAAATAGTTCGAAACTATTTTTATCAACAGTTTGTTTCAATCTTGAGAAAAGTTGAATAAAATTATATAAGTAGGTACCTATACAATATCTCAGGGATGAAAAAGGTTAGTGCTTACGAAAGTGTTATTGTAAAAATTTTTATTTAATTAACAACTTGGAGATACTTTCGACTTCAAACCAGCGTTCCAACCCATGAAGTTATATTAACATGAATACTGTATTCGCATTGTCAGGTCCGGCGAATACGAGAACGTGAAGACGCTGGGCGAGACATTCATCTCGGCGTGTGACGTCGACCAGGACGTCGTGAGACGTCAGCTCGACGACACGCGCGCGCGCTGGGACCGCCTCAACAACGGTAAGTTTACTGGGCTTATGCCCATCTGCTGAGAACTATTTGTCATGATTTTGGGAAGTATACTTAACTTCACTTTAATCCTCGTTCACCATGTCTATTAAAAAGTCATTGATTGTAAAAAAAATTATGGGTAGTTGCTAGTCTTGAAAGAAAACATAAAAACCCAAGGGAAGGTTCGCAGACGGCTTCACGTCGCACTCTAGCGGCGGGAAGCCATTCCGTTCCCGAAAATGGTGCTGACTGGATCTCCAGAATAAACAACTACGGTACATCCATCTCCCCCGAAACCATGAAATGAATTTATTTCGTAATCAAAATTAAATTTGCCACAGATAGAAAATACGTCTTAATAAGTCTATTTATGGCCGTAGCTAGGTTTTCCATTTTTGTGATTTGCTTGTCTGGTTACTGTATGACATGGTATCCTAGTTTGGTACCACGACACGCTTCATTATCAAGCAATTATGATGTGGGTATGCGTCAAGTACAGTTAAAACTCGGGAACGGCACGTCAATATTCCGAAAATCTGGTGATCTGGTCTACCCACCGACCGACTTACGGCTCTCGGCCGCCAGTCTATTGTTGCAAAGTTTATTTGGACAGTCTATATCTAATCAACCCATAAACAAAGTTCACTGTCGTGGATAAACCTCTTCTCTTACACGCCAACCGATCCGGTCTGGTCCCGTCCACTGTTACCATCTGTGACCGTTTACACCAATATCAGCTCTGTGACAATCCAAATAAATACATAACTTCTTCAATCATTCTAACGCATCTTCCCGCACCAACAGAGGTCCTCCAACAAGTGGAATTCCTCGAGTCCACCGCCCGCAAACTGGGCGAGTTCAACGAGCGCGTACGCGCCGTCGAGACTCCCCTTCAGCGGTGCGAGGAACGGCTGGAGGAGGCTTTGAGGGCCCCACCGGCCGTCGCGGCTGAGGCGGTGGCCAGGCTTACTGACCAGATCCACGCCTTGAGAGCTCCGCTGCAGGTTAGTTCACTCGTGTTTATGTCTCACAGGAGGCCACGGTACTCATGTTTGTCTCACAGGAAAGCGTGATGTCACCTTGCGTAGACCCTTGTGGAAAACGTTTAGAGGAACTTTGTGGGCACCGCTGAGGGTGGCTTCTGAGGCGGTGGCCTGGCTCACGGACCAGATACTCGCTTTGAGGGTTCTTACTTGTGTTCAGTCAGTTGTTCTGCTAGAGACCAGTCTTTGCTGAGAGAGTCGCCACTGCAACTGTGGGGCGGAGGAAGTCCTAAGGGTCCCAAGCTCGATTTGTTAAGCGGTTTTTTGGCCGAAGGTCTGTACTCAAGAGTATTTTTTAAAATCAGGCCTATACAACTAACAAGTGAAGTGGCAGCGAGTTGGTCTATGCTGCCAAAAAAACCGATAACCGATGGATTCCAAAGATTTTCACGCGATCTTTAGCTCATCTTTATCTTAAATGTGAACGTCGTCCGCCAGAGCATCGACGCCGCCGCCGACGACATCGTGACGCTGGCGCTGGAGTGCTGCGGGCCGGACGCCGCCGGGCGCGCCAGGCGCGTGCTGGAGGAGCAGGCGCATGCGCTGGGGGACCGCCTCGACGACCTGGAGGCTCGCGCCGGCGAGGCCAAGGACAAGCTGCTGGGCGCCGCCAGCGCTGTTACGGAGTTCAATGTGAGTTGTTGCGTAACGTTTAGGTGAGGAGCCATGTATTCAGAAGAGTAGGCGTAAACGTGTGGAGACCAGCCGGACGACCTGGCAGCTCACGCCGGAGAGCCAAGGATATACTGCTGGGAGCCGCCAGTGCTGTTACGGAGTTCAATTGTTGCGTAACGTTTAGGTTAGAAGTCGTGTATTATTAGTAAGGGCGCGTGGAGACTGGCTGGATGACCTGGAGGCCAGGGTCGGAGAAGCCTATACTGCTGGGTGCCGCGAGTGTTGTTACGGAGTCCGACGTGAGTCTGACTTGCTACACGATGAGGTTGATCATAAGTTGGTTAAATGTACTGGAAGAGTTGGTGTAGTCTGATAGGCTGGATGACTTGTAACCTTGCACTGGAGAAGCCAAGGACAAACTGTTGGATGCTGCGAGAGCTTTTACGGAGATCAACGTAAGTTGTTGCATAAACTTTAGTTTAGGAGCCATGTAGCAATAGTGGAGAGCAGTTGTAGACGCGTGATAATCGGCTGGATGACCTGGAGATGAGGGTGGGTGAGGCTAAGGATAAACTGCTGGGCGCTGGCAATGCTTTTATGCGGTTCAGTGTGAGTTGTTGCATGATATTTAAAAATCTGGGTCCATCGATCTATGCTGTGCATGGCCTGAGTTATTCAAAAATCTGCCTTACTAATTTACGTCATCAACTCTAAATGAACTCTCTTCGCTACAGGACAAAGTGAAGAACCTCTCGCACGACCTGTCCGACCTGGAGAAGGAGCTGGAAGGCATGCGGCCGCCGGGCCGGGAGATCAAGGTCGTCAAACAGCAGCTGGAGGACGTCGGCCGCTTCTACAAGCGGCTGGAGAAGGCCGACGATGCGGTGGCCGACACCGAGAGGGCGGCCGGCCTGCTGCTGGAGAGCGGCTACGGGGACTCCAGCAAGACGCGAGACCAGGTGAGCCGGACCTACTGGTCGAAGTCAAAGTCAAAGAAGTGAAGCAAACTTTTAATCTGCAAGTTTACGAAGAAGTGTGTCGAGCGTCTGTATTCAGTAAATTCAGTAATGAATTTACTATGCCAAAATCAGAGGTTGTGAAGTGACAGTAAAGGCGGGTTTTGCGTACGTGCGTACAGTTTTAGTTGATCATGACGACGGTCAGTGCGCTCGGACCGAGTGCGTCGACATAATCAACCAAAATTGTACGCACACGGTCCGAGCGTACTGAGACCGTCAAAACCCGGCTTAAGATAATACCAACCGCTTTTACAAGCGGCTCTGTAACAATCTAGACATATCTGAAGTCATGATCAATTCATTTCTATGGGCTCAAAAATGGGACTATATCCAGATCTATTTAGAAAAAAAAAATACCCTCAACCATCGTACTAAATTAAAATCTAGTTTCGTCAGGTTTGTGACAAGTGACCAACCTCTGCCTACCCATTCAGGGAACAGACTTGAGTTTATCTATGTCACGATCATGAGTGAACAATCTCTCGTTGTGTAAACGGCCTAACAAGTATTAATCTGTGGCTCAGACAGCTGTACCTACTCTATGTAAAGTTTGATGTCTGCTCCATGTCGATGAGCGTACTGACGATAAGGAAATATAAATCGAAGAGACTGGGACTGAACTAAATCTTCATGGATTCCGCCACATCTATATATGCATGCAAAAACCTAGTTCTGTCCACATCGAGGTGTAGTTATTTGTCCGATGTCTGAACCCCTGTCCCTTGCAGGTGGAAGGTCTCCGCAAGCAGCTGGGCAAGTTGGACGAGAGGGCTCGGGCTCGCGAGCAAGACCTGGACGACACGCTGACCAAACTGGAGGCCTTCTACAAGGTTTACGACTCCGTCATGGATGATGTGCAGGAGGTAAGAACTTGGGGTCGCATTTACTTTTTAAATATTTTTTATTTTAGTTCGGTAACACAGCATGCAACGAAAACATGTCGCCTTGGTCGGGGCTGTAACTCTGTAACTATGTGTCGTGTGCAATATATTTATCTATCTTATCTTATCTAGTAGCCATCAATCAAAACCCCTTGACTCATGCCGGTAGATAGCGCCAGTGCCGCGTAACACATTGCGCAGTTTGAGCTAAACATTCACAGACGTTTTGCGTTAAACCAACGGCCGTGGAATCCGATACAGTGGGGCTGCTTTTTTTATTTCGACATGTTGACTGCGAAAAGGTCTCCTGTACAAAATTTTCATAAGTTATAAAGGGCGACTCGAAAACCAGCATTTAAGAAACAAGACTTTACACCATCCAATCCCGTAAACGGTGTACGTACTAACGTTTGTATCGAGGTCTTCCATAAGACGTAGGGTTCCTTCCGCCGCATTATGTATTAAAGATTATATCGTTATCGACACTTAGAAGGTCATCTTTTCCTCGTTGTTCGATTGCATTAAACATTTTTTTTTTAAGAAAGGTGGTGTCACTCACTTGGTCCCATATAAGTTGGTCTCATATACATTTACAAATTGAAAGGAGAGATTAAAAAGACCTCATAGTGTCTATAAAGAATATTATAGCTATATTCCATTCCATGAAACGAGCTCCCAAAGAAAATCGTCCATGTGCGCGCATCGGTTAATGCGCGTGACCTTCAATAGCCACTGCATTAAGTAAGCCTACCCCATGAGACGGACCGTCTTCGCTTATCTCTGGGCGCGCGAATTGACCAATGAGATACTAGTATTTTGTCCCCTAGGAGTTCGACTCTTATCTATTTTAACTAAAGGCACAGCCTAAACAAAGCAGTCCTGACTGAACCCCCTCCCCAGGCCTCCGAGCAAGTCCGCGCGCTCAAGCCCGTCTCGTCCGAGGTGGAGCACATTCGCTCGCAGCAGCGAGACTTCGGCGAGCTGCGCCGGCGCACGCTGGAGCCGCTCGGCCAGAACGTGGGCCAGTGCAACAAGATCGGCCAGGGCCTGGTCAGGTCCGCGCCGCAGGGGGTGTCCACGCAGCAGCTGGAAAAGGACCTGGAGAAGATGAACGACAAGTGGAACGCACTCAAGGAGAAGGTGGGGCGATTTTTATTGTACGGTAGATATTTTCAGGGTGAAATTCCGGTGGCAGCGAGTACTTATGGTAGAATGACACTGGCCGATTGTGAAGACATCGTGAAAAATTCAGAGAAGATGTGATAGTTGCGTTATCTAATAGTACGGTGGAGACGGTCGGGCAGAACGTAGCCGAGAGAAATAAAATTGTCCAGGGCCGCGTCTGTCCGCGCCGCAGGGGGTATCCACGCAGCAGCTGGAAAACGACCTGGAGGTGATGAACGACAAATAAATCGCGCTAAAGGAGAAGGTGAGTCGAATTTTGTATGTAAAGCGGGTTTATTAGGGTTGGATTCCGGTGCCAGCGTGTACCAGTGGTGGAATGTCACTGGCTGATGCTAACAAATACAGAGAACATGTTACAGTTGCAACAACATTAGTTAATAGTAATGAAGGGACTCGTACATTGGAGACGGTCGGGCCGAAGATGAGCTCGTCCATCACATTAGCCAGGGATAAGTCACTTCATCACTGCAAGGAGTTTTCACAACTGTTTGTCTAAGCTCGTACGCCAAAAGCCCATGGGACAAAAAGCTAAGACTAGTTAGCATTTTCACTAGACAACCGCTTTCGGCGTAAATGCCACATTGTTCCAAGGCCAGGATCTGAACCCACGTTCTCGGTCGCGGGTTCTAAAAACACCACTTAAGGATGATCCACACCAACGCGGTGGCGGCTCATACATACGTCCATATAAATATGTACTACTGCATAAGTGACGTATGTATGGACCGCCACCGCGCTGGTGTGTTTAATCCTTTACACGATTGAGAGATTTACGAGATACTTTTGGCAAGACGTGTCCCCGTAAAAAAAAAGTCACCTCAGCCATCTCCCCCCCACAGACTAATTAGCGCGAGCGCCGCCTGGACGTCGGGCTGATGCAGCCTGGGAAACCCAGGTTCTCGGTCGTGGGTCCTCAAACACTAATTACGCGATTGAGAGATTTGTGCGACACTTTTGGCAAAACATAATCCTCATCCGTCCGTCCCCCGCAGACTAACGAGCGCGAGCGCCGCCTGGACGTCGGGCTGCTGCAGTCTGGCAAGTTCGCGGAGGCGCTCACCGGCCTGGAGAAGTGGCTGGCCGACACCGAGGACATGGTGCGCAACCAGAAGCCGCCCTCCGCCGACTACAAGGTGGTCAAGGCGCAGCTGCAGGAGCAGAAGGTGGGTGTTCACACGCGGCGCGCGGCGCCGGGGAGGATCTTTGTGAGATTTGCCTGTGTCGGCGCTTCTGGTTTACCTAGACGAGCGGGACTAAACCGAGGATGAATATAACGCGAAAACCTAACGTTGTTTTACAGAGACATTTTAGGAAAATGGTTATGACGCTTACTATTTTAAGGACATGGAATGTTGTTCAGTAAATGACGGACGATTATGACGAAACCAGCTCCACATCTGCCGTTTGCCTTTTAGAAGGTGCATCGTTTTTACCTCGAGATGTTATGTAATTAATAGGCAGTATTTTCTGCAAGCTTTTTATGTTTTTTTCCTTAATTGTTTGTAGAAGTTGGTCTCGTCCTCCTCGCCGTTTTGTGTTGCCACTTAAACCTCATTGTTTCTAACCCCCGGATTCTGCCGCAGTTCCTCAAGAAGATGCTGATGGACCGTCAGAACTCCATGTCATCACTGTTCGCCATGGGCAACGAGGTAGCGGCCGGCTGCGAGCCTGCGGAGAGGAAGGCCATCGAGAAGCAGCTCAAGGGTCTGATGCTGCGGTTCGATGCCCTCACTGACGGCGCGCAGAAGAGAATGCTGGACCTGGAACAGGCCATGAAGGTACGAGGTTAAATAATATATTACAGTATAATGGTTTCAATTCACGCGATAACGATACCCTGTTTGACCTTACGCTGACGTGAAACGTCTTTCGGTTTGGTAGTAGGGGGATGCTTAAACCGCATGCAACGAAAACATGTCGCCTCGGTGTCGACTGCAACTCTGTAACTACGTGTCGTGTGCCATTTATTAATATATCGCTGGGTAGAGCAAAGTAGCCTTGACGCGTGTCGCTAGATGGCGCCAGTGCCGCGTAACACATTGCGCAGTTTGAGCTAAACATTAACGCTTGTAGACGTTTCACGTTAAACCAGCGGCCGTGTAATCCGACACAGCCCCACCTGCTTTTCTGTCTATTTCTAATTGCAAAGAATGTTCTTTAATGATTGATTGAGCCACCAGACGTTTTGAAGATTTAACGTATTATTTACCACTAGCTCTTGCCCGCGACTTCATCTTACTTCGAATGAGTAATTTCCGGGATGCAAAGTATCCCCGGGACTCAAACTACCTACATACCAAATTCCATCTCAATCCGTTCGGCCGTTATTGCGTGATTGAGTAACAAACATCCAACCATCTTCACAAAGTTTCACATTTATTATATTAGTAGGAAGTAGGATATAATAGTCAACCCTATTGTCATTTGCCAGGTGGCCAAGCAGTTCGAGGAGCAACTCCAGCCGCTGGTGGAGTGGCTGGGCACCACCGAGCGCCAGGTCCGGGCCCTGGAGCTAGTGCCCACTGATGAGGAGAAGATACAGCAGAAGATCCGCGAGCATAAGGTGGGTAGATAGATGAATTTTTTGTTTGTATTTCAATCAATCAGTCCATACTCGTCCACTGATGGACGTCTCCACACGGCAGTCCTTTCTACTCGACCATCCTTATCCAGCCGCTGCCAGCAATCTGCCTTAGATTGTCGGCCCATCGAGCCGGTGGGCTTCTTAAGCCCATCTTGTGTGTGGCTTATCTCCCGCCTAGTTATAGTGATAGACAATATCTTGATGTTTTAACATGTTTAGAGAACGTTATTTGTAAATATTCCTCTTTAGAAATTGTAATTGTAGGCGACTTTAATTTGAATTCTTGCAGCGTTAATGTGAAACAACAATTTGATTGTTTTTTAGAGTTTTGCAAAATGCAACAACACAATTATGTACTCAATACCCATGGCGGCATGTTGGACCTAGTCTTAACAAATATTCGATCTGATAGGGTTCTTGTAACGGAAGAGGTGGAACCGCTGGTGCCGGCCGATGCATACCACCCACCGCTTGAAGTGACTCTACTCCTGCCGCGCGGCACGCCTGTCATTAGTAGTATACCTGCGGGTGTGGAGCCAGGGGTTACTTCTCGCTGTTATGCCCCAAACTGGAATTTCCGAAAGGCAGATTTCAGCGGCCTCTATTCCAGTATATCTAATATAGATTGGACGCATTTACTGAAGCAACAGGATATAAATTTTGCAACAGATTTGTTATATTCAACACTTAATCAGGTAATTAGCAACTATGTCCCCATAAAAACAAATAATTCCACCCAGCACCGGCGTTATCCACAGTGGTTTACGCCAGAAATTATATCTAAAATTAAAATTAAACACTTTCATCACCGTAAATATAAAGAAAAAGGTTTGGAATTTAATCGCGAAGTTTATAGATACTACAGAAGCCTTATAAAGGAATTAGTGCATGCGGCGTACTGCAAGTATACTCAATCAGTCGAAAACAACATCCGTGGAGACCCTACGCAATTTTGGAAGCATGTGAAAGACAGACGTAAAGATTGGCGCCAAAGTACTAAGTACATGTCCAATGGTAAAACGGTGGAGGGCGAGGAGGCGGCCGCAGCGTTTGCAGACTACTTCAGCTCTGTGTTTCTTAGCGAAGTACCACTGCTGGACCCTGCCGAGGCGGAGCGATGTGCGGGCGGCACGGGCCAGGAGTTGTCCTTACAGATGGACCCCGTAAATGCGGCTGACGTACGCAGAGCGGTCCGTCGTTTGAAAGCGAGCTCTGCGGCTGGCCCCGATGCCATACCTGCCTTTTTAGTTAAAGACTGCCTGTATGCATTAGAAGAGCCATTGCTTCACCTTTACAATCTCTCCCTGCAGTGTAGTCGCTACCCCGATAGATGGAAGTTATCTAGAGTGACGCCGGTACCCAAGGATGGTTCATCAGCAGACGTTAGTACCTTTAGGCCCATAGCCGTATTAGCAGTTTTTGGTAAAGTTTTCGAGTCTATACTTAACTATCACATAACTCGCCAAATTATTACTAGACTTGATGATGCACAACACGGGTTTCGGGTGGGTCGGTCTACAACTACAAATCACGTTAGCTTTGTCGACTACTCAACAGCCCAGATGGATACGGGCAAACAAGTTGATGCGGTATTTTTGGACTTTCGGCGAGCTTTCGATATGGTAGACAATGACATTTTGTTGATGAAACTTTCATGTTTTGGTGCCACTCCAAGATTGCTGAATTTTTTTGCTAATTACTTTAAGGATAGAAAGCAGTACGTAAAGCTTCAGCACTATAAATCTGATGAATATTACACCAGATCGGGAGTAAGTCAAGGCAGCACGCTCGGCCCAACTCTATTTCTGCTGATGATCAATGATTTGCCTAAGGTCCTCAATGTTGCCCAATGCTTAATGTTTGCTGACGATTTAAAAATTTTTAGAGCCGTTCATGTAGAGGCCGACTGTCTGGCTCTGCAGGGTGATATTGAGAGGGTTGAACAGTGGAGTCAGTCGAATCGCCTCGAATTCAATGTCACTAAGTGTAGAGTCATAACTTTCACTAGGTCGCGCAAACCAATTACGGCAACGTACGCACTGAGTGGTCTAGTGTTGCAAAGAGTGACTGGCATAAGGGATCTGGGGTTGTTGCTGGACTCAGAGCTTAATTTCCGTGAACATGTAATACACATTTGTAAAAACGCTAATAAAGTATTGGGTTTCATTATGAGAACCGCTGCACAGTTTCGAGATATAAGAGTGGCCATAATGTTGTACAATGCGTTCGTTCGCAGCAAATTAGAGTATAGTGCCCTTACCTGGGATCCACGGGAGGCTAAATACATATCAATGATTGAAAGGGTGCAAAGGAAGTTTGCTAGATATATATACAAACGAATGTATGGGAGCTATCCATTCCTGTACCCGTCTATGTTTGTGTATGGTATGGTTGGGCTCGACACTTTGGAGCTGAGGAGGAAACTGCAACTCGCTGTACATTATTGTCTGCTGATGCGAAATGCTATTTATAATCCCGATGTACTGTGCAATATAAGGTTATTTGTCCCCGACAAATACGTGCGTGCGGGGCGGCGCCGGCACCAGCTGTTCGCGGAGCTCTCGCTGCGCACGCGCTGCGCTAACAATGCGCCCACGGCCAGGGCCCTCGCCCTGCTCAACGAGTTTGTTACCGAGGTCCAACATGTTGACATCTTTGTTGACTCCATGTTTAGTATTGCTGTACATTTAAGATTACACTTATGTAATTAGTATAATGTACCTGTAATAGTTATAGTAACTGTAAGAGCGTTTTGGGCAACTGTAAGTTCTTATAGTATAATAAATAAATAAATAAATAAAATAAATAAATAAATCTTACATACGTTTATTTGTACTTGTAGTCACATAATAAAAAAATATTAAGCTGTTTATACACTAGAATAATAAGGAAATCAATTACAATCCACTATCGAGCATGAGTACAGTGGGCGTGGCACTCCAGCGCTCGCACATTTATTTATTAATACTTTTATTTTATTTAGCCTAATTTGTGTCCACTGTAGGCCAAAGGCCTCCCCCCTGCTTTCCATCTTTCTTTACTTTTATTGCAATTAAAATAAATGTACCATACGTAAATGTATCCGCCACATCAGAAAATTTTCATTTAATATTTTTTATTTTTTCGTTGTTTTTTATTGCTTGTGTAAATGTAGCTTTAAATAAATTCCAAAACGGGTCTCCAGCTAAACATTGTACACTCGACAGCACGTCAACCTTTACATTTTTGTTTCAAAGTCGTTGTTAACGTGACTGATTAGATTACACGTATGTAAAGGTTGACGGCTATCGACTGTACATGCAATACATCGATCTCACTCCCAACATATACCCACCAGAACCTCCACGAAGACATCCTGTCGAAGCAGCCTCCGTTCAAGCAGCTCACGGAGACAGCCTCCACGCTCATGGGGCTGGTGGGAGACGATGAGGCCAGTGCGCTGGCTGACCGCCTGCAGGCCGCCACCGACAGGTCAGTTAGGAGTTTGTTGACAGGTTCATAAGGGCGGAAATTGCTTGTGAGTTAAAAAAAATCGAGGCCGGATTTACTGGCCGACCTGAGTTTTTTAGAGACCTTATAATTTAGAGAGCCTATTGGCAAGTTAATAAGAGCCGAAGTTAGTGGACTGGACAGTCTCCACTCTCATAGGGCTGGTGGGAGATGATGAGGCCAGTGCGCTGGCTGAGCACCTGCAGCTTGTTGACTGGTACATAAAGGCGGAAATTGTTTGTCGGTAAAAATTTCGAGGCCGGCCGTCTTCTGATAAGCGAGTTGAAGCGGCTGTGAAATTAAATCGACGCGATCATGCAATTCGTGGTAAGAAAGACGTAGCCACTGATTACTTAAACTGCCTCTGGGGAAGGGTTTTACAGGAATAAAAAACTTTAGCTTTGGCATCTACGTAACGAAATTATTCATACAGCGTCCAGTGGCATCTTCACTCACACTAGAAGGAATAGTGTTCTTATAAATAAGACCGTGAAACTTTACTTTTTTTAACATCACACACACGTGTCGCCTACCGACCGTCGAACCACTGAGTATCTCACATTTCTTTGCGAGCAATCCAATGTAAAACCGTGAACCTCTTCCAGATACCAAGCGCTGGTGGACCACAGCCTCGAGATCGGTTCCCTGCTGGACAACTCCCGCAAGGGACTTCGCCACCTGGTGCTCACGTACCAGGACCTGTCGGCCTGGATGGACGCCATGGAGGCCTACCTCGCCAAGCGGAAGGTGCTGCCCGTCGTCATGGAGAAGCTGCTGCGGCAGATGGACGAGCTGGCCGTGAGTGTTCCACCGAAATAAGTAAAGTGATAAAAGTTGTCACTAGGTGGCGCTGATTCGGGGTTGTATCTAAACGATTCTTCTGTTATAGCCGCACTAGTTCCGACATAGTCGTCGTTTTTCCACTGCCTGGATCAGCTAAAAATATGTATAGATTGTTCAATTCGTCTTTGCGCGCGGCTCTATGTGTGGGTAAACCGTATATACACAGCGACTGTGTGTGCGTCGCTCGGACGACGACGGCCGCGTCACTGCCACACAACTTAAAGCTGTATAATTACAAGCGCACGCACACATAGAGCCGCGCGCAAAGATAACTTGAAAGGAGTGTACACAGACATTATTTTTCTCGTGAATACACATCGTTTCTTTACGACAGAGAAGCTTTGATCTAAAACCCTCATTGTTTACTTTTAGCAGCCTTCTGAAAACCCAACACACTACACCTTACCTTATCATTTCCACGACATCTCAGCACCGTCTAACTCCCGTCTCCGCCCCGCAAACAGGAGAAGTCCGAGGAGATCGCCTCGAAGCAGGAGGCCATCGACAGCACCGTGGAGTCGGGCCTCGAGCTGATGAAGCACATCTCCGGCGACGAGGCGCTGCAGCTGAAGGACAAGCTGGACGCGCTGCAGCGGCGGTACAACGAGCTGGCGAGCCGCGGGGCCGACCTGCTGCGCCGGGCCTCCGACACCCTGCCGCTCGTGCAGCACTTCCACACTGGACACGCCAGGTACGGCCCGAACCGCACCCGCTGCTGGGAATAGGCCCCTTCTCTTTCACACCGACCTATCAGCTCTCTTACATGGCTTAACATCGGCACATCACGATCACTTGTCCTGGGGCCCTACTATTTAACTATTCCACTGTATAGACTTGCTGCGCCGGGCTTGCCGTGCCGCTTGTGTAGAAGTTCCACTTTTGACACGTCAGGTACCGCATCTATTCAGCCCATGAATAG
Organism: Yponomeuta malinellus; assembly: GCA_947308005.1. Classification (NCBI taxonomy): domain Eukaryota; kingdom Metazoa; phylum Arthropoda; class Insecta; order Lepidoptera; family Yponomeutidae; genus Yponomeuta; species Yponomeuta malinellus. The sequence continues at coordinate 11,384,696 of OX371017.1, forward strand.
AGTCTGATGACTTTTCGTCCAGGCCTCTTCTTCTTCACGTCAATCCATCAGGTCTTTTGGCAGTATACTGCCACATCACAATCACTTGTATGGACTGCAGTGGGCTTCAGAGACCCTACCACTGGTGCAGCACTTCTACACTGGACACGCCAGGTCTTACGTGTAAACGGCTCATAAACAGAGCCCTTTCCTAGGCATGGACCTCTTCTCTTCCACGCCAAACTATCCGGTGCTGTCGCAGTATATAACATAACATCCACCATCACAACCACTTGTCCTGGAGCGGTAGTAACTACTCCCAACTTCTTTCTATCCTCGGCCAGCTCAACCAACTGCTGTCAGAAATCTGCAAGTACTGCACACATTTATATTCATTTAGGAAAGGATTTCACGCGTGGAAACCTCGGTAACGGCTTTCAGCCTTCGCCTACATTAAGGTCGACCTTCGGCTTTGCCCGGATGGGGTTTATATATCCACTCCACCGGACTCGATCTACGGCCTCGCCAATTTTTTTTGCGCTCCGGATCATCAATCCGGTACAGCCAAGCCGGACCACGCCCAAATTCGCTTTCCCCGGCGTCGCCCTATGATCTCGCGAGAATTGGGAATTTGAAACTCGAACTTCGGACTCGCTAACAGACCTCATCGACCGACTGATGATATAAGGCCCTTGCATACAATTTACTGAGTTACATTACGGGCGATATTACAACAAAAAGGCACTCTTGCGAGCCAAAGAGCTTAAGATCGATCATCTTCTTATACCTCTGATTTTCTACTCCTATCTACTTTGGCCTTTGCGTCTACGTAATGAGATGATTTACACAGCGTCCAGTGGCACCATCACTCACACTAGATGGGTGGAAGGACCAGAAGCTGCAGTGCCTGGGACATTATTTTAGATGGAAAAGGCTTGCCCAGCACCTACACCATCCTATCCACTGCTATTCTGATAATAAAAACTCAACTCTCATCATCAATTTCCAATAGTATGAATCAACTAACATGCTCTGTTTCTCTCTAGACTAACCGAATGGATGGCAGGCGCGGAGACGTGCTTGCAGTCTGTAGAACCTCGCGAAGAGGACATCTTGCGATTGGAGGCGGAGATACAGGAATACCGGCCTATCTTGGACACCATCAACTCGATCGGACCGCAACTGTGCCAGGTAAGAGTCAAGGACGGGTGAGAGACTATTGAAAGGAGTATATTTGTTGTGGATAAAAAAGGAAATTCAATGTTACCCAACTTGACTGTAAAGAAAACGTCAATAGAATTCATGCCAATTATATAAAAAATGTCAACAGTGTTTCAATTGTCAAAAATTACATTTTAAAAAAAAGTCAATCAATTAGACTGAATAAGGAGTAAAAACAATGTCAAAAATATAAAAAACAAAATAAGAATAAAGGAAACAAAACACACACACACACACACACACACACACACGCACGCACGCACGCACGCACGCACGCACGCACGCACGCACGCACGCACGCACGCACGCACCCACCCACGCACGCACGCACGCACGCACGCACGCACGCACGCACGCACGCACGCACGCACGCACGCACGCACGCACGCACGCACGCACGCACGCACGCATGCACACACACAAGTACAGTCAATTAAATAAACCGCCCCGAGACATGTCCGACCCAAAGAGACCCATGACACTAGCAGCGTTACCGCGCTGCACAGCGAGGGATATCCTTTGCATCAAAAATGCCCCTGAGCGGTAGTCAAAGCCACGGTTCCTGAGACGATGCCCTATCTCCTTAACAAAAACTTTCCCCTGGGTACCCCAAACTCCAGTGGTTTCTACGGCGAGTGGCACAAACACATAGCTGCTCATCAGCTGGCTATATTTTGCACACTTGAGTCTAGCTGCAGCTTCAGCAGCTGACCCAGGTAAGCCGCCGTAGAACCCACGTGTGAAGGTGCGAAAGTGCATACGCAGGTGGCTAAAATATTATCAGGAGATTAGATATCGACTAATAGCTCTGGTATAAGTGGAAGGCTCAGGTTCGAAATCTACTTCGACTAATCTTTCCATATCCGTCTTTAGCATTCCCTAACAAGAGCATCATATAGTAAAGTTTCACTGAGCAGAACCCAATCAAGTTAGACCCACCTACGTTCTTCCGCCACGCATCCGACGCGACGTCCGTGCTGCCTCGTCAGATCGGCGTCGGAAGGTGGAGGACATTATAACTTACAGAGGTTGTACAGAATACTAGTGCACCAAATCATTACAGCGTTTAACGCCAAATATTCCTGCGAACATTGAGGCTAACCCCGAGGCTAAACTGGCACCTTCTTCTTTTTTTTTTATTTGTTCACATTTCAAATCATATCATAATCATAAAGCATTTATTTGTGGCTCATAGGTACATTTACATTTGGTGTTCAGTCAGTTTTCGGATCGCTATGTCCTGCCATAAAGGCGTATAAATATATTTACACTATGAACTTGGCAGATCTCGCCGGGTGAAGGGGCGACCCACATCGAGGGCATCGTGACTCGCGACAACCGCCGCTTCGACGCCATCGCCGAGCAGGTGCAGCGCAAGGCCGAGAGGTTGCTCCTCAGCAAGAAGGTGCGTCGGCGCGGCTTGCGTACAGATAGACTTACTTAGTTCAGTCACTGACTTACCGAGTTTAGTTACAGACTTATCGAGTTCAGTTCTAGACTTACTGAGTGCATATAGTCACAGACCGAGTTCAGTTATAGATTTTCAGACTTGCGGAGTTTATTTACAGACTTATCGAGTTCAGTAACAGACTTACTGTGTTCAGTTACAGAATTACAGACTTATCGAGTTCTGTTCCAGACTTACTGAGTGCATATAGTCACAGACCGAGTTCAGTTATAGATTTTCAGACTTACGGAGTTTATTTACAGACTTATCGAGTTCAGTAACAGACTTATCGAGTTCAGTTACAGACTCACTGGAGTTCAGTTACAGACTCACTGTGTTCAGTTACAGACTTACCGAGTTCATTTACAGATTTTCATACTTACGGAGTTTAGTTACAGACTTATCGAGTTCAGTTGCAGACTTACCGAGTGTAGTTACAAATTTTCCGAGTTCAGTTTTAAATGGCTGGAATGCAAAGGAAGTATCAAAATATATATGTTTTGACAGTTCGGGGTCGGTAGGTAGGTCGGACGAGTCCATACAGTGGAAAAGTTAAGTAGTAACGCCCCAGATAAGAATCATAAAACTCCCGCCTGTTTCTACGCACGTTTATGTGTTTCATTCGTGTACAGAGGAAAGTAGTTCTTAATGTATCTCGTTAGAGGGCACGTATGTATAAAGATTGAGGTTCTGACTTCGCGGTGGAGAGTACTCACCGTATCCTGTCCCGACAGCGCTCCCTGGAAGTGGTGGGTGACATGGAAGACGTGCTGCAGTGGCTGCGCGGCGTGGAAGCCCAACTGCGGGACGCCGAGCCGCCATCTTGCGAGCCGGCTCTAGTCCGCGCGCAGCTGAAGGACCACCGGCCGCTCAACGACGACGTGGCCGCGCAGAGAGTCCGCGTCAGGGATCTGCTCAGCCAGGCCAAGAAGGTGAGAGTCTGGTGACCGTTCCGGAAATCCGGACTTATTGTTCACAATAAAACGAGAAAAACCACAATTTCACTAATTGTGGCCGAGGCTTGTATATACTTTTCTCAAATAATGCGGGGAAATTAAAACTTTTATTTTTCCTCTGTGGCAGTACCTAGGCAGACCTTTTTATTTGAAAATATAATTACTTTTCAAACTCAGCGACGAATAACGAACAACAATAATTTGTATACCACACCCACTCAAAAAGTGCCTCATTGCTAGTTCATAAACGGGTTACAAAGTCGTCATTTCTATCTTATAAAATGTGCGGCGAGAAAATTTATATGGGATTTCTGATTCCTTTTCTCCGGATAGGAATTTTGTATGAAAATCCATTCCTGCCCTGCTAGCCTTTTATTTTTGTTTTAGCAGCGAACATGAAAACAATACAAACGTCAAATCTCAAAAAGTTTTTATATCAATTAATTAGAAAAGAACATTTTCACGATTTTTAATGAAAGCTTTCAAAGCTTAGCCAAAGTTACCTCTTCGGTTGCCATGGTTCGGAGTAAAAGATCGTTCCATTTTTAAATTACACGACAGATATAGATATAGACAGATACGGATTTCATGTATTTGCCGGCCGCTGCTTGCATGTATTTGGCCAGTACAGCTATTTCGATTTATCCCGAAGAAGGTTGTTAAAATAATGCTCAAATTTCCAAGCATGTTTAGGAAAAGAAAATAGTTGGATAGATAACTTTATTTTTACTCTTATTGCACATCAGAAATTATATCTACAGGATTCGGCTTTACAGAACTCAGCCTTTGGCCTCACCTAGGTGAATGTACTTTCGTGCGCTCCTTTAGACTTTTACCTGTCGGCCTCGCCAAGTTTAATAGTTCCAAGCAGAGCAATGCAAGGCTTTAATATGCGAGAAAATGCATACAAACTGTAACACAATCTCCGTATCAATACGGGGGGAAAGTTCATTCTTATCTAAGCACATTCTACTATAGTTACTTCAAAATAGCAAAAATAACCCATCAATTTTAAAATTTCAAAGTTTTTCCCATAGTAAAGTGGTTTGCATTGACAATTAGAACGTATTAGCCAATAGAGTCATTCTGTTACCCCTCACGCTTACCCCACCAGGCCCTTCGCGAGTCCCACTCGTCCGAAGAGTCGGCCGTCATCCGCGAGCGCACCGAAGAGCTACGCGACACTATGGAGGAAGTCGGACATCTCAGCGCCGAGCGGTTGGCCGCTTTGGAGCAGGCCCTGCCTTTGGCCGAACACTTCGCCGACACGCATCATGGGTAAGTTGAACCTTAATGTCATAGCGTTAGGGTCGAAGTAGCATCTGTACTGTACAGTCAAAAAGGTTGGCCAGGTCAGCGCCGAGCGGTATTCTTCTTAGCGTGTAGATCATCGTGGTGAAAGGATTTGCCAATCGGCGTTAAAAATTAGCGCCGAGCGGTCGGCCGCCTTGGAGCACGCGCTGCCTTTGGCGGAGCACTTCTCCGAAACGCATCATGGGTAAGTTGAATCTTAATGTCTTAGTAATAGGGTTGAAGGTACGACTGTACCACGGAAGATGTCGGCCGAGCATTTGCCTGAATAGTTCGCTGAACGCATCATAGATTAATTGAACCTTGATATTTTAGTGCGTAAGATATTGGTCAATTGAGTGCTAACTTTTCAGTTACTTTTTGTGGCATTATCAAGGCTAAGAACAGGAAGTAGCTGAGATTCATTGGGACTCGATGCTACCAGTCATCCCAGCAGAAAACAACCTGTTCGTAAAGTAAAAAATTAACGCATGTTTCCTTTTCAGACTTTCGTCATGGCTGGACGATATGGAGAAGCAGATTCAACTGCTGGCGATGCCTGCACTGAGACCCGAGCAGATCGTTCAGCAACAGGACAAGAATGAAGTACGTATGAGTTATTTTCTCATCTAAACTATAACCAAGCAAGGTTTTTTAAGAAAGCAGAAAAGATGTCGTAAAAAGTGCAGATTGGGAAACTCTTTCATTTTATTATTTTTTTACTAATTCTAGACATTGATGAATGCACCGCACCTTGTTTAACTAACTGCAGCGTTTCTATTTTTATTGTTATTAAAAGTTCTTTACTTAACAAAATTTCTTTTTTACAATGTTTAAAACCTAGTGAAAATTTATCCTAGGCAAAAACAGTCTTACTTAGGAAGGTTTATCAGGCTAAGTAGATAAGCCTATTATAGAGATTAATGCATGAAGACTTTTGACTGACTGACATGACTTTTTTTTCAGTGTTTCTATTGCACACTTAAATAATGAATTCTGTAAGAACTGTGCCCTCGGTTTTTGAGAAGTGGAAGCCAGGAGATCCATAGCACGGGGAAACCTTTTTTGGACTCCTGTCTCCTACTATATAATGTAACTTGCTAATACTAAGAGTTTCACAAAATTTTAAGTGCATTGTGTACTGGAGAGAATAAAATATATTTGTATTTGTTTAATGGGCTTATAGGGAAGAGCGGGTGATCGTACTCTTCCACTATAAAGGGAAATTTCCCGACAGGCAGATGGCCTGGGGACGGCCGGTCCGACTGATGTTCGTCGGACGTTATATTTATGATAAGTCATGTGAAACATTTTGCTTGCGCGATGCAGGAATGTTGGAGTTTATAGTGCGCGCGCAGAGTTGACATGTGCTCGCCACAGGCTAATTTTTTGTGCAATGGTAACAACATTTTCTGCTCTGAAAGGCGATTCATCGTCATTATCATCATCAGCCTATGCTTGTCTACTGCTGGACATAGGCCTCTCCTATAGCACGCCACTGAGCACGGTCCTCGGCTACTCTCATCCAGCTCTCGCCAGCCGCCCTGCGGAGATCATTGGTCCACCGAGTCTGAGGACGTCCTACACTACGTTTACCGCGTTTAAGGCGATTCAACCAGGCTACAATCTAATACTCAAGTCACAATACTAGAGATGGCGCTGATATTATTTTCTATGGCGACTTAAATTGCGTCGGACTAGCCAATATTTTTTAAAACTCACAGTTTAAGAGTATAAGTAGTAGAAGCTACATTTGTAAAATCTATACTTTACAAGATTTCTAAAAAGCTTTTGCCATCATCATCATCAGCCATTTGACGCCCACTGCAAGTAGGCCTCCTTCGTGGTTTTCATAACCATGAGGGGTTGTGCAATAATCGCCACGCTTGGCAGGCGGGTTGGCGATCGCAGTAAGCGGTTGGAATCTCAGGAAGACGCTGCTGCCCGTCTCCTGGTAATTGATTTCCTTAGTCGCCTTCTACGACATCCACGGGAGGAAATGGAGTGACGCTATTCTTATTCCGGCGCCACACTTACCATATTTATGCATTATGTTAAAACTAGAGAATTATATTTAAAACTACATACAGTACCACTGAACCGATATTGAAGAAATGTACTATAGTGATCTGAGAAACCACTTTTTATCCTGATCCCACTCCAACAAATACGCAGACATAGCTATTAAATAAATGCTTCGTTTTAATGAATCTCCTCGTCCACAGATGCTGCAGCAATCCATCGCCAGTCACAAGCCCATTCTGGACAAGCTGGTGAAGACCGGCGAAGCTTTAGCGCGCCTCTGCGGCGAAGAGGACGCGGCAAAGATCCAGGACGTCGTGGAGTCGGACCTGGAGCGGTACAACGCTCTGAAGGCGGAGCTGAGGACAAGGCAGCAGCAGCTTGAGAAGGTCTTGGCTAGTTTGATAATTTAAGAAACCGGCGTGCGTGCATGCAACGATTAATTAATGTTAAGGACGCGAAAGTGATCTGTCGGGATCGTGGCAAGTGGCGGTCCCTGGTCTCTGCCTACCCCTCTGGGATGCAGGCGTGAGTTTATGTTGTCTTGTCCACGTGACAATAAGAAGTTCTTATCTATCTATCTATCTAATCAGCTCATAAACAGAGCTCACTATTGGGCATAGACCTCTTCTCTTTGGCGGGTTGACGGTCGGTGGGCTGGTGGTCTGCCCACCGACTGTCAACCCGTTCTTGGCCACCACTCAGTGGCTACCTTTGTCTACCGACTGTCTTCCCGTCTAACCAAATGCCCTGCCCATTTCCATTTTAGCCTTAAGAAGTTCTTATCATCATTCATCCACAAGAAGTCCACTGCTGGACATAGGCCTCCTCCATGGATTTCCAAAAAGACCGGTTGGAAGCGGCCTGCGTCCAGCGTCTTCCTGCCACTTGGATGAGGTCATCTGTCCATCTTGTAGCCGGTCGTCCTACGCTGCGCTTGCCGATATGTGGTCTCCATTCCAGAACTTTTCGGCCCCATCGGCCATCAGTTATGCGGGCTATGTCGAATCAGAAATGATGAGATCCGTAGACGAACGAAAGTCGTCGACATAGCGCAGCGGATTAGTTGGTTGAAGTGGTGGGCGGGGCACATAGCACGCAGAAGAAGTTCTTGTACCTATCTTAAATGAACCTGCATATTAACTGTATCGTGTCCCCCGCAGGCGCTGCAAGAGTCGTCCCAGTTCTCGGACAAGCTGGAAGGCATGCTGCGCGCGCTGGCCAGCGCGGCCGACCAGGTCGCCGGCGCCGAGCCCGTCTCCGCGCACCCGCCCAAGATTGAGTAAGTCTCCACCACACAATCATATGAGTTACACAATCCGTGAACATATATCTTTGTGTCGCCATAGCGATGATAGGCCAGTGGGTAGAACATTGGACTCGGAAGCGAGAGACCCAGGTCCGATTCCCTGTGCGGGCATGTACTTATGACTTTGTTTTCTAAGTTATGTACATTTGTGAGGTTATAAGTAGGAATGCCACTCGCTAACGGTGAAGGAAAACATGCTGAGGAAACCTGAGTGTCTGAGCTGTTCAGCGGTTGTAATGTAAAAGCGGTTGAAATCGCCAATCCGCAGTGGGCACACGTGGTGATTAAGCCCGTACTCTCCCTGCGGGAAGGCCTGTGCCCTACAGTGGAACGTATATAGGCTGCTTTATACTTATATAAAGCCTATAGACGACTATACTTATATAAAGCCTATAGACGACCCACTGCAGGGCTCAGGCTTTCTCTCAGAAAGAGAGAGAGATTATTTGCTTAATTACAACGCTTGCCCACCGCATATTGGCAAAAGCAAGGTTGTTTATAAATATTACCATGTCATTACAAAATTCTAAAAAGATTCAACAAGTTCTCGAGCGCAGTCTCTTCGATTATATTTTATCAATTGTCCGTGTAGCGCCGGATTAAGAATAGCGTCACTCCATTTTCTTCCGTGGATGTCGTAGAAGGCGACTAAGGAAATCAATTACCAGGAGACGGGCAGCAGCGTCTTCCTGAGATTCCAACCGCATACTGCGATCGCCAACCCGCCTGCCAAGCGTGGCGATTATGGCAAAACCCCTCATGGTTATGAAAACCACGAGGGAGGCCTATGTCCTGCAGTGGGCTTCAAATGGCTGATGATGATGATGATGATGAATTGTCAGTGTGTACAGCGGCGCAGACGATGACCCTCAGTTGTGTTCTGAGCGATGAACCCACAATGGTAGTAAATCATGCTACCGAGTTGACATTCACACAGTATACACAGGTGTGCCACCTGTCAACTGAAAGAAAATCATATTTTCTTTAAAGATGGAATTTGCAAAAGGTGTCTGTACAGACACCTTCCATCTTGTTAAAAATGATTTTTAGGGCCCATGGCCGTGAACTTAATGCAAAATACCTAGGACCAGATAGCATTAACGCCGAAAGCGGCCGTTTTTGGCATAAATGCTATCTAGTTCCAAGTTCGTGATCACCCATACTATATTTCAACCCCCCACCTCCCCCCAACCCCAGAGACCAAATCGACGAGAACAACGCCCTGATCGAGGACCTGGAGAAGAGAACGGAGGCCTACAACGCCGTGCAGCGCGCGGCCTCTGACGTCATCGGGAAGGCCAACAAGAGCGACCCGGCCGTCCGCGACATCCGGAACAAGCTGGACAAGCTCAACAAGTATGTGGATATAGGGAAACAATTTAAATATAACTAACCTCCTCAGAACACAATCACTTGTCCTGGTCTCAAACTAGGATACAAAATAATAAATAATAATCTTAAATAGCCGCTTATATGGATTGAGTGCAGTAATTGTTAATGGTTAACTCTTTTTGTGCAGTATCAACGGTGAACTATTTGTGAAATAAAGAAGAAAGTGATCTATTTGTAAAGAAATAAAAAAGAGGGTCTACTCTAGCAACACCAACAATTCCTTCCAACTGATTTTGAGGCAAGCTCCGAAAGCGTCCGGTGTAGGACCAACCACAGTTTTACTATACTATTTTACCCCCAAACAATAATTTGTTCCATTAGAAAAACTCCAAGACTACGAGCAGCGTCGAACTCCAACACCAACTAACCAATAAGGCCGCCAATTGTACCTTTTCTCTTTGTAATTACTTTCTTTGTGATATACTGCATTTTCTCCTCCCTTCATCTAGACCGTTAGACTAACGAAGCACTCAAATTCAGTTCAATTCCATTCAAATAATTTTATTCGTTATAAAAACAAAATGTTTATTTAATGAACGTCGAAGTTGTTAGTTTCACAATTAATAGATTATGTGGAGAAGAAGCTAACAAAGAAACTCCACATTTATTCTTTTCCAAACATGTTTTAACAGAGTTTTCAACTTCAAATATTAGTCATGAATGTGTTGAGCACTAGTCACAATCATTAATCATTAATCTACTGTTTAATGCTAAACATCATTGTCTTCTAAATAATCCTTGATTTTATAGTAAGCTTTTTTACAGAATGTATTCAACCCATTTTGAAACCGCGTCGGAGGTACCTCTAATATATCTTCAAAAATCTTACTGTAGAACCTTTTACAGTACCTCATAAAGGATGTTTAGAACTCGGTGCCAAGATCAGAAAAACAGTTCATTTATGTACAAGTTTTATTCACGCTGAATAAATGTTCACTGGCACGATGAAAATTATAATATATAGAAGGAGTTAGCACTGACTAACCGAAATAACTTAATTAAACTAAAACTGCAGCATCTGCTTGAAAATTTACATTTAAAACCAATATAATCGGAACCTATCAAATCACCAATGTTCTTTTTACTGACAGGAAAAAACTATTTTCTAAATGTAACTTTTTTCCTTCCCGGCCACTCCACCATGTATAGCCTGCCAGCTACGCTTGGCGTTCGCAGGTTCGAACAATGTGGATCGACCCTGCGCGCGCCGGACTGCCGTCTGTGAATGTGGTGCACAGTCAACCCCACAGATGTATTAACTTTTGCAAGTCCAAATCGTGGAAATGACAGTTCATGTTTAAATATCTCAACTCCAAATTGTGTCCTCCCTCCACCCAGACTATGGGACGAGGTGCAGAAGGCCACGACGGACCGCGGCCGCTCGCTAGACAGCGCACTGGAGCTGGCGCGCAAGTTCTGGGCCGCGCTCGACGCCGTCATGGCCACCCTCGCCGAGCTGGAGGACACGCTCAGCGCGCAGCCGGCGCCGGCCGCCCAGCCGCGCGCCATACAGGCGCAGCAGGTCGCGCTGCAGGAGATCCGCCACGAGATCGACCATACGAAGCCTGAGGTGAGTCTGTCGCTTACTGCCTAGTATTTAAAGTGACATGCTGAGCGGCCGCGCTCGACGCCGTCATGGCCCCCCTCGCTGAACCGGAGGACATGGTCAGCGCGGCCGGCGCCGGCTGCCCAGCCATAGAGGCGCAGCAGGTCGCGCTGCAGCTTGAGGTGAGACTGTTACTAGCCTGTAAAAGTCAATTGAAGTGGCAAGTCGTGATAAGAGACTACCACTAAGCCCGGAAATTCAGTATTATCATACAAGGTAGAATCTATTATCAGCAGCAGGAAGGAATGCGGCCAGATTTCAACCCATGGTGAAAGACTTTACGCCGTTTTCTTGAGCCTTATAGCTCATATTATGATGGCAACAGTTCCCATCTTGGTATGACTACAGCAACGCCGAGGCGAGATTGACCTTAAACTCTAGTTGGAATCTATAGAGTAGCTGCTAAAGTATCTAATTTAGATTCCATTTATTAAGGAGTTCAATTTTTAATTCAATTTTACAGTGTTTTTGAAAAATTCGATTAATAATAATAATTCGCCTACAAACTGCCCCGCAGTTTAGCGAATAAAATATATCTTAAAAATCTACGATAAGACTTTGCCATACGTGTGCAATCGACAATAAATTTTTACAAGACATGCTGGAATATATCACTAATCGTAACAAATATGGCAGGTGGAGAAAGTCCGCAAGACAGGCTCGACCCTTATGTCCCTTTGCGGGGAGCCCGACAAACCGGAGGTCAAGAAACACATGGAAGACCTGGACTCAGCTTGGGACAACATCACAGCGCTCTACGCCAGGCGCGAGGAGAATCTCATCGACGCCATGGAGAAAGCCATGGAGTTCCACGACACTCTGCAGGTGAGATTTTTTTATCCCATAATCATAGTATTTCATGGAGATAAATATGAGTACCCGGAACCGGCGTGCGTGCAGCAACGACTAATGAATGTTGATGAAGCGAAAGAGATATGTCAGGATCGTGGCAAGTGGTAAACCCTGGTCTCTGCCTGCCCTCCCGGGATACAGGCGTGAGTTTAAATGTTTGTGTATTTATGAATTAACGTCCTCAGCTAAAAGATGGCGACCGGTCCACAAATATTGGCTCTGTACATTTTGTTAAATGAATTGTGTCTCTGTTTCACTCTATAGGTGAAATTTATGACTCTTCAATGGTGGGATTAATTGTGAGATTTATGAATTGAATTCCGCCGCTGAAACTCGTGAGGTCCACAAATATTGGCTTACGGAGCCAATCTTCTTAGCGGCATGGACTACCGCTCTGGGGCATACTTGATGCAGAGGATCTCTCTCGCTGTGCAGCGGGGTAACGCTGCCAGCGTTATGGGAACCTTTGGCTCGAGTATGTCTCGGGGCGGTTTGTTTGACAGTTAATTCATTCGTCATCTTGATTTATTACTTTGGACGAAACAATTGTGGATGTATTATTATTATTATTTTATTTAATTTTTTTTTTTACTTATAATTATTAATTTATGTTTTTGAAATAAATTGTATGTACATCTTAAATGAAATCAACTTTCTTCTATGGGTTTTTACTCGAATCTATATTTTTCACATATCAGGATGTACATAATTTATTTAAATTCGCGGTTTACGCGTGCTACATAAATTACTTTCCATTCTATTTAACTGTTACGGTCTTAAGCATTGTCACGTACATTAATTGCTAGCCTTGTTTCGAGACGAATCTTCACCGAGTCTCTGGTCTCCCAACAGAACCTGCAAGAGTTCCTCGACAAGGCTGAAGACAAGTTCTCGCGCATGGGCCCGCTGGGCTCCGACATCGATGCCGTCAAGCGGCAGATCTCGCAGCTGGCCAGCTTCAAGCAGGAGGTGGACCCTCACATGGTCAAGGTCGAGGCTCTTAACAGGTGAGGTCGTCTATTCATATAGTCGTACTCTTTCCCTTACGTTAAGATGGACTAGTTGAAATAATGAAATCTTATAATCTATCTTGAGTAGACCCCTTTCAAAGAAATTAAAATTGTTTGTTACAATTTAAAAATTGTCTTGTCGTTGTTGACTGCAAATGTTTTATAGCTAGCTAAAACCGTATTTTCTTGCTGCTTCAGAACACACATTACAAAGTAGCTTATATGTAAAAGTCTTAAATCCAAAGGTTTTGACCCGCTCTGTTATCCACTGTCTACACTGAAACATGTGCTAAAACTGTTTTTAGAGCCACTAATTAAATACGAACTAAACTACCCACCTAACTATGTAGACCAACTGTAACAATATCTAATGTGTTCGTTTTTCTATGCCACCCTTTTCCCTGGATGCGATACAAGGAGTTTGATGAGGCAAGAAATATTATAGTTACTTTGGAGTGATGCTTCTGTTTTTACTGTCTTGTACTGTTTCTTAACAAAAAACAAACAAAATGTAAAAATTTTTTTTTTTCAACGTGCTTCCATAATTTTTTTGTTAACCGACTTCCGGAAAAGGGCGGGATTCTCAATTCGACGGATATCTAATACGAGTTTATAAAAATCTCGTGTTTGTTACACCGAACTTCTCCAAAACGGCTTCACCGATTTTTATTATTTTTTTTTTTTTTTTTTTATATTTGGTAGGTCTGAGAATAGAATTTTGAGAATTCCTGAGAATTTATTATATATTATTTTTTTAAAAAGAAGTAACCTCAAGGGTTCCATATTAATTTGGTCAAGATCTGTTGATGGGATCTTTGTGTCTTTTCTTGAAGTCGGTTTTTTCTGGTTTTTTTTTTCGACTGTTGACGTACCTAACTGTTCTATTACAAAGTTTGGCCTTAATTTCTGCCCAAAATAACGGTTTGCTTGGCTTCGTCAACGTCATAAACGCTTGCCTATCAAGCATGGCACTCAAAGCCGACACATGTTTCGCACACCACCCCGTCGACCGTCCCGCCACGCCTCTGACCATCCGCGACCATCCGCGACCATCCGCAGACAAGCGCAAGAGCTCACCGAGCGCACGTCGAGCGAGCAAGCGGCCGCCATCAAGCAGCCCCTGACGGAGGTCAACGCGAGATGGTCGGCGCTCCTCCGCGGGATGGTGGAGAGACAGCAGCAGCTGGAGAAGGCGCTGCTGAGGCTGGGTCAGCTGCAGCACGCCTTGCAGGAGCTGCTGCTCTGGATACAGAACACCAGCGACACCTTGGACACGTTGAAACCGGTAACTTGCTCGTGCATAACTTTGCTTTGGTTTTTGTCTATGTCCTTGTCTCAGTTTTGCCAAACGAATTTCATCGGGATTAGACCCGGTAAATGTAGAACTATTCTACTATATTATTAATTAATATTAATAATAATAGGGGTTAAAGTATGAAATTGCCGTTTTATTGCAATAGGTTCTTTGAATTGACATAGAATCTTCATGGTTTGAGGTTTTCGAATGAAACTTTTTTCAAATGGTGTCTATGATGTTCTTTTTTTAAAAAATGTGAAACATTTGAATATCGACTTTCAATTGTTTTTGTTATTCAATTTAGACAAGAAAGATGGATACTGCGAAAATTCGAGTGATTATGAGGCACCCATTTTTCGTATTTTTTTATTTTTGAAAAAAGTTTCATTCGAAAACCTCAAACCATGAAGATTCTATGTCAATTCAAAGAACCTATTGCAATAAAACGGCAATTTCATACTTTAACCCCTAATATTATAAATGTGAAAGTTTGTGTAGATGTTTGGATGTTTGTTATTCAGTTCGCAATTCGCAATAACGGCGGAACGCTTAGACTTAAACCTGCATTCACGTTAATTGCTGGAGGCGGTTGTTTAATGGCTTAATGGCCGTGTGAAGTTATTTGATCCTTATTCTCGTCGTTAATATGGAAAACTTTATTTTGACGCCAATCTGAAATTTCCGAAATAATCATCGCCTGTCGCGTACTTATTCACGAAGGTTAAGGCCGTTGTTACGTGAAGCGTGCTGTCTCGCTCGCACATTCAAATATTTTTATTGATACTAATAAAATGAGTATACTTTTGATTAATATGGTCGGAGGGGTTTGATGAGTAATTAAATTGCGGATATTCAAAGCATATTTTTCTTATCGTGTACTAAGCTTTTGATTGAGAAAATTTGATTCCAAAATTAATAGTTTTGGAAACAACTTTTCCTTATTTTACAAACTGCGTATAGGAAAACAAAAATATATTTAAAATATAGTAATTTAATTATCCATCAAACCCTCACATTTATCAAGTTTACTCATTTTATTACAATAATTAAAAATGTTAAATCATGCGAGCGAGACAGCATATTCCACGTAAGAACAACCTTAAAAGGACCGCATAATCGACGGTCCCCTCAACCAACAACATAGAAACAACCTCTCCTTTCTCCCCCCCCCCAATATATCTCCCGACTAACCCCTCCCCCCCTCGCCCCCGCAGGTGGCGGGCGACCCGCAGGTGCTGGAGGTGGAGCTGGCCAAGCTGAAGGTGCTGGTGAACGACATCGCGGCGCACCAGGCGTCCGTCGACACGCTCAACGACGCCGGCGCGCAGATCGTGCAGCAGGGTACGGGTATGTGCCGCCGCTTATACCGCTTCTCACCACCATCTGTGTACCTTACGCGACAAATCCGCTTCATTACAGTCCCGTACCTCGAAAGAAAAAAACGGACCCCTTATAGGATCACTTTGTTCCGTCCGACCGTCTGTCGAAACCTTTTATCTCGGAAACGCGTGAGGTATCGGGATGAAATTGAAACCATGTACTCAGGTCATATACTATAAGTACACGGAAAAATCTAGAAAACTATACATTTGTAATTAAATCATAAAAGAATAGTCTTTGAAGTCCGGGTAGCTCGGAAGAAATTGCGAGACTCGATTCCTGAACTATTTATAACATTTAAGTACCTGTATGTACGAAACCCTCGGATGGTGAGTTGGACTCGAACTTGTCTGGTTTTTTTTTTTTTTGAGAACCTCACACCAAAAAAATATAACAAATGAAAGATTGATTCAATTAAAAAAATATAAAACAAATGGGTTCATTAGAAACAATTGGCTAGTATAGAGACTTAGGCGCGGAGAACGAGCAGCAGGGTACGGGCAAGTGCCGCCGCCTCCACTGGTTCTCACTACCAACTGTGCATATTATTAACCTCCTCAGTTTTGACCTTAACAGTAACAATGGTTTTAAATTGTTATTTTCAAGGTCAAAACTGAGGAGGTTGATTCCGGAATTTCTTACTTGACTGTTTGTCGGAAGAGTCCGAACAGGTTTCGCTCTGATTCGCGGAGCTTCAATATCTGTGCACCTTTGACGAAAATTCACCGTACCGTGTAGACGAAAGCAGATGTCTTAGCTTACGGTACTTAGTGGGTGACGTTTTACGACGGCCTTTTACAAAATAACCCTGTCAGTTAACTGTCAGTGGCCATGGATCGTCGATACCAAACGATCACAAGGGTATAATGCAAGAACAGTAATAGTTAATATCGTTATCCTGAAGTATATTTAATATTGTTTTGTAGATAGTTAAATCTTATCGTTTGTGAGGATTCTCGAATAACAGTTAAATGTCTCAAAGTATAGATTCATTTCAATTTTCTTCTGCACAAACCATTCCAAGATAATTGGTATTATTAATACACTTCAATAATATTGTTTTCATATTCACAATCGTTTCTTGCAAAGCGCTAATGCTTTACGCTTTCGATGTTGTGTATGTCCGTTTTGTTTCTAAATTGTAACTTAACTTACTAAACAAATCGTATCATAATCCTCATCAACTATAGCCATGATTAGCGCAGCGTAGGACGACCAGCCACAAGATGGACAGATGACCTCATCCAAGTGGCAGGAAGGCGCTGGATGCAGGCCGCTTCCAACCGGTCTTTTTGGAAATCCGTGGAGGAGGCCTATGTCCAGCAGTGGAGTTCTTGTGGCTGAATGACGATGATGATGATGATGATAGCCATGATTACTCAGATGAGCTATCCAACCTGAAAGCCGGAATTTGTTCCTTGGTGACTGTGCGTCCTTATCCATGGATCAACTGATTGCACTCTTCTCGATAGATTGGATCTGTAGCTGCGTGTGTAGAGCCAAGCCATCTCTCTTGAAACATTCCAGAAGCGTAAGATGTCGAAGATAGCAAAAACTAATAGCCAAGTATGAGAGGAAATTAAAACAAATAAAATTATTACTGTCGGTAGTACCACACCGACGGTACCGATTTTCGCCACAGATGTGGTTCACTTTGTACCCTTTATATTCTTCAAATGTAATTTGAAAAGGTCTCATTGGACTGATTTTATGTCCATTTTAAAAGCATGTTTATTTTTGGCAATAAATCCATTCATTCATTCATTCATTCATTCATTCAATCAATCCAATTCAATTCATCCATTCACTTCTCCATTCATTCTTCACTCATTCATTCATAAATTCATTCATTCATTTCTCCGTCCATTAATTCATCCATCCATCCATAAGTCGCACGTTCATGACGTTGGGGCGCCCCCCGCAGGCACGGCCGAGGCGGGCGCGACGGCGGAGAAGCTGTCGACGCTGAACCGCAAGTGGCGCGAGCTGCAGCAGAAGGCGCGCGACCGACAGTCGGAGCTCGAGGACGCGCTGAGAGAGGCGCAGAGGTTAGTGGCTTCATTTTTTCAAGGGTTTACAAAAAGTGTCGGATCAATCTCAAAAAAGAGACAACGTCGCCGGCGTTCTGGGCTCATTGCCGCGCGACAGTGACCTGGAGCATGTGTTTTATTTGTAATTATTAGAATTTTTGGCATTTATGTTTTATTATAGTTTAGTTAACTCCAGTATTTTATTTCAATTTATTCTTTTTGTTTTGTTGCGTTATGAATAATATAATATTTAAAAGTCGAAGATACAAAGTTCTTTATCTTCAATTCTTATACAGTTTAACTTAGGAACTCCGTGCAGTAACGCTAGTGCCAGCACCGATGGAAAAGAGTCAAATCTTTTTTTACAGATCCTTTTCGATCCTCCGATCGTCAGACCAGTCTCCTATTCATGTTAACAGTGATATTTAGGACCCATCACCATGAAGCCAAGGCAAAACCCCAGGACTAGACAGCCTTAACGCCAAAAACGCCCGCTTTTGGCATAAATGCTATGTAGTCCTAGGTCCGTGATGTTAGAATCTCGCTCGTGGGTCCTAAAAATCACTATTGACATGATTGAGAGATTGATCCGAAAAAAGATACGATTTTTTTCCGTGGCTGGCGCTGGTGTATGGAGCCCCTTAATATGACGACTTCGTCACGTTTAACAATTTTTTCGAAATGCCCTACAGCAGCCTGTAAGGGCTAATGCAACATATACCTTTGCATTACGAATACATTTAATTTTGTCAAAAACCTGTTTATGAATGAATGAATGAAAATATTTATTTCAGACCTGGGTCCATATTTGACAATAATAACAGCAATAAAAATGTTAACATTACAGCAGAATTAATTAATATAATACAATAATTATAGAATCAGTAAAAAAATTATCTAAATTAAAATTGTATTGATTAAAATATATATATAAAATTATAATTAAATTTATTATATTATAATTAAATATAAATTTATAACGTGAAGATATTATTATAAAACAAAGTCGGGTTAGTTACGCCATTTATAACCCAAGAACGGCTGGACCGATCTTTTTGATCTTTGATTGTTGGTAAGAATCCAGTACCTAATAAGTGCTGGGTTTCAACAAATTAGATATTCCTAAGTTAGATGTTTGTACAGCAACAAAAAAAAAATTGTATTCGTTCAGTTATTTAGATGGTCATGATGCTGAGTAAATATATATTGAGTTTGATGTCTTTCATTTGCTCATAGTTTGCGGGAAAACCTGGCCATAGAATTCACTGGCTACAAAACCTCGCTGAATGGTTTCATATAGGTTACAGTACTCACAGTGGATAGTAGAAAAAAAAAATAGAAGAAAATAATATTCATTTAGTATGTTTAGTAAAATTAATAGAATTAAAATCCAACCGACTAAGCTGTCAGGATGGTATAGGTGCTGGGCAAGCCTACTCCAACTAAAACAATGTCCCACGCACTGCAGCGTCCGAATGGTCTCTTCACCCATCTAGTGTGAATGTGTGAGTGAAGGTGCCACTGGACGCTGTATAATTCAATTAAATTCAGATTCCAAAGTAGCACAGAAACTGCGACTTAATGAACGTTACATGTTAAACTAGGTGTCCATTTCAAAATCTAGATCATTTTGAAGAAAAAGTGGACAAAAAAACTCTTTAATTTTAGACATCATAGTCATCTAAATAATCTTTAATGTTATAGTAGCCCTTTGGCACAGTGTGCTTTACACATTTTCTGAACCGCGTTTCCGGCAAGCTTATTATATCCTCAGGGATCATCTCATAACGTAGATGAAACGGCCATAGTTTTTTTTTTTATTTAACCATGCCCAATCTAACTTGACCTCCCCCTTACAGCTTCAACGCGGAGATACTGGACCTTCTCTCTTGGCTGTCTGAAGTGGACGGCGTGATTGCAGCCTCGAAGCCCGTCGGTGGACTCCCGGAGACCGCTTCCGAGCAACTTGAGAGATTCATGGTATAGTCTTTTGGTTGCACTAACCCGTGTCGCTGCCTGTACTTACGTAATACAGAAAAGTTTGTAAAGAGGCTCGAAATTTCGCCGATGCTTGCACTTGCCCATTAGCTCAGTTGGGAGTGCGCTGGCACAGTTAGTCAGAGGTCGCGGGTTCAAGTTCCGGCATAGGTGGAATTTTTAGCCTCTAAATAGGTTTTTTAAGATTCATGGTATGCACACACATACGTAAACTCGAGCCTGTATCCTAGAGGGGTAGGCAGAGACAATGTTGACCCGATCCTGACACTCTTTCGCTTCATCAACATTCATGGTATATTTGGACTGTATTTCGCTTTGGATATCATTTATGTACATACCTATATATTTATGAGCGCATCGTTAGACCGCCGGGCTCACATTCGATAGGTCTTAGGTTTGGATCCTGGCACGTACTATTTTTATTTTATTTGTTTACAACTAAAAAACCTTCACATACCTTTTTTTACAAATGTCGTTAAATTGCGGTGCAGTTTGTTGGCGTTGCGCGTAGTTGTCTGAGATATTCACATACTTCAGCGCTTGAAATCGCCAATCCGCGGTGGGCACGCGTGGTGATTAAGCCCATACTCTCTCCCTGAGAGAAGGGCTGTGCCCTACAGTGGGACGGATATACGCTGCTTATGTAAGTTACGTACATTTGTGAATTTGATGTAGCAATACAGTCGCTAACTGTGAAGGAACATATCGTGAGGAAACCTGCGTGCTTGAAGTTTTCACATACTTTAACGAATCCGCGGTACGCACACGTGACGATTAAGCGCGTACTCTCTCTCTCTCTCTCTCTCTGCGAGCATGCCTGTGCCCTACCGTGGAACGCTTACAGACTGCATTATAATCCCGGAACCCGTCAACAGGAGGTATACAACGAGGTGGAGGCCAACCGGCCGAAGGTGGAGGCAGTACTGCAGCAGGGCCAGGAGTACCTGCGACGCCAGGAGAAGCCCAACCCTGGCTCCCAGCTCCATCACAACCTGAAGACGCTGAAGAGTCGCTGGGACAGCGTCACCGCTAGGTAAGCCCCTAACCGGCCAAATTGGCTGACCAATAGCTATGCCCCTGGGCCACAATCAGTAACTGACGCTGATTGGCAAATCCTTTTGCTAGGATGGCAAACCTCGTTTGTCATCATCCCGACTTCTTACTAAAGTCAAGAAAAAAAGTTGTGTGGGTGGTCAAGAGAATCGCTAACCCATATCTTTTAATGTACCACTCGCTAACTGTGAAGGAAACAATCGCGAGGAAACCTGAGTGTCTGAGCTGTTCACTTCAAAGCGCGCTTGAAATCGCCAATCCGCGGTCGGCACGCGTGCTGAAGCCCATGCTCACTCTCTGAGAGAAGGCCTGTACCGTACAGTGGGCCGTATATAGACTACGTAATTATGCTGATATCTTTTAATGTGGGCAACAATAAATCAATTCTTGATGTTTGGCTTCCCTACAGGCCTCGAGTCTCTTAGTGCATTATAATACAATGACAGAGTCACGGTCAGGACACGTGACAGGTGTAGACGGTTCGTCACGTGTGCGCGCGCAGACTTGAAGCGGCGATGAAATTAAACCGGCTCGTTCATGCAGTGCACTGACAGAATCTAGGCCCAGTTGTAATATAACCAATTTTCTTCCCCAACAGAGCATCGGACAAGAAGATCAAATTGGAGATAGCTCTGAAGGAAGCCACGGAATTCCACGACGCGCTGCAAGCCTTCGTCGACTGGCTCACCGGCGCCGAGAAGACCTTGGGCAATGCCAAGCCGGTCTCCAGGGTCATGGAGACCTTGCTCAGTAAGTACTTTTACAAAAGACGCTGTTCTTCGGGATCACAGATTACACTCTAGCTTTTTCGATTTTCTCTCCTTCTTTTGAACTCCGTTACTCCTCTGGGAGGCTTGGAGCCAACAAGTTTACTCTTCGGTCCTACTATGACGTAACTGTTCACTGTATTCGGTAAAAATATATTTTATTAGGTTAAACAATATTATAGACACGTTATAGAGCTTAAAATCAATGTCATGATGTCAATCTGCGACTTAATTAAAATTACAAGTTAAATATAGGCGTCCATTTCAAGCAAGACCTAGATCATTTTGGAGAATACTTACGTACTCCGCTGGCTTACCGACCTGAAGTGGGTCTTGGCGTCCGACACAAGAAGTCGCCACTTGCCTCTGTCCTGCGCGGTCTCTTCGATAAAAGTCTTACCTATTTACGTACCCACCAGACTGACCACTTGGAATATCCATATCCATTCCGCGGTAAACACTGTCGCGCGCGAGAAAGAATATATTAAAATAAATAGAAGCGGTAACGGTTAAAACGACACAAATTTATGTTACGTGGGTTCACAAAAAGCCCTACACGCGGTCAGTCACTGTTCAGCTGGCACGGATAGGCACTCCCCTGAAGTCGGCAGGCACGTAGCGTGATCCTCGATAGTGCGACTCGCAGGCCTGGAAGTCTCCCGTCCGGGGCCTCGATTCTGTTAGTGCATTGTAGTATAATGACAGGTACACTGTCGGGTCACGTGACGTGTTTTTTCGTACCATTGACGCCTAGAAGGTTTGATGGGTGTGCCCGCGTAGACTTAAAGCAGCCATGAAATGAAAACCGCCATGTTCATGCAGTTGTCATGTTACTACAATGCATTAACAGAATCTAGGCCCAGAATGAGCCGTTTTCAGTACAAATTCACAAAGCAATTCATAGATGGCGCTTACAAGCGTGGCCATAGAAGAACCGGAATACGGCTGTCAAAATTAATCTGCGCTAAGCAAAATTTGACAGACGTATCCCTGTTCTTGTATGTGCACGCCTATAAGCGCCATCTATGAAGTGCTTTGTGAATTTGTGCTGAAAACGGCTCATTATGCAGTTGAAAGGGGAAACTTCAGCACGGAGGTAGAGGACTGCAGCTCCAGAAATAGGTTAGGCCGGGCCGGTTAGCGCCCGGCGCCTGGGTCCCAATAGCGGGAATAAGGACAGCCCGAGTTATTTATTTATAGTAAAATGTAAAGTTCACTCGACTAGTATAGGTAGTCAATCGACCGATGAAGGGGCATTTTGCGAATGGGACAATGTCCGCCTAAATCTTCAGTGCGGTCCTCGTAAAAGGCGCGTACACACAGCTCGCAAAGAGGTCCGTAGCCGAATGACTTGGCGGCTCGCTGCAAGACCACTGGCGATCGGTTGCCAGGCAGGAATTGCGCTCCTAGTGGCTAGTGATGTGAACGCAGTCGATAAATGTAGTTTACCGAGAGGTTGTATATTTGGTTATCGATATTTCGGTAATAAATGATCGATACTCAGTATTTCAGTAGGTTTATATTTCAATAATTTAATAAGGTTTTAAGTATAGATTATTTATTTGTAGATAATAGGTTAAGTTTGATTCTTAATGTTTATTTATATTCCCTTTTTAATTTTATTATTTTAGTTTAAGGTATGTTATTTATTGTTTACATAATAAATAACGCTACAACACGCATCTTGAAATACCAGAGCGAAGCGGAGGAGGATTTTCGTATAGCTCCTATATAACGCGCATCGAATTCTGAGAGATACTAATCGTCTAACTGTCATATTCCATACAAATTGCTCTCGCAAACGTCAGGATTCCGACAGGATTAGGTGCGAAACTCGCCTCGCTCGAAGGATTTTGGAGAGTAAAAATGATAATAAAAGTCATTTATAAATCGCATTTCTTCTAACACCGTCTGCCGTGTTTCCCCCGCAGCCCAAATGGAGGAGCACAAGGCGTTCCAGAAGGAGGTGGCGACGCACCGTGAGACCATGCTGCACCTGGACAAGAAGGGGACGCACCTCAAGTACTTTAGCCAGAAGCAGGACGTCATTCTAATCAAGAACTTGCTGGTGAGACTGTCGTATTTTTTCGTGTACATTTCAAGCCCGCACCGTTTAACCTCCTCGGTCCCAACCTTGAAAAAAAAAATTGGAAATCCACAGCAAACACCCAAGTGTCATAGTTTTCGCGGTTTTTCAACTTAGGAACTTTCACTAAGTAATTCCCTGCCGTTCTGCAAAGTTTTCACAACTATTACTTTGCGTTAATCGGGACTGGGCCCATAACCTATTGGATCTAAAGTAAACACAGTGGCGTTTGCTAATCGACTACCTAGTCAAGCAGTTTTATTTTAGAAAAAAGACACGTTCACGCCGCCAGAATACGCGGAGAACGCGGCATAAATAACACATTGTTCCATTGAAAACCATTGCTATTTTCAAGGTCAAGACTGAGGAGGTTAAGGATGTGTCCCAGGTAGCTAAAGCGTATTTAACTGCTGTCAGTTTTATTAGGGTTCCGTAGTCGACAAGGAACCCTTACAGTTTCGCCATATCTATCCGTCTGTCCCTCCGTCTGTCCGCGGCCTAGCTCAGAAACGATTAGTACGAGACAGATGAAATTTGGCATAGACATACATATTAATCACGCCGACGAAACGGTAGAATATAATCTTTAAAAAAAAATTTTAGGGTACCCCTCTAGACCTCTACATCTAAATTAGGGATGCCATGTTTTTCTTGCCTTCACCATAGTGTGGGCTATCTTTGGATTGATCTTTTAAAAATATGTAGGAAGGTCATTTTCTGATTTAGGGTTCCGTTTGCGAAATATTAACATTTATTTGAAACCAAATTTAGTATCAATTTTCACCAGAGACGAAATCATGAGTCTTGTTTGTTGGTGTGAACAATCCGAACAACCGTAAACATATTTTGTTTCAAGACTTAAATCGTTTGCTGGTCACGCCATCTAATTGCCATCATAGAAAGAGCTGTCAAATTGAGACTGCCATTACAAAAAAAAAAAACTTTTTGATCCCACTTCTGATGCCGTATTCCCTGACCTAACACCGAGTTTTCCGTCACAGGTGTCCGTCCAGCACAGATGGGAGCGCGTGGTGTCGAAGGCCGCCGAGAGGACCAGGGCCTTAGACCACGGCTTCAAGGAGGCTCGCGAGTTCAGCGACATGTGGTGAGTTTGGTGTCTTTGACTTCATTCAGAATGTTAATTTAATTGATTAATTTAGTTCATTTGAAATGTTCATTTTACTAACCAAATTTAGCTAAACGGGAGTTTCTTATTTCATATTGGAACGGACATCATGCTATGAATATATACTTTAATCTCGCTGGAGAGTAATTCTAGTCACGTGGTGCGAACGATGTATGGAGATTAGATATTGATTCACGATTCTGCAAAATTTGTTAAAAAAGTTTCGTTAAAAGAAAAATAGTTCTTAATTCTTTGATATTTTTTCCATTCGATTAGCGCATAAATGCTCTACTGTGTAACTATGTTGAAAGCTATGTATATCGTTGATATATATCGCTATAAAAATAACCCCAATTCCTTTAAAGCTAAGACTTAACTTCCACCAACAGGAACAACCTGATGAACTGGCTCTCGGAGACAGAGGGGCAACTCGACCAGCTCAACTCCGAGACCATGGTCAACGACCCTGAGAAGATCAAACAACGGTGAGTGTACAACTTTGCTTCCTATAGTCTAGGGAATAGATTTCCTTACAGCTTACGGACGTGCAATCCTAGATAAAGCACTCTCACAATCTGCAGAGAAAACTCGACCTCATAGAGGGGGTTGATTCTGCCTAAGGTTCAGTACAAATAACTCGTCACGAAAGTTATATGGATAACATTAGAATCAATCAATCAGCCCACAGTGCTCCACTGGTGGACGTAGACCTCCCCGTGGCACGCCACTTGTCTCTGTCCTCGGCTATCCTCATCCAGCCGCTGCCGGCAGTCTGCTTCAGATCGTCGGTCCAGCGAGCTGCCTATTCTACGATTGTCAGTTCTGTTCTCCACGCTCTGCCCCTTTTGTATTTTGGTTCCCCGGCAGATGTGACCAGCCCACTGCCGATTTAACTCGCTAACCCTGTAGGCTATATCAATCACCTTAGTTCTTTGGCGTTGTCTCATTTCTGATGTGATCCATCAAAGAGACTCCGAGCATAGACTGTTCCATAAGACACCGAGCTGCTTTTGATCGGTCTGTCTCTACAGAATAATGTAACCCTTATGACAGGTTTAGTTGTAAGACCGTAGCTTTTTGAAGAAAAATAAACAAGGAGAGAATGATAGAATGTACTGGATATGTACAAAAACCTCAGTCTGGGTGAATTTCCGTGTTTGTGATTTTCTTGCCTGGTTACTATAGCACAGGGCATCGTAGTTCGGGTAGCTTGTCCTGACAAGTGATTTGCTGTATGGAAGTTATTATTATTATTATTTTGTGAATGAAATAACCTGTGCAACAAATAAGTAAACGGATGAAACTTCCACAGACTCAACAAACACCGCGAGTTCCAGAAGGCTCTAGCGGCGAAACAGCCGGCGTATGACCAGACCACCAAGGTCGGCAAAGCGCTCAAGGACAAGGCTCCCAAGGGCGATGAGCCCACGCTAAGGACCATGCTCACCGACCTCAAGACTAAGTGGACCACCGTCTGTTCCAAGGCCGTGGACAGGTGAGGATCTTTATTATTCTCTCTTTCCCGGTTACTCTCTCTCGGAACGAGAGAATCTAGCGGCGTAACACTTGGCCTTTTACCTGACCACCAAGGTCGGCAAAGCGTTCAAGGACAAGGCTCCCAAGGGCGATGAACCAACTTTGCGGACCATGCTCTCCGACCTCAAGACCAAGTGGACCCCCGTCTGTTCCAATGCCGTGGTCAGGTGAGGATTATTTTTCTGTCTTGCCCAGTTTATTGTTCTGTCGGCCTAAGAGAATATGAAGGACAAAGTATCCAATTACGATGAACCCACGCTGAGAAACATGCTCACCGACCTCAAGACCAAGTGGTCCACCGTCTGTTCCAAGGTCGTGAACAGATGAGGGTTCTTTTTATTCTTTCTCTTTCTGTTTGAGTGAGGCGAAGGTTAAGGTTAAGGCTCTCAAAGGCGACGAACCACCGCTCCAGAACCTTCTTAATGACATCGTGACTAAGAGAACCACCGTCTGTTCCAACAAGTTAGGTTTTTTTTTGAATTGGTTCAAGTGGCTTACCCTGGTCGCTGCATATCCCCCCGGAATACAAGTGTAAATTTATATATGTTTTCCTAACCCCAATCTGCCTTCCACAGACAACGCAAACTGGAAGAGGCGCTGCTGTACTCTGGACAGTTCAAGGACGCGATGGCGGCCCTGCTGGACTGGCTGAAGAGACAGCAGAAGTCCCTCGCGGCTGCGTCGCCCGTGCATGGAGACCTGGACACTGTCATGGCGCTTATTGAACAGCACAAGGTATTGTTGGCTTTTTAATTTTTCAATAAAAGTAAACTATAGTAGCTGGTTACGGTGGCGGGGAGTCGCTGTATGCGGGCGGTACAACTACGGAAATCTTGGAAAACCACGAGGGAGGCCTATGTCCTGCAGTGCGCGTCAAATGGATGATTATGATGATGATGGTCATGATGATGATGATGATGACGGTGATGATGGTGATGGTGATGATGATTGTAGCTTAGGGCAATAATGGCAGCAGAGCAGAAAACCGAAAATTCGCAATCAAGTTACATCGAGAAAAACGTTTACTGAGCTCTGAACACCTGTTCGCATTACAACATACAACATCAAACATACACACCGTATATTTCATACAGCAGTACACGTAAACAAATCGCTTAAAATGCTTAAAGAAATTATGTCTATCAAGTTGTTTGCTCGTCCTAGCTCATTCATGCATGTCACTTATCGAGCTATCCTACTCTTGTTATCAATTTCTAGACTTGATAGTAATAAAAAAATATGTTTACACCCAAGGACGAACACGGGCTGGTTGACTGAAAAGCTGGATAAAAGTAAACAGACATAAACTTACGCTCATGCATGCATGATAAATAGGTAATCTGTGACCTCTCCTCTCAGCTCGGTCTTCAAATTTCCACGTCAACGTAAGGTTGTGTAGATAGTGGCATTCCCAGATTATGTAATATACCCTGGTTCTTTCTATTAAAAATAGTATAATTTCTCTCTCTAAAAATAGTCTGCAAGTAATCTTGGCTCATCCAAGTGGCAGGAAGACGCTGGATGCAGGCCGCTTCCAACCGGTCTTTTTGGAACTCCATGGAGGAGGCCTATGTCCAGCAGTGGACTTCTTGTGGCTGAATGATGATGATGAATCTTGGCAAATGTTCTTATATAGTTTGTTTGTTCCAGCAATTCGAAGAAGACCTCCACTCGCGCGAGCAACAAATGCAGTCCGTCCTTAAGACAGGCAACGAGCTGGAAGCGACAGTGCCGCGAGAAGACGCCGCGAACATTCGCTCGCAGTGTACCGAGCTCAAGTCCGCCTGGGACTCCGTACAGAGTCTTAGCGAGAAGAAGGCTCAGAGACTGGAGGGTGCATTGAAGGAGGTAATTCTCTTTTACACATACTGTGACAGACTCTTTCTCTGAGACAAGACTAGTTCATCTTGAACACTTGCAACGAGCTTAAAGCGACAGTACCTCTAGAAGAGACTGCGAACATTCGCCTCGCAGAGTTAAAATCTGCCTGGGAGTCACTGTAAAAGTATTAAAATATCGAGTACGGGTTGATTGATTGATCCTAATTGGGACTGGTGCAAGTAGTTGGGTTGTGTTGATGTTATTTGTTTGTTTCATTTAATTTATTTCTCATCCACCAGGCGGAGAAGCTGCACAAGTCGGTGAACATGCTCCTCGAGTGGCTGTCAGACGCCGAGACTAAACTTCGCTTCTCCGGTCAGCTGCCCGAGGGTGAATCGGAGACGCAACAACAGATGCGGGACCACGAGCGGTTTATACGGGAGCTGAAGGATAAACAGAGGGACAAGGTACGTGGGAATGAACTGACGGCGTCCATTTTGGGAAGAACTAAAGGCGAAATCAGGCGGCTGTTTGCGGTCTTTCATTCTGCATCTATCATTCGGAAATAGAAAGAAAAAGAAAGTAAATAAATGTTTTGTAACAAGACACAAAATAAACAAATGAGTAACATAATATGAACAGAAACGGAAGGAAAATGTAGGTAATAAAAAAATATATAGACAAAAAAAAAACATAGATGTTGCCTTTGGCGTAAGTTGTCACAAAAGGCAATTAAAGGAATTAATTTTGGATTGAAACTTTTAAAAATCAAAAGCCCAATTGCGACCGTGCACATGATTCGCTGCTCAAATTGTACCTACTTTTATTTTATCACAATTTACAAACCTTATATTTGACCCTAATTTCTGTACACAGGACGACACCATTGCTCTAGCGCAGTCTATCCTGGGCAAAGCGCATCCCGACGCAGTGACTGTCATCAAACACTGGATCACCATCATTCAGAGTCGATGGGATGAGGTGAGTGGAACTTGAACTTCTTACGAAACCTAGTAAATACTCGTAGTGAAAAATAAGGGATGAAGTGAGTAAAACTACATTAATGATTGGACAGATGGCCCAGTACCTTTTGGAGAAAGAAAAACACGTAGTGAGAAATTCCGTTTCAATACGGTGGCGATGGTAGTCCATAGAATAACCAGAGCTGGTTATCCTATTGGCCAATAATAAATGTGATCCATAGAATATAGAAGCCATAGAATAACCAGCTTTAAAGAAACAGTGCTCGACTTGCACCACTTTTTTAAATGTGGCTTAAACAGCATTAAACGAAAATTCTTCATACACAAGTCGATTTGAATGGCGACTTAAGTGACACTTAAGAAGTGGTGCAAGGCGGCCTAAATGTGTGAAGATATTAAATATTCGTAGATTACAGGTCTATAGAATAACTATGTATTACAGGGTACTGCTAAAATCGTCTTCAGCAAGTGTATTGAAACTGAAATTTTCGCTACGAATTCTCAAGGAAAAAGTATCGTCGAAGATTCGAAAATAAATAACTTTTTCCAATTATCTCTTATCCTTGGCAGCCGCACAAGATAGACCAGATTGCATATCAGTCTTGTTTTCGTTAATCAATTCAAAATTACCGTCCCAAATAATCAAAGCCAGATAATAACGCACTGTTTACGTCAGTGGCAATTGTATTTTGATTTGTGCGGTATGGTATTGAAACTCCATTAAAATGGCTGAGGTTTTCGAGAAAAAGAGAAGCAAGTTATCACTTTCTGTGGTACCAGTGATGCGTATATTTAGTCAAGTTACTCCAGTGCAGGTATTAGTTAGCTTATCATACAGAGGGCCGGTTTCTGAATTGAGAATTTCACTAACTTCATATTTAAGTAAAGTTCTGTCACGCTCTTTTCTGAGAAATTTGAAGAGACACCACTACAGTTAACTATTTACTTAGCGAAATTCTCAATTCAGAAACTGGCCCATAATGTTCAAGATCCCCATAAATGCTATTGAACATCAGGTATTTTATCGCGATTTCGAAATTTTTCCTATATTAATTCACACATCTGTACAATTTTTTACGCTGTCTTCGGGTCGAGCTAGTGGAGAAAACAGCGGATAACATTGTACATTGACATTAAACAAACAGAGTGTATTCTTTGCGTTGAAAGAGTCAGGGTGCATTTCCATGTTTGTGATGTCCTTGCCTAGTTACCATAGCTCAGAGTATCCTAGTTTGAGACCAGGACACGTGATTGTGTTGTGTCTCCGGATATATAAGAAGGATTTTGTTACACCCATAAATAAAG
This sequence comes from Yponomeuta malinellus, assembly GCA_947308005.1. Lineage (NCBI taxonomy): Eukaryota > Metazoa > Arthropoda > Insecta > Lepidoptera > Yponomeutidae > Yponomeuta > Yponomeuta malinellus. Next base: position 11,415,162 of record OX371017.1, read on the forward strand.
CCTTGTTTCCTGCTCGTGTTTTCATGAAACACAAAACAATCTGTTTTCCTATGCTTCTTGCAATAAGAAAAATACACGTGCTTCGTATAATTTTGTATGGCTGGAAGTGTGCGCGGAAGAATTCTGTAAATTTAAAGTGTTTTTCCTTGTACATATCGGGTCACAGAAGAGTCTCCATCGGCTTATACATTTTGTAAATTTGGTATTTCATCTACAAGTTCTTCAGTTCGAAGCGGGCAGAGGTGTGAGCTAATGGATTGGATTGGGCTGGTGAAAACAGAATGAAAGCTCATCAGAGCGCAGCTGGTATTGATAGGTTTCACCCTGTAAGTATTTAGAGACTTACACCCAGTACTCTGTTCGCCAGAAATCGGGTGTGTCTCTTGATGAACGTTAAAAGAGAAGTGCGATGAGTTTCCACTTCCTCGGTTTAGATCCTCCTAAAAATACAGGATATTTCCCCAGTAACTTTGCGACAGAGCAACGTAAACCAATCTCTATTCCACGATTGATAAAGCCGACATTCCCCCAACAGGTGTGGCAATGGGCGATGCAGAGAGGCGGCAAGCTAGAGACTCACATGCAAGGCCTGAAGGACCTGGATTCAGTTCTGGAAGAGCTGGTGCAATGGCTCATTGGATTGGAGCATACTCTGCTGTGTAAGTGCTATTCTAGACTTTATTGATGTAACGCAGGGTGGCTTTTTATTTAAGTATTTCGCATCCATTTCACTTTCACGGTATACCGTGAAAGTATTATAATGCATCAGTATACCGATCGGTATAACTGCGGATTGGCAATGTGACCACCTTCTGCGTCCTTCGCCGTTAGCGAGTGGTATTGGTACTACAAATTCACAAATCTACTTAGAAAACTAGTCACTAGTACGTGCCTGGATTCGAATCCACGACCTCTCGAATGTAACCGCGCTGCCGTTTCACACAGCTACTTTCACGACAATCTCCTAACGAACCTGTTTCACAAAGCTAATGTCAAGACAATTTCCTGACAAAGCTGTTTCAAACAGCTACTTTTAAGACTATTTCATAATCAAGCCGTTTCACAAAGCTACTTTCAAGACCATTTCCTAATTAAGCCGTTTCACACAGCTACTTTCAAGAAAATTTCCTAACGAAGCTGTTTCACACAGTTACTTTCGAGTGCAATTCCTTAACGAGGCCCTTTACCCTCAGCGCTGGAAGCGGAACCCCTGCCGGAGTCCATCGAGCTGCTGGAAGGCCTCATCGAGGACCACAAGGAGCTGATGGAGCACGCGCAGAAGCGGCAGACTGAGGTCGACCGCGTTTGCAAGGCTTACCAGGTGAGAACGGCTTTTGGTACATTCCACACAGTAGAACACATCTTTAGTGATACATACTTACTTGCAAGGCTTACCAGGTGAGGACTGGTTTTGGTGCATTCCACGAGATGCAACACTTATTTAGTGATACTTACTCCGCTGGCTCAACGACCCGATGTGAGTCTTTAGTGACAAGAAGTTGAATATACGAGGTGTTGCCGAGCTTTAATTATGGGCCGGCTCGGAAATCGTGTAAAAAATTGCAGAGGTCCGATTTTTACTATCGGACCAACCCTGAAAACGTAAAAACCAGAGTTGTACAAATAACTGGTGACATCCCTGGTTGTATGGGCTCGTCATGGGCGCGAGAAATAGACAAAGAATCGCCCCACCCGAGTCTCGGTCTCTTATAGACTGCCGAGAGGCCGAAAGTCGAATCTCGAGGCATTTGATAGTGGAAATTAATATCAAAGCTCGAGCTTTGCTATTGGAAACAATTTACACGTCTTCTTACCCCATTACGGTTAGGACATGGTGTACCCAGCAGTGGGTCGTACTTAGGGTATTATACATTTCCTTCAACAATTAACTAATGTCTTGGCTTTTAGAGTTATTGATGGCGATCACGGAATCTTATCATACAGCCTCTGATGTATTAAGTTTAAGATGATTTGAGAAAGGACGGTCAGAGTGGAGTTTTTTTTTTCCCACTGCCTTTTTCTCCACTACATAAGGCCCGAAGGCAGCGGCTAACATATTACATTGACATTCAACAAACAGAATGTAAATTCTTTACGTTGAAATAAATTATTGATCTCTGATTGATTATTCCCTTTGCCAGGTCAAGAGCCAAAGTCAAGGGCGAGAGTCGACGCCACGCAAGGTGTCTGCGAAGACAGCTACAAAGGGCACGCCTGCGTACGTATATTAAAAGGCATATAACGCTGTTAATTGAAGAAAGGGACTGGACTATTTGCCTTTTTGCCTCCCGCTCATACAATATCAGGTCGCTCTAAGCGATAAGACGCCAAGAAAATGTATGTTAAAATTTATATGATTATATTATTTTTGTTGCACTAACCCGTGCTGGCACGGTGAGCCAGAGGTCGTGGGTTCAAGTCCCGGCATGGGTGGAATATTTAACCTCTAAATAGGTTTTTTAAAATTTATATGTAATGTAATGATCTATCTTTTGCCGTCTCTATTGCGTGGGCGAGAGGCAAATAGTTATTTAATTCCTTCCTTAAATTAACGGTCCTATACCTCTTATTGCTTAATTGTTTTAGTTTATGTATGTTATAATGTTAAATCACTTGTGTTTTTTTTTCATACTTTTATGTTTTTATTGTTTTATCAAATTTGTTGTTAATGATTTTCATTTAAATGTTTCGTGTGTGTTTGTAGGCACATTTGGATGCGAAGGAAATATCCAACTTGACATTAGGAAGTGGTTACCTACTCGAAAAACTTTATTCAACGAATCAAGTCCAAAAAAGTAAAAAAAACATCTCCAAATAAAAAAAAATAAAAAAAACTGGAAAGAACTGAGTTTGAAAGCTACTCTTCTTAGCTTCTTCTTCTTCTTCTTATTTACGCCTGTATCCCAGAGGGGTAGGCAGAGACGAAGGTTTGCCACTTGCCACAATCCTGACAAACCTGTTTGGCTTCATCAACATTCACCAGTAGAATAAATATGGTCATAAAATTGGGGATTTCTTTCACATCCTTACACGAATCAGCGCGGTTGAATTCACTTAATTTGCCCGGGCAATCACCGCTGGGCAATCATGCACACAGTGTCTAAAATTCCCTTAGCGTTTATATTACACAGCGTTCTTTTCATTATTTTTCGTTATTTTCCTTCCATTCCGTTGCGCTCGCGCACGCCGCCGCCGCCATCTTGTGACGTCATTGCATGGTGTTTCCGCTTCCGTTGCGCAAAACAAAACACAGTCGCGGCTCGCAGCACGACCTGAACAGGGAGAGGTCGGTGTCGCCCGACTATTACGGCACTAGACGTTACAGGTGTGTTTCTGCTTTTTTTCTTTTTTCGTTGTTTTTTATTTTCTTAATTTTGAAGTTTAAAAAGTTTCCCGTATTCTGTTTCGCTGGTACTTTCGGAAGTGCATTAACTTTTTAACTCTTAAAGACTTTCTAAGGCACTAAGGGCTTGTTTATTATACAATCTCTGGTTTTCAGTTAGTTTATAATGGCGGATAGTATCGCAGTACCATTAACCACTTTTTTTTATTAAATCAGTTTTATCGAGATAAGTATAAACAATTCAGACATTGAATATTTGTTTATTTGTAAGGTAAAAATAGGTAATCTTATGAGTAAATGAGTATATTAATGTAAATGTACAGAGTGATTTTGAATTCGTCACCATTTTTAAGGGTTTCAAATTCAAATCATATAGGATTATTAAATATTCTGCCATACCTATATAATACACCGAAGTAACAGAAACCTACCCAGAGATTAAAAAACAGGCTTTAAGACTAACAGCATTATAAAAACACGATTCCTATAAAGCACTCCTAAGAGTTAGTTTATTTAATCTGTGGTTACGACTTTTCCTTGAAAATCTCCACCCCAGACTATTTTAATCGGCGTTTTAAGGAATCGTGTTTTTTTCGTAATAATGACAACAGACTAACTGCCGGTTTCTAAACTGAGAATTTCACTATTTCGTTCTGCCTCGATGCTTAAGTGTTTATGTAGTGAAAATATCAATTCTGAAACCGAATGTAAATCTTGTGTTGAATTTCTTTCTGAATTAAATCGAAATTTGATATTGTCCCCGTGTTTTTGATTGACTGATATGATTTTTATGTGTTTAACAATAACAACTACCTAATTATTTGTAACATAACTGTCTAACTGTCATGAAATCACTAATTTCCTGTCACTAAACGCTTATGTCGAGTGTTTCGTCTAAAATCTGTGCTCAAATGTCACTCCAAATCCATTCTAAGGCTCACTTAATGTGCACTCACTTACTCATTATTTTGTTATGACTTTGTACGTCCCACTGCAGGGCACAGGCCTTCTCTCAGAGAGAGAGAGAGTACGGGCTTAATCGCCACGCGCGCCCACTACGGATTGGCAATTTTAAGAGCTGAGGTATCTCAGACACTCAGGTTTCCTCATAAACATTCGTGAATTAGGTGTTACATAACATAAAAAAATTAACATTTGAGCACGGAGTCGCGTGGCAGTGTTGTCTCGCTCTAACCCTTTGTAAATGTGGCTTTCTGTCTCACCCATGTGCGCTCGCTCTCATCGCACGGACAGCTCCAGAATACACCCGCGATCTATCAGAGGAAGGTTTGGACACTGTCTTTTTCCGTAGCTCGATTGTAGAAGTATTTCCCTCGTATTACTCAGTCTGGTAAAGAAAGGGATTCGGTATGTAGCGACGTTTCTATTTGCCTCTCGTTCAGTGGCAGTATTGTGTGAGCGAAAGGCATATAGTTGGGACTTGCGACGCCATGTTCAATCTCTCTAATTAATTCTGGTGTTAATTTGAGATGGGGTGGTTGTTCAAAGAGGATACTTAGCATGTTATGGGTAAAGCGCTTTTTTCGTAGCTGAAGCTGGTATCTGCTAGTTGGTCTGGAGTTTAGTGATTTTCAATTATTTATTTAATTACTTGTGGGTTTTCTACTGAAGTTTTGAGTTTTCTACTGTTTACTGATACCTACCTATAACATTATATTCGTACCTACCTATAAGCTTACCTGTTTTTCGATTTGAACTTACCTAGCGTACGATTACAAGACGTCTTAGAAATGGACTGAACAAAACAGCGTACAGAAACAGTACACAAACCTTACTCTTCCAACTTCGTCAGACCTCGTATGTACACTAATTTCTAAAAGGCCTATTAAAATTTAAATAAGTTCATAGTTTAGACAGTGAGCTTTTTAGAAATTATACTCCATACATTAAATCAGTGGTCTGCAGGAGAACTGGTAATGCAGGTAGTAGTAGCTATACTAACTCACTCAACTTTATCACGCACACGTAACACTAACAAAGGGTCAGAGTACCTACCGTATTACTGTCCATTACTCTGAACTGAAATTACAAATGCCAATGGAAATATATACAAAAGGAACCACACGAACTAACCTAACTTAACATAGCCCGACTTAACCTGAATAACCCTGGTATTTACGCGCACAAATCCAGAGCGATTATGTTCCTATGTCATTGTCGCAAGTATCAACTGATGCTTTTTTAGTATGTAAGAATAACGTTGACGGCATAAAAATAGAATCGCTCTGCGCATAATCCCACTTCTGATCCTCGCAAACTGACACTTCACGTTGGTTTCTACCATTGGCGTATCCGGCGTCTGACCCCTTGAAAAGCGATGGTCTATCACACCATCCTGGGGCGAACTATACGGTCTGGGGTGGTTACGGCTCACTCGCCTCCCCCCACTCTATTAACGCCAATAGCTTTAACCGCAATGCCAAAAAACTAACCTAACCAAACATAATCCAACTAAAACGGGTGGCCGGAGTAACCCTGACATGACGTCACAATCTGACACTTCACGTTGGCTCTAGCCGCATCAGTCCGGGACGGGAGACGCCGGACCGCAACCTGCCGCACTACGGACCCAGGTTCCCGGTCAAGGGCAGGTAAGATGCCGTCACACCACAGACACATCACAAAACGAACGAATAGGTACTACGCAGATTGAAACGATAAACAAACGAAATCACGAAAAATCCACCAGATTAACGAACATACAGAATAACTATCGATTACCGAGGTGTTCTTACTTACTTTTTATTGACGTCACGTATATGCCCGGCAATATTGGCCATATACCTGGGTACAAATGTATTAAAAAAAAAACAAAAGTACTAACAATGCGTGATGCGCGGGAGGAGTCTGCTCAGCTCGTGCGGCGCGCACTTTAGTGCACTTTGGAATATTGTCAATATGCGGGCACATTTCCGGCACGGTACATCGATACCATTGATATGTCACGCAGGAGTAATAAATACTCACGGGTAGGTAAATAACATATCTACCTATATTTCCTATTGTAATTTACACACCGTTTACGCCCGCTTTTGTTTGAGTTGCAATTTTGTTGTGGTTTTGCTTTCGTTGGTATGACACGTTGAGCTTTCCTGCTAGAAGCCATTGGAATCTAATGTATTTTGATAAATGTCTAGAAGCTGTGATGTTCACAAACACATTAGAACATAATTTATGTACGTACCAGCCAGCCTATTAGCGCTGTTTAGTTTTTATCATAGGTTGCCTTCAGACATGAGCCTCGCCGTATCGTGAGACTCCCAGCGGTGTTTAGCTAACAAACTGTCAGCTAGATGAGAAAAGTTCGGCTTGTCTTGAGAGAGACCTGTGTCTTGAACGAGCTTTTACGTCCAATACCTGTCTACACAACCCACTGCAGGGCTCATGTATTCTCTCAGAGAGAGAGAGTAGGTATGGGCTAAATCACTCCTCGTAACTCTCAGACACTCAGGTTTTCTCACCTGGTTTCCTTTACAGGGGTAGTGGTAGATTCATTTAATAAATGTACATGTAAATAAATGCAAAATGTACTTTATTGACTCTAATATTTTTAATCCTATAGGTTTGTCAATACTGTTTTTTCTCCTTAAATAAGTAATAATAATAACTTAGAAAATGACCAACATAGTAACAGCCCGGGTAAACCCACAATGTTATATACGTATTCAACCGTTTCACTACCACCGCATTCTTGCGCCTTAAAATCTAGAAATGTACGTAACTTGAGAAAACAAATGCCCAAATCCAGCAGCGAATATAAAAAACGAATATATATGGTACTTGATCCCGCGGCTTTCTCCCTTTCTAACCTCAAAATCGTCTTCCCGAGCAGCAAGGGCGCCGAGCCGGAGTTCCGTTCGCCGCGCGTCAAACTATTGTGGGACAAGTGGCGCACCGTCTGGCTTCTCGCGTGGGAGAGACAGAGACGCCTCCACGAGCGTCTGGCGCATCTGAAAGAGCTGCAGCGAGTGTCCAACTTCAGCTGGGACGACTGGAGGAAGCGGGTGAGTAAGATGCAGTTATGATGCGTGTAAAGGAGGGACACAGACATCTACACGAGAGTCCGCCGTGTCGGAGGGTGGTGCAGTTTCGAACTTTAGCTGGGACGACTGCAGGAATCGGGTAAGTGTGAGGCAGTTATAGGACAGCCATTGGTACAAGAGAGGGAGTGAAAGTTACAGAAATTCCATGCAAACAACGACAAAGTAGAACGTTTTGGTTAGAACTTTAGAAGTAAACGCAGTGATTATTGCAGGCCTGCCATAATACTGCCTTGACTTGGTCGCATAAATGTTGAGCCTGGTCTTAATACGTCAACAGATGCTCTCTGTTCTTCTTTCTATTCTACCTAAAGTCAAAATGCAAAACACGCTTAGAGACTCAGCATTATTGTCTGATTTTCCCCAACAGTTCCTGAAGTTCATGAACCACAAGAAGTCTCGCCTGACAGACCTGTTCCGCAAGATGGACAAGGACAATAACGGCCTCATACCGAGGAACGAGTTCATTGACGGAATCATTAACACCAGTGAGTATATTCTTCCCGCATTCGCTGCCTCCACCAATCCGGACTTGGCCCCCGTGGTGGAGTATGGCCTATACCTTCCTCAGGGAAGAGACCCGTGCCCCTCGGTGGGGACATGGGTTGATGATGATGATGATGATTCGCTGCCTATTCTGTTTCGCTCATTTTCATTCGTTTGGATGGTCTATACCCAGTATATCCGTGTGGCGCCGGATTAAGAATAGTGTCACTCCATTTCCTCCCGTGGATGTCGTAGAAGGCGACTAAGGAAATACATTACCAGGAGACGGGCAGCAGCGTCTTCCTGAGATTCTAACCCCATACTGCGATCGCCAACCCGCCTGCCAAGCGTGGCGATTATGGCAAGACCTCTCATGGTTATGAAAACTATGAGGGAGTCCTGTGTCCTGCAGTGGACGTCAAGGGGCGGATGATACCCAGTATGTCAAAAAGTGCTCCAATAGAGAACTTTAACAAAAAATGTTTTACATAATTTCATTGAAGGTCACATGTCAAAAGACAAATTATCGTTTCCTATCGAAAAGTAGTTGTACGTAGCGACGTGGTACCAAAACACGCCATGTAAATCGGGCTTAAGCTATGACTATATGGTGCAGATAACGCCTTATAATGTGTGAAGCTATGAACTATCTATGCTATGGTATGAAGCATTTATCAATATTTGAGTAATATCGGAAAATAATGTTGTACGAGTAATTAGAAAACATTTATAAATCAATGACTAAACGAAATCCTTTTTTTTGTTATTAGAGTAACTTGATTTTTCGATTTAGTCACTTACGGATTGCGTTAACAACGCCATTCCCTTGCAGAATTCGACACGTCCCGGCTGGAGATGGGCGCCGTGGCGGATCTGTTCGACCGTAACGGCGGCGGCCTCATTGACTGGGAGGAGTTCATCGCGGCCCTCAGGCCTGACTGGGTCAGTATTTGCAACTGGCGAACACTTGTCAAACTTGCGCGCGGACTACAGAATCCAGCGTTCCTACATCGCGCAAACAAAATATCTCAGAAGTTAGCATAAATATGATGCAAGATGAGCTACCTACAGTTGTACCCACTTGTACCAGTTGTACCCAGGCATACAATCAGCCTGGCGGGCAATGACCCTTGGAGAAGCAATCAGCTCTATACAACGTGTAGACGATCCGTGTAACTCTTAGTAGGCAAAAACGTAAGCCTACTGTTAGTTCTTACAAAACTAAAATGCCTATAAAGGCATATTTATCGGCGGATAAAAATATGTATTGGAGAGAGGCATGACCATAGAAACAACACCCGGTTACGGAGTTTCAAGCTCCTTAAAGATACTATAAGTGGTTGGTACCTACTAACCGCCTTGGTACTAATCGCCTTGTTGAGAAGACGTTTTTTATACTTAGGTACAACCTGCTTGCACCTAGTACGAACGTAAGAAAGTACCTATAATAAGAGATGCCGCTAATCTGAGAGTGAATTTATTTGGTAACTTCATTCAAATGATTTCTACATTCATCGTTTAGGTAGCTGGGTACTTAGCTATATTTTTTCAGTAGGTATTTGTTGGCATCTGTTGCCTGCAGTGATGCAACACCTCATCGCAACAGGTATCTTATCAGATTTTATCTATCTTATTGATATATTTGCAATGTGTTTGTAGATAATTTACCCACTTAAAAGTTTGCGCTGCAGTACATTATCAGGGAGTAATTCCACAGTTCGATAGGGTACAGAGAAAGACCATTTTCTGGATTAAAACATAGGTAGGACATTTTTGTTGCGTTAATAAGTTTCTCGGCCAATTCGATTCAGTCGAAGCTGTTCGACTAAACAATGAACGGTATTCAGTTGGGTACCAACTCAAGTTCAAGTTCGTTTATAGCTTCATGTAGTACAAAATAGGTCTAAATGAATTCAACATTTTAGGATTCAACATTTTGCGAATTCAACATTTTAGGAATTCAACATTTTAACAATTCAACATTGTGAGCCGAAAGGCTAAAAATAAATAATGGTCCCCAACATAAGCCCTGTAACTGCACTGCAAATCCAAAACTCCAAAACCAATCACCGCCAAATCAATCGCCCACCAAGAAGATTAGCCGGATGTCCCTTGCATGGCTACATCTCTGTCTGTAACACAACCAAAAGAATAAACCCATATTTCCCTGTCTTGCTCTACTTCCCTCAAATCATCTACCTGAAGCTCGCACTGGTCCCTCGACTGCGTCTTTCCAGCGATACTTGGGACGTCCGACCGGTCCCTGTCGCCGTCGCCGGACGTCCATCATACGCCCGATCAGAAGATCGGGAGAACCCATTCTTTTTACATAGTTGTCTATAGTAGATCAATCAATCAACCCGTATTCATTCATACCACTTCTTTCTGTCCTCGGACATGCTCATCCGGCCCCTGCCATCCATCTGCCTCAGATCGTCTGTTCAGTCGGTAGGCGACCTACGCTGCATTTTTCAGTCCTTGGTCTTCACACTCGAGTACCTTTGCACCACATCGGCTGGCGGTTCTTCGGCGGATGTGACCCGCCCACTGCCACTAGATATTATTCTTCTTCTTATGTTGCCGTCTCATATCGGAGGTCGGCTATCATCGTATCTACTGTGACCCGGGATGTGGTGGCTCGGCACAAATTAATGGTGCCTATCTGAAAACATTCAGCCAGGTGTCGTAGCCAGTGAGTTCTTCTACGGCCAGGTCTTGCAGCTTTGTATTTTGCAGGATCAGTTGAAGGAGAAATTATTTATTACATCGCATTATGTGACCCATGTATCGCAGTATAGCAAAAAAGGAGGTTCTCAATTCGACGCGTATATAATATATATATGTATATATATACTTATTTGCTATGTTTCTTCATAACTTTATCTAGATACCTACCTACTTATAACGTCATATTGGTCCCATTTTAACTAAAGGCAGCTTCGTTACCAGGTGGTGCGCGGGCCGCCGACCGATGCCGATAAGATCCACGACGAGGTCAAGCGGCTCGTGATGCTGTGCACTTGCCGGCAGAAGTTCCGCGTGTTCCAGGTCGGCGAGGGGAAGTACCGGGTAAGTTGAACATGGATCAATTCATTCACACAAGCCCCAAACTGTAATACTTTGCTGGGACTTTGCTAACCTAACATGGGAGATGTATTGTCTGCGAGTCTACTCCTGCCATGTTAGGGGTCTGATGAAAACTATGACAGGCAGACAAGGACGTCATTAACATGGAAAAACATTGCCTCCTGCGGGAATTGGATCAGTAACAGTGGTTCTGGTTATCAAACGTTAGATTAAGTACCTACCGCTGGATCCTCGGCCCAGCGACCCAAAGGCCATGAAATTTGAAATCATGAAATTTGACTTGCAAGGTTGAAAATTTGCAACCTGTGCTGTGACTGTAAAATCTAATTCGTAGCTTGCTACAAGTTTGAAGTTACCGCCCGCCCGCCCTTTCGTTTGACTTAGGTATTTATTCCCTGTAATCGGGTCGGAACCATTTAACACACCCTTACATAGGACCTATAAATTTCTCGATTACTTTTACAATTGCTCCAGAGACTATTTCGTGGAACAGCCAACTAACCCTCCCAAACATTCCCCTTAGTTCGGTGACTCCCAAAAGCTGCGCCTGGTCCGAATCCTCCGCTCCACCGTCATGGTGCGAGTCGGAGGCGGCTGGGTGGCGCTGGACGAGTTCCTGGTGAAGAACGACCCCTGCCGAGGTACGTACCACAGGGTGACGTCGGGAAGTAGACGGGGTTTTTGGGGAATAGCCTTGGGGCCTTATTCGCTGACGACAGTTCCTACGTTTACGTTCACAATTTCGAGATTTTCCGATCATTCCCGCTGTCCCACTATGGTGGACAGTTACACATTTTTCGAAACATTACCGTTGGCCAGTTTTGTGGTCAGATGAATGCTGCTTCTTATGTAAATTTCACTTACGATCTTACTCAAGCTCAGAAATTGTGTAATCGCTGATGCGGCTTTCAGAAATTGTGAAATTGGCTAAAAAGAAGTAAGTATGCAACTGGTCTTCCACAGTTGGCCAAAGATGTTTTTTAAAATGTCTTGCCACTGTCCACTACTGGGCAAGCAGATGGGAAACAGCGGGAATGATAGGTGTATCCAACTTGATGCGTCATACTATCGTTTTCTACTCGAGAAACTGAACTGCCCCTATATTACTCGCACCAAATCCTATAGGAATCCTGACGTTTGCGTCATTAGAATGAAATTTGACAGCTAGAGCGTTAGGTAGGTATCGATATTATTTGGTGCGCATAATTAGGCCTCTGACGTCACTGCGGGGTCAATCGCGTTGGAATAAGCCCCAGTGTCAGTTGATCCTTCAGACCAGCCCCCGCTCTTTCGACGTTAATGGCCCCATATTGCGTTTATTGGAGAATTAACGTCGAGAGTAAGGGCGCTTTTTCTTCGTGATTGACCACTATGAACTGGTTCGTTAGCGAATAGGGTTGGTTGGTCGATGGAAGATCGGTTATGTGATAAGATGAAATTATTAGTCCATATTTTAATTTTTTTATTTAAATAGCTGTGCCAGCGGGTTCGCCCGCGTGGGATTCAGCGATAATATAGCATTGCCCATCTGAAGCTCCATTCTAAATACCTACAAGTGAAAAAAAATTTGTCCACATTGGAAACATCCAAACTTCACCTCTTATTAACATTATCTAGATTGAACCTTTTTCCGGTATACAATAAAGAATATTCTTATCTTATCTTGAAGTACCATGTTTTAACGTTCATTAATTTAACCCTATTCGCAATTCACGAGCGATTTTATTTTTTTACGATTGTTCAAGTACCTATGGACCATTTTACGAGACTTCCATTGACCAACCAGTTGGAGTATTAGGAAGTTTGTCACTTACACTGAGTAACGGTTTGTTCACTGATGATTCTGACAATACTTAGTATTGACGCTTGAAATATGCGAATGAAATTATTTCGAGCGTTTTAAGTGTCAGAACATAAATGTGTATTCAGAATCACCAAAACTATTTAATTCCACTGTGATATTCTATAATAAAATTGGAGAATATTTTTTTGAAATTCAAATATAGAAAGTCATAATATTAAATCAGAACAAGTATTAGTGATAATACCACTCGCTAACCGAGAAGAAAAACCCATGTCTGAACATTCACATACCTTAGCGCTGGAAGTCACGGGCACAAGTGGTGATTAAGCCCATACTCTTTTTGAGAGAGGGCCTGTGCCTTGCAGTGGGACGTACTTAGGCTGCTTATTTGTTAATATATAGATGTTCTCTCTTCTATCACGGTGAAGAGACCAGCTGTATTTCTGCTTTACATATTTGAATTTCATCGCATAAAGTAGCTAAGTAATGAACACATAAGTTGTGTCCTTTGTATACTTTTAAAACTGAAACACCTACAACAAATATTGTAAAACTCTTTAGTTTCATTACTTTGCTACCTGCATCAAAGATGACTTCAATTAATAATTTACTTGTTTGCTATTCTGCATTTCTAAGTAAATGAGATGTCACAAATCTCAATAAATTTAATACAGAATATCAAATATATTAATTATAAAATATTCTTCAAAGTGTCAATCAAATCCTCGGGAATAAAATACCTAATCTTAACAAAATAATTTGTGTCTTAACACCTTTATTTAAAGGATAACTAATTTAATCGTGCCGTCAATAAATATGTCTAACTTTTAACATACCTTTAGAAGATTATGTGTATTTTAACAAAAGATAACGATTTAATAATGGAATTACGTTTATTTTAATTATAAAACCTAACTGCGTACAGACATACAAACTACATTGTTAGTTACTAATATTTAATTATCAGATTATAAATAAGTATGACAATAATTAGATCTACAGTTCATTTAGATTCGTATAAAATAAATCATCAATCTTAAATACTACAAAAAGATGAAGTTACACTGGCAAAATTCATTTTAAATAAATCTTAAAAATACTGGCTCAAGTTAAATGCATGGTTAGAGAGACCCCAAATTTATCACAGAAAACATTAAGTCGAAATAACAACAAAACCAACTGGTTTTAGGAGTTCTAAGAATATATATCATGGTTCTAAATATGGAAGCACAGGAATGACTCAGCAGTCATCAACGCATGCCTAATTCAAGGTTAAAAAACCTGTTACATTTTATGGTATTACTAATAGAAACCAGAACATTTTTATGTACCTAGTTGGACTTCTTCATGTTAATCCAAAGGACTAAAAAGGAAATCTCAGCTTCATGGTGAACAAAATATTCGAAAATTTTAAAGATACAATATTATTGCTTACATTTAAAAACTACTTTGTCTACAAAGTATACTTTCATAATTGACAAAAGATAATAACAAGCACTAAAAATGGTAATGCAAACTTCCTCACAATATTTTAGGAATACAAATATTTGCTCTTTAGATAATACTGTACTGTTAGACATATGGCTGCTTATGCTCTATACATGGAGCTGAACCGATAATTCGAGATCTTTAATCAATAGTTGTCTTCCTAATGAAGGAGGTCAAAGAAGATATCTCACTGGTTGTACCTTCGCTGGGAAGACGGCTGAACTCAATCTCTTCACTCAAATTCTGTGTGTCAGATGTGTTCTCAGCGACTGGCCAACGTTTGTGACTTGGTGCATACAAGACCAACAAAGCAAAAATGTAGATATTCCACATTCCATACACTCCCGTGAAAAACGCAGAAGTATACTCCAACTCTATGTGCTCATCCCACTTCCATTGGCCTTCAGCAACTTGACCCAGAATAAATCCAATAACGGTCAGTGCAGCACAAAGCAGGGTAGCCAACATGAGGAATTTAAAACGGTAAATGATCCCTTCATAGTGTAAACGCCTCACTGAGCACATGGTGGGTAGAGACTGACGTTTCTGGGAGATATTAACAAAGACCTGCCAAACCATGTAGCAAAGGAATAGAAAATAGATGCATGTTGATATTCCAGCAAGGATAATGAATGTCAGTGCCAAATTTGTACCCAAATCTGTGACCCAGATGGAGTAAAATGGGTTGCGTAGTTGCACACCTCGCTCGCACATGTCAAAGATGAATAGGGATGTGCAGCCAGTTGCCACGGCACTGAGATGACGCCAGTATTGCTTCAGTGAGCTCTGAGCAGTTTGATCTTGTATCAGCATATGTTCACCAGAGAAAACAAGCCAGAACGAAAAGAGCATAGCGTAAAACACCCCTTGTCTTATATCTCCTAGGAGCAACATGAATGGCAAGTCGAAATGAAGGGTCAGGTACTCAATAGGCATGTTTAGAACACATAGTGCTATCCCTAGGCTTAAGAGCATTTTTTCCAACAAAACAGGCTTACGCTGTAACATGTGGACTCTGTGCCAGAACCAAACTATTATACCAATGATACAAGGAAAGAAAACCGTCTTCAACGACAGCCAAACTTTGGTAAAGCCACCATTTTGATTGATCACAGTCAGCCACATGTCTTGTATGTGACCGATATTGGCATTCATATCTGGACTGTCCACTGGAAGTCTGACGTTTAACAGATAATAGTCATGGAACAAAGAGCCGAGCTCAAATAAGGGGATAGCAGAGCAATTGTAGAGATATTCCTCACTTTTAACATCAATGGTGCAGTCTAAATGCCGCTTTTCGACCGATTGTGTGTACAGTTTCCATTCGTCCTCCGGATCGCCTTTGTTCCGGTAAGCTAGGCGCGCGTCAATGGTAACTACACTCCTAGGCTTCACCTCCATCTGTGAATGGTACTTAATGTCCACTTGAATGACGCCAATAAGGTTCTGCTGCCATCGCGAGAAGTCCAGGACCATGCTCTCTCGCGGAATAGGCATTTGGAACGCGAAAACAATGTCGGTCTCGGAGAAATCCTGATGCAAGTTTCCCAGTTCGATGGACTTGCAAGCGCCTTTCCCGCGATTGTAGAACCATGTCGTAGTGTCATTTTTCATTTGGGCCGTATCTTTGCACACCGTTCCAAGGATATTTTGGGCGTTTGCCGGCATCGGGGCAACAAGGCCGCCGATGAGAAAGCAAGTCAGTTGGCACAGTAAGAGGAACGTAACTAGGACGGCTAGCTTACGCCCGCTCAGGTTTTCTATGATTGTCCCCGACATCTTCACGTTTTGATTTAGTTGTAAACCATTGAAACACTGATTTTATTACGGCCTAGAAAACACCACGGACATTTTCCATTGTTCTGTTCGGCTTCCGAGCGAGACGCGATCAATTTGTTTGACATGCGCAGTCGATTGGGTTGCCAGAAAATAAATACCGGTATGCGTTACGATAATGCGTAACGGTATTCCGATCTATCGCGGTAAAGGTGACTTGATTAATTTATTAGGAACTGTTTAGTAAATAAAGTAAACAGAATGTGAATATTCGTTATAGATTAATGCAGGACACATTTAATTTTACATTTAAAAATCAAATTGGTAAATTTGGTTGGTTGTAGATTTCAATTTGAATGCCAGTGTAATTACGTAAAATGAAACACAAAAATAACTTAGAAAAACGTACGTATATCCGTATTACACAACCACTGCAATATAAACAGCAATTTCATAATCCACTGTCACCGTTAAGTAGTTCCACGTGAACACAACAACAGTCGCTATGTCCAGTGCAATAGATGCTACCTAATGGCTACAGTAAGCAACCAAATTACATTATCACAAAAATTGGAATATTGCTACTAATGTACTAATTCGTAATCGCTTATCCCAATCCGATTCCCTTGTTCCTTGTACAAAATTTTTGATTTTTTTCCATTGTTTCAATTTTATGTTACGTTCATACCCGTGATAAATCCCCTTTCTCATAAGTAGTATCATTAGTGCTACCGCTGCCTGATCCGAGTAAACCGGAACAGCATGAAGCTTGCTGCCCACTCGGTAAGATTATACTGGTTCTGGAGACCGTTTATTTCAAACCCACTGCTTTAAAAAATGTATATAATTAATATTCTTGCAACGTTTAGTCTCCACGGCAGTACATTTTCAGTAAAGGCTGGAAGCTTATTTGGAATATATTATTATTCGCTTTTTGGTGTGCCTTTAGTGTTTTACACATTTAAAGCTTTTGTGGGTAGTAAAATGCTTAATAATAATGGCTTGTATTAGGAACAACAAACTTTTAGACCTGCAGTGAATGTAGTTGCGCATAAATTTTGTATTTTTTCTTTATTGCTCAGTTTTAAAGTAGGTATTTCTGTTAAGTAGATATGCATGATGGTAATGTTTATGATTTATTTTGCATTTAAGTTAAGTTTACATTTTCACTATATTTTATGTAATAATTAGCACCACTTATTTTATGCAACGTAAAACAAGTGCAAGATGCAATTTCACTAATCACCATAAATAATTGTAAATACATAACGCATCTTCTTTAAAAAAATATGAAAAATATATCAGACCAATGAATCTTGCTCTTGATTTTATACCTAGACAGCAAAAAACTTCGGTGGAAGAATTAACTAATCGTATTTTATTATAACTCCTAATCCCAACTGCACACAATTTAAATCCTGATTTTGTTGTTTTTGTAATTGCGTTTATGTTTTTGTAACATGTTCTGATTTTGTTTGTTGTTTTTTTTTTCCCTGTCTCCCCACAAAAAACCTGCACGCTATCCTGTTTTTCTTTTAACACGTTTTTGGTGTTATTTTTTCACCTGTCCCTATTACCGAATGGTTATTGTTGGCCTCTTCCTCTTCCTTCCTCGCCTCGTTTGTGAACCTGCGCACGGACGCCGCTCGATGTCGCCGCTGGCCCGCATGCAGCCAAGGGACGCACGAACATCGAGCTGCGGGAACAGTTCATACTGGCTGATGGAGTGTCGCAGAGCATGGCCGCGTTCAGACCGCGTACGCCCCGCTCTAACACTAACACGCCCCCTTCGACCGGACCCATCATGAAGGTAAGGAGCTACAATGCCACAGGAGTATTAAATTAAAATTTCTCAACAGGTCTAATTAGTCATACTTAACTAGAAATAATTCGCACATTAGTATTCTCTTAAGCGCACAGTAGTTTTGAAAGGCATATGGAGGGAGCAATCGGTTTGGGCAGCAAATCATTTTATTTCGCTTGATTTTATGATTGCAACTTGTATACGAA
This sequence comes from Yponomeuta malinellus, assembly GCA_947308005.1. Classification (NCBI taxonomy): domain Eukaryota; kingdom Metazoa; phylum Arthropoda; class Insecta; order Lepidoptera; family Yponomeutidae; genus Yponomeuta; species Yponomeuta malinellus. The sequence continues at coordinate 11,433,217 of OX371017.1, forward strand.
TTCGTTGTTGAATTCGTCTGCAAGGTGCAATGTGTTACAGCATGTTTTGAGCTCGTAGAGTTTCATTGGTCGTTGCATTTAGTGTTGACTTCAAGCTATGCACAAGCTCGTTGTAGTGTTCTTGGTGTTATTGTTTGATTCATTTGGATTCCCACTGCATTGGAGAGGTGGCACGGCTGAGAATTTGGACTTTCATTGGTAAAGTATCTCGTGATCCCTATCCCAAGCTCGATCCTTATCATTATCCTCGCATATTCGACGTCTTTACAAAATTTGTTTCGTAATTCGTACTTAAAACGACTTGTCTCAATGACTAAAACTATATTTGTGGATTAATGAGTGTTTCTAAAAACGCGTCGAAAATATAAATAAAACGAAAACTTTCGGTTCCGGTGAAAAGATTGGCACTTTATGGATTCGTGTTTGTTCTGTTTCCCCTTTTCCCTCCTTAATCGTTGTCCCGGTTTTGTATTGGCGCGTTTAGCTGAGGAGTTCATGGAGCAGCTGAGACCAATATTCGAGGCGTTGAGGCAACGCGAGGAGCTTCCGTGTTCTTACCCACTACATGTGGGATCCACGCATGGCACAAAACAGGCCTTCATTTATGGACACTCAAGATCGCAGGGTTCGACCACGCCGGGGGCCCATCACTATACACACCATCATGGGTACCAACCGTCTCCAGGATACCACTGGGTAAATGCTAACTAGGCTAAATGTAAAAGTGATGCAGCAGTTTGATTGATTGCACTTTTGTTTTAAGTTTTACGTATTTCTCAACAAGTTATCGATTGCAGCTCCCCGTATGACAATTTATTTTTGCTTGAACTGTGATGATACAAGCTTAAACTTAATTCAAATGTTGGAGTTATTATTGCGAAAGATTGAACCTGAACTGTATTTTAGCTACTTTTTTTTTAAGTAAAAGAAAAGAAATAAATATCGAACTAAAAAATTCTTAAATCAAATATCAAACTCAACAATAGTATATTCATTACTTAGACGCCAGCGGGTCGTACGTTTCCGCAAAGTTTCTGGGTGTTTTGTTAACAAACTGAAACTTCTCCAGGTGAGAGAGCGCACCGCGCGCTCCGTGCCAATGTCAGCCGGAGGAACAGCGGGACGCGCCTCAAGATCCTCCCTAAGCGCTGGAACCCCAGACTCCCTAAGCGATAATGAGGCTGCAAGTGGACTTGGAGCGCGCTACAGAAAGCCTAGTGTGCCGAGGTACGGAAATGTTGATTTAATACCGAGTGCAGTAATCGAAATGAAAATTAAATTTAATATAGTTATTGCACTGTTCTATTTATAACTCAGTAAATCATATCGTGCATGGTGATATTTTGCAAAAAAAATATTTTTCTATTTTGATCTGTTACCAGGTCAACTCTCACACCGGGTGGCTCAAGACCTGGATCAAGGCCCGGCTCTAGAACAGGGTCAAAACCACCATCGCGACATGGATCTAATCTTTCGCTGGACAGTACCGGTAATTAACCATTTGATTGCTTTTTAATACTTTCTAAATAAGCACCAACTTTCTTTCGCCGTATCTTTTTTTAATCAGTCGTTTTTATTACATAATAAGTTACTTGCGTTCTAAATTAAAGATCAATGGTCTAACTAATAAAAACATATATAAGACTCCAAGTGTTCGAGTGTATTTTCGTCTTTCACACCACCATTGATATTGTCCATAATTTTGAAACATTCTTGTAAAGTTTAGACTGACGCAGATGCAAAACATCTGAAACACTTTTGGTTTTCCCAGATGACGTGGGTACGCCGTCCCGCATCCCGATGCGCAAAGTGACAAACACACGAGCCTCGATCGCTCGCGCGAACGCCACTGCGACCAAGCTCGGCGCTACCACGCCCAATGGTAGCTCTAGACCTCGTACGCCTACTGGGTTCCTGACACCGGCTAGTGGGAGGTACGTTTACTTTCATGTACTTTTATGTTCTTCAGAATGAATCCAGATTCCCGTTAAAAATAATGTAGGTATTTTGTTAAATAAAAAAAACCACAATAATTGCTTACTAATTTCTCATATGTTAAGGATGTAATTCATTCCTTAATGTTAATTATATTCAATCAGAAACACATTTTTCGCGTTTGTGCAGTGGACAAATACAATAATTTATTTTTTGTTTACCCCCTTGTTTATTAACACTGGACCACGGACAGGTATCCGAGCGGCGCGATGTACCGCACGTCCAGTATACCGACTCTGTCACCGGTACCAGCTCTAGTGAGGTACACGACGAATGCCGTTTACAGTTCGACACTGGGTTTTACGCGTATTTAGACGTCGAAATTTATTTCAATGATTTATTTATTTTGATACTTTAGTGCATTGCAGTCAATGTTACAAAGCAATACGAAAAAGTACCTAAAATATTCGAGTGAATTCCGACGCTTAATATACATTTGGGTTGAAAAAAACAGTGCTTGTGATTTTTTTTTACTAGAGAACGAAAGGAATTTTAGGAATGCACACTGTAGATAGACAGATTGAACGCAGTAATGTAGTGAAAATGGATTCAGGAGGCGGTTCAAGTGCCTATGCTTAAGTTTGCGTTTACGGTGGTGGAATAACTATAGCGACGTTAAGTTTGTTGCACAGGAGAAATGGGATGAATTGACGCATTGTCACAGTAAAAATACTTTTATAAGCTAACTGTTTGCGCAGAGTGTTTTACTAACAAGTAGCAATTTTATACATTTTGTAACAAATCAGAATATTTTTAAAAGTATACAGATAATTAATGTATTATTGTATTTCTTCCTTTCGCATGCATTACTCAACTGGACAAACGAAAAAAATATAGCTCTACACATTCCCAACCATCCTCTATGGTATCCGATCATCCTACGAAGTCCTCATCCCACAACCATCCCGCTCTGCAGGCCGGTAATTCTACAAAAATCCCAATATACATTGGCAACCGATCCCAAAGATCTCCCTCTGTTGAAGGAAAGCCCAAACCCTCCCGCTCCAAAAAGTCCCGATCTCGAGAACCTTCCCAAGATCCTAATTCTTCCCGGCAAGAGAAATCAGAACAAAGAAGTCCAGAGGATGACTCATCGCTGTTCAGCATTTCTGGGATGACCAGTGACAATGAATATGAAAGTAACATAAGCGAGTCAAGCGGAGACAACAAGCCAACCCAACGGGAAGCCAAAGGGTACTAGGCTGAGCTTGTAGAATGCTAGCATCCGTTGCTCGTTATGATATAGCTAATCGTTTTCAATTTTGCGTTTTTGATCGACGTTATTCTCGTTCACAATTCATCGTTAGTTATGAAATTCATCACTTAGCTTCGCATTTTTCAGAAATTTAATATCACCCCATGGTCCATTTGAAGTAATTCATGTCATTTCTTACGCCGATTACAAGTTTGCTGCTACATACATAAACACAACTATGCCTCTTGGTATTTATGCTGTGTTTATTGCAAAGTTTTGTTTTGTGATTCTATCAATGACTAACAAGGCATATTAGGGGCCATCCATAAAGTACGTCACACGAATTTCATGATTTTTAGACCCCCACCCCCTCCTTGTCACAGGTGGTCACATTTGTGAGACCCCCCCCTCCCTAGTGTGACGTCACAAATTTGCAATTTTACATCAAAAAATTTTAAATTAAAACAGCAGTTCCACAAGTAGTTTTATTTCAATTTAAATTACTTTTTTTTATGAAATCAACATCAAATATTTGAAAAAATAACAAATCCATAAACTTTTGAATATGGACATTTCACACAATGCAGTTCATGAAAAAACACTGATACTATGGTCCGCTTGATAGGTAAACTAAGCGGCCCACACGATAGAAGAAGAAGACTATGGTAACTTTTACTTTCGCTTTTATTATATATTTTTTTATTAAATAAATTATATAAAATATGAATAAAGAATCGCTCGTAGCCCCGGCTGCCGAATTGCTCGTAGCCCCGGCTGCCTGAGTGATCTTAAACGATCACGAAGGTTAAGCAACACAGGGCGCGTTCAGTGCATGGATGGGTCGCCGTCTATGCCTAACGCTAGTGGCATTTTTCCGAGCGGTTCCGTGCTTCGCAAGGCACGTTAAGCTGTTGGTGCCGGCTGCCGTCGATAGATGGTAGTCGTTAAGCCAAGTCAGAGGCCTTAGGGCGGCTTGACAACTTCTGACAGTAGACGAGCCACTAGTCTACAAGCCTCCACCAATCCGGACTTGGCCCCCGCGGTGGAGTATGGCCTATACCTTCCTCAGGGAAGAGACCCGTGCCTCTCGGTGGGGACATAATGGGTTGATGATGATAAATAAATAAAAAAAATTATAATATAATGCAATTCCAATTAATATCATGATTAAATCGTGTCGTTTTGAGGTGAAAAATCGAACTTACTTTTCCCTCCTCCTCCGGCTCTAGTTGTATTCGTGATGTTGACGACGAAGGAATTTTCGAAAAAAAAAATTCAATAATGTCGCTTTTTTTTCGTCATTTGTATCTGGCTCTTTGATTTTAGATTCCACTTCACCGTCAATGTTTTCACTACTTTTCAAAATTTTCCATAAGGAATTAACTTCTTCTTGTATATGCTGTTTTTTTTTATCAGCGTAAGTTGCACTGTAAGTTTCATACAGTTTACGGTAAAGATTACCTATATCTATCTTTTTGTTCATTTTGAACTTGTTTAATTGAAATAAGTTGTAAAAAAGTAACTGTATCGACAAAATAGCAGATCTGAAAAAACGACGTCGTTCACTGGGAGAAAGTCAATTATCGAATGAAATAGAAACAATGAAATCACGCGAGGTCGCGCGTGCGGTGCGTTTGGCGGCATTAGTCCAAGGGCTCATAGTCGGCGCGTGCTACGTGTCACTAGAGCGGGTATGAAGTCGTCAACAACAAACAAAACAAACAAAACATTTAATTTCATTTTTATTTTTTAGTTTTAATTAATATTTCAAATTTCTTGATTCAATTTATTAAATTTGAAATGTGATGTCACAAAACTTAGGACCCCGCCCACCCCTTGTCACACCATGTCACACTTCGTCGACCCCCTCCCCCCCCCTTTACGTGTGACGTACTTTATGGATGACCCCTTAGTTTGCTACATGCGTCACGATAATGAGGAATACATAAAACACATTCATCAGCTTCTGTTATCATGTCATAATTTATTTTATTTTTATACTATTTTCTCATCGCACTTCACTTTTTCACATACTATTTAGTAATTGTACCTATCCTTGTTTACGATACCTATCTACATATTTTCAATACAAAAATATTCAAAATTAACCGAAACAATTTTAAAGTTATTTTGCATGGTGCTATAAGAAAATACCTTTTTTTAACATTTTCTGTCTCCTCGTTGTCTAATCATTTATTTGTCTGTGTGCGTGCTAACACATCATAGGAGTGGATCTTTTGCATCTACGGACGGCCAAACGCCTGGTCGCAGTCGAATCCCAGTACTAAAGGATCATCATACTAACAGTAACCCCTATAGGTAATGTTGGAATGATAAATAACTAATTTATTTTCTTTTTTTGTTGTATTTAGTTTATTGTATTGGTTTATGGTATTTGTATTTTAAATTTACTTTTATTTTGCATCAAAGATTGTATTTACTTCGCACGTTTTGTATTACGTAGATAATATTATTAGTGGTTAATTTGGGACATCGAAATTACACAAGTAGTTCGACACAGATAAAGTTTCACTTTAGCTGCAATATGACTGCATGTGCGTACCCATCTATATGTTACAAAGTTAAGTAACAGGTTAGCTTTAAACTAATAAGATACAAATGTTTTAACAGACATAGGACTCCTTCGGGCAGCACAACGCCAGTGAGATCAGGCCAACCGACTGCCGTGTCTCGGCTACTGAGGAAACCATCGGATGCGTCTGACACCGCAGCGCCCACCACGCCTGGCTCGCGACGCGGCACGCCGACCTCCAGCAAGTCAACCATAGAGAAACGAGAACCATTCCGATTGTAGACGATAGAATTTAAAACAGTCTAATGATTATGAGAAATAATTTGCGCAACCAAATTTGTCGATTATTTGTCAAAGTCTCGACTAAGTTACCTGTGCTATGCCAGTCTCTTTGATAAAGTTAATTGTTCCAATTCAGGGATTTTTAGTACTTATTATGTTGCAATTTGTGTAATCGTAATATAAGTGAAAATGTATTTCCAAATTACTTACTCTTACAACGAAGTCAAAGCGGCTAGCATAACAATCAAGGGACAGCGGTGCCGAAATTATATTAATAATAATTTATACTAACAAATATTAACTAATTCGGGAAATAAGCCAAGCTTAAAAAATGCGAACGAATTTGCAATGTGGCTTTTTTAAGTTTAATGTGAATAGTTGGTAGTAGTAAAACGTAAAGTCTGCACTCGTTGCCTTGTATACTTATTATTTTCTACGAAATCGTGCAATTTTGCACATGTTGGACTTTTTTTTATTTATTATGTGCTGTCATTATTTACCGAGTTTATTGTTTTCTTTTTAGACGAATCATCTTGGAAAATATTTTGACAAGTTTTCCTCTATTGTAATTATTTATTGTCAAAGTTGCCATATGTTAGTGTATGTTTAAAATACGTATTGATGTTTCCATACGTCGAAGTGAAGTTGAAGAATGTGTGATTTTGTGATCCTTTATAAGAATTATTTTCATTAGGGACCATTGTTTTTTTGAAGATGAAGCATTGTATGCAGGTGATTGTTGACTAACGCTTTATATTCTCTCGTCTGGGCACTTGATTACGCCAGATCATTTGTTCCAAAAAAGAAGATTAAAGTTGTAGCCGGTAATCGGATAAAGTGATAATTATTTCTGTGAGTGATTTGCACAATTTAAATTTTTCATTCCCCTTCTTTGTCTTCAGTTGTATCGCAGGAATGAGGAATGACTTTTCGGTGAAATGTACAATTATGTATGATATTTTATGTTATTTGCACGATAATCGAAAAAAGATGGCTTTAGAAAACTGATATAATATGTAAACATAAACATAAGACTGTCGCCAAAGTCAAGTGTAGTGTTTACATAAAATGAGCTCATTACAAAAATTCCATAGCGGACATTTTAATTTTAAGTTATCTAACTAAAGTACACTGTAGCAAAAAGACATTTACTTAAAACTAAGAAACCAATACTTTTCTTTATAAAGTATGTACCTAAATGCTTTAAAATGTAACCTTTGTCCATTTAAATAAAAATGTTAACCAACACTCACACTTATTTGTTAATTTTTATTATAAATCTGACTTTATCATTAAGTCTTAATTTTAGTGTTAAAAACTATTAATCTGGTCATTTTTATTTAAATCATTGTTGTATTTGTTTATTGTAAAATCAAAGCCAATCTACTAAGCTTGCAATTTTTTGTAAAAATGATTATGAAGGAGCTACAGTTTATAAAATCTCATTATTGATTTCAAATAATAAAAAAATAAACGATAACAATTTAATGAATTGGTTTCATTATATTAATTTATTGTTACATCACAAAATATGTTATGTTATTAGTCACAGCTGTTACCTCCCTAGTCACTTCAGGACCTCAAGTTTTCAATATCGATATCGTATTTTCTAACACAACATCGAGAAAGAACAAGGGGCTGGGCCCTATTGCATAGAAGTTCCTACGACAATAATAATTTACGCCTTGTAATTAACCCTGTATCCACGTTAAAACTTATTTAAGCGATACCGTTATTCGAATAACGTTATTTTATATAAAAAACGTTGGCAACACCATGGCTAGTGAGGTACCAAGCGTTGTCGACTCAATGTCTTAAAACTTAAAAGTTATATTATAGTAAGAGTATGGGGCTGTCACACATAAACACGATACGACGTCGCGTCGTGCTACGACGCCCTAATTTGAGCGAAATTTTGAACCAATATTGAGCTCTGAGTTGAATAAGTCACGATTAGTTACGAGTTGACTAGATATTCGCGATTACTTACACTAATTGAAGCCAAATTAACGCGTCGTAGCACGACGCGACGTCGTATCGTGTTTATGTGCGAGAGCCCTATGGCACAGTGGGTGGCGAGACCTTGTCAGATGTATCAATACATGGATGCTACAAAGACATGACGTGTTTGTGCGTGCGAACTTGAAGCGAAAATTTAATAAAACACCTCTCAATGACAGTAGCTTGACAATAACTACCTTCTTGCACTTTTTCAATTCAAGAAGGGTTAGCTTATTCTTACATATGAGTTCATTAAACTTAATCGTTGTATCTTCTGACCCATTTCGTCATAACTCAGACCTTAACTAAAAAAATATACATTTCGCGTGATTATCCTTAAATCTAATTATCCATGTCTACTAATTTAACTGCTCAAACAAAAGCGATTTGCCTATCGTTAACTTGCTATCAGAAAAGACAGCTTAGACAAATTTGGTATACTTGCATATTTAATATGTGTAAACTAGCCATTAGTCTAGTTTTTTACCATTTTCCATCCAGCCAAACTGGTGAATATGAATAATTCTAAAGTTTTCTTACAATTCATTCCACTCGCCCATTAACCATTAACGCCCGTTTAACTTTTATCGATAAAATGTGGATAAAATTGATTAGGGGTAAACTATAGTATTGTTGGCACCCTTCAGTGATTGGCACTTTGTATTTTAAACACAAATATTAAGAATTGCCATCGCAGAAAAAGCATTTTGGTATTTTTTTTCAATTCTGCAATGGTTACTTTAATATTTTTCACTGATTAAGTTGGTAGTACGACGCCTGGCAACATTGGTAAAAAAAATCAAATCCTTAGTTGGAGGAGAGCACGTTTTGGCGGCAGTTTTACTGAAGATTTGACAAGCTACAAGGTAAGTTCAAACGTTCGTAAATTATATTTGGGATTACATTTTAATTAAAGGCTGTGTTATTTAGTTTTTTGTATTGATCGTTGACCAGTTTCGGTGCTTTCATACATTTTTTCCTAACATAACTTCAATATATTGCAGTGCCAATCTCTAGTTCATAAGCATCTACTGGAGTACAATACATTAGCACCCGTGCCAATCACTAAAATGTCGGTCGCGATATTTTCCCTGTAGTTTACACCCTTAGAACATTGTATAATAAAATTCTATTTTTAATACATTCGGGGATTTTTTTTTTCAATATACTATCAATTCTTGGCACTGCCAATCATTGTACTTAGGGTAGGGCCAATCATTGTAGAGTGAGGCCGTGCCAATTGCTGCAATTGTAGGCAGTGTGCTAATGTATTTGTTATGACAATGTGCTAAGGAACGTAGAATCATTATTTTTTTGACACAATATCGTTATTTTAGGATAAAATACTTATGTACGAATTAAATAGTTATTAAAAACCACCCGACATCAGTATTGCTGCACGTTTTTCAGCTTCTGAGTGCTCGTCTACGTACCTAGTTAGGAACGTTTAAGTTCATCTTTCTCAAACTTAAAGATTAGTTTTGGTAAAATATTGTTAGTGAGCATAAACAATGACATTTGTAATGACACCTCTCACCTCAGTCCCGCGTAACCACGGGTTTGATAAAGAAGTTGAAAATTCAGATAAAAATTGTGTACTGAATAGAGTGTTAAATCTGTATAAAAATGGTAAAAAGTATTTTATTGTAATGTTCCTAAATAAGATTTTACTACATTACATTTTTAGGACTAATTTGAGTATTTCGATTCATTTCAGAGTAAAACTATAATGCCTAAAGTTGTCGAAGGAGCTTGTTACGCCAAAAATCGTCATTAATGTCATCAGACATTGATGACGATCTACTCATGGTTCAAAATACCTTGAGCCAATAACCAAAGCCTAACACCACCTTGCTAACGGAAGAAAGTTCTACAAAGCAAATTAATAAAGTGATAGAGCAGACCCCTGAAAAAATAACGTTGAAGACAAATTTGTTATGGCCAAAAACACCTGTACGCAAATGTAGACAAATGACCGACAAACCCGTACATGTGTTGACTATCTCTAGGTGGCTAGAAAAGGAAAAAATAAAGTTAGATGACAAACGAAGGAAGGAAGGAAGATGAGAAACAAGAACGAAAACGCAAAAGAGAAGAAAAATCTAAAAGTAAAGTTGATATACCTAAAAAGAAAATGAACAAGAAGACTGAGAAACAAACTGAAAATAATGATAATTTACCAAAGAAGATAGAAAAACAATCTAAAAATAATGGTAATGTACCGAAGAAGACAGAAAAACAAACTGAAAACAATGACGTACTGAAGCCGAATGCACCAAAGATAAAAATCTTAAAAACCTATTTAAAAAAAATTCAAAATAGCCTTTATTCCCCAAATATTACATTTACAATCATTCATGCTAACGTTTTCATGCATTAAGATTAGTTTTATTTACATAACTTAAATAGTTTGCATAAAAAATTAAAAATTAATTACATTCATTGAATTCATTATATGCAAAAATTCAAGACATTACATTGGTATTAAATTAAATTAGCTGCAATGAATTAAGTTACATTAATTTGAAATTTGAATAGTTTTGTTTTATTTAATTTTAATGTTTATTTATTTGGGCTGTCCTAGGACATAGGCCTCCTCCAAGCTTTTCCAAGTGGCTCTGGCCTGAGCTAGCCTTCTCCACCCGACCGGCAAGTCGTCTTCCCACCTTTTCTCTGGCCTGCCACGTTTCCTTTTCCTATCTCTTGGGTACCATTCTGTGATTCTCTTGGTCCATTTGTCTGTTGTGTCTCTCATCATGTGGTGGTGGTGGTGGTGATGGTGCCAGACCATCGCCATTTTAACTGTCTTATTTTTGTAATCACTACAAGAACTTTTGTTCTATTCTGGATATCTCTTATTCGTTGTTTATCTTTAAGTTTTATATGAAGCATGCTTCCTTCTCTGCATTGAGTTCTGGCATACCTTTAGTTTAGTTTAGTCTCCATTTCTTTTGTGAGGTAACATGTTTGGCAGCCATAAGTTAGGGCGGGTCAGCATGTGTTGTAGAGTTTACTTTTTTCTGCTATGGGTGCTGTTTTGTTTTTCATTATATTCTTCATCGACCAAAATTTCTTCCAAGCATTGTTTGTTCTTCGCAAGATCTCTTTTTTGATTGAGTCTACTGGGGATATGAGCTGTCCCAGATAAATGTATTCTGATACATATTCTATTTCTTTCCCATCTGTAATTATTTTTTCCTGGTTGCTATTTGTCATTAGCTTAGTTTTTGCAGTGTTCATTTTTAGTCCAATTTTCCTTCTTTCATTTGCCAGTTCCTGTATCATTTTTTTCAGTGATGTGGGGTTATTTGCAAAGATGACCATGTCGTCCGCGAATCTTAAGTTAGATTCGGGTAGATGGGTTCCAATAATTACTAGGCCTATTTAGAGGCTAAAAATTCCACCCATGCCGGGATTTGAACCCGCGACCTCTGGCTAACCGTGCCAGCACTCTCCCAACTGAGCTAATGGGCAAGTGCAGACATCAGCACGGGTTAGTGCAACAAAAAGAATACGATTAAAATTTTATCGAACATACGAGTCAAGGCTAAAAAACAAACGCGAAACGACTCCCTACAGGAAAGGATTGAGACGTTTTGAAACCACGAAGAATTAGAAGATTTTCTTAAAGAATTTCTTAAAAGATTCTCAAGAGTGAGATGTGAGATTTATTTACCTATGTGTTTTTATTCCACACCATGCATCGTCATCATCATCAGCCATTTGACACCCACTGCAGGACATAGGCTTTTTTCGTGGTTTTCATACCCATGAGGGGTTTTGCCATAATCGCCACGCTCGGCAGGCGGGTTGGCGATCGCAGTATGCGAAATGAAGTGACGCTATTCTTAATCCGGCACCACACGTAAGTCGTAAAATTATTAAAAAATTATATACCTACACCTACAAATATAGATATAATTGTAAGTGCCAATGACTGATTTTAATGGTGACAATGTTTGTACCTGTAATGCCAATGACTGTAGTTTTGGTGAGATTTAAAAATATATATATATCTTTTTTTAATAGATCTATGACAACAAACAATAATTCGTTTTTATTTAGAACCTGAACTAATATTCTATCAAACAAAAATGGTTATTGGTAATTGAAGATGAAATTGAACTTTCAGAAAGCAAATTAACTGTAAGTTTTGCTTAAGGTGCCAATCAGTGTATAGTTTACCCTATACCTGCTACGCAGCACTGTAACTGTCAGTGTCAAGTGAATTGCGTCATGCGTGTTGTGTTTATTTGTTTTCTCTTGGCGTGAATCACCAAAAACATTCAGAAATTCTCGAAATTGGAGCAAGAAAAAGGCCAGTATGGTCGGTTACAATATGAACGGACCGACACGAGACCAGGTGTTGAAATTTATGGAAGAAAAAGAAAGAATAGAACGAGAAATCGAAGAATTGCACGTAGTTCTTGAAAATAACCATGTAGGCATGACAGATTCCCTTTTGGATCCTGAAGGGTACCCTCGTAACGACATTGATGTATACCAAGTACGTCACGCAAGGCATCGCATCATTTGTAAGTGTTTCCCCTTTACATTCTAATGAATGGAATGGAAGGAATACTACTTCGAAATTCTTAAGGTAGCACAGAGGCCTGTTTCGTAGAACAACATTTCATGGTTTACTATGGCAATCCGATGTACATTACAAAATAAAAACCGACATCGAAACACTACAGCACTAAAAAGTTAGAAATAATATAAATAATTAGAAGTATTTATACATGTAGGTATTTATACAATTATTTCTAACTTTTTTAGTGCTGTAGTGTTTTGAAGTTGGTTTTTATTTCAAAATTTTTATTTTTCAATTTTTAGTGGGGGAGCGGGAGAAAAATAAATAAGTCCCTTATAACCATAATTTACCCTACTTAATTAGAGATGGGTAATGGCCCAGGTCATAAACCACTGGTGAGTTATAATCCAGTTTTGACCCAGTTATGCACCCGTTATAACCCATTATGGCGGTTCATAATGATTTCGTTCAATAGTAATACGGAATACGTCGAGGCATTGTAGTTGCATGTGCAAGGCATTGTAGTTGTAAGCTGCATGTATCGTTATGAAATTATGCATGCAAAAATAAACAGGAAATTCTCCATACAATACAATATTAGTTTGGGATTTCACTTCTATGTTTAGTTTTATCTCTTGCGCACGCACTGTACTAAGAGCCAGTGTCCTAGATGGAGTTTAAGTCAAGATTTTGACAGTTCGTCTATGCATTTATCTGTCAAATGCTCGACTCAAACTCTATTTTGCGAGATCTGCAAGTGGCCCTAAGTACCTAAGTACATTTAAACCTAAGCATTGCAGGCAATGCATCTCATAAAGTATATCAAGCAAGCCACAGTTTTATGATCCTTTGCGCCGGAAATCCCCGGGCGTGAGCGAGTGGGACTACGACATCGTCGATCTTGCTCACACTTGCGCCGTGCACAATGCGTACGGCACAGTCAGCACTCACTCCAGTACTTTGTTGCTTCTAAGCACTCATTATATTTATTGTTTCGTGTTTTTTTATCGAACCGGCATTGTTTATTGTTACTGTGATTGCTGCTTACCTGAATGACCTTGGCTTGAGTACTGACTGAACTTCCAAAGCGATATTTAAAGATAGATAAAGATAAAAAAGTATTTACCTCATCAGAAAAAAAACTTAAAACAAAGTAAGGCTTAACTAGTGATGACATAAAGGTAGTGGCTATTTCTTCTATTTCTTTCGCTGAAACAATACCTAGGTACGTAAAACTTCCGATTACCCAAAGCATATTTGTTTAGTTGTAATTTGTTCTTGTTAAATTGTATCGCTCCGGTCTTTCATTTTGATCCAAAAAAAGTAGTTAATGGGATAAAACTGGTCGATAACGTTATAACCCGGATTAAAACTGGTTTATAACTACTGGGTTATAATCCACTACCCATGTCTATACTTAATTCGTTGCTTTAAAATTTGATGTTCTAAAGGAGAATGATCAATTTACTATAGGAGTTAGTCTATTTTTGCGTCTTCTTGCGCATTGATGAAACCAACGGTAAACTATAAGAAATTAGCTCTGGATTATGCAGGAAAAATATTATGAAAATATTATATGGGAGTTTCGAGAAATATTAATTTTGAGCCCATGTTTTGAGGTTATGACAACTTTGGTGGTTTGGTGTTATTTTGGGTTGGCATTGGCACCTAGTCAGGTTGAATTATTAACATAGGTCAGTATTAGGTAGGTATGGTTCGTTAGTGCTAAATAATAATTCTGTATAAAATACAAAATATCCGTAGGTTTCATGCAATAAGTAATAGGGTTTGTCTAATATTATCGCATATCTGTACGACAGTTTGCAATATTATATCTTAAAAAAAAGTCATAGGCATGTCTAAGAAGGAAAAAAATTAAAATAAAACGAGGTCTTGTAAGTGATATAACATTTTTTATTTAAATACCCTCTTCAAATACATTATCTAAGAAAGGAGCTGGGGCATTTATACCATTAAATCGTCCCCAGCTCAAGTACCACACCACTGCCATCACGTGAGCGCAACATCCTACTGTTCTTTTGCCTACAATGCAATTGCAGCAATAGCCCACCAAAGAGCTCAATGTGTTCGCTGTGTCAGTATCTCGATTTACCAAAATGTAAACAAAGTATGTGCGTCCACTGACATGCCTTGACTTTATGCGTGCTCTTACCAAATAGTTATTTAAGCCAAGAATGAGAGGTACATCTTCGTCTATTTCAGTATTTACTTCTATACAATATGTTCCAGAAGACCGAATATATTCCCCGTAATACGATCTGGCCTGTTTCAGTTGATAAGTCCCCAAAGCAAACCGTTTCAAATCATTTATATTTAATTTCTATAATAAAAATATCTACGAGTCCAATTCTCTCTTTCACAATCACAAGCTCAGTTCATTCCTACGGAGGAAGTTTGTGCTTTATGCCACAGATTTTTGATTGCCAATGACATGTTAGGCGTTTACATACTGCGACTTTTTGCAGATAGCGCGTGTGTATCCATGCACTAGCAAATCGTCTAAATCGCGACTATATCGCTGCAAAAAGTCGCAGTGTTTAAGGAGCCTAATGGGGGACAAAGAGATAATTTCTGATAAATAAGCACAAACAGTCTTAGGTCTTGCGCACAATTGAGACAAGACTATCCTAAGCCCACAATGGCGGTTTATTTTAGTTATTTATTCCACATATTGTTCACACATCATCATCATCATCATTTCAGCCATTGGACGTCCACTGCTGGTCAAAAGCATCCCCCAACGATTTCCAGAAGGGCCGGTTGGATTGTTCATACACATGGTCATTTTAACAATAAACTACACTAATTAAACAGTATAAAATCCACTGGAATCAATTTGCAAAAATAAAAGCGTAATAAAACCGCTCATTTGAATTCCCGTCAAATACTCCCTGCGGATCTCTCACCATTTATGATTCCATCTCGTAGAGAAATTCCGAGCATAGCCCTTTCCATAGCTCGTTGCGTGACCTTGAGCTTTCTTATGAGGCCCATAGTGAGAGACCACGTTTCAGTGCCATAAGTCATCACTGGTAACACACACTGGTTGTATAATTTTGTCTTGAGCGATATATTAGACGAAAAGACTTTTCTAAGTTTCCCGAATGCTGCCCAACCGAGTTGGATTCGACGATTGACCTCTTTCACGAAGTTGGACCGGCGCAGTTGGACTGTGTCCTAACTTCCATCAAGCTAAGTTATTATTATTCATTGATACACAAGCAGCTTTAAGCTGGTGAGTTTATATCACTTTCGTGCACTTGTAAAATGTTTATCAAGTCTTGTGTTTTAATGAGTTTACTGAAGCAGCACTAATTACTGTGTCTGGTAGTTTATTCCACATATTCACTACACAGTTCGGCAAGAAGTTTTTTCTGGGAGTGCTGGTCAATGGTTCCTTGGCCAATTTCAGCGAGCGAAAGAAAGAAAGAAAGAAAGAAACCAAAATCTATTAGGTCACCTCTTTCTCTACACTGTTCCAAAGTAGTTAGCCCTAGTTCACTCAATCTGTATTCATAGCGGCGGTAGCGGAGCGGTAGAACACCGGCTACTCATTCGGGAGGTCGTGGGTTCAAACATGTACCAATGACTTTGTTTTCTAAGTTATGTACATTTCTTAAGTTGTAGTAGCAATACCACTCACTAACGGTGAAGGAAAAACATTGTGAGGAAAACCTAGTGTCTGAGGTATTTACATACCTTAGGGTTTGTTACGTACAATGGCCCAACTATGAGGCTAAGTGCGGAAATCTCAGATCTAACTGGAACTAGAACTAAAGGGATGGTTTTTAAGGCTGGAAAGAGATTGGCTGGCAGTAGTGATCCCACAGCCCTGCTACGTACAATAGCCCAATTATGAGGCTAAGTGCTGAAACCGCAGGACAAACTAACTAACTAAGGCTGGGTACCAGTTTTGTAGCTCTTCGTTGTACTCTCATGTAAATCAATGTCTTTCTTGAAGTAGCGGTTCCACATTTGAAATGCATATAGTGGTTGCACGTAGGTTTTGTAGTTTCAGGAAAAGTTCTTTATCTATGTATGAAAATGCCTTGCGTATGACGTAGAGAATGGAGTTTGTTTTCTATTGTATAAGTATTGTGGTATAGCTGCTTTCTAACTAAGTAAGTCACATAGAACTGCGGCTTAACTGCTAACCGACTCTGTCATAACTCCAAAACCAATAATGCTAGAAACGTAGTTTTAGACCAAAGATAGCGAATGTAAAGTGTAACGCGAGGCTTAGCTGCGTTTTAGTTAGTTGATGGCAGTCAGGATGTATATCATTGTTGCAGTGGACCCTTCGTTACTTACCCTAACGTATATTGAGAGTCTTATTGACAAAGGACCTCTGAAATCCATAAGTAAGGTTAAAATGTGTCACTACAAGACTAACCCCCCAGTTTCTCGTACACTAACACGCTTAACTTAACAGCTGTCAATTGACCAAAGTGCATACAAAAAAAACACTGACAACTGTTTACAGTAGATTAACAGCTTGTTAGTGTACGAGAAACCGGGGGTAAAAATCCCTTTCCAGAAAGCTAGCAGTACTATAATCCTGACATCTAGGCCTGTAGGCATCCCAGCACAGACGTCTAGATGTTATAACAAAACAAAAAACAGTCGAGCATAATATGTGACTTAACTACCTACATTTGTCAGGTTGTTAACTAACTAAAACCTCTATAGGCTTGCAGAATGACCATAAGAAGATGATGGAGCTGATTGAAAAAGGTCTCCACACACTGCACGCGGACTTCAGGGCCCAGGGCGAGGGGCCGTCGCGCATCACTTCTATCATACAGGTATCTATTTTGTAATTAGCTAGGTATGTATTTTTTTTCTGAGACATGATTTGCAAACCACTTTGGTTTATGTGCATACATTGCTTACGTTTTCATAAATACCTCTACAACTTAGTAGTGAAAGAAAAGACTTTCATGTCTTTGTTATATTGAAGCTATATGTTTATTTAATCATAAAGTTTCACTGTACTTAAATAGAGTTAATAAAGCGCCAGGCTGTCAAAGATAGCCTTATGCAGTTTATGTAATTTGGATTTATTTTACAAAGCATTCATATATTCTTTGAATCAAAAATATTTATTGAGAGTTTGAACAACAATATTGAACGACCTTTACCCTAGTTGGTTGATTGAAAGTTGGACTTATTCATATATCCCATTACTTATTCACAACCTTATTCAGTTTGTGGTGTCTTAGTTTAAGTTTGTTTTATGTTTGGTAATTCAGTCTGCATGTTTCTCCCCAGCCAATGGAGTTGAGTGCTGCACAGGGCAACAGCAACGGTCACTCACACTCGAACGGACACATGGGCATGAACGGTCACGTGGAGAACGGTCACGATGTGGACCTGGTGGTGGAGGCCACGCGGGACCTCGGCATGGCCGACCGGGCCTTCTTGAAGGTCAACTTTGTCAGTCCCGGGTCGCCTGCTGATACTGCTGTGAGCCTCGAATTAGATATACTTTTTAAAGTTTCTGTGCTTGTATGGTGCCGTAATATCGGGAACTCAAATCATTTACCCCCGGTTTCTCGTACACTAACAAGCTGTTAATCTACTGTTAACAGCTGTCAGTGGTTTTTTTTGTATGCGCTTTGGTCAATTGACAGCTGTTAACAGTAGATTAACAGCGTGTTAGTATACGAGAAACTGGGGGTTAGAATCCCATCCCGTTAATTAAGATTATTTGATTGTTTAAGATAATTGAATAGAAATTTTTCACAACTTTCAAACTCATTAATTTATTACATTGATGCAATACTTAGCACAATCAAACCACTATTAGTGTCCTCTAAAAGTCTATACGTAAAGTTTCATAGCAATCCGTCCATGTAAACGTCTGCAAGCGTTTGCAAGGGAATCGCCCCCTGATGCCCCCTCTATCACAGAATGCTTACTTACCATCTTGTCCCCAGGGCATCCAGGTCGACGATGAGATAGTCCAGTTCGGCTCGATAAACGCGCGCAACTTCACCTCGCTCGCGCAGGTCGGCGAGCTGGTGCAGCACTCGGCGGGCGCGCGGCTGGACGTGCGGCTTGCTCGGGGGACGCGCGCATTGCACGTGGCGCTTACGCCGGCCGCCTGGGCCGGCCGCGGCTTGCTCGGCTGCAATGTGGTGCCGCTGTAGTGTGCTAGAGATGGAGAAAAGACACCTTCGCAAGAATTGAAGGCTGATTTACGATAACTCTGGGGAAAAGCCACTCGGGCACACTAAAAGTGGCTCCATATGATGGGGAAATTTTATTTGGTTGTAAATAAATGTATTGTTCGTAAAAAATTATTAAAAAAAATAGGATATTCATTGTATTCTTTCCTGACATCATCGACATTTCCAATTTCGACCTGACGAAATAGTTTCAAGTTCGTAAAAGCGTCTTCAGTCTCGGATAGCTTATGCGCGAGTCGGTGCAGCACTCTTTGGGCGCGCGACTGGACGTATATTTATTATTATTATTATTATTATTAATACGTTTATTGCACATAAGTAAAAAATACAATGGCAATGGCAGACTTAATGCTATAAGCATTTTCTACCAGTCAACCACAGGTGGTGCAAGAAATTAACTAGTTTTTACTTAAACTTTAGATCGCAACGGTATTTAGAAGCATATTTTGGCCAAATTAATAAATCAATTTTAACGCAAGTTGGCTAAATGAGCATGGAGAGTTGAGAGACAAAAATGTGGTAGAAATCAAAGCGAATCATAATTAATTTAACTTCTTAGTTTCAAAATAATGTCCAGTTCATAAATAAAACAGTCTAGTCTCCGACAGTGACTGTAGATTTATTTTGTTGCCCTACTATGTCGTTGAAGTAGTTCAATGTCGCTATAGTACCTACAGTAAAAATAAACCTTTATTCCTTTGGGATAGAAACGAAAATCTTCTGCGCTCGGTGGTATATAAAAAAAGATATAAAACTAATCTTAATTCGATTTAGTCTGACATCAAATTGGCTTGCACTACGTTAAAGACTGATACTTCAGTTGATTTCAGTCTCTATTTCCAATAGTGTATAGTTCATACTCTCTTGATATTTCTAAGGAACAATGATTGACAGATTGAGTAGGTCCATATCTGGCTCCTGATCAATAAATAATTCAGTTGCACTTTCGATACTGTGACAACTGCTCCTGCATTTGGTAAGTCATACTTTATTGTCATGAGCAGCCTATATACGTCCCACTGTAGGCTACAGGCACCTTCTCTCATCTTCATCACCTCGCTTCATGACCACGCGTGCCCACCGCGGATTGGATATTTTAAGCCCTGAGGTACCTACGTGAATAGCTCAGATACTCAGGTTTCCTCACGATGTTTTCCTTTACCGCTAGCGAGTGTCATTACTATGATAACTTCACAAATGTATATAACTTAGAAAACAAGTCATAGGTACATGCCCGCACTGGAAATTAAACCTGGGTCTCTCGCTTCCGAGTCTAATGTTCTACCCACTAGGCTACCACCGCTTTTTTTATGCTTCTTAGTTATTACGTCGTGTATTCCCAGAAGTCCCATGTTGGGACTACTGGTATTTTTTTCCCAGAGGTTCAGGAAAAAATTGGCCTACATTGTCGATCCGGCTTTGTTCGTTATTTTTTAAACTTAAAAAAAAGGGACTTGAAATGAAACACGTAGGTACCTATTAGTGGAATAGTAGTGGAATATAAGAATATACCTAATATAATACCTTTAGTGGAAGCTGTGGGATTAAAATTACCAGTAGTCCCCTTGGTATTGTACTCATAGAGACGTGTGTATTCTATTCCTGCAGGGTACATAGTCGTTCGATATAAAAACGAGCTTGCACTTTCTGAATCTTGTAGGAATGTAGCTGTAATAGATTGTGCGTTTTTTTATTTCGATGTGTGAGTAAGGAATTTAACTGATTTCAGTTTCTTATATTAGGAGAAGATTACTGCTACAATAAACATGGAAACTGAGACATCTACTGAATCTACAGTGAGACGTGGCATTGGTGAGTAGGTACCTACCTAGTTTATTTGGAATATTCGCATACGAAGGGAATGGCTTTCTGACGCCATTCTGACGACACCATTGACGGTCTAATCGGTGTTTACCGAGCCGTAGCTCTTATCGCCTGTAGTATAAGGATAGTGTCGATAAAGTATTTGAGTTTAATTTCAGGAAGCCATGCTGTTGTGCAAGTTGCCCGCACTTGCGTGAGTTTAAAAAATTGATATTATCCGTGATTTAAAAAATGTGTTAAGCACATTCTGTGCAAAAAGGCTTACTATAACATCAAGGATTATTTAGAAGGCAAAGATGATTGGCATTAAACAGTAGATTAATATTAATTACAGGACGATTGTGACAATATAGTGTTCAACACATTCATGACTAATATTTTAAGTTGAAAACTCTGTTAATTAAGTTAAAACGTGTTTTGAAAAGAATAAATGTGGAGTTTCTTTGTTAGCTTCTTCTCCACATAATCCATTAATTGTGAAACTAACAACTTTGACGTTCATTAAGTAAACATTCTGTTTTTACAATGAATAAAAATATTTGAATTGAAATTGAATTGAATTGATAGGCACGCGTGTTGATTGAGCCCATAATCTTACTAAGACTGCCTTCTGCCTGTGCCCTGCCGTGGGTCGTTTGTAGGCTGCTTACGATATGCCATTTTAAGAAGAAGAAGAAAGACATTTTAAACCACGGTTTAGGCACTCGCTTGCATTCTTTTCGGTTTGGTAGGTACGTTATGGCCGACTAGCTGCAACTGAAATGTAAAGTTTGATGAGCTGTCGATGGTACGTACCTACGTAACTGAATGTATTAAAAGTCCAAATCCGGAATAATTCTGAAACTGAATTCCGCGACAATAGCGATAACCGGCTCGAAGGACCAAATGGACCTTCTGTTGGTAGTTGTCGAGTGTCGAGTGGACATTCCCGGCTGGCTGGAAGAAATTTCTTCTGCGTTTGTACATAATTTTAAAGAATCCTGTTATCTAGTCACACATTTGACGGGTCTAATCGCGATTATTTATTAGGTAAACTTAATACCTTATAAATCGTCGGCTTATTGCAAGAACTCATTAACCGACATAATATTCACTATTGGGAGAAAAAGTACTTTTTAGTTCGTGTCGTTTAATGGTTGTATTTCCTCCTCCTTATTATATTCCCTCCCTATATCATCGTTACAATAATGCCTGATACTAAAACACCACTATTGCATCATTGTTTAATACATCTATATGTACGTCCTTTAAAAAAAGCGGTTAGTGACTTTTTGCAGTTAATGACTTCTTGCAATAAGCCGACGAAATAGTCGTGATTAGACCCGCTGAATAACTATGTATGGGTAGGTTAAATAATTATTTCAAGTTTTTCTTATTTTTTTTTACAATAAAGCGTACCAAACACTTAGATTTACTTTCTGATATACATACTCCGACTTTGCAAGGTCAGCCTTGTACTCACACCCCATTATAAACTTTCATTGAGCGCGGGCGCCATTAAAACTCTATTCTCTTCAGTGACTACATTTTGCGCAGGAAACTGTAGCGATACGATACAGGAATATCTTTTTGGCAAACTGTAAACAGTCTGGAGACCGGAGAAATATTACGTCTTGTCAAGTAGGTATCACAAGTTCATTAATAAATGACTTAAATACGGCACAGTCGACAGAAAGAAAGAAAATACATTCATTATAGGTACGAACAAAACACAATAAAGACACAAAATAAACAGTTATGTGACATAATATGAACAACAACAGAAAAGGAAACCGAAATAGGTACACACCAGATAAAACATAGATTTAGCCTGTCGTGTGTCTAAAGCGGAAATTACACAAGGAGAGTTTCTCGAACGCGAGCGGCGAATAATCGTAAGCGATTATCCCATGGCAAAACTCGTCATTCGATTCTCGCCTGTGGTTGTTTTCATTTTGACAAAAAAATCTCGAATGCGAGTATTACAGGAGAGACTCTTCTCTTAAATGTTTACACTACAGGCGAGTAATCAGATCTATAGACGCATACCTGTCGCGATTTGTATAAACAATGCTCGGGCGAGAATCTCAAGCGTCGATGCGAGACTCGCGCCCATCACTCTGTACCATCTCTGTACTGTACTGTACTGACACGAAACTTGCCATTGCAGCGTTGCCAGATCGTACCTTTTGGTACGAAATCCGCACGGTTTGGTCCCTAGGCCGTACGTTTTTTGTACGACGTCACTTACCGTACCTATTGGTACATCTAGCATGCTACTATATTTTCGAATAGTCTGGTTGTTAATATTACTATTACTGTATATATACGATAACTTTACTATATACTATATGACTATATAATATTATAAATACGAAAGTGTGTCTGTCTGTCTGTTACCGATTCACGCTTAAACCGTTTAACCGATTTAGATGAAATTTTGTATGGAGATAGTTTGAGTCCCGGAAATAATCTTTTAAATGGGTGATATCGGGTTGAAAGTTAAGCGATTTTTAAATTATTTTTTATTTATACCTTTATAAAGTGTTTTTTTTTCACGTTTTCAACTACATATGCCGGTAGTTTACAGAAATGTATGAAATTTAATAATATCTCACAGTTCCTAATCATTTATTGACCTGTTCACTTAAATTCTGGTTGTATCTCCGCTATCTAATTCACTTTGTGCCACCTCCGAAGACATTATAGCACCACCACTGACACTGTTACACAAAACAAACAAGTCGTGTTTCTGAATGGCGAAACTCGTAACAGAAACTCTTATAGGTATAGTTTGTTTACACAGGCTCGCGGCCTAAGAGAGTCTAATTAGCGATAACTGCATTCGAGAGGCGAAACTCGGGGCATTGGTTTACGCTAGGCGTCCATATTATTGCCTAGAATAAATCGCCACTCGCGTGCGAGAAACTCTCCTTGTGTAACAAACAGCTCCTTAAGTTGCCACAAAAGGCAGACTCAGCGTCAGCACATAAACCTTTACATAAGGTGGGTAGACAGACACCTTAGCAATATTTAAGTACTTAGTGGCAAAGTTATATCAACCGAATGTGGGTAAGGTACGCCCCGTATGACATGCTCATTTTAGAGGGCCTGTTTCATAAAACTACAATTCATAGTTTATTATGACATGCGATTTACATTGCGTAGCAGTCTTCCCACTTGCTGATCTGGGGGTTGATCAACTTTGCAATGTACATTGAATTGTCATCGGTTTACACCGTGAATTGTAGTTCTATGAAACATGCCCCGGTTTATAGTACCCCCAACAGTGTGTACTTATAAGCTTATTGTTACTTGCATAACACGTGGCCGTAAGGCACAATAATATTACCATTCTATGAATAGCCTAGCCGCATGAATGTTCGTCTATCGACAATAGTAAAGTGAGATGTAGCGCGTAGTTAGAACTGGGGCGTCCAACAGACTGCTCGGCCACCTGGCTCCCGAGCTACCTAGCAGGAAGACAAAGTGAACGACCTAACGAAGAAAATAACAATATCATTTAGCTCAGCAACAAATTGCGCCGTTGTCTTCAAAGCTGTTTTCTTTCCGTTACGAGACTCCAGAAATAAATGTTGCACGCTCTCCAGCCAGGTTCGTTGCCAACTTTTTTATCGCCCTTTTTCAAAGCCAGTCCGCGTTCTGAAATCGGGGCAGATGGTCAGGAAAGGCTGTCAATATTCCAAATACCACTGTTCGTATTTTAAAAAAAACCTTTAAAAAAGTTTTGTTGATTAGCAAACACATTGCAACACTCTGCGCCATATATATTTTTTAAAGATAGTTTCGATTGTGCGCCATTTTTTTTAATAGTTTCTTTTTCTTTTCGTGCCAGTGACAACGGTATCGTTGGACGAAATGGGTGAGGAAACGTACGAAGTCTTCACGCGCATGGAGGCGATCACTGAGCAAGATGACAAAAACTTGGCGGGTGCCACGAAAGAGATGAGGAACGAACTCACTATCATCATCCCGGAAAACCCCTTCCCCGAGATAGAAGTTGACGCCTACCCGCCTCCGAAGTTCTCCTGGGTCATTCCGAAGAAACTGGCAGCTATGGCCCTACCGCGGAATAAGGAGAACTTGAAGTTCCTCACTAATCAGGGGATAAACCACTTGATAACACTGTCAGCTGGTAAAAAGCCGCCGATAGACGAATGTCCGAGGCTCAAGTGGACCGAAATACCGATAGAAGAGTTTGAGGTGCCAACTCTGGAGCAAGTCACCAAGTTCATTGACACCTGTCGGAAGGCTGAAAAGAATGGAGAGGTAAGAGCCTAGTTTGAGTAATAGTTACGACGGTTTCATAAGTAAATACTTAAGTACCTATCGTTTTATCTCTGCAGATTTCTCATAAAAAGAACTATCGGTTTTTAAATGGTCAATTTCTGTAAGTAAATAGGTATTTTATTATTAATAATAATAATAATAAAAACATTTATTTCGGATAGAACAGAGATCCGTGGTGTTGTTAGTAGCCTTAAACACAAACTAAACTAGAAATAAAAACTATTTTAGTAGGCTTAAAAGTTACTTAGGTAATTTAAAAAATTTATTTACATTTTCAATGCCGTGTGGCGCCGGATTAAGAATAGCGTCACTCCATTTCCTTCCGGGGATGTCGTAGAAGGCGACTAAGGAAATACATTACCAGGAGACGGGCAGCAGCGTCTTCCTGAGCTTCCAACCGCGTACTGCCAAGCGTGGCGATTATGGCAAAACCCTTCATGGTTAAAAACCATGAGGGAGGCCTAGGTCCTGCAGTGGACGTCAAATGGCTGATGATGATGATGATTTAAAATTTTTTAAACATGTACGTTATCCACATTGGACAGTCCGGCCTGTCCACCAATACCTGCAGGAGGCCGCTGGCACTGCCTCGGACGCGGCCTTGCAGGGACGCCGCATGCTTGCGCATTATGGCATGAAAGCCGTCCGTGCGGGCCTTCGCGAACATGCCCGAGGCACTGCAGTACCGAGGCAGCCCCAACAGCATCCTAAACACATTGTTATACTGTATGCGGAGAGCGCTGAGCGCCCTCTGAGTACAGCCGGCCCGCAGATTATTGAGAAATCTGAAAAGAGGGACTGCCACACTGAAGTGTACCTACATTTAGTGAAATTCTCAAATCAGAAATTGACGGAAACAGACTTCAAGATAAGATAAGAATATTCGTACTTGTGTTCGAGTAACTACCATTGGCGGCCTTAGACGCTAAACACACAGATAGGACGTGGGGCGGGGGCGCATAGAGTCACAGACCACATTCCTTGGTCTGCGGTCGCTCTTGGTCTGTGACTCTATACATATTACCGCACCCCCGCCCCACGTCCCATCTGTGTGTTTCACGCCTTATATCCATAGCATTTACTACCACAAAAACAAAACCATGCGATCTGCAAAACATGTTATGGCCGGTTTCACAGTGGTCGATAACCGTAACTGCACGACAACTTATCTACAACGTACATAAGTTGAATTGTCAACGTTCGCATAATGGCCTTAGTAAATGTATGAAACTTCCAGTCAGATGATGTCGTCGTTACGGTTTATCGTCTAATGTGAAATCGGCCATCACCTTTGGTCGTTTCCTAATAACCGATCCAAGGATAACTACCTACACCACTGATAATAAAATTCTACGGTTCTTCCATACAACTTGAGTACCTCAAATACTAACTTCAGTAAACTTATCTGTCTCGACGAATTAAATAGAAAATTGTCTACTTTGTCGTTTCTGCTCTATCTGTCCACAAAAGTGGGCATTTTTACTGTTACTATCTCAGAACACAAAAACTATCAACTAGCTTTTGCCACAACTGTGCACGCGTGGCTTACGGATAGACTATCGAGAATCCCTATGTCACTGTCCACAACATGGCTTATCTGTATGCGTTCAGCCGTCTATCCTTGACTTAGGTACCTACACATGTGTTAGCGGATTTCCATTCCTCATTTTCTAGATTTCTCAAAAACCCCAATTTTTCAACACACATGTATTATGTGATATCAGTAAACCATTGAATTTTAAATTAAAATTCAATGTCTAAACACAACTTTTATAAGCGTGATCGCATGTCAATGTTAGTAGGTGGAATTGCCTTAGACTTTTATAACAACCGCGAGCAACCTTGGCCGACGCCTACGTTGCCATATGAAATAAAAAGTAAAGCATTTTTTAGAGAGTTCGCTGTTGGTTGGGTAGAATTTTTTTTTTAAAGTTTCCCTAAAACCTATTTTCTTAACTAGATTGCGTAGAGTTTTACAGTTCAGTGAGAAATGGCTCGTACCTATACCATTCCGAAAAAAAGTCCTGATAAAATAAAAAGGCGGTCATTAAAAAAAATCTGTCAGTTCAGTCTCTAATGATATACATTTATTTGTCCAAACATGGTATGTATGATGCATAGTAAAACATAGTAAGTATAAAAACCTATTTAGAGGCTAAAAATTCCACCCATGCCGGGACTTGAACCCGCGACCTCTGACTAACCGTGCCAGCGCTCTCCCAACTAAGCTAATGGGCAAGTGCAAGCATCGGCTAAATTTCGAGCCTCTTTACAAACTTCTCTGTGTATTAGTCGCGGCATGGGTGGAATTTATAGCCTCTAAATAGGATTTTAAAATTGTCCTCAGCACGGGTTAGTGCAACAAAAAGAATATAAAGTATACTATACTAGTTCAGCGAGCTCTCAATTTTATATTATATACTAACTACTTAGTGGTAAAACATAGAGCGCAATGTTTTACCAGTCTGCTTAACCTCCTCAGTCCTGAACTTGAAAATAACAATTGAAAACCATTGTTATTTTCATGGTCAGGACTGAGGAGGTTAAAACAACAGAAACCAGTGAATTTGTTGTAAAAAGTTAATTTGTCAAGAATGTTAAAAATTATTGGTACTAGATATTCCGAGCAAACCATGTCTTACAGAGCACAGTTGCGGTCCGGACTGTGGATGTTCGTACTTATCTGAAGGTTTCCTCACGGTGTTAAGCGTTGTTCTACCCGGACAGGTGCTGGGCATCCATTGCCGGCAGGGGCGCAGCCGCTGCGGCGTGATGCTGTCCTGCTACCTCATAAACTTCCACCGGTTCCTCCCCGACCAAGCTATGAACGTCGTGCGGATGATAAGGCCAGGTAAGCTCATCATCATCATCATCATTCAGCCACAAGAAGTCCACTGCTGGACATAGGCCTCCTCCATGGATTTCCAAAAAGACCGGTTGGAAGCGGCTTGCTTGATCTAGCGTCTTCCTGCCACTCGTTCTGTGTTCTCGAATGGAGACCACATATCGGCAAGCGCAGCGTAGGACGACAATGGATAGATGACCTCATCCAAGTGGCAGGAAGACGCTGGATGCAAGATAAGCTCTACCATACCTAAACTCTCGCTTGTATCCGGAGGGGTAGGCAGAGACTACAGTTCATAGTCAAAGTCACTTATCACGATCCTGACAAAGCTCTAAAGAGCTAAAGCTTCATCACATTCAGTAATCGCTGCATGCATGCGGCCGGTTTCGGGTAGGTACTTTTGATCTTGCCCTTCGCTGATACATGCTGTTTTTGGTCCAAGTACGTTTGCCTAGGACTAGGGCTTCTAATATTCGCCCATTTATACTATTCGAATAGTACCCAATTCGAATAAATCGAAGTTTTAGAATATGTGAATATTTTTATAGAGGAAACTAAATTTATTTTATCCGTAGGTCGTAATTTTACAGTGTTCGGACGGCCTCATTAAACATAGTAGTAGACTTTTACTTCGTTAAT
Organism: Yponomeuta malinellus; assembly: GCA_947308005.1. Taxonomy (NCBI): domain Eukaryota; kingdom Metazoa; phylum Arthropoda; class Insecta; order Lepidoptera; family Yponomeutidae; genus Yponomeuta; species Yponomeuta malinellus. The sequence goes on from OX371017.1 coordinate 11,461,567, forward strand.
ATAAAATAAAAATATATAATATTCAACAGTCACTTCTTAATTTTCGAACTACATCATATACAGTGGCTAACAGTACTTGTGGACTAAGAAAAACTCTTCCACTCCGATGAAACCTAGACTGTTCTCATTTTTTTGTAAAGATACCATATGTTTGACTTTAATTTAACGAAGAAGGGTAAAAAAATAAGTAATGCATAAGTATGTTGGCAGTACTCTTTTATTTTGTCCATCCCGCTGACGGTAGTGTTGAAAATTTTTCTAAAACACATATTTATTCAGTATTCGAAATACTCGAATACTAAAGTCCAAATTATTCGAATATGAAAACAGGCGAATGTTCAAATAAAACGAACGTCGAGTCTGAGAAGCAGTAAAAAACTGGTTCCCTGCCTTTGTCTCCGCTACAAATTCGACCCGAAGAAGGCAGCGACTGACACTATATTGACAATCGACAAACAGAATGTAAAATTCTTTAAACCCCCGTCAATTCTCGGATGTACATTAGGATTTCGTGACACTCTGTAAATTGAATAACTCCATTGCAGGCTCCTGCGAGTACGAAGAGCACGAGGAGATAGTCGGCAAGTACTTCCAGCAACTGACGGAGGACAACCCTCTTAAGTTCGGCGTGTCTCCGATCGCGCTCGAGGAGTTCATCGACGCTGCTAAGGAGAGCACCAAGGCGGTGCTGGCTCAGTTGCCCGTGACATTTGCTTAGGGACCTTTGACTGCTCGATGTATTTACTGCGATATGCAGGGTGTAAAGTTAATACGAACAGCCGACGGTCGATGGGGTGCAAAGGTTCTCGAGTGGAGACTACGAACTGGCAAACGCTGCGCCCACCACCATGATGCTGCTGGACGGGAAGAAATGGCGTGCCTTGGGAAGGCTTAAAGTCTAGCAGTGGACGGAGACGCGCCGTTTGATTAATATTAAAGAAAAGCATGTTGGCCAAATAAGCGTCGAGAGTAGAGATGTCGGAGGAAACCACGAAAAACTTATTCGCTGATCCAAACTTTGTGGTGGTACCTAGGGTTGACCTTTAATAGTTTATACTGAAATATAAATATTTATATTCGTATTTAAAATATAAATATTTATATTGAAAATAGTTTATATTAATATATATATTAGTAGTTTGAGAACATAAGAAGAAAAAACTTATCGGCTGATCCAAACTTTGTAGTGGTAGGATTGAACTTTAACAGGTAATGGCTAATATTTTTTTCGCGATGTCGAACTCATCTCTAAAAATAGTAAAAGTCGTTCCTATCATATTTACCTTTCCTGTTCGGGAGGGGGATTTTGTTACACCCTGTATACGCGTGGTAGCTTTTGAAAATATGACAAGACATCATGGACATATTATGACGTTTCTGGATCTCGGAATGAGCTACAAAGACCATCAGCGCTCAGAAGTCTACGTGAGATTTTTGGTCGGTCGACAGGACATAAATCTTTACATTTTAGTTTCGAACTCACCCATAACGTAATTGAATAGAGTGCATGAATGTAAGAATAATGTGCTATCGACTCTACTATTGTACATTTACCTACTCTAAACTAACGTAGGTACTGACTGTGATTGTGGTAGGTAAGAGTGAGAAATTATTGTGATTATTATGATTATGATTACCTATGGTTGTTGAATAAATGTATATTTTTTTCTTTTCGTTACGTTTCGTCTTTATTCGAGTGAAAAACACTTTATAAAATTCCAATGTTACCTAAAAATGCGCAATTCGTGGCAAGTGGCAAACCCTGGCAAACCAAACTCTGCCTACCCCACCGGGATACAGGCGTGAGTTTTGGAATGGTAGCCTGGGTAACTTCCTTTGCCATCCTATTCATGGATAGTAGACATCTATAAAGCTAGAGATTATTTTTATAATTAAATACCTAAATCACTAGCCAGAAATCCAGCTTATAGTATCCTATTATACATAAGCAGCCTACCTATATGTCCCACTGTAGGGCACAGGCCTTCTCTCAGGGAGAGAGTTTAATCACCACGCGTGCCCATCGGGGATTGGCGATTTCAAGCGCTGAGGTATATGAATAGCTCAGACCTCAGGTTTCCTCACGATGTTTTCCTTCACCGTTAGCGTGTGGTATTGCTACTATAACTTCACAAATGTACATAAATGTACTCTCAGTTACTATAATGTACAATGTACCTTTCATCATGTTATTTTTAGTCGATGGTTTTCCTAAAACCCAATAAATAAATAACTTAGAAAACAAAGTCATGGGTACATGACCGCACCGGGAATCGATCATGGGTCTCCCGCTTCCGAGTCCAATGTTCTACCTACTAGGCTACCACCGCCCTATTTATAAAAGTGAGAGCTTAATGTAGGAAACATTAATCAAAGTCGTCGTTACAAGACCAACCTTGGCTGTTTCAAAAAGAAGCTACACCCACTGACATCGTCTGAATTGACCCAATTTTGTTTAAGGCCCTGCTCCCATTGCGATACTTGTTATTTTGAAGAATTGTCGCGACAAATTGCCCTCCTGTCACGTAACTGTCAACTGCCCAAGTGTCAAAATATGTATGTAAGTATTTGACAGTTTGTAGAAGGCGACTAAGGAAATCAATTACCAGGAGACGGGCAGCAGCATCTTCCTGAGTTTCCAACAGCATACTGCGATCGCCAACCGGCCTGCCAAGCGTGGCGATTATGGCAAAACCCCTCATGGTTATGAAAACCACGAAGGAGGCCTAAGTCTTGCAGTGGGCGTCAAATGGTGATGATGATGATAATGACAGTCCGGAGTACCTACCTAGGTTAAATCGGACGAGTCCTTGCAGTGCGCACTTACGTAGTAGTTGGACCTGACTTCCGCACTTAGGGCCAGTTTCTGAATTGAGAATTTCGCTAAGTAAATAGTTAACTGTAGTGCTGTCTCTTCGAATTTCTCAGAAAAGAGCGTGACAGAACGTTACTTAAGTATTTGCTTAGTGAAATTCTCAATTCAGAAACCGGCCCTAATCCTCAAAGTTGGGCCAACCATGAGGCTAAGTACGTACGTACCATTGTACGTAGCAAGCGCTGAGGTAGGTATGTATATGCCTCAAACACGCGTTTTCTCACGATGTTTTCCTTCACGGTTAGCGAGTTGTATTAGTACAAATTCACAAACGTATCTACGTAACTTGGAAAACAAAGTACGTGCCGGGATTCGAACACCCAACCTTCCGAATGTGAGGCCGGCGTGTACTACCCCTGGGCTGCAACTATTCATAGTTTATTATTATAATTCGATGTACATTGCGTACCTGATTAGTACAATTAGCCATCCTACTTCTTAATTTCCATCCATACAAAACCATAGAAGTATTTCTTTCTACAAAATTCACTCTTAAAAACGGAGCCTGGCGTCTGTACCAATGAAAGATGTGCTGTAGAGTTAATCACTCTGTGATTCGTTCATTCTGTGTGCCATGTGTGACGACGTGAACGTTGATTGGGCGATAGTAAATGACAGCGTAAGACGATTGGTTTTATACAAAAACGTCAAACCATTGACTTCGTGATGTATAACCCGTCGGTTTCTCGTAACATGGCGGTCTGACGGTGGCAGGTGCATAGATATTTTGCCGGGTAATACTGAACTCGCTCCGATTGGAAACACAATTGACAAGCCCTGCCCGCCTTCCCACAATTGAACATGGGGTCACTTTTAGCGCTAGTTAGACATCAATGTTCTTAACTATCACTGCATAACCTATATAGGTTTACCTAACAATTGGATGTAGGTAGTTCCTATTCATCATCATCATCAGCCATTTGACGCCCACTGCAGGATATAGGCCTCCCTCATGGTTTTCCTAACCATGAGGGGTTTTGCCATAATCGCCACGCTTGGCAGGCGGGTTTTCGATCCCAGTATGCGGTTGGAATCTCAGGAAAACGCTGCTGCCCATCTCCTGGTAATGTATTTCCTTAGTCGCCTTCTACGACATCCACGGAAGGAAATGGAGTGACGCTATTCTTAATCTGGTGCCACACGGTATTTCCTATTGTGGTTCTATAAACGGCCCTGGGGCCTGAATCCTGGCCTCTGCAATTAGAATTGAATATTTATTTAGATTTGTAACTTACAGCTAATGCCAAATATGACAAATGATTGAAATCGTTCTGGATTTGGTGCGCGTATATAGGAACGGCCATGTAGTTTGGGGCTAACCCCTACCACAAAAACGCGACATACATCGGATAACTCAGATCCCTAAAATTATAAAGTTAACATGAGATTATATCATCACCACGGTGGAATAAGGGCTTTAAACACAGACTAAGCCACAGTATGTTCTCAATACAGAATTAGCACTAAACAGGGTGCTCTAAATGTCACTAGGTGGTCTCTACGGTACACGTCGGTGGTTTGGCAATCAGCGGTCAGTCTGGCACGGCACCAAACTTTGATGCCAATAGCTCTAAACAGTTGCACCTGGACCGTATTTAGGTGAGTGTCCGCAATTGTACCGCCTCTTCAATAAATGATAGAATCAGTTTTATTTAAAAGATTCCAAAAGACAGAATATTCCTAAAAGTAGTAATAAATAAAAATATTAAAATTTTATTTCAAATAAAAAGGAAGTATAACAGTGTCATCATCATTCAGCCACAAGAAGTCCACTGGTGGAAAGACCGGTTGGAACCGGCTTGCATCCAGCGTCTTCCTGCCACTTGGATGAGGTCATCTGTCCATCTTGTGGCTGGTCGTCCTACGCTGCGCTTGCCGATATGTGGTCTCCATTCGAGAACTTTTCGGCCCCATCGGCTATCAGTTCTGCGTGCTATGTGCCCCGCCCACTGCCACTGCAACTTACTAATCCGCTGGGCTATGTCAACGACTTTCTTTCGTCTACGGATCTCATCATTTCGGATTCGATCTCGTAGAGAAATTCCGAGCATAGCAGTGTACAATCAGCTTAAATCTAACATTGGTGTGCGTGCTGTTCGTACTGCAAAAATTGTACCGCAATTTAAAACTCTCATAATTGAGTTCGAACTTGCGCCACAATTAAAAACGATAAGTCAAAAAAACCTAGCAAAAGTTTTTGTTGCAAGAAAAACCATTAAGCTTCTTAAACTTTAGAGCGTACCTATAGAGGCGTGTTTTGGCTAAATGGTTAAATAAACGTACTTAATGCAAATAGCTAAATTAGCGCTGAGGGTAATAAATTACGACCTAATAGCGTTTTAATTGTAAAAAAATGCTTTAAAATTATTAACACTGTAGAACCCATCTTTACTTATATATAAATAAATCAATAACAATTGTATTTATTTACGTTTGTATTTTTTTGTTTCTACTTATTTTTTTAAAGGATTTCTTAATAAACAAAGATTTTTTTTAAATACTATATTACCAACATAGCAACCCTAACAAACGACAAAATATACGTAAGCATTCACGAAGAGTTATGTCCACAATGTCAAAAATATAAAAAATAAAATAAGTGTAAAGGAAACAAAAAAAAAAACACACATAATAGTACAGTCAATTAAATAAACGGCCCCGGGACATGTCCGACCCAAAGGATTTCTTTAAAGTCAGAAATAAATGTTAATATTATTAGTGAGAGTTGGCGCGTAAATTGTATTCCTGTCTCTCCTGGGCGTGGAAATCGCTTACGAGCGCGAATGGGACTTGTAGATTTTAAATTGCGTGATTTATAAAATCCAATCTATTTTGGCACACTAAATGAGTTGGCCCACATGTAGATCGGCCATATTAACTACTAAGTACGTCCCTATTTCGAGCGCAGAGCAACGTGTTTGGTCTAAAAATAGGCACTTGAAAGTACACTGTGTAGAACATTTGCATGCGAAACTGTTTGTTTCGGAAGTGTTCGGGGTTTTTCATATAGGTTTCCTTCCGCTTAGCAAGATTTGTGTAGAGCTCCGTAAGAGCGATCCACGGCAGTGTGTCTCGCTCTAACTTGTGGAAGAAAGAGATAGTGCATGTCGCGGTTTGGTGCTGGTCTAGCACTTATGGATCTTTGTTTTAGGGGCTGATGGAAAACTACAGTGATTTTGTGTAAATAGTGTCTACCATTGGCATTAGGTAAGTAAATATTAAATTTTGTTAAAATGTGAGTAAAAACGCATTGTGTAAATAATATTTACCAGCGGGTTTGTAAACATCATCGTGGTCAAGCCTGTATCCTGGAAGGGTAGGCAGAGACCGGGCTTGCCACATGCCGCGATCCTGCAGACCTGAAAATATTTTTGGTGTAATTGTTCATTTTTATTATTTAATTATTTTTGGAGTTTGTCCATACTACTGCACCTCGTGGTGTTTTTGGATTGGTGATTGTGCCAAAATCTTGACGTCATCGTATGTTTTTAACCTAGACTGACCAGTCAGAAATTATAACAAATTAGTGGATTCTGGATGCCCACTCCGGCAAACGTAATTAACAAAGTTAATAAATGTCGTACCTACGGCGTCTTTCATAGCCGGTTATCACTAAGTATTCGTTTGAAACTCGCATTTATACTGTTCATAATAAAGGCTGACGTGGTCTCGCCAGCGCTGATGTATATGGTACTGGTGTGGGTATAAATTGGCAAGAGACAGCTAAACATTTCACTCATTTGGCTGAAATATTCCTTGACAGAGCACCTACCTGTCTACATAGATATAAGTAATTTACCTATTTTACACTTAGGAGCTGTGGCAGCCTAGTGGGTAAGCGAGAGACCCAGGTTCGATTCCCGGTTTGGTCATGTGCCTATGACTTTTTTATTTTCAAAGTTACGTACCTACATCTGCAAATTTGTAGTAGCAATACTACTCGCTAACGGTGAAATAAAATAAATAAAAAGAAATAATCGTGAGGAAACCTGAGTCTGAGCTATTCACAAACCTCAGCCCTTGAAATCGCCAATCCGCGGTGGGCACGCGTGGTGATTAAGCCCATACTCTCTCCCTGAGAGAAGGCCTGTGCCCTACAGTGGGACGTATATAGGCTGCTTATGTACACTTAGAGTACATATAAAGGATCTATTGCTATGATTTTACACTACGAACAATCATTGATTTTACAGCTTTTGCCTAGTGCTTCGAAACTGAAATACTTGCTCTTATTGATAGGTTGTAGGCAGTGTATTTTATTCGTAGGTCTTAGGTAAGAAACTTCATGCTGACCAATCCAAATTCTGGATTAAAAGCATAGAAATAGGGATTATAGCCTGGAATAGCACGTAGGCTATTTTTTATCCCGGAAAATACTACTTAATCGAAATTTCGTAAAATGAAACTTCTCTCTTCTAGCACCACGTACCTGAGCTACTCGCAAGCCATGTCTCACATAATACCCACCAACCGTATGAACACATCCCCAAGACTGAGTAAGCTCTTCTACAAATACACCGAAGAGAAAACTGAAGAGGGAAAGCTACTCGAAGATGCAATGGCACACGAAGACGTCTCCAAAGTTCGTGCTCCAAAGAAAGACTACGAGTCTTATGCTCCGTTCAACTTCTCCTGGTTCATAGAGAACAAAATAGCTGCATGCGGTTGGCCCCAAACAGTATCAAATCTCAACTATTTAGCGGACGTTGGCGTCAACCATTTAGTGACCCTATCGCCTGAGAAGTTGCCGCCCATTTTGGAGTGTGAGAAGAAGATGAAGTGGTCCGAGGTGCCGATCAAGGAGTTTGGAGCTCCGTCGCTGAAACAGATTATAAAGTTCATCGAGATTTGTGAGAGAGCTGAACTAAGAGGCGAGGTAAGACTGAATGCTGAAAAACAGTTTTATTAATTTCTATTTCTATCCGACTTCAAAAAAAGGAGAAATTTCTCGTCAATATGTAAGAGAGAGAGAGAGAGAGAGTGAGACGCGGCACTGAACGCGTTTTTATATAAGAGGGAACATTTTCATTAATGAGTCTACGAGAAATAGTTATCCCTCGTGTCCCGTTCCTCGTTAACGGGACAAAATTTTAACGGGTAATTTTATGTAGGTATTACTTTTAACAATTCTTTACCACGTCGTTGCCAGATTTCATTAATTGTTTTTTGTTAGAATGGGGGCACCTTAAGGGTTTATTCAAGAACTATTGGTGCAATCCATGAGAAAATCATTGAACTGTTCTCAATAGTGTATATTTTAAGAGAGAGTAATTCATGTCATGTGTGAATTTTCTTAAAGTAGTTTTTTAGGGTTCCGTACCCAAAGGGTAAGGGACCCTATTGCTAAGACTCCGATGTCCGTCTGTCACCAGGCTGTATCTCATGAACCGTGATAGTTACACAGTTGAAATTTTCACAGATGATGTATTTCTGTTGCCGAATACTAAAAACAGAATAAAATAAATATTTAAGGGGGGCTCCCATACTCCAAACGGCATTTTTTTGCGCGATATTAATAACGGCAACAGGTAGACGCTTGGTACGGAATCCTTTGTGCGCGAGTCCGACTCGCACTTAGCCGGTATTTACTAAAATGTTTTTTAAGTTAGCAAGTAGGTATCCACCAGATTTCAGACCAATACCGGCATTAACAAACAACACATTTAGATGCAAATTCAGAGAAGAGAGTAAGGGTACCTACTTATCCTTTGGTTATTCTTGTAATCGTTGCTTACCTCGAGAACCTCTTATAGCCCGGTTCGTTGTGGAATTGTGGTACCAGCCACTTCAAGTTCAACTTCTTCAGACCTCTTCATAATTTATATGTGGAATTTGCCAGCCTCTTCAACTTCTTCAGAACTGTTCGACTTTATCATCACTGTTATGGCGGCTGCCGTCGTTCTTTGATTCCTAAAAGATCGCTGGTAGTCAATACCTAATTTCTAGCGTTGACATAAATATTCGACGGGTTTGAAAAAATGAAGACGGGACGGGTTTCTGGGTTAGATTTCTGGCACCGGCTGGATGAGGATAGCAATCATCATCAGCCGTTTGACGCCCACTGCAGGACATAGGCCTCCCTCATGGTTTTCCAAGCTTCCCGGTCTTATGCCGCCCGCATCCAGCGACCCTCCGCCACCGTAACCAGGTCGTCAGACCATCTGGTGGGGGGCCTTCCCACGCTGCGTCGTCCGGTCCGCGGTCGCCAGGTCAGAACTTTTTCGACCCGAAGGCCATCAGTTCTCCGAGCTATATGCCCCGCCCACTATCACTTCAACTGAGCAATTCTTCGAGCTATATCAGTAACTCGGGTTCTTCTGTTGATCTCCGCATTCCTGATTCGATCACGCAGTGATAATGAAGAAAAAGATATACGCGTCGAATTGAGAACCTCCTCCTTTTTTGAACTCGGAAACACACTTGCAAGCCACCGGGGCGTCAAACAAAGTGCCATCTGACCACCAGGTGCTGGGCATCCACTGTCGCCAAGGCCGCGGGCGCACCGGTACAATGCTGGCTTGCTATTTGGTCTACTTCAAACAGATGGCGCCGGAGCGAGCCGTGCTCACCGTCCGCGTCATGAGGCCAGGTAAGGAACGAAAAAAAGAGATATTTCTTTGCGGAAAAGAGGGAAACAGACAGAGACGGTGAGAGAGAGAGAGAGGGGGAGAAACGGCAGGTTAATCTTCCTTGCAAATTTCTTAACAAAGCGCAACCAAATATACATCCGAAAAAACAATAAATTAAACATCAGCAAAGCAAATAAATCTGATCAACTTAGAATTTTTGTCGGTCAATTCGGAATTTTTTGCTAATTTAGAATTTTTAACATCAATTTGGAATTTTCTGTTGCTCAATACGATTATTTTTTTGTTGAATTATTTTACAATAATTAACTTTTGTATTTTCTGTCGTTCACTAGTTGCTGCTATATTGCTGAGCAAAATATTATTAGTGCTGGTCGTTTAAATTATACCCAAGTAAAATTAATATCCCCTATAATTATTACCTAAGTTAGATTTAAGAAATCATAAATGTAATTCTTTTTTTCTGCTTACGCAATAGTGTTGTCTAGCTATGTATCTATCTATCACAGGGTCCTGTGAAACGTACGAGCAAGAGAAGGTGGTTTGTCACTACCACGACTGCCTTCGAGGCACTATCCCGAAGCCAGACTACCGGTTGGTCGACGAAAAAGACTACTTCGACTCGACGATGCGTCACTTGGAAGAGGAAAAAAAAGGCGACGAAATCCAAGATGGCGGAGAAAAACAAGATGGCGCCGATGAAAAGAAAGATGGCGGAGAGGAGCCTAAGAAAAAGTCTCCTAGGAAGAAGTCCAATACAATGGTTATAAATCATAAGATATACTTCTGATTTTCATGTTACGTTCTAATGACTTCGTTTTATTTATTTTTGTTAAGAAGATTAACAGCCGTATAACAGTTGTACAGTCAATAAATTAACAGCTAAATGCCAATTTTAAATCTTTACTTCTTAGAACAACAATGACAAAAAAAAAGAAAGAAACTTCTGCAACTTTAACATACGTAATACATACATAAGGTATTTTACGTAATAGTAACATTACTATTATTATCTAATACATTTGCAAGTACAAATAAAAAAAAAATTAACAGTTTTATACTTTCTACTAATAAGAGTTTTTAATAATTTTTTTGTTATGATTTGAAAATCTATTCAACAATTTCATGAAATTATTAGATCGATCAACGGTATTACATATTTATAAAAACTCGATTCCACTAAAACAATCGTCAAATGCAATTTAAATAGTTTGTATTAGTTAAAAGGAAAGAATACCTTGAACTGCATTTGAAGAGTGGTTTAAGAACTCTTGTTTTTAAAAACAAGAGTGTTATATTATTTATAAAAATAGGATAAGTTTGTAATTGACTGACCAAAGGGAATGCTTTTAAAAATACTTCAATCATTCTCGCAGAAACAAAAAAAATATCTCGAAATAGGAAATATATTTTATTACATACAACACGTTGTATACTATCCTTAGAAAGTAAATAGAACGTTTATTCGCTAAATATACCGATTGACTATATAAAAAACATTAATAATTTGGACCGCTAATGTACAGTTGAGCCAAAAATATTGTTAGCAAATGGAAATACGGGAGTTAGACAAAAGCTAACTTTAAAACTAGAGGCACAGAGTGATTTTTGCATTTTATATTAACCAGCGACATTTTCACATAAAATTGCATTTCGCTTATCTCTCATAAAGGCGAGAATGGAACGAAAATAATATGTTTTACAATCAAATGAAACGAAAAGGAAATCAATTTTTGTATGTAAAGAAAAAAAGACACAATGTAGCAATATTGTTCAAAACTTGTAATTTAAAAACTTGTAAACAAAAAAAAATACGAAAGATGTAAATTTACGGTCTTATATATTATAAATAGTATATTCAACTAAAACACTCTTAAGAGCGTTTCGTTAAAACCGGCTTTAACTCCGTCTTAAGTGCAATCGACTTTTTAAGTGTAAAGAAAAAATATGAGCTAAAGCTAGTTTATAAACCAGCTTTAACTCATATTTTTTCTTTATAACATAACATGTTTTATTTATGTTATAACCCCTTCGTCCACATTCGTAACTAAGATTTCATAACTGGTTATGAATAAGGAATTATTTTCACTGTTTCATAACCAGTTATTGAACAAGACTATTTTCCATTTTCATAACCAGAGCCTCTTAGTCATGTATGGTCTGCTGGTACTTTTTCCCTGGAACAATTTTTTGTATTATGAAATTCATGTTTTAAAACGTGGATAATGCTATATATAGTGGCATTGCGAATTTTTCACATGAGACCCTACATGACTAAGAGGCACTGGTTATGAAAATAGGAAAAAAGTCTTGTTTAATAACTGGTTATGAAACAGTGAAAATAATTCCTTATTCATAACCAGTTATGAAATTTTAGTTACGAATGTGAACGAAGGGGTTATAACATGAACTCCTCCCAGAGACCGGCTTTAACTCTGCCTTAAGAGTGTATTGGAAATATCTTTTTCTAAATAAGACCGTTAGTGTAAAGAAAAAATATCTATTGATATTTTTCAGTGATTGTCAACGACATTGCATTTTTTTATGCGACACAAAAAGGCAATATTTCAATTCAATTTAATAAATACTTTGTTTTAACATAACACTACGAATACATTGATTTTCCGAGACGTATATTGTATAAAATCATAAATACGATTAAGCCTAAAATACTAAACAAGTAAGAAGTTAATTAGTCTATAATACAAAAGGTAAGTAAGTATACCACAAAACTATATTGTTGGAAAAGTATATTGCTCAAACATTTTCCAATCAAAAGGCAACTTCGATACGTAGTCTAACTAACAGAAACAAGAAATAATGTTCTTAAACAAACCTTAATAAAAAAATTCAAATATTAAGTAACTTCACATGATTAATCGTTCACTTAAGTATACTTTGATCTAGATTTCATACAGTTACATGATTTTGGTCTCCATCGACCAAAATTAGGCCATAGACAATTTAGCCACAATTTCACGATATCGCGTAAAAGTCACTATACGTGAGATATTTGATGATTAAACTAACTTGCCTGTAAGTGAAGTTCTATCATAATTGTAGGATACCTTTATCCGAATATATTACTACATGTGAAATATGCGACTATAGAGGATAAATCTGAGTATGTACATATAATGAACGAATGGCGATGACAGCTTTAAACAATCATAGAACGTAACTTTCACGACCGGCGCAGGCGCAGCCATGCCATCATTTTACATAACAATTGTTCCGCTCTCGCTAGCTCACACGTCCACCATTATTGTACATTTTCAAACAATTCTCAACGACTATTTATTTATTTGTAAACTCGACTGCGTCTTTATATTGATACTAGCTGCGCCCGCAACTTCGTTCGCGTAGGATAAAGATAAGTGAAACAAGGACCGACAAACACACTCGTAAAATTAGGGTTGGGGAAATTAACAAAAAAAACTGCTTTTGAAAGCTCCCTAATTTTATTTTCAGCTTAAGTACCTATGGCGGCGCGTGTCATGCGTTTTGTGACGCAAAGATGTCAGAATTTGGCAATTGATGTTTTACCGGAGAGTCGCGACTTTTGCCATTCAAGGGGCTCCATACTTACGCCACCAAGGAAGAAAAACCATATCTTTTTACAAACCGTTTTTGCAAAACGTGTCTGTACAATTTCTCAATCATGTCAATAGTGATTCTTAGGCCATAGGGCCGTGAGCCTAAGGCAAAAAATCAAGGACTAGATAGTATTAACGCCAAAAACGGCCGTTTTTGGCATAAATGCTATCTAGTCCCAGGTCCGTGATCCTAGATTCTCGATCGTAGATCCTAAAAAAATCACTGTTAACATTATGGAGAGATTGTACAGACACTTTTTGCAAAAACGATCTGTCACAAAAGATGTGACTTTTCCCTTGGTGCGCCGCTCTAGTGTTACTCGACGGAGCCAGTTAAAACGCGCGACTCGCCTCGCCATACTGCCTACGCTGGATAGAATATTAGCGAGCTTCCAAAAGCAGTGTGACAAAATTCTACTTGAACTACTTTCCTATTGTAATGCGGGCACACAATGTCAATTACTGACGAACCCTTTAAAACTATATAAGTACACTTGCAGCCGAGATTCAAGGCACTAAAGGGCGATTTCTCGACCGTAGGACCAGTACAGTCGAAAGCAAATCAACCTTAAATCTGAAATATGTTTTATTTGTTTATGGTTACCGGTGTTTTTTTATTTTATTACGTAGGAAAATTTACCGCTTTATGACACTCGTTGGTCGCATTATGAAAAGTAATACTTCGAATCCCCCCCCACTCGAAATTACATTACATAAACAACCGTGAGCTTTTGTAATTGGGGGGGGGGGGGAGGATCGAAGTATTGTCCCGAAGGGGTAGGCAGAGTTCAGGGTTTGCCACTTGCCACGATCCTGACAGGCCTCTTTTAACAGATTGAAAGCTCTTTATTGAGCAACAAAACATGTGTACATAGGCGAGCTTAATACTAATAAGTATTTTCTTCCAGCTAACCTTTTTTGTAGTGGGGACAGTGGACGGGGAAGTGCCAGACGATATTTATTGGGAAAATTATTAAGACTAGATTGTAATCAATTAACATTCTTTTCAGATTCGGGTACTTTTTATCGCGCCCTTCGCTAATACGTAACCTATTCGGTCAAGATTGCTCTGGCCACTTGGGACGGCAGGGCAAATTGTCTTACGTAATAAACGAACATCTATTAACGGTAAAGTAAATTATACAGGGTGTCATTCGGCGGTTGTGAAATTTACCCTAAATATGTAAAAAAAAAGATTACCCGGGCATTTCTTGCTGCCGGGAAGTAACATTTGATATATAAATTTCATTTAAAGTGGAATGTAAGTATATTTAATCAGACATCTTTTTGTACTGACCGAAATAAAAGGATACTATGAATTTTTACACAAAATTTCATGGATACATTATAGAAAAAATCTAATAGTTTTTAATTTCTAGATCTATAGCACCTTCCATGGGAAGTGGTCTTCATTACGCGTCTTTTTATAAAGGAATTACATTTTATAACTAGTTTTCATTTCCCATATAAGTCTTAACATTAAGGCATTATTTAACAATAATATTGGATGGAATTGATACTTACTTAGAAAACAGTACTTTTTTATTGTCTGCAATAACGCACAAATATTTTTTTATAGAATTAGGTGTTTTTGAAAATTTGATATGTTTGCAGTTGTTAAGTTGTAATTGATATTTCTTTTAAAGCACTGTGAGATATGCTAATGACACCATCTTTTCCCTTTAACGCGTATTTTAGATGTGAAACAAGTTTAAAAGTAGGCTTTATGATAATCATAAGCAGCCTATATACGTCCCACTGTAGGGCACAGGCCTTCTCTCACAGAGAGAGAGTTGGGCTTAATCACCACGCGTGCCCACCGCGGATTGGCGATTTCGAAGCGCTGAGGTATGTGAATAGCTCAGACACTCAGGTTTCCTCACGATGTTTTCCTTCACAGTTAGCGAGTGGTATTGCTACTATTACTTCACAAATGTACATAACTTAGAAAACAAAGTCATAGGTACATGCCCGCACTGGGAATCGAAACTGGGTCTCCCGCTTCCGAGTCCAATGTTCTACCCACTAGGCTACCACCGCTTCTTTATGATAATAGACAATAATAAATAATATCCAATTGGATTGTTAAGTATTGTTATTTATGTGCAGATTTCTAATAAATCGGGCTTATAAGCGAAGTACCACTTAGAGTAAAATTCTAAAATCAGAATCTGGGGTTTAGATTTTCATATCCGTAGTTCATATCAGTAAATTACATCTCAACAAAGACTCATACAATATGGAATGTTTTACAATCGAGCCCATTGAGTATTGAGACGGTTTTTGCATTTTGAAACACACTAACGCTATTTAAAAGTCACTTTTCGCTATAGCCTAATAGAAAAGAAACAATGGAATGCATACTATTTCGTTTACACAGTGCTTTTCAAATACTTAGTCTAACACCAACGCGGTAAAGTACAAAACACCTTCACTTAACTTAATGCCATTTTGATAAACAATACAATAAATACAATAAATTCTTCAATCACTTTTATTGTTGCTTCAGAACTTTGAACCATAGCGTCACAGTAATAACGCCGTGTTTCAGCTGAAAGTAGACCATAATGTTAATAAGTCTGCCTAGTGTGAACATTACGAGCTCTTGCCTGTAACCATCACACCACACTTACGTCAACAACATAACATAAACTCACGCCTGCAACCCGGCGGGGTAAGCGGAGACCAGCGTCTGCCACTTGCCACGATCCTGACAGATCTCTTTCGCTTCATCAACATTCATTAGTCGTCGCACGCACGCACGCCGGTTTCGGGTACTTTTTATCTTGCCCTTTGCTAATACATCCCCTATTTGGTCCCTTACCGGCCCGGCCCAGCCACCCACATTCGCTCGATATATTTCTTTCATCAATCTATATTTCTTCATCGATTTAATTGCAATTTTCGATTTAATTTTTCCCTGTACTTAAAATAAAAAAAAATAAAAATATGTTTATTTTTAAGAAAAAATTACAAAAAATAGTATACGACGATATTTCTAGCCGATATTACGCCATTTGTTTTAAGTTTGTCATTTATTAAGATTATTAAGCTTTTATCTATCGGTGAGCAATGTTTAGGAATTAACAAAATGTGTTAAGCTAACTCATTTCATTCTCTATTTAAGTAATTTTTGTTAACTCTGTTTTTCCTCCTTTATAAAATAAAATAAAATAAAATAAAATAAAATAAAATAAAATAAAATAAAATAAAATAAAATAAAATAAAATAAAATAAAATAAAATAAAATAAAATAAAATAAAATAAAATAAAATAAAAAAAAAATAAAATAAAAAAAAAAAAATTAAAAAAAAAAAAAAAAAAAAAAAAAATAAAAAAAATAAAAAAAAAAAAAAAAAAAATAAAATAAAATTTCATAGTTCTAGGTCAACGGTCAGTACCCTATAAATTTTGATTCCCTTAAGAGTGTCGAAAAACACGTTTTTTCCGGCATAAACGGCCGCATTTTTTTTACGTTAACTTAGAAGTTTGATTTTTTTCACAGCTTCAAGGGGCTGCAGACCTAAGTATATGGTTTTAATCTCAACTCGATACCTCCTCGCGTTTCCGAGACAAAGGGTCTTGACAGACAGGCGGACAGGCGGACAGACGGACAGACGGACAGACGGACAGACGGACAGACGGAAGGACGGACAACAAAGTGATCCTACATGGGTTCTACCCTAAAAAGGCCACATGTTAAGAAAAACTCTCTTGTTACTGTGATAATATGGCTCAAAAGTTGCACAATTTCCCCACAGTTATCTCTTCGAATATTCGCTTGGTAACTACGGTTTCAGATATTATTACTGAAGTCTAATGATCTGAACACAGAAACACTCTCATGTCACTGTGATAATACGGCTCAAAGTTCCATCTGCGCCAGTCATCTCCGAGCAATATATGCTCTAGTAACGATGACAATAGGTATCTCCAAGACTCCCAAGCAATATTCGCTCTAATAACAACGACATTAGGGCTCAAAGCTCAATGGGGTATTTGACAAAATATCATATGAGTTACTTTTAAAACGGAATTATGTATGAAAATACTGGCTTATGACGTCAAATTTCAGAGCACTCTTATGTTTAATCTACCCTAAAATTGTAATACCTAGTAATTGACTAAAAGAGATACATTTTCCGAGATATTTTGCAATTTTTGTTTTATTCGAGCATATGAAATAATTTATTGTTGTATTACGATATTTACTAGAGGTACAACATTGAATCTCCATGCAATATTCGCTTAGTAAATTCCATTTCAGACGTTATTACTGAACTTCTAGTGATCACATACTACATAAACACTCTCTTGTTAGTGTTACTGTGATAATACGGCTCAAAGTTCCTTAGCTAACTACTAGACTCTCTCCAAGCAATATTCGCTCTAGTACCAACGACAATAGGGCTCAAAGCTCACAGCCTCGCCGCCCTGAGACGGTCTAGTATGTACTAGAGGTGTAACATACTCTCCAAGCAAAATTCGCTTATTAACTACGATTTCAGATGTTACTACTAAAGTCTAGTGATCCCAACACATATTAAATAGACACGCTCTTGTCACTGTGAAAATACAGCTCGAAGTTTATAAGACCTCTACTCTCTCCAAGCAATACACGCTCTAACATTAACGACAATAGGGCTCAAACTCACGGCCTCGCCGCCCTGAGCCGGTGCAGTGTGAGCTAGAGGTTTGCCCGTCGTCTTTACTAGGCAGCGAGTGCGATTAACAAGTTATTTTAGCTGTTATTGACATACTAATAGAGCTCATCGCTCGTCGCAATAGCTTTCATGTATTCCACCTCACTCTCTGAAAGTAATTGGTTCCTTATTGTAATTTTATAGGATATTTTTGTCGACGCCTAACTGTGATAATACGACTCGAGTTTCATAAATTCCTTCTTTTATCGACTGGACACTTTCGCTCTATTCACTACGATTAGTCATTGTGATCTCAACATTAGCTACTTCCACTGTCTACGTCGAAACACTCTTGTTACTGTGTTGATACGGCTCAGAGTTCCTTACACCCCCTCCAGTCATCTACTAGGCAGTCTCCAAGCAATAGTCGCTCTGATATCTACGACAATAGGGCTCGAACTCACGGCCTCGCCGCCCTGAGCCGGTGCAGTATGTACTAGAGGTGCAACACTTGCCCGTCGTCTTTACTCGGCAGGGAGTGCGGGTTCGCAGCCGGGGCGTCGTCCAAGGTGACCGCGGTCAAGTCGACCACTTCGTCCTGGTCGTCTTGGTCGAATCGGCTGTGGAAAGAAGTTATGATTAGTTTACAGGGTGACCATATACATACCGGTACGTCGGTCTAAAGGTATCACGTCTAATTGCCACGCCGGGGGTCGTGGGTTCGATTTCCACCCCCCGCCGTACATTTGTTGTTTGTGTGGCCTCAGTATGGGCGTATTTCCATGTTTATGATGTCCTTGCCTGGTTACCACAGCACAGGGTATCCTAGTTTGGGACCAGTACAAGTGATTGTGTTGTGTGGATGTTATTATCATTATTATTATGTTGGTACATCTTAAGATTCCCGGTCTTTTGAGGCATGCGTGGGGCCGAAGCCAACAGCACAGTGGGGTCTTTTAAACCATTTACTCTAAATTCGATGGGTTAGGTTAGGTTGGTCAAGTTTATGAAAGTGGCAAGTGTTGTCTTTTTTGTCAACAAGCGCCTGACCTGTCAGTATCGGGCTCGCTGTCGTGCTGCGAGGGCGGCGCAGGCGCAGGCGGCGACGGACCGGCGCGCTGGTTGGCCGGCCGCACCGTGATTATCAGGTTCGAGGAGTTCGCCACCATCATGTCTGTCACCTGACGGCGTAAGATAAGAATATTCTTTATATTGAGAACGGTGGGAGCGGAGCCGTAGCAGGCTTCTCATTTCGGGAGGTCGTGGGTTCGAATCACGGCATGTACCAATGATATTGTTGTCTAACCCCCAGTTTCTCGTACACTAACACGCTGTTAATCTATTGTTAACAGCTGCAGCATACAAAAAAAACCCAGTGACAGCTGTTAACAGTAGATTAACAGCTTGTTAGTGTCCGAGAAACCGGGGGTGAGTTACGTACATTTGTGAAGTTATGGTGGCAATACCACTCACAAACTGTGAAGGAAAACAGCGTGAGGATACCTGAGTGTCTGAGGTGTTCGTATACCTCAGCGCTCGAAATTGCCAATCCGCGGTGGGCACGCGTGGTAATTAAGCCCATAGTCTCTCTCTGAGAAAAGGTCTGTGGGACATATATAGGCTACAAAAAGAAATTAATACCAGGCTTCTTCTATTCGGCTTCCAAGGTATTCTAGGGATTGTAGATTCTTTCTTTCTCTCTCTGACAAGCACACACACACACACGCACGCACGCACGCACGCACACGCACGCACGCACGCACGCACGCACACACACACACACATACAGCCGCACACACAATCACACACCCCGGTCTCATCACCTACTTCTTCATCAGGCCTTGCTGGAGACACGAATCGCGTTGACCGTCCTGGTTCTTGGCTCTCACCTGGTCCAAGGTCTTGCTGGAGACATCGATCCCGTTGACCTCGAGCACCTCATCGTTGACCGCTAGCAGACCGGTGGACTCGGCGAGCCCTCCCGGAACTAGCCGGGATATGAATATGCCGGCCGTCCGTTCGACGCCGTTGGGCGTCACCCGGACTGAGGTGCCGTCCCTGGGAAAGAAGAAGGCTATATTGGTTCTTCGTCATTTAGCAATAACTGGCTTATTAAGACGAGCTTGCACCAATTTGCCGCCTAAAAGAATTCATATCCCAAGTCCTGAAGGGGTAGGTGGAGGCAAGATCATATCTTTAGTGAAATTGGTGGAAATTTTAAGCGAAATTTTAGCTTAATTAAGCGCTGTACCCGGAGAACCTGGTCACTCCACTTAGCTTGTGGCTCTTACCTAATGAAAAATCCTAGCGGTCTGTCGGAGCCATGCTTGAGCAGCTTTACCCTTCGACACGTTTCTGGCACGATGTCGACGTCGATGATCGCCGACACCTGGAAACACGCACAAAAATCAAAATTTCTTGTGCAAAATCTCTTAACTCACAAACACCTTATATTCTGTTTGTTGCACTAACCCGTGCTGAGGACAATTTTAAAAACCTGTGTACGTAATACAGAGAAGTTTGTAAAGAGGCTCGAAATTTCGCCGATGCTTGCACTTGCCCATTAGCTCAGTTGGGAGAGCGCTGGTCGAGGTCGCGGGTTTGAGTTCCGGCATGGGTGGATTTTTTGCCTCTAAGTAAATAGGTTTTCACAAACACCTACAAACAAGACATTTTTGATGGTGTTAACTTTTGCAACAGTGCTCCTAGAGCTGCAAATGACGGATAAACGTTGGTGAAACAGACACAACTGCCAAGCAGCCCATAAAACGGTTTAAGTGGGCCGTAAATATTGGTGAAATCGGGCATGATACACATAACAGTCTCGGAACAGAACGGTCGAATGATCGGACCATCAGCTAGAGCAGCGGTTCCTCAACTTTTCATATTGTGGAACACTAAAAAACCTCTTTTATTTTACGTAATCCCACATCAAAATAACAAATTTGCGATTTGACTTCACTTCAAGCTTCTTTAGGCACAGACCCATTACATTAGTCCAAAGTAATACTTGTAGATGAGAAATTATGTAACAGTGACAAAAATCCAATGACCCAGTGACAGATGTCATTCACGGAACCCCCGGTCACTCTTCCACGGAACCCACCTTAGGAATCGCTGCCCTAGAAGCACAGAATGGCCGGCTCGCCACCCGGAAGTGGTGCGGATTGGAAATGGCTAGCGCCTCGCTGGCGGCGTATCTACTGCTCAGGAGCGGGAATATGCCGTGGCGGCCGAATATATTGTTCGCATTGTTTTACATCGTTCGCATAACTTATACCATAATGGTAGGTTTAATCATATCTCTATGAATAAGGTTCATATATCGTAATAATAAACGTTAGTTTTTGTCAGTCTTCCTAGAGTAAAACAACATTTAAATAATTTATACAAGCACAAATAGATCAAAAATAAGTCAGAGGACAGTAGTTCAGCCCTTACATTTCTGTTGCAAAATCACTGCTTACGTATCGGAGTAGATTGCACTAATTTCCTCTTTGACTGTTGTTATTAGCATAACTGTGAGTTTTTCTGTTCATTAATATGTCTTTGTATTAATCTATAGAAATGAAAAGTGAAACCGCCGCTGGTTGTACAATTACATATAAATATCCATGTAAGATTGTTTTGTCTTGTAACTATATTGTACAATTGTTTGTTTTATTTCAATAAATAAAAATTAAAAAAATCAAAATGTTTTCTCACCAACTGAATCTAGACCTACATGATCTCTCTACAAAGGTGACCTAACCATTCCGAAGCATAACCAGTCGGAGCCGTCAGATCGGTCGAATGCTCGGACCACCACCTAGAGGATTGGAATGGTCAGCTCACCATCCGGAAGTCGTGCGGGTTGGAGATGGCCAGCGCCTTGCCCTTAGCCGGCGCACCGCTCAGGATCGAGGAGATGATGTTGCGCGGTCGCATCGTGCCATAGCCGTTCAGCTCCTCACGGCTGTCACCTGTTCAGAGGATACGGGAATGATACATAATGATGAAAATTTGTTGCTTAATTTCATCGAAGTTTCATGTCTTGAGAGCTCAGTGGTATCATGTCAAGATGCTAATAGGGGGAACCCGGGACCAGTCCCCAACTATCTGTGGCCCATAACTTTCAATTTTAAAGTAAACAGAAGATTTTTTTAAAAGTTAGTCGCGGTGGTAGCGCAGCGGTAGAGCGCCGGTCTCACTTTTGGGAGGTCGTGGGTTCGAATCCCGGCATGTACCAATGACTTTCTCTCAGTTACCTACATTTGTGAAGTTGTAGTAGCAATTGCACTCGCTACCTGGGAAGGAAAACGTCGTGAGGAAACCTAAGTGTTTCAGGTGTTCACATAATTGAGCCCATACTCTGAGAGAAGGCCGGTGCCCAGCCGTGGGACGTATATAGGCTACAGAAAACAATACATGAAGGAAGAAACATTGACAAAACAAATATATCGAGCGAATGTGGATGGAAGGGCCGGTAAGGGACGACCCAGACGGACATACTTCGACCAAACAGGGGATGTATTAACAAAGGGCAAGATGAAAAGTACCCGAAACCGGCGTGCGTGCATGCAACGACTAATGAATGTTGAGGAAGCGAAAGTGATCTGTCAGGATCGTAGCAAGTGGCTGTCCCTGGTCTCTGCCTACCCCTCTGGGATACAGGCGTGAGTTTATGTTATGTTATGTAAAACAATTCTTCTGTTTGTTTTCTTAATAAAAACGAAAATATCTTCCTATCATACCACAGACCGCGGGATTTCCTTCAATGAAGTCGTCATAAAGCAGGAAATTAGCCCGCACAGTGTAGCAAGTTACCAAATAGAGATATATGGGCATTGGTATAAGACCAAACTTAGACAGTGACTGGCCTATAGGCCTTATTTGAGACCCCAGGTGGTCAATGAAACTGTTTGTTTTCTAAACGACTAAACGGAATGGAGAACTTGCTCAAAGAAATGATTTAATATAAACGGAGAGGCCGTGTTAAAAGATAAATAAACGTGGTTATTTTTTCTCTACGACTATATTTCATGGGTTTAGGTACTGAACTAAAGGTAAACAATCTTGATACGCCTTTTTATTGAAATGTACACTTATTAGATCAAAATCTTCACACAAATTTCATAAAATTACATGTAAAAAGTGTATATTTCAATAAAAAGACTTATCCAGATGGTTTACCTTTAGTTAAGTGCCTGGACCTGGAGATGGAAGTATAATTATTTTCATAATATGACTTGTTAAAAGATCATTCTAGTCACGTGGTACAAAAATGTGCCATACAAACCGGACTCAAACTATGACGTCACAACTTGCACGTAACACCTTGTGGAGCGCCTTATAATCAATATTCGAGTTATCTCGTGAAATTATGTTTTTATGCATCTACACCTTTTTTTAGAAAACAATTATAATACAATGAAAATACAAAATCTAATATCATATTCTTTTTGTTGCACTAATCCGTGCTGAGGACGGATTAGTGCAACCTATTTGGAGACCAAAATTTCCACTCATGCCGGGACTTGAACCAGCGACCTCTGGTTAACCGTGCCAGGCACTGAGAACTGAACCTAAACGGAATAGATATTCTTCTATGAAGGACAATGATTTACTAGTTACCTACGACATTGGTAAATTTGCGTGCAAACGGCGAATGTAAAGAACAAAGTAAAAGCTGATATCGAAAAATATAAATCTGAGAATAAACTCAAAAGTTGTTGTAAAACACAAACTTAATTGCGCATTTTTTGGGTAACCCTATCATCAAGTTAATCAAGGCGCAGGACAAGTAATTGTGTTACGTACCATTATTTAAAAAAAAAACTAGGCAATAGTCTTCACTAATATGAGTGTCTAATATCAGTGCTTAGTGGCTTCGTCATAAAAAAACCGGCCAAGTGCGAGTCGGACCCGCGCACGAAGGGTGTCGCACCATTATCTATACAACATTTGAATATTTCAAGGGTCTACCTGTTGCCATTATTAAGGTCGAGCAAAAAACGGCAAAAAAAAAAACACGTTTGTTGTATGGGAGCTCCCCTTAAATATTTATTTTACTCTGTTTTTAGTATTTGTTGTTATAGCGGCAACAGAAATACATCATCTGTGAAAACATGAACTGTCTAACTATCACGGTTCATGAGATACAGCCTGATGATAGACGAACAGACAGCGCAGTCTTGGCAATAGGGTGCCTTAGCCTTTGGGTACGGAACCCTAAAAAAAAAAGAACTGGCTACTCGACGCGCATTTCCATAACCATTAAAGGCACACAATTAGTCTGTGTCGACTCGCGCATGCGCGTCAGCGATGCGCCTCGTTGGAGCGTGACAGAGGCAGGCGTACCTGCAATATGGACCTTATTGCCCTCGGGGAAAGAGATATGGAAATATCAAATGAATTGCCATACATAGTTGTAACGAAATTAATCTTGCTAGGAAGTAGGAAGAGAATTATGGTTGGTTCTTAGTTAAGTTATTAGTATAGTATAAGCCCCATGGCCCATCTTTATATTATTATTACTATAAACCATTACCACGATAACAAAATTACTTTTAAGCCTGGATTATACATGCACAGAAAATATCTTGTACCTATAAGGAAGACAAGACATTGGGTTAATTTTAGTACATGTTTTATATCCCATTAGGTTTTCCATAAAGTTATGTTTAGTCTATTATTAAATATTTTATAGTTACTGTTTACCATAACAAATTATGTTGTCAAATTTAAGTTGGTTCCTCGCGATACAGGCTAAGCCTAGTGCAAGGACCCCTGGTAATTTTTGTAGTATGAGTTTTTAATAATAAAAATATTTTTCTTTTTTTTATATTTAAATGATTAAACTTGCACTGTAGGTTTTGTCAATAAACAAAATAAAACATCACGAGGAAACCCGCGGCTTGTTTGGCACCGCAGGGATTGATATTGACTTTACAGATGATAAGCCCTAGTAATTGTAAGAGGAAGGGCTAAGGGCTAGCACTGTCTAAAAAATATGCACATGGATTATATAAGTGACACCCTGTATAACAGTGACTGTGTGATCACTTCATCTATCTAGTTTAGAAAGGAGTTAAAACTATTTAGAAGTATAGGTACCAGATACATAATCCGTTAGACAGGGTGAAATGGAATCTCCTGAAAATTGTGGTTTTTATTAATCAAATACGAACAACTACTACGGGGTAAACTTTGAAATCGCGAAAAATATAAGTTTGTATTGCATTTGTAGGCATTTCACGTGCGGCATACGTGGCAGCTTTAGATAGATAGATAGATAGAATATTCTTTATTGTACACAGAGAGCTTTAGTATGGAACAGTGAGTATATTATTTCGCGATTCGAAGTGTTGCCCGCAGTTGTTCGTATTGACTAGCACTAACTAGCATATATCCCAAAATGGAGGCCCCCATTTTCCATGCAGACCAGCCCACTGCCACTTGAACAAGAATGTTTATTCTGTACGTTGAAACAATTTTCTGATTTGCCTGTAGGAACATTCAGGGTTAAAACAAGCGTGCATTGTGCAACGTCGCTTACAATAACGAAGCCATAATGTGTGAGGGCTTAATAGGATAGGTACTGCGTCTTACTTCCACACACCTGCATAATATCCTATCAGGCATACTGTGGAAAGCTGCAAGATTTAAGCCCGGTTTCTGAATTGAGAATTTCACTATGTAAATATGCTTAAGTAACGTTCTGTCACGCTCTTTTCTGAGAAATTCGAAGAGACAGCACTACAGTTCACTATTTACTTAGCGAAATTCCTAATTCAGAAACTGGCCTTATGTCACGGGACCTATTTAAAGACACTTAAAGAATAATTGCAATCACTATAAAAATAAAAGCTCTAACATAAATGATGCAAATTCGCAAAAAATATTATTATTATTATTTTAATTCTTTATTGCACTAATTACATTGTAAGTGTACAAGGGCGTGCTTAATGCAAGAAGCATTCTCTTCCAGCAAACCTTTGGTATTGAAGAGACTGGCGACGGGTAGTGCAAGAAGATTAAATACAATAATAAACTTACGTAAACTACTTACGTAATAAACTTAGACTTTGTGGGGGGGGGGATAATAGAAATGATTATAAACCTAAATAAATGATACTACATAAATAAATATAAATAAATTGTTACACTGCAATACAATATAATAAAAATACATCTGACTACAAAATAATTTATATCGCTATTAATTCATAAACAGCCTTAAAATAGTTTCCAGTATAAAATAAAGCTTCAAGGTCGTAATCGCGCTTGATAAACATGAACAAGCTTAATTTCATCGAGTTTCATGTCTTGAGAGCTCAGTGGTATCATGTCATGATTTGGTGCGTGTTTTATATAGGAGCTGAATTGATAAGATTGAAAGAAAGAAGAAGAAGAAACCATTTATTTACATTTCCACAAAAGCACACACATAAAAAATAACAGAATCTATATACCTAATTAAAACAAGAACGAGTCACCAACTCAGCATGCATTGCTGGTGTGTGCTGTGAACAACACATCATCAGATTGGTCTGTTATCTCCTTGACTCTCTTACAATAATCATCAACCCATTATGTCCCCACCGAGGGGCACGGGTCTCTTCCCTGAGGAAGGTATAGGCCATACTCCACCACGGGGGCCAAGTCCGGATTGGTGGAGGCTTGTAGACTAGTGGCTCGTCTACTGTCAGAAGTTGTCAAGCCGCCCTAAGGCCTCTGACTTGGCTTAACGACTGCCATCTATCGACGGCAGCCGGCACCAACAGCTTAACGTGCCTTGCGAAGCACGGAACCGCTCGGAAAAATACCACTAGCGTTAGGCATAGACGGCGACCCATCCCTGCACTGAACGCGCCCTGTGTTGCTTAACCTTCGTGATCGTTTAAGATCACTCAGGCAGCCGGGGCTACGAGCGATTCTTACAATAATCCAGAGACATTCTACCATATCGCTTCCTAAAACAAGAGAATATCTGCCGTTTTTTTTTTTCATAGCAAGAAAAGTACACGTACATTTTTACACGAGTCACCATTTCCCCGAGAATTGTGACATCTAAACTACACGTGAATGAATGTGCAAACAAATCTTAGCATTTTTATCGCATTAACGAACTAATCTCCGTCTATTCTTTCATTCTTCACCTTATCTTCTACGCTTATAGTATTACAACGTCTATACCTATAAACTATAGCGTCTACAATCGAGTGTAAGCCAATCGCAAGCTAGACTTTATGTTGACGACACGAATGAGAAATCCGAAATCGAAAATTTACTTCAACATACAGAATTTACATTCGTTTCGTTTGTTGAATGTGTCAATGATATACATTGTCAGTCGCTTTGGATCAAATTTGTAGTGCACAGTGAATTTAAACTTTAATGTGTCCGGCACACTACTTTTCGTATTATCACGGTAACCTCAGATTCGTGATATGCCCTCAGTCGGTAATGCAGATGAATGGCATTCTATGTTAATGAGCACCTTTGACGTCGACGCGATGATGATATCAAGATGTCGGGGGCTAGTGTGGGTGGGGCTCAGGAGTTAGGCCTTAACATAGTTTATATTTATTATGTGATTTACCAAGCATCTAGCGGCATCACGTTTGATTACCACGACAGAGGTCGTTGGTTTAATTCCCACTGGCGGTCACCGCACATTTACACAAATGGCCTCAGTCTGGGTGTTTTTCTGTGTCTGTGCCGTAGATAGATAGGCATATAGCCGGTGCCAGCAATCTGCCTCAGATCGTCGGTCCAGCGAAAATGGTCTCCACTCGAGAAACTTTGTAATCCATGGACTATCGGTTCGTCGGTAGATGTGACCAGCCCACTGCCACGTCGTCTTGCTAATCTTAGCTATCCCCCGGTTTCTCGTACACTAACATGCTGTTTATCTACTGTTAACAGCTGTCAGTGGTTTTTTTTTTGTATGCACTTTGGTCAACTGACAGCTGTTAACAATAGATTAACAGCGTGTTAGTGTACGAGAAACTGGGGGTTAGTCAATCACCTTTTCAGGAAGCAAATTTCTGATGTGATCCATCAAAAAGTCTCCGAACACATCAGGGACACAATTTAGCCCGTTCAGAGCACGCTGAACGACTTTGGAACGGTGGACGAGTCTTAGCCTCAGTTTCTGAAAGAGTGTTCAAATGTAACAAGAGATTAATCTAAGATTAATTCAAAATACCGGCACGTGATTGGGTGAAATTAGCTTGACGTGAGATTAACATAAGATTAAACATTTGAACGCTCTTCTAGAAACCGTTCATGCTCTGAACGGCCTAAATTGTTGCTGAGCGACTTTGAAACGGTGGACGAGTCCTAGTGTTATAATTATTATTCTATGAATTCACGTATTGGTGTAGAAAGACAGGTGGGAAAAAAATCGGGACCGAATAGGTTCCATGCGACGGATATCACAAACATGGCCAACCAAAGTCAGATAGCGGGACGACCTCACGACCTTTCTACCGAGTTGGCAGGAGGTAGCCGCGAACAGGGAGTGGAGAGCTAAAGGGGGGGCGGCCGTGGGACACACACGAGGCAAGCAAAAACAAATGAAAATAATCAGGTAGTTAGCTGCACTCACCCTTCCGCTGAATGATGACGCGCAGCAGCGGGCGCGCGTTAAGCAGCGCACGCGCAAGGTTGTCATCATTGTTGATCGGCAGCAGGTCTCCATCGCGAGGGTCCGTGTAGGAGATGAGGAAGGCCACGTCGTGCAGCCGGTGGAGCTTCTCGATCAGCGCTTTGAACTCCTCATACTTGAGACGCTCGGAGCGGGAGAGCGAGAAGCGACGGAACTCGGCGTCGAACTGTGGCGACGAGTTTGTTAGATAAACTATCTATGTGTGAATAATTAATAACCAATAGGTAACTGATGCTTTCCACTCAACACAATTACTTGTGCAGGTCCCAAGTTGGGAAACGCTGTGCTACGGTAACCAGGCAAGGACATCACAAACATGGAAATACACCCAGACAGCATGTCCACTGCTAAACCAAGAGGGCAGTCAATTAACTGCAGTTGACACGCTTGACTACCAAAGCAGAGGTTCGATTTAGCTGCCTTTTGTGGCAATGTAGATACACCACAGGCTACATCTATAGTCCTGTTTTATTTATTCGTTTTGTCTGTTGTGTATTTAGTTTTCCTTCTGTGTTGTGCATATTATGTTACTTATGTGCTTATTTTGTTTCTGTGATGTATCTTGTTGGTATAATAAATGTCTTTCTTCTTCTTCTTCTTCTTCTTCATTTCCACAGAGGGCTGCCGTAATTTGATTTGTACAAATGTCTGGCTGTATTTTCTTGTTTGTGATGTCCTTACCTGATTACCATAGCACAGGGCATCCCAGTATGGGACTAGGACATGTGTATGTGTTGTATGGAACTTATTATTTTCATTATAATACAGACTGTAACAAATTCTCCATATACGAGAACATACATAAAAAATGGGGGGTGCTCAATACCATAAATATGTAACATATGAACCACTTTTACTATGGGAAAAACTTTAAAATCAACTGTTCCATACATTTTAATGCCATACACGTAACTTAAGTATGGAACAATCAACATTTTATTAAGTATGTTGATCCAACTGGGCTGTTGACCAGGTGTTTAAATTTTAATATTGACCTGCATTCATCATCATCATCATTCAGCCACAAGAAGTCCACTGCTGAACATAGGCCTCCTCCATGGATTTCCAAAAAGACCGGTTGGAAGCTGCTTGCATCCAGCGCCTTCCTGCCACTTGGATGAGGTCATCTGTCCATCTTGTGGCTGGTCGTCCTATGCTGTGCTTGCAGCAATCGGTAAACTTAGAAAAGTCTTTTCGTCTAATATACCTCAATCGCTTAAGACAAAATTATACAACCAGTGTGTGTTACCAGAGATGACTTATGGCACTGAAACGTTGTCTCTCACTATGGGCCTCATAAGAAAGCTCAAGGACCTGCATTAGTAAAATTAAATTTTTATCACTGACTAACACCAACAGGAGAACATCCGGAGGAAATAGATAATTTTTTATATTAATAAATTATTATATTTAGATTTCCTTTTTGGTTCCAGGTATATTGTGTAGAAGTTTATAGAATGACAAAGCAAAACTGTCTCGAACAGCACTAAATATGTGTGTTAATTGCATGGACAGTAATACAATGCATGTATATTAGTAGAGCTCATAATTTAAATTTAAACTCACACTTATTCCCATTAGTATCTCTTATATCACAATATAAGAGCTTCTAATGGGTAATGGTCAGATATTATTATGTATTCAAAAAAAGAAGCAAACTTATTCCTATGAAAGTCAGAATATCTAATACCAGAATGTAACAATATTATCATGTTCACAAAAAAATCATGAATTTTTTAGAGTTTTTAAAGTTTGTCCACACAGACTGAACTACTTCATGTGGCAAATGCCTACAAATGTTGCATGTTAACACAATGAATGCCAATTATGGAGCATATTGTTATCTGTTTTTATGAATGAATGGTTTCAACTACAAACTGTTTCATAGTTTTTTCCAGTAGATATTTCATAGTAAGTAGTTTCTATGGTGACCCAGGGTTTCAATATGTTGCATACAAAATACAAATTGCCTCAAACTGGGGGTATTCCGATGTTTGTGATGTTCTTGCCTGGTTACCATAGATTAGATTAGAACACTTTATTGTAGACACCAGAAAAACAAATACATTAAAAGGCTTATATATCTAATTTTTGCTGTATACAGTTGGCGTTCTTATCGCTAAAAGTGATCTCGTCCAGACAACCTTATACGGTCAACAATAGTACAGGGTGTCCAGGTGTGGGACTAGGACAATTGATTGTGTGGCACAGCATAGATGTGAAGACATTTTCACCTCTGTGTGAAAGTTATTTATCTCATTCTAACATACAAACCTGAAAGGCTTTTTTCTTTAGTTGTTTAATACTGGCACGTATGACGCACACGATAAGATCTATTTTGCACTACTTTGCGATATGGCTGATGCTACATCATGTTTGGGTCATTATAACCTTGCGCACCCTTTGTTCTGTCTACTAACTAGACATTTTCTGCATTATATAAACAAACAAGGCGAGTGCTTGTAGTATTCGATACTTCCGCACGTCTTCCTAGTGCTTTCCGTTTTTAAAACGCCTCAATTAGTATGCATAGTTTGTTATCCAACTGAGCAATCACTGTACTAACTATGCCAAAGATTGATTGCTTTCTGTGCCCATCACAACGTTAGGTGCCGTTCAGATGTATTTACTGAGGTTATTCATCTAAAGTTCTCATTAAATAAGCTCGCGTGAGTCACGAAATGAGTGAGGAAATAAGAAAATAACTTACCTTAGTTTTGACTTCTACACTTTGACTGTCAATCCGGGCCGCAATTTTGTTCTTCGACATTTCGGCATTTATTAAGTACACTAACTAACTGAGATAAATTTTAAGACATTCAGGCACTTCCTACGCGATTTAACATTGTTCCTAACAAAAGTTTTTAATGAATTATTGCAGTTTCAAAAAGATAATCGTCTGATCGTCTCGCGTCGTAATTTTGTAAATGTGTTTTCTATTAGTGTATAAAGCGAATTCTTTACTACTTTTACTCAGGAGCCAATCAGCAGTAAATATAGATGACTAAGCGAGCCGGCTATTGCTCGGTTCAGCGATTCTTATTTAAGTAATGAAAACGCAAACTTGACACGTTCCATTTTACGCAGTCAAAGTACTATCCACTTTCAAGTCGAATGTCACATAAATTTAAAAAAACCACTGACGTTGTAAAGCAAGGACTAAAGTGGCGTTCACACATCTACTTCTTTATTTACTCGACGCACCGCAGCAGGTCCCTTCCCCAGAATTATACAATTTGTAGACTACTCTTCTTCTTTGCGTATCAATGGCAAAGAGGTTCGCCATCACAGAACACAAAACGAAGCTGAGTTCGCCATCGTAGTGAAAGGATTTGTTAATTACCGTGAGAAGCTACACAAACGCTGCTTAGAATTTAATTAAGACCGGACTGTGTATTTTTTGGTTGGAATTGTGATTCGTAACGTAAGCGTGTAATAATAAAAAATAGGGAGTATTCCCACGCTGTCGGGATAAAAAAGTGTCGGTGTGGCAACAATAATTAGTGAACTAGGTAATTGGTCAAGTGTTAATAGTGATTCTAATAATAATAAGTAACTCAAGTTATTTTCTGAAGTTCCGGCAAAAACATGGTCTTTGGCCACGCGGCGCGATGTCGTGAAGGCAAATATGTACTTATTTGTAAGTAGCTTTCGGTGAGATGAGCGCTCCTGGGGTAGTCACCCAGCCGTGAGGCGCCGGCAGATACTTTCATGCACGGACGCCAGGACATAGTTCGGCTTGTGGACTTTCATATGTGAGTTATTTGTATTTTAGTAATATTAAGTTTTTATTTTAGTACTTAGTGTTAGGTTTCTCTTGTCAGTACAGTGGGTCGACCCATCCCGCTCGTTTATTGACCTCGAACCTTCCCTGTAGCCAACATTATCTGGTAGCAGATCGTGTGTTATCTCTGAATTCAACATACGCCTCAGCAAAGATTTGAGTAATCTGGTGCTCTGCTCCTATATTGTGCGCACCAAATCCTAAATGATTTCGATGTCATAAC
Source organism: Yponomeuta malinellus (assembly GCA_947308005.1). Lineage (NCBI taxonomy): Eukaryota > Metazoa > Arthropoda > Insecta > Lepidoptera > Yponomeutidae > Yponomeuta > Yponomeuta malinellus. The sequence goes on from OX371017.1 coordinate 11,493,929, forward strand.
TGTCAAATTCCATATTTATTGCTAACGCAAACGTTAGGACTCCGACAGGATTTGGTGCGTGTAATTAACCCCCAGTTTCTCGTATACTAACACTCAATCAAGTCAATTGACCAAAGTGCATACAAAAAAAACCACTGACAGCTGTTAACAGTAGATTAACAGCTTGTTAGTGTACGAGAAACCGGGGGTAAGTCTCTGGTGCCCTAAATCGAAGAATACAGTTGTCAGCATATTTTCATATTTCAAATATTAGCATTTTAACTATAAATTTAGAGCATTTTAATCGTCTATGGATTACGTGAGGTGTCTTCTTACAAATTCAGAGCCCCTATCTCCCCTTTGGTGAGATGTGGAAAGACCCCTATTTTGGTAAAACAATAAAACAAAAATTCCCTACATTCTATGACCCCCCCCCCTTAATGAAATTTAGTGAGATTTTGCCACGCCCCCTAAACTACCTACCCTAATTTTAGTTCAATTAATTAATGGACACCTATTTGCGCGTAGTGCTGTCGTGGGTCGCCCGTAGTTTACAACAAAAATGTACCTAAATGGCAAAATATATTTTCGGATAAATTACTGCACGTTTCCAGCTGCTATAAGGACCAAAAGAGTACCTGCCAAAAATGTCATTGGACTGGAATGGATGATCAACAGTAAAAAAGCAGAATCGACCAAGCAAATAAATGATTATCTTATCTTATCTTATCTTATCAAAGTTATTGGTATAAATATACACACACACACACGCAGACTTACAGACTGTGGTTTGAATCAAAACTATTACTTCTCTTTTTGGTGCAGGGGTTTAAAAGCTGTCAAAAGTGTGAAACAATGACAATAACAAACGTCAAAATTATGTCACGAATTCACAATTTTTAATCTGTGTTCTGTTCAGACACAATAATAAACCGAAGGGAATCCAGCTCAATTCCAACTGAAACCCATCAAACGTGCAATAATGACTAGACAAAACCACAACGCCGCCACCCTTAACCCTTGCTGGAAGGTAAACCTTTAATTTATACCCAACTTTCATTTTAATCCCTAAAAAGTTTGACCAAAACATTACAACTTTACTCACTTACCAAAAACTTAATTACATAATTTGGTCCTTTACAGGAACAGGAGCAATCTTACGAATGCCTCAATAAGAACAACTTTGACCAAGATAAATGCAGTCCCTACTTTGACAACTACAACATCTGCAAAAAGTTCTGGGTATGATTAAAAATCGACATTCTCATTTTAAACTCCAGCTCATTTGTGCTGGTTGTATTTTTTTTAGTTTATTTTTCCACTCTTCATAAAACAATTTACAATATTTAATAGCACCAAACTGTCCATACAGTTTGTTGGTACAATAGTGATCAATAGGATTACTGTTGATCTTAAGATCAATAGAATTACCGCTGGCTTTTACAGCTCGCCTTTGTACATGCTGTTTCTTACGTAATGTCCTAGTCAATGTTTCGTGTGCAATAAAATATAATTAAGTATATGCCGGCTAACATCTTGAGCAAAAGGGGGAAAATGCAGTGGCAGGGCTGGGACAGACTTTACAACCAATGGCATGGCTATATCAATCCTATTCCTCCCTGCGCAATCTTCAGTCTGCCAAATAGTCCCAAAAATTTACTATCTTGCTTTGTTTAGTATCTCATGACATAAAAATATTTGCGCAAAGGCAAGTTTAGCTAATGTATTGAAACAATTTTTCAACATGACATTGACCCTCTCCCGCCTCGTGCAACCTTCAGTCCATCAAATAGTCCTAATAATCAACTGTTCAGTATCCCAATGTTCTTATCTAATTTTTCACCATGAGAATGTCCCCTCCCACCACCAGCTTCAGTCCACCAGTCTTAAAAATCGGCTCCTGTACACTGTTCAATATCTCTATGTTTTTAAATTATTTTTCAATTTGAGTCCCATGTTAAGCTTGGCTTGCAGAATAAATTCCAGCATGAAACGGTATTTGAGTACTAGTTAAAACATTGTATTAAGCATGGAAACAGAAATTTCCAGAGATGATTACCAACGTAAAGGAGCTGGTACGGTAGGGTTAGGCGTGGAATTTTTTTTTCTTCTTATTAGGAATAGGGTTAACCAGGGAAGGAGATCACAAACATGTTAATACATCCAGACTGGGGCTATGTGCAATAATACTAATCTGCGGTTTCTTTCCAGGGTCAAGTGTATAATGACAGGAAGGCGAAAGGCCTGTACCCATACTTGCCTGCTGTTGAGGAGAGGGAAGATATCAAGAAACAATACTTTGGTAAATAATTCATGGAATGTTTTTCTTATAAGTAGTGTAGGACCTTGATTAGCTGAGTTGTTGGGTGGCCTGAACAGGTTAAAACCATTGGCGTATCCAGGAGCCTGGCCTCTGAAAAGCAATGGTCTATCACATCAAATTATAAAGCATGTACACAACCCATCTTCCTAGCATGGGCTCCAGACATTAACGGTTTTATTTGAAAAAAACATGATTCTTGTAAAACTCTCCTCAAGTGTCGTACGGGAAAGAGCAAGTTAAACTTGTTTTGAAGTGTTTTAGGGATCATGTTTTTATGATTAAGGCAGTCTTGCACCATTTTGTTAAATGTGGCTTAAACAGCATTCAACTAAAATTCTTCACAAAAGCAACTTAAGTGACATTTAAGAAGTGGTGCAAGTCTGCCTAAGACTGTTAAACTATAACATTATTTAATTATCATCAAAGTTTAGAGGCATCAAATCATTGAATAGGCTTTTGTCAAATTCCCAAATACTTGGCCATACTCTTGCCTTCAAGTGTATTAAAAAAAAAACATTTCCTTACGACAAACTCAGTTAATCCCGGCTCTACTGTAAAGGTGAAGCACTGACCAGAAAAAGATTGAATCAATATTTACATTAATACTATTATTACCTATTATTAGTCAGCCCGTTTGGGTTTTACCACCCAAATATGTCAACACATATTTCTTCTTCACACAGTCGATAGACAGATTACAAGTATCATCTTTTTTGTGGTCACTGGTTGGTCATAGAGAATTAGAACTTTGTATTGTAAATAGTCGAGAAAAGTCTATATTTACCCATAAAAAAAAAAACATGGATGCTATGTAAGCATGAAATAATATCAATAAAATCAATAAAATATATAAATAAATAAATAAATAAGTCTTAAAGGGGCGGGTCCCCACACTGCCATGTCTGTTAACTGACCTCATTGTTACAAACCTTTCCCTGCAGATATTTTGTCTAAAAAGCAAGTCATTAAAGATCCGAAAGTAAAATGTGAAGAGAAGGTGGTTGCGTCCAAGATTATGTAAATACATTGTATGATATACTTAACATAATCAGATGTTTCAAGAGTCATGGCATAGGATGGAGTACACACAACTTTAATTTTGAAGAGGTATGTAATGGTTGCCAAAAAAATCGTACGTAGCTGTTTGTGTTGAGTGCGCCCCCTATGACTCGTGACATCCTGTAAATATTTTTAAACAATAAACTTGGTATTTAGAGCTGGAAACCTTTAATTTTCTTTCTCAATTACCTGATAAACATCCTCTTGAACCTATTTATTTCAGTAAGTCATATTTTACTACTTTACTTCCATTTTTAACCGACCGAAACGGAGAAGGTTCTCAAATTACGTCCATATTTTTTTTATTGATAATAAAATAATTAATTATAATAAATAATTATTTTTTTAATTATGAATAATTTAATTACACATCCGATTTCTTTAATTCTTATTTTATTAAAAAGGCGGTGCCTCAAGGGTAGTCCAGTCCCATAGAAATTTGGTAAAGATCTGTTGGTGATATCCATGACACTTCTTTATATTGCGTATTTTTCTTCAAGACGGTTTTCTATACTGAAACGTTTATAGGCCTAAGGAAGGATACAAGATATTTGAAGTCCATGAAAGAAAACTCAGGATAATTTTAGACTATAAGGTGTCACTTTATTTATTCATTGATCGCAACTCCACTAAGTATAACTAAGAAGCGGTGCCGCGTAGGCAAACGTTACAAAAGCTGCCGGTACATCGGAAAGCGGTGCTCTCTTTAGGGACACACAATGATACATCCCCAATTGCTGTCACGAAGTTTTAGTCTTATTTATAAAAAGTCCATTCCATGAAAACATTATGACGGAGTTGAATCCTGCCATAAACCGACTTTGAGTCCGTCTTAAGAGTGTTTTAGTAGAATTTACTTTTTTTAAATAAGACTGTTATTTATAAAAACACGATTCCTCTAAAACACTCCTCAGAGGCAGTTTATTTAATATGTGGTTACGTTTTTCCCTTTACCACAGAACAGACTATATAGGCTGCCTCTGAGGAGTATTTTAAGGTATCGTGTTTTAATAAAATGAGACCGTTAATTTGTAAACGCACACTAATTCACCGTTAAAGACCATCCAAATTACAATGTCCTGACGACGTGCGGCCGCGTATCATAAAACTACAATTCATAGTTTATTACGACAATGATGTACATTGCTTAGCCGAGTCTTTCTCCTAGTTAATCTGTGGGTTAATTAACTTTGCAATGTATTATCGAATTGTCATAGTAAACCGTGAATTGTAGTTTTATGAAATAGGCCACTGCCCGCTTGATATATCAACTCCCTGATCTTGTTTATTTATGCTGTAAGTATATATAAATATAAATGATCGAATTCTGAAGTGTCACTCTGAAGGAGGGAGCACCGTGTTTTGGTAAACTAAGCGGTCTGCCTACTGTACGGGTTGTTGCAGAAAAGTCAGGTGGAACTTACTACTCATCAATATAAACTTTTTTATTTACCAACTCTAAAATCCTCTCCAAAAATATCCTCGAAAAAATTCCTCCCTTTTTTTATCTAATGCTATATGATACATACAAAACTTTGATAAACAAACTTCACACAGAAATAAATCTTCCGGGCCGAAGCGGGATTCGAGCTCGCGCCTCTAGCGTGCCGTGCCAGATTCTAATCAGAATTCGGGTTCGCACCCCGGTTTGGCCCGAAATTTTCGTTTATATTACAATTGAATGCAACTTTTTCTTTTCAAAATTTACAGTCATATTTATAAAAAAAAGTCGACTTCACTAAAACACTCCTAAGACGGAGTTAAAGCTGGTTTATGGCAACATTTCCTCCTATAAACCAGCTTTAACTCCGCCCTAAGAGTGTTTTAGTGGAAGACCGTTAATAATTCCAAACAATTGATACGTTTTTCGCAACTACGAAGTTAGCCCTGGCGAAAAAATGGTTTGTATTGATTAAGTTCTACCGGATCTTTGTGCAACACCATGTATAACCTACCTATCACAAAGGCATTTCGGGAAGATACAGTTTTTTTTCTTATCTTTTAATACAATATCGTAAATAGACTGATATTCAATAGTACATATTTTCCTAAGCACTTATTTATTTTTAAGTAATGAGATATTGATTGGACTCGCTGCATTTTACAGCCATATACAGGGTGTCTAGTTAGCAAAAAAAGTTATAGTTATTCAAACATCGAACAATCAAGCAAGACATGTGGCCACGAAAGGTTCTTTCCTTTAGGCCGACTTGCATCAGTCGCCATTTAAATCGACTTTTGTTTGAAGAATTTTAGTTAAATGCCGTTTATGCCACATTTAAGAAAGTGGTGCAAGCCGGCCTCAGGGTATTTTAATTATTTAGCTACTCTGTTCTGTAAAGTATACTTTAACTCTATAGTAAACTGGACACCCGGTATACAACCGAGCAGAAATTCTAAATTCTTTCATTATCGTAATTAAGTGGCAAAAATACATTTTCTTCCTATTCATGAACGAGGCACTTGCTAGTTGAATGCACGAACTGGATTAGTAGTAGAATAAATAGTACTTAGTGCGTTAAACTCATTTTAATGAGAAACTTGGTTTGTGAAAAGTGGAGTAAGGGTGATACACAAAACAATGTCGAACCTAAACTTAAAATTAGTGTTTAGTTAAAATTAAACGGTAACTAGACAAAACAATCTTGTCATTTGTATATAAACATTGCTAATTTATAGTAAAAAAACGAGTATTTATTTCAAAGAATATATACATTATAGCACACATATACGTAAGTTAGGACTAAAGATAAGTGTTTAAAAATCATTGGTGGTATGTATAAACAGCCTCAGCAGTTATTATAACCTCACATTATTCCAGGGCCGTGTTTGAACTACAATTCATCGTTTATTATGACAATTCGATGTGCATTGCGTTGCCGAGTCAATCTGTGGGTTAATCGATTTTCCAATGAACATCGAACTGTTGTAGTAAACCATGAATTGCAGTTCTATGAAATAGGGTCCAGATGTCGCCTTTGCAAATCTCACAATACAAAAAGCAGTGTTTTTTAGGGTTCCGTGCCTCAGAAGGAAAAACGGAACCCTTATAGGATCATTTGTTGTCCGTCCGTCTGTCAAGACAATTTATCTCGGGAACGCGTGCAGGTATCGAGCTCCCAAATTAACATACAAAAAAAGTTACGACCGTTTACGCCACAAAGAACTTATATTTTAACACGCTCAAGGGAATCAACATTTATAAGGTACTTTCCGTTGACCTAGAACTAAATTTGGCAAGTAATGTCGTACAGGTGCAGGGAAAAATCTGAAAACTATACATTTTTAATTAAATCAAAAAAACTGCAAAGTGGGTCGCTTGTCGCCGCCTGCACGTAATACACACAAGTTTGTAAAGAGGCTCGAAATTTCGCCGATGCCTGCACTTGCCCATTAGCTCAGTAGGGAGAGCGCTGGCACAGTTAGCCAGAGATTGCGGGTTCAAGTCCCGGCATGGGTGGAATTTTTAGCCTCTAAATAGGTTTTTAAAATTATTCTCAGCACGGGTTCGTGCAACAAAAAGAATATAGACAATAACATAATTATCTTATGTACACTTATGTTCTACGAATGGTAAAAATAAATCACGATAAGCAATAAAAATATAAATTAGATACTTAACGATTATTTGAATTTCTTCATTAAATTCAATTATCAATTGAATTGTCTAAAGTTAATAAATAGAATGGAATTAAGAGAAGTCTTGTAAAGTCAAGTGTAAACACAAAAAATGCTTGAAAATAAATGGCTTACATGTATTGCTAAATTACACAGGGTTACTTTTAAAATAAAAAAATAGGTTCTACTTTACTCTATTCCACGAAACGAGCTCCCAAAGAAAATGGTCCTTGTGCGCTTTGTTGGTTAATGCGCGTGATCTTCAAAAGCCACTGCAATAAGTAAACTTAGCCTATGGAGCGGACCGTCTTCGCATATCTCTAGCTGCGCCCATTGACCAATGAGATGCGAGTATTTTGTTACCTAGGAGTTCCACTCGTGGAACGGAGTATAGCTTGATATTCAAGGTTTACATTATTTAACATAACAATAACACAGCGGAACACAAAAGATGTCAGCAATAAATTAATTACTTACTAACTTGTGACTTAAAATAATGTCTAATAACAAACATTGGTAAGGGAACGTACCCATACTACGTGTCCCGTTTAGGGGGGGGGGGAAGGAGATCTTCAAAATACCTCCGTGTCCCGTTTAGGGTTTGGCTTTTTAATCACAGCGCATATACCGGGACACCAGCTGATTTAAATCTGACAGTTTTTATACTTTTTTTGTAAGGTCATTATTAAACTTTCTGTTTGCAAAAAAATATTGAAAACCATATTTATGAATTACTACGTGAAAACTAGAGGGGGAGGAACGGGGGGGTCTTTGCATGTACTTCGGATGGTCACCGAGCTTAAGTAAAAATTGCAAAAAATGGGTCACGTAGTATGGGTACGTTCCCTAAGTAAGACGATGCGCGCTATTATTTTGCACAAGTAGACTTCATAGTTCCATTAACATAACATAATTGCTACTACACTCTGATTTTTGGAAGCTGAAACGACCTTCACTGCATCGCTCTAAGGTCTACTTCAGCTTGGAGGGCCTTAGCCGTTTAAATGATGAATGACAAGTTCCATCAACTTCTGCTTCTAAAGAAGTCAGTTATAATGCTTAAAGGGTGATAAAGAGAACTAGAAAACAGTTATGTAACCATTCCATTGATGCCTCAAGGTCGAATAAACAAGCATCAGACACCGCAAGTCTTTGCAGCGCCATTGGAATGAAGGCATTCAACATTCAACAAATCAGTTGAATTGCCATGGACTACCAGCAGAATAAAAGAGTAGCCACATTACAGCGAGCGGGCGACGTGCGGGTACTACGATTTCAATTTATAATAATAAATTAGGGTTCCATGCAGTAAAAGGAGCGACACGAATGAAAAAAAAAATACAGTTCGTTTTTGAAAAGAGTCAGAACAATCTCTTCATTTCTGAAAATAAAATAGAAGATAAAAATATCTGTATTTATGAACGATTATTTTACGCTTGTATCGATACGTTTACACATCCCTGGCACCCGTTACTGCTCAAAATTCAGAGTCTCCGGATATTTGAGGCCAGTCTGAGGTCTCAGTTTCCCTAACAATTTAATAGAGCGAGACCTGGTCCTGGTGTCTAATACACGCATAATATCAATAGAATTATATAAGCACGACAATGTTATTTGCCTCTGTTTGGTAGTCTACTAAACAATAGCAGTACAATGTCATTCTAATGGTATAACCCGAGAAAATTGAATAGGCATCTCTCACGAAGAAGATTGAATCGCGCGAGGCCCCGAGTTAAGTTCCACGGAATGCGATTGGTTACTAGACTACCAATAGTGTCAATGAAACAACCATTACCATACTAATGTGGCTCTATTGAACAATTATGCATTTTGAGACTCGTCCCCCTGTTCATTTGTCAGTATATTGCTAGTAGAACTCAATGACAATTCAACTCGGCAATTCAGTTCAGTTCGACAGTTCAGTCGGTGATGGTGACCTTACCAGTGGCGCCCCCTGTGGTGTGATCAAGCTGGCGACGTCTCCGGTGGCGCCCTCTGTCCTCGTCTAACACGCATCGTCGTCTAGAAGTCAATCCGTGCGTTTCTTGATGACGAAGCAGCCTATTCGGAAGTGGGCGCACATTTGTCGGACCTGCAGGGGACAAGGTTTGAAACTGGCTTAGAAAGTTATGGCTTATTATGTTGAAGACAAATAAACATTTTCTATTTCTATTTCTAGTGGCTTAGAGTAAAAGAGTAAACTATGAATACTTCATAAAATATGTAAGATGTTTCATAAGCAGCCTATATACGTCCCACTGTAGGTCACAGGCCTTCTCTCAGGGAGAAAGTATGGGCTTAATCACCACCCGTGCCCACCGCGGATTGGCGATTTCAAGCGCTGAGGTATGTGAATAGCTCAGACACCCAGGTTTCGAGTGGTATTAGCGAGTGGTATTGCTACTATAACTTCACATAACTTAGAAAGAAAAGCCATGGGTACATGCCCGCACTGGGAATCGAACCTGGGTCTCCCGCTTCCGAGTCCAATGTTCTACCCACTAGGCTACCACAGCTTTTGTAAGATGTTTGTTAAACAATTGCAGACACTTAATTACGATTTGACTTTTGTTTGAAAGATCACTCGTTGATAATTTCAAGATTGATTTTCAAGGTGATCTTTTCAAGACAAACAATGAATGTCAATAAAACAATTATTATATCTCACTAAATGAACAACTCGGGTATTATAATGTACGGAGAGGCCAAATCCTCGTGCAAACGTCACCTATGTTCACAAGGACTCTTAGGATGTAATATTAATGATTACCAACTAAGAGAAATCTCTTTACTTTCGCGTTAGTTCAGTTTTCCTCCATTCATTTAGCACCTTGTGACACTGTATGTAAAAGTGAATGATTCTGAATGAATGATAGTGTCTTTGAATGAATATGCATTTAGTCTCACCACACAAGTGCCGTAGTGTATATGCGCCGCTAACGCCAGCGCCGTCAGCGAGTACAGCGCTGGTAACTCGAGTCGGGGCGCCGATAGCGACACTCCACAAGCGAGCATTGTCGGCCACAGAAGCCAGTTGACGAGTTCGCAGCGCTGCCCGCTCATCTGGGCGACGATCAGCCGACACTGCGGGCGAGACGCGTTTTCATCATTACACATTTAACACAGCAATAATTTATGTTCTTTAGTTTTCTGAATAGAGCTGTTTGAGAGTATGTTATAGGGTGATATTGGGGAGGAAAACGGCACTTTTAGGGTTCCGCACCCAAAGGGTAAGGGACCCTATTACTAAGACTCCGTCCGTCTATCTGTCACCAGGCTGTATCATGAACCGTGATGGCTAGACAGTCGAAATTTTCACAGATTATGTATTTCTGTTGCCGTTATAACAAAAAATACTAAAAACAGAATAAAATTAGTATTTAAGTGAGGCTCCAGGTAGACGCTTGAATTATTCCCAGAATATTTAGTTGTGTATCCAGTTTTAAAATAAAGAACTAAATTAAAATAAAATAAATATTTAACTGGGGCTTCCATACAACAAATGTGATGTTTTTGCTCGATATTAATAACGGAAATATTCAAACGTTGTGTAGATAATGGTACGGAACCCTTCGTGCGCTAGTTCGACTCGCACTATACACCAGTGGAGTGAAAGAATCTTTTCGAACCCTTACTTTCGCAAAATTACGCTTAGAAAATCCGCGGTTTATATGACCGCTTTATACTACCGGATAGCCGTACCCTACTAACTGGAACACTAGATGGCGCTAGCGGTTTCCTGAATCGCAACCACCGCAACACATAGTTTTAATTCCATCAGTGAATGAAAGAAACATTTATTATACCAACAAGATACATCACAAAAACAAAATAAGCAGATAAGTAACAAAACATGCACAACAACAGAAATAAAACTAAATACACAACACACAAAAGGAATAAATAAAACAGGACCATAGATGTAGCCTGTGGTTGCCATAAAAGGCAGCTGACTCAGCGTTGTGCTGAGGAAGTGATCCCCTCAGCGCTGAATGCATGCACTAACTATCTTTCTTTCTCTTTCTCCCGCTCACCGCAACGTTGCTGAAGAGCGTCCCGACGAGCAGATAGAGCGCTCGCGGGTCGGAAGCGCAGAGGTCGCCGGGCGAGCGGTGCACCCAGTAACTGCTCGCTAGGAATATGCCCAGCGGCGACCACAGCGGTCGCAGCGCCTCTAGCGGCGACCGCATTTTCCCGGTGCCCAGTTTGTATGATCTGGGGAACAAACGGTCGGTTTAGGTCTTGAGTTAAGGCGGTGGTGTAGACAATCAAAGATAAATATATTTATTTATGAAGCTTGAATATAAATTGATGGTACTGTACTAAATATTTGCTCTGCATGTTTTGACATTGTAGACACAATTTTTTAATCCGAGAGAGCGCTGTTAAATATTAACAACGGCCAATAATTACAAAAAATTTAAACAATGTCAGATCTCAAAGAATAGTCATCGTAATCTAAAATAGTCATACTTAAAACTAGAATGAGGAAGGGTGCGTGTCAAACGTAGCACTAGGTATAATAGGGAGCGGTAATTCCCATAGAAACTTCGGCTTGGTTTTATGAATGTAAACTACGTTTTTATGGGACTTATTGCTTGAAGCACCCTAATAGGACTATTAAAATGAATTGAATACCTGTAGACATTATAAAGAGACACAGGCAGGTTGGTACCGACGCCGGCTGCGTAGATCATGAACTCGAACACGTGCGCCATGTTGATTGAACCGATGAGGTTGCGCTTGTAGAATCCAGTACCTTTCACGCCCGTCCACAGAAACACCAGCGTCGACGCCTGCGTTAGAAAAAAAGCGAAATGTAGACAGGTTAGTGATACTTAATACCGGCTGCCTGAGTGATCTAAAAACGATCACGAAGGTTATGCAACACTGGGCGCGTTCAGTGCATGGATGGGTCGCCGTCTATGCCTAACGCTAGTGGCATTTTTCCGAGCGGTTCCGTGCTTCGCAAGGCACGTTAAGCTGTTGGTGCCGGCTGCCGTCGATAGATGGCAGTCGTTAAGCCAAGTCAGAGGCCTTAGGGCGGCTTGACAACTTCTGAAAGTAGACGAGCCACTAGTCTACAAGCCTCCACCAATCCGGACTTGGCCCCCGTGGTGGAGTATGGCCTATACCTTCCTCAGGGAAGAGACCCGTGCCCCTCGGTGGGGACATAATGGGTTGATGATGATGAATACCAAGATACAAGATATTTATTTGCGTCAAATATGGTACATTTCAGATGTTATAACTAAAGAAGTGTTTCCAACATAATTCACCTATTCTAGGCATGCAAAGGCCATGTGACATCCCAGCTCCCTAAATTAGCCACGCCCATTTTGCCACGCCCATTTTTTAGAAATCGCGGCCACCAACCAAACCTTTATAAATCGAAAGAGGGCTTCTAAACGAGTAGAAAACAAAAAACATTATTGCTCTAAAGTGTCTCGGAGCTGAGATATTTGATGTTGAAGTTTTGATTTAAAATTGTTATTTTTTATTTTCTATTAATAAATAATACCAGTGCGCCGACCGTGAGTTGACTATTCGATTGATCTATTATTATACCATGGATTGATCGACGCGCCGATCGAATAGTTGCTTATAGTAAAAAAACGGTCCACCTAGCGGTGCGTAGCGGAAGCTGTTTTTGATTGATGAGATATCGTTGTTGCTTACACTACGTAGAGTTGGAGCAGGACAACGATATCTTATCGTTGGTACCGAATTTCGTCGTTCGACTAACTGTTGGTATTTTTTTAATAACGTCTGTTAGATTCCCATCGTGTAAAATCGAGTGGCAAAGTATGAGCAGGAGATTTTAGACATTTTAGTCAATATCTAGTAAAACCACATGAGTAAGAGGTAAAACTATGACTTTTATCATTATAAAACTATATTCAATGTTCAGTATTGATGTTTAGAATACGTGCCCTAGTAACGGGTTGACATCTGAAGGGCAATTCCTTAACAAATCGCATTCCTATCGCGCCTCAAAAGCTATATGCAACGTTTTCTAATGCGTTTCTAACGCATGCATTAGAAACGTATGCATATAGCAATTGAGATGCGATCGGCATGCGATTTGTTAAGAGAATTGCCCTTCTGATGTTTGGATGTTTACTACTGGATGGAATGACAACGACCGACTTCCTTCGCGAGCGAACGTCGTAGTAGAGTAGGTCTGTATTCTTCCCTCATACCTGATATCTATTGAAAATATGTTGAGCATAACGAACTACTCCTGGATGAGTAAATAAAAAATCTTCACTCAAGTTGAAGGAACGGACTGTTCCTCCAGGGCCTCGTCTTGCATTACGGTTAATGCTTCTAACGCAAAAAAAAACACCGGGAAGGCACTTGTACATGAACATCTTCTCTTTGTTCAACAGACATGTTGACCAAAACAAAAAACTTAACACACTTAACAGACACTTTAACAAAACAGTAACAAATAACTTTAACAAATCAACAACAATTAACAAACAACTTCAAAAACAAACGGTTTTTTGGAGAGTTAATGCGTGCGCACAATGACAAAGTCAGATGGCAAGCAAACAGACAGAAAGAATGACTGAGAACGATACGAACTGGAACGAACCATAGATAAACTATAGAACGAACCAACTAAACAAAGACAAAAATACAACAAAAATCATAGGCATTTTTTTTATTGCTTAAGGCCAAAATAAAAAAAAAATGCGTTCCAAAACCTATTTAATTTGTGAACTGTGTACTTTAACTTAAAAAAGACTAAAAACTGTAGTTTAAACTCATAGTTTAAATATCATGAAAATTGCGGGAAGTTCTTTTCTTTATAGATTTTCCTCAGAGATTTTCGTAGTCAATCAATCAATCAATGTTTGGCAAAATCAAATGACAGCTGTCATTTTTAAATTGACAAATGAATTATTGATCTCTTATCTGTAAATGATGATGATAAAATGATTGATCTGTCAGCGTGGGAATAGCGATTGCGAAAAAAGTATTCAAAACTTCAACATCAAATATCTCAGCTCCGAGACACTTTAGAGCAATAATGTTTTTTGTTTTCTACTCGTTTAGAAGCCCTCTTTCGATTTATAAAGGTTTGGTTGGTGGCCGCGATTTTGAAAAAATGGGCGTGGCTAATTTAGGGAGCAGGATAACACGGAAAAATGTCACATGGCTATTAAGAATTTCAGTAATGCATTTCTTTTTACAACTGACGATAAAAATTAAGTTATATATTAAACAATTTAATTTTTAAGACAGTCACAAGCGATGTCAATTGAATGTTAATGTCAGAATTTTATACAATGTCAATGTTAGTTTTTTTCATGTGAGGAAATTCATTATTGAAAGTGAACTACGTTTATTGCCAAAAACACACTTCATACATAAATATAGACATAAGCTTACATAATTATCGTTATCTTTAATGTTTTATAGAAATTTGCAACATAGAGGTGCTGTTTCCTATGTTCAACCAGGAATATTCTTAGGCTATTCTTAGGGGTGTGTCATAGAGTAGTATTATTTATTCCGATCTCTGGTAATAAACCTTTTGTTCACGTTAGCGTTTGAAATTGCCAATCCGCGGATGGCACGCGCGGTGATTAAGCCCATACTCTCTCTCTGAGAGAAAGCCTGTGCCCAGCAGTGGGCCGCATTTGATAAGGCTTCTGGTAACTTACCCACATACTAAAGTCGTAGCCCCAAGGCAGGAAGAGGACCCCAGTGTTGTACTTTTCCCAGTGGCTGAGGTAGAAGTTCAGCAGAATGTTCCAGATGACGTAATACATCCTGGGGTAGAGACAGTGAGAAATTAAGACATTTTGTATGAGCCAATCTACATCTGTTAGTAGGTAGCCGTATCGCTAAAATAGCTCTAAGCAATCCTCAGTTCACGCGGTACTTGCCGCGTAAAGTTAGTGGGCTCGAGCCACTGATCAGTAACGCATACATACATACATAAACTCACGCCTGTATCCCAGAGGGGTAGGCAGAGACAGGGGGACTGCCACTTGCCACGATCCTGGCAGATCGCTTTCGCCCCCTCAACATTCATTCATGCTGGGCGGAGATCCAGCTACGCAAGTATGGGTTCTGTAAGTTAATTTCGTTTAGAAAATTTTAATGAATGCTTTTGATTGCCGCTTCAAGTCTACGCACGGGCACGTATCTAACTCGTATCAAAATTAATGAAATGAAAAACCATGTCATGTGGACCGTGAATCTGTCATGGTATTATGCATATAATGCATAACCACTGGTATATAATGCCCAATAAGAATCTAGGCCCTGGAAGATCCAGTGATTGCTTTACGATAATCTTACCCATCGCTGATGGGTGGCTCCCTAAAAACTAATTCAAGCTGCTGATTCGTAAACCACCAGGGGGCGAGTCTCTAAAACGCATAGTTTTTCAATGGAGCTACATTAGTATGGTAATGGCGGTTTCATTGAAACTATTGGTAGTCTAGTAACCAAACGCATTCCGATGGTATAACCCGCGTAACTTAAACTCGCCGCCTCGCGCGATTCGATATTTTTCGCGAGAGGTTGATATTTAAATTGCGCGGGTTTTTAGCATTGGAGTGACATTGCACTGCTATTACTTAGTAGACTACCAAATGTGTCGTGCTTATACAGTTCTACTGAAAAACGATGTACGTATTAGACTAGGGCCTGGTTAGTATATTGGGAGCTGGTTAGTGTATCATATTACTACCGTCGACGAGCTCAAATGCCGTTATAGACCATCCAGTCGATTTTGACATTTTGATGACATCTTAATCAGAAAAAAATCTCTATCGATCACTCCAACCCAAAGCTAGGCTTTTATACTTCCCGAGATCAAAAATGTTGTTTTGTTTTTTTTTATTAGGCATGTTAGTTTAAATTATGAAATAATCAAATAATAATTGTGTTTAATACATTTTTGTTAAGCTGAATTTATCGTTACCAATTAAAAGTAAAGCTATTTTAAAATAGGTACTCAAAAACATTTATCTTTTGATACCTCAAGTGTAGTAGAATTATGTATAGTTATCAAGTAGCATATATTTTTATTATTTGCTGGTTTTTTGCGCATAACTGGAAAGTTGATTTTTGGGGATAACGGCGTCTTAGGCTTTCGGCGGCAGTTTCCTAAAGGGATTTTTTTATCCTTCTACGTAACTGGTTTCCTAGAAAGATTTTTTTATCCTTCTACGTAACTGGTTTCCTATAAAGATTTTTAATCCTTCTACGTAACTGGTTTCCTATAAAGATTTTTTTATCCTTCTACGTAACTGGTTTCCTATAAAGATTTTTAATCCTTCTACGTAACTGGTTTCCTAGAAAGATTTTTTTATCCTTCTACGTAACTGGTTTCCTATAAAGATTTTTAATCCTTCTACGTAACTGGTTTCCTATAAAGATTTTTAATCCTTCTACGTAACTGGTTTCCTATAAAGATTTTTTTATCCTTCTACGTAACTGGTTTCCTATAAAGATTTTTAATCCTTCTACGTAACTGGTTTCCTAGAAAGATTTTTTTATCCTTCTACGTAACTGGTTTCCTATAAAGATTTTTTTATCCTTCTACGTAACTGGTTTCCTAAAAGTACTATGTTTATGTTACTTCAGCCACCTACGAAACTAATAACAGGATTACAGAAGAAATGTTTATTGGAATTGAGTATTGTATTTAATTAATTGTTTTTGTATAACATTAATTATACCATTGATGTGTGGCTTATTAGAGATATATGGATTTAATAATAACATTTATATAACAAAATCAATTCATTAACAAACATAAAAACAACTCTTCTTAAGATTAAATGAAAACAACTTCATTAGTTTTGAAACTAAAATAAAAATACGTATGGTGAAATAATTTTAATACAGATATACAAGCGGTGGTAGCCTAGTGGGTAGAACATTGGATTCGGAAGCGAGAGACCCAGGTTCGATTCTCAGTGCGGGCATGTCCCTATGACTTTGTTTTCTAAGTTATGTACATTTGTGAAGTTATAGTAGCAATACCACTCGCTAACTGTGAAGGAAAACATCGTGAGGAAACCTGAGTGTCTGAGCTATTCATATACCTCAGCGCTTGAAATCGCCAATCCGCGGTGGGCACGCGTGGTGATTAAGCCCACACTCTCTCCCTGAGAGAAGGCCTGTGCCCTACAGTGGGACCTATATAGGCTGCTTATGCTATACAAAAGAGATTACTTATTCAGTTAAATAGAAGTATAAAAAAAAACTTTATAGGATACCAGTTACGCACAAGGATAAAAAAAATCTTAATAGGCAAAATTCAAAATTCAAAATTCAAATATTTTTATTCATTGTAAAAACAGAATGTTTACTTAATGAACGTCAAAGTTGTTAGTTTCACAATTAATGGATTATGTGGAGAAGAAACTAACAAAGAAACTCCACATTTATTCTTTTCAAAACACGTTTTAACTTAATTAACAGAGTTTTCAACTTAAAATATTAGTCATGAATGTGTTGAACACTAGTCACAAGTTACGTAGAAGGATTAAAATATCCTTTTAGGAATCTGGTTTCCAAACTCCGGTTACCTTAACGGCCGAAGAGGTTTTAGCTTGCGGCCGGCAGATTAGTATGTTAGCATGGCAACCGCTTAGCGACCAAGACTCACCTGAGGGGCGGTGCGGAGTAGTCGGCGCGGCCAAATATGGAGTACAGGCAGGCGGGGATGAAGAACACGGAGTAGGAGTCAAGCCCGTGGTCGAACATCTCCCCTAGAGGGCCTGAGGTGCCCGTTTTGCGGGCCTGCTTTCCGTCGATGCCATCTGGAAATTAGACATGCGCAAAAAGGAATAAGCGACACAAAAAAAAAAAACAAATCTGGCCATTTATCTTAACAAAAACGACATGACATCTGTCCCGGGGCTGTATATTTGATTAGTTTAATTTAATATTTAGTTTACTATACAATATTAAAAAAAAAATGAACCGTGATAGCTAGGCAGTTGAAATTTTCACAGATGATGTATTTCTGTTGCCGCTATAACACCAAATACTAAAAACATAATTAAATAAATATTTAACGGGGGCTCTCATACAACAAAGGTATTTTTTTTGCCGTTTTTTTGCTCGATATTAATAACGGCAACGGGTAGACGCTTCAAATATAAACAGGATATTTAGTTCTATATTCATTTCGAAAATAAATAAAATAAATATTTAAGGGCTCCCATACAACAAACGTGATTATTTGCCGTTTTTTCTCGATTTTTGTGTGTAATGTTGTATAGAAAATGGTACGGAACCTTTTGTGCGCGAGTCCGACTCGCGCTGGGCCGGTTTTCAAGAGAACATAAGTATAAATTACTTTTACAATAATGCATAATGTTAAAACGCGAGAGGGACGCTAGAAACGAAAGCAGACAACATGGTTTCAGTCTTCAAAGACAATGATAATCTCAATTTGTTCTGGACCAAAATACATTGACACGCAAATGAAGGACAGAAGACCAGATAATATATGTAAATAGTTCCGCCATAAAAGAGGACCGAAAACTAGTTTCACGTTTCCGCGAACGTAACGACATGTTTTTAAATACATAGTTTGACTGCCTCGTTCGCCTAGCGGTGACACGCTTGTCTACGAAAACGGAGGTAGTGGGTTTGATTCCTGCTGAAGGTCGCCGTACTTGGTTTGCACAAATGGCCGCAGTGTAAGTGGATACCGATGTTTGTGATGTCCTTGCCTGGTTACCATAGCACAGGGTATCCTAGTTTGAGACCAGGACAAGCGATTCTGTTGTGTGGAAGTTAGTTATTATTATTAGTTTGAGGGTGGAATACGTCCTTCCGATAATTCACCAAATAGATAATGTTTAAGCGAAGGGCAGGATAAAAAGTACCCGAAACCGGCGTGCGTGCATGCAACGACCAACGAATGTTGATGAGGCGAAAGAGGTTTGTTAGGATCGTGGCAAGTTGTAAACCCTAGTCCCTGCCTACCCCTCCGGGGTACAGGCGTGAGTTTCTGTAATGTATGTATTAGTTTTGGAAGGAAAACTGTGGTTTTCTGGGGGTCATCCATAACCTCCTCAGTCCTGACTAGGGAATGCAATCTTGGGCCAAGATTGACCATTCAAGATCTTGGAGTCTCTTTTCGGAATCAAGATTGGTCAGTTGTCAGTGGTCAATCAAGTGAGAGTAACCAGTATTTTTGTATTATTTTATATAATTGAGTATACTTTTCAAAGTAAACAACTTTCCATGAACACAATAATCAACGTTTATTTCAAAAATTAACAAGGTACAATCAAGATTTTAGTGACTATAATAATAAATGCAATACATTATTGCATTTATTTTATTTTAATCATTAAAATGTTGATTGTTTCTTGCCAACAATGCAATGAGATCATAATTGAATCGTGTGATTTTAAAACAACACAAGTCACATCTGTTTTTAAAATAACACAGGTCCATTTTTTTTTTATTAAATTATTTACACCTACCTATTGATTTACATTAGAAAAAAAATTTGTAGTTTATTCATACAGAAATCAATATAATATGCTAAAATATTGCTGTTGTAGATATTAGTATTTGCATAAAACAGTTTTTTCTATTTCCTGCAAAGTTGTAATGAAAGGACATGTGTCGTTTTAAAATCACACGATTCAATTAGTATAGCCTATAAATGAAATTAAGAGCAAAAAACATTAAACATTTTGAAAATAGCTTCTCAAGAAGCATAATACACTTAAAGTGTCATCACCCAATCGGCACCGTATATCAGTGGCTAAATAGCCCGCGGCTGAAAAGGCCCTTTCTGCCTCCACGCTAGTTGGTACGAAAGTAAAAAGGCTGTTAAGCGTGTGAGACGGCTCAGGCGAGACAGTTCGCGCGTTGCCGCGCAGGTATGAACACGTATGACGTTTGACGCGCGATCAGTCTGAAAATCTTGAAATCTTGTTACAATCTTGGTCTATTTTGCCAAGATCGCGAAAGGGATTTCAAAATTCAAGATTGATGGCCTTCAAGATTGAATCTTGGAAAATCACTCAAGATCTTGGTGGAATCTTGATCTTGCAAGATCAAGATTGCATTCCCTAGTCCTGACCTTGAAAACAACAATGGATATCTATTGTTATTTTCAAGGTCAGTACTGAAAAGGATAAAGTACGTGCGTGACACTAATTTCGTCATTTGTGAGACCCCCCCCCCCCCTCCCTAGTGTGACGTCACACATGTTTCAATGTTACATCTAGAAATTATTAAATTAAAACAGCAGTTCCGTAATTAGTTTTATTTCATATATCGTAATAATTTCATCAGATATCATAATAATCTCTAACATTTTAAAAATTTAACAAAACAATAAGTTATAAATTATATTTTTAAATTTGTGACGTCACAAAACTTAGGACCCCCTCCCAGCCCTTGTCACACAATGTCACACTTTGTCAACCCTATCCCGCCCCCCCCCCTTAACGAACTTTATGGATGGTCCCTAGGGTGATATTAGTGCCCAGTCAAAACTGCCCTTAATGGCTGCAAGAATGTTGTCAAATGTTGTTGTAAAATGTGGGTCAAGATATAAATTACCTAAGCCGTCGCAACTAAGACGGGTTTTCGAAAACAAAGTCGTTTCTACCTATGCTGCGTGATAAGTTTAAAGATAACTGGAACATTAACTCATGCTCGGATTCTTGAAACAAAAATAGTTTA
The DNA here is from genome assembly GCA_947308005.1 of Yponomeuta malinellus. NCBI lineage: Eukaryota > Metazoa > Arthropoda > Insecta > Lepidoptera > Yponomeutidae > Yponomeuta > Yponomeuta malinellus. The sequence goes on from OX371017.1 coordinate 11,514,603, forward strand.
ACTAGCTACCTACCTACTTAGTTGTTGTTTTTCGTGTATTTTGTTTGTTTACTCGTTAACTCTGTGTTTCTGTGGCAATGGCCAAGGAAAAAAATTCCTTTTTATCACACCTGCTCTGAAAATACATACTAATTATACCAATTAGAGGGAAGAAACGCCTTTATCCCGCCCTTCAAATCCTTTCATCCCAAGGTATGGAAGTTTGTATGAAAATACTTCCGACCCAAGGGTGGGAAGTATGTATGAAATTCCATTACATACCCGGTTTTTTTTTTAATTTGTCAGCAGTCATACTGCAGAGACTTTAACTGTCTACTAATTAAATTTCAAGTAAATTGTTACTGGCCACATACAGTTTTTTTTTTACCAGTTACCAACCTCCTTGGTGCATACAGACAATTAAAAACGAAATTATTTTTGTATATAAAACGCGCGGAATCACGGAAGAAGTGGCTGCATGACCTTATGATCTTAGCCTACTCCAGAAACGGGCGAATAAAAAAAGGAAAAGCCCGCGCATTTTCGCAAAAACTTCGATTGATTTAGCAGTTATCTTTGTGTTTTTTGTAAAATATGGATACGTTTTATGTCTAAAATTTTCCTCGTAGGTGTAATAAAAAGCACTATACATACCTCAGGATAAAGTACAGTTCCATACCTCAAATGGTTTGCGCCCCTCGCAAGCTCGTGGCGCAAATGCCATAATCTCGGTATGGAACTGTCACTTTCTTCCCTCTGAAGTACCTAATGTACTATTCTTTTTTTCTTTGGCCATTTCAATGCAAATGTCTTCTTTCCTTCTCCTTTCCCTTCCTTCCCCGACTTTCTTTATTAACTTTGTTAAGCTATCTGCCAACTTTGTGACTTACCAGAAATTTTATATTTTTAAAATTTTTAATCAATGTCAATAAAAGGAGGAAGTGCTCGGTTTGTCTATATTTTATGCGATAATTCCTTAACACGTTCGATTTCAATGTTATTGTTTTGTTAGGACCCATATAAAGATCTGTTGACGAGATCCTTTAGAAAATCATCAAATTCTTCAATTTGCGAATCTATACGGTAACTTCATAATCATGAATGTACTGTACGTATTGTTATTATTATCTAATATATTAAAATCTTAGGACAAACAGTCCCTCTAGGCCGGTCCAACTTCGTTGGACTTCGCATTCGCGAAAGTTAGAAAAGTCTTTTCAATTTTATACTTCAATCGCTCAAGACAAAATTATACAACCAGTGTGTGGTCGTGTGAAACGTGGTCTCTCAATATGGGCCTCACAAGAAAGCTCAAGGTCACGCAACGAGCTATGGAAAGGGCTATGCTCGGAATTTCTCTACGAGATCGAATCAGAAATGATGAGATCCGTCACGGAACAGAAAAAAACAGTGGAAGTGGCATACGCCTGAATTACAATCGGAACCGCTGTCGCCAGTACTCACACTATCACATGGTTAACTACAAAGAAATCTTGAACATTATTGGCCGTGTCGTTTTACTTAAGTTTTTATTGTTCTGTGAGATCCGTAGACGAACGAAAGTCGTCGACATAGCCCAGCGGATTAGTAAGTTGAAGTGGCAGTGGGCGGGGCACATAGCACGCAGAACTGATGGCCGATGGGGCCGAAAAGTTCTCGAATGGAGACCACATATCGGCAAGCGCAGCGTAGGACGACCAGCCACAAGATGGACAGATGACCTCATCCAAGTGGCAGGAAGGCGCTGGATGCAAGCCGCTTCCAACCGGTCTTTTTGGAAAACCATGGAGGAGGCCTATGTCCAGCGGTGGACTTCTTGTGGTTGAATGATGATGATGATATAAAAATCTCGTGTCAGTGTTTGTTATCGAACTCCCAAGCGGCTTCACCGATTTTTATTAATTTTTTGTGTATATTTTGTAGGTCTGAGAATAGGTCGTAGACTAATTAATATGGCAAAACAACGTTTTCCGAGTCAGCTAGTCTAATATATAAAAGAGTAAAACTCTTATCCTTGTCAACAGGCTCAGTGACTCACCTAAAGTGTAAGCGAGGAACAGCCAGGCGGCCAGCAGCAGCCACAGCCGGTCCGGGATGACGTTCCGATGGCCGTTCAGTGGCACGTCGGTGACGTTCAGCTGGGGCAGCGACGAAGCCGTGTAGTCGTAGTCGTAATAAGACAGCAAGAGGAAGTTGCCCACCGTCAGGAGGAAACCGACGAACGTTAGAACGTTCGGCGCCACCCATCTTGGAACGAACTGCAACAGACCATTTTAACCTCCTAAGTACTGTCCTTGAAGAAAATGTTATCCGAAAAATGCTATTACACTGTAATGGAATATTTGTGTGACAGATTGTAACACTTCTACTTTTGACATATCTACTTGAGTTCTAAGTTTGACATGCATTACCTTACTTTTGAGTATTTATAAAGATTTTGACAATTTTATATTTGTTTCCTCTGATGTGGTGCTCTCTCTTATTAAAAATTTGTATGTCTACAATGACAAAACATGCAGAACAAATATTTATTATTGTACCATCTATTCACACTCAAGTTTCACAAATAAATATCTTTATCTTTGAAAATAACAGCCGGCTTTCGATTCTAACTTTTAAGGTCAGGACTTAGTAGGCTATGCCGAGTACAGACCAAACGAAAGTACAAATACTCGTTATTATCTGATAAAAATACATTTCATGCTTATTATTTAAAGATAGTACGGACAACAGATTATTGGTGACCCTCACACTAGGCCGGCCCCTATATTACGCGCAGCAAATCCTGAGCGATTCAAATGGTCTAACTGTCAAATTCCATACTCAGAGCAGGATTTTTAGGTCTGGAGGCCCTAGGGCAACGAAGGAGCGGAGGCCCCTAATTATTGCCAAATAAAAAATACGAAACAAAAACTACAATGAATACGATTTTTTTTTAATTTGATAAAAAAACAGACGTTATAAGTAGGTACTCATAAAAGATTGGCGTTTAATGATAGTACATATTAGCCTTTTGTGGGGGCCCTTTCCTTGTGGAGGCCCCAGGGCAGTAGCCACGCCTGCCCTCCCCTAAATCCGGCCCTGTCCATACTGGCTCTTGTAAACGTCAGGATTCGGATAGGATTTGGTGCGCACAATTAGGTTAAGAAGGGGGATGTAGTAGCAAAGGGCAAGATAAAAAGTACCCGAAACCGGCATGCGAGCATGCAACGACTAATGAATGTTGATGAAGCGAAAGTGATCTGTCACGATCGTGGCAAGTGGCAGTCCCTGGTCTCTGCCTACCCCCCTGAGATACAGGCGTGAGTTTATGTTATAATATGTTTGTTTTGCGATTTCGAAGTTTATCCATTAATAAAAGTTGTTCGTGTCTCTGCCTACCCCCCTGAGATACAGGCGTGAGTTTATGTTGTAATATATTTGTTTTGCGATTTAGGGATATGCGCGTGAGGTTATGTATATACGTAAAAACCCGACGTGTTCGTGCGTGCGTCGATCGCAAATTCCATTACACTTGTTTATCGAAGCGCAATGAAATTAAAATAATGGCATTAAAAATATTATGGTGGTAACATTATTTTAATTGGTCGGCGTATTTCCATGATTGTGACGTCTTTGCCTGGTTACCATAACACAGGTTATGGTATAACCTGGTTACCCTAGTTTCGGACCGGGACAACTGATTGTGTTGTGTGGAGGTTATTATTGTTACTTACTTGTTTTTAAAAGTTTCTTGCTGACTACGGAACCCTACAAAATATGAAATCTAACCGCTTGAGAAATAACCCTGTATAATTATGTACACGGAACCCCCTGATGCACGGCTGCGATCCGCGCATGGCCAGTTTTTTTCATTTTGCGTGATAGAATGACAAACATTCACATTATCTCATGTGTTGGTTCGGTACTAGGACCAGTTACTGTTATGTCTGAATGGTTTTATCAGTAGTTATTATTTGACATAACATAGACTCAATAGGTAAGTAACGTAACTGTGTGTTTGTCCTTGTTCCGTATCTACTATATATCGCGCCACTTTTTTATCGGTGTACGATAGTAAAATCACATGTGCGCAGAGAAAAGTAGCTTGAGGGGCCGTCTGGTTTACTAGCGCCACCAATAAAAAAAAAAAAAACCGGCCAAGTGCGAGTCGGATTCGCGCACGAAGCGTTCCGTACCATTATCTATACAACTTTATAATAAATATTTATTCAATTTTTATTATTTATTTTTGTAGCGAATATAGAACTAAATATTCTGTGAATATTTAAAGCGTCTACCTTTCGCCGTTATTAATATCGGGCAACCATCATTCAGCCACAAGAAGTCCACTGCTGGACATAGGCCTCCTCCATGGATTTCCAAAAAGACCGGTTGGAAGCGGCCTGCATCCAGCGTCTTCCTGCCACTTGGATGAGGTCATCTGTCCATCTTGTGGCTGGTCGTCCTACGCTGCGCTTGCCGATATTATTATTATTTATTATTATTATTATGGTCTCCATTCGAGAACTTTTCGGCCCCATCGGCCATCAGTTCTGCGTGCTATGTGCCCCGCCCACTGCCACTTCAACTTACTAATCCGCTGGACTTACTAATATCGAGCAATACACGGCAACAAAATTACGCTTGTTGTATGAGAGCCCCCCTTAAATATTTTTTTTATTCTGTTTTTATTAATCTTGTTTGTTGTCATAGCGGCAACAGAAATACATAATCTGTGAAAATTCCCACTGTCATGCTATCACGCTTCTTGAGATACAGCCTGGTGACAGACCGACAGAGAGACAGACAGACAAACGGACAGTGAAGTCATACGACTCATACGGTACGGAACCCTAAAAACGTATCTTCATTTACAGATCGTTTCCGGAAAAAGTGTCTGAATATTTTGTCAATCATGTTAATAGTGATTTTTAGGACCCATGGCTGAGAACCTTCATGACCGAGAACCCCCGTATCCCGCAGGGGTAGGCAGAGACCAGGGTCTGCCACTTGCCACGATCGTGATAGAACCGCTTTCGCTTTCATAAACATTCATTAGTTGCTGCATATACGCCGGTTTCCGGTGCTTTCTATCTTGCCCTTCGCTGAGACACCTTTAGTAAGTGCAAACGTCGTTTTAGTGCTCGTGTTAAACTCAGAAAATACTATAATATGAAAAGTAGTTTCATATCTTTTTTATAATAATACGTTATTGAAATAAGTAAGCCTGTAATTCCTGGTGTAGGTGTTCTATCTGTCTATCTATCATGCATTAAAGCATTTTTGCCGAAAGCGGCCATTTTTACCGGAAATCTGTTTCACGTTTTACGGCCTTGCATAAAAAAAAAAACACAATTTCTCTTAAACAGTTCACAGAGGCAGTTTAAATAATCTGTGGTTATTTCTTTCCCTTTTCATCATCATCAGCCATTTGACGCCCACTGCAGGACATAGGCCTCCTTCGTGGTTTTCATAACCATGAGGGGTTTTGCCATAATCGCCACGCTTGGCAGGCGGGTTGGCGATCGCAGTATGCGGTTGGAATCTCAGAAAGACGCTGCTGCCCGTCTCCTGGTAATTGATTTCCTTAGTCGCCTTCTACGACATCTACGGAAGTGACGCTATTCTTAATCCGGCGCCTCACGGAATCACTCTTTCCCCTTACCACAGACTATTTAAACTGCCTCAGATAAGTGATTTAAGAAATCGTGTTTTTTTATAAATAAAGCCCCCAGGTGCCTGTTTATAGAACTACAATTTACTGTTTACTGTGACAATTCGATGTACATTGCTAAGTCAATTCACCCACAGATTAAAAAGTACGCAATATACATATACCTTTAATTGTCATAACCCTTTAACGGCCATAGCTAGTATAAATTTTTCATTGGTTTTGGACTTTATCTCAAGGAGGTAAGGTTCAATTTAAAGTGGGAACTGTTATCCCTATGGTCGAATAAGGGATAATGTAGTATGAAACTCGGCCCAGGTACTAGGATGTGGGTTCTATCTATAACTATGCCATTATTGAGATATATGATTTACAATTTTGTACAACTTATACATTATTGAGATATATGATATGTAAAACTGATAAAAGATTATAATTTTTTCCATTCATAGGCTCCAGGGTGCCTCTTAAACCATAGATTAGGAAATTAATTAAAACGAGTAAGGCCACATTGAGAAGTTTCAACTTTCTTTGTTCACTATAAAAGCAAAGGCTCTTAAAACTACATTTATTTTTTTGAAAAGAAAAATTAACAAAAAAATTTTTCAGGCTGTAGAACCAAAACTGTTGCAAATGACAAACTGTAACTGACATATTTATTTCAGGAATTGCATATTTTAGAGGTGTATAATTTTATTTTATTTTAAACAAACAATTATACAATGAGTGGTAACATCAACATAGGTAACAAAAGTATTTTAAGTAATTGTACAACCAGCAACGCTTACCATAAATTGGAGAAAAAGAAAATAAATACAGAAAACAAAGGCCGCAGAGAGAGGTAACTTCTGACTCATTCAAAGTTATTAAAACTAACAAGATTAATATCTTATTAATTTAAACTAAGGTCTAGAAACAACAAAACTGTAGAAAAATAAATAAATAACTTTCACACAACACAATCACATGTCCTGGTCCCAAACTAGGATGGTAACTAGTGCTATGGTAACCAGCCAAGGACATCACAAAATGGAAACGGAAATACATGCAGACTGAGGCCACATGTACAAATGTATGGTAGCCCAGGTAAAAAGTAGACTTGTTTTCTGATGTGGAAAAAAAAAAGGTTTTTCCAAACTTCTTCCATAAAGGGGTTAAAAGGGGTGCATAAGTTTATCATGGGAACAAACCAAAGCTAGGAGGTAAGAGCTATAGTTCAGTCACCATAAGAATGCCTAAACTATGATGTTTTACTTCAATTACATGAGTTTAATAAAAATTATGAGTAAAATGCAAAAGTAAAATTAGAAATGTGTTACTGATAAAACACACCAATGCGGTGGCAGTCCATATATAAATCATTTACGGCGGTAGTATTTTGTATGGACTGCCACCAGCACCATGTTGGTGTGTTTTATCCTTTACTTGTATAAGTTTAAGTATTGTAAGTACTGTACCATATGAAGTTTTTGAAAGCCGTCATCAGCATTCTTTTAATAGCACATGGATAGTGGCATAGTACAAGTAGGTACTTACCTCTACAACTTTGTTCCAGAAAGGGTGCATCACATAGACACTCAGAGGACTGGTGTCTATGGCTTGGTACTGTAAACAATTTTTTTTTTTAAATTAAAATCGTTCTTAAACAGCCACATTTCTGCAAACCATTTTTTATATAAATTAATATTTAACATTTAATTTAACCATTAATATTTTTACAGATTCCACCCCTTCCCTCACCATTTCAGCGCCCCTATACTCCCCAAACTCACCAGGTGACTAGACTGACTCCATTGTTTCACCACATCTACTAAAAACTTATGGTTCTATAATTTTAAAATAAGTTTAATTTGAAGTGTACACAAATGATTAAAAATGGTATAGTAATGCGAAACTATGCACATTTTCACACTTCTGAAAAGTTACTATTTTATACGTAGTGTTAGAACTTAAGTTATGATATTTTCGATTCTTTATTAATTTAAAGCGACAGAAATCATTTTGTAGTAGATTGTATTTTTATTATACAGGTTTATTTTATGGCGGGCTGATATGTTTTTTTACAGTGCGAAGTAGCATTATTTTTGTTAGAGCCATTATTTTTTTCTAATTAATTTAATTACTAAGAGCCTTAAAAAGGGGCGCTAAAATAATACTAGCGTTTACGACATCTGCAATGTGCAATGGAGAGTTTTACTCATAGAATATAACACGATTCGAGGGAAAGGGGTGATTTATGAGTCTACTTACATACGTACATGAAGTAAGAATTTCTAATATAGATACAGTCAAACTATAAACGATAAATACCTACCTTGTAATTATCGAAACCCTCCAAATGCTCCTTCGTTAGGTATTTGTAGTCAAACATATTTGTTGTGACACTTAACTGCACGGAAACAAAGTGTAAATTAAACTAAATGAGATCTCTCGATACTTTTGGCAGGGTTTGTTGATAGAATTATGTAAACATTTTGGTAAAGTTTAATAAAATTCTGCCGCCCCACAGCCACAGCCCACAGCGCAGTAATTCACAGATTAAAATTCACAATACTATATGATCTGTGAATTCACACTATAGAATGAGTGAATAAAATGAATAAATATGTCAGTGTTGCCAGAGGCGGTTCATCAAAAGTAACGCAAGGTAAAAAAGTTAAAACTGAAACAAAAGTAAACATTTCATAGAATATTTTTCTTGTGAAAATCACTTATCTTGAAAATCATAAAAACATTTCTGAATAATGGTACTAAAAATGAATAAAAAAGTATTTAAAATGTCTAAATATAAATAGTTATATCTAATAACTTTGCGTAACTTATCATCATAAGCCATTCGGCAAGCGCAGCGTAGGACGACCAGCCACAAGATGGACATATGACCTCATCCAAGTGGTAGGAAGGCGCTGGATGCAGGCCGCTTCCAACTGGTCTTTTTGGAAATCTATTGAGGAGGCCTATGTCCAGCAGTGGACTTCTTGTGGCTGAATGATGATGATGATTCAGCCAATGTATTTATTATTATTATTATTATTATTATTATTATTATATTAATTCTTTGTTGCACAAAAGACCCCTCAATCTGGAGGAGGTACAGGAGAGGCAAAAATTGGGGTAAATTGTTTCGATTTGATTGACTATTTAACGTGTTGTAAGTTAATGCTTGTTTTAAGGTTCCGATGTCCGAGAAATCCAAATTAAGTAGATAGATAGATTATTTGAAAGTTATGTTAAAGTTAGAAATATTATGTTAAATTTCTCTATTCCAAGCCTTTTTCTTATTTCTAGACTGATAACTGCTGCTCATGAATCAATAAAAATACTCGAATACATTAAAAGCTAATATAAAAAAACCTAATAGAAAAATACTACTGACAAAATATTATTCTTTAGTTTCTACGAGTAATCCCCGTTCATGTAACAGAGACAATATCGTAAGGAATTCAGATGTCCAAACATCATGGTGCATGAAAAATATTGCTTATTAAGAGCATGCTTACCGCAACATTTTCTAAAGCATTGTAGCATTTGCTACGGATTAGTTTCATTCCAGGCGTAATATTATTTCTTTTCATCGAAAGCCGTAGACAACGGTAATTACCATAGCGTTGGCAACACTAATTTAGACTTTTACGAATGAGTCACGAATAAAAAGTCAAAAATGAATGAATGGTACCTCAGATTAATGAATGAATTAATGAATGATTATTGCTTATCTTTTTTTAAATCTGAGAATGGTACAGGTACAGAGAAAGCATCTACACCATGGCCATAACCATAGCGATTACCGTTCTGGGAGTTTGATTTTGTTATTTTGTTTTGTTGAAGTTCGTGTCTTTTGTTTGTGTAAGGTGCACAGTTTACTTTGTGTTTCTGTGACAATTTAAATTAATATCCTCTTTCTTTCTTATTAGAAAAAAGGTGGTTTTCATAACGATGAGGGGTTTTGCCATAATCGCCACGCTTGGCAGGCGGGTTGGCGATCGCAGTATGCGGTTGGAATCTCAGAAAGACGTTGCTGCCCGTCTCCTGGTAATTGATTTCCTTAGTCGTCTTCTACGACATCCACGGAAGGAAATGGAGTGACGCTGTTCTTAATCCGGCGCCACACGGAGAAAATTCAACTATTTCATGGAATTTTGATCCGACTCGAATAATAGTTTTGTATATGAAACTATTCGGTTTTATTTCTAGGAATCGTCCTAAAAAAATAGGTTCTGTTTTTATAGTCTTTTAGGGTTCCGTACCACAAAAGGAAAAAAAGGAAAAAAACGGAACCCTTGATTCTAATCACTTTGTTGTACGTCCGTCCGTCCGTCCGTCCGTCTGCTAAAAAACTTTATCACAGGAACACGTGGAGGTATCGAGTTGAAATTAAAACCATATACTCAGGTCTACAGCCCCTCGAAAGGTCAAAAAGTCAAACTTCTAAATTAAACTAAGAAAATGATGCGACAGTTTATGCCGCAAAAAAACGTATATTTCGACACTCAAGAGAATCAAAATTTACAAAAACAAAACAAATTTATTACAAAACTGTTCTTTCTGTTGACCTAGAACTATGAAATTGGCGAGTAATATCTTCGTAGGTATCTAAAAATCTGAAAACTATACATTTGTAATTAAAATATAAAAAATTGTCTTTCAAGTTCCGGAAAAGCTCTGAAAAAACTGTGTGACTCGATTTCTAAACTATTTACAATAATTATGTAAGTACGAGTACCTACTTACTTTGTACCGAACCCTCGGTGCGCGATTCCGAAACGCACTTGTCCGGTTTTTTTCGAGAAAATAGGTAATTTGAGCCTGGTCTGAATATTTCGATTTGGGCTGCTTTCATTAATTTTTAAAGAGAAAAAAAAAGAACCAGAGGCTACGAAACAGGATGTACGTCATGCACGGAAGTACGTCATCAACTGAGATCCAATGAGCTGTCAGTTTCTAGTTATATACCTACACCACGCCTCGATACAAGAACTCTTTAAACAAACAACACAAAGAGTGCATGCAGAGAAAACCTAAAATATATATTTGTTTAAAGATATATTTGTTTTTTACGGAATACGGAGATGTCAATATTATGGCGTTTTTTTTCAAAAATATTAAAACATGAAACGAACGTTAGAAGGTCGACTTAGGGCCAGTTTATGAATTGAGAATTTCGCTAAATCAATAGTTAACTGTAGTGCTGTCTCTTCGAATTTCTTAGAAACGCAGAATTGCGTGACAGAACGTTACTAAGTATTTACTTAGTGAAATTCTCAATTCAGAAACCGGCCCCAAAGTCACACAATTATACGTAAAACACAAGACATCAATGAGTAGGTAGGTATTATTAATTTATAATATGGAAGCATTATATTTTTAAAATGAAATGAACCTTATACCTTAAAAATGAAGTATCATTTGTAATTTGTAATGAGGTATCAGTTGTAGAGGAAAATATTTAGGACAATACCTACTTACTCAATTTGTTCTTTAAAATAGTCTGCTGTTGTGGTGGAGGTGTTAGGTACAAGGAAAAGATGTAGCCAGGGATTAAATAAACAGAGTTTTAGATTGATTTAGAGGACTCGTATTTTTATAAATAAGGCCGTTAGAGTATAAAGTACATTGTTATGGCCCAGGTCGGCTACATATCCCGCTATGTAGCCCAAATCACCTAAATGTGGGATTTAAAATAAAAATTCGCAAAAAAACGACCCATATCTATTGATATCAATATCAGCCAACCAATAAGGAAGGAAATATATTTCTGCTACGAATTTTGTACCACGCATTTAAGTGTCAACACTAATTTGAAACAATATTGTTTTACTTATGTACAAGAGTTATAAGGAATCGCCTTCGTCGGGGTAGGAAAATATTTAGAATCAAATTTTTATTCCGTCCTTTTAAAGTTTTTGGACCAATTTAAGAACATCGCTGATCTTGAAAAACAAAGTGTTTTTTAAGGTTTTTAGTTAAACTAAAATAAAAATAGCTTTCAATTAGAAAAATCGGATTATGATTACGTTATTTACTTAGACAGGGATACATTTGTTCATATAGTTGGACACATAGATAAGGCTCTTCTATCTCCATCCGATGGAGCCTTGTAAGTAACTAATTTATGATAAGATAAACGCATCGATACCGTCATTTCGATCCGCATTAACAAAGTAAACTTTATTGGAAATTCACGCGTTGGGAAAGTACAATCTCAATTTATCAGTGAAAAAAGTATGGACGAAGAAGACAGTCCGGAATGGAGGAGAGCAAACACGAAAGTGAGGATCAATCGCAGTTCCAGAGCCTTGAAGAGGATATCCGATAGTGATGTAACCAGTGATGGAGAAGAAACTATCGAATTAAATGAAGCTACAGATTTTGAAGTTCATGTTACGGTTGGATACGAACATAAAGATTCGACAATTACGTTGGGCGATACCCAAAGTGAAGATATGACATTAGACAGAAAAGAAGATAATTCTATAACAAATTGGAAAGGAAAAGAAAAAATGGACGAAGATGATAGACCAAGTGACAGCCAGTGTAAAAACGATACATTGAAGAGTCAAGAAGAAGGAACTATGAAGACGAGGAGTGAAAGTAGTGATAAAGATAATAAAAGTGAGTTAAGTGATGATCTCGATAATGAAGGAGTTGATACGAATGAAGAATCTGTGATGCAGAAAGTAGATAAAGGAACTAGTAATAGTGAAGAAGAAGCAGGTAGTGAAATCGAGGCTGATGGTGCTAAAGAAGGAATCACATCAAGAAATGAGCAAGACGACGGAACTAGTGAAATAAATTCACTGAATGAGGAAATAAATGAGAATATACCTGATCAAATAAAGACTGAAGACCGCGATAGTATCGAAGAGAACTATCGAATTATTAAAGAAAACAATACAAAAATATTAACAATTACTCAAACTCAAGGACCACAGTTGGACCTGGACACTTCGCAAATGGAGGAAAGCCGAATAAATGTCACAATTCTAGACCAAGAATCAGATAATGTCACAGTACATAATAAAGGTTATGATGTTGGACTCCAAAAGAAGTATAACAATCAAATACTACATTTAAGCAGATCTGTGAGTGAACCTACCTACAGATATTCATTCAAAGACCCTCTGGACGATCTAAACGATTTACTCGAGGCTAAACAAAATAGAGATTCTACTGTGACTGATAGCGCTATGGCCAACCCATCCAATGCCAATCCAGAAAAGGAAGAAAGTTCTAAATGGGATCAACTAGAGTCTGAAGAAGAAAATCCAGTACCAGTATCTGAACTAATAAATAGCAATGCTTTGTCGAGAAACGCAACAACGTACGAACTAGAGAAATTCAAAAAGAATGCTTTAATAATTTTCAATCAGGAGAACATAATCGGTTACAAACCGAGGTTGGGGACCAAACAGGATGCCGAAGTTTTATCAAACACTTTCGGAAATTACGGTTTTGAGATCGAAGAACACCCCGACTTGTGTCGAGACGAAATATTTAGCGAGTTGAAGAAATGTAAGTACCTACGATATTTAAATTTTGTTCTATTAAGAGGATCCAGTGATCAAAACCAGTAAAAAAAAATTATAATTATCTTCTTTTACACATTGTATTTGCAAAAAGTGTCTGTACAATCTCTCAATAATGTTAACAGTGATTTTTAGGACCGGAAGAGCATTTAAATACATAAATTATTATTCAGAATATTCCGAAAAGTCCTTGTTGGTCTAGCGGTTAACTTGACTACCGAAACAGTGTCCGTTGGGTTCGATTCCCACACGAGGCCGCTGTATGTACCTACTTGATTCGAATGGTTTCAGTCTGGGCCCTAATTCATAAAACTCCAATTCATGGTTTAATATGACATCATAAGCAGCCTATATATGTCCCACTGTAGGGCAGAAGCCTTCTCTCAGAGAGAGCATGGGCTTAATCACCACGCGTGCCCACCGCGGATTGGCGATTTCAAGCGCTGAGGTATGTGAATAGCTCAGACCTCAGGTTTCCTCACGATGTTTTCCTTCACCGTTAGCTATTATAACTTCACAAATGTACATAACTTAGAAAACAAAGTCATAGGTACATGCCCGCACTGGGGTTCGAACCTGGGTCTCTCGCTTCCGAGTCCAATGTTCTACCCACTAGGCTACCACCGCTTACTATGACAATTCGATGTAATTACATTGCAAAGTCGATCAACCCACACAGTAACAAGTATGAAGACTCGGCTGCGCAATGTACATCGAATTGTCATTATAAACTATGAATTGTAGTTTGATGAATCGCGGTCGTGGCAGATGGTCAGATGGCAGACGTCACAAAAAATATGGAAATACGCCGTATTTGTTACGTATTTGGCTGGTTATCACTGATATAGTTTGGGACCAGGGACTGGTGATTGCGTGTGTAAAGTTATGTTATCCTATGTAGGTAATATTATTATAATACCTAGTTATTATTTAGAAGTTACTAAGAAAGTTTAAAGCTGTTAGTTTTCCATGTATTCGTAAATAAATAAATAAATAATCGTATTATTCCAAACGAGCAATTCCTATCACAAATATTATATCTACATAATATAAACAACAAAGCAGAAAAAACGCGAATAATAGAAAACAACGGCCAAGTGCGAGTCGGACTCGCGCACGTAGGGTTCCGTACCATTATGTATATAAGATTTGAATATTTCAAGCGTCTGCATGTTACCGTTATTAATATCGAGCAAAAACGGCAAAAAAAATCACGTTTCTTGTATGGGAGCCCCACTTAAATATTTATTTTATCCTGGTTTTAGTATTTGTTGTTAGAGCGGCAACATAATTCTTGATTCTTGATTCATCTGTGAAAATTTCAACTGCCTAGCTATCACGGTTCATGAGATACAGCCTGGTGACACACAGCCAGACGGACAGTGGAGTCTTAGTAATAGGGTCCTGTTTGGCACCCTTCGGGTACGGAACCCTAAAAAGGGGCTTTCCAAAAATATGTCGTCACAAACTCGAATCCGTGAGAACCATTAGTAGCCAGCCAGAGCGGTGAGGGCGAGCCGCGGTCAATGTTCTAATAGACGGAGAGGCGTTTCGAAACCATATTTTCTTTATTTTACGTTCATTATGAACGTAAAATAAAGAAAATGTTTCATACTTAGGCCTCTCGCCCACGGCGACTTTTTGTAGTGAAGCTGTCGCGCGTTTCGTAAACGCGCAACAGCATCGCTACGAACGCGCTTTTGTCGCATTTGCAACGCGCTGCAGAAGCGATGCCAACGCGCTACTAACGCGCTACAGCATCGCGACTGTATCGATGCAAACGCGCGAGCGTATCGGAAGACATTGGGAGGAGAACGGAGGAAGGGTGGCGCATGAGTAGTGCAACACAGTGCTGTTGTCCATCGGTCCGTCGGAGTCCATCTTGCAACTGTAGCGATCGCAGGCATTTTGGTTCCGTTACTGAATCGCATCTGCATCGCGACAGAAGCGCGGCGGTATCGCGTTTGCATCGCGATTGAATCGTGTTTACTGTGGGCGAGGGCACACAACTAGCGCCGGCCTAGCGACTGTATCGATGCGAACGCGCGACAGCATCGCTACTGCATCGCTACAAAAAGTCGCCGTGGGCGAGGGCCCAGAAGTAATAAACAGATAGCATCTTTAATAACTTATCACATAACCGCGGCTTTCAAAGCACCCAGATTTCAGCATGTACATAATATGGGTCTTTCTTCGAATTCCAGTCAGCGAAAGAGACTTCACTGACTTCGGCTGCATTGCCGTAGCGATCCTGACGCACGGCTCCAACATGGGCGCCCTGAAGGCCAAAGATAGGACATTCTACGAGAAGGACGTAATCAACTTCCTCAAGGCGCAGGGGAGGCCCACCCTGGTCACGAAGCCAAAGGTCGTCATCATCCAGGTAACTTTTGGCAGCGCGAAGGCCGGGGCACGATAAAGCAATATTAGTACGGCAATGTTAAATTAATTGATGCTATTGGTAGTCTAGCAATCAATTGCATTCTAATGGCATCACGCGGCGCCTGATATTTTATTGCGCGGGTAATATTTTGGACTGCTATTGCTATAGCAGACTACGAAATAGAGGCAGATAACAGCTATTATCTGCTAATATCGTTCTGTTGAACAACTACATGCAACTATAACTATATGTAGGCACAGCGATATCATTCCAATGTTAAAACCTAACTGCAAAAAGGGTTACTCGGGGCTACAAGTGATGTTGTATTTTGTATGTATGTCGCTGCCTGTACGTAATACAGAGAAGTTTGTAAAGAGGCTCGAAATTTCGCCGATGCTTGCACTTTCCCATTAGCTCAGTTGGGAGAGCGCTGGCACGTAATTTTTGGGCTCTAAATAGGTTTTTAATGTTGTCCTCAGCACGGGTTAGTGCAACAAAAACAATATAAACTAGGTATATGCGTATTACACCAGTGATACTTAAAACATAGATGTCTATCTAGCGCTAGAAAAGTACCCCACTTTCAATTGTGGGAAGGCGGACGTGGCTTGTCAACTGTGTTACCAATAGGAGCGAGTTCAGTATTACCCGGAAAATATCTATGCACCTGCCATCGTCAGACCGCCACGCGCCATCTTGCGAGGTACCTAGATATTTCGAATGGTTATACATCACCAATTCTATGATCTTCTATGTTTTTTTTATTCGTAGTATTAGACTATTTAGATTTTAAGGCCAGGGGGCAAGTCTCCAAATTGCATAGTTGTTCATATTAGTACAGTAATGGTTGTATCATTGATACTATTGGTAGCCTAGTAACCAATCGCATTCCAATTCCAATTCCAATAACCCGCGCAACTTAACTCGGCGCCTCGCGCAATTCTATCTTCTTCGCGGGAGATGCCTATTTAATTTGCTCGGGTTGCACTATTGGAATGACATTGTGCTGCTGTTGCTTTGTAGACTACCCAATAGAGGCAGATAACAACTACTTTCGTGTATTAGACACTAGGGTGTTTTGTGTAATTTTTGTTCAAGTTACTCTTGGCTGGCCATCTACTCTCGATGTCATTGTGTTCAAAATTGCGCTTCAATTAAAAGTCAATCGGTGTTATGTATAAAAACACGATTCTTTAAACCACTCCATAAACGCCGTAGGTATAAATAGTCTGTAGTAGAGACTTTACGAGATAAGACTTCTAAAACACTCCTCAAATACAGTTTAAATAGTCTGTGGTAAAGAAAGATAGTATTTTAACAAAAAAAAAAAACTCACTTGTAGAAAAAATGCGCTGAAAAGAAGTCCGATGACGATGTTATGAACAAATGCTGACCTTTATATGGACCATCTGAAGGTACCCCCTTTGTAACAATAAACGAAATGTTGAAATAGGAAAACATGGTGAAGAATTACCACTGAAGATACACAAAAAATATGTACCCACGGACGAATAATTGAGAACCTCCTCCTGGTTAAAAATCCGGTACAGGGGATGTATTAGCAAAGGGCAAGATAAAAAGTTCCCGAAATCGGCATGCCAGCACGCAACCAGTAATGAATATTGATGAAGCAAAATCAGTCTTTCAGGATTGTTGCAAGGTGCAGATCCTGGTCTACCCCTCTGGGATACAGGCGTGAGTTTATGTAATGCAATGTTAAAAATCGTGATAACAACTTTCCGCCATAGATAGTTTTATTAACTTTGCACAGATCTAGGTGAAGTCGCGTGAGCCTAACAAAAGGCTCGAACAATCGTCATATCCGTCATCGATGAGTCAACTAGGATTTAAATTATCACACAGAAGCTATCGGCCGCGTTCGTTAGTCTTATCGCACTCCAAAGAGGTTATTTTATTGTTGATATCGGCCTTGCCTTATCGAAACAGAAGTGGGCGCATCCTCCCAAGAGAGCCACGAATGAGGTCATGAAAATTTCCTGGGTTTAGTCATTGGATTTTCGAATTTATCAGCTGTTTTTTTGTTGATATCGGCCTTGCCCTATCGGAACAGAAGCGGGCGGATCCTCCCAAGAGAGCCACGAATGAGGTCATGAAAATTTCCTGGGTTTAGTCATTGGACTTTCGAATTTGTCAGCTGTCTGAGAAGAAGACTTGTTTTGTTAGTAATGATAGAGGATCCACAGTTCTGGCAAGTGGCAAGCTCTGGTCTCTTCCCACCCCTCCGGGATACGGGAGTGAATTTATGCAATGTACTGAGGTTCCAGTTCATATTTATTTTATTTTATTTTTATTTCTTGAGAGAAAACAAACAATTGGGTATTTGACAACATATCAAATGAGTTACTTTTAAAACGTAATTTTGTATGAAAATACTTGCTTATGACGTCACACTTCAGAGCACTCTTTTTATGTTTAATCTATTTAAAAATTGTAATAACTAGTAATTGACTAAAAGACACACATTTTTCGAGATATTTTGTAATTTTTGTTTTAATCGAGCATATGAAATAATTTATTGTTGATTGTGTCAAATACCGTAATGTACAATATAGTTAGAAGACAAAACAATCTTACATAGATATATATGTAATTGTACAACCAGTGGCGTTTTAGATCAATACAAAGACATATTAATGAACAGAAAAACTCACAGTTATGCTAATAACAACAGTCAAAGAGGAAATTAGTGCAATCTACTCCGTTACGTAAGCAGTGATTTTGCAACAGAAATGTAAGGGCTGACCTACTGTCTTCTGACTTCATCATCATCAGCCATTTGACGCCCACTGCAGGACATCGGCCTCCTTCGTGGTTTTCATATTCTTCTGACTTATTTTTGATTTATTTATGCCTGTATAAATTATTTAAATATTGTTTTACTCTAGTAAGATTGGCAAAAATAACGTTTATTATTACTATGTAAGCCTTATTCAGAGAGATATGATTAAACCTACAATTAGGGTGTAAGTTATGGTATTCTTTGTCATTGCTGTTTCTGTAACATTTTTTCCGGTATACAATAAAGAATATTCTTATCTTATCTTATCTTATCTTATCTTATGTAATAGTGGAAAAAAAAACTTAAAGGCATTAACAAAACACAATGTGCCCGGTGGCACGAGGAGGAGGAAGGGCATCAACCATCGTGCCCCAGCCCAATCGATACAGAAACAGGAGAGAAAAAACAACAACAATAAAATGGAAATAAAAAATTTACCCACGTTAAATTTAAACCATGTTGGAAAGAGAACTAATAACGGACTTTCTAAATAATCCGGCATACACGTTATATTTCATCTGTGGATTTATCTCAGTTCATCCGAGGCTTTTTTAGAATTTAATTTAAAACGTTCTTGTATAAGGTATGATTAAATAAATTTACATCTTCTTCTAATAAATACAAATCACGTGTCACAATGTTTGTTATCGAACCCCTCCGAAACGGCTTCACCGATTTTTATGAAATTTTTTGCGTATATATTTTTTTATTTATTGATACTTTTATGGCACTTAAAAAAAAACGTACAGTCGGTCGTAGGCTAATTTATATGGCAAAACAACGTTTGCTGACTTAGCTAGTATTAACTTAAAAGATTACATAACAAAATAAGTGCAGGCCCTGGGCTCGGGCCCACCGTACCCCTGACTTTACCCCTGGTGGTATGATGGGTCTTTTAAAGTTAAACGATACAACTGACTACTAGTGATGTGATGTCAACATCTATAGCTCAAAGTAATAATAGTAGTTTATGTGACTGTCACATAATGAGGGTTATTAAAACACGAGCGAGATTTTAAAAAACGAGCCTTGGCGAGTTTTTTAATAGCATTCGCGAGTGTTTTAATACCAAATTATGTGCAGTCTCATATACTACTTTATCTACACTCATAATGAAATATTTGAAACAAAATGGCGCAATTTCGACAAAAGTATCTTGACATTCAATCGTCTGCACTCAGTTTTGCGCGCGCAATTTTAGGTACCTATTTTTAGTTGCACTTTTGGTACCACGAAAATGAAATTAGGTTTTTTATAGAGTCAACTTTAGACATTAAAAAAAAACTTTAGTTTTGTTCCGTGATCACAGCAACACTTTAAAAAAAATAACTGTAACATAAAGTGTTTTTTTTTTTTATTTTCTTTAAAGTTATGTATTGTTTAAAGCCTGTCAATATGTGTTTACCTTTGAATTCTTAATTTGAAGATATGAGTGTAGATAAAAAATATTTTGACTGAGTCATAGTTAAAAGAATATTCTTCTTATTATTAAGACGTGTGAAATAGGAAGAGATTTTAATTATTTAAAAAATATACCTACAGAAAAGGTTTCAATCGCAAATATATATTACGTAACATCGCATCACATACTGGAATATGCATTTTCTATTACTTATGTAGATGGATAATCCACTTTAATCCATTACTCGGGACTGTTGTAATGAGCCTTTCAAAGTTAAACGGTAATACCACCGAGTGTAGGTCACTCACTAGTGTAGTCAAATACTCGGTTGATTATCGAAAGATATGTAGGTCACTAGTGGAGACCTACATATCTCTCGCATGATTATCTACATAAGGAATAGAAAATGCATATTCCACATAATCTTTTCAATGGATTTTTGTGGACAAAGGGCATTGTACCACAAGGGGTATGGTCAGGGTAGGGTTGCCAACCTTTTTTTGTAACAATGTAGTATTTTCGAAGCAATTGTCTCGAAAAATGATTCATGACTCGTGGAAATATAGTAGATAGCAAAATAATAGTAAAAAGATAGTAAAAAATAGCGGCTGTCGTGCCTGAGCGTGTCGCGAGCGCTAAAGTCGTGAGCGAGCTTTAAAAAAAGATTAAGGCTGGGTTCCGCTTTACGCAAAATACAGTAGTTTCGTCTACTATATATATTTTTTTAGAACATTCCTTGTCTTGGGCGCTTCAGACAAGGAATGTTCGCCTCTGGTAGGTACTAAAGTTAGCCTGTCGCATTTTCTTTCTTTCTGCTACTGGTGGTTTTAGTAAGTTCCTGTGATACTAAAGGGGGGTTATTTTTCATAAATACCAACAACTTCTGTTATGAGGCCCAGACAAACATATCGAAAACAGTATCGGCTCTGCTTCATTCATTCGCTTGAATAAAAATGAAATTAACCCCCGGTTTCTCGTACACTAACAAGCTGTTAATCTACTGTTAACAGCTGTCGGTGGTTTTTTTTGTATGCACAGTAGATTAACAGCGTGTTAGTGTACAAGAAACTGGGGGTTAGTGAAACAACTGTTTTTTTTTTATACACGTAGTAATTTTATTTTTTAAGGAGCACCAACAGAATGCAAATTAGATAGATTTTACAATTGAGACTATTACTTAGAATAGACGTAAAATAAAAAAATATTGAGTTGATAATTCGAGTGAATTATCAAGTCAATGATAGTTTCGAGTCGAGAAATCTTCTTTTAATAGACTCGCGAACCACAATAATTAGAATTGCCTGCGGTGGTGGGAAAAACTAGGGTGTCCGATAGCTGTTCCGAAAATCAGCGCTGAGGAATCACTTCCTCAGCACAACGCTGAGTCAGCTGCCTTTTGTGGCAATGTAGATACACCACAGGCTACATCTATAGTCCTGTTTTATTTATTCGTTTTGTCTGTTGTGTATTTAGTTTTCCTTCTGTGTTGTGCATATTATGTTACTTATGTGCTTATTTTGTTTCTGTGATGTATCTTGTTGGTATAATAAATGTCTTTCTTCTTCTTCTTCTATTGTTTAGGCACGTTCGTTTGCTATGGCTTTCAAACCGCTGTCTTTTGGTTTCGATCGTCTACGCGAGAGATGCCTATGCCTGCTGCTATTCTAAAAAAAACTGAAACTGCAACATTTTATTCACTATATAAACGTCAGTGAACGTCAAAGCTGTCAGTTTCACAATTGAATCGTGTGATTTTAAAACAACACAAGTCACGTGTGTTTTTAAATAACACTTGGCCATTTTTTTTTAATTATATTATTTACACCTACCTATTGACTTACATTAGAAAAAAAATTGTAGTTTATTCATACAGAAATCAATATAATATGCTAAAATATTGCTGTTGTAGATATTAGTATTTGAATAAAACAGTTTTTTCAATTTCCTGCAAAGTTGTAATGAAAGGACATGTGTCGTTTTAAAATCACACGATTCAATTAATAGATTATGTGCAGAAGAAGCTAAAAAAGACACTCCACATTAAATGTGTTTTGAACCAATTCTTTTTGTCTTCGAAACAGGTTTTAACTTAATCAAAAGAGTTTTCGACTTAAGGGGATCCAGTGAGCTAAGTAACGCCACCAATGAAAAAAAAGTCATATCTTTTACAGATCGTATTTGCAAAAAGTGTCTGTGCAATCTCTCAATCATGTTAATAGTAGTGATTTTTGGGGCAGTTGAAAGACAATGACTTTTTACTCGGTGGCGCTAGCGTTACTCCTTCGAGCCCCTTAAAGTTACACTACACGAGACATAATCGTCTCCCTTAACATTATTTAAATAACCGACATCTTTGTGTTCAAAATAATGCTTAATGTTATAATTTTTTTTTTTTTTACATTTGAAGATCTTACAGCGTACAGTAGTAAAATACAGTAAGTAAAATAATGACACAAAAAAGCCATGGGTTAGTCTCGCAGTTAGTACTAAATTTAAAAGAGGGTTCTAATTTTGGTTAGGTTAATTGTTGCTTCTTTAATGTTTAAATTATTAATACTTTAAATTGATACAGAGCAAGATGATGTTACATACAGATCAAGAAAAAAGTCTTGGATTTCTTACAGAGATCTCAATACAGGGTTGTTCACAGCCTCAACGAAGTTGTCCACAAAGAGTTAATAGGCTTGTTTGCATAGAGTATGCTTAACGCATTTTTTAAACCGCGTCTGTGGTAACTCTAACATATCTTGAGGATGCTTAGTAAACTACGAAAGTGACTCTAGGCCCGAGAAACTGCCTACACGTCGCGGTACTACCTGAAAACACTTGACTACTGTACGTTTAATAAAATTTTACTCTACAATTTACACTTATATAGGCTGTAAAAACAAATACAGTGATTGGACACTGGTTTTGCACATGCATATCTTAGGAGAACTGTGTACCTTCCAGGCGTGCCGAGGCAGCAAGATTTCGGAGGCGGCGCACGTGATGCGCCTGGGCAAGTTAGCCACTGACCATGAAGACAGGATGCAGCAGCCCTACACGTTACCCGTGGAGGCAGACACCCTGGTGATGCACAGCACCTACGCCGGGAACATATCTCTCAGGTAAACGGCTTAGCCCCGGTTTCTCCTGTCTACAGTTTGTCTATAAAGTCGTGAATTAAATGATGGCGCTGTTCACATGCATATAGCAACTCTATATAGTGTAACCAAAATTATTTTGATACTTGCAGTTCTTTCAAGTGAAATAAGTAGGTAAATAAGACACATTATACAGTAAAATTATTATATTTAAAAAATTAAGAATAATCCCTCTCACTCATCATCGGATTCTAAATATTGAATTGAATTGAAAAGAATTGAAAAAAATCACTTCCCGAGTACCACTCCTATTTATTTTACTCATTTTTGATGCCGTTTTGCGTAGTTATTTCTTAATTTATCGCAGTACAATCAAAACAACAAAAAATACGAAAGAAAAACGATTTCAAAACTGAACTCGATGACAGCTGATCTACTGACGTTAGGTGTTGCCAGACACATGATTAATTTTAGTTCATCAAACATTCATTTCACGACTTTATAGACAAACCTGTATCTAATAAGCCAACTTACACGTCATCACTTTTTAACCGACTTCAAAAAAAGGAGAAGGTTCCCAATTCGTCGGGATCTTTTTCTTAAGTATGTTCCCCGATTACTCGAAGACTCGTGGACCGATTTGGAAAATAATTTTTTTTCTTTGAAAGGTCACAGGTAGTCCCATAGTCACCAAGTCAGGATCTGATGATGGGATCCTGGAGTAAAAAAGAGTACCCTTCAAATTTCAAACACACACTTGAAGCGATTTGAGTGACTCGCGCATTTGCTTTCGGCAAACATAAGTCGGCGGCAAAAATCGTTTTAAATAAAAATAAAAACCAAACCCGGTCACGGAACCCTAACAAGTACACGATAGGCGCTGGTCATACCATTGGAATGACATGGCACTGCTATTGCTTTGCAGACTAGCAAATAAAGGCAAACATCGACTCTTGTCTTATATGATTCTATTTAAAAACTATGCGTGATTAGACTAGTCTTTTCTTCCTTCCTGGTCCTTTGCTGGTCTCGTCCAATGTTTCGCAGCCGCTTTCACAATGTCGCCGGCCCACCGGGCTGGTGGTCTGCCCACCGACCGCCGACCCCGTTCTTGGCCACCACACAGCGGCTACCTTAATCCACCGGCCGTCTTCCCTCCTAACCAAATATCCCCATCTCCATATTAGCTTTATGATCCTTGTGCCCGGGTTCTTGTACTGTTAAGGGGTGGCGGCGCTGAACCATAAATCAGAAATAGAGCGTTTGCGCCACCCCGTACCTAGCAACCCGCCCTCACCGCGGTACTACGTCGCACACGACGCGAGTCGCGTTCAGCCCTGTAGTAGAACATAGAATGTCAGAGTTGCCTTATATAGTTGCCTCTACCCTGAAATATCGGTTTCCAACATCCATGCAACCTAAATTTCCGAGGCGTCTGCTTGGTCTCGTCCTGTATTTTGTACTGTACTGTCGTACTGTATTTTGCTGCACTTGGAACAAATGACAGCAGTTAACAGGAGATTAACAGATTGTTAGTGTAGTACTAGAAACAGGGGGCATTGAATGCAGGGGGTAAGTGCGAGTGGCACTCGAACGGCGAGTATTCCGTAGATCCGTAGAGTATTTCTAGGGTCGGCGGACTAAATGTACTTATGTGGAAAAATGAACATATTATGGAAAAATGAAAAATGCTTTACAAAGCTTCATAAACACAAGTTTTTTGGGAAGTGACAAAAAAAAACTTATTACAGTTTTGCCATATTAATTAGCCTACGACCTATTCTCAGACCTACCAAAATAACACAAAAAATTTCATAAAAATCGCTGAAGCCGTGGCGCGAGATTTTTATATGTTACATTACAACATTTTTGTTATCATAATTATGTTAAACGAGAGCTATCATGAAATTAAGGAAACTGCTATTGTAGTAACTCATGTTGTATAGAACAATAATTTAATCAAAATTTGACTTACGTGCTTCAGTCCGCTGACCCTAGATTCAGTCCGCTGACCCTAGATTTACATAAGCAAAAACGTCTTTTCATTTTCGTCAGTTCGTCAGTACGATAAGGAATGCACCATCACACGTTTGGGCAAAAAGGAATTTTGCAGAAAAATCTGACGCTAGATCGCTGCAGATAACAAAGAGAACAAAGATTTGATTAATTCCAAACTGACCTTACCGACTTAATGTGATCTAAATGAGCTATGAAATATAGGCCTTGTAATTAAATAATGTAGCTCTGCATATGAAATCTGTTTGTTATCCTGATCTTACGGCTCATAAAGTATTTATTAAAGCTGATAAAAACAATTAACGATAGAACAGTTTTTGTATATTTAAATAAAATAAATAAATAACTTTCAGATTTCTTTATTGCAATAATCATGTGTCATTACAGTTCTTATATGTAATTCAAAAGGTACATGACAGCCTGTTAGGGCACTACGGACAACCAAGTGATCTTATAAGGGTTCCGTTTTTTCCTTTTGAAGTGCGGGAGCCCAAAAAAAAGCGGTGGTAGCCTAGTGGGTAGAACATTGGACTCGGAAGCGGGAGAACCAGGTTCGATTCCCAGTGCGGGCATATATACCTATGACTTTGTTTTCTAAGTTATGTATATTTGTGAAGTTATAGTAGCAATACCACTCGCTAACGGTGAAGGAAAACATCGTGAGGAAACCTGAGGTCTGAGCTATTTACATACCTCAGCGCTTGAAATCGCCAATCCACGGTGGGCACGCGTGGTGATACTCTCTCTCTGAGAGAAGGCCTGTGCCCTACAGTGGGACGTAAATAGGCTGCTTATGATGACCCCAAAAACAATTAAAATTATACCTATAAATAAAAGCTGTTTCTGATCATTTCAGGGACGAAACGCACGGCAGCTGGTTCATTCAGACCCTCTGCAGTAAGATCAACGAGCTGGCAGCGACTCAAGACCTGGAAGCCATCTTGACCGATGTAAAGCGCGAAGTTGCTATAGACAAGGTCTACGAAGTATACAACCGGGTCACACATGAGATTGAATACAACAAACAAATGCCTGTCGTAACGTCCACTTTGATAAGAAAGCTCTACTTGAATAAATATAGAGATGAACTAACTGTGATAAAAACTAGCGAAACATCAGAACTCGACAACACCAACGTTGTAGAAGACACGCTTAGAAAGACTTACAGACCTTCAATTTCTCAGCCAGGCGTTGAAGATTTCCCACCGTTTGCACCGTGCATTTGTTTCTTGGACAGATTTGAGTACTACAGGGATTGTATGAGTTATTTCGTTAAAGAAAATCCTGATGACGAGACGGCCAAGTCGTTTTTGGACCTCGCAGAGGTTTTGCAGGAAGGTTCGGACTTTAATGTGCCAAAGGAGAAGATTTCCAGGGCCATAAGGAATCACTTGCAGAAGAACGCCAAGGAGTTTGACTATTTTAAGTATTTGTACTTTTATAAGGATTGACAGAAAAGTCAGTCCCAGGTGCAACAACGTCTGAGTGGTCGGTCACTTGACATGTTTACCTACATAGATATCGACATTTAATCTAGCAAAATTTTAAAGAGGGCAATTTCATCAAGATTTTGAAGTCATAAAGTGGTGTATATATATTATTAGTAAGCTCAGTTAAAACTTTATTCATAACATAACAAAAAGAAAACTAATTGAAATAAGAAACTGGACTTAACTAATATATAAATGATAAATTCTATATTTACAAATAAAACACCTGCCCCAGGTCACTGTCCCGCGGTAATGAGCCCAGGACGCTGGCGACGTTACCTCTTTGGATGACCAGGCTTATCGTCTGGCCGAGGTACGCGCCAGCCCTCTGGTCTCCCGATGCCTCGATTAGGCGCGCCGCTAAGTCTTTGAACAGCAGGCGCGCCTCTGGGCCCCAAGTGCCTATGGTTTCGACCCCAAACGGCGCAAATATGTAATTGTTTCCTATTGGACCGTATTTGCGCCGTTTGAGGCTCTCGGCCGCGCCAGCCGCTGAACCAGCGGCTCTTCCACTCTGGGAAACATGAGAGGGTGCCAGCGTGTCAACGCATTTAGCGTCCCATACCAGCGGCCTCCCATGTTTCCAAGGGATCAATGTCATGCCATCGGGCCTTTTACCATCGTCGCGGATGATGCCTGGGGGTTCCAGCGTGGCCGGAATCCCGGCTGTGGCAAAGGCCCTCCGGATGATGTCATTGAGAGCCGGGTAGCGGGGCAGCGATTGGGCACAGTGATTGGGCAACCCAGTCGCAGACCGATGGCGGTGCTAAAAGAAGTGTTGTCCATCAGGGTCCCTATAGACGCTGATGAGTGGGCCTGCAACCAGTAGCCCGACTCTCGCTCGGACACGGCCAGTAGGCGAGCGCGTTCCTCGTCGCTGGTGCAGGAATGGATTAACCTGCTCTGCACCAGCTCGCAGAGGGGCCCGTCCCACTTCCTTTGGATGGTAGGATCCTTCGGCGGATCCTCATTAGGGCAGGCCAGTCTCCATGCCTCTTTGGCTTCCCCACAGTATGAGGCCTCAATGTCACCCAGAGAAGAGCTAACAATTTTCTTGTACAAGGCCTCGATACTGTGGATGGAAGACAAAAAGGCAGGCAATGCGACGCTGCTTACCTTCCTGACTCCTAGGCCTCCATATCTTATGGGAAGTGATGCCTGGAGCCAGGAACGTTCTGAAATTGGACAGTTTAGAATTTGGATTAAGGCCAAATGGATCATCGAATCGATTGGTCCCAGTAGAGCCATCTGTCTAAATAGATTATACTGTAATTTATCGCAATAAACGAATTGAATTGAATTGAATAGATGTAAGCTCAGTTATTATAATCAATAGTTATTTGTTATACAAGAGTGCAAAGTTGCTTTTTAACCGCGTGCTCAATTTTGATGACAGAGCAAGCGAAGGATTCTAAAATTGATTATACTACTTTTTTAAATTTGTTATAAACTCAGACTCGGAACTTCCTTTGTAAACACAAATTTAGCATTTAGTAATTTCCTCGCTAAGGTGGGATGAAAAGTTACGTGTTGTACTCGAGTGCAAAGATTTTTCACCTCATGCTCTTTTGATTCCCTCGCTAACGCTCAGGATTCTAATTTTTGAATCACGAGCGCAGCGAGTTTTAGAATCCTTCGCTTGCTCTGTCATCAAAATTGAGCACGCGGTTAAAAAGCAACTTTGCACTCTTGTATAACAAATAACTATTAAAACACATAGCGTCATCCAAGCGGCAGGAAGGCGCTGGATGCAGGCCACTTCCAACCGGTCTTTTTGAAAATCCATGGAGGAGGCCTATGTCCAGCAGTGGACTTCTTGTGGCTGAATGATGATGATGATGATGATGACATAGCGTTGGTAAAATGTAGTAACACTAGAAAAAAAGTCCTATTTTAAAGATTTTTTTCGCAAAAAATTTGAGAAAAATCTCAGTCGTGATAATAGTGTATTTATTGGTATATATACCTACTGCACCGCACCCTAGCATGTTCGTGAGACAAACAGGCACCGGCTGAAAGTAAGCGCTTCAAGTCCATTTAATCACGTGATTTTTTTCAACAACTTTTAAGCCCGCCATGGTCATACGTGATGACGTTTCAGACTACCCCTCCGCCCTACCCAAAATCACGTGTATTTTTTGTACAAAGTCTTATCTTAAAAAAATTCACGGCGAAAACTTCGCCCATCAAAGGCGAGTCAAGTCCACGCACCGCTTTTCGGTTTAGAAGTCGCGCGTTCAAAAAAAAAAACGTCATATCTCACTACATCCCCGCCTCCCCCTAGTGATTTTTCGTGATTTTCCCCTCTTTCGAGCCTCACGTGATTAGTGGACGAGTGAGCCAGCTACCTTTTCCAGCAACAGGGACACACCGCAACTTATGTTAGTACCTACAAAGAAGGATTTTATTGTTTTTCTTTCCTTTTTACCTTTTGTATTGTGTTTTAATATTTTACTTTGTAACGTTGTTAATGTATGTGTGTGTTTCTGTTGTTGAAATAAATAGCTTTCTTCTTCTAGTGATGTTTAGGACCCTGTGGTGACAATAGAGCACTGGCTTTCTGGGCAGAAACAGGCTGGCTGGAGTGATCTCACTGCCCTATGTAAAATGAACCAAATATAAGCCTAGGGTAGGAAATCACAGGTCTAAAGTAGCTATGCCTTAAGTCGTTATAAAATTTGAAGAACAATAGATTTGGAGTCAGAGGGAACAACCCGTAAGGATTGACTGATCTCAAAGACAGCTTACTAAAACTATGTTGAATGAAATATGCAATAAAAAGACTTAGATAGATCGGATGTTTCATTGAAACAAAATAAAACTATTAGGTACCTACCGTAGACAGTAAAAGTTAAGATAATATAAGGTAAGAATATTCTTTATTGCACACAAGAAACAATAGACATAAAATACGAAAGTTACAATGAAAAAGTACAATGGGCGGCCTTATTGCTAACAGCAATTTCTTCCAGAGAACCTTGTGACGGAAAGGTTGCCGAAGGAGAAAGAGAGAGTTTCTATTAAATTGTTTGTTAAATGGAATGTTTTTTATTAAAAATAATATAGAGCCTGCAACTTAATGCACGTTACTAGTTAAACAAAATGTCAATTTCAAGATCTTGATCGTTTTGGAGAAAAAATTGACAAAAAGTCTCCGAACTTTTTAGAGAGAGGAACATTTATTGCACCAACAGTCACACATATAAAACACTAAACAAAAGCGGTCAAGTGCATATCGGGCCACGCGCAGTGTGGGGTTCCGTAGAAAGATGAGGTTTTATCTGCTTTACAGAACATCAAAGAATTTTTAATGGATTTTGTACGACGTTTTCCTTCGTTAAGTTGGTCGCCTATTACTCGTTCGTTTTCCTTTTAAGTTAATTATATGTGCTAATGCTCTGAATTTTTTCACGTTTCTACAATCAACCATTTCGCCGGGAGGGTGGGGAGGGGCGGAAACAAAACTTTGCGTTTTAAAGCTTAATATTTCGCAAACGGAACCCTACATCGAAAAAAGATCTTCCTACAACCACAATATTTTTGAACGACCAATCCAACGACACCCCACACTAGGTGTAGGTCAGAAAAAAAATGCATCTCTAATTTGGGCGTAAGGGACGTAACCAAAAAAAAAATTCCTCGAGATTTTATTCTCTAATATGTATCATAAGCAGTCTATATACGTCCCACTGTAGGGCACAGACCTTCTCACAGAGAGAGAGAGAGAGAGTATGGGCTTAATCACCACGCGTGCCCACCGCGGATTGGCGATTTCAAGCGCTGTGAATAGCTCAGACACCCAGGTTTCCTCACGATGTTTTACTTCACCGTTAGCGAGTGGTATTGCTACTATAACTTCACAAATGTACATAACTTAGAAAGAAAAGTCATAGGTACATGTCCGCACTGGGAATCGAACCTGGGTCTCCCGCTTCCGAGTCCAATGTTCTACCCACTAAGCTACCACCGCTTATATGTATATTTATGCCAAATTACAGCTCTCTAGTACTTATCGTCTCTGTGTTAAGCCGCGGACAGACAGAGTGACAGGGAGGCAGACAGACGGTCAGACAGACGGACATACAGATGGACAGACGGATGGACATGGCGAAACTATAAGGGTTCCTTGTTGACTACGGAACCCTGAAAACGAAACAGAATTCACATACAAACATACAAATAAAAAAGAAACTTACATCTTTTAAAACTTTTTGGACTGCTTCTTTGGTCTAACGGTACCACGTCTGATTACCTACTGGAGGTCGTGGGTTCGATTCCCACTGGGGACCGATGTACATTTGTACAGGTGGCCTCAGTCTGGGTGTGTTTGGATGTCCTTGCCTGGTCACCACAGCACAGGGTATCCTTGTTTGGGACCGGGATAAGCGGTTGCGTTGTGTTACAGTTATTAGGTTGCCACACACATAGTATACACGTTGTCTCAATAGGTAGGTTAATGCTCATGCTATAAATAAACGTCTATCTTTGCATTAAAAACGCGATAATTTACATCAGAAATTCCATCGCCGAACTTAGCTGGCGCCAGCGATGTTAAGACAGTGATACTAAACAAACAATGACTATTAGATTGGCAAAGTATGCTAAATATCTCGAGAGTTTGACTAGCCCGTGTTCATAATGTTAAGAACTAGAGGAAAATAATAGAATATACATGCTTAATTTAAAAAAACCGGCCAAGTGTGTGTCGGGAAACGCGCAGTTCCGTAGAAAGACGGGGTTTTATCTGCTTTAAATTAGTAACAACTTCATCAACGTAATTTTCAATGGAATTTGTTCGAAGTTTTAATTATAAGTTGCTCGCCTATTACTCGTTAACTTGTAAAGCCTTCTTAGCTGTGATAGTTTATTATATGTATTTCTTTTGATGGTTCATGAGATACAGCCTGGTGACAGACAGACAGATGGACAGTGGAGTCTTAGTATGGAGTCTTGTCTTGCAACCGTAATTTAGGTGTGAGTATGGAGTCTTGTTTTGCAACCGTAATTTAGGTGTGAGTACTCAAAAAAATTTTTTTTTAAAGATTTTATTGTACCGTTTTGTCGCCGTGATATTATGTATGTCTATGCCAAATATCAGCTTTCTCGTACTAACCGTCTCTGAGCTTGGCCTTGGACAGAGAACACGACGCGGAATGCCCAATAAAGTTTTCTGTGACAATGGCGGTACTTTCCGAGGAGCAGCGAACCATCTAGCTGACTTATGTAAGCTGAACAGTTCAAAGGATCATCAGACACTGGTATACAACTTTACAGCACAACATGGCATTAAGTTTAATTTTATACCAAGCTATTCCCCAGTTTTGCTGGCCTGGCAGAAGCCAGTGTCAAGAGCATGAAGTTTCACTTAAAAAGGCAGCTTCAAAAATGTGTACTCACATACGAACAATTAAATACAATTTTATGTCAAATTGAAGGCATATTAAACTCAAGACCTTCGTTACCACTGTCCTCAGATGTTTCAGATTTTAGCTATCTGACTCCAGGGCATTTCATAGTAGGTATTCCTCTAACTAGTTACCCTGAACCAGATGTTTCAGAAGTACAGTCAATAGACTTAAGTTCTGGCACGTAGTGGAAAGTATAAAGCAAGGTTTCTGGAAGGTATGGCATAAACAATACTTGAATCCTTTGCAGTCTAGGCCAAAATGGCGCGATGATGTCCCGAATATTTGTGTAGGGGATCTTGTACTGCTGAAAGAGCCTAATTCTCCTCCTCTATACTGGCCGATAGCGCGAATTTCTAAGGTATTTCCTGGTGGCGATCACAAAGTCAGAGCCTTTGAAGTTACTGCACCAAATGGCAAAGTGTATATTCGCTCACTATCCGGTGTATGTCCATTAGCTGTGTATAATTAATTATTTCAGTTATTAGTCAGTAATTAGTAGTAGTTTATAAGAAAGGTTCTACTTTTGTTTGATGTAATTTCAGCTGTTTTTAATTGCCACGTAATTTATGTTCAATTGACATATTTTGTTAAGCCATGGTCTTGTGGTCACTTTAAGAAGTTTACTTACAGTGTTTTAAATTAATTAATAGGCCTAAAGGGCCTGTGTCCACACAGTTTAATGATAATAGTTCTAGTATCTTACAATTTTACAATTGCTTATGTGCCTTTGTGTTCTTACTAGTCATAAGATATATTTAATTTATTTTGAGTTTTATCAACAACACAAACCTAGGATACCCATGGGGTATAAATTAAGTTAGGTATATGCGAGCTGTTCTCTACTTATTTTGGTTCGGTCTATGAAGCACCGTCTATGCATTCAGATGAAAGGGTTTTACCCGATATCGGCAACAATGTTTTATCAAATATCCATCTCGACACAAATACGATTTTGAAAAAAATTCAACAGCTCGATGTAAATATAGGACCGGACTCCGATGACTTTCATCCAATATTTAGTCGTGTAGTGAGAAACTTAGTGTGCCCTTAATAAAGCATAATTTTTAATAAATAATTGAACTGGCATGTGTCAATGTCAACACATGCCGGAGTGGTCTGAGGTGGCACAAGACAGAAACATCTGGTCTGAGTTGGGGGAGGCCTTTGCCCAGCAGTGGGACACAAACGAGACAACGTAAAAATAGTTGAACTTCCGTACAATATGGAAGCGACCCATTCACAAACCGGGAAACAAATCTTGTGTTGAAAACTACCGTCCTTGTTTGGGCAAGATATTTGAGTTCTTGGTTTATGGATATATCCTACAATCACACAAAATGTTACATATCCAGCTTGCAGCATGGCTTCGTCGGAGGCAGGTCTACAGTAAGCAACTTGCTCGAATATAAGAATTATCTTTGTAAAAGCTTTGCACTGGGGGGACAAATTGACATGATCTATATCGACTTTAACAAGGCCTTTGATAAGGTCATTCATTTCCAAAGTAGCCACTCATTAGGCACCCTTCGCGTACGAAACCCTAAAAAAACTATTTGTTCCCCAAATATTAGGGGTTAAAGTATGAAATTGCCGTTTTATTGCAATAGGTTCTTTGAACTGACATAGAATCTTCATGGTTTGAGGTTTTCGAATGAAACTTTTTTCAAATGGTTTCTATGATGTTCTTTTTTTAAAAAATGTGAAACATTTGAATATCGACTTTCAATTGTTTTTGTTATTCAATTTAGACAAGAAAGATGGATACTGCGAAAATTCGAGTGATTATGAGGCACCCATTTTTCGTATTTTTTTATTTTATTGATTTGACGAAAGTGAGTCAATATTGTGGGTAAGGTAACGTTAAACCATGCCGCTAATTCCTGGGTAGTTTGACTAGGGTCAGCTTCCACTATCTCTCTTAATTCATCGTTATTCACCTGTGTGGGCGGTCTTCCTCGTGGCTCGTTCTTTAAGTCGAAATTTCCATCACGAAAGCGTTTAAACCAAAATCGCACGGTGCGTTCATTAGTAGACCCCTCTCCAAACGCAGCATTGATATTGCGGGCTGTTTCTGCCGCGTTAGTTCCGCGTCGGAACTCGTATTCAAAAATCACTCGAATTTTCGCAGTATCCATCTTTCTTGTCTAAATTGAATAACAAAAACAATTGAAAGTCGATATTCAAATGTTTCACATTTTTTAAAAAAAGAACATCATAGAAACCATTTGAAAAAAGTTTCATTCGAAAACCTCAAACCATGAAGATTCTATGTCAATTCAAAGTACCTATTGCAATAAAACGGCAATTTCATACTTTAACCCCTATTACATGCCGAGCTCATATTAGTTAGGTACACGTTATTAATACACCAAATAAAAGAACTCCTAAATCTGGTCCGAAAACCAGCGCCAAAGCCCTGCTTTGGCATCACGCTGAGACTGACCCATTTTTGACAACTTTGTTTGTCTAACCCCCGTTAACAGCTGTCAGTGGTTTTTTTTGTATGCACTTTGGTCAATTGACAGCTGTTAACAGTAGATTAACAGCGTGTTAGTGTACGAGAAACTGGGCGTAAGTTTCATGAAGGTACTTACAGGTATTTTGCTAAAATGTGCTCCTTGGTCTACTAACTTAATTGTGTATGTAATTTTTTGTAATGTTGTCAAATAAAGTTTATTCTCATTCTTATTCTCAGTCCGCTAATAAATGTTTCGTTTTGGTATTTCTTACTGAACGAAAACTAATGTTGCCTTAGTCTTATAAAATAA
This sequence comes from Yponomeuta malinellus, assembly GCA_947308005.1. NCBI lineage: Eukaryota > Metazoa > Arthropoda > Insecta > Lepidoptera > Yponomeutidae > Yponomeuta > Yponomeuta malinellus. The sequence goes on from OX371017.1 coordinate 11,549,114, forward strand.
AATTACGATTTTCCCGAGATTTCAGCTTCTTTTTTAGGGCACCACTGGACCCTGTGTAATCTAGCTAAATTACATATGTACGACCCATAGCGACAGCTCGGGTTAAATTACATTTTGATGCGTTTGAAATAGAGACCTACCTACGTAAATTGTATGGTTAGCCTAATCGCCACCGGTCACTGATGGCAAACTGGTGGCAGACAAACGAAAAAAGCGAAACTCTGACAAGGACAGAAGAAAACGTATGTGCAGCTATCTAGTCTATCCTTTTGACAACTGTATTTAGCTATCTCTTTCTAGAGTATTAATAATAATTTCGGGCCCTTGCTTTATAAGCTAACAGGTGTACGAGTGTGACATTTTAAGTGCCACTTGCACCATCCCACTAACCCGGGGTACTACTAACCTCTAACCCACTAAAACGCTTCTTGTTGGTTTCTATAGATGGCGCTGTTCTCAAATTCGATCTTTGTCTAATGTTGCAGAGATAATGGTAAGGAACTCTTCGTGCGCGAGTCCGACTAGCACTTGTGCAGTTTTTTTGGATTTTAAATCTGTAGGCCAAACTTTGTGTTAGGTTAGAATCAACCATATTTCACTACTTTTTATGAACAATAAGAACTCGTCAAAATAAAACTATTAAAAGCCACCTTTCAACAGCATATTTAAGAATCGTCAATCCTTGGCTGCGACCGCAGGTTAATAAAACTCCGCTTAACGGTCCCTTGTGAACGCGTGCTTTATTTATTGGAAGCCGAGTGTATTTTTACTCGCATATTTTGCGTGTTTGTAAATACCTCATTCACAGACTGAGGTTAAAAATAATGCAGTTTATTAAATTGGTTAGTTAATCCTCGTTTTCTCGTATGCTAACAGGCTGAACAGCTGTTAGGGCTGAGTTTCATAAAACCACAAGGTAGTTTATTATGACAATTCTATTTTATTTTTATTTTATTTGGTTTACAAAACAGATCATAACCATTACACGATATAAAAGTAATAATATGACATGAGTACTAAGTTGTGGTCTAAAGCATGCACACACAACATCGCTACATGTAAATCTGAGTATATTAATAAAGTATAAAATTTTAGGGATAAGCATTTTTAATAAAACCGTACAACTCGATGAATTCAGGATTTTAGCTGAGCATCTCTCAAACTTAGCATAATGCGCGTAGAAGATATCGACTTCTCAGCTAGTGGTCACAACTTCGTTGTAGAGTCTACACATTCTCGCTATCGGATTGTAGTATGATGTGTTATTTTTAAAAACATTTAAAAAAGAAAGGCCTGTAAGCTAGAGACTTGCACCGAATATTCATTGTCAGCTCAGACAGTAGAGACTCGGAATCCACGCAACCATGTAGGATTTTATGTAGATATAATTAGGTCTAGCTGTTTACGCCAGATTTCCAATGGCACGACACTAATCGACAAAACTTGGCTAATCTGTCAGCATAATTAGGGAGTGGGCGTCCGAATTTACAACGATACGATACTACCTTCAAGCATCTCTTCTGCAAACTCTCAATACTGTTAATGTGATCAGCGTAGTGAGGAGACCAAACCTGACAACCGTACTCCAGTACGCTTCTTACCAAGCTGTAGCAGAAAAGAAGAAGACTGCGAGGCTTCTTAAATCCCTTGGATGTTCTGACTCCAAAACCAAGGAGCCTATTTGCCTTACTGGTCATGTGCTGGTAATGAGCTCTAAACGATAGCTGTTCGTCAAAGTATATGCCCAGGTTCTTTACAATCGACTTACGTATATGTTCGTAAATGTTGTAGTTATATATAAGTCGTTGATGTTTTCTTGTGAAAGTTACAACAAAACATTTTTCGACGTTTAGGTACATCTGATTTATTGAACACCACTGGGAAATTTGATCGAGGTCGTTTTGCAATACCTGGAAATCACTCAAATCTTGCTCACGGGAAAATACCTCAAGGTCGTCGGCGTACAAAAGATAAGGGTTAGACATACGGTCTACCAGGTCGTTCAAAAAAAGGACAAAGAGTAAGGGCCCTACATGCGAGCTCTGGGGCACCCCAGACAAAACCGGAATAGGCAAGGATGCAAAACCTTCGACTACAACGAGCTGTGACCTCTGCTGAAGATAGGATTTTATCCACTGTTATGAATCTCCATGAATTCCGAAAGTGGCTACTTTGGAAATGAATGACCTTATCAAAGGCCTTGTTAAAGTCGGTATAGATCATGTCAATTTTTCCCCCCAGTGCAAAGCTTTTACAAAGATAATTCTTATATTCGAGCAAGTTGCTTACTGTAGACCTGCCTCCGACGAAGCCGTGCTGCAAGCTGGATATGTAACATTTTGTGTGATTGTAGGATATATCCATAAACCAAGAACTCAAATATCTTGCCCAAACAAGGACGGTAGTTTTCAACACAAGATTTGTTTCCCGGTTTGTGAATGGGTCGCTTCCATATTGTACGGAAGTTCAACTATTTTTACGTTGTCTCGTTTGTGTCCCACTGCTGGGCAAAGGCCTCCCCCAACTCAGACCAGATGTTTCTGTCTTGTTCCACCTCAGACCACTCCGGCATGTGTTGACATTGACACATTCTAGTTCAATTATTATTCATTAAAAATTATGCTTTATTAAGGGCACACTAAGTTTCTCACTACACGACTTTATAATATTGGATGAAAGTCATCGGAGTCCGGTCCTATATTTACATCGAGCTGTTGAATTTTTTTCAAAATCGTATTTGTGTCGAGATGGATATTTGATAAAACATTGTTGCCGATATCGGGTAAAACCCTTTCATCTGAATGCATAGACGGTGCTTCATAGACCGAACCAAAATAAGTAGAGAACAGTTCGCATATACCTTGGCCTTCGCGATTTCGACAATTATTTTTTTGTTCGAACAGATATAAGGAACGTCCCATTGGTCCCATTTTAATTTGGTGAAGATCTGATGAAGACTTTCAGAGATGGAGAACGGAACTCTTCAATGGACAGCAGTAAATAAGGCCTAATGGGGCACATATTTTAGTAATATCCGTTTGTTTCATAAAATAGCGTAAAAGTAGTCCCAAGGTAATTTGGTGATGTTCTGGTGATGACTTTCGGAGATGGAAATTGAGAACGTCAAATTTTAAAGCAACGAATTAAGTGTGGTAAATTATGGTTAAAAGGCTCTTCTTTATATTTTTCCCTCTCCCCCACTAAAATATAAAAAAAATGGTTTTTATTTTTTATTTAAAATTTTTTTGGGTTTTACGTTCTGGTAGAATATAAAAACCATGATTAAAACGATTAAAATTGCAACGTAAGTACTAATTCAATTAAAAGTCATTAAGTGACTCGCTCGTAGCCCCGGCTGCCTGAGTGATCTTAAACGATCACGAAGGTTAAGCAACACAGGGCGCGTTCAGTGCATGGATGGGTCGCCGTCTATGCCTAACGCTAGTGGCATTTTTCCGAGCGGTTCCGTGCTTCGCAAGGCACGTTAAGCTGTTGGTGCCGGCTGCCGTCGATAGATGGCAGTCGTTAAGCCAAGTCAGAGGCCTTAGGGCGGCTTGACAACTTCTGACAGTAGACGAGCCACTAGTCTACAAGCCTCCACCAATCCGGACTTGGCCCCCGTGGTGGAGTATGGCCTATACCTTCCTCAGGGAAGAGACCCGTGCCCCTCGGTGGGGACATAATGGGTTGATGATGAAGTGACTCGTAGTTTTTTAATATGAATTGAATCGTGTTTTTTCATCCTTACGTACGTAGAGGTTGCCGTAACGCACCCACACATCGGTGTAATTCTTCTCTGTAGCCGCCGTCCTAGTTGCAGCGTGAAGCTGTTGAATTTCCGGTGCCAGATGTTCAGTAACGTAAACTGGGAAGTGTTTAACTTATCGTTGGCATGGAATTTGTTGTAACGATGCACCGCAGAAAGAATTACATCTCTTTGGCGACGAGAATTGAGTGTGACTACGATGTTGGACGGTTTGTTTTCGGGTAAAATTTTTACGGCGCCAACTACGGACATCAGCTTCCGCAACCGTATTTTACTAAGGCACTACTGGTTGTGCCATGGGAGACTTTTCTCTCCCGTGACACTACCCGTATTGTTCGGTAGCGTAATGGGAAATAAAGTTTCTTATCCTTCACCAGAGCCGGATTTTGAGGTCTGGAGGCCCTAGGGCAACGAAGGAGCGGAGGCCCCTAATTATTCCCAAATAAAAAATACGAAACGAAAACTACAATGAATACGACGATTTTTTTTAAATTTAAAAACAAACAGACGTTATAAGTACTCATAAAAGATTGGCGTTTGATGATAGTACATATTAGACTTTTGTCCCTTTCCTTGTGGAGGCCCCAGGGCAGTAGCCCCGCCTGCCCTCCCCTAAATCCGGCCCTGTCCTTCTCACTGATGTGACAGAATAATGTGAAGGTAAGTCTGGCGCGGGAAAAAATGCGTCTCTCATGGCACTACTCAGAAATTGAGGCCTCAAGAGTATTGCACAAGTGTTTCGCGATATTAAGTAGGTTTTCGCTCTTGCTTTGCGGAACCTCTTGGATCTCAATGTTCACCTCACGCCATATTCTCTCTAGACAGTTTTGAGGGCATTCTACTCATTTCGTTATGCGCGCGCAGGAGTTCAGTTTCCAACTTAGAGATTTCAATCTCGGCAGCTTCAAGATTGGACCTGATATCCCTCTGTTCAGCGCTTAGGAAATCCGTGGCCCGAGTGACGTCGTCCTTCAGCTTTTCTATCGCTGTATTAAGCTCGGATCGTATAATAGCGGTAACATAGCGAGTTGTCGACTTTACAACTATAGCGAGTTTATCATACAAAAGCTCCTCAAGCTCAGAGCAAACATCTGTCGAACGTGAACCAAACAGTAAAGTAGCCATTGATCTGCCCTTATCACTTTCCGGTGTAGATGCAGATGGAGACGCCACTGACGCTCTTTTAGGTTGACAATATGGGCAGGCCCAGTCCTTTTTAACCGACTTCAAAAAAGGAGGAGGTTATCAATTCGACGCGTATATATATATATTTGGCTATGTTTTCGCATAACCCCGACAAATCTTTTTTGTTCGAATAGATATAACGTCCCATTGGTTCAAGCACTAAAAGTAGGTATTGTAGAAGTATAATTTGGAGTTTGTGCCCAAAATATGTGTGCTGGTCATGAAACAGGGCACCGACTACAAATTATTTAAATTATTTCTAACTTTTTAGTGCTGTAGTGTTTCGAAGTCGGTTATTATTTTTTATTTCCAAATTTTTTGAGCTTTGTTTTTGCAGGAATCCCGATGCAGTCCCTGTGGAAAGCTTCCCCACAGGCGGCGGCTGACATAAACTTTCGACATTTATCACACTTTGTAGCCACAGTCGTCCATAGAAAGTGCAAAATACCAAAGTGTCTATATTTTCAGGGATTCGAACAGGCACCAGTTGGGACTGTCGAGAATTCGATGTACATTGCGTAGCAGAGTCTTCCTACTTGTTAATTTGTGGGTTAATCGACTTTGCAATGTACATCGAATTGTCATAGTAAACCGTGAATTTTATTTCTATGAAACAAGCCTCGTTGTTTATTTTTTTTCGTATGCACTTTCGCCAACTGACAAGAAACCGTGTGAGGTTATGCTTATCAAAAATAATATTGGCGCACTTGTAAAGTTACCTAAAAACAACAATTTTGTGGCAATGTTAGGTTTTTGAAACCCAGTTGACGGCTAATCTGAAAAAAACCGGCCAAGTGCGAGTCGGACTGAAGGTTCCCGCACCATTATTTATACAACATTAGACACAAAGATCGAGCAAAAACGGCAAAAAATCACGTTTGTTCTATGGGAGCCCCCCGTAAATATTTATTTTATTTTAATTTAATGATTTATTTTTGAAGCGAATATAGAACTAAATATTCTGTGAATATTTCAGGCGTCTATCTGTTGTCTTTATTAATATCGAACAAAAAACGGCAAATAAATCCCTTCGGCCGCCGACGACGAAACCACGCTACGTAACCAGTTGTATGGTTAAACATTTATTTTATTCAGTTTTTAGTTATAGCGGCTTGTTTTAATTTTGTGGTTACAGCGGCAACAGAAGTAAATCATCTGTGAAAATTTCAATTGTCTAGCTATCACGGTTCATGAGATACAATCCTAGTGACAGACAGACAGGCAGACAGACAGACGGACACTGAAGTCTGAGTAATAGGGTCCGGTTTGGCATCCTTCGGGTACCGAACCCTAAAAAGGACGAAGGTGGATGATATTGGTGACCGAATCTCGAGTCTGAAGTGGCGATGGGCGGGATACCTCTCGAGGCGGGAAGACGGCAGGTGGACCAGGGCAGTAACGGAGTGGCGGACAAGAACCGGGCGGCGGTCGGTCGGTAGACCAACAGCCCGATGGTCGGACGACGTGGCCAGGTCGGCAGGGGCCCGAGAATACGAATGGGGAGATACCGCGAAAGATGGCGTGATGGGGAAAAGGCCCACCTTTGCCCAGCAGTGGGCAGAGGTGGGCTGATGACGATGATAAATCTGAAAAAATATGGTAAGGCGCGAGACACAGATGGGACGTGGGGCGAGGGCGCGGTAAGATGTATGTATAGAGTCACAAACCACAGTCCTTGTTTTGCGGTCGCTCTTGGTGTGACTCTATACATCTTACCGCGCCCTCGCCCCACGTCCCATCTGTGTGTCTCGTGCCTAAGACTTTGGTAATTGGTGAGGTATGCCTCTTAATGTCGGCTTACGCCAAAGCGTCAGGAAAATCTATCTGTTTATCTATGGGCAAGCTCTATCCAGTGAATAAGTGCTAACAATCAGATATTTATATTTTGTTTATTCTTGGATAAGTATTTATCTATCTACTTACTTATCCAGTGATTTGGCGCAAGACATTTAACAGTGCTATAGGTAAGCGTCGTTTACTTCATGTCCTAAGGTAACAAGTTTGGTAAACAAAGATATAATTTCAGCGTCCCGAATGCTTCAGACCCGAATACTCCAAAGCATCATTTCCCAAAAATAAACTTCATTTGAATAACACTCCATTATATAAAGGTGCGGGTTTGCGTATTGAGGTAGGATGGACTGAAAGGCCATTGTGTGTAAACAAACTTTACATAACATCTGTTATTGGTTGTGTATTTTTAACCAACTTCAAAAAAGGAGGAGGTTATCGCGCGTATGTTTTTTTTTATTTGGCTATGTTCTCGCATAACTCCATCAAATTTTAACCGATTTCGACAATTCTTTTTTTGTTCGAATATATATGATGTCCCATTGGTCCCATTTTAATTTGGTGAAGATCTGATGAAGACTTTCAGAGATGGAGAACGGAACTCTTCAATGGACAGCAGTAAATAAGGCCTAATGGGGGGCCCTTTAGTAATATCCGTATGTTTCATGAGATAGCGGAAAAGTAGTCCCGAGGTAATTTGGTGATGTTTTGGTGAGGACTTTCGAAGATGAAAATAGAGAATTTCAAATTTTAAAGCAACGAATTAAGTAGGGTAAATTATGGTTATCAGGGACTTGTTTATATTTCTCCCACTCCCCTACTAAAAATTGAAAAATAAAAATAAAAACCGACTTCAAAATCGGAGCCCAGTTTCATGACCAGGACATATATTTTGGGCACTGACTACAAATTATACTTCTACAATACCTACATGTATACATACTTCTAATTTAAAAGTATTCTTTTAAATTATTTCTAACTTTTTAGTGCTGTAGTATTTTGAAGTCGGTTTTTATTTAAAATTTTGTTCGTATCTTTGTTCTATCTGATATGTTTTTATTATTATTATTATGGGGGCTTGGACTTCGCATATTCGTTTTATTCGAATAATCGCCTGTTACAGTATTCAAATATTAGGGGTTAAAGTATGAAATTGCCGTTTTATTGCAATAGGTTCTTTGAATTGACATAGAATCTTCATGGTTTGAGGTTTTCGAATGAAACTTTTTCAAATGGTTTCTATGATGTTCTTTTTTTTAAAAAATGTGAAACATCTGAATATCGACTTTCAATTGTTTTTGTTATTCAATTTAGACAAGAAAGATGGATACTGCGAAAATTCGAGTGATTATGAGGCACCCATTTTTCGTATTTTTTTATTTTATTGATTTGACGCAAGTGAGTCAATATTGTGGGTAAGGTAACGTTAAACTATGCTGCTAATTCCTGGGTAGTTTGACTAGGGTCGGCTTCCACTATCTCTCTTAATTCATCGTTATTCACCTGTGTGGGCGTCTTCCTCGTGGCTCGTTCTTTAAGTCGAAATTTCCATCACGAAAGCGTTTAAACCAAAATCGCACGGTGCGTTCATTAGTAGACCCCTCTCCAAACGCAGCATTGATATTGCGGGCTGTTTCTGCCGTGTTAGTTCCGCGTCGGAACTCGTATTCAAAAATCACTCGAATTTTCGCAGTATCCATCTTTCTTGTCTAAATTGAATAACAAAAACAATTGAAAGCCGATATTCAAATGTTTCACATTTTTTAAAAAAAGAACATCATAGAAACCATTTGAAAAAAGTTTCATTCGAAAACCTCAAACCATGAAGATTCTATGTCAATTCAAAGAACCTATTGCAATAAAACGGCAATTTCATACTTTAACCCCTATTATATTGGTCAGTACGCGAATATTTCGAATATTGAATAAATAGGTATGTGGTTTCTAAGTATTTTTAACGCTACCACACGCTACCGCGGTATGGGCAAAATTGAAGAATACTGCCAACTAGTTCATTAGGTACTTATTTTGTGACAATTTTTCGTCAAAAATATATGTTGGAGGACAGACTCCTTGGTTCTGTGTGCTGTCGCGGGGATTCTCAAAAGCCAGATTTCAGGTTTCATTCATTCAGATTTTAGAGGCAAACCCGTAAATGCCCCTATCACGAGTATAATGCAGCCGATATACGTTCCCACTGTAAAGCACAGGCCTTCTCTCGGCGAGATAGTAATCACTGATAGAGGGCTTAATCCCCACGCGTGCCCACTACGGATTGGCGATTTCAAGCGCTGATATTATGTGAACACTTCAGGCACTTAAGATTCCTCATAATGTTGTTGCTCACAGTTAGCGAGTGGTATTACTGGCGTCGGGGTCCGACCCCACGATCTCCTGAATGTGAGGCAAGCGTTCTACGCTACCACTGCCTTCCCTGTAAATAACCCCGTAAGTACTGGTCAACGGTTCCTACCTCCATGGCAAGGCAAAACATTAGCCCCATTGGAATGTTCGATCGCGATTAGCAACACAAGAATGGGAAGTATCAATCGGATATTTCTGTGCTGCACGTGGGTGGTGCTCGTATTTCACAATCCGACCGCTTCGACTGCCAAACGCGATACTTTTATTTCGAGGCGATGATTTATTTCGTATCTCATTGTTGAAGCGGTGTTCGATTCGACTCCTTCAAAAAGGCCACTGACTTATGTACCTACTTGTTGAGTGTGCAATTTTGTTTTTGTTTATTTAAAAAACTGAAACAAGAAATAACCAATAAACAGACTGCTAAGCAGGCGGGACCAACCTAGGTAGGTAAGTCGCAGTGAGTGACATTGGTGAATTTGAGTCCCGCTTGCTTAGTATTTGATGGCAGTCGGGTTGTTGGTTATTTTTTATTTAAGATATTTTATTCTATTCTTTTTAGTGATTTTTACAATTTTTGATGGATTTATACTGATACTCTCTCCCTGAGAGCAGGCCTGTGCCTGTGGGACGTATATAGGCTGCTTATTGTATTTCATGTGGCCGTTTGAGATCTTTTTTGTCCAAATCTGACCGTTGGTTAAGGAGTTATGAGGGGACAAAGTATCGGACATACTCACATACCTACATACATACGAGCCTTACACATTACCCTCCTTGGGCTCCGCCGTAGTCAACAACAACTTGCAACAACTTTTGTATTACAGTTTTTTCACTGATTTTTATTTTCCGAAATATTAGTAGATGTGTAAAAAAGTATGTCTATATGTTACAGCCAAAGTAATAAATCTGGATACTATATATATTGTCTAGTCATTATATATAATGTCTACTCAGTTTAGATAAAGTGATAATTAACACAAAATTAAATTTAGTGAAATATTTTTTTTCGCTTTTATATAAAAAAAAAGAACTAACACCCTATTTTTGCTTATGTGTACTGACCTAACAAACAAAATGCGAATAATTTATTACTTTGTCTAGTGAATTTGGCTTTTATATATAATGACCAGTCATTATGTATAATAGCTATTTAATCACTATGACTGTAACATATACAAAAACAGACCTGGAGGTCCCTTAAGTAAGCAAAATAATAATAAAAGCATGCTATATTAACCAGAAAACCAAAAAAGATTCTTGGTATTTTTAGGTACCTACATACATCCATTGCATCATGAAGAACGAGCTATGATCTCTGAGCCAACCTACACGTAAAGTAGAGGTGTCGATTTTCCGAACTCTTGGAGCTGAAATCGAACGACTACAATAGTAACGGTCTTATTATAAAACACGATTCCTCTAAAACACTACTCAGAGGTAATTCCTTTACTACAGACTATTTAAAGCAACTGAGGAGCATATTGAGCAATCGTGTTTTTGGAAATAACATTAAGGCCGACTTGCACCACTTCATAAATGTCACTTAAGTCGCCATTTAAATCGACTTTGGTACGAAGAATTTTAGTTAAATGCTGTTTAAGCCACATTTACGAAAGTGGTGCAAGTCGGCCTAAGTACTCGTATTTCAAAACGAGTCAGCCACTTTAGCACTATTTGACATATTATTGTGCCCAAAATCACTATGAGCCATTTTTCGGTGCAACAAAAAGGCAGAAAAAGGCTGCGTTGATAGCTGTCACAAGTCGGCGCCAAGGATGTTATAGCCACTTCTTGGTCGGCACCAAAATATGGTTTCGAATTCATTCCGCTCCAAGAATAGGGCGCCCAGAGACGATCCAGCAAAACCTCGAAATAGAGTGCAGAAGTCACCTTGACTCGAATACAGGTGCAAGGATGCCAGCGTTTTGCATGACGTTGGTGTTATTGTTACCTATACTCTGTGCAGGAAAATGTTCCTTAAATGTAAATTGAGTGAGTTTTAATAAATCCTACCAACAAACGAACAGTCTTGGGCACAGCTTGTTGTTGATTCTATATATATACATATACACAAAAGGCAGCTGACTCAACGTTGTGCTGAGGAAGTGATCCCTCAGCGCTGATTTTCTGTCAGTGCCTACGGTAATCCATAATAAATTGTACTGATGCTGCCACTGCTGGGCATAGGCCTCTTAAAAATTAAAAATGGCAATTAAAAACATTGTTTAAAGAAGTGCTGGTCTTTACATCAATTAAGAATTTGCACTACATTCAATAAATTAAACAACTAAGTAGGCAATAAGTGAACCGAAAAAAATTTAAAAAACAAACTTTACATTAAAAAGTTATCTGTTTAAATAAATTGTATCTTTCCATTAAACAACTAAATAGAAATTAAGATAAATTAAAAATATTTGAATAAATGAAATCTTAAAAGGAAAAAAAATTGTCAGTTAATTTTTTTGCCTTTCCATTCAACAACCAAGTGGAAACTAAGCCAAATAAATAATTTGAATAAAAAAAACGTAAAATTTAACATTTAAATAAATTGATAAATTGTATGTTTATTTTGTATCGCAGAAACTTCAGATTGTGGCGTATGTTTCATCATCATCATCATCATTCAGCCACAAGAAGTCCACTGCTGGACATAGGCGTCCTCCGTGGATTTTCAAAAAGACCGGTTTGTACCGGCGTATGTTTACATGCAGGGAAACATCATCAAGTACGGAGTATACACCACAGAACAGAATGGTCTGTGGTGTACACCATGTGTGTAGCATTCCACCTGACTCATCGCGTTTACAAAGATGATGTTAGCATAGAATTGAATTAGGCTTCTTGTTGTATGTATAGATGATTATCTGAAATAACGGGCTTATTAAACCCGATTCCTCTAAAACACTCTTCAGAGGCAGTTTAAGTTATCTGTAGTTAGGTTTTTCCCTTTACCACAGACAATTTAAATTGCATCGTTTGAAGGAATCGTGTTTTTATAAATAAGACTTTCACTCTTTTGAAAACTTTACAACGATAGGTTTTAAAAACGTAAGCATTTGGATTCATTTGCTTCATGGTTTCCAGCCCAATTTACTGATAAGATAAGAATATTCTTTATTGTACCAGGAAAAACACAAATCGTAAAATATTTATAAAGATACAGTACAATTGGCATACATACATAGATAAATACATACATAAACTCACACCTGTATCCCAGAGGGGTAGGCAGGTACCAGGGACTGCCGCTTGCCACAATCCTGACAGATCACTTTCGCTTCCTCGACATTCATTAGTCGTTGCATGCACGCGGGCCGGTTTCGGGTACTTTTTATCTTGCCTTTTGCTAATAAGTACATCCCCTATTTGGTCGAAGTATGTCCGCCACCCAAACCTAATTGACGTTTCTAATTGTATCGGAGAAAGTAACAAAACACGCTTGCAGAATAATATAAATAAGTTATTTATTTATGTAACCAGATAACCAGGAAAGGACATCACAAACATGGAAATACACCCCGACAAATCAAGTACGGTAGCTTCCAGTGGGACTCAAACCCACGATCTCTGTCTGAGTTAACCGCTAGACCAACGAGGCACACGAAATGCGCCTAAAGGTTGGCAGTTGTCTTCACAAATTCTTCTCTTTGCATCCGCCATAATTTGCCTATGATTTTACTCTGCACGGTCATATAACTGTTCGGAGGATAGGGCGTGCTAAATCATAAATCGCAAGAGCAAAGGTCGCGCTAGGGCTTAGAAAGGGCACCGTGGCAATGGTGTCAAGCTCTAGGCTTTCTCTGACATTTTGTTTAACGTTTTATTTTCGTTATATTACCCTCCTCTTACACCTTATATAACTTGTTTATGTAAACTTTGAAACAACTTTACTATTTAAGTATTGGTGCGGGACGCAAAGTATATTTATTCATATTATATAAGCAGTAGTATGTAGTATATGTATATTCTAAATAGTTTATTTTAGGTACAAATTTATATTGTAAGTTTGTTACCTTTCTCTTACATGTAAGCTTAGTTTTAGTTTTTTGGGTAGTGGCTGAAAATCAGCGCTGCCAAGATCACTGCGTTGACTTGGTTGCATAATGCTGAGCCTCGACCCTTTGTCGTAATATGGCAATAAATACATTGTATTTCTATTTCATTTCAAATATGGTGCGGCGAGAGCGGTAACTGGGTGAATTGTATTGACAAACAATGGACAACACCGAGCGTGCTCGTTGGTAAGCGTTGGGGTGGACGTACCTAGATTTCACACCAGCGGATGACGGAGGACGATCACGGCAGCCTAGGTGGGCGCTGGATTGTCGCGGCCTCTTGTATTCCAAAAGTAGATCAGGTTTCTTTAGTATAAATGCGGATCAAAATAATAAGGCGACTTTTCACAATTCAATCCCAAACGTATGTATGTCAATGTCATTTCTTGATTGTTCCTGTCACTTCAAAGTTGTTGGCTGTTTTCGACCAGGAGTCCGGAATGACCGGCGGAATCCACGAATGGAGAAACCTAGGTTCTCACCCACTCCTCAGCCTCCACGAGCCCTTCTCACTGTTCGCCATGTACTCACAACTAAAACAGTCCGTGCCAGTTGCCACTCCGGCGCAAACAAGTATGATCATTCGTTTTTACGCCACCCGTCTCCCTTTTTCCTTCGGAAACTCTCCCATCACAAGGTTGTTTGAAAGAAATTGCTATTAGCAATAAGTGGCCCAACGTACCTTCTCTCATTGTAACTATAGTTCGCTAATTTTAACACTAGGTGGCGCAGACGGTATTCTATATCACAGTGTGGTCGTATCCTTAATATTATGAAGAAGCCTTTGCAAATTGAAGAGTAATGATTTTCCCACAGATCTCGTCAACAGGTCTCGGCCAAATTTATGTGGGACCACCTTTTTATTTTTGACATTAATTGAAATACAGTCCGTGTGGTGGCGGATTAAGAATAGCGTCACTTCAATTACCTTCCGTGGATGTCGTCGAAGGCGACTAAGGAAATGCATTATCAGGAGACGGGCAGCAGTGTCTTCCCGAGATTCCAACCACATACTGCGATCGCCAACCCGTCTGCCAAGCGTGGCGATTATGGCAAAACCCCTCATGGTTAGGAAAGCCGTGAGGGAGGCCTATGTCCTGCAGTGGGCGTCAAATGGCTGATGACGATGATGATTGCAATACAGACACTTAACTGGCTCCATTCACTGGCGCCACAATTAAAACAAAAAAAAAAACTAGTTTTTTATAGATCGTTTTTGCAAAAAGTGTTAGAGATGAGAGATTGCTCTTATTTTATGTTGTAACTTGTTAATGTATGTGTGTGTTTCTGTTGTTGAAATAAATCTTCTTCTTCTTCTTAATCATGTTAATATTGATTTTTAGAACCCACGACCGAGAACTTAGGATCACTGACCTAGGTCTAGACAGCCCTGGGTTTTTCCCTTAGGTTCACTATTAACATCGCTATTAACATGATCGAGTAATTGGTCTAACATTTATTGCGAAAACGATCTGTTAATATATTTTTTTTAAACTAAAAACAGCGAAATAATTTAATCTGTAGAATCAAATCAAAACATTTATTGCACCATAATGTAAATAAGGTTTTAAATAACACTGAGTGTATAATACCGATTATGGACCCTGTCGGGCGCCTAAGGGAATTCTAAGGGACCCGATCGGGCCACCATAAAAATGGTTTTTCATTGTTCTTTGAGTGGACTCACGAGTCACTATAAAAAAAACACCCAAATCGCTGCAAGTTTGCCTTTTAAATGTGAAGAGTTCCCTCGATTTCTCCAGGAGCCCAACATCAAATCCGTACTTGGTGACTATGGAACCACCTGTGAAGTCTACCCTTTCAAACAAAAAAAGAATTTCCCAAATCGGTCCACGCGTCTTCGACTAATCGGGGAACATACATACCTAAAAATAGAAAAAATAAAAAGATCCCGACGAAGTGAGACCCTCCTCCTTTTTTTGAAGTCGGTTAAAGAAATGTGATAGGTATTTTTCTATTGGTGGCGCTCCGACGCTGATGACTGATGTTTGTGTGTCAGTCTCTGGAAGGTTCCCTTGACTCCTGCTCAAGCCGGGAACCCTAAAATCGGGTGCAATTTAAAATACACATGCCCACTCGAGCGGAGGTAGGTCAGAGCAATAATATCATTATTTTCTGCACTCATAAAACAATTTATCCAGAGACTGAAGAATATTCGGGCGACATGTTTTTAATTTTACTCGACTCCTCAAATAAAAAAGGGACCCATTTAATTAAAAATAATGAAAACGCAGCAAAAATTATGTGCCTCTAACATAAATAATGCTCCTTCCTTGGCACTGTGAAACAATTATTATTTATTACACAGCAATAAAACCCTTATAATAATAATTTTCGACGCTATAAATTAATATCCTTCTAAGTCCTGTGGCCTAATTACGCTCACCAAATCCTGAGCGATTCCAATCGTCTAACTGTCAAATTAGTATGGAATTTGACAGTTAAGCGATTGGAATCGCTCAGGATTTGGTGCGCGTAATTAGGCCTCTGACCTTCAAAATAACAATCGAAAACCTGTCATTTTAAATGTGAGGACTTTGGAGGTTAAACAGCTCTAAAATAGATGGTTTTCGCGATAAAAGAAAGCTTCAATGTCTGGCCGCGTTTTGTAAACTCTAAAAAACCGGCCATTTCCGTACCATTTTCTATTCAACATCTCTGTGCCAACAGTAGACAAAGATCGAATTTGAGAACAGCGCCATCTATAGAAACCAACAAGAAGCGCTTAACATTGACATTTATTTAACGACATGACATCGGCGCTGTGAAGGCTACATAGATGGCCGCTGGCTGGGGAGCGCTGTCTTTAGATTAGACAACGTTTGTTGTATGGGAGCCCCCCTTAAATATTTATTTTATTCCGTTTTTAGTATTTGTCGTTATAGCGGCGACAGAAATACATCATCTGTGAAAATTTGAATTGCCTAGCTATGACGGTTCGTGAGATACAGCCTGGTGACAGACAGACAGACAGACAGACAGACGGACAGTAAAGTCTTCGCAATAGGGTCAACTGTACTCCCATACAGCCCAACAGCAAAAATCACTTTTTAATTACAGTTAATTAGTAGCCATTGCATGTAAAAAAAACACTGCCCAGCAATTTATGCCTAAAACGGTCATCGAACAAAAATCACTATTAAGGACGATTCTCATACAAAGGATTTTTTTCAAATTTGTTACAAAATTTACATAATTACAAACTGAAAAAATATCTGTCTCCATCAATTAAGATTTTTACATTTCCTTGAAAAGAAATGTAGTTTAATACAAAAATGAAATTGATACATACTGTTTGTATGGACTAAATTGTCGATCTCATTTAAGCTTATAAACTACTGTTTTTTACAAGAACATATAAATTAGCGCGAAAAAAGTCTAAATGAATGCTTAACACATAATTTCAGTGTACAAGTATGTAAATTTTTTAACAAATTTGGCAAAAAATATTTGCATGGTAATCGCCCAACCTTAACATGATTGAGAGAATAGTCACACTTTTTGCAAAGATAATCGTTAAAAAATATGTTTTTTTTTTCCAATGGTGGCGCACAAAAAGGTCATGGAGCTTCTTAAGTACGTTATATTTTTATTTCAGCTACATGGCACCCATATTGTGTACATAGCAAATTAATTGCGCAAATCTTCTGCTTGTTGTGCCCGCACTCCTAACGGAGGATGGCTATCATTGTGGCCACTATCCCCCAGTTACTCGTAACTGTTACATAAGCAGCCTATATATGTCCCACTGTAGGGCACAGGCCTCAGGGGGAGAGTGTGGGCTTAATCACCACGCGAGCCCACCGCGGATTGGCGATTTCAAGCGCTGAGGTATATGAATGGCTCAGACACTCAGGTTTCCTCACGATGTTTTCCTTCACCGTTAGCGAGTGGTATTGCTACTGTAACTTCACAAATGTACACAACTTAGAAAACCAAATTTAAAACTCTGCGATACCAACGTAAGTCAATAAATAAAAAAAAAAGTCATAGGTATATGCCCGCACTGGGGATCGAATCTGGGTCTCTCGCTTCCGAGTCCGATGTTCTACCCACTAGGCTACCACCGCTGCGCTACCGCTAGGCTACCAATCTACTGTTAACAGCTGTCAATTGACCAAAGTGCATAGAAAAAAAAACCACTGACAGCTGTTCACAGTAGATTAACAGCTTGTTAGTGTACGATAAACTGGGGGGTATGACCCGAGATGTGCAGCTCGGAACTAATCGATGGTGCCTACCTGAAACCGTTCAGCGAAGTTTGTACAGATGGCAGGTCTAAACATTCTTAGGTGATCTTTAATACTATCCAGGCCAATCCGATCAAATAAACAACGCGAAGACGAAAGTGCACTTCGCTGAGCTTCAATACAAGGGCGAATATTTTTATCCGACCGCTACATTGTAGTTGAAACGTTATTACATCTTATACAATTTGCAAAAAGTAATTTTGTCTTAAACACATTTCTATTCTTCTCAGTAAATATTTATAATAAGAAACTCAACAATTTAGATGTTTTTGCTACGCCTTTTTGGCCCTTTAAAACTAAATTAAGAAAAGCATATAAAAGAAATTAAAACGCAATGTCATTGCATGATAATTTTATTTTTGTGTACTAACTTACTGTAGCTTCCCATGCTTAATTTAACTTGATCTGATTTAATATGATTTATTTCGATTGGATTTAATCCGATTTAAAAATTCATGTTGTAATTAATTAATTTGTCTGTATTTGCTAATGTATGTGCTTTATTAGTGGAAACATCTCCGGTTTATGCCAATAATAAATAAATAGTCTACATAAGAATCGTGGGTTCAAATCCCGGCATGAAGGTCTATTACTGTTGATTACTTTGTTTTCTAAGTACGTATATTACGAATTTTCTAACTGTGAAGGAAAATACCGTAGGGAAACCTGAGTGCCTGAGGCGTACACATACCTCAGCGCTTGAAATCGCCAGTCCTCACGCGTGGGCATCACGGGTGATTACCTAAGCCCATTCTCTCTTTCTGAGAGAAGGCCTGTGCTCTAGAATGGGACGAATATAGGCTCCATTAGTATCGATACACATTGACACATTAGTTTCTCAAACAAACATAACTATTTTCTTACTTCTGCCGTGTCCTCCGCCATTGTATCGAATTACTGAAAGGATTTAGTTTATTTTGGTTTCAACGTTGATATTTTAATGTCTTGTACGAAAATAACTTCTCCCAAAGACTTACGGCCCTATTAAAAAAAAAAAAAAAAACACGATTACTTAAAACGTCGTCATTCCGATGTAAAAACCTAAGGGCAAAGTGGGTCACTCGGGGCTGCAAGTGATGTAAATTGCTTCGGCCAGATGTCGCTGCCTGTACGTAATACAGAGAAGTTTGTAAAGAGGCTCGAAATTTCTCCGATGCTTGCAATTGCTCATTAGCTGAGTTGGAAGAGCGCTGGCACGGTTAGCCAGAGGTCGTGGGTTCAAGTCCCGGCGTGGGTGGACTTTTTAGCCTCTAAATAGGTTTTTAAAAATACACAAAAAAATCACAGATTTTGTGCCTCACACGACTATGGAGCACATTGGAAGTGAATCGAGTCACAACCACGACATTGTCGTCAAAACAAAATCTAAAATTGAGAAAAAGTTGTTTTTTTTTTCAGTCTTGCGGCCATAACTTTTTTCGTTTTTGACTTGCTCGGATAATTTTGCACCTTACAGCTCTCGTGAATAGGCGTCTTTTAAATATCATATCTGTACAACTCTCATTTTTTCATGAAATCGGAGCCTACACTAGAGCGAACGAAGAGACATTTCCAATGTCAAAAAAGAATTTGACGAATTGAGAACCTCCTCCTTTTCTGAAGTCGGTTATAAATAGAGGTCGTGGGTTTGATTTCCGCTGTATGGCGCCGTACTTGATTTGTGCAAATGGCCTCAGACCTTATCTCATCTTATCTCATCTCAGCTTATCTAATCTTTTTGTAAAAAAAAAATCGGTCTTCGATTTCGAATTGTCAAAAACTTTTATCGCTTAATAGCATCGCTTTGTAGTAGGTACCTTAAGCCCTAAAATTAACTCGAGTATGCCATCAGTAGAAGGGCCCTAATAAATCAATTAGCTTGCGAGAAAAAATGTTTTGCACTATAAATTAAAGTTTACGATGTGTTGCGTCATGTGACGATATTTATTGAATGTTTGCGTTGGAACAATTTTGTTTATCACATGTTTGTCGAGATGATTGTGGTATTCTCTGTGTACAGTGTTTAGCTGATGAACCTTCACATAAGTATTTTGCTGTAAGTAGTCACCGACAACATAACAAAGCTTATGGCATAATCGGATGATTATGGAGGGATGGATATCCCTCCTGACTTTCTGACGCAAAAGTTGAGTTGTAACTTTTTTTATTTAGAGGCTTTCTGATACAAAACTACTGAAAAATTGCTCTATTAGATGTCTAACAGCCCTATCACACTAGCGATTTGCGAGCGATTTGAAAGCGATGCGATGGCGCTGCGATTGCACGGCGAGCGGCAAGCTCGCGGCGTGGGATCCGCATTTTGGACACTTAGCAGCAAAATGGATTGATCTGACGAGAAAACACTACTGCTGGCTTTGTTACATCGAAGACGCAGGAAACGAAAGCGGGTAACAAGTCAATGACGAATTTGGAAGGATTCGTTATCAAGTAATCGATTGGGAGAGAGAAACTACTATGTATCTCGTATAACGGGACGATTTTGAATTTTAGTTATAAATTTTATAATTTTGTATCCACTATATCAACGACAATTGAACATCTGAACGATGCTACGTCCGCTTACACACGCGTCTTTGATATGACTCGAATGGGGCGGGGCGGACTGTCGAACGTGATTGTACAAAATGGCGCTGAGGGTGGTAATCGCGGCGACGGCGCCGCGACAGCGCAGCGTCTTCGCGTCGTCGCGTCGCGCAATCGCGGCGAGCTCGCTGCGCAATCGCATCGTTTTCTAATCGCTCACCAATCGCTAGTGTGATAGGGCTGTTAAATCAATTATTCTCTAGTTGTTAATAGATATATGTCAAATAGTGCTAAAGTACTATTATTTCGGATAATTATCCTTCTGGGCTCCGGCGCAGTCGGGTAAAAAAGCAATTATGTTGCTTTTCAAAACTGCGACCGATTGAAAGGGGTCTTCAGATATTTAAGAAAGTTCATAATTTTTTATTATCTGTAATAAAGAGTTTTCATCTTATCCTTGGTCAAACATAGTAGGTATGATTCGAACGGAATGTCGTCTAAGCTGCCAATCTGCAAAGCGGCCATTATTTAATTCTAGTGAATGAATCTTTACAATCCAGTGTTTTGGCAATTAATTTTAATTTATACTATAGTGCGGTCAACACCATCATGCTCTCTTGAAAAGACATGATAGAAGAAGAGAGTCTCTTCCCTCATGATATGTGAATGAATGAATGAGTGAATGAATGAATGATTTATTGCCACAAACAAACAAAATCATCATCATCATCAGCCATTTTCATCATTTGACGCCCACTGCAGGACACAGGCCTCCTTCATGGTTTTCCTAACCATGAAGGGTTTTGCCATAATCGCCACGCTTAGCAGGCGGGTTGGCGATCGCAGTATGCTGTTGAAATCTCAGGAAGACACTCCCGCCCGTCTCCTGGTAATTGATTTCCTTAGTCGCCTTCTAAGACATCCACGGAAGGAAATGGAGTGACGCTATTCTTAATCCGGCCCCACATGGACGGAACAAACATGCTTACATACAATAATTGACAAAAAAGAAGTGTGCGTGTGACAATAATACTATTTCAGCGTTTGCTGTTTCTATTTGAAACAGCGCTGGTATTCAAATAGCACCTCCACGCCAAATGAAGAAAACGTGTCATGCAGGTAGAGCTTACCGCTAAAAGAAAACTTAAAACTACTAATGTATTGTCCTGAGGGAAGGGAGGGATACAAAAAAGATCGTGCCTGGTCCCCAAATTAGAACACTCCCGTTATACCGGAGGGGTAGGCAGAGACCAAGGATTGCCTCTTCCCACAATATTTACGTACCTTTTTATCAACATTCTAGCGGTTACACATTTGACTACCAAAACAGAGGCCGTGGAGTCGTTTCACACTGGAGGCCGGCGTACTTGATTTGTATAAATGGCCTCAGTCTGGGTGTATTTTTATGTTTCTGGTGTCCTTGCCTAGCTACCATAGCACAGGGTATCCTAATTTGGGGCCCGGACAAGTGACTCTGCTGTGCGGAACAGTGTAAGTTTAATAAGCTGAAGGTGGTATATTTTATGTCATTGAACTTGTTATAACATTGTCCAGCATATAAAAAATAAATGAGATTTCTTGTCGCATGCAGCAGAGTTCCTGCTACTTTTTAGAAATAGTTCTCGCGTTTTTACATTGAAAAAGTCAATTGAAAAAATTATATGCTAACCACCCGTAGCATATCACTTCGTAGCCAATTAAAAGAAAAGTGAGTTCTTGTCGCATGCACCAGAGTTCTATAGTTCCTGATACTTTTCAGAAATAGTTCTGGCATTTTAACATATTCTTAAAAAGTATTAGAAACTGCAGAGCATTATGCTCTAGGAGCTATAGAACTCTGGTGCATGCGACAAGAACTCTCATTTATTTATGATATGCTGGACAATGGTATGCTAAGTTCACTAACATGTCTATTTTCTCTTCTACACCAAATAGCCAATTAGATACTCTTAGACCTGTCCGATGTTAACTGACTGGTCTACAATTTAGGTGTACACACGACAACATTATTGATCTTTACACCGATGATAGTCTAATTTCAACTGTATGACATTACAGGAAGACTCAAAGTTAGAAAATTAAAAGATTGATCAGCTGTCAGTGTGTACTTACTCGTACATTGTTTTGTAACGGCATCAGTTAAAATGTTATGTGTGTATTTTAGTTTTCGAACACCGTCATAAATTAGTCGACAAAGCATTTAGTGGGTAGTGTTTTAAGGCTCGGTTCTCCGACATTACTCCTAAATCAGGTGTTTAAAAATACATTTTACTCTCTAACGCCTAGTATTTAAAATCTGAATAGAAAAAAAAAATACTTTTCAACGTCTTATTCAGGGCCGTCGGTCATTATTTTAAATTATCACTAGATATGATATTTAAAACTGATTTACAAAGTAGTTTACATACCGAAAAAAATAAAACCATCAATGCTAATGCCCATTATGGAGATTTCTTTAAGGTCGTTTCAGATAGTTTTGAAAAAGTTTTTAAATTGAAAAAGCTATCTTCGAAAGGAAATAAGGTAGAATTTAGTGAATGGGCCACTGCCGGCATCCGGAAAAGTAGGGACACACTTTATTCACTATATGAGAAAAAGACATACACATATGACCCTAGTTTTCTACAGTATGTTAAATTATATTCAAAATTATTTAGGGCCGTCTGCCACAAAGCTAAATGCGAGCATATAAAAGCCAAAATTCTTAAATCGTCTAATAAATCTAAAACCATTTGGAATATAATAAATAAGGAAACCGGTAAATCCAAATCAGCGGACCCCGAATTTTCGCTTAAGATAGATAATAAATTAATAACGTCAAATGAAGACGTTGCCGCGGCTTTTGAACAATTCTTTACAAATGTTCCAATTATAACTACGGCTCCTTTAGATTCATCTCCTGATCTTGCAGAAAGTATTTTGAAAGATAATGTCCCTCCCTGCGATCACGATTTTTCGTTTGATTATATTGAAGCTCATACCGTGAATAAAGCGTTTAAAAAGCTAAATCTTAAAAAAACTGAAGACCTGTGGGGTATGTCAGTAATAATAGTTAGCTCAGTTATCGATGTCCTAGCACCCCATTTGGCCAGAATCTTTAACAAATGTTTAGATGAGGGTACATTCCCTGACCTAATGAAATATAGTAGGCTCGTTCCTTTATTTAAAAGTGGCGACAGGCAAGATCCCACAAATTTCAGACCAGTCTCGGTTCTACCCGTTTTGAGTAAAATATTCGAGAAAATAGTTCTAGGTCAACTACTTACACACTTTAATAATTATCAACTTTTTCATAGTGAGCAATTCGGTTTCACGCAAGGGCGGTCTACGACGGATGCTGGTGTCACATTAGTTAAACATATATTTAGTGCATGGGAGGATCGGAAGGATGCTATAGGTGTTTTCTGTGACTTGTCGAAGGCATTTGACTGCGTAGACCATAAAACACTTCTCTTGAAATTAAAACACTACGGAGTGAATGGGAGGAGCTTAAAACTTATGAGATCATATTTAGAAGGGAGGGTTCAAAAAGCTGACATAAATAGGACTAAATCATCCGGGTCGGAGGTTAAGATGGGAGTGCCACAGGGATCTATTTTGGGGCCGTTCCTTTTCCTCGTATATGTAAATGATTTGCCGTTCATGGTTCAAAATATGTCAGAGATAGTAATGTTTGCAGATGACACGTCACTTATTTTTAAGATTAAGAGACAAGAAAATGACCTTGCGGGTACAAATAATGCTCTCTCTAAGGTACTATATTGGTTTACTTCTAATAACTTATTATTAAATTAAAAAAAGACAAAATGTATAAAATTTACACTACCAAATGTCAAAATGGTTGACAGCAATGTTATATTGGGGAATGATAAACTAGACCTTGTAGAAGAAACTGTATTTCTGGGTATCACAATTGATGCAAAGCTTCAATGGGGTCCTCATATAGGAAAATTGGCAAATAGGCTCAGTTCTGCAGCATACGCAGTTAAAAGAATCCGGGAACTAACTGATGTCGCAACTGCTAGGCTTGTTTATTTTAGTTACTTCCATAGTATTATGTCCTATGGTATACTACTGTGGGGTCGGGCTGCAGACATTGAGACCATCTTCGTCCTGCAGAAGAGAGCGATCAGATTCATATATAAGCTAGGCAATAGAGATTCGTTAAGAGATTTCTTTAAAGAAACCAACATCCTAACAGTTGCTAGTCAGTATATCTATGAAAATATTATGTATGTTAGGAAAAATATCAGTGACTTTAAAACTGTAGGTAGCCAACACAATGTACATACTAGAAATAGACATAAACTTTCGTTCCCAAAATTTAGGCTGGCAAAGGTTAATACATCCTTTATGGGGCATTGTATACGTTTCTACAATAAGATCCCTGAGGATATAATAAGCTTGCCAGAAACGCGGTTCAAAAAATGTGTGAAGCGCACTTTGTGCCAAAAAAGCTACTATAACATTAAAGATTATTTAGATGACAATGATGTCTGGAATTAAAACCAGTTCAATGCATGAGTTTTAGAACATTTATATAAATCCTGTAAATTAAGGACTTGAAAAGACTAAGTTTGGAGTTTTTTTGTCCATTTTTTCTCCAAAATGATCTAGATTTTGAAATGGACACCTAGTTTAACTTGTAACGTTCATTAAGTCGCAGTTTCTGTGCTACTTTGAATAAAAAAATTTGATTTTGATTTTTTTGATTTTGGAATTAAAGCCAGTTCAATGCATGAGTTTTAGAACATTTATATAAATCCTGTAAATTAAGGACTTGAAAAGACTAAGTTTGGAGTTTTTTTGTCCATTTTTTCTCCAAAATGATCTAGATTTTGAAATGGACACCTAGTTTAACTTGTAACGTTCATTAAGTCGCAGTTTCTGTGCTACTTTGAATAAAAAAATTTGATTTTGATTTTGATTTTATGGTTTTATTTGAGCTGCAATGCGTTTTATATAGTAAAAAAATATACCAAAATTACTATCAACGAATGTGTAATCCAATTCCTTCCGTGGATGTCGTAGGAGGCGACTAAGGAAATCAATTACCAGGAGACGGGCAGCAGCGTCTTCCTGAGATTCCAACCGCATACTGCGATCGCCAACCCGCCTGCCAAGCGTGGCGATTATGGCAAAACCCCTCATGGTTATGAAAACCATGAAGGAGGCCTATGTCCTGCAGTGGGCGTCAAATGGCTGATGATGAATGTGTAAGTGACGTCTGTCGTCAAAAGTCTATCCAGAATGTATAGATTGGTTTCCAAGGTAAGCTACATCGATAAATAAATTAATACCAAATTATTATTAATCTTTAATAAATAATAAATAATTGATCTCAAAATAAACAAATCGTCACGATAGTGTGTCATTGGTTTAGCGGTAACTTACTTGACTACCAAGACAGGGGTCGTGGGTTTAGCTTCCGCTGGAGGTCGCCGTATTTGATTTGTACTAATGGCCTCAGTCTGGGTATGAATACATGTTTGTAATGTCCTCGCCTGGTTACCATAGCGCAATGTGTTTTAATTTGAGATCAAGGACTAATGACTGTGTTGTGTGGAAGTTAAGGATAAATGTTATATACTTCCTTATGTAAACCTTGGTAAGATTTTATCTGTTTAATCAGGAATTTGGATTTTTGGTAACAATTTATTGGTCCGGATATGGATTTTTTTAATAGTACAATAAGTAGGTATAACCTATTAGGTACCCTACATTTCTGTTATATCCCAGGCAGAGAAAGAGTTTGGGCTTAATCACCACACGAGCCCACAGCGGGTTGGCGATTTAAAGCGCTGAAGTGTATAAATACAAGCCATATTTCAACTCAGTCAGACCGACCTCAATTCGTGAGCAATATGTTTATTTTCATTTTCACAAAGGATCAAGTGATGACGATCGCGGAGAGAAATTTCGATGATGCTGATGACGCGCAGAATTCCATAAGGAGAGCCGTTGAAAGCCTGATAAGTATCTGTCTACAGGCAGTGGCGGATTAACCACGGGTAAATACTACGGGCTATATACTACGCTTTTTGACAGTAAAAATATCAATTTGCTTTGCGCATTTATTTGTCTCACCAACTGCACTGGTGAACGTATTAATCACTCACTTTAATGAATATTGCTGAAAGAAGTCGATATGAATAATATTATTTAGCCCAAATAAATCCAGAAAAGTTGATTTGTAATGGTTTTGTTTTATTTAATAGTTACCATAAACTTGATAACCTGATCCAAACCAAGGGCCCCTTGATATAATTTGCTACAGGCCCGCTCTGGCTTAATCCAGCACTGCCTACAAGGTACAAGGTATCAAGATCTTCGTAAAGGATAGTTTGACTTAACACATGTAATAGGTGTATACAGATAATGTAAATAAGCAGTATACTCTGGTATGGAAATTTAGTAGTTATTCCTCCAAGATAAAGGCTAGAGTTTTCAATCAGCGTAGTCAAAACGTGACTTGGAAACTGACGACGCAGGACTAGCCCAACGATTCTTCAGCGTGCTGTGGAAGTCTCTTTGATGCAGCGACTCCTTGATTGTTCACATCAGAAATAAGACGCCAAAAAGCTTGATTGCCTTTTTAGTCTCAGTCAGAGACGATGAACCGGATGACGCAAGCTCAGTCTCTACTCACCATGATTAAGCTCTTCTAATAAGAGCGAAACCTGGTCGGACTCTTCAGACAAGAAATCAAGTAAGAGATTTCGGAATTAACTGAATAAAGCCTTAAGCCTTTAAGATTAATCTGCCGAAAAAGTGGTAGCCAATTGGATACAAGTTCTCGTGTGGAGACCACGAACTGCACGAGGCAGACTGCTGGAAGCGGCTGGATGGGGATGGCCGAGGGCAGAAAGAAGTGGCGTGGCCTATGTCCATCAGTGGATGAATATGGGCTGATGGATTGGATTGATTCGAGGTTAGTACTTAGTATGGTTAAAAGCTGATCTAAGTGCTTAACACAATCGGTGCAATCTACCGAAGAGTAATCAAATAAGTTTCTGCTACGCCATGAATTTTGCGTGGTTCGAAAGCCATAGCGAAATGAACGTGATTTGAAAATAGCTATCGAATACATTAGTTTGCTTTTTTTTTTTTTTTTAAAAAGGCCCTTATCAAACTACACTTTCGGGGTGTTTCAAGATGTTGAACGCGCGATTTCTAAGCCGAAAAGCGGTGCGTGACCTTGACTCACCATTGCTGGGCGACGATTTCCCCGTGAATTAGCTTGAGATACTTTTTACCAAAAAATACGCATGATTTTGGGTAGTCCCCCTACCCAAAACCTAACTCACCAAAGCGGGAGGGGGGGAGGAGGAGTTAAAAATTTGATTAATGGACGAGCGCGAAGTGTTCTTCTACGTAGGACAATGTATCAGAGGCTGCGACATTGTTAAATCGCGTAAAATGACAATTTCATGAAGTTATGTAAACCCTGATGTTTTAAAAAGTTTATTCCGAGAAAAACTCATTCAGCAAATGTTGTTTAAAAACATGAACTGTGGGCACGGTGGGGACTTTCGGACGGTACGTTGTTTTTGTTCAACCAAGCTCT
This sequence comes from Yponomeuta malinellus, assembly GCA_947308005.1. NCBI lineage: Eukaryota > Metazoa > Arthropoda > Insecta > Lepidoptera > Yponomeutidae > Yponomeuta > Yponomeuta malinellus. Next base: position 11,576,639 of record OX371017.1, read on the forward strand.
AGCGTAATGCCAAATCGTATTTTTGACAGTTCTGAGTACGTGGAATCGTAAAAATCCACTCCGTTGTTAATTACATAATAGAGCCGCTGTAGGTAAATGGGGTGTTTCAGGTATTTCGCATTTTTGAGGTGCCTACCGTACGTAAAAATTAACTTTAAATAATTTTTATGTGTATCCTGCCCATTCTAACCCACGGCGCTCCGACCTGGGCCTCGATTCTGTTAGTGTATTTTTTTATTGTAGTATAATGAATGACAGATACACTGTCGGGTCACGTGGCGTGTTTTTTCATACCATTGACGCCTAGAAGGTTTGATACGCGCGTAGACTTAAACCAGCCATGAAATGAAATCGCCATGTTCATGCAGTTGTCATGATACTACAATGCATTAACAGAATCTAGGCCCTGGTCTGCGACCGAACATCAGACGATCAGACTCAAGGTTTGTCAACGGGAGATGGAGCCTGTGTGTAAGAAGGATTGACCGAATCCAGAACACCACGCTCCGCTCCAGATCCAAAATCGCTGATGTCGGAGACTTGACCGCAAAACTGAAGTGGAACTGGGCAGGCCACGTCAGTCGTATGGACCCAGACAGATGGGCGAAAATGGTCAATGATTGGGTTCCACATGAGGGATATCGCAGACGGGCTCGGCCAAAGCGGAGATGGCAGGATGATCCCTCGACGTTTTTGCCCGGATGGGAGAGGATGGCTCAGGAAAGAGATAAAAGTGAAGGATCATAGACTACATTATATCTTTCTGTAAGCATGTTTTTGTTTTTCTGTGTTACTAACTCTTGTGTATTGTTGTTGTGTTTCACTATGGATTTGTATGAGTCTGAAATAAATATTATTATATTATATTATATTATATTATATTATATTATATTATATTATATTATATTATATTATATTATATTATATTATATTATATTATATTATATTATATTATATTATATTATATTATATTATATTATATTATATTATATTATATTATATTATATTATATTATATTATATTATATTATATTATATTATATTATATTATATTATATTATATTATATTATATTATATTATATTATATTATATTATTATTATAGAGGAGGACTTTGACCAGCAGTGGGATACAAGCCCGGCTAACTAAAAAAAAATGCATTACGGCGCAGAAACTGTGACGTAACGACCGTTAGGTAGGTGTCCATTTCAAGTAAGATCTAGAATATTATGTAGAAAAAACTCCAAACTGATTGATCTAATCAGAATTTGCACAAGATTTTTAATTTGTTTCACAGAAACTTCTAAAGAAACTAAAACGAAATACATTATGAACCACCGTCAGGTGACGCTTTTCTGGTCGGTCAAAAGACCTTGAATATCTGAGCCGACAGTTAAATCGGTCCTCAGAATTTATCGTTCTTTAATATTTTTATGGGCGTTTAAAAGAGAGTAGACAATTAAAAAGTCAGAGCATCCACCTTGACCTGCGGCCATTGAAGGATGAGGTGATGACAGAAACGATTTTGTTTTCGTTACCGTCGGAACAGTTTTATTTTCTGTGGTGACGAGAAAAACGTAACCACAGATTATATTATTTGCACTGCCTCCAAGGAGTGTCTTTCTAAATAACACAGATATTTCGTCTTCTAAAAATACGAACTGTCAGGTATAGGTGCTGGGCAAGGCTACTCCATAGAAAAAACAATATCCCAGGCACTGAAGCGTCCGAGTGGTCCCTTCATTAGTGTGAGTGAAGGTGCCACTGGACACTGTATAAATCATCTCATGACGTAGATGCAAATGCTAAAGTATTTTTTAATACTAATTTTTAATTTTTTAGAACGCGATATGAAGATAAACTGATATTACCAGCATGTAAAACAACTTTGCACAGCAGAAATTGCGGCTCTATGCTTGTAAGAGTGTATAACAAAATACCTGTTGAATTTCTAAATTTAAGATGGTCGATGTTCAAGAGAGAAATGTATAATTGGCTGTGCCAAAAGTGCTACTATTCGATAAATGAATTTATGACAGATAAGTTTAAGTAAAGTGCCATTTTATTTTTGACATTCCAGCTATTTTTAAATAATTTAATTTTTTATTTTTAATGTATTTGACTTAATTTTATTAATTAAATGCAACTGACATTTCAATTACTGTATTGACCTGGACATTATATTATATTAACATTTGTAGATTTAGCACCTGACATAAAAACTTATTTGACATTTGTAATTCATTAATTTCATTATGGTATTTTGACATTACAATTAAATATTTGCATGTTAGAACATATCTAACAGAATGTGAGCTCATATATAATATCATGCCATCCTTATGTACCACGTTCTAAGCAAATAAAATTATTTTATTTTATTTTTTTATTTTAATAAATACGTATGTTGCATTTGTAAGTAAGTAAAAAGTTCTCTATTAATATAAAAATGGTCATTTAAAAACATATTTCAAAAATTGTTTCCGGTGCACAAGAATCTTTTTTTATCTCACATATCCATAAAACTGTGTTACAAGTGACTTTGCGATAAAAAAATACAATCTTGAAACTTGATTTGACGTGATTAATTTCTAAGAAAATAATAAAATAAATTGAGCAATTTCAAGTTACATAAAAAATATCTATAGCTACCGAAGAAACGGTTTTCAGGCTTTAACACGTTTTATATCAGTATGTAAAGTAAACTACATAGATATGCGCATGCACATTCGGCAGCATTTAGGTAGTCAACAGGCGTAGAAAGCTAAAATTTGGAATTATATGCAAAATGGCAAAGTAAAATATATAAAAAACAGTGGTACGTCCTTACCGTTATAATGACTATAATTCCATTATAACGTTAACTACGACGGGTGAGTAGGTATAATATGACAAGTTAATGAGTAATTATCGACCAAACTTAGAAAAGGAGCACTTATTACCTGTAGAACCTAGGTATTTTAACTTAAAATTCAATGATATAAGTAAAAAAACCGGCATCTTAAATCTGCATATTTTATTGGTCAATTACGGAACCCTGCACTGCGCGTGGCTCGACACGCACATGACCAGATTTTTCGTTTTCTTGAAGAGTTCAGTGGACTTATTCTGAAACTGAACTTAATGTTTGGAATTAAAGCAGAATAGTAGTGCATTTTGTCAATAAAATCAGAAATAACTCCATAAACCAATACGTGGAAAAACGATGCGTTTTCCAAATAAAAGCTAACTAAACGCATGTGAATCACATCTCAGAATGAGACATTTCTATAGTCAGGTTTATTAATAAATGTCCCAATACATTGGCGCCATATTAAAATCAGGTGTGCCTTCCCGCCAAGCGCAGTAAGAAACCGACGCGCAAGCTAAACTGACGGCCGTTGAATGTAAGCGAGTCGCGGCGCGAATTTTGAAAAAAGAAAAATAAACTTTCGACTTTTTAAAAGTGATAGTCAATTTCCTTTTTTGTTAAACTAGCTCACGTTGCTAGTGCTTTTAATTGTTTTTTTTTATCAAGTGCCAAAATGGTCAGATGATGATTTTAAGATTTGAGTGCGTCAATAGACTTGAAAATTAAGGCTTAGTGACGTTTTTGAATAAGATTTTTTGACAGTTTCTTCTTTTTCTGACTGATTGTGTCTGTGTGTGTCCAAAGTAAAGCCGAAATGACGTACACGTAAGTATTTTTTTGTTTTTTGTTATGGCGGGGCCTTGAAATTTATTCAAATTAGATAGCTGTGTCTAAACAACAGTTTAAGGCTTTGGCGCCATCACATCTCACAAACCTGTTAACGCGTTGTAAAAAAATATTGGAAGTTAAGGCCATAGAATACAATGGGTTAAGGCGGGTCTTTAGGGTGCAAACATCGTGAGGAAACCCGCGCCTTGGTTGGCTCCGCACGGATTGACTTGTCTTGCCTGGGGGCTAGGCCGAAAAAGCTGGCAGGATGGTATAGGTGCTGGGGAGGCCTACTTCATCTCAAAAACAATGTCCCAGGCACTGCAGCGTCCGAGTGGTCCCTTCAACCATGTAGTGTGTGAGTGAGTGAAGGTGCCACACGACGCTGTATAAATCATCTCATTGCGTAGATGCAAAGGCAAAGTTAGGGTGCGAACAGGTTTATCTGAAAATCATACGGCACACTTTACCCGAAACTTTTTGTGTATATTTCGTAGGTCTGAGAATAGGTCGTAGGCTAATTAATATGGTAATACAACGTTTGAATAAAAATGGAATAACTCGATTTTATTTATTACATTAGGTATGCTGCACCTTAATTTAAGCTAATAACAATTGTTAATAATATTTCCAAATTTCATTTTATTGAGTCATGTGTACCTTTATATTCTTGAGTCAAATCTTTATCAGCATTATAAAATGTACAAAGCCCCAGACTTGTGATTAAACTGACTTTCACAAAGTTATCACCCTCTCTATCTTTGTATCAAAAGAGTAAGGAATGTAATCTGCCATCTCATACTATTTTTGCAGTCGACGATATGCCGGATTAAGAATAGCGTCACTCCATTTCCTTCCGTGGATGTCGTAGAAGGCGACTAAGGAAATCAATTACCAGGAGACGGGCAGCAGCGTCTTTCTGAGACTCCAACCGCATACTGCGATCGCCAACCCGCCTGCAACGCATGGCGATTATGGCAAAACCCCTCATGGTTATGAAAACCACGAAGGTCCTGCAGTGGGCGTCAAATGGCTGATGATGTTATGCTATAGGTATATTTGTGCTTATTAGGTTCAGTTGACAACAGTCCGACCTCCACATCTCCGCTGCAGAGTCACCCAAAGTCGATCACACAGGTCGATGTGTGGTCGCCTGTACGAACCACCAACATAAGATAAGATAAGATAAGATAAGATAAGATAAGAATATTCTTTATTGTAACAGGAAAAACATAAACATAAAATATTTACAAAAATACAATACAATTGGCGGCCTTATTGCTGCTATATAACATATCGCCTAAGGACGAAAATTATACCATCATCATCACCCGCTAACAGTGAAGGAAAACATCGTGAGGAAACCTGAGTGTCTGAGCTATACATATACCTCGGCGCTTGAAATCGCCAATCCCCGGTGGGCACGCGTGGTGATTAAGCCCATACCATCTCCCTGAGAGAAGGCCTGTGCCCTACAGTGGGACGTATATAGGCTGCTTATGCTGCATCACCATCAGTCCCCATCGAGGCTTCCGTCCACACCACAATAAATATTTTAACAATATAAATAGGATCATAACAATAGATAGATAGAGAACACAATAATAGGAAAATATAAGATAAGAATATTCTGTATTGTATACCAGAGCACAGGACATAAAAAATTGCATACATACACAGCGAAAATAAAGCTAAAAGCGATTTCCTCCAGACAACCCGATAATACTCATTTAACTAATTATAAGGGAAAAACTGTTTTCTCTAATTCACTTGGAGACCCTTAGTCCGATTCAGATTGTGCCGGTTTTTTTATATTGTTATTATCATTATTATAGGGACTGTACTAGCTACGTATAATCACAATTTATCATCGACAGAGCAAAAAAAATTTAATCAACTATAAAAAATGAACGTTAGTTGTTTGGGACCATGGGACCCTCTATTTTTTTTACTAGGAAATCCAACATAATTTTACTACCATTAGAATGCCTAAGTTTGGATGGATAGCTGGACGGATCTGGATGAAATTTGGCACGGAGATGCTAAAAATCACTATTAAACTGATTGAGAGATTGGTCTGATGCTTTCTGCACAATCTGTAAAAAAAGATATAATTTTTTCCATTGGTGGACTAGCGCCAAAAATACTGTTACTGAATGGAGCCCCTTAATGGTAAAGAGATAAACGAGCCTATTCCATTATAAGCCAGACTGACAGACAGACCGACGACGTCTCGCAGGGAGGTCCCGTCTGCATCCTCCAAAGGATCCTCCTCCTACGGAACACTAAAACATGTCTGCAAAATCCAAGGTTGAATTGTAGAAAATGCAGTACCATTTGTGCAGAAATGTGACTTTTGTGCAATATTTTTTTAAAGGTCATTAGAAAGTGAAATTATTATCAAAGACAGTGCGTCATTAAATTATTTTTAAGCCGCGGAGATAGTTGAGTGAATGTGAAAAACTGCTGGGTGTGCCACTTTGATAAAATCTCTCAATGTGGTCTACACGCGTTCCAAAGATATTATGTAATTTTAAATTTTTCTCCTGGCTGCCCCAACTCTTATTACCACCCTGTGTTATACAGGGTGTAACAAAACCCCAATATCTGTACGACAATGGCACAAACTGAGTTATGAAATATTATTAAAATATCTTCATTAAGTAATAGCAGGTATTCATATTAATATTACTTTGTTCTTTGTGTAAATATGTATGTAGACCCGTTTCAAACCTCCACTCCGACTTCATAAGGTTTGCTGGATGAAATCTTCCTTACTAAGGTTGCAAGAAAATTTGCTCTACTCTAGACCAAAAACATAGGTTATTTTTAATGTTACGCATGTAATTTTTCTGGCAAAATATTTATTTGCCAAAGTTTACCAGGATTTGTTTACTCCAGTTTTACATTTCAATGGCACGCTAAGTTGGTATTGTTATGTATGCTTTTCGTCGCGTCGCATTATTTTTTTGATGACGTCTCAACCAGTAGGAGCTCAAAACAGTTGGTTAAATAAGGAAATGGACCATTTTATAAACGTTTAGTAACTTAGTAGCGTTTCACAAAATTATAACTCATAGTTTGTTATGACAATTCGGTGTTCGTTGCGTAGCTGCGTCTTCCTACTCGTTAATCTGTGGGTTAATTTCGGCTATGCAATGTCCATTGAATTGTCATAGTGAACCGTGAATTGTAGTTCATGAAGTAGGGCCCACTTGACAGCACGTAATACTTTACATGCAGGAACTCTACTCAGTCTAGTTACAAGAGACTTTGCAACAAAAATATAATGGTCGAGCTGTGGTCGACAGTGGATAGAAGAAAAGAGCTGAAATATTATCAACAGAGACCCAGTTATGATTTTTCACACACATAATTTAAGTAGTGTCAATTTGACTTGTAATAAATATTATCGAAAAGGTTACAATTTGTCATTTAAAACAAATTTGTCGTACGGTCTTTAAACAGTTTTTGTTCAATATCCCATTTTTCCACATTTTTTTTCTGCCTTGGAGTGCCGCTGTTTGATCGATAACACTTGAAACTATTTGTTTAAAATAGAATGGATATTTTTAAAAACCTATTTAGAGGCTAAAAATTCCTCCCATGCCGGTACTTGAACCCGCGACCTCAGGCTCACCGTGCCGGCGCTCTCCCAACTGAGCTAATGGGCAAGTGCAAGTAAGTGGTGAGTATTGAGATTTGCAAATTTAAAAATAACCCAAACCCTTCAAACGCCTGAAAAAAACAAACTTATGCCACCTGCACAGTTAACCACTAATATCTGGCAGTGACAAAACACAGACGAAAGTTCATAAAAAATGCCGTGGTCCGTTTTTAGGGTTCCGTACCCAAAGGGTACTAAGACTCCGCTGTCCGTCCGTCCGTCTGTCACTAGGCTGTATCTCATGAACCGTGATAGTTAGACAATTGAAATACAGAAGATGTATTTCAGTTGCCGCTATAACAACAAATACTAAAAACAGAATAAATATTTATTTAAGGGGGGCTCCCATACAGCAAACGTGGTATATTGCCGTTTTTTGCTCAATATTAATAACAGCAACAGGTAGACGCTTGAAATATTCAAATGTTGTATAGATAATGGTATTTTTGTCTTTTCAATTTTCGGCCAATGTCTTTTGAAAGTGGGCCATTCTGCATTGAGTTGAAACGAACATTGTAGAATTTACAAGATAACAATCAGTTTAGTTTACTTTATTTGGAAATCTAGATCGGCGCTATTTGCTTGTTCTGATTTGTACATCAGTTTGCAAATACTTGCATTTCGTTACTGTCGATAATTATTTTCATTAAATTTAATGCCCAGAATGTGAGATATATTTGTTTAATTCTTTTTATTTAATAAGGACAACCAAACAGTTGAACAATTCAATTAATTTAGCTTTGGTCTGGGTGTCACTATTTTTTGGGGTTCCGTAGTCCGAAGAGGAACTCTTTTAGTTTCCCATGTCCGTTTGTCTGTCTGTCTGTCCGTCCGCGCCCTAGCGCAAAGACCGGTGGTACTAAAAAGCTGTAATTTGGTATGTGTATACATATTTATTAAGCCGCGACAAAGTAAGAAATAAAATGTTGGATTTTTTTTTTACTGGTACAGTCCTGAAGTCAAGAAATTGAAAATATGGGTTGATATATTTTTTTATTAACAATTAAAAGCCATGGTGTTATGGTGGCCCGATTGGATTCTTTAGAATTTTACATTGCCTTCTTCTTTATTCTAATTAAATTAATAAATAACCTAGGATGATCGACAATATTGACAACATTTTTAATTCCCGTATTTTTATGATTTCTATTTACGGTTTGTTTAAATCTAGGCCAAAGCTGAATGAAATTAAACATACAATTATAATTAAATAGGATGCATCAATTATTTCAAAACTTTGATAATTATGCTACCAGCACCGTTCACCGTTTAATTGAAAAACAGGGAACTTCATATTATATTCTCACGTGCCAACAAAGACAGTGCTTAAAACCGCGCAGTGCATGCGCCATAAAAACCGAACTTATGTTAAAAATAGTTTGAAAAAACAAAAACCGAAAAAAAACTTGAGTTGTTACTAAGAGATTAAATTGCATAGCAGTTTGGCAAGTTAGGATTATTATAAATTTTCATGGTTTGTTGCAGATAAATAAACAATAATAATAGAGCATGGCCCCTGCGCAAGGATGACACGCAAAATCGTGAAGCGTTCCACATTTTTCTCCACCAATCCGGACTTGGCCCCCGTGGTGGAGTATGGCCTATACCTTCCTCAGGGAAGAGACCCGTGCCCCTCGGTGGGGACATAATGGGTTGATGATGAAATAGAGTCTTGACCTAGACTTGACTATATAATTATAACACGGTCAACAGGTCAATCTTATATATAAAAATGAATTGCCGTTCGTTAGTCTCACTAAAACTCGAGAACAGCTGGGCCGATTTGGCTAATTGTTGTTTTTATATATTTGTGGAAGTCCAGGGAAGGTTGAGAAGAAAAAAACGGTTGACGTCGGTGATACGAAGTTCACGGGGTCATCTAGTCATTATATATTTTTGAAGTAATGTTACTCATACATATCCGAGTAGAGTGTACTAAGAGTGAGTGTACAACTCCAAGTATTGTTGACTGTATCAAACTTGGGTATGTTTACTTTTTCTAATATAAAAAACAAATAGCATCGCTAGACTGACGATTAGGTACCATAATTATTATTAAGTCTGCCACTTTTTCTCGTCTAACGTCTGGTTTAATGGACTAATTCGTACTTCTATTTTGCATTGAACGGTTCTTTTACCGTAAGGTATACTTAGCATTCTATATCATTAAATCTGTAACAATTTTTATTTCAATAAATACCATTTTACTCTTCAATGTTCGGTGAGTTATACATGGTGGCGCAAAAGTTATGCCATAAATTAAATTAGGTGCCATTTTGTTATATAAAAAAAGAGCTCTGTTTTCATCAAAAGTTAATTTAAAATTGTATAATTGGTTACATTACGATTTCTTCTTCAATGTTAGCTTTCAAGTCTTGCAAGGTTCATGGTTCCTTGTGGTAAACGCGACATTTTAAAAAGCCCCAAAGGAAGAAGTCTGGTCCTGTTAGATCTAGCGATCTGCATGGCCAGTTCAAATCTCCAAAACAGGAGATCAATCGGCCTAGAAATTGGTGTCTCAAAATCTCCATTGGCCATTTGAGCGAAATATTTTTTTCCCAGTAACGTCACCAAATTATACACTCAAATATGCTTTTGACGCAAACTCTTTTATGTATTTATAAGAAAATGCCAGCTAATGCAAATTATGACATTACTTTTGCGCCTCCTTATATATTACAATATTCTAGCGAAGGGCCCGTTTCTGGAATGTTTCTATAGGTTACGACAATTATGCTAGGTAAACTTAAGTTGTCACGTTACCGAGGGTTGTGTGAAGGCACAACCCTTGGTAACGGAAGCTAAAGAAATAAAAAGAGAGATTTAGAGATATAAAAATGTAATCATCAAAACCCCCTAACCTATAGTTAATTTCAAATTCTAGATCTTCTTTCTCTTTCTTGCATTAAATTCATAATTTCGATTTAGAATGCGAGTAGTCTTCTAGAAGTCTCCATAGGCCAGAAGTTTCCTTATTCGACCTTCTTAGTATGACGATTATTTGACATAATTTAGAAAAATAAAGAACAATATTCAAATAAAAGAAATATCTGACTACCAGTTGAATCGTTGACAGTAAAGCAAAATACAATATTTACAATATGAAAAGTGGCAAAATAATTAGAAATACGTATTAGCTTTGAAATAATAGTGAACCAATCTTATGTTTTCGTTCGTGATAACATGAAAGTGTTGTGAAATTGGATTTCAGTGGTTCAGCTTGGACAAAACGTAAGTCTTTTTTTTTGCATTGATATAAAGAGTAGGGTGCTAGGCAATAGAATCGCGCTAGACGCGTAAGCTAATTCCTACAAAGTGAAATCTAAATTTTTCATAGCAGTCGTCGACTATTCCATTCAGCCATAGGAAAATAACATTTTATTAGGTACCTACTCACCATTGCAGTCTCTCTTATGTACTAAAGGAAGATCTTATCGTAAGAAGGCCGGATGGAAAAGTAAATCAGCTGCCTGTCAAGTTTCTAATTTTTTCAGTTCCAGGATAGTAACCAGTGTTTTTTTTTCGGTTCTGAACCTTTTCTATTAAGTACTCGTATTGCTGGCTGATGATTTTGACGTCCGCAGCATCGATAATGGCACAGGATAATTAACCTTCATGTAGATGGGTAGGCACCATGGAGGTCCGTGTACGGAATAAAAAACCGGCCAAGTGCGAGTCGGACTCGCGTACGAAGGGGTCCGTACCATTTTCTATATAACATAAGACACAAAGATCAAGAAAAACGGCAAAGAAATCACGTTTTTTGTATATTTATTTTATTTTAATTTAATGATTTGTTTTTGAAGCGAATATAGAACTCAATATTCTGTGAATATTTCAAGCATCTACCTGTTGCCGTTAATAATATCGAGCAAAAAACGGCAAAAAACATTACGTTTGTTGTAAGGGAGACAGACAGACAGATGTACAGTGAAGTCTTAGTAATAGGGTCCTGTTTGGCACCCTTGGGGTACGGAACCCTAAAAAGCACAAAATCAAAAACAGAAAAAAAATCTGACTGTAAGAAGCAAAAATTGAGATCAAAATTAAATGCCTTTTATTACGTTGTACTATTAATATTGACGGGTTTTAGGAATTGATATTTTTCCTGAAACCCTTATTGGGTTTGTCGCTTACAAATTTGTCTGACAGGGTGGGCACGGTGGAGGCTTTCGGACGGTACGTTGTTTTTGTTAAACCAAGCTCTAGCGTAATGCCAAATCGTATTTTGACAGTCCTGAGTACGTGGAATCGTAAAAATCCACCCCGTTGGTAAAAATTACATAATAGACCCACAGGAGTAGATATTCGAGAATGGTGATTTTTGTTCATTTTCCTATTCTTTATTAAAATTAAAGTTAAGGCTTATAAGCACGAATCTCACCAAATTATCGGTAAACGAAAATTCATTAAAAAGTTGCATTAAAACAATACAAACTGACGAGTGGCGTATTTTAAGGAAATGCACAATTAAAAAATAACATTTTATATTGAAATATTGAATACTGAGCGGTTTCAGCCTAGTGGGTAGAACATTGGACTCGAAAGCGAGAGACCCAGGTTCGATTCCCAGTGCGGGCATGTACCTATGACTTTGTTTTCTCGCTAACGGTGAAGGAAAACATCGTGAGGAAACGTGAGTGTCTGAGCTATTCACATACCTCAGCGCTTGAAATCGCCAATCCGCGGTGGGCACGCGTGGTGAATATGCCCATACTCTCTTCCTGAGAGAAGGCCTGTGCCCTACAGTGGGACCTATGTAGGCTGCTTATGTTATATTGAAATGTAAAAATTATGCAATTTTAAAGATAATATTTCTCAACAATACACGTTTTACACCGGTCTCGAGAGGCGTTTAGACAAACAGACGCAGGTAAGTATAATCCTTAGAGCTGTCAAGTTAAATAAACCCCGTGTGGCGCCAGGCGTAAATCGGGTTAACTACACCTTTCGTTACGTTTGAGCACAAGATAAATATCCAACAGAAGTTTCTCGTTTCATCCTGCTTACAAATTCATCGTGTCGCGATGCTATAAACCTTTCAGTTTTCGTACAATACTCGTAACACTTGTCCAACGGCCACTTGCTCAGCGCCATGGTAACCAGCCGAGGACATCAAAAACATGGAAGTACACACAAACTGTGGACATTTGGTAGTCAAGCGTATTGTACTCAATACTTTATTGCAGCCATAAGTTTGGCGGAATCTTAAATAACAGATAAGTAATGTGTATCGCTAGACCAACGAGGCAGACACTTCTGCTTCCGCTTCTGGGCCTAGAGTCTAATAAGAAAATCGTTGTTCATTAAAATAGAATAGAATAAATGGTATTAGCACGACAATACATGTTATTTGCCCCCTTTTCGCAGTCTACCAAGCAAAGTTTAGTCAAACGAAACAAAACAAAAATAGCAATCCAATAACCCGTGCAACTTAAATAAGGATCTCTCGCGAAGAAGATTGAATCGCCCGAGGCGCCGAGTTTAGTTGCACGGATTATACCATTGGGATTCGATTGGATAATAGACTAGCAATAGCGTCCATGCAACTACCATTGCCGTAGTATAACCCGCGCAAATTAAATAAGGATCTCACGCGAAGAAGATTGAATCGCCCGAGGCGCCGAGTTTAGTTGCACGGGTAATACCATTGGAATTCGATTGGTTAATAGACTAGCAATAGCGTCTATGAGACAATATCTACTGTTCTATTGAACAAATATGCATTTTAGAGACTAGCCCCCCTGTAGGGCAGTTTGTCAACTTCCGATGATGGAGAAGCAAACATAACGACAGGAAACCATTTTTCGTGTCACCTGGAACTTCTGCTTTTTTGCGCTTCTTTCGCGACTTTCAGTCGCATAAAAGCGACGCGTTCGTCACACGGTACCGACATGCGGATACAGGTAAAGGCTATTTTAAGTCTGCTATAAAGTTCAGTGCCTCTGAATTCTAAATTAAACGGTTCGCAAACATAATAAGCGACTTATGCAGGACATAACAAAATTCCCATAATATACACCAGCCATTAGGCGAGATCTACTCAGCGGTACAAATAACTGTTAGTATGGGGACAACTACGAGATTACGAAAAAAAAAATCAGGTGTTTTATACTATAATTGCTACGTGGGGCATCACGGCATTAAGTCACCAAATTCTAATCAATTCCAGTCGTCATACTGTCCATACTAATTTCTAACGCAAACGTCAGGATTTCGACAAGAATATACAGAAATCTACCATATTATATTTAAAAAATCTACCATATTATATTCTACCGTATCGTCTAACCCGCTGGGGAGCTGTTTATAAGCTGTTTAGCAACCCTAGTTGAGTTGAATGGACTGAATTACCGTAGGTGTTCGTAAAAAGGCTTTTTAAGCCAGAAACGAATTGTAGAATAAAAATTGGAAGCCAGATACACACACATAAATCTTGGCTTGTTATTATTTTATTATTTTTAAAATTTATTCGCCTCCAAGATCCCACAGTTTAATATATATGGTATAATTTTAAGAAAAACATCCTGAGGAAACCTGAGTGTGAGGTGTTGACATACCTAAGCGCTGGAAATTGCCAATTCTCGGTGGGGACGCGTAGAAATTAAGCCCTACTCTCTCTCTGTCTCTCTCTGATAGAAGGCCTTTGCCCTGCAGTGGAACGCATAGTAATAAACTAAATAAAAAAATTATACAAAGTACAAAGTATAAGTGGTGAATATAAACCCAGAATTAAAGACTGCCTTCCAAATCTGTCTTACGAAGCTACAGAGGTATTACTTAAAGTTATAGGGTAAAAACCCATTATCACTCATACAAAAGCTAGCACTTACTCACACACACTTATCACACTCATATACACCCACGCATGCACACTCACACACTCACCACCTTACGTACGACCCTAGTTTAATTAGTATTATTCTTTTAAGTAAATGGCTACTTTAAATTAATTGAGCTTACGCATGACTAGAATTAATTGTTCGGTCTTAATCAAACATTCCTGCATTTCGAATCAAAATGTTAACCACTACAATGGCAACCCACGATACAGGCTTGCCTAGTATGGGGCCGCAGTGCAAAATGTATTACTTCATATTATAAATATCTACATTTAGGACTGTTTCTTATGATAATTTAAAATGTTTCACTTATGGTTAGATATAAAAATTTCATTTTTCATTTTCATTTCATTATAGTTTATAATTGTAAAATAAATATGATCAAATAAATATGAAATTACCTTATAATTAAATATGAAATTTGCTCATAATTTGTAAAATAAATATGACCATTGGATATCAAACTTTGGCCTTTGCATCTACGTAGTCAGACGATTTATAGAGCGTCCAGTGGCACCTTCACCCACACTAGATGGGTGAAGGGACCACTCGGACGCTGCAGTGCCTGGGACAATGAGCCGTATTCATAAAAGAGAAGGAAATCCTTCTAAGCATAAGGTAGAGGTATAAGGTTGTGCTGTGAAGTAAAAGGTAGAAGCATAAGTATTTCCTTCTTTCTGTATTTATAAAGATAAAGATAAAGATTATTTATTTGTCAAACATGAGATATAAGGTTGTTACATTGAAATACGTCCTGTACATGTTTCGCCCATCGGGACTTACAAAATATTTAGAGAGAGCACCATCGTTTGTCATTAAAATATATCTCTATCACAAAATACTTTCCATACGAGCTATATTTACGTCAATTATGTTGATATTGGTAATTTCAAATGCAGTCCGAAAAAAAAAAAAAAAAAAAAAAAAATATTTATATAATTGTCAAATATTAAAGTACATTTCAAAGTCAAGTTTGTGTGTAGAAGAGTCAGTACATAGTCATATAATAATAAATCAATCAGTTAGAAATTGTATTAGCTTATAGTAGCATTTTTCTAGTAGCATTTTTTCAATTTAAATTTGAATTGGCCCATGTCAAGTTCTCGTATATCTCTTGGTATTTTATTATAAATCATAGGCCCCATACAATATAGACTTTTATGCATAAGTGCGGTATTGGCTCTACGTATACATACTCTATTTTCATCCCGTTGTAAGCGGGTTCTGACTAGCGAGATCGGTCGGAAAATGCCTGGGTTCGATTTTACAAAGAGTGCTACATCTAAAATATACATTGACGGAAGTGTTAGAATATTGTAGTTTTGAAAGTATGGTTTACAACTATCCGTCTTTTTCAGTCCAAACATTGCCCTTAGACACCTTTTTTGTACTTTGAATGCTATCTCTCTGTCGGTTGAGTTACCCCAAAAGATCAGACCATACCGCAACAATGAAGCTACCGTGCCATGATATGCAGTAATTAGAGCATCAATATTAGTGACAGGGGCAAGTTTATAGAGGAGATAAGCAGACGAGCTAACTTTTTTGCAAAGTTCCGCAATATGCGCTTTCCAGTTTAAATTTCGGTCCACCGTTAGTCCTAAGAATTTTGTGGTCTCTACTTGTTGTATTTTAATATTTTCATAATGAATATCCAAATTTGCTGTTGGTAACCTTTGGCTAAATTGCATAAAATTAGTTTTACTTAAATTTACCTTCAAGTTATTATTGTTTAACAAAATTATAATAGATTGTAGAGTCCGATTTATATCACATTCGTAAAAAGTTTCTTGGTCACATTGGATTGTGACAGTGCTATCATCTGCATATAGGGTCATCGGGTGTGGAGTGGCTCTGGGAAGATCATTAATGTACAGTAAGAATAGTAACGGTCCCATTACACTGCCATGGCGAACTTCACGCTCACCATTACCTTATACTTGCGAGGATATCCTACATATATTTGAGTAAAAGGGTTGATGGCGCATGCATGTCTGAACATGTTCTAACGTGATATACCGCTCTCTGCACTTCCGTTTTATTTTGTTAGTCTTAATTTACTTGTGTCACGGGTCACGCCGTCTCGTGTTTTATGAGTACCTAGGTACCGATTTTGTTATCAGTGAACATGTCTTCGTCGAGTAGTGAGAGTGACAGTGAAAATGTAAATGAACTACAGTTCATATCAAATGAAATTTTAAGTGCTCCTGTTATTCTAGAAAAATCACAGGTACCAAAGATAAAACGAAAAAAAGATGAAGCTATTGAGGAGGCAACGAAAAAGTATGAAAGGACCTTTGGTAAGCCATTAAATGCAAAAGGTTTATTAAAAAAAGTGAATAATATGAAGTCAAGGTTGAAGAAAAAAACAGATTAAAAAAAAACCGGAAACAAGCCGATTAAACTCCTAGATTGGGAACGAAAACTACTGAAGGCTATGGAAGGTGATTCTAATCCAACAATTGGAAAGATCAGAGGGGCAACAAAAAATTGTTTATTACAATACTCAAGTTTCTTCTTATTTCTTGTCCTTGATGACGAAGATGAAGTTCGTTGTTGTCACAGTTTTCTTCATGTTCGTCTGGCACCTCTCCAGGTAACTCAAAGTCTGGATCTCCTAAAGATTTTGCAACGTTGTGAAGAACGACACAGGCAATGATGATTTTAGGCACATTTTCCAATTTAACACGACAAACATACTGTAATATAGGAAACCGGCGTTTGAGTGGGCCAAAACACCGTTCTATTATTACTCTCTCTTTCTTCAAAAGTATGTTATAATTTAACTCAGCGCCAGGAGCAGGATTTCTGAATGGAGTCATAAGGCATGGCTCTATACCATATCCATCATCACCAAGTAGAACAACATTCGCTTTGTTTTGAAATTGTGCTCTAACCTTTGAATTTTACCATATCCTCGAATCGTGCACGGAGCCAGGCCAACTAACGTCGACGCTAGTGAACATTTCTCGGGCATTACAAGTAGCTTGCACATTTATAGAAGGCTTACCTTTCCGGTTGATATACTCATCTCCGTGGCAATTTGGTTTCAGTATTCCTACATGGGTGCAATATATCACACCAATTGCGGTCGGAAACTTATACTTCATCATCATCATCAACCCATTATGTCCCCACCGAGGGGCACGGGTCTCTTCCCTGAGGAAGGTATAGGCCATACTCCACCACGGGGGCCAAGTCCGGATTGGTGGAGGCTTGTAGACTAGTGGCTCGTCTACTGTCAGAAGTTGTCAAGCCGCCCTAAGGCCCCTGACTTGGCTTAACGACTGCCATCTATCGACGGCAGCCGGCACCAACAGCTTAACGTGCCTTGCGAAGCACGGAACCGCTCGGAAAAATGCCACTAGCGTTAGGCATAGACGGCGACCCATCCATGCACTGAACGCGCCCAGTGTTGCTTAACCTTCGTGATCGTTTAAGATCACTCAGGCAGCCGGGGCTACGAGCTTATACTTATACTTGCTTTGCCATAACTGTTTTGCCTCCATTATTTCGTTGTTGGTAGTTGGAAACTTTATCCATTCATTTGATTGCACAATTATGCTGTCAACTACTGTGTTCACAGTGCGAGATACTGTAGATTGACTAATGCCAAGTTCTTGACCAACACCTTTCTGATAGCCGGGGTCACTGAGATAGCGCAAACAAATTTTTAATTTATGAATGGATGACAACGCACCTCCTCGAGTTTCTTCATTTACGCCTAAAAATCTGTCCGAAATCCACTGTAAATTCTCTTCTTCAAAACGGTATAATTCTTTAAAATCACGAGAAAGAGTAGGTAAGCGTGGCTTGTAATGTTTAGCATCCCTCAGAAGCACAACGTCTGCCATCACTGCAAGACTGAGTCTGCTACTGATCAAGACTCAGAATATTTAAAGGATATCCTTTTTAAACGAAGTTAAAGGTCTCGATTATAAATATCCATTTACTTCATTTGACACAGAAGGTTATGCTTATACTCTAAAAGAGTAAGGTTTTACTTGAAATTATTATGAATTAAAACAGAAGTAGAATAGTACAGTCTAACAGTACTAGTTAGTTAGTAGAATAGAAAACAAAACTTGTCAGCAAACAAAAAATATTATTAAGCGGCACTTGTTTAAACCTACCTCAATAAATGTAAAAATATAATGTATATGTAAATTTATGAATAAGCAGCTCCTTAACTCAAAAAATCTTTAAATATTAAGATTAGCAGTTAAGTTCATGCCATGTAATGTATATAATTTTTTTTTGAAATAAACAGCTTAAATTTTAAAAAATTTTTTTTAGAAGGATTTCCTTCTCTTTTTGCAAGCATAAGCATTTCCTTTTTTTATTAATTCGACCCATTGTTTTGGATATCAATGTAATTATTAATATAAATTAATGTATCAATATCCAATGGCAGTATTGTTTTTACAATTATAAGCTACACACAAAAAACATTCTCACGTATTTTTTATTTTAATTCTTATTGCACTAATTACATTGTAAGTGTACAAGGGCGTGCTTAATGCAAGAAGCATTCTCTTCCGGCAAACTTTACATAGGATCCATTGGGCTTTGTGTATGACAGACAAATTCCCGCTCTATAAATATTCTCAGGGTAATATTTTGTTTGGCCTGTTATTGATTGCAACGTCCTTTCTCAGCGCCATTAACAAAATAAAAAAAAAAAAGTCCCCAATTGTTTCCACAGGTTTGAATTCGGAATTTGATGCCATGACCTCACCTCTTCTGGCTTCAGGGCCCTACTCAATTTATTTTATGACGATGCGATGCAAAAAATTTATTGCAGATTAAATTCATACAGAATAATCTAATACATAAAAATATCTTGTCACAGTGTTTGTTATCGAACTCCTCCAAAACGGCTTACCGATTTTTAGGGTTTCGTACCCAAAGGGTAAGGGACCCTATTACTAAGACTCCGCTGTCCGTACGTCCCTGTCACCAGGCTGTATCTCATGAACCGTGACAGTTAGACAGTTGAAATTTTCACAGATGATGTAATAAAAATATGCCGCTATAACAAAAATACTAAATACTAAAAAATTAACAGAATATAATAAATATTTAAAGAGGGCTCCCATACAACAAACGTGATTTTTTCGCCGTTTTTGCTCGACATTAATAACGGCAACAGGTAGACGCTTGAAATATTAAATACAGATAATGGTACTCGCACTTGGCCGATTTTTATGATTTTTTTTGTGTATATTTGGTAGGGCTGAGAATAGGACGTAGGCTAATTAATGTGGCAAAACAACGTTTGCCAAGTCTGCTAGTAAAAATATAAAAAACATATCATATTATCGTAAAATTTATTATTATCTCCACAAAATTATATATGTTTAAAATTTGAAATCATCAATATACACGTCTTTACATTTGTGGTTATTTGAATAGGTTTTTTTTAATCTCATCTTAAATCGAGATCTGAGAGTAGGTACTAAACATTTTAAAAGTATTGAATATTCATCAACATAGGTTCAAATTTGACATGCAATCCATGGAGGCTTTTAGCTAAAAAATGACGAATTCTTACCACAAAATTGTTATTGTCATTATCATTCAAGGCCTACTATTACGTTATATTGATGGATGCACCTCCGGAAAAAATGTGCTTATTGAAATGGCCGTCAAAGATTTAATAAGCACAGTTTTTTTCTAAACAGAAACAACAAATGTTGTGGCTCCCTCAGTAGACACGGTAGACAGACACCCACAAGATTTGTTTTTGTCGATTTGTGCCATTGTGAAATTGAGAACGGGTAGACGTTGCTTATTTTTTGTTCTTTCTGCAAATAAAGAAACATAAAACAAATATGAATCTCTCAAGGCCGAGAAACTCACAGCGTCTTGATTAACTGCATGGCCAATGATAGAACGAGTATTTCAATAAAAATATGCAATGCATTACAGCAGCCTAGTGGGTAGAACAGCGGACTCGGAAGCGAGAGACCCAGGTTCGATTCCCAGTGCGGGCATGTACCTAAGACTTGGTTTTCTTAGTTATGTACATTTGTGAAGTTATAGTAGCAATACTACTCGCTAGCGGTGAAGGAAAACATCGTGAGGAAACTTGAGTGTCTGAGCTCTTCACATACCTCAGCGCTTGAAATCGCCAATCCGCGGTGGGCACGCGTGGTGATTAAGCCCACACTCTCTCCCTGAGAGAAGGCCTGTGCCCTAAAGTGGGACGTCTATAGGCTGCTTTTGTTATGTATGCATTGATCTATTTTGTATTGCCGAATAAGTAAGTAGGTAGAGAAGCCAGTTTTTAGATTATTTTGTCCTAATTCGAATAGACAATTTTTTGCGCGGCTGTTCTTACAAAAACGCAAATAAATTGTAATATTTAAAGTACCTATGTTAAACGTAATAAGTCATTTTTTATCATATAAGTCATATTTACCAACAAAATTTTGCCAACTTGATTTCATACCGGGACTTGAACCCTAAACCCCCACCACCTTAGCAAGTGACCAACCCATAGACTAATCAGTCAAATCAAAGTCACTTGCGTCGAGAGATGCTGCTTCAATTAGTTCAAGCTAGCAACAGGCGATAAAGCAAGATTTGCTCAATTGCAGCTATAAAAGTGCGTACAGACATTGATGTTTACTGAACTGTAATAATGATACAGACAAAGCAATAAATATATTAATATGAATATGACCCTTGTCAGTCATTTTCACCCAACCTAGCAACAAGATTGGTTATTAGGATGAAAATAACCGGCAATTGTCAGCTAAGCCTATTTTGTTAAGAAGCAAATAGATTAATAAAGTATTACCCAGTATTTTAATCAATCAGGCCCCACTCGTCCACTGATGGAAGAAGGCCTCCCCAAGGCATACCACTTCTTCCTGTCCTCAGCCGTCCTCACCCAGCCGCTGCCAGTAATCTGCACCAGATTGGTCGGTCGGTCGGTGTCGGTCGGTCAGGCCAAATATTATTTTAAACGGCCATATGGATAGGATAGAAATTATGTGGCAGATCCTCTATCTGAATTGTACAGCTTTTTTCCACCTATCGCCCCACAGGGCACTGCCCTCCTAAAGCCACCAGTGCCCAAAAGGGCCGTTCATTATCGCCCATTTTGAGAAAGACTGAACGTCTTTTGTGTAGACTTAGAGACTACCTTCGTTGTTGGCTGAAAATACTTGGAATTGGGCAGCAAAGTAATAAAATTCAGCAGCAGAAAATCCTACATTGATCAGCAGAAAATTCCAAATTGCTTACTCTATTGGTCAGCAAAACCTCAGTTATATTTTGTTGATAAGAAAATGGGATAGGTTTTTCTGTATCCAGTATAAATAAATATTTTGTTTAGAAAGAGAGGTGGCAGAAAGCCGTATATGCATGTATATGCAGAGAGATTTTATTTTAGAACTATTATTTATTTTATATTCTTTTGGTTGCACTAACCCGCGCTGAGGACAATTTTAAAACCTATTTAGAGGCTGTACGTAATACAGAGAAGTTTGTAAAGAGGCTCGAAATTTCACTGATGCCTGCACTTGCCCATTGGCTCAGTTGGGAGAGCGCTGGCACGGTTAGCCAGAGATTGCGGGTTCAAGTCCCGGCATGGGTGGATTTTTTAGCCTCTAAATAGGTTTTTAAAATTGTCCTCAGCACGGGTTCGTGCAACAAAATGAATATAGACAATAATATAATGTGAAGAGTTCACAAACTTCTCTGTATTACGTTCAGGTAGCGACATCTGGCTGAAGTAATTTACATCACTTGCACGGTTAGCCAGAGGTCGCGGGTTCAAGTCCCGGCATGAGTGGAATTTTTAAGCCCTAAATTGGTTTTTAGAATATTATTTATTTTGCTAAGCAAATATTTATTACGCTGACCAGTGAATTTTAGTACGGATCACGTGTTTTTGCTCATTTATTTATTCCGCTGAATATTCATTTCTGGCAGATCAATATTTTTTGCTGATCAAATATTTATTACGCTAACCAATGAATTTATTTACGATCCACGTGTTTTTGCTCATTTATTTATTCCGCTGCATATTCATAGTATTCATAGCATATTATTTTCGCTGATATCAATTAATTAGCTCCGAAGGATTACCTGGTAACGGGAGGAGAGTCCGCGTGTCGCGTGACCTTTTCTATGTCTGAACGTTACTTATCATCACGCGCAAATGCAGCCTAGCTAGAGGAATGTGGTCTCAAGGTCAAGGCGATTCATGTGACGTTGCGTCTTATAAAATATCAGCAACTTGACACAGGCTTATCGCCGCATTCCGGGCTTCGCTGGCCAAACAAATAAAATTTATTTTCAACGGCACATAGTGCGCTAGACTAAGTTCTCGCCAGAAGTGTCCCTCTATTCTCGACGCTAAGTTAGCAGACTTGCGTTACAATTGAGTACATTTATTAAATAGTTTGGAGCAAAATCTACTTTCAATTTCCGATGTGCTCTGAAGTTCCAATAAGTTTAATGATAATTCTTTCAAGAAGCGGTGGTAGTCCAGTGGGTAGAACAATGGACTCGGAAGGGGAAGACCCAGGTTCGATTCCCAGTGCGGGCATGTACCTATAACTTTATTTATTTTCAAAGTTACGTACGTTTGCAATTTAGTAGAAGCAATACCACAGGCTAAGGGTGAAGGATAACATCGTGAGGAAACCCGCGCCTTGGTTGGCTCCGCAGGTATTGACTTGTCTTTCCTGTGGGCTAGGCCGACTAATCTGTCAGCATGGTATAGGTGCTGGGCAGGCCTACTCCATTTAAAATACCATGTCCCCGGCACTGCAGCGTCCGAGTTGTCCCTTCACACATCTAGTGTGAGTGAAGGTGCCACTGGACGTCGTATAAATCACCTCATTACGTAGATGCAAAGGCCTAACTTTTTTTTTCTTACAACTGAAACGTTTACTATGTCGTTATATCTATCGAGAGGAGACAGGCTGCACTGTGCAGTATTTTAACTGATATTATTGTTCTGTCTCCCATTCGATCCTCTATATACACCGAAATGACCAAAATTAACATTGCTCCACCCAAACATGCGTCCACACAGTTAGAATAATTTCCGAGATACGAGAGTCCAAAAATCTCGATTTTTAGCATTCACTGATAACGAACGTGAGTTCACTCAAGGCAAGTGGCAAGTGGCAGACCCTGGTCGCTGCCTACCCCTCCGGGATACAGGCGTGAGTTCATGTTATGTCATGAATTCACTCATTCACTTTAGTGTGGTTAAGGGGTGGGCTTAAGTTTCAACGCCAACACAGTGTGGCGCAAAAATATTGTTTTTATTAGTCTTTTATGACACCCACGGGCAGTAATGGGGTGGCTCATCCTAGGCCGGAGACACACCGCGGCGGCGGTGTCGTAAGAGGCGACTAAAAAGCGGAAACCAGGGAACGGGCAGCAGCGTTGACCTGTGACACCACTGACACCAGACCACCAAACAATGCGATCTCCAATCCGTCCGCCAAGTGTGGAGATTACGGCAAAACCTCCCATACAGGGAGAGACCCCTGTCCTGCAGTGGACTGCTATGGGTTGATGATGATGATGATGATTAGTTTTTTAGGGGACGTGTTTTGTTTTTTGGTATACGCAATTTGGTGATAATTAATTTAATTTAGGTGCTATTTTTTCTTAATTAAAAGCGATTTTGGGTTTTTTTTTCAAAATCAATCTATAGGTAATTTTCGGTAGCTGACTGAGCAGTAGTCGAATTACGAACTGAGGAGGAGACGCGGTGGAAAGGCTAGAAGAATTCCTCTTTTGTTGAGGCCTGAGAGTCTTATGTGTAAAAAAATAACGATTACTCTAAAACACTCCTCAGAGAGAATAAAATACTCTGTGGTTACGACTTTCCCTCTGCCACAGATTATTTCAACTGGCTCTGAGGAGTGTATGAAGGAATCATATTTTTATAGACAAGAAGTTTTTTACTAACCCTAAAATGTTTCCAGATTTGACATCTTGCAAACAAGAGATCATTGATGTAGCCATTTGGCGCAAGATTGGATTAATAAACGGTTGTCTTCATGAATGAATGTTTATCGCGAAACCGTTTCGCATACCATCCTTCAATTTTATTACTGTTTATGATTGCGGGGCTCCCCGCGTTCTTTACTTTATTAATTACTAACTGAGTACTTGCTTCATATTCATCTTGATTATGAAAACATGTGCTTACTCGTGTTGATTGAGTATGTTTTTCGTCTAGAAAGCCTCCTATTTTATAGGACTAAAATACAATTCGTAGTATACTATGACTATTCAACGTAAGTATATGTACAAACATAGAAGATGATGTGGAAATCCACTGTGATAGTTTTACTAGATTTAAGAAGCATCATCATCATCAGCCATTTGACGCCCACTGCAGGACATAGGCCATAGATTTAAGAATAAATTGCGCAAACTACTCCATTATACCTGTTCCTCAAGCACTTAACTGCCAGGCGTTACTCCGAGTCAGGTGTAAGGTAGAAATAATTTTTTCGGGTAGGTACCCCCTACACCAATTAGGGATGCAATTTTTTTTTCTCGCCTACACCTTAGCATCTTTGGATTGGTAATTTAAAAATATTGTCGGTGTAGGAAGATAATTTTCTGATTTGGGGTTCCGTTTGCGAAATATTAAGCTTTAAAGCGCATTTTCTTGTCCAAGCAGGGGGCGTCCACTCTCCTGGCTAAACGGCTGATTGTAGAAACGTAAAAATTCAGGGTAGTGGCACGTATAATGAACTTAAAAGTAAAACTATCACGACTGGCTTTATGAGTTAACGAGTGATAGGCGACCAACTTATAAAATGAAAACACCGTACAAAAACCATTGAAAATGTAAATATGTAAATCTGTCGCAAACATAGATAAACATTCCAAATTCGTCACCAAAAAAACTGTGCTAAATTTCCTTTTACAACACGACTATACTTCAACTGAAGAATTATTAATGAGCTGTGTATGATGAAATAGGCTTATATATGCAATAACATGCTAATGTATGTGTGTATATGTATATATATGTTTATGTATGTATGTTTATTAGTATGTCTTCACCTAAACTACGTAATATACAGTAAGTTATAATAATTTATCTATTTTCACATACCTTATGTAAACATAAGTAAATATTTGTGTATCTAACTCACAATTTTACATATATTATATTACATTCTTGTCTACCGTACACTATTAACACATTAAATTTTTAATTTAATTACGTTATTGGCGCAGCTGTAACTGTCACAGCTTTAATTTACTCAAAACAGTGGCCTAATTACGCTCACCAAATCCTGATCAATTCCAATCGTCTAACTGTCAAACTCCATACTAATTTGACAGTTAAACGATTGGAATCGCTCAGGATTTGGTGAGCGTAATATAGGGGCAGGTCTTACAGTTTTTATTTTTTTTTATTTTAATAAGTAAGTCTAGTGGACTTTGCATGCTCTCACTTAAAATTCATAAACTTCCCTAAAAATATTTGTATACGCTTTGTCTGGTTTTTGTGTATATACTGTACAAACTGTGCATCTCACAAAAATCGTCCAATATTACTTGAACCTAACTCCTCAACAACAACTATACTGTATGGGTCACCAAAATTGTCAGTCCTCGACGATTCCTACTCCTGCCGCAATACAGTTTTTAACTAGTGCGGAGGGTAGTTATTGCTCTTAGGCTGTTACTGTTTCTTATCCGACTGATTAAAATATTTTAGAGTACCTACCTAACATTATGAGATCCTAGGTTTACACCATTACTTTACTCTAAGGTTTACACCACCTGTTATAATGAAAGGTTGATTCAAGCCTCTATACCTATACTTATGTAACAGTATGAACATATCTTTCGTGTCAATAAACCATTTGTATTTAATTATTTTGATGAAGTTGTTAGTTCTGTAAAGCAGATTAAACACCCTCTTTCAACGGAATCCTACACTGCGCGTGGCCCGACACGCACTTGGCCGGTTTTTGTTTTTAATTCAAATAATTTTTTAGTTTTGTAAGTCTAGAAGTTAGACCTTTTTCTGTTTTGTTTTTTCATAAGCAGCCTATATACGTCCCGCTGTAGGGCACAGGCCTTCTCTCAGAGAGAGAGAGTATGGGCTTAATCACCACGCGTGCCCACCGCGGATTGGCGATGTCAAGCGCTGAGCTATGTTAATAGCTCAGACACAAAGGTTTCCTCACGATGTTTTTCTTCACAGTTAGCGAGTGGTATTGCTAATATAACTTCACAAATGTACATAACTTAGAAAACAAAGTCATAGGTACATGCCCGCACTGGGAATCGAGCCTGGGTCTCCCACGTCCGAGTCCAATATTCTACCCACTAGGCTACCACCGCTTCTCCAATGTGCTACCCACTAGGCTACCACCGCTTCTCCTATGTTCTACCCACTAGGCTACCACCGCTTCTCCAATGTTCTACCCACTAGGCTACCACCGCTTCTCCAATGTTCTACCCACTAGGCTACCAGCGCTTTGTTTTTATTCATGTGTAATTCTTTTTAGTACTCACAAGAGTTAAAGGCGAATGCTGTATGGTGTGAGCCTTTAATTGGCAACATTATAAGAAAGACTCAAACCATATTGAGGCTTAGGTAAAAATGTTTTGTGAGGGGTTGGTCTTTGGCTTAACCATTAAATACAAATTAAATCCTGCTAATATTATAAATGTGAAAGTTTGCGAAGATGTTTGGATGTTTGTTACTCAATCAAGCAATAACGGCGAGACGGATTTACATGAAACTTGTCGTACAGATAGACAAATACCTGAATATCCCAATAATGCGTTTCCGCGGGATAATATTTATTTTAAGTTTAAAAATAGATGGCGTTGTGCGAGCGAACGTTGTGTTTTAAAAATAGATGGCGTTGTGCAAGAATCGTATAAACGGATTCTGTGGCGGTACGAAGTTCGCCGGGACAGCTAGTAAAACTAACGTACATTGCATAGCAGATTAACGCACAGATAAACAAGTAGGAATACAAATCGGCTACGCTATGTACATCGAATTGTCATAATAAACTATGAGTAGTATTACTCAGCCCCGTCTGTCTCTGATAGAAAGCCTGTGCCGTCTGCAGTGGGACGTATACAATACAGGTTGATTTCATTGATAAACCTATAATAAAGACTTAAGACACTGATAATTTTCTTATTACATTCTTCTTCTTTAACCGTTTTCTTTGTTATTTAATGTTTCACCGTCTCATCTACATTTTCAGTTTAATTTTTGCAACGCACAAACTTAACTATAATTTATATTAGACTCTAGGGCTGTTTGCTGTTTACGTTCAGCGAACTTTCACCCAGTATATTTCCTTTCTGCGTCGATTACACGGGTGTACGAAAGTCCGGCGCAAAGTCCAACCTTGCTTGAATGCTTAGTCACGCAGATTCCTCAAATTCCACAAAACCTTTATTTGTACTGTGACAAAACACTTGCACAAACAGTCTACGACCTGTCACGCCTTTGTTCAAAGTCTGAATGCCTCGGTAACGTGACCCAATGCCAAGTGTAGCTTTACCAAGCGCGATATTGTCTGGGTGGTTTTTGAACGGCGTATTTCCTTAAACACGTCAATGGAGAACTTGTGCAAAAAAATGTTTTATTCTTACTGGAGAGGCCATATTAAAATAAAGAGAGAAAGATGGAGAAACATTTATTGCACCACCAGTCACACACACAAAACACTAAAGAAATCATCATCATCATTATCATCAGCCATTTGACGCCCACTGCAGGACATAGGCCTCCCTCATGGTTTTCTAACCATGAAGGGTTTTGCCATAATCGCCACGCTTGGCAGGCGGGTTGGCGATCGCAGTATGCGGTTGGAATCTCAGGGAGACGCTGCTGCCCGTCTCCTGGTAATTTATTTCCTTAGTCGCCTTCTACGACATCCACGGAATGAAATTGAGTGGCGCTATTCTTAAACCGGCGCCACACGGAACTAAAGAAATACGAAAAAAATTAACGGAAAACATCAAAAGAAAGGGGTACACTTATATGAATACAATTCAGTTTTGTCACGGTGTGTGTCCGTTGCTGCAAAAGGTCCCGGTGGTAAATAACACTATAATAAGTTTTCGCAAAACGTCAACATGGTAAATCTCAATAATTATCATAATTTGTTTCTACAACCTGGAACCTACGGTCATTCAAATAGGACCTTCGATTTTAGGTTAAAGGGCAAGAAAGACTCTATAACCCTAGATTCTTGGCCATATGTTTTAAAAATAGCTAAATAGGAAATAGGTTCTTAAAATAGCTATATAATTTTATTACATAATATAGCAATTTTATGATGTCCACTTTGTGAAAAAACGTTTCATAAAAGAAGATATGCTTTTTTCTCAATTGGTGGTGCTATTTACCATAGTAGGGTTTCTTAGTTGGTAGTAGGGTCTGGTTGGTGAAAACATGCATTAGTTCTCCAGCCCCCGCAGAGACCGCATGTGTCGAACGAAATTTCGCTCAAAAGCGAAGCGACACGCACACATTGTGTGCGCCTAAGCGGATTGTGTTGTGGTACGTGACGTTCGCAGATAAGCACACATTCGCATTAATAGTGCACCACTGACAACCGGCTATTACAACCAGTCGGTTCCACCCAGCAATTGTCGCCAATTCATCATTTTTCTCAACGAGCTCTCACAGTTATCAGCACAACAGAAATGTACTAAATATACCTACAGTTATTTTTGTTACGATATGTAAAAGTGTCAATCAAATACAACTAAAATAGAAAAAGAAAAATTTAACACCTGTTGCGCTGACAACGATGAATAATTGTGACAAATACGAGGATAATGATAGCGATAATTTCTAGTAGATTCGCCTGGCTACGCTAACGCTGGCTGCCAATTTGGCTACTTTGTTTCTTCACTTTGCCGGTCACCGGTTCTACCTTATAATCACATCATTCTATGCTCTCCATTTTATTGCCGTGTCGTGAGCCGGCTAGGTCAGTCGTGACTTGAGTCGTGATGCACAATTCTTATCCTGCGTGAAACCATGACTAATTAGAAGAGTCTAGCGAACTATTTTGTGCTCACTTTCACTATTGTTCTGTTTAGGTCTTAGAAACGCCGTTTGTCGGACTATCAGAGAAATGTGGCTGAGAATTCGTTGAATGAAATCCATAGTTTTCTTTTATTTCACGAAGGTGGGTTGGTCTTGAATGTGTGTAGAGTGGTTAAAAGTGTAGTTTTGGTCGGCAATTAAATATTTGTATCAGCAACAAAAGTATTTTGAGCGACAAGTGGTCAGCAGAAAATACAAAATTGAGCGGCAAAATATTCAACTTGGGCAGCCAAGAATTCCGAATTTACCAGCAGTAAATTCCAAATTAATCAACCGGTAATTCCAAATAGATCAGTCTCCCAATGGGCATTGTCCTGAATATCGACAATAGTTTCAAAACTACGTTATTTTAAAGTTATAAACTTAGTTAATATAATGCTACAAATTTCTCAACTTATTCTATTTTTGTGAAATTCAACCGTGAATGAAAGAAGTTTTAATATTTCTGAAAAACACCAATATGTCATGTGACATCTTATCCAATATGATACTCTTTAAGAAAAATCCTTACGTTTGTACAGATTAGGATTACCTATTGTAGTCTTTGTCTTTTAATGACACACTTCAGTGCATGACCTAGATATTTCCGGTCTCGTAGACTCAGATTCTTTTTTTTGGTTTAAAACAGCCCAAATCGAAACATTCGATGTTCCACTGCAGGACAAAGAGCTTCTCCCTTTTAGACCAAGATCTGACCACTCGCTCCGGCAAGAACTATAATTAAATTATTTGTTATTCGATCGTTTTTGTTGTTAATTTATTTTGGAAATCTGTTTGTCCGTTCGTTCGTTTGTTCGTTCACTCGCTGGTTTGTTTGTTTCTTTGTTCTAGGTTACAATCGAAGGACCACCGATTTCTGAATTGAGAATTTAAAAAGCGTCGTTCTCTGTTTTAACTACCTCTACAGGGGCCTAATTACCTATGCGCACCAAATCCTGTCAGAATCCGTTTGCAATAACAATTAGTATGTGATTTTTAATGATTCGCGATGCCCATACATAGTTATATATCAATAGGTCTAATCAGGATAATATATCAGGTAATACATTTTTTTCCTAATAAATAATCGCGATTAGACCCGTTCGGTACATATCGTCGAATCCTAGTCGAATCGTTCTGGATTTATTGCTCGTAATATAGGAGCTGATTTCTCAAAAAAGAACGAGACAAATAATTATATATACTGAGACGTATTATTAACCTAGTGTAATTCTCAATTCAGACATCGGCGGTCAGCCGTACATATCTCGAGAAGCTATTAAGTTATTGACCCCTGTCAGCCTGCAGATATATCAGTCAGATATCTTGATTTGTCTTGAACTATCCTGATCAGAGATCGGAGTCAATGAAAGTGAAACGAGTCGAGACAGGTTCGTAGAAACTCAAGTCGTTTAGGTTTTATCTATAAATGCATTCAATATGTTTTTAATAGCCACCATTCGCACCTATGGCAAAAGGTCTATTCACATTACATCGGGCATTTCATCGGGCATTATTCGAAACATTAGTTAAACTTTTTTTGTAAAAAGTATGAACTGAGTAGTCTAAACACACAATGGTATGGAACAAATTTTATATCCTTGGATGCTGTACAAAAGGGGTAATATGTGTGTGACCGACTTATCTTTTTGTTGTTTTCTGTGATCTGTGATGTTTGTTGTCTTGTTGTTATAATAAATGTTCTTTCTTCCTCTCTCTCTCTCTCTCTCTCTCTCTCTTTCTTTCCTTCTTTCTTTCTTTCTTTCTTTCTAATAATAAAAATAGATTTTTGTACTTCTTGAGCTAATGGGGTCTAGCTCAAGAAGTACAAAAAATCTATTTTTATGAGCTTATGATGAACCTTCGACCCTAGTCGACTTGTTTGATTAATGGGTTCTCAACCCGAGTTGAAAATGATCCATTATGTATCGATTTATCGGGTAATTGAATCACTGTTCGATTTTGTACGAAGTTTGCCTGTTATAAGTTGGTCGCCTATTACTCGTTAATTTGTTGAGCCTACTTAGCCGTGATAGGTTTCCTTTAAGTTTATTATATGTGGTACTACTCTGAATTGTTTCACATTTCTACAATTAACCGTTTAGCCAGGAGAGGGGGGACGGGGAGGGATGCCTTAGGCGGAGAAAAATTTGCGCTTTATGGCTTAATATTTAGCAAATAGAACCCTAAATAAAAATTGGTCTTCCAAAAACGACTACGGTATAGGCAAGAAAAAAAATTTTCGCCTTGATTTAGGTGTACCGTATTTTTATTTTAAGATTTTATTGTACCGTTTTATCGACCTGATAAATATGTATGTCAGTGCCCAACTTTACCTTTCTAGTACTAATCGTCTCGAACCTAGGCCGCAGACAGACAGACAGACAGACAGACGGACGAACATGGCGAAACTATAAGGGTTCCTTGTCGACTACGGAACCCTAAAAACGATCTGTAGAAACCGAATTATGAATATTTTTTCCATTAGTGGCGCAAGTGTTACTGCATGGAGCCCCTTAAAGGATAAGTACCCGTATATGTACAACAATGAAAGTCTTAAAAGTTACCTTAATATTAGGGGTTAAAGTATGAAATTGCCGTTTTATTGCAACAGGTTCTTTGAATTGACATAGAATCTTCATGGTATGAGGTTTTCGAATGAAACTTTTTTCAAATGGTTTCTTTGATGTTCTTTTTTTAAAAAATGTGAAACATTTGAATATCGACTTTCAATTGTTTTTGTTATTCAATTTAGACAAGAAAGATGGATACTGCGAAAATTCGAGTGATTATGAGGCACCCATTTTTCGTATTCTTTTATTTTATTGATTTGACGCAAGTGAGTCAATATTGTGGGTAAGGTAACGTTAAACCATGCCGCTAATTCCTGGGTAGTTTGACTAGGGTCGGCTTCCACTATCACTCTTAATTCATCGTTATTCACCTGTGTGGGCGGTCTTCCTCGTGGCTCGTTCTTTAAGTCGAAATTTCCATCACGAAAGCGTTTAAACCAAAATCGCACGGTGCGTTCATTAGTAGACTCCTCTCCAAACGCAGCATTGATATTGCGGGCTGTTTCTGCCGCGTTAGTTCCGCGTCGGAACTCGTATTCAAAAATCACTCGAATTTTCGCAGTATCCATCTTTCTTGTCTAAATTGAATAACAAAAACAATTGAAAGTCAATATTCAAATGTTTCACATTTTTTAAAAAAAGAACATCATAGTTTCATTCGAAAACCTCAAACCATGAAGATTCTATGTCAATTCAAAGAACCTATTGCAATAAAACGGCAATTTCATACTTTAACCCCTTTTATAATTGACTGACCCATTGTACAGTTACCTTAATTTATAACATCACCTTTACACTCACTCACGGGCGACTTAGCAACAAAAACGAAAAGGTGGATCAGCTCTCGATTCCAAAATCGACTCGCAGCTCGAAGCAGCTGCAGCAAAGGCGCCCGTAACGTAACTCCATAAAGTACACACATGCAAAGCTTGATGTGCTGTCGACTGTTTCTACATTAGCTAGGCGCTAAATGCTAAGTGTTAAACTGGCAACAATGTATTCCACCATTCAATGATTAGATCACATATAACCCTGCTCGGGTAAGTCCAAGGTTTGACGTAGGACTTTATTGACAGAAGTGACGTAGGACTTTATTGACAGAAGTGACGTAGGAGGTCTTGACATCGGCGTGAATATTTCTTTTCATTGTCATTATCAGTGCTAAGCTGGTGTCGGTTTTAAATCACTACTTAAAAAAAAACAGGTCAAGTGCGAGTTGAACTTGCTTGGTGAGGGTTCCGCATTTATAAGGTTTCCGTCTTTGCTTTAATATCTGGGGAGGTATTATCGAATTTAATACATAGTATAAGTACTAAGTACACACAATGGTAAACGTAGTGTGGGACGTCCTCAGACTCGGTGGAGCGATAATCTTCGCAGGGCGGCTGGCAAGAGTTGGATGAGAGTAGCCGAGGACCGTGCTCAGTGGCGTGCTATAGGAGAGGCCTATGTCCAGCAGTGGACAAGCATAGACTGATGATGATGATGACACACAATAAAGAATATTCTATCTATCTATAAGTACCTCAATCAGTTATTACCAACTTAGTTCATTTCCAATACCTAAGTATTTAAGTAAATCTTACTACTATTATAAATGAGTGGATGAATTTGTTACTCGATCGCGCTGAACCGATCTGGATAAAATTTATCACAGAGATAGATTATACTTTAGGAAAAATTCCACGCAGACCAAGTCGCGGGCAAACGCAAGTAAGATATAAATATTACTTAAAATATTGAAACCTGTTGCATAAATTAACTTATCTTATGTCCTTAAAATACGCATTTTACATTTATTTGTATTTCTCATAACGATTCCTTTTCCTTCAAAGGGCACAAATGTATCCCATAATTATCAAATTACGTTTTAGGATGTGACAAAAATCGATTGCGACAGACAGACAGACAGACACGAGGGTTAACCCTAAAACCCCTTGTATAGAATTTTATTATGGTCGCCAGGAAGCTTTAAGTACCTACCTATTTGAAATACTAGAAACTTTTAAGTTTCCACCGAAGCGGACATTATCTGCGTTTTTATTCTTTTGACATTTCTATTAATTAAAACCAAGCAAGGCTGTTAGTATCGATAACCGGCTTTATTTTACATACCACTTTATTATTTCCATGTTTTTACTCATAGATAAATTAATAGTCGAGAGAATCCAAGGGTTTCTGTCATTCAATATATGTAATTCTTCTATTTTACTTCCCGTAGAGGTCATCAATACAAACAGGTTTTATCTTAGACCAAATCGCGAAAAAAATATTAGCTGTTTCAAATATTTACGTGAAACGTATTTCAGTTGCCTGGTGAAGGTTAGCAAGCAAATACTGGAAGATGATTGATAGATAGTTTAAGATTGTAACGCTTTGGTTATTTTACTGCTCTGTAAAATAGCAGCGCTTCTTTAATATATGTATGATTCTTTCCAAATCCTACGCGAACAAAGTTAAATAATTTATAATGGACTCTACGCACAAAACAGATCTTTTGAATTTCAATGAAATCATAAATCTTCGATACAAGAATGTTATTTGTGTATGGGTGACTTTGAATGTTGACTTGTTGATTTATTTATTTCGACAACGGTGACGTTTTGTTTTCCGATAACTTTACAAATGTATTGATAAAAATATAATCTCATCGACCCATCGCCCTCTGCGACTAAACGCTACCTATTCAAACGCGATGCACGGGCGCGTACGCATCGCTTCTGTGATTAGGAAACCCCCGACACAAAAAGACTAACTCTAACTCACTAAAAGTAAAAGAAAACGGCCAAGTGCGAGTCGGACTCGCGCACGAAGGGTTCCGTACCATTATCTATAAAACATTCAAAAAATTTTCAAAATTCAAAAATTTTTATTCATTGTAAAAACAGAATGTTTACTTAATGAACGTCAAAGTTGTTAGTTTCACAATTAATGGATTATGTGGAGAAGAAACTAACAAAGAAACTCCACATTTATTCTTTTCAAAACATTAGACACAAAGATAAAAAAAACAGCAAAAAAATCACGTTTCTTGTATGGGAGCTCCCTTAAATAATTCTTTTATTTTGTTTTTCGTATTTGTTGTTGTAGCGGCAACAGAAATACATAATATGTGAAAATGTCAACTGTCTAGCTATCACGGTTCTTGAAATACAGCCTGGTGACAGACAGACGGACGGACGGACGGACAGACGGACGGACGGACGGACGGACGGACGGACGGACGGACAAACAGCCAGCGAAGTCTTAGTAATAGGGTCCCGTTTTTACCCTTTGGGTTCGGAACCCTAAAAAGCAACAAACATTTTGGTGATCAATTTTTTTCCGCCATTTTCTTTTTTTTATCGCACTTCAATTTGCCCAGGTTTACGTTGTTTCAGTCAAAGCATCATCCCTATATCTCTTACCGTTTTGTCAGGCAGTTGACCATGCCCATAAACGGCTGAGTGGATTTCCATCAAACATGGCTAAGAACCATCTCGATCAATCTAGCTTTCAATTAAAACGAACCGCATCGAAATCGCTTGATCTGTTCAGGCGCTACGACGGAACGTACAGACACACATATTTAGGCTTGGAACTTATAATACCCCTCTTTGCGTTGCGTCGGGGTTAAAAACGGAAGTAAAACCAACTTATCTTCGTATGAATGAAAACTTCGTACGAATTTGTACTTATTGAAAATTATCTTGATGAAGTTGATAGTTAGTTGTGTACGCAGACCACCTTCGGAACCCTAAATTAACAACAACACTAACTCGGCACGCACTTGGCCGGTGTTAGCGCCATCTCTTCTTCGCCTAAGGAACTAATGGACTACTGGACCGGTGTGACGTTAGCAGCATCAACCCATTGACGTCATCAGTCGATCCCCACCCGGCCTATCTATCGTTACTAACTTCACTTCGTTAATCTTGCATATCATGCACACAATGTAATCGTTTTCTTCAAAAAATAAATAAAATCGTTAAATTCTAAATATACTCAATACGTTCATTGAAGACCACACGCACACCTTCCACCCATCAAATCGATTCCAAACCTGGATTAGGAGAAGAAGAAACATTGGACCTACTTCGCCGGAGCCCAAACGCTACGCGTCAAGAACCAGCAGCCAGAAAACGGTCAGGGTATTCTATCCTTCTATCACCCGTCCTAATCCACATTGCGCTAATACCGTGTTGTGATTTATATTATAGTGCTTCTCATATCGTTCCATCTCGCGGTGCCGTGTTCGTACGTTGGCGAAATCGACAGCCGCGTGTCTGGATTGAAGCTGTGAGTACCTTTGTCTCCTTTAATCCGCCATAATGAGCGAAGACGAATATGGGGATGTGTCTGGGGGCAATTTAAACGAAACTCCAGCATCTAAACCTAAGATTAATGTAGGTCATCTAAAGAAACAGAGAGGTACCCTCAAAGGGAGGCTAACTTTATTCGAAAAATACGTTAGCAAGCTTCAGGATACATCTGATAAAGCTCAAACTGTCGAGATTAATATGCGCATGCAGGCAGCCACGGAATTCTTTAAAACTTTCAATAATATTCAGGAAAAAATCGAACAAAACGTTGAAGATAGCGATTTAACAGCCCAGTTAGAATATAGAGAGTGGTTTGAAGAACATTATTATGCTTCCATGGCTGCAGCTAAGTGCTTAGTTCAAGTGGATGAGAGTGACAATTCCAAGTGTATGCCTTCTGCTTCTGCTAATCATAGTGCGTCAGTTCTGAAACTGCCTGAAATCAAGCTCCCTGTCTTTGATGGATCGTATGATCACTGGTTGGAGTTTAGAAATTCGTATAAAACAATGATTCACAAGCGTTCCGACCTGGACTCCATCCAGAAGTTTCATTATCTCCGATCTTCACTCACAGGGTCTGCCTTGCAGGTTATAAGCGCTTTGGAGTTTACAGCCGTTAACTACTCCCATGCTTGGGAATTGCTTGAAAACAGATTCCATAATAATCGTTTGCTTGTCCATAATCATGTCAAGTCTTTGTTTGCTGCTCACTCTATTAGCAAGGAATCCCCCGCACAAATACGAAAATTAATTGACACTATTCTACGAAATTTACGGGCATTAAAATCATTAGGTGAGCCGACTGAGTCATGGGACACTTTAATTATTTTTCTTGTCGTGTCAAGGTTGGATTCAGTCACAGAAAGAGAGTGGGAAAACCACAAAGGGTCTCTTATGTCAATTTCAAAGAACGATCTCAATTCAAAGCTCAAATTAGACGATTTATTAAAGTTTTTACGTAACCGAGCCGACATGCTTGAAATGATCAGTGCGAGTCACACAAAAAATCCGCAGTCAAGTAATTTCCCTAAACAAACCAATTCAATCGATAATAAACGCGTTTCAAACTCGCAACAAGTATTTACACACGTTTCAACAGCTCAATCGAATAATAACGTCACTAAACAAAATAATTCGAAGCACAGTGAGAAGCGCCTGCGTGTGTGTGCGTTTTGCAACGGGAATCACGCCCTTTATACATGCATGCATTTTCTAAATCTATCTGTAAAAGACAGATTGAAAATTGTTGATGAAAAAAACGTTTGTCTAAACTGCTTGCGGTCCTCCGGACATACGATAAACGAATGTACGTTCGGACCCTGTAAGCAGTGTCACAAAAAACACAACAGTTTGTTGCACTTGGAAGACAAGAGTGCGCATTATTCACCTCCGTCTAACAATCCTAGTGTACCTACTGTGTCAGCTGTTCTTCATTCTAATTATAGCGTCGTCCCACAAAGCAATACGAGTCTTAAGTCAAACGTTGATAGTGGTGAATTGTCAATATCACTGCAACCGGTTTTGTTATCAACTGCGCTCGTGGAAGTGGCCGACGCCGATGATAGGTATCTTACGGTTAGAGCGCTACTGGATAACGGTAGTCAGCGTTGCATTATTACTGAAAAGTTATTTAAACGATTAAACGTTCCCTACTTACAGTCCACTGTTCAGGTCTCGGGCGTGGGTCATTCTGTCTCACAATCGAGTCAAATATGCGATTTACAAATGCGGTCAAAAATCGGCGACTATCAAACAAAATTAAATTGTCTGGTGTTGCCAACCATTTCTTCTCACTTGCCGTTTCCAAGTGTAAATTACAATGCGATTAAAATTCCTCATAACGTTAGCCTTGCCGACCCAACGTTCCATATTTCTGGAGAAATTGAACTGCTCATCGGCGCGGACAAGTTTTGGGAATTGTTGAATGATGACAGAATTCGTTTACCAAATGGGCCTTTCCTACAAAACTCGAAACTGGGGTGGCTGCTCTCTGGTCCCATTTACACAAAAAACCTGCACATAAATAAGGTTCAGTGCAATTTTGTCCAATCCTTAGACGTTCAATTACGACAATTTTGGGAACTAGAAGAGTTGGAAAAACCCAAAGATTTTCTCACAGCTGACGAGCGAAAATGTGAAGAAATATTCGTTAAAACCACGTTACGCGAACCCGATGGCAGATTTTCCGTGCGCGTTCCATTGCGGGAACCAGCTGAGGCGCTTGGTGACTCATACCAAGTAGCCAAGTCGCGGTTTAATTCATTGGAACGCAAACTTGATCGAATGCCCCAATACAAAAAAATGTATTGCGATTTTATGCGTGAATATCTTAACTTAGGGCACATGAGTCTTATAGACGACTACAAGTCACCATACTATTTCCTGCCTCACCATGGAGTGTTCAGGGAAGACAGTAGTACGACAAAATTGCGCGTCGTTTTTAATGCAAGTCAGTCTACTGATTCGAATATTTCTCTGAATGACATCCAGTACGTAGGCCCCACTCTGCAAAATGACATTTTCGCGATATTACTTCGTTTCAGACTGTACAAATTCGTTGCGTGTGCAGACATCGAGAAAATGTACAGGCAGATTTTGATCCAATCTGATCAAAGAATGCTTCAACTCATCCTCTGGAGAGAAAATCCTTCAGATCCTCTCCAGATTTTCCAACTGAACACGGTTACTTACGGTACCGCTTCAGCTCCCTACCTGAGCATTCGGTGTTTATTGCAGCTTGCACAGGAGTGTAATGATGACGTCATTGCTGAGATAATAAAAAACGAATTTTATGTCGACGATTTAATTTTCGGAAGCAATGATAAACACACTCTAATTGATTTGTGCGAAAGAGCGTCAAAAGTTCTACGTTCTGGGTGTTTCCCCTTACGAAAATGGACTTTCAACTGTGACGTCACTAGTGACGTCTCAAAAGAGCTTTCGACAAGGGAACACTGTCAAAGCAAAACGCTAGGTATGGGTTGGTTTAATCAAAGCGATGAACTTCATTTCACAAGCAAAGTCGATTACGACCCAACTAAACCGTTAACTAAACGAGTAATGCTTTCGATAATTTCTCAAATATATGACCCTTTGGGCTTGTTAGCTCCTGCAATAATTATTGCAAAATGCATGCTACAAAAATTGTGGCTTTGTAAAATTGACTGGGAGCAAGCGGTTCCTTACAAAGTAAAGGTGTCGTGGGATAATTTCATAACTACGCTAAAATGTTTACAGTCCTTGCGACTTCCTCGTTACGTCATGACCGATCTAAACAGGTACAAGGAACTCCACATTTTCACAGATGCCTCTCAGTCTGCATAAGGAGTCACCTGTGACAGTGAGGCTTCTTTGTGCAAAAAGTAAGGTCGCTCCATTGAAAACAGTCACTATACCGCGCCTCGAACTGTGTGGAGCTTTATTAGGCGCTAAGCTGTACAGTCACATAATAAAGTCGTTGAAATTACAGTTCGACAAAGTTTGCTTTTGGACGGATTCAACCATCGTTATGGGTTGGATTCGCATGTCACCAAATGCTTTGAAAACTTTCGTACAAAATCGAGTAATTATGATAAATGAATTAACTGGAGATTCTTTGTGGATGCATGTAAAAGGCAAAGAAAATCCAGCGGACTTGGTCTCCAGAGGACTCAGTCTAGATTCATTATTCGACTGTGGCCTTTGGTGGTCCGGCCCGCCATTTTTAAACGTTCCCGGCTCCGAATGGGCTGAAAATCCTGCTTCAGAAAGTCACGAAAACTTACCTGAAGTCAAAATTAACGCATTGACTTTGTTGTCTAACTGTACGCCAGAAGTTGTTTACGATTTCGGTAGGTTCTCTTCATTCAACCGCGCTAAACGAGTTGGTGCATATGTTCTGCGTTTTATATCGAATGCACGCACACATAGAAAGGCCGAGCGTAAAACCGGGTCCTTATCGGTAGATGAGTTGAATCAATCAGTAACAATGATGGCACGGGCGGCGCAAATGCAGTGTTTTCCCGATGTTTTAAACGAATTAAAACGCAATTCGCGAGTGAAATCAAAAAAACTAACGGGACTTAACTTATTCGTTGACAAAGACAACTTAATTCGTGTCGGTGGTAGGCTAGTGAATGCATCTAACTTCGATTACAACAAAAAGCACCCGATTTTGCTGAGTAGTAAACATGACTTGACTATGTTGTTGTTTCGATACGAACACATACGATTATTGCACGCTGGACCTCAGTTACTCCTCTCATCTCTGCGTGAAACTTGGTGGCCTATTGGTGGTAGGAGCCTAGCAAGGAAAATTGTGCATCAATGTGTTGCCTGCACTCGTCACACGGGTAAGACATTAACTCCAATAATGGGTAACTTGCCCTTTGAGCGATTACAACCGGGTTATCCTTTCATACGTTGCGGCGTAGATTACGCTGGCCCAGTGATGATTCTGGACCGCAAAGGCAGAGGAGCGCGATTGATCAAAGGTTACATTTGTTTATTCGTATGTTTTACTACACATGCAGTGCACTTGGAGTTGGTTACTAGTCTGTCCACTCAAGATTACCTACTCTCATTAAAACGTTTCATTTCCCGCCGGGGTAAACCGGCTGAAATATTTTCGGATAATGGTAGGAACTTTGTAGGTGCCGAAAAAGAATTTCCTATGTTTCTGAAACAAAATTCTAATCAAATAATCGATTATGCATCAAATAATAATATAAAATTTTCGTTTATCCCTCCATACGCTCCTCATTTTGGTGGTTTGTGGGAGGCGGGGGTAAAATCTTGCAAGTTTCACCTCAGACGTGTGGCTGGGAATGCAAATCTCACTTACGAGGAACTCAGCACGGTGTTGGCGCAAATTGAGTCCATACTGAATTCCCGTCCCCTTTCTCCTCTCTCCTCAGACCCAAACGATTTTCTGCCTCTGACGCCTGCTCATTTCCTCATCGGAAGAACCCTGACCGCACCAGCCAGTGAAGACCTAACTTCAGCAAATACGGCCCGGCTTCTCCGCTATCATCGAATCGAGCAGATGAGGCAACATTTTTGGGAGCGATGGAATAAAGAATATATATCTGAACTACAACTCAGAACTAAGTGGCAAGTGCACCAACGTGACATCACCCTTGGCAGTCTCGTTCTCATCAAGGAAGATGGACTTCCTCCTCTCCAATGGCGAATGGGAAGAATAAAACGTATTTTCCCAGGAAAAGACAACGTTGCTCGTGTGGCTGAGATTGTGACGTCAACAGGCATCACACAAAGGGCTTTTTCCAAAATATGCCCACTGCCAGTAGAGCCTCCATCTTCAGACCCACACGAAGGTATGACGGACAAGACGAAAACATAGAAGAAGATGAAGATATGTCATGCAACTTTGGAAATCACTTTTTCCAACGCCGGGGGCAATGTTAGCGCCATCTCTTCTTCGCCTAAGGAACTAATGGACT
The DNA here is from genome assembly GCA_947308005.1 of Yponomeuta malinellus. Lineage (NCBI taxonomy): Eukaryota > Metazoa > Arthropoda > Insecta > Lepidoptera > Yponomeutidae > Yponomeuta > Yponomeuta malinellus. The sequence goes on from OX371017.1 coordinate 11,618,219, forward strand.
ACTGGACCGGTGTGACGTTAGCAGCATCAACCCATTGACGTCATCAGTCGATCCCCACCCGGCCTATCTATCGTTACTAACTTCACTTCGTTAATCTTGCATATCATGCACACAATGTAATCGTTTTCTTCAAAAAATAAATAAAATCGTTAAATTCTAAATATACTCAATACGTTCATTGAAGACCACACGCACACCTTCCACCCATCAAATCGATTCCAAACCTGGATTAGGAGAAGAAGAAACAGCCGGTTTTTATGAATGTTTTGTTTTACCTATTGCTTGAATGTGCATTTTTATTTTACCGTTGGGTACATCATGCACATCAATAGTATGTGAAAACTGTTCCACGTACATGTATGCGGACGACACATGTTCAATGTATGCAAATAGGGATATTCAAACAATGGCGAAAAAAGTACAGACAGATCTAGAAAACATCCTGAAATGGTCGCACAACAACGGCATTATCCGTAACATTGAAAAAACTAAATGTATGCTAGTACATTCCCCATAATTATGAGAAAAAACCTAACACCTGTATAAACATTATTGGCCATATATATGAGTGCCTACATAATGTGAAAGTGTCATGTAGCTTAGAGTTTGTTAAAAAATATAAATACTTAGGACTCACAATAGACTGTAACACGAGTTGGAAATCCCATATTGAAACTGTTTGTAACAAATTAAGGTCTGTACTGAGTGCTCTTAAATATGTCATCAATGGAAAAACCCTGCTTGTATTATGCCACGCACTTGAAGATAATGTAATAAGCTACGGACCAAGCACATACGGCCGAACGTTTCCAACCTATCTTATGAAAATTGTAACATTGCAAACACACTTTATTAAAAACCTATTGAGAGGCTAAAAATTCCACCCATGCTGGGACTTGAACCCGCGACCTCTGGCTAACCGTGCAAGTGATGTAAATTACTTCAGCCAGATGTCGCTACCTGTACGTAATACAGAGAAGTTTGTAAAGAGGTTCGAAATTTCGCCGATGCCGTTAGCCAGAGGTCGCGGGTTCGAGTCCCGGCATGGGTGGAATTTCGAAAAACCTATTTTGAATAGGTTTTTAAAATTGTCCTCGGCACGAATTAGTGCAACAAAAAGAATACACTTTATGAAGTTTTTAGTGGATCATAATCATCATCATCATTATCAGCCACTTGACGCCCACTGCAGGGCACAGGCCTCTCTCGTGGTTTTCATAACCATGAGGGGTTTTGCCATAATCGGTTATGTTAGTGGATATAAACACATTAATTAACTGTAAAAAAAAATTGAAACTATGTGATATAATGCCTGTCCAAGAAAAGTTCAAATTCCTGTTAGCTGTAGAAAACTACAAATATACCGAATTTAAAATAAAGAAACCATGTTAAGTTAATAACAGAAAAAACAATAAAAAAAATGTATATTGAACCGAGACTGCGTAATTACTTTAAGAAAAGAACAAGAAAGTTCCTTATACCAAAAATATGAAACAATATTGGTTTCTCTGAAGAGGACTGTGAAAGTAAAAACATATTCAAGAACAAATAAAAAAAGGTTTTGTTAAAAAAAATTAAGTGATCCATAATAGAATATAACCGAACTAAACGTCTCATTTACATCTTCAGCATAAAATTATTATTTTCAAATTTTTTTTGCACGTCATAGTGTTTGTGAGACTGCCCCCTGTCTGTGGCACTGTTCCGATCCCAAGCCGCAGGCGCAGGGCGGGCAGGAGGGTAGTCAAATATAGAAGTTAAGATTTAATCCGACTTGAATTTGAATTAAACAAAACTCAATTACCTACTTGTATGTCCATGTCCACGTTTGGGAGAGTGGCGCATGTCAGCCTTAGAATAAGAGATAAAATGAGAAGTGCGCTATAATTCGCCAACAAAGTGCCATGCAGTTTGGCGAATGATATGTTTTCGAGAAACATGTATTAACTCTTTATAAATAAATAAAAAAAACAATTAAATTTTTTTATTTTAATTGTCTATTTTTTTATATTAAGTTTGTCTACTCCTAGCGTTACAGGTGCGTATACAAAGGTTGAAAAGGTTGAGGGTATATAATAATAGGGGTTAAAGTATGAAATTTCCGTTTTATTGCAATAGGTTCTTTGAATTGACATAGAATCTTCATGGTTTGAGGTTTTCGAATGAAACTTTTTTCAAATGGTTTCTATGATGTTCTTTTTTTAAAAAATGTGAAACATTTGAATATCGACTTTCAATTGTTTTTGTTATTCAATTTAGACAAGAAAGATGGATACTGCGAAAATTCGAGTGATTATGAGGCACCCATTTTTCGTATTTTTTTATTTTATTGATTTGAAGCAAGTGAGTCAATATTGTGGGTAAGGTAACGTTAAACCATGCCGCTAATTCCTGGGTAGTTTGACTAGGGTCGGTTTCCACTATCTCTCTTAATTCATCGTTATTCACCTGTGTGGGCGGTCTTCCTCGTGGCTCGTTCTTTAAGTCGAAATTTCCATCACGAAAGCGTTTAAACCAAAATCGCACGGTGCGTTCATTAGTAGACCCCTCTCCAAACGCAGCATTGATATTGCGGGCTGTTTCTGCCGCGTTAGTTCCGCGTCGGAACTCGTATTAAAAAATCACTCGAATTTTCGCAGTATCCATCTTTCTTGTCTAAATTGAATAATAAAAACAATTGAAAGTCGATATTCAAATGTTTCACATTTTTTAAAAAAAGAACATCATAGAAACCATTTGAAAAAAGTTTCATTCGAAAACCTCAAACCATGAAGATTCTATGTCAATTCAAAGAACCTATTGCAATAAAACGGCAATTTCATACTTTAACCCCTAATATATTGGGTATATAAAGCTTTGCTAAAGTGATCCTTGTCAAGCAGGCACTTGTGATTAAAATCGAGTGCGAGGGCGTCATACATTGATAAGAAGTTGCCTTGGATGCACCGAGTAAAAGTTGATAGTCTCAACGCCGGTTTCTGAACCGAAAATTTCACTAAGTAAACTGTGAAGTAGGTATTCTGTTGCATTTTGTTTTGAGAAGAGACAGACTAATTCAAATTCGAGTGTTTACTTACCGAAATTCTTAATTCGGAAACCTGCGGTCATCTCTGTTAGTACTTGCAGGTAATGTTGATAGCTGTTAAATAATATATGCCCTTTTCATCTATGTTAGATGATTTATTGGCTTATTATAGTGATAACAACTACCTACACTAGATCACGGGTAAAGTGACCAGTCCGACGCTGTAGTGCCTCGTAAATATTTTTAGATGGAGTAGGCTTCAGCACCTATACCACCCTCTCAGCTTAGTTGGATTACCGCCAGTTTTTGAATTAACAACGTATCTGTCCGCTCTATTCTTTTTTGAGAAATCTGAAGTGACAGATCGCCTTAGCGGAAATCTTAATTCTGAAGTCAAAATCCCAAATCGGCGTTTTATCCACAGTAAAAAAAATAGCTGATCGACATTGACACGCTTGTTGAATTCGTCTTTCTGAAGAGACAGAACGGAAATGAGAAATTACAAATTCAGAAACTAGCGGCTCGACCACAGGAAAGACAAAGTTGATAAACATTTACATGATAGTTGCAATCACGCCCGTAAGGTAACTGAGTAGAGTACACGTTTGCCTATAAAGATTGATGTGTTCTCGACTGTACACTCTATCGCTTATCAACAGCACTAAAGGAACTAATCTGGGTTGCAAGGCAGTTTAACGACGATATTAAATGGCAACCGCCACTGTTGCTATGGATAACGTTGTCGTTGTACAATTAGATTGCTATTGCGGGCACCGATGCTTATTTGTCGAAACGTCGACATTCGGCAAAAGAACAAGTACAAAGATCTTGATTCCACACGAATCCTGGAGCTAACATCGAGATGGGCGGGGCAGTTGGTTAGGCGGGAAGACGGCCGACGGACTAAGGCGCAAAACACACAGATGGGACGTGGGGCGCGGGCGCGGTAAGACCACAGTACTCGCTCTGCGGTCGCTCTTGGTCTGTGACTCTATACATCTTACCGCGCCCTCGCTTCACGTCCCATCTGTGTGTTTCGCGCCTAAGTAGCCATAGAGTGGTGGCCAAAAACGGGTCGACGGTCGGTGGGCAGACCACCAGCCCGGTGGGACGACGACATTGTTAAAGCGGCTGGGAATCCTTAGACGAGACTGGCAGACGACCGGATGGGCTGGCGTGGGAGAGAAGAGGCCTATGCCCAACAGTGGGCTCTGTTTATGGACTGATTAGACAGATAGATGCATATTTGCATGAAAACACTGATAAACAAGCTTAAGGCTCTAATAACGGCTGACTAGCGCCGCCAATGAACAAAAAATCACATTTTCTTTCACAATCCGTTTTTGCAAAACAGTGAACGACAAAAATGTCTGTGTTGATAACAGCATTTTTTAGAACCTACGGATCAGAAATTAGGTTCAAGAATCTAGGCTAGAATTTCGTTTTTATGTAAAATAATAATGCTGATGATGAAGCAAAAGAGATCTGTCAGGATCGTGGCAATTGGCAAACCCTGTTCTCAGCCTACCCCACCGGGATACAGGCGTGAGTTCATGCAGTGTAAGTCGTCTGGACGAGATCACTTTTAGTGATACGGTCGCTGTCTGTGGTCTTAGGTTAAGAAATATCTGTGTAATTTCCTTTTTTACGTACAATAAAGTGTTCTCTATCCATTTATCTAATGTAATGTAATTCTCCCACAGACTCCACTCGACCCTGCTGCTGGCAGTGGCCTTGACCCTGGTATCAGCCTACTGGGGACCAGACCTGCCTCCTGGCCCCTACTGCGGCAGAACGAACGAGTGCTGCAGCAACCGCAGGGACGCTTGTGCTCATCAGATCTTAGGTGAGAGCGCTTCTCTTTTTTCCTTTCATCAGAGAGGAAGACAGTACCAAGTACGGGCTTCATTCATGGTCTGTACGCAGAGATATTAACTTATTTATATATTAATCAAAATATGAATTTTGAATTTTGGGTGGTTTGAAGCCATAGCAAAATGAACGTGCCTTCACAATAGCTATCGAATAGGCTAGTTTTTAGGGTTCCGTACCCAAAGAGACCCTATTACTAAGACTCCACAGACCGTCTGTCTGTCACCAGGCTGTATCTCGTGAACCGTGATAGCTAGACAGTTGAAATTTCAGGATGATAGTGACAATCACAGACGATGTATTTCTGTTGCCGCTATAACAACAAATACTAAAAACAGAATAAAACAAATGTTTAAGGGGATCTCCCATACAACCAACATGATTTTTTTGTCGTTTTTTGCTCGATATTAATAATGGCAACAGATTGATGGTTGAAATATTCTAATGTTGTGTGGAGAATGGTACGGAATCCTTCATGCGCGAGTCCGACTGGCACTTGGCCGGTTTTTTTAAGTCACTTTCCAAAAAATATCTTGACCATAGGATTTCGCAGTGTCGATGCGAGGCTTCTAATCTTGAGGAAAACTGAATATTGGAGTCTATTTTGGACACTATTTTGTCACTTTATTTTGTACCGCAATGCACAGTTATGAAAATAGAGTTTTAAAATTCATACGCGGACGTACTTTTACCGCCATGTTTGGCGACATCATCAGCCACACTCGGGTACACCAACGAAGCCTGACGAACCCTCAACAGTCGCTGTGGCCTTAACTGCGTGGATGACATCATCATTATTCCTATCTATGTGTCAGCCTTGAAACAGATTCTGCTCCCCATTGACTCATAAATGGTCCAATGATGACTATTTTTAAGGCTCTCTTTCCGCCTGCATAAGGCATATTTAGATAAGTATCCGCTTTGCAGTATTAGAAGTAGCAGAAGAAGCTCGGGGTTTCTCTGAAAGATCAAATTCGAAACGAGGTGATCCGACAGAGAACCAAAGTACATAGCCTACCGAATTAGCATGCTGAAGTGGCAGTGGGCTGGCCATATCATCCGAAGAACTGATAACCGATGGGCTAGACGAGTTCTTGAGTGGAGACCGCGGATTGGTATGGACGGACGGACAGTAGGACCGGTGACTCGGTGGTGCGATAATCTCCGCAGGGCGGCTGGCAAGAGCTGGATGAGAGTAGCCGAGGACCGTGCTCAGTGGCGTGCAATAGGAGAGGCCTATGTCCAGCAGTTAAGCATAGGCTGATGATGATGATGATTTCAGTATATAATAAAGTTCTTTGTGGTACATACTCATTCAGTAACATTCAAACCTAATTGGTGTCAGTAGGCTATCTCGAATTCTCACACACATTTGTTCAGTCACAGTGTAAATGACTCAGAAGCTTCGTTGCTACTTAGTTAGGTACTGTTCTTAGGTGGCGAGCCCCTATTTATATCACTTGATTGGTTGATTGATTCACGCTTAAAATCTGTACCCAATGGCATTCAAAGGTAAACACTGTCAAAAATCGACTTGAGCGGTATTGTTTCCTACGTGACGATATCAAGGATTGACGGTTAAACCATTAGGAATTCTCCAGGATTTAGTGTGCAAGATTAGAAGTAATTACTTTTGTAGAAACAGCCGCAAAGTGCTATTTCTCTCATTTTTGTGATCCTAATCGATACCAACTACTGCCGACAGAGATGAAAAATCTCTATGAGACTAACTTTGATTAACGCACGGGAAAAGTAAAAAACTAGTCTCACCATCAGCGCCCTTGTCTGCGCTTAGACTTCACAGGTCATGACCGACATGACGCACTGGTTAAAAACTGACCTCTTGTCTTTAGGCTTTGAGGAATGACCGAGGAAATCACCAGACGCAATTATATTCTTAGAAATCAAGAGAACACCTGGCGCAGTCTTTCAAACAAAAACACCCTGTTTGTAGGTATGAAGAGGGTTGCTGCCCAACAGTGGGCGTCTTTCATCGGCAGTAGATAGGTAGATGTAGGTATGTACTTGGTTTAATCCACGGATATGTAGAGTTATCAGAGCATGATTTTAAACATACTAATATTATAAACGCGAAAGTTTGTATGTATGGATGGATGTTATTACTCTTTCACGCAAAAACGACTGAACGGATCCGGATGAAATTTTGCACAGAGATAGATTATAGTCTGGATTAGCACATAGGTTATTTTTTATCCCGGAAAAATACACATCAAAATTACCACGTGAACGAAGCCGCGGGCAACGGCTAGTTAGCAAATAAAGATAACTTGATACCTCTGTCTGTATCTTTGTAATCTATGACGAAGTGGCGTTTGGTGATACATTGTTTCCGAAGCATCCGCTATCAAGTGATGATGGTTTATTTATTAGGCTGACTATTGATTTATTTTAATTAAAGACTGCCTTCAAAGCTCGCCGAGGGTTCTTCGAAGCTTCTTCAGTTCAATAAGGAATTTTAATGGGACGTACTTGAACACACTTGAAGCAATCAATTACGAACACTAAGCCTGATTTACATTTGCTCTTTAGGGTTCCGTACCCAAAGACTCCACTGTCCGTCTGGCTGTCTGTCACCAGGCTGTATCTCATGAACCGTGATAGCTAGACAGTTGAAATTTACACAGATGATGTATTTCTGTTGCCGCTATAACAGCAAATAGCTACCTACTAAAAACAGAATAAAATAAATATTTAAGGGAGGCTCCCATACAACAAACGTATTTTTTTGCCGTTTTTTGCTCGGCAAAAACGGCAACAGGTAGACGCTTCAAATATTCACGGACTATTTATATATTATACTTTTTTGAACACAAGACATTTAACAGGACATTACCTAAGAAATTACATGTACAAAGGCGAGCTTATATTCAGTTCTAGATTCGTTTCAAAAATAAATCAGGCATAAGTAGAGTCATATTTTTCAGTTTATGTTTAATTTGTTGAATAGTCAAAGCTTGCAAAAATAATAGTATTATTACTCGCCAATAGATGTCAGGAAGAGTCATATTTTTAGGGTTCCATACGCGAAGGGTGCCAAACGGGACTCTATTACTAAGACTTCACTATCTGTCTGTCTGTCTATCCATCTGTCTGTCTATCTATCCGTCACCAGGCTTCAGGTTCTTATGAACCGTGATAGCTAGGCAGTTGAAATTTTCATAGATGATCTGTTTCTGTTCATCATCATCATCATCATCATCATCATCATCATCAGCCATTTGATGCCCACTGCAGGACATAGGCCTCTCTCATGGTTTTCCAAGCTTCCCGGTCTTGTGCCTCCCGCATCCAGCGACTCCCAGCCACCGTAACCAGTTCGTCAGACCATCTGGTAGGGGGCGTTACTACACTGCGTCGTCCGGTCAGCGGTCGCCAGGTCAGAACTTTTTAGCCCCATCAGTTCTTCGATCTGTGTGCCCCGCCCACTGCCACTTCAACTGAGCAATTCTTCGAGCTATATCAGTAACTCGGGTTCTTCTGCGGATCTCCTCATTCCTGATTCGATCACGGAGTGAAACTCCTAACATAGCTCCATTGCTCCTTGGGCGACCTTGAGCCTTCTAATAAGGCCCATAGTCTATTTCTGTTGTCGCTATAAAAACAGAATAAAATAATTATTTAAGGGGGGTTCCCAAACAACAAACGTTGTCTTAAGACAGCGCTCGCCATCTAGCGGCCATCTATGTAACCTTTATAGCGCCGATATCATGTAGTTAAATGTTAAACGCTTCTTGCTGGTTTCTATAGATGGCGCTGTTCTCAATGTACCCAATCTGTCTTGTCCCGATCTTTGTCTAATGTTGTATCGATAATGGTATGGAACCCTTCGTGCGCGAGTCCGACTCGCACTTGGCCGGTTTTTTTTAAGCACGCTTTATATAGAGGCAGACTGGAATATAGACGCTAAAAGCGTACACCCGCAAGGGACAGCAAAATTCTTTGGGGTTACCATCAGGCTTTAGTGGGTTTGGAGGTAACTCAATATTTACATCTAGCCACATCGGGCATTGTATTTCGCTAAACTAATTACTAGATGCTGTACCCGCGATTCCGTTTACGTGGGAATTGGATAAAACCGGCTATAGAAGTGGATCTTGCGGTTTGGTTCTGTATAGGGCTATCACCAGTAAAAAAAGGCAAGCTCGGAGACTTCGGGAAAGTCGTTTGTAGGATTCCGGAGTCAACAAGGAACACTTATAGTTTCGCCATGTCCGTCTGTCTGTCTGGTAATTCTGAACAAAATATAAAAATATAAGATACGATAAGAATAGTCTTTATTGTACACAGCAGAAAACAATTTAAAAAAATTACATCCCTAACCAGTTAGAAAAACCATGAGGGAGGCCTATGCTGTGCAGTCAAATGGCTGATGATGATGAGGATGACATCCTTAACAAGAACAGAAGATTTGGTTTCTTCTGCCGCGGCTTAGCTTCAGGACGATTAGTACTAGAAATCTGTAAGGCAAACATATTAATAAAGAAAAAAGAAAGTAGCGGTGGTAGCCTAGTGGGTAGACCATGTGACTCGGAAGCGGAAGACCCAGGTTCGATTCCCAGTGCGGGCATGTACCTATGACTTTCTTTTCTAAGTTATGTACATTTATGAAGTTATAGTAGTAGTAGAGAATGTTGGGATTGACGAAGAATTTGACTTGGAAATATTACTTGGAACAACTCGATTTTCATGTGCCATTTTAAGTGACTAATTTTATTATCACGCTCACAAAAAAAAAGAAAAATATTATTGCTCAAAATATATCACAACCAGAGCTCTCGTGCTGATAACGTATAAGAATTAAATAAAGACGAGGTGTTGTCTCTAATAATGTTTATTTACAAGTGATGAAGTATGTACAGACAAAGTCAAAATAAAAAGAACGTGTCAATACAAAACTAATAAATCAAAAGTATAAAAGACAATTTCGATTACACAATTTAGTACTACACCAATTACATTCCGATTTAAATATTCCGTTTTTTCTTCATCAGATACACTTTGCTACTGCGACCAGTTCTGCAACCACACGGCGTCCCACGACGACTGTTGCCCCGACTACCCCGAAGTCTGCTTGGGGGTCAGAACGACGCCCCCTCCCGGGCTGCTGCTCCAGCCCTGCTCCTACAGAGGGAAGCTTTACATGCCTGGCCAGACCGTTCTGCAGGGCTGCAATACTTGGTAAGTAAAAATAAAAAAATAAAAACATGTATCTAAATGACATTTGCCGGTTACATGATTTGCATAGTACGACTATAGCCCGAACAACCCCGAGGTCTGCTTTGGGGGTCAGAACGACCCGCCCTCCTGGGCAGCTGCTCCAGCCCTGCTCCCATAGAGGGAAGCTTTGCAGCTCCGCGAATGTTGCAAACTTCAGTAGATCATAAAATTTGGTTTCAAACCGTATGATCTACCTGCATAATAATATTGTTTCATAGCAGTTCCACTATTAGCAGAAAAACGGTATAATAATGCAGCCTATATATATCCCATGGTAGGGCACAGGTCTTCTCTCAGAGAGAGAGAGAGAGAGAGAGAGAGAGAAACAAAGAGAGAGAAGAGAGAGAGAGAGAGAGAGAGAGAGAGAGAGAGAGAGAGAGAGAGAGAGAGAGAGAGAGAGAGAGAGAGTATGGGCGTAATCACCACGCGTGCCCACCGCGGATTGGTGAGTGTTATTGCTACTATAACTTCACAAATGTAAGTAACATAGAAAACAAAGTCATTAGTACATGCCGGGATTCCAACCCACGACCTCCCGAATAACAAGCGGGCTATATACCGCTCCGCTACCATCGCTTGTTTTTAAGAAAATCAGTAAAAATTAAAATTTTCTTTTTAAACATAAAATTGAACAAAAAATGTCAAAAGTTATATAAAAAGAGTTGTTGTAAACGCCAAACTCTCATGTTCATATACCCGGTCATGACCCGGTCGACAGCGGGTCAACCTTTACATTTTTGTTGCAAAGTCGCCCTTGAAGTAACCGATTAGAGTGCACGTATGTAAAAAGTTGATGTGTTGTTGACTGTACTCGTCAATGCGAACAGCTTTTGCTATGGAGCGAACTTCGAAATGGCAAAAAAAAACGTGTGTTCTATACATTCTAACGCCGTTTTAAAATTAAGTACGTAATAGCGGCTGGATATTGAAGTTAGTTTAAGTTGTTTGTTGTTTTTAATTTCATTGATGTGTGTTACCCACACCCTATTTCATTACATCCTGTAGAAACAAAATAAACGGTATATAGAGCATCCCGCCCCCCACTTTGTTATACATACATACATACATGCATAAGCAGCCTATATACGTCCCACTGTAGGGCACAGGCCTTCTCTCATGGAGAGAGTATGGGCTTAATCACCACGCGTGCCCACCGCGGATTGGCGATTTCAAGCGCTGAGGTATGTGAACACCTCAGGCACTCAGGTTTCCTCACGATGTTCTCCTTCACAGTTGGCGAGTGGTATTGCTACTATAACTTCACAAATGTACATAACTTAGAAAACAAAGTCATAGGTACATGCCCGCACTGGGAATCGAGATTGGGTCTCTCGCTTCCGAGTCCAATGTTCTACCCACTAGGCTACCACCGCTACTCTGTATCAACAAAATAAACGGTATTTAGAGCAGCCCACACCCCATTTGTTGAACCCTGCTTAAACGTAAGAATCCGTATTCCAATTAAATGTTGACCTCAAAAAGGATTTCGTCTTTGGGGAGACAAAGACCTCGCTTATTACCTATCCGAAGGTTCTCGTTCTAATAAAAGATTACAAAAGACGTGACATGGGAACAAACCTTGACTCTGTCGCAAACGCGCGACACCAAAGTTTACGATCCATGTGATCCGCATTAAAGTCCAAGATCCTACGTGGTTGAAGGTCGGATGTATGGAGTAACTCAATGAGGCACACATACAACGCGTTACTGAAATTAACTTAAAACTTGAAAATCGTTTCTTCAGTCATAAGCAGGCTATGTACGTCCCACTGTAGGGCACAGGCCTTCTCTCAGAGAGAGAGTATGGGCTTAGTCACCACGCGTGCCCACCGCGGATTGGCGATTTCAAGCGCTGAGGTATGTGAATAGCTCAGACACACAGGTTTCCTCACGATGTTTTCCTTCACCGTTAGCGAGTGGTATTGCTTCTGCAGTATCGATAATTAATTAAAGCACTTCGAATAAGCAAACGTTTGTTTGTTTTTTGTTAAGTTATAGTAGCAGTGCCACTCTCTAAATGTGAAGGAAAACATCGTGAGGAAACCTGAGGCTCGGAGGTTTCCACATACCTTTGCCGGTTATCTCCTTCTTCTTTCAGTGCCTCTCCACTATTGGAGGTTGGCCGTCAGCTCTGCATATTCCTCTCTTCTGTTTGCCAAGCGGAATACATCTCCGACCCTGGCAACCCCAGTCCATTCTCTAATGTTACGGAGCCATTTTTTTTTCTACCAGCGCGTCTCTTCCCCTCAATTTTGCAATCATGGTAACGTGGTAACATGGTAACGATCATGGTAAGTCTGTACCGTTGGCTTCGTAGCACATGTCCCAAGTAATTCATCTTCTGTTAGATGGTCAATGTGAGTTTTACTTTCATAATAGATCATTGCAAGTTTCATTGCAAAGTAAAAAAATAACTTAACAATTTTAAAACTTTGCTTATGTGTTGTAATTTATCGACACTGAATAAATGGTTTTGCTTCATTTCCATATCACGTCCCATAGGAACGATTTTGTTAATGAAAACTCTGTGTAAATTAAACTCACGCCTGTGTCCTGTAGGCAGAGACCAGGATTTGCTACTTGCCACGATCCTGACAGACGTTTTTCGCTTTATCAAAATTCATTAGTCGTCATTAGTCGCACATTACAGATGCCGGTTTGGGGTACTTTTTATGTTAGCCTTCGCTTATACATCGCCTGGGACGTCCCTTACCGGCGCCTCTACCCACATTCTCTTTCTATTTCTTTGGTCAACCTATCTTCCTCCATCCTACAGCGTGGTGTGGTGTAGTGTGGTGGTGTGTGGCGGCCTGGCACGGCTGCCATGTAAGGATGCTATAGGTTGATTCCATTAAATGATCCGCGTACGTACAGTTTATAAAATAAATAACTTCCACACAGCAGAATCATTTCACCTGCTTCCAAACTAGGATATCTTGTGCTACGGTGACCAGGCAAGGACATCACAAACATGGAAATACACCCAGACTGAGGCCATTTGTACAAACGTGTGGCGGCCCCAGTGGGAATCTGTCTTGGTAGTTAAGCGCCTTAACGGCTAGTCCAACGAGGCAGTCAAGTTTGATGTCGTATATTGGACTCTCTACATAAGGATGACGTGTAAGTCAACATGTATGGGGCTTGGAGGTGTCACCACACAATCCTCTCCACTTCAACGTCAAGCAATTTGATGTAGCATTGTGCTCCTAACGACCGTTGTCTGCTCACCCACTTTGAATGCTCCATAGTTCAAGGGCTCACGAAAATAGTGTTATCGCCAAATTGGTGATCCCCGATATTCAGTTCAGGGGATCTAGGGCTATGAATACATTTCGGTTGAAGTCCCATTATTCATTCTGAGGAATTCACGCCAGCAAGGTCTACCTACTATGTTAACTAGAAGGTATTCCTTTGATCTGCTTGAGATTTGAGAATTATTGTGTTGTCCGTTAAACTATTTGTCAGCATGTTTGTAAATGTCTAGAAGAAAACCAGCCTGATAATTTACGTCTCAAATTTGGATTATTAAGTGAAATTAATTGTTTTAGCGAAAGAGTCTATCAGGACCCTGGCAATTGACAAATCCGTGTAAAGTTATTAATTAATAGCTGAACTGGCAAACGTTGTTTTGCCATATTAATTAGCTTACAAGACCTACCAAATTTCACACAACAAATTTCATAAAAATCGGTGTAGACGTTTCGGAGGAGTTCGATGACAAAAGCTGTGCTACGAGATTTTAATACGTTAGAAGTAGCTGACTCGGCAAACGTGGTTTTGCCAGACTGCCTCGTCGGTCTAGCCGTCAATGGTTCGATTCCCACTGGGGGCAGCCGTACATTTGTACAAATGGCCTCAGTCTGGGTATTTTCATGTTTGTGATGTCCGTAAGACAGTGTATCCTAGTTTAGGATCAGGTGAAGTGATTGTAATGTGTGGAAGTTATTAGTTTTTATTATATTATTTACCCTACGACCTATACTCAGACCTACCAAATATACACAAAAAAAATCATAAAAATCGGTGAAGCCGTTTCGAAGGACCTCGATAAAAAACACTGTGACACGAGATTTTTATATATTAGATTAAGATAATAATAATGATTAAAAATATTTATTGCACAGAAACACGTTAATATAGGTATGCTAAATAGCATTTTCTACTCGTCTACCCTTGGACTGTGGATAGTATGTGTGACATTATTACAAATTGAAGTTTCAAATTACAAACAAAAGGGGACCATTGTGTTGTGTAGGTGTTTAGGCAAGAATAGTGTTTAAAAAAATATAACCGTAGACGCAGATGACTGATCATGATCGAACTAAAGATCTATCCACGTTTCCACCCAAATTATAACAAACCTTAAACACTCATAGAGACTACAATAGAAGTGCAAAAAGCCCGTTCTCGTGAAGTACCCGTTGGTTTAATCTTAAGAGTCATCATCATTCATCAGCAGCCCACCGCTGCCCACTGCTGGGAATAATATATACTTCCATACAATACAATCACTTGACCTGGCCCCGAACTAGGATACCTACCCTGTGCATAGGTTACCGGGCAAGGACGTCACAAACATAAAAATACACCCAGACTGCGGCCATAGGTATAGCATAGCATAGCATTTGGGGGAATAGGCCTTTTCCCCCAAATGCTATCTCTCACGGTCCCTTGCCATCCGCATCCACGGACCACGGACCTTCTGCCGACTTAACTGTAACCCGAAATGAGTAAATACCAGGGTTTGCCTGACAAATACTTTCAATTTGCCCATTGAATCTACCTAATGGATATTGGTCTGGGAAAAAACATTTATGATTCTGTCAATTTAGGGTATTTATGTCGGGTTAAAGTCCCGACTCGAAGCGCAAATGAGTATGAAACAAACAATCAATTAACAACAACAGCCAATTAATTCACTGTATCACAGTATCGCCAACCCGCCTGCCAGGCGTGGCGATTATGGCAAACCCTTCATGGTTAGAAAACCATGAGGGAGGCCTATGTCCCGCAGCGGGCGTCAAATGACTGATGATGATGATGATCACAGAATTAGATGAAGTCATCCACAAAATAGTTAGCGCAATTTTTTGCCTAATTAAATCCGACCCCAATAGTGCCAGATGTGTCATGAAACTAGGTCAGTATCACAATTAAAACTGGCATGCTGATAAAAGACATCGGACCAGACTGACAGTAAATATTTTGTCTGTTTTTAACTTCAAAAAAGGAAGAGGTTCTCAATTCGTCCATATACATACAAAAACTCACGCCTGTATCCCAGAGGGGTAGGCGGAGACCAGGGACTGCCACTTGCCACGATCCTGACAGATCACTTTCGTCCATATATTATTTTTTATATTATGTTCAGTGATAATTCTTCACTACGTTCATTTATTTCATCCATTCTTTTTTTTTCTTCTAAGTGGGATACCTCCAGGGCCATGTTTCACAAAACTACAATCGTAGTTTATTATGACAATCGAATCGTGCATTGCGTAGCAGTTACCACGTGTTAATCTGTGGGTTAATTAACTGTGCAATGTACCTACATCGAATTGTCATTCGTCATCAGCTATTTGACGCCCACTGCAGGACACAGGTCTCCTCCATGGTTTTTATAACCATGAAGGGTTTTGCCATAATCGCCACGCTTGGCAGGCCGGTTGGCGATCGCAGTAAGCGGTTGGAATCTCAGGAAGACGCTGCTACCCGTCCCCTGGAAATGTGTTTCCTTAGTCGCCTTCTACAACATCTACAGAAGAAAATGAATGGAATTGTCATTGTAAGCCGTGAATTGTAGTCTATGAAACAGGCCCCTGGGAGGTTTCAAATAAATTCCTGTTGATTTTTTTCTAGTCGGTTTTTTGTTAAAAAAGTGTTTGTTTTTTTTTCAGACCATAAGCTTTATCGTATTTTAACATACGTTTTCTTGTACATTCCTGGAATCGAACCTATAAGTCTCTCGCATCTGAAGCAGCAGTTTAATTACAGCTTTAAATACGAAGAACCTCTGGTCGAACGGGTGCAAAGGTTTTCGAATGGAGTCCACGAACTGGGAAACGTGGCGTAGGCCTCCCACCAGCTCGCTGAACCGACGATCTGAGGGAGATTGCTGGCAGTGGCTGGATGAGGATGCCCGAGGACAAAAGGAAGTGGCGTGCCTTGGGGAAGGCCTATGTCTCTATCGATTGACCTAAGGCAGCCTACCGTTTGACCGCACCGCAGCTTCGAGATTGACTCTAATTCAGGCGCTATTGGGGCCTGATTAGATCGATTCGCGCTGTTCTTCTCGCATGTTTTGGATGTTTGCATCAATCAAAATGGTTATGCGAAAATACGTACTCAATTGATTCGACCTTACAGCCTTTTGTTGACAAATTTATTTGGTAGAGAAGAGAACATTAATTTTACTGTACAGAAAAAAAAACCAGCCAAGTGCGAGTCAGCACCGAGGGTTCCGTACACGCGCTTGGCCGTTTTTTATTATTTGTCGGTAGATTATATAATAATTTCCAAAATCACGCCAAGTTTGATGCCTGTATGTATTACGGTTTTTACGATGGAGCATAAACAAAAACACACGTTTGTTGTATGGACACCCCCTTTATTTTTTATTATTTTTTAGGTAATCCGCCGTAAATCACATATTTTGTGAAAATTTCAAGTGGCTACCTGTTACGGTTCCAAAGATTGAGCCTTTTAAAGGTCGGACGGACAGACAGACAGACAGACAGCGGAGTTTGTCTGCTCTTATATTATTTCTTAATCTAAAAGCAGACAGATGTCCTATGGTCTGCTGGACCACAACACTGACCCCCTATTTCTTGTAAGAAAACTTTATTGCACTCTAGAAATAATAAAGTATTTTGTAATGTTTTTCTATGCTCATACATAGTTATTTATAAACACTCACGATTAGGCTCGTTAAATTTATAACTAAGTAATATATTAACCTTTAAGTATAGCCATCTTACTTTTGTAACACTACCATGGACATGTGGCCTCTCAGGCTCCGATATAACAATGCAGTTGTTTTTTTTTTTGCGAAAATGATTCCGAATATCTCGAAAATTGCGACTAAATCGAATAAAAGGATACTGAAAATAAAGCTGCATGAGTACATAATCAAGTACTCAATTAGAAATCTGTAAAGCTACAAAAATAACCAGCTTACGCAATTTTTTTAACAATTTTGACCATAAGTGGGCTTAGGAGCTAAATTATTCCTTTTCTTACTTGTTTAGTAAAGTCGACATTTTTTATTCGTAATCTGATTTAAAAAGAACAAAAAAACATAAAAACAACTTCTGATGACGAAAAATAAAAAAAAACCACAACTGAATTTAGATGACAAAATTGTTGGCAGTCGTTACATAAGGGACATTGTACGCACATGGATGGCCATCTGGTGTTTCTTTCAGGGATAAAGACTGCATGCTCTTCTAGTTCCTGAAATTAGTGCTGGTCTTTGGACAACCACCGTTATGGATACGGTACAAAATACAGTTCTTTGCCTGGAACTGTATTTTGCCTGTCTGAGTTTTGTAGGCAAAATTATGCTCCCACACATTGGGTTCATATGAGACACTACTTGCGAACGAGCAAATTTGAACGAGATAAACCTACTTCACTATTGTCATTCATTTTTCGCACACATCCTCCTCAGTCCTGACCTTGAAAATAACAATGCTCTTCAATTGCTATTTTCAAGGTCAGGGCTGAGAAGGATATAGCTAAAATAAACATGCAAATTATATAATTATTTTTATACAACCACTAGACGTAGCCTCACAGGCTCCAGACAATTTTTCAATAGGTATTACTTCTTTGCTGGTCATTTTGTCAAGAAAATTGAAGCTACTGGGCAGTTCAGCTGCGGGGAGCTGAAACAATGAAACTAAGAATCGCGCGGAGCCTGTGAGACTACATATACATACTTAAAGGTTAAAGAACTGTACAATAACTCTAAGGAGGTCATACGACTCCACATTGAAAATTTATAGCCTAGCAACGCTCAAACTATTCATTGGCGGTTGTCTAGCATCCACAACTAAGTTTTTTAAAGTGGCATTGTTCTTAACCTCGATTTCCCATATGTTAACCAACTATTATTCGGCTGTCAAAAACACAAAAGTTAACATCCAAACAACAAAATCACTTGGCCCCAAACTAGGATACTAGGATATCAAACTACGTAAACTAGGCAAGGATATCACAAACATGGAAATAGCTGTCAGTTGGCCAAAGTTCCTAGAAAAAAATTAACAACTGTCAACAGTCTGTTAAGAGGTTATTAACGTGTGAAAACCGGGGTAAGTATGGGTGGAAAGAGGGGTTAAATCAGTTTAATTAATAGGTCCTAAGTGAAACAAGTTTAAAAATTAATACCTAAAAATTTATGAAGTATTAAGTACCTACCTTAGAATCTTGAATTGATCCACTTTTGCATACGAAAAATTCCAACAATGCAACGAAGGTGAAAACTCTGACCATGATTTTAATAATAGTAGCCAAGTGCTATCTTTAGTGATGTGCCCAGGTGAAGTTTGTAGCTAGGAATGTGATCTAGCCATCAATCTGTGTCTAGCTGGCGGGCGGCCATCGGTGCCATCAACACCGGGCTAGGGTTCAGCTTCAAACGCATAGTTTTATCGATATCGATGAAGCGGAAAACTTTGAAAAATGAAGGTTTTTCTTTCACAGTTAGTGTGACAGGATAATAGTGACGTGGTAGTGTAAAAATATCCCACAATATCGATAGCATTTTGATTTTAAGTCTTTGAAGAAGGAATCTGCTTGTATCAAGTTTTGGATCTGCCTGCTTTACCTAATAAAGTTAATTCTAAGTTTTAAAACACCGGATATGAAATCGGTATTTGACATACGTAAAAAAAGGCAAAAAACAATTAATACTCATCTAATAACATAACAATCTCGTGTCAGAAGAGTTGTTGTCGAACTCTTTTGAAACGGCTTCGCGGATTTTTTTATAATGTTTTTGTGCATATTATTTGCTAGGTCTGAGAATAGGTCGTAGGCTACTTAATATGGCAAAATAATGTTTGCCGAGTCAGCTAGTATATGGATGAAATTAAGGTGGCGATTTTGTTTATTAACTTATTGAAATACACTTTCGAGTTAGAATATTTCTATGGTTAGTCATTACAACTGTATGGCTGAAATTCTGTTTTAAACCAAATAAAGGCTGAAAATTACACTTAATTCTACTATTGTAACAGTGTAAATCTCTTTACACCGTTTTTTGATATTTCTTTCATTCTCCTTTTTAAATCCAAATTTTCAATTACGTCACCCACTCTAGATTTCTTTTGGATATTCATTGCTACTTCACCTTTTGACAAAACCCTACGATTGACAGCATCGATTCTATTTGTGAAATTATCTTTTATTCTGTTTTTAATCGAAGTTTTCTATTATTCATCAAATAAAACATAATATTGGAGGGTGTATATAATTTATGACAGCCTATCATTTACCTGCACCCCACACTATTATATGTAGTGCTTGAAAAAATAAAATAAAATAATTCCTTATGACCATATCCAGTAAATTAAAATTAATTTCTTATTATTATTATGCTATATACAAGATATCTCTTGAGAAATTAAAGTCGCGGGCACAACTAAAATGAAAAATATAATATTTGTATACCCTACACTTAACTTGAACAAATGACTTTGACATCTCTTCGGACAAAAATTTTGCCACAAAAACCAAATAATAAATAAAAAACCGGAAAAGTGCGAGACGTACACGAAGGGTCCCATACCATTATTTATACAAAATTTGAATATTTCAAATTTCTACCTGTAGCCCTTATTGATATCGAGCAAAAATTTGTAAAAAAACCACGTCGTTTGTATAGGAGCCCCCCTTAAACATTTATTTATTTTAATTTAATTATTTATTTTTGAATTGAATATGCAACTAAATGTTCTGTGAATATGGTCTACCTGTTGCCGTTATTAATGCGAAAAACGGCAACAAAATCACTTAAATATTTATATTATTCTGTTTTTAGTATTTGCTGTTATAGCGGCAACAGAAATAGATCATCTATTAAAATTTCAACTGTCTAGCTATCACGGTTCATGAGATACAGCCTGGTGACAGACAGACAGACAGACAGTGGAGACTTACAAAGCCTCCATTGTGCGTCTGGGTAAGGAATCCTAAAAATGCTCTTACTTCTCTATCGCAAACTTATCGCGACTAAGCAGATTTTTATCTTAGTAATTTCTTCGTTCAGTCTTCAGGATAATAGTGTCCAAACTTCCAAAACTTACCCTTTGGGCAACGAACCCTAAAAATGCTCTTACTTCTCCATCTCAAACTTATCGCGACTACGGGAATTTTTATTTAAATAATTTCTTGGTTATAATACTGTTGCTAGCTCGCTGATTCTTCAGTATATTAATGTCCAAGCTTCCAAACCATAATCGTAAAGTTGAACACACAACAACCGAAACGTTGGTAAAATAAATTAAAAGTGATGTCATTCGACTGGCGCCTCCTTTTGGCGTAGCTAATACAGTAGCGAAACATATTGTTGACATCAGCGACCTCAACTTAAGCCTTCAATCTGCCACTCGTGACAGTACACCTGAATTTAAATTAGACTAGGTACTTATTCCTTACCGTACATCTAGCGGCCCTCAAATAAAATAATGAAATATATTTTGTTTACACCAGCTTTAGGTGTAAATTTAAATAACAACACATGTGCTAATGGTCGCTCTAAGCGATAAGACCGCCAATTGTATACCACTACTTAGATGTACGAAACTATTTGTAATATCTTTTCCCCTGGTTGTGCAATAAAGTGTTCTCTATCTATAGTGTATGCTGCAGTTTGTAACGCTAAAACTTATAATGTTAGTGATATCATCCACTAAAAATAAAATATTCTGTAAGTTTGTATACTTACATATTAAAAGTAATAAATATGAATACCTACTCATACACACAAGACGTTATAGTAGTTATAGTAGCAACAGCACTCGCTAACTGTGAAGGAAAACATCGTGAGAAAACCTGAGTTGCTGAGATATTCCGCGGTGAGCACGCGTGGTGATTAAGCCCATACTCTCTCCCTGAGAGAAGGATTGTGCCCTACAGTGGGACGTCTTCTGCTAAAAAACATTACACAAAACATTCCGTTTTCGCTGCGCATTTTCGTCGTTTTGCAAACCTCTTTAGCTTCATCAACGTTCATTATAAAGCCGGGTCTCTAGCTCATTTTTATCATGAAACATTACACAAAACAATCGGTTTTCAATGCTCTAAATTAACTTTTTATTTTGCTTCCCCTAGCAACGAAAATGTTTTGCGCAAAGAAAACGGAATGTTTTGTGTAACGTTTTCTAGTAGGAGACACACCTTTAGACGTTCTATAGTGGCCAGCATTTTAGCCGAACTGTATTCAAATTCTAAGCTCTCTTTGGCCTTGGTTTTATAGGATGTAGGCCTTGAAACTTTTGCGAGGATAATGATTCTTTTCTTCGCTGGTGCTATTCCGCTCCGCATAATAATCATGTAATATTTGAGACATAGGCAAGTAAAGATTCGCACGCAACGCGTCATTATTTTATTTATTAACTGTAAATTGCAATAAATGATTGAATTGTAATTTCGTGTACTTTTATTTTATATGGTGTGCAATAAAGACTTCTAATCTAATCTAATCAAATCTAATTGAATTGCGTTTGTTTCAATAATACGCTGTACCGCTGTAGTTTGATGTCGGAAGCGTGTGACACAAATCCTTATCGTTGTTATTCCTAAAACGCGAATGGATTCGAGATGGTTAACAAGTAACCATTAAACTAGACGTGAGGTGCGATACAAAAACGGTATCGATTAGTTTTGTATTAGTGTGATGTGAAAACTTCTGACTGTTTTCTTAGGATAACTCTTTTATCACACGTATCTAGTAGTCCTGTAAATTTTCAGCATAACTTCAAATGCCGAAGAGAAAAATACGAATACCAAATAGGCTTTTTGTTCACTGTTACACGTAGGTTTAGTCAACACCTAACGAAATTGAGTACCTACAATGCACGGATGTAAAGGTTCATGTACTATGTAACATGCTACGTTGCAGAGAAAATTTAAGAAGGTTAAATTGTTGTTGACTATACTGTAATGTTCGGCCCGAGATACACAGATGGGACGTGGGGCGAGGACGCGGTGAAATGTATAGAGTCACAGACCAAGAGCGACCGCAGAGCAAGGACTGTGGTCTGTGACTCTATCACGCCCCATCTCGCGCCTATCTCGCCCCACGTCCCTTCTGTGTGTCTTGCGCCTCAGAAACCCGTCGATATTTCTAGATTATTTTTATTATTATCTTCATTGTTACAGAGTTTATTATTAATTTCCTTATTGTGTTATTTCGTAGTGAGTAAGTGCTGATGTCCAGTTTTTTGCCTTAGTTTTTTCCCAGCCCACAGTTGTGTCATCAAAATCCATTATCACGTTGCCGGCATCACATTACGAGTTAGCAAGATACACACCACAGTGTTTCAATGCTTTTGTTCCGCAACAGGTTTATAATATAAAGCCGCATATGAGTTTTGTTAACGCGCGCTTTTGATAAAAAAACACTAATAATATTTAGAATATTTATTATTATCTATTATCTGTTACATCTTAGTTTATTTAAACTTTGATGATCACGTAGTTGTTTATCAGTAGGTAATGGTTTACTGTCCTTTGTGAATAGCTATTTGAAGGATTATTTCGGTGATACTCTTTCGTGACTCTGACACCCAATCGAGTAGTGCCCTTATTGCTACTTTTGTGCTGTTGATAGCAAGTCCTGGTGTAAAGACAATAATTTTTTTCCCAGTTCCTATAAAATTTCGCTATAGCATTTAAATAACAATCGAAGCAATACCCTTTTATAACCAGCTTCAAAAAGAGAGGTTCTCATTTCGGCCAAGTATATTATTTTTGTTCAGCGGTATAATGCTGTACCACGTTGTCCGATTTCATTGAGTAGAAAGATTAATTTTTTATTAGAAAAGGGCTACCTCAAGGTGGGTCAAGATCTATTGATGAAATCTATGAGAAATGGAACGTCTCCATCTCGAATGGAGACAACATATCGGCAAGCGCAGCGTAGAACGACCAGCCACAAGATGGACAGATGACCTCATCCAAGTGGCAGGAAGGCGCTGGATGCAGGCCGCCTCCAACCGGTCTTTTTGGAAATCCATGGCGGAGGCCTATGTCCAGCAGTGGACTTCTTGTGGCTGAATGATGATGATGATGAGAAATTCATAGAAATTTTCTTTTTGTGTGCGTTTTTCTTGAAATTTTTTTTTTTTTATTAAAAAAGTGTTTTCATAAAAAGATGGTAAATCGCCATTGAATGTACCAATTCGTTTAGTTATTTAATGAGGATTCCTCGTCAAAATAAACCAACTAAGTGCCAGATGCTTGGTATTCTAGAACGTATTTTTCTGGTATGATGCAGATAGCTTGACATCATCAATGGCAAGTTGTCATCGGGCTGCATTGATGATGCGCATGACGTCAGTGATTTCTAGCGTAAAGAATGCTTAGTGCCGGAGTCACCATTGAATAACTGTCGTGGTGACATAGTGACTGGGCATGATCCTAACGTCATGATTCAACGTGACAAGTTTTAAAACATCTCCTTTACACCTTCACCTTCACCCTTTATGTAGGTAACTGATTAGATTCTCCGTTTGTAAATGTTTATGTGCTGCATACAAACGTTTTTATGCAAATATAATTGTAATTAAAATTGAGTAGATATTAATAATTCGTTTTTAGTTTAGTTACATCTTGCACGATCGCCAAGAAACCCTGAAGGCATTAATCTAAAAGAGCCATATTAAGTTGACTGCCCCGTTGGTCTAGCCGTTAAGGCGCTTAGCTACGAAAATAGGGGTCTTGGGTTCGATTCAAATGGCCTCAGTCTGGGTGTATTTTCACGTCTGCGACGTCTTTGCCTTAGCACATAACATAGCACAGGGTATCCTAGTTAGGGACTAGGTCAAGTGATTGTATTGTGTGGAAGTTATTAAGTACTTCCTTATAAGCACGTAACTTTAATATTAGGATATTAGCTATGAATTGTTAGCATTAAGAGTTTATTTTCAAGTTTCAGTGTTTTTTTAATTTGCAGTCCATATGGACGTTCAATATTGTTTTCGTATATGATTATTGTTATTATTTATTTTATGTATGCAATAAAAACTTACAGTTAAAACAAAAAAGCTTAATGTTACTCAAATATTGCACACAAAAATGAATAACATAGGTGTATTCTTAAATGTACAAGCAGCGACTACGCGCCATTTCGCTTCATTCTATTTTGTCATTGATGCTTGCCTGGAAGAAATTACTCTTAGTAAGGCTTCCAATTCTACTGAAGATGTAATTTCTAGTGTATGTACAATAAATAATGGAACAACACGTCAATTCGTGTATAAAAAAACATCCTAAAAATAAACGATTGTAAACAAAAAATCGATGTACATTGCTTAGAAACAAAACTATCGATAATATTTTTGCAGATGTCATCACAACACTCTTAATGCAACAAGTGACATGTCTTATGTTATGACACTACGCATTGTAAACGACATTCTTGCTTCTTGCACTAAACATTGTCATGCAGACTAATTTTAATACTTACGTCCAGCTGTGACATCATTTAGCTCGAGAGCCGTTGACAGAATATTTATGTTAATTTGAAACAAAATGTAATATGCAAAAGATCTCAGTATCATACTACAGTTTATTGCGGAGCTGCAGGTCAAGGCAAATAAAAATTATTCCCACACTAGACGACCATTCGCTCCGGTTCAAAAGTAGAATATGAAGACATCAGCAATATGGCAAAATGTCCGAGCTGAGTCTATTTGTAGAAATTAAAATACTTGCCCCTAACGGGAATTATTTCAAAACCTCTGATATGATACATTACATAACCTCTTCACTAAGCTGTTCACAAATAAATATATTGATTGATTGACTGCCCTTGTACCCTTATTGCCGGAGGGGTAGGCAGACCAGAGTTTGCCACTTGCCACGATCCTGACAGAACTCTTTCGCTTCATCGACATTTATTAGTCGCCGCTCGCCGGTTTTGGGTAATTTTCAACTTGCCCTTCACAAATACATCCCCTATTTGGTCGAAGTATATCAGCCTAGGACGTCCCTTACCGGCCCTTGCAGCCTGGCGCCAATATAAGAAACTTTTATAATAGACACTCGAATATCACATTCGAAATTGCGAAAAAAATACAGCTGTTCAATACATCTCAATGCCGCCTGGGCCGGGTTTCATAAAACTACAATTCGTAGTTTATTACGACAATTCGATGTACATTGCGTAGCAGAGTCTACTTGTTAATCTGTGGTTAATCGACTTTGCAATATACCTACATCGAATGGAGAAGGGCGACTCCAACTCGCACCTGTCCGGAGTCATTTTAGGGTTCCGTACCCGAAGGGTGCCAAACGGGACCCTATTACTAAGACTTCACTGTCCGTCTGTCTGTCTCTCTATCTGTCTGTCTGTCTGTCTGTCCGTCTGTCTGTCTGTCTGTCTGTCACCAAGCTGTATCTCATGAACCGTGATAGCTAGGCAGTTGAAATTCTCGTGTTGTCGCTATAACAAAAAATACTAAAAACAAAATAAAATAAATATTTACGGGGGAGGCTCCCGTACAACAAACGTAATTTTTTTGCCGTTTTTTGCTCGATATTAATAACGACAACAGGTAGACGCTTCAAATATTCACAGAATATTTAGTTCTATATTCGCTTCAAAAATAAATAATTCAAATAAAATAAATATTTAGGGGGGCTCCCATACAACAAACGTTTTTTCTCGACACCATAAATATTTTCATCGTTTTAGTATTGTCAAAATACGGTTAGATCATACTAGGAAATTTATTCGCCTTCCGATATGCTGACAGATCGATTTGTACAATTTGTTTTTCGTCTTCCAACAAAATTATTTAATACGGGTTTTATTTAAGCGATAGAATGCTGAAGCGATTATAAAAATATTTAAGTGCGGTCATTAAATATGCATAAACTATTCGTAAAGCCAATAAATTCACTTTGGATGCGATGACATCACAGCTCTATTATGCATGCAAGAAACTTGAAAAAAGGTTTAGTGAATAAAAAAATAAAACAAGTGACTTATTATTTAAAAAGCCGCGAGAGATGGCAAAGTGGGGAAAAAGTCAATGCCCAACAAGTGAGCTGATGATCAAGAAGTAATTTAACGAGATCTGTCAGCATCGTGGCAAGTGCCAGACTCTCTATTTACCCCTCCGGAATACAAGCGTGAGTTCACAGTTTTTTTTTTGTTTTTACTATCCCAGTAGCACGATCCTTGTCTAACACGCGGGAATAAACTAACGCCATCTCATTATGAAAATGAGCACAGGAATTCACCTGGATAATTTCCAATAATAGCATACTTAAAAGTCTTGGATATTTAGGTACGTACCTAGCAGACTGAGCACTTGAAATGCCCAGTCCGCGGCAAACACCTGTGTTGAAATACCAGAGCGAAGTAGCAAAACGGAGCCGGATTTTCGTATAGCTTCTATATTCATCATGATCATCATCAGCCATTTGTCGCCCACTGCAGGAGATAGGCCTCTCTCGTGGTTTGCCTAACCATGAGGGGTTTTGCCATAATCGCCACGCTTGGCAGGCGCGCGCATAGTCGCCTTCTACGACATCCACGGAAGGAAATGGACTATTTTACTCACACCAAATCCTGAATGATTCCGATCATCTAAGAACTGTCAAATTCTATCGCAAACGTCAGGAATCCGACAGGATATAGTGCGCGTAATTAGGCCACTGTTCTAATCAGGTCTAACATCATCAGAATTATTGATAGAAGTATTGCGCATTGAATTTTAAGCAAAAAGCGTAAGGCAAAAATTCCTTCAAAAATGTTAATAATTCAATTTCTGTTCGCAAAACATTGAAGTTGCTAGGATAAGCGAAATAAAAACATATTTTACGCATTCCAAAACAGATTTTTGTAATGTTTGATGAAAAAGACGTCAAGGGCGCTAAGAAGAGTGGAACTAGTGCCACTACATAAAATAAATCATATCTTTTGCAAACGGCTATTTCGTTCAAAAAGTACCTAATCAATTAAAAATGTCAATAAAAGTAACAGCATTTTTTCAGAACCTACAGTCTACATAGAACCTATAAAGATAACCTAGGACTTCATTCGATTTTCGCCAAAAACAGACAGGGTGTATAAACATTTTTACTCACCCTGTATAGTATCGAGCTAGACACGAAAATCATGTGGAGCCTACAGCTATCGGCAGAAGGTACAATCAAAATGAAGGCCAATAAATTCAACGCCAACTGAGATTTGTCGTTGACAGAGAGAATAAATATTAGGATTTTATGTGCACTATAACTTGCGTATTTACGTTTTTACCAGACTCGTTTTATTTATTACAACGACTGAGACATATTAACTATTTACATTTTTTATTTGAACATTTTTATGTGGGTTATATTTGCAAGCTGTATCGTTGTTTGGAAAGATTAAATAATAAGATACATTTTTAATTCGTTTTTAGATAACATAAATAGTTTTGACAGTATGATGATGTTTTAAGTCGAGACAGTCATTGATATGGTATCCATTTAATACAAATGTAATGTATTTCTTTTATTCTTAGGTGTTTGGATCATATTTACTACACATAAACATAAATATCGTTTGAATATCATATAAATAATTTCATATAAATAATTATTGAGAATGTACTGAACTAGTGAAAAAATAGTATATTTTTCCCAAATTCATGGTTAGGGAAACCATGAGGGAGGCCTATGTGCTGCAGTGGACGTCAAATGGCTGATAATGACTGAAAATATCACGTGGTATTTTTATTGTGCTAAAAACTGTTCTCTATTTGATTAACCAAAACATTTAATCAATGGAAGTAACAAAAAAAACCGGCCAACTTCGAGTCGGACTCGCGCACAAAGGGTTCCGTACCATGATCTATACAACATTAAACACAAAGATAAAAAACAGCAAAAAATCACGTTTGTTGTATGGGAGCCCCCCTTAAATGATTATTTTATTTTGTTTTTAGTATTTGTTGTTATAGCGGCAACAGAAATACATAATCTGTGAAAATTTCAACTCTCTAGCTATCACAGTTCTTGAGATACAGCCTGATCAGCCTTGGTGACAGACAGACAAACAGACGGACGGACGGACGGACGGACAGACAGACAGGGAAGTCTTAGTAATAGGGTCCCGTTTTTACCCTTTGGGTACGGAACCCTAAAAATAAGCTGTTATTTATAACATAATCAAGACAATCATACAAAAATAAAACGGTTCGATTAGGGTCACCGTAATTTGATTTCTCTACATCAGCCATTCCGAAAGTGGGCTCCGTAGAACCGTGTACCGAAGAGTACCGTGGAAAAGTCACTGGGATTCCGCGAATCACACTTGACATTGAACTGTTAATAATTATTTACACACAAATCTTATGCTGGATTTATGTAATGGGGCAGAAGCGGAAGCTTCCAAAATTTGAAGTGAAGTCAAATCTTGAATTTGGTATTTTGGATTCCGGAAAATAAAAGAGGTGTCTTAGTGTACCACCTTCCATGTTTAGGAACATGTCTGGGTGAATGAGATAGCAATTTAAATGAGATTGTCAAAAATAACTTTTTCCATACAATGATAGATAGATAGACAGACAGAATATTCTTTATTATATGTACACCAGGAATTACATATGAGAATTACAATGATAGGCGGAGCTAAACAGTCTAACCTTGTTCCGAGTATTAAGTGGCGTTACATAATCGTTTATCGATAATTCCATAACCGGCGACAAGGTCGTCACATCACCAGCAGAGCGACCTTGAACTTGACTCAGAAGTGGGTTCCTACCGGGTTTTTTTTATTACAACTTAAAATTGTTTCATGCCTTTCTTTACCCTTTCGTGGAGATACATGTTATAGGAATAACGCAAAATCTTAATACAATTACATCAGTATACGGGGCATATTCTAGCCACAAACAATTGGGTATTTGACAAAATATCAAATGAGTTACTTTTAAAGGGGAATTTTGTATGAAAACACTTGCTTATGACGTCACATTTCAGAGCACTCTTTTTATGCTTAATCTATTTAAAAATTGTAATAACCAGTAATTGACTAAAAGAAAAACACTTTCCGAGATATTTTGTAATTCTTGTTTTAATCGAGCATATGAAATAATTTATTGTTGATCGTGTCAAATACCGTATTCGGAATGGGGACCTCTGAAGGTGCCATTTTCTATTCAGAATTTCTAAATGGAAATGTGCCTGAGTGGTAAGGGTATAGGCTTGTCACTGCGCTGGGACAAGGGATGCCTGACCAGACAAGCCCTCACGTACAGTACACCCCTTGGGGAATCGAAAGAGAGAACGGGCAAGCATCACCTAGAAAAGACCCGTAGCCGAAGGAGCAAGTCGATGGACACTAGCTGGCCTGAATTGGAAGCTGCCGCGGACCGGCGTCGGAAGTGGTTATGGCCGGATGCGCCCCCAGGAGTTAAAGGACCGGTGATGAAGGAGAAGTTACTTCAATATAGATAAATTAAACCACTTCAACTGCTACTTTATGTTTAGCATTTTACAGTATTTATATTTTACAGTAAAACACAGTATTTTTTTTAGTTTCTTCATGTACTTTGAAGTTCAAATTTTATACAATTTAATCACAATGTAATTTTGAGTCAACTAACTGCATCTGTCTCGGCACGCCTTAGTACATTTTTGTAGTTGGGCAATAATTGCTTGCAATTGCAGTTGAAAAGATTTAATGGATGGATGTTTGTTACTCAATCACGCTACAACGGCTGAACGGACCTGGATGAAATTTGGCATCAAGATAAATTATAGTCTGGAATAGCACCAAGGCTACTTTTATCCCGAAAAATACCAATTAAATCTCCCACGGGCAACAGCCAGTTTAGACTCGAAAAAACAAATGAAGATCGGATTGCCCCATTATCGCCTATTTTTTTTTCTTTGGCCGGCCAGCTATTTAGCCAGTATTTTTCATTTTACTAATTGAAAAAATACTTCACTTTATGTTATTTCAATGGTTCAGCAGAAATGTGAAAAAGGAACTAGTTTTTTTTTTAATAATATGACAGCTGTAAGTTGAAAACTATTCTCCATAGGGCTGAAAAGTACTACCTACTTTCAACCCGCTCCTCAGGTAACTTCAGACCTACTTTCCGAGTACGAGTAATAAAAAATGATTTTAATAGCTCTTGCAAAAACGGGCTGCGCGGTCCTGTGGACACAATATGGGTCTAGGTCTGTTTGCTACCGCAAAGTAGCTATCAGTAAAATAACTAATTACCTACAGCAAGACAATCAATCTAACCGACATAGATCCACATGCGTCCCACATGTCATTTGCGACCTCGTTCCTAATAATGAAGCAAGGATCATCTAACCATGGCAGATCTCCCAACTCAACTTAGGTGTCTTGAAATGAAGCCAGTGCATTAAGAATTTAAGAATAATAGTTTGAACCCTGTAATTTGAGGGTTTATTTGTCCGTTTTCTTGTCAATCTGCATCTTGCTTGAATTGGAAACCTATGTTTAACTTTTGTTACCGTGCTACTTTGAATAAAAGTTTTTGATCGGTCCTTTTACCGCGCGGGAACAGAACAATGGATTGACGTAATTTTGTCATAGTATATTTAAGTAGGCTCACAATGAATAAATTATATCTGACATAATTTTTTATAAGACTTGATTGTATTTAAACGATTGCTGTGAAAAATTAAAACATCACCAACTTTAAAAAAGAGCGCATACGCTAACCAAAAAATCTCATATAACCGAACCGAATTAGATAAATTGTTAAGAAATTGTATTAAAAATAAAACAAATCCGTACAAAAGTGAAGGTAAATCCGTACCAGTTAACCGTGAAGGAAAACATCGTGAGGAAACCTGAGTGTCTGATCTATTCACATACCTCAGCGCTTGAAATTGCCAATCCGCGGTGGGCACGCGTGCTGATTAATCCCATACTCTCTACATGATAGAAGGCCTGTGCCCTACAGTGGGACGTATGTAGGCTGCTTATGTATGTATGTACCAAACTGAATAAATTAACATGAAATTAAAAAATATAATGAGTTTCACAAAATTCCATTGAAAAAAAATGCGTATTTATCCAGCTTGCTGCAGAAAACCTCTAGATTTATAACCTCGGTTTTGTGTTTTTGTAGAATTTTTTTATCAAGTTTAGTGTCAAATTCAGAAGAGAGGATCTGGTTCCCCACAAGCAGGCTTAGATAGTTTCCCGGTATTGTTCTAAGCCTGATTCTGATTGACATAACAATGGGGCAGAGGTGACGGACTGAGTTAAGCTGTTGATGCGACAGTGTTAATTGCGGTAGCCGTATGTTTATAGTGTGTCCACTCGATCAAGTCTCTGCTTCGTGATCAGCTGTTTCTCGATTTGCGGCACGGTCCACAGCACATCAACCTGTAAAGCTGCTATTACGCCTGGCGTTCCGTCGCGCTTGCACATTCTAAAATGTTTCATCACTTCAAAAAAATAGTATATTTTTGGCCTGAGGTGTTACTGAATAATAAAACTACGGACTATTTATATTATACAGTTTTGGTTATCATATACTTCTTAAAAACCTATTTAGAGGCTAGAAATTCCATCCATGCCGGGACTTGAACCCGTGACCTCTGGCTAACCGTGCCAGCGATCTCCGAACTGACGCGATTTGAACACAATAACGTCGCGAGACGAGGCTGCTAGAAACTAACGTAGGGACGGATTGAACAGGCCAGCCATTCTCAAATTGACCCGACTATAACACTTTGTTATTTAAGCACAACAAGCCGTTGATTTTGTTGATGATCTTAAACAATGACTTCATTTTAGACGGCGATGACGGCCCGAAATAGCTGATGGTCGCATTAAGAAGTGAGTTAGGATTTTGTACGATTATTGTTTGTTTTGGTGCCGTAGTTTCGAATAGTCGTAGCTAGAGATGGTGGATGATCTCCTAGAATGTTCTAGTATGATCTGGGGCCTAATTATGAGCAACAGATCCTGTCGGAATAATGAAGTTTGCAATAGCAAACAATATGGAATTTGGCGGTTGGAAAATTGATTTTTTTTTTATTTTAGACGAGTGGAATCGTTCAGGATTTAAGAAGACGATATTTATTGTACCAACAAGATACATCACAGAAAAAAATAAGCAGATAAGTAACATAATATACACAACAACAGAAAGAAAACTAAATACACAACAGACAAAACGAATAAATAAAACAGGACCACAGATGTAGTCTGTGGTGTATCTAAGTTGCCACAAAAGGTAGGATTTGGTGCGCGTGATGTAGGATAGACCTAAAACGATAGTAAAAGGCCCGATGGCGTGACACTCATCATCAGCCATTTGACGCCCACGAGGACATTTCGGACATCAGCATGTATGAGATTAGAATGGCTCTCAGCTTAAGAAGAACAAGGTTCCGGGTGATGACGGAATTACAGCTGAGTAATTGAAAACTGGAGTAAATTCGGTGCTTAGGGTTCTCCAAAAGCTATTTACCTAATTACGTCATTCTCGAAGGCACAACGCCAGATGCATGGAACAGAAGTGAGGTGATACCTTTCTTCAAGAAAGGTGATAAACCCTATTAAAGAACTATAGACCCATCTCACTTCTGAGCCATGTCTATAAGCTGTTTTCATGAGTCATGACATTGATCCCCTGGAAACGTGGGAGGGCGCTGGTATGGGACGCCATCTGCGTTGACACGCTGGCACCCTGCCATTATTTCCAGAGTGGAAGAGTCGCTGGTTCAGCGGCTGTCGCGGCCGAAAGCCTCAAACGGCGCAAGTACGGTTCAACTAGCAACAATTACATACTCGTATTTGCGCCGTTTGGGGCTGAAATGATAGGCATATGGGGCGCAGAGGCGCGCTTGCTGTCCAAGGGCTTATCGACGCATCGGGGGCGGGGACCAGAGGGCTGGCGCGTACCTCGGCCAGAGGGTAAGCCTGGCTATCCAAAGAGGCAACGTTGCCAGCGTCCTGGGCTTATTGCCGCAGGAAATTGACCTGGGGCAGGTGTTTTATTTGTAAATAAATAAATAATTTAAGCTAAACTATTGACATAGTTTAGCTTAGTCCAGTTTTTGCTTCATTTCGTCGCTTCACGTCGCCCGTAAGGTAACTGAGTAGGTAGACAGTACATACGTAAAAGTTGACCTGCTGTCGACTGTCGAATCCCCCGTTCATAGTTATATTTTAAAAGGGTTTATCGCGAATATTTATTAAGTAAAATTTAATTACCTTTGCTAATATATCCCCTATTTGGTCGAAGTATGTCCGCCTGGAACGTTCCTTACTGGCCCTTCCATCCACATTCGTCTTTTGTTTCATCAATCTTTCTTCCTTCCTCCTCTCCACATGTCCAAAACAACGCAACATTCCTTTCTCAATTCTAGTCACTACATCCTCCTTCAGTCCACAACGTTCTCTAATCAAACTATTGCGTAGGTAAGTAACAATCATTCAAAGTAACAACATACATACTTCTCAAGGACCTCGTTTCTACTCCAAAGATAAATAAATATTAAATTTTACCTAATAAATAATCACGATTAGGCGCAATTCTTTTGTAAGCACTACACATTATTAGCTAGGGCCGATTTTACCAACCTCAGATATAACTTATCCATCGAATAAAGTATTACACAACAAAAATAAATTTTCATCTAAAATGTCATCTGTTATACCAAACGAAAGGCAATGACATTTTTTATTTTTGTTGTGTAATACTTAATTCGATGGATAAGTTTTATCTAAGGTTGGTAAAATCGGCTCTTAATCAAGTAAGTGAATCCGGACTTAAGCTAATAACGATTAGACCCGTGTAATATATAACTATGCATGTATGAGCTTGGCGAGTCCTTAAATAATACTAATCCTCCGTCATCATCCCCAGCGAATGCATCAAAGACGCGAACTCCGAAACAAGATGGAGCTGCCCACAAGACGCTTGCCTGCTGAACGACAAAGTTGTGTACGGGGTTAATCGACCTGGCAACAGCTGGAGAGCCTACAACTACACGCAGTTCCAGGGGAAGAAGTTGAAGGATGGATTGGTGTATTACCTTGGTGAGTCCTACGTCATGTGACCACTCAGATGCTTTAGTGGTAGATTGTCGCGGGGTGAGTCGACCCGAAAACAGCTGGAGAGCCTACAACTACACGCAGTTCCAGGGGAAGAAGTTGAAGGATGGATTGGTGTATTACCTTGGTGAGTCCTACGTCATGTGACCACTCAGATGCTTTAGTGGTAGATTGTCGCGGGGTGAGTCGACCCGAAAACAGCTGGAGAGCCTACAACTACACGCAGTTCCAGGGGAAGAAGTTGAAGGATGAATTGGTGTATTACCTTGGTGAGTCCTACGTCATGTGACCACCCAGATGCTTTAGATGTACATTGTTGCGGGGTGAGTCGATCCGAAAAAAGCTCGGCTGTCCCAAAAATAGACACAGTAAGGTAATATTTTTCAAAAATGGAAAATTCCCCTATTGGTTACTAGTTGGTTAGAGTAACAAATAGTGGAAATATCTCGGTTTTGAAAAAAATATGTCCCTTACGATGTTTATTTTTGGAACGGCCGAGCTGAAGTGTCTACCACTAGGCACACACAGTTTCAGGGGAAGAAGTCATGTGACCACCCAGATGCTTTAGATGTAGCTGCGGGGTCAATCGACCCGAAAGCAGCTGGAGCGGTTCAAAATACAGGCAGTTTCGGGGAAAGAAACTGAGGGATGGATTGGAGTATTTCCTTCGCAAGATCTGCCACAGTCTATAGTATGCAAACTGACCACTCAGATGCTGTAGACATAGCCGCCGGATCAATTGACCGAGAAGCAGCTGGAAGGTCTTATACACACAGTATTACGAAAAGGACGAACCTGAAGAATGGATCGGTGTATTTCCTTGGTGTGTCCTAGCTACACTTCAGTGCTGTAGATGTACAACGCGGTCACAATATCTTTGCACCTGGCGAAGACGTACCATCGGCGTTTGGTATGGTGTACAAAGTAAATAAACCAAATTATCTTCACGCGTATCGGCAGCGAAGGTGCTGAAGTATGATGAGTTTTGAGGGTTCTTGATGGTCAAAACGCAGGATTCCGCCCACCGAGGGTTCCGTACAAATTTGTAGGTACTTACATACTACAAATAGTTCAGGAATCGAGTCTCGCAGCTTTTTTTTTCGAGCTTTTCCCGACCTTCAAAGACAATTTCTGTAATGATTTAATTACATATGCATAGCTTTCAGATTTTTCCCGGTATTTGTAGTTTATGAAAATACTATTTGCAATATCATAGTAATTCTAGATCAACGGAAAGTATCCTATACATTTTGATTCCCTTGAGTGTCGAAATATACGTTTTTTGCGGCATAAACGGCAGATATATTGTTTTTTTAGTAGCAATTGTAGGCACAGATGGTAAGTCACATCTCACGTCCCCCGCCATCATCATCAACCCATTAGATCCCCACCGAGGGGCACGGGTCTCTTCCCTGAGGAAGGTATAGGCCATACTCCACCACGGGGGCCAAGTCCGGATTGGTGGAGGCTTGCAGACTAGTGGCTCGTCTACTGTCAGAAGTTGTCAAGCCGCCCTAAGACCTCTGACTTGGCTTAACGACTGCCATCTATCGACGGCAGCCGGCACCAACAGCTTAACGTGCCTTGCGAAGCACGGAACCGCTCGGAAAAATGCCACTAGCGTTAGGCATAGACGGCGACCCATCCATGCACTGAACGCGCCCAGTGTTGCTTAACCTTCGTGATCGTTTAAGATCACTCAGGCAGCCGGGGCTACGAGCGATTCAAGTCCCCCGCCAATGAATGCCGAAATACGTCCGTGAGCAGTATATTTCTGTATCATATCATAGGGCATTATATCAACCTATCTACCAAAGTCAACCAAATAGAGGACGCATTAGCGAAGGGCAAGATAAAAAGTATCCGAAACCGGCGTGTGTGTATACGGTGACGAATGAATGTTGATGAAGCGAACGAGATTTGTCAGGATTGTCTTAAGTGGCAAAACCCTGGTCACGACCTACCCCTCCGGGATGTAGGCGTGAGTTTACGTATGTATGTGTCGTGTACCTACCTACTAATAAGTAGCCAAAGGTGATCTGGATGATGGATTGCCCATTTGAAGTCAAACGTTCTCACAGGTCACCATAGTCGCTTTATATGCAAATGATCATATTGTGTGGATCTAATAAAGTTTTATGCAGCGTCTAATCAAACCAATTTATATGCAGAGTCTATTTATGAAGTTATTTAGATCACACAAATTGATAGTTTTGTTGCTAAATTGGACAGCTCAACACACCAACAGGAAAGACCTTTTTGTAAACAAATATTTTAATTTCATTCTTTTAGTTGCTAGACCTCTTTTGACCATTAAGAAGGTACTTATAAATACTTTGACCGGATTCACCTGTGATATCCTGCTTAATATTATGAATGTGAAAGTTTGCGAAGACGGAAGATGTTTGGATGTTTGTTACTCGATCACGCAATAACGGCTGAACGGATTTAGATGAAATTTGGTATGTAGACAGTTTGAGTCCAGGGGAAGAACATAGGACACTTTTCATCTCAGAAATTACTCATTTCATGTGGAAGGAGTCGCGGGCAATGGCTAGTAAATATCATAATATGGGGAAATGCGTCAAACTTAGATTGAAGTAGCCTTGCTTTTATACCATAGAAGACATAGAAAAAAAATCAAGAAAAATTAAAAAATAAAATAAAAAAGTTTCCCTAGTTTTGGAGTCACAAAAAATGTGAAAAATCAAGTTACTCTAATAATAAAAAACATACTAGATTTCGTTTTTTCATTCAATTCTAAACGTTTTGTATAGAGGGTGTAGATGCATAAAAACAATATTTTACGAGATAGTTCGAATATTGACGAGTTGTGACGTCATAGTTTGAGTCCAATTTGTATGGCGCGTTTTTGTACCACGTGACTTTTCGACAGGTAACATTATGAAAAGTATTAGTGGCAGAGAAAAAAACTAACCACGTTATCTTTTAAGGGGGTCCAGGGAGTATAACACTAGCGCCACCAAGGAAAACAAAACATCATCATCATCATCATCAGCATATGCTTGTCCACTGCTGGACATAGGCCTCTCCTATTGCACGCCACTGAGCACGGTCCTCGGCTACTCTCATCCAGCTCTTGCCAGCCGCCCTGCGAAGATCATCGCTCCACCGAGTCTGAGGACGTCCTACACTACGTTTACCGATCCGCGGTCTCCACTCAAGAACTCGTCTACCCCATCGGTTATCAGTTCTTCATATCTTGTTTTACAGATCAAATTTGCAAAAAGTTTCAATAGGTACAATCTCTCAATCATAGTGATTTTTAGGACCCCCGGCCCTGAACCTAATCCAAAAAACCTACGACTAGATATTGCTACAAAATGTACGAAATGTTACAACAGTGTAAGTTTTGCGAAAGTGAAATGTTATTTAATACTTTGAATTAACGCCAGAAACGGCCGTATATGGCATAAATGCTATCTAGTCCCGGATTCGTGATCCTAGGTTCTTTGCCGTGGGTCCTAAAAATCACTGTTAACATGATTGAGAGATTGTACTGACACTTTTTGCAAATTTCATCTGTACAAAAAGATATGATTTTTGTTCTCGGTGGCGCCTCCTTACCTCCTTACCTTACCTGGACCTCCTTAACATGCCCTCTCCGATTATATTAAAACATAGTTTTGTGCCAGTTCTTCATACGCTCTAATCTTTTGTTCTGACTTTAAAAGTGGATGATAATACCGCGAGTGTTACTCCCTGGACCCCCTTAACAAGGCCTCTCCGATTATATTAAAACATAGTTTTGTGCCAGTTCTTCATACGCTCTAATCTTTTGTTCTGACTTTAAAAGTGGATGATAATACCGCGAGTGTTACTCCCTGGACCCCCTTAACAAGGCCTCTCCGATTATAATAAAACATAGTTTCGTGCCAGTTCTTCATACGCTCTAATCTTTTGTTCTGACTTTAAAAGTGGATGATAATACCGCGAGTGTTACTCCCTGGACCCCCTTAACAAGGCCTCTCCGATTATATTAAAACATAGTTTTGTGCCAGTTCTTCATACGCTCTAATCTTTTGTTCTGACTTTAAAAGTGGATGATAATACCGCGTCACGTTATAAATTAATCTACAATTCGGTGTTGACCGTTTTAGGTACGGTCGACAGTAGCTACAGCGGTCCACCTTTACATTTTTGTTGCAAAGTCACGCTTAACGTAATGAATTAGAGAGCAGGTATGTAAAGGGTTGATGTGCCGTGGACTGAACTACATTTGATAATATTTCAAGCTTTACATGTGTGTAGGTAACCGTAATGGGCGCAGTAGTTAGGTACCTACTTTGCGTTTGAATTTACAATGAAATTCGATTTCTAAAGTTAAATAAATACCTAACAGAGAGCTTGCATTGCTTGTTGATTATTATAAGGGGTGACATTAGATTTTTTCATCTAGGTACTTCGATTATAATGTTATTCTTACTCCCAGTTTCTCGTACACTGACAAGCTGTTAATCTACTGTTAATCTGCATGTGTCAATACCCGTGTTTATGCAAATAAAGTAATTTGATTTGATTTGAACAGCTGTCAATTGACCAAAGTGCATACAAGAAAAACTACTGACAGCTGTTAGCAGTAGATTAACAGCTTGTTAGTGTACGAGAAACCAGGGGTAAGTAACATATAGCTTCCGCCAATGAGACCACCGCCCGCCGGTCTCGTACCGGCAATACGTCCAAGCGAAGTCAGTCATTTGTTCAAGTTACTTGTCGGGCATCATACGAGTACCTACTACCTACGGTGTAGTGTGGTCCAGAGGCGGCTCGTGACTTTATTTTATGGGTGTTCACAAAAAGATTGAAAATACTTGCTAGTTGGGCAACTTGTTCGGGCTTAAACACACGCGTAAAAGTTTTAGTTTTTGAAGCCTTTCATTCTAGGTCAAGACGCTTTTCTAAAGTCTTTTCACAGTTTTTAATATAACATACATTACCATTTTCAGCACAAATAACGCACAGAAACTAATTTAAATAGCGGAATAACACAAAACTGTCGTAGATATTCGCGCGAAAAGTGATCGATATGATTACTTGATTAGATTGGTGGGACGCGTTTGTTTGTTTACGTATAAGATCGGCAACAGCTCAAAATTAGCTGCGCTGTGCTGTGCGTGCACCGCATTGTCACCTCGCCCCATTTGGCAACGTAGCGCATGAGCGGCGCTCCAGATTAGGCTCATTTCTCATATGAAATCTTTTGTTTCACGTACCGGGCCGTTCCAATGTTTCTCTTTCGCACTCATTGAATTTAGTACTAGGCATTGTACTGAATTTCGTTTCATAGGAGCGCAATCGCTGGCGCTCCACTCGGTAACAACTTGACACCAAATAGGTATTATGCTTGAAAACATTTCAACTTCGTACGTAGTTAATTATTTCTAGTAAATTACTATAATGTGTGTAGGTCTTTGTGTGCATAGGTTTAAAATTTATAGGTTGTAGGTTAAAATTTTGATTTTTTTATTAAGTACCTATGTACTTAGTTACTTATTTTTGTGGGAGTGCACTGCACCAGCGCTCTATAAGACGAGCCGCCTCTGGTGTGGTCCATTGAGGTTGATCGGCGAAGGTTATGCCTGGTTCATACCATTAGTGTCACCGCCGGTCACGATCCATTGTCGATTGTTAATCGTTAAGTGATTGATTGACGATGATGGTCGGGCTATACCTACCTAGAAATCTAGGCTGCTATTGTAATGCGAAGCGTAGAATTGTGGTTCGAATATCACTAGATTACACCTGCTTATTATAACAGTAAAGAGCCCTCGGCGCGGAAATGCAACTCGTACTTGGCTGCTTTTTTTTCTTTGGAGTGAATGGCGGCGAAGAGTGACTCGGTGAATTATTACGATGAACCATTGCAGTGAACCATTGCGGAGAACCAACCTTACGTAAAACCGTTGCCTTAGGTACCTAAGTATGGATAATTGGAGAACGTTCGTTCTCAAAGCCAGGTTTTCACAATTTTAGTGTACTCGGCTACTCGAATGCTACTCGTGTATCATATACACTCTTATGAAAACAGCCATATTTTATATGCTGCAATATTTATGTAAATAAAATAAATAAAAGGTACCCGCAAACGGCGTGCACGCATGCAACGATTAATGAATGCCGATGAAGCGAAAGTAATGTGTCAGAATCGTGGCAAGTGGCAGTCCCTGGTCTCTGCCTACCCCTCTGAGATACAAGCGTAAGTTTATGTTATGTTAAGATTAATACTAACACTAATGATACGAGTAGCTTTCTAACAGCTAAAACAGCTCTCTGTCCGGGCAAACAAACATATTGAAAACGCAGCTTAACTCAGCGTCTCTTTCCCAGGAACCCTTCCGCTGAGCGTAGAGACGGCACGTATGGGCGCCATACGCTACGAGAAGGATCTGATGTACCCAGCCTCCTTCGACTCCAGAACGCGCTGGCCAAACTTTATCTCGCCCATCTCCGACCAAGGCTGGTGCGGGTCTGATTGGGCCATGGTCATCGCTGGAGTCGTCTCAGATCGGTGAGTCAATGTCTGATCGGCAAGTTAGTGTCAAATAGCTGAGTAACAGCCGGTTTTCGAATTGCAAATTTCACTAAGTAGGTAAATACTTAAGTAACGTTATGTCACGCTCTTTTCTGAGAAATTCGAAGAGAGTTAACTATTTACTTAGCGAAATTATCAATTCAGAAACTGGCCCTAAGTGTTAGATCGGTGAGTAAGTTTCAGATCGGTGAGTAAGTGTCAGATCGGTGAGTAAGTGTCAGATCGGTGAGGAAGTGACAGATCGGCAAGTTATAACAGTTTGAGGAGTAAGTGTTAGATAAGCAATTTAGCGTCGGATCGGCGAGTTACTGTTAGAACTCAGATCGACGAGTAAGTACCAAATCAGTGCATAAGT
Organism: Yponomeuta malinellus; assembly: GCA_947308005.1. Taxonomy (NCBI): domain Eukaryota; kingdom Metazoa; phylum Arthropoda; class Insecta; order Lepidoptera; family Yponomeutidae; genus Yponomeuta; species Yponomeuta malinellus. Next base: position 11,659,542 of record OX371017.1, read on the forward strand.
GTCAGATCGGTGCATAAGTGTCAGATCGGTGAGCAAGTGTTAGATCGGCGAGTTATAGTCAGTTCGGTAAGTTAGTGTCCGATAGGCAATTTAGTCAGATCGGCGAGTTACTGTTAAAACACTGGTACTGCTCTGACCGGGGTGTGGTCATCGCTGATTGATTGTTAACCCACAGATTAACAAATAGGAAGATTCGGCTATGCAATGGCATAATAAACTATAAATTGTGGTTTTATGAAACGCGCCCCAGATCGCGTGTCTAGCTAAAAACAAGCCCTCTCTCTCTCATTAAGTTTGAAATATGATACTCCATGTCACCCACCGCTTACAAGAGGTTGGAAAATAATTGCTACCTAGAGATTTTTTCTCGCTGCTGTAGAAATGGGACGAAAACTTAGAGTAGGTAGGTATTATAGTTGACACCGTATTTTAGTGAGAAAGTAGCCCCTAGATATCGTAACTGAGTAAAATGCATGGATGTAAAGGTAGATAATATGCTGTATACTGTCCGTGGGTAGCTTCCAAACTCAGTTTTGAGTAAAACTGCGCATAGCTTCAATCTCTGTGCCCGAGTATGAAAAGTTGTCTAACTGTCAAGACTTCACGATTCTTTAAATATCACACTACTCCGTTTTACGCAGTCAGCGTAACTGAGTAGTGTGATGTTTGAAAGGCTTCGCGGTCATCACTTTTAGTGTAAACAAGTACATCAATACAGCTTTTTGGGTTTGTTTGAGCTTTAATAGTAGAGTTTTTGCTGCTTTTCACCAAACATTATATAGTAGGGACTGACACAAACCAAATGCTCTCAGCGTCTGGACAGTACCTAAATCTTAGTAATGGTGAAAATGAGGCTTTAGTTGAAAAGGTATGAAACAGCTTTTCTTCATACGTATTAATCGTTAGAAGATTTGCAGCAAGCTACTTCATAACCGATCCTAGACAGTTTTACCTTAAGCCCGAAGGGCAATGTCATTTGCGTAGGCAAGTATAGACCAGTTACGAAGTGTGTTAACAGATTTGGTTTAGGTAGATTAGGAATAGAGTGGGACCCACAATGTTGCTCTGTGGCACTCCGTAATTTTTAAAGCGATCATGGCGCGCGGGCGCGGCCGGGGCGCCGTAACACATACCTAAAAGTATGGAGCTTTTATGGAAAAAAAACAATAAGGACAAAACGTTCCATCGAGCTCCAAAAGTTTTTGTATCACAGGGCACGGCCGTGCGGAAATCTCAGGTTTAATTTTTTTTAATTCGATGGTTTCAGAAATGATACAGAACTGAGTGTTATAAAAAAAAAAAAAACGATTGCAACGTTGTCTTCCAGATTTGCGATCCAGTCGAACGGCGCTGAAAACTTACTGATGAGCCCCCAAGCCTTCCTGTCCTGCAACCGGCGGCACCAACAAGGCTGCAAGGGCGGCCACGTCGACGTGGCTTGGACCTTCGCCAAGAACCACGGGTGAGCCCCCGTCATTCTCTTCATCATAGGCCTTTGAGTCCGTTACGGACGATTTAACGCTACTGGAAGCGAGCTACCAAGAACCAATGGTATTTTTTCCCTCGTGCAATGGTGAGGCCCCGACGTCGTTAGCCAACGTCTGTCCACTGCTGTACATGAACGTTCCAGTGAAACAGAACGCTCTGGCCATGGATGGGGTCTGTATCTCGGGCGTATCTTAAGTGTGTTGCCTCTCTCAATTCCAGGCTGGTCGACGAGGAATGCCTCCCGTACCGAGCGGAAGTAACTACCTGCCCTCTCCGGAAGCGGAACAACTTAATCCAAGATGGATGCAAGCCCGTCAATGAGAAACGCACCTCGCGGTACAAGGTGGGGCCACCCGGTCGCCTCAGTAGGGTAGATGATATCATGTACGATATCATGGATTCAGGCCCCGTGCATGGTGAGTACCTAGTCTATGTCTTTGGTGATTTTCTTAGTAACTGTAAGAGGCTGTGAAGTGCAGTGGGGAGGCAACGGTCAGTGGGCAGACCAGCAGCCCGATGGTTGAACAATATCGTTGAGTAGGCGGTAGGAACGTGGATGCTGATGGCAAAGGCCTATGAAGAAAAGACCCGGCAGTGGGCAGTAGGATGATGATGATGATGATGATGAACTGTAGGAGGTTGTCCAGGGCCCATCAATTAAAAGCGCACCGATATTTTTATTCAGAATTACCTGTAGTTAGGTTTAATGAAGCTCCTTCAGCTGTAAAACATTTCTATCAAATCTAAAGCAAGCAGCCATATCGGCCCTTCCTTAGAAAAACCTTGGCGAAAAGCAAACTTGAAAAAGATAAGTAAACCCAAGTTCGGCTACCAACACTTAATTTTTCGAAATTAGCTCTTATATCATGAACGATAAGAGCCATTTAAAAGTGCTACTGTAAAGTAACAGAAATCACGGCAACCTTAAAATGATAAGCTTAGCAAACACGATCTAGTTCACAAAATGTGGAGGAGGGTGTTTACTTTTAATATAAGCAGAGGTTCAAGGTCTGTCCCCGTTGTTGGTAGCACAGAGTAGGTACAATAATAAGTTGATGAAAGATAAGATGTATGAAATAGTACACTAAGATGTCACAGTAAGATTAAATTCTATGTAATGATCCCGTGATACTTATGTATGAATTATGATCATAAACCAAGACATGATTATAATAAAATACTTGGTTTGGAAATGAGTCATTTACACGGATCTATCAGTAAAATCATTAAATCTGTGAACAAAACTGAACTGACACCATCAAATCGGTCGATTATTGTTATCGAGGGCACCATTCAATTTCAGATAGTCCCTGCTTAAAAATCAATGAGGGATTTTCTTTTTAAATTGTTCCCTAGTCGCTGCATAGATGGCGCTGAACTTGGTAAGTTACTGAAAGGAACGGATCGTCACATTATTTTTTGATTATTTCACTTAGATGTAATGTTTAGATCATAAAACGAAACTTACATACCTATGTCATTGTTTCATATCACAAATAAATATCGTTCCGAAATGATCCATTTACGTTTACACCGCGACATGCGGTGGCGGCCTAGTGGGTAGAACATTGGACTCGGAAGCGGGAGACCCAGGTTCGATTCCCAGTGCGGGCATGTACCTATGACTTTGTTTTCTAAGTTATGTACCTACATTTGTGAAGTTATAGTAGCAATACCACTCGATAACTGTGAAGGAAAACATCGTGAGGAAACCTGTGTCTGAGCTATTTATGAGGTGCTTGAAATCGCCAATCCGCGGTGGGCACGCTTCTCTCCCTGAAAGAAGGCCTGTGCCGTACAGTGGGACGTATATAGGCTGCTTATGGCACCAATTTATATTTTTGGTAGCTCCGTCAAACGATGACGCACCTCTTGTTCCCTGCTTGCCCTGACACCTGCACTCGGAGGAACTTATGACTGCGTGTGATAACGCAGTCAGCGTTGCAAAATTTTAGGCCAAAACGACAGTTTAATATAAATCGATAAGCCTTTGTGAAAAATGGCCGGTAAAGTTTAAAAGGTAAAATCACCCTGATATAGATCAAAAATAGATATTTACTCACTGCGGGGCGATAGTCATTGGAACCAACCACCTCATTCATTAATTCTGGCTCAGCGACCCAAAGCAGCTGCTGAGGAACCTCAAGGTATCCGAATAGTACCTAGGTACGTACTCCGCAACGAAAATAAAACTAGGTTCCTTCCTATCTTCGAGCTGGAACTTTAAAGACGAATCAAAGACCCATCTCACTAACTTTATTAAATATTGCTTTCTTCCTCCACAGCCTTGATGAAGGTGTACCAGGACTTCTTCCACTATCGTGACGGCATCTATCGGCACACGCGCCACGGCGACAACAGGCTGTATGGGTTGCACAGCGTGAGGATAATCGGCTGGGGCGAGGATCGCGGCGAAAAGTTCTGGGTAAGTCCTATCCTGGATTCTATGATGACATTTACCCGCACCAGGGTGAAAACCGTGAAGGTCGTTGCCTGAGGCGAGGATCCCGGTGAAAAGTTCTGGGTAATTCTTATACTGGATTCTACGGATGGTGATGACATTTCCGTGTGGTGCCGGATTAAGAATAGCGTCACTCCATTTCCTTCCGTGGATGTCGTAGAAGGCGACTAAGGAAATCAATTTCCAGGAGACGGGCAGCAGCGTCTTCCTGAGATTCCAACCGCATACTGCGATCGCCAACCCGCCTGCCAAGCGTGGCGAGTATGGCAAAACCCCTCATGGTTATGAAAACCACGAGGGAGGCCTATGCCTTGCAGTGGGCGTCAAATGGCTGATGATAATGACATCTACCAGAACATGCGGTAAGGTGAAAACCAAGTATAGGCGCTGTGCAGCGAGAGGGTCGTTGTGAGGGTCGTCAGGCTGAAACGAGGATAGCGGTGAAATGTTCTGGGTAAGCCCTATCTTGGATTCCACGGAGCAATACTATGGTGATGACATCTGCATGGTGAAAACCAAATATATGGGCAGTTCAGCGTTAGAGTCGTTGGCTGACAGCATGTTTTATTTACATTCTTAATTATTTTCTGTCTTTATTTTTATTTCAGACTAGTTGACTCGGTGAACTTCGTACCTATCATCTACATCTATATATCTTTTTTTTGTTCTCCATCCAAACTTACCCTGAACTTCCACAAATAAAAAAAAAGTTAGCCAAGTTAGCAAAACAACTTGGCTAACTTTTTATTTATTTTCTAGTTTCTGTTTCTGAATATATTCAGGGTTACCTGAATATAACCGAAGTATTTTTGTCACTTTTCCAGATCGTAGCAAACAGCTGGGGCCGCCAGTGGGGCGAGAACGGCTACTTCCGTATAGCTCGAGGCTCCAACGAGTCCGACATCGAATCCTTCGTCGTCACTGCCCTCGTCGAAGTTGTAGAGGCGAACCAGAAGAAATAACATCAGCTAACAGATGTAAATCCGCTGATAAAACCCTATTGCGTCACTACAAGGGTCTATCGGACGAGGACTGGCTGGATAGCGTTGAATACAACGCGCTTCTGGTCATTAGTTTAGAGAAAAAAAAGTGTCGTATATGTCGATGATGCTTACAGTGCGACAAGGATCTAAGGTGTATGTGGCCGATATTGGAACTAACGCAATACAGTGTTGTAGTTTGACCGATTTGTTTGGAGATTTAAATGTCAACCACATTCATAAAGATCCTTGTGGCATTGTAATAGAGAAGACATCTTAAACATGTTATGTGACGAAAAAACGTGCGTGACGGTTGCAAGTCATTGTACAAGTGCTTGCCGTGACGATACGTGTGTTACATCTTAATTTGAATAATAAAACGCCACAAATTCACTAAGTATCTTGAATTACTGTAACGTAACTGTAGGAAATAACGACAGTGGAGTGAGTGGACGAACAAGGTCTGTTTTCATCATCGGTCTGCATCAGTACGTTCTGCCAAATCTTGATTAGAATGTTCATCATCGGTCTGCATCAGTATGTTCTGCCAAATCTTGATTTGTATGTCTCCTCTGGTATACATTGGCGTAAGTGTGAAAAGTTGAAATATTTTGCCATTGTAGAGGTTGAGGTAGGTAGGTAAAAATGGCATAAAACATACCTACTGGAACACCTTGACCACTTAGGTGCTATTTTTTAATTTATAAAAAAATGATCAAATCTGTCAGAATATAGACTTGATTTTCTATCGTTCATTACTTTTCAAAATTATTATTGATGTTTTTATTCTTATTCTTATCGCGATCTCGGACCGAGTTATTTAGATTTTTAAGGGTGTAGAATATATTATATTTTTTGTTTCCAAAACTATTCCGTACTCTATTCACATTTTGTCATCTCAAAAATGTTGCTATACTAACTTTTTACCCGTACATACAGTGAGTACTTAATATTAAAATAAGGCCTCAGTTATTTTCCCCTCAAAATATATTATTATTAAAAGGATTTCTTAAACACTGTAAAAGTACTTTTAATTTACTATCATGTTGAAAAATAACATTTTATGTACAGTATTCTACACTGTGTACGTAAGTATAATAAATAATATTAAGTAATAATTAATTAACAAATATTTTGGAACCCGAAATAGTTCCAGAGTTTTGTATTAGTTAGAATCTGATATCTTCGTAACTGCCATCTAATTGTTTAGTTATAAATTTAACATCAGATAGCTTAACCTATTTTATGTACAACTAGTCTTAGGGAAATAGTTATTTATATTTTACAGAGCCGTTTATCTTAGCGTTGAATGTATAACATACTCACAATATCTGTGCGCCTGCGTCGATGACGCAACATCGAAGCTCTGGGTAAGGTGTGCAAAATAAAATAATGCAGCCTATATTCGTCAAACTGTGGGGCACAGGCCTTCTCTCAGATAGAGAGTATAGGCTTAATGACATCGCGTGCCCACCGCGAATTGAAAAAAAAAATACAAATGATCAATACGCGTAATGGCAACGAATATGCTAACCGTACTGATGCGAAGAGGCGAGCGCGGGTGGTGAAGGGGGAAGGGGAAGTGGTAGGTGCACAGATAATGTGACTGTGTTATAGACACAAACTTACTATTGTTTTAAAAAAGTATCATATAAATGAAACTATGTAGATTACAACACACACATAGTTATACTAGATACCAAATATAAAATGGTACTACATACTTAATTTATTTTTTCATTCTTGTTACGACAAATAACTTTAATTTCTTATTGTAATCTTAATTGCTAAAGAATAAAAATATATTTTCAAAAAAATGTTTTTATTATTTTGGTCCCGCGACAAAGATTAATTAATTTATGAAATATTTTTATTTTTAACAATAAAAATATATTGCACGCTTTATTTAATTGTACTTTAATGCACACGAAACATATAGTCACTTCGGGAAAGAAATGTAGTAAAAGCCATTTTACGAGTGAAAGAAAAATACATATATTAAAAGAATTATTTAAAGGAATTTTCTTGTAAATGCCGTATTAATGCAATAATTACAGATATGCTAAAAATGTGACGAGTTTTATAAATATTCAACTTTAAAATCAATACCTTAGGTAGTTAAATAAAGTTTAGAAGTTAGCATGGCTTATACTACAGAAAACCAGCACCCAATGCCTTTTAGAGCAAAAAAATTACTAATTGTACTAATAAGTGGGCCATAAGTACATAAAAAATGTCCTACGGCAATAACTAAGTAGCATCAGTGTCTTTTACAGAATATTGAAAAAACTGTGAAGCCTGTTAAAAAAATCAAGATATTAAAAGCCGCTTTTTTGCGAATTTGAAGAAACGAAATGTACAGATTGAAAGAGCTTGAAAGACTAAAGTACCTAAGGCTGCATTCAAAGTCCATTTTCACCAAAATCGCTTTATACGACATTTCGTCCATAACAGGACATTACATAAGAAACGTTACGATATCCTAAATAACGAACGACGTTTTGAGTTTTTTGCTAGTCATGAAAACCTTAAAAAAAATACCGGCCAAGTGCGACTTGGATAGCTTAAGATCATGAATTGAATGAAAACGTTACTTTGCTTAACACCTAACACAAATATACAAGAGGTGGCGTAAACGCGTTTATTGTTTAGATACCCCATTTTACATTGTTTTTAGGGTTCCGTACCCGAAGGGTGCAAGCGGGACCCTATTGCTATTACTAAGACTTCACTGTCCGTCTATCTGTCTGTCTGTCACCAGGCTGTATCTCATGAACCGTGATAGCTAGGCTATTGAAATTTTCACTGATGATTGTTGATTTTCACTTGCCGCAATAACATCAAATACTAAAAACAGAATAAAATAAATATTTAAGGGGGGCTCCCATACAACAATCGAAATTTTTTTTGCTCGATATTAATAACGGCAACAGGTAGACGCTTGAAATATTCACAAAATATTTAGTTTCATGTTCGCTTCAAAAATAAATAATTAAGAGAGGTGTTGCCTCCGTGATTTTTTTCCCTTTTTTCTCGATGTTGTTTCTAATGTTGTATAGATAATAGTACGGAACCCTTCGTGCGCGCGTCAGACTCTCATTTGGTCGGTTGTTTGTATTTCTTGGGCAATCCGCCATAATAACGCATATTCTGCAAACAATCATCTAACTACCTACCAACCAGTTCAAGAGATTAATCACTTCATAGGTCAGAGGATTATACAGGCGCAGCGGCATATTAATAGATTATATTCTTTTTGTGGTAGCCTCGTGGGTAGAACATTGGACTCGGAAGCGGGAGACCCAGGTTCGATTCCCAGTGCGGGCATGTACCTATGACTTTATTTTCTAAGTTATGTACCTACATTAGTGAAGTTCTCGCTAACTGTGAAGGAAAACATCGTGAGGAAACCTGGGTGTCTGAGCTATTCACATGCCTCAGCGCTTGAAATCGCCAATCCGCGGTGGGCACGCGTGGTGATTAAGCCCATACTCTCTCTCTGAGAGAAGGCCTGTGCCCTACAGTGGGACGTATATAGGCTGCTTATGATGATTCTTTTTGTTGCATTAACCCGCGCTGAGGACAATTTAAAAAAATCTATTTTTTCATAGTTTTCATTCAGGTTTTTGATATTAACAGATTTCCGTTTGACACCTTTAGGGGATGGAAAACACGAAAATGCCGGCGCATTAATTATAATCACTGGTTATAACTAACTTAAAATAACTACAGCTAGGACAGAAACACAGACAAGCACCATTAAGTTGGCTTTTGTGCAAAACTTTGTGTTCATGCAATAAAGAATTTTAATCGTAATAATAATCCGACTTTACCTTAACTTAGTAAATGCCCATACAAAAAGTTCATGATCAATCGTACAAAATATGACCGGCCCTAGATAGTTTTTCTTTTCAGATGTTAGAGAGTAAAATTTCTTTGTAAACACCAGCCTGGGCGAGCGTCGACGCTAGTCGCTCGTTTTAAATGTCTTTCCAGTACATTAACTGTCAAATTCTGACATTTTGCGCCACAAAACTGGTGACTCGTGCCATCGTACCGCCCATGCTGTTTTAGGAGTACGGTCCTTTTTACCTTTTTTGACCGACTTCAAAACTTTTTTCAAAACTTCAAAACGACCGACTTTTTTAACCATTAAGTGTTCTCTATCTAACTAACCGGTCTATCTTATCGCCGATGTATGTTGGAGACTTAATTAGAAAGCACTGCCTAGGAGACCATCCGTAAAGTACTTCACACGTTAAGGCCTTAACATGTTTAGTGATTGCAATCAAATGAGAATACTTTTGATGAAAGTGATCTGAGGGTTTGATGGATAATTAAATTGCGGATATTCAAGGCATAATATTTTTCTTATCCTGTACTAAGTTTTTGATTGAGAAAACAATTTCTCTTTATTAACAACTAATAAGAAAACAAAAATATATTTTAAATGTATGTAATTTAATTATGCACCAAATCCTCAGACCACATTTATCAAAAGTTAAGTCACTTTATTACAATAATGAAAAATGTTAAATAGTGCGAGCGAGACAGCAGCCTTAAGGGGTGGGGGGGGGGGTCACTCAATGTCAACAAAGTGTGTCATTGAGTGACAGGGGCCGGGAGGAGGAGGTCCTAAGTTTCGTGACGTCACATTTCAAAAATTAATAATTTAGTGTTTTGTAACTTTTTTTCAATGTTTCATGTGATGTTAATAATATATAAAAAAATTAATAGAAATAAGACTAATTTCAAAACCGCTGCTTTAATTTAATGATTTCTTGATGTAGTATTGCAAAATATGTGACGTCACTTTTTTAGATGACCATCTTGTCTGCACTTAAAGCCAGTTCAATGCATTAGTAGTAAGTTTTAGAAAATTATAATTATGTAAACTCTGTTAATTAAGGAACATATTTGAAGCGAAAGTGATTTGTCAGGATACAGGCGTGAGTTTATGTTATGTTATGTTATTTGAAAAGACTAAGTTTGGAGTTTTTTGTCCGGCTTTTTCCCCAAATGATCTAGATTTTGAAACGGACGCCTAGTTTTACTTGTAACGTTCAAAAAGTCACAGTTTCTGTGTTACTTTGAATATTTTTTTTTAAATTTTGAATTTCACATCAGGGAGGGGAAGGTCTCACAAACGTGACCAACTGTGACAAGGACGGGGGTAGGGTAAAAAAATCACGAAGTTACTGCGACGTACCTACTTTATAGATGACGACTAATTACTGTTTCTCGCGGCGCTCGGGGCTGACTTTTGACCAGCCTTTTGTCTCGCAGCCTTCTCCACATTGGCAGCTCTTGCCTGAAAACAGGATACCATAAATCATTACGTTTCACTCGGATGGACATTCACTTGAAATATCGTTTATTTTCTCTTTCGTGTCTCGTGGGTACAATTCAACGTCAATAAAGTTTTAATAATGCGGTTGACCGCATTAAAAAGCGTTTGAACAACTACCTGCCTCTCTCGAAATAAATCAATAGTTTCCACACAGCACAAACACTTGTCCTGGTCCCAAACTAGGATACCCTTTGCCATGGTAAGCAGGCAAGGACATCACATGCGTGTAAATACACTCACACTGAGGCCATTACTACAACTTAAGTTCGGCAGCCGTAGTTAGGAATCAAATCCACGACCTCTATTTTGGTAGTTGATCTAACTATCTATCTATTTTGGTAGTCAAGCGTATTAGTCGCAGGACCAATGAGGCAAACGACAAACGTCACAGTCAGTTCCATTATATCATCATAATCATCATCATCAGCCATTTGACGCCCACTGCAGGACATAGGCCTTCCTCATGGTTTTCCTAACCATGAGGGGTTTTGCCATAATCGCCACGCTTGGCAGGCGGGTTGGCGATCGCAGTATGCGGTTGGAACCTCAGGAAGACGCTTAAACATAAACATTTACATACAGGCACATACATTGCGTCTGGCCCCACACTAGGATACCCTGTGTTGTGGGAACCAGAAACAACGACATCACAAACATGTAAACATCCAAGACCTGGGTTTTTTTTTGTCCCCAGCCGGGATTCGAACCCAGGACCTCTCGCATGGTATGCAGATGCACTACCGCTGCGCCACGAGGTCGTCCGCTGCTGCCCGCCTCCTGGTAATTGATTTCCTTAGTCGCCTTCTACGACATCCACGGAAGGAAATGGAGTGACGCTATTCTTAATCCGGCGCCACATGGAATCACTGATCATAAATAAAATCGTGATACCTACGTCTATGATTTTATTTATGAACTATAACGGTCTTATTTATAAAAACACGATTACTTAAAACACTCGTTAAACGCCGACTAAATTAGTCCGTGGTGGAGATTTTACAAGGAAAAGACGTGACCTAATCTGTGGTGACCTAATCTGTGGTAAACTGCCTCTCAGGTTTGCTTTAGAGGAAACGTGATTTTATAAATAGGGCCGTACATCTCACTAATATTAGTAATGTAAGTAAAAGTTTGAATGTTTGTAACTGCCCATAAACATCAATCAATCATCATCAACCCATTATGTCCCCACCGAGGGGCACGGGTCTCTTCCCTGAGGAAGGTATAGTCCGGATTGGTGGAGGCTTGTAGACTAGTGGCTCGTCTACTGTCAGAAGTTGTCAAGCCGCCCTAAGGCCTCTGACTTGGCTTAACGACTGCCATCTATCGACGGCAGCCGACACCAACAGCTTAACGTGCCTTGCGAAGCACGGAACCGCTCGGAAAAATGCCACTAGCGTTAGGCATAGACGGCGACCCATCCATGCACTGAACGCGCCCTGTGTTGCTTAACCTTCGTGATCGTTTAAGATCAATCAGGCAGCCGGGGCTACGAGCTTCGCCCATAAACAGTTGAGTGACATATATGAAGTTTGGCACAGAGAAAAACAATGTCCAGGATTAACACAAAGGATTTTTTTAAGAGACAAACTCCCATTCGGGATCATTTTGTGCTGATTCGGTGTTTGATTAGAGAACGTTGTGGACCGAAAGAGGATGTAGTGACTAGAATTGAGAAAGGAATGTTGCGTTGGTTTGGTCATGTGGAGAGGATGAATGTAGAAAGACTGACGAATCAAATATATCAAGCGAATGTGGGTGGAAGGGACGGTAAATCACGACCCAGGCGGACATACTTTGAAGAAATAGGTAATGTATTAGCAAAGGGCAAGATAAAAAGTACCCAAAACCGGCGTGCGTCCATGCAACGATTAATGAATGTTGAGAAAGCGAAAGTGATCTCTCAGGATCGTGGCAAGTGGCAGTCCCTGGTCTCTGCCTACCCCTCTAGGATACAGGCGTGAGTTTATGTATGTATCAGTACATTGAGCTCTACATTCATTGCTGGCACTTCACTTGGGAATTCGTATTCGCGTAAATACGTGGCAACAGCAGACGATTTATATTATGTTGCTGGTGTTATAAAATCAGTGCTAAAGATTAGTCAGAAAATCCAGCAATGAATGGTAATATTTGCTCAATAGTCGAACACACATGGCAAAGTGAGGCGCTGGTAGATAACGTTTTCTTGAACTAAGTGTGTGTGGATGGAGCGGTAGAACGCCGGCCTCACGTTCGGGAGATCGTGGGTTCGAACCCCGGCGCATGTGCCAATGACTTTGTTTTCTAAGCTACGTACATTTGTGAATTTGTAGTAGGAATACCACTCGCTAACCGTGAAGGAAAACATCGTGAGGAAACCTGAGTGCCCGAGGTGATTACATACTTCCGCGCTTGAAATTGCCAATCCGCGAAGGGCACGCGTGGTAATTAAGCCCGTACTCACCGCCAGTGTCCTGCAGTGGGACAAAAGAAAAAAAAAGTGCGGACCATTTGTCAAGTCGTAGCCTACCTGTAAAGACTGAACTCGTTTATGGAAACTCATCATAGAGTTGGAAATTGATGCAAGCTTTTCCCTGTTCGTCGCCACATCTGCAAGCTGGAAATTAAGAAAGACGATGATGTATAAGGGCTTTTCAATGACAGCTTTCAGTTGAGTTTCATTAAAAAAAACTAGATGGCGCTATGTACAAGGAGAACAAATGTCATCATCAGTGATCGAATAATCGGATGCATATTTACCTAAAGTTATTTTTTGGCTCAGAAATTATGGAAGCGGCTTCTTAAAACATATTTTTTAAATATAAATCCCGGGATTTCAGAAAATTCGGGAATGCAAAACTAATCGCATACGTAGCATGGAGACGACTTATTTAGCGTGTAGTATTATGAATTTAAAAAACCCGGGACTCTGGTATTACATAATTATTTATATGTGTCTTTGTTTAAAGTTTATTTTAGCCTCCGATGCAAGTATGTATGTGTGTGTATGTAGGGTGTAACAGGAAAAGTAGTGTGTTAGTTAAAAAATCATTACTATAAAATAATACTTTATTGTACATTTACAGGATAAAACAAAATAGATGTTGAAATAATTAAAATATACATAATTATTAATAATATATTATTTAAATTAAGTATCTGTATTCACCCGACTTAATTCTATAACGAAAACACTGTATTCGTCGATTCCGGAATCCCGGGATTTTTTCGATACAAAAGTGCATTCCATAACAGCCAACACCTCAACTTTAGGTAAATATGCATCCGATTATTCGATCACTGGTCATCATACGCCTTTTTGTACATCGATATTATTCAACGAAAAAAGCAAAACTCAATGAAACAAGCAAGCAACGTGACAGAAACCACAGAGAAGGTACAGTGATGTCATGTCAATTTTGATATATTGTGTGACGTCAGCACCATCTATCGGTAACTTGCGGTACTGTATTTTTTTTTAATGACGCTTTGAGAAGCCCTCAAGAATCTGATACCTTCTCTGGTGCTAAAATACGATACAGGATACAATAAAGTAGCTTCTAGACCACAATATAACTCTCCTCAACTCAATATTCGAAAAAAAACCCAAGAACAAGTAGTGGACCTGGATTTCGTACAAAAACGAAAGTAGCCTAGTGCACGCAAAATTTGTTTTGTGCCAGCCTAGTTTATTTGATCAAATGTAAAATATGTTGTTCTATTTTTGAAAATAAACGATTATAAAGTATACTTTATTGCACACGAGACATTCAACAGGACATTACACATTTTTCTTATTCTGTTTTTAGTATCTGTTGTTATAACAGAAATACATCATCTGTGAAAATTTCAACTGTTTAACTACCACTGCTCATGAGATACAGCCTGGTGACAGACAGACGGACAGATGGATGGACGGACAGCGGAGTCTTAGTAATAGGGTGAAAATGGGTAAAAACGGGTCTATATACTTGTACAAAATAAACTACATACATAAAGTACAAAATCCTAAATAACCCACATCATTATTATTATTCCATGGAAGGAAAATATTATTATTAATTAACATTATTAAGAAAGTTGTTTTATATGGTGACACAGGCAGTATTAGTTATTAATTTTAGTACCTATTTCCTTCATAGAAAACTTGATGATAATATATACTACTCACCAGAGCATCCAATGCAGCATCATTTTGTAAATGCTCCAACTTTCTCTTTTCTGATGTTATCATTGTATTTACTGCCTCTTGCTTTTCCCTGAAAAGATTATGATTGTTACTTGGCAAAAGGTTATGCAATAGTTTGATTAGAGAATGTTGTGGACTGAAAGAGGATGTAGTGACTAGAATAGAGAAAGAAATTTTGCATTGGTTTGGACATGTGGAGAGGATGAAGGAAGGAAGGCTGATGAAACAAATACATCGAGAGAATTTGAGTGGAAGGGCTGGTAAGGGATGTCCCAGGTGGACATACTTCGACCAAATAGCGGATGTATTAGCAAAGCGCAAGATAAAAAGTACCCGAAACCGGCGTGTGTGCATGCAACGACTAACGAGTGTTGAGGAAGCGAAAGTGATCTGTCAGGATTGTGGCAAGTGGCAGTCCCTGGTCTCTGCCTACCCCTCTGGGAAACAGGCATGAGTTTATGTATGTATGTACTTGGTAAAAGGATAGAATTTGCTTGTGTTATACAATCTCAACATCTCCTAAGCCATTTCAGGCATTGTTCCTTCTTCATTCTTTCTTAAAGATGCTGTGAACTCATGGCTTTTAGGACGTCAGTTTATTACATGGCTTATAGGATAATAAAAATTAATCCCCTTCGCAAAGCATATAATTTTAGAACTATACTCCATTTCACGAAACAAGCTCCCAAAGAAAATCAATAGCCATTGCCTTAAGTAAACCTACTCTATGAAGCGGACCGTCTTCGAGACGCGAGTATTTTGTTCTAGGAGTTGAACTCGTGGAATACCTATAGATAGAGTATAGACTTTGGCAATTTTGTTTTTAATAGTACGAATGAGCTTTTCCTTATTCAATCTGACTGCTGGATGTTGCAGTTAGTTACTTATCCAGTCTTGGCGCAAATCTCGAAAGTAGTATACAAAGTTATTGGTAGGTACTTATAGGGAAGAGCGGGTGATCGTGCTCTTCCACTATAAAGGGAAATTTCCCGCCACGCAGATCGTATGCCTGGGGACGGCCGGTCCGACTGATGTTCGTCAGACGGTATATTTATGGTATGTCATGTGAAACATTTTGCTTGCGCGATGCAGGAATGTTGGAGTTTATAGTGCGCGCGCAGAGTTGACATGTGCTCGCCACATCACTCCCCTTCAAGACCGTAGCTACGCATAGCTAGGTCTGATAGGAATCGAAGTCTGTGCTCTAAAGCCTACAAGTGCCAGGAGGCGCTGAGTCAGTGAGTCAACTAGCGGTTGAGGGTGTTGGGCGGCTAACAGTCACTTCACCGGCGACAGTACCATGGGGACCGCGCATGTGGTAGGAACCGGTGAAGGCTGCTGTACCACTGGCAACGTGTTGCTGTATGGCTGCTGTGCCGAGGGGTTGGGGGAGATCACCATCAGTACCAGTAGTCGGTGCGTTGACTGTAGTGGAACTGATGAGGTGAGAGGGAAGAGGATGCTGGCCTTGCTTTGAGACTGATTGTATGTGGGGTGCTGCGAGAGCGAAGGAAGGTTGACATTGTTCTGTCGAGGGTCACCACTATAGGGAAGAGCGGGTGATCGTGCTCTTCCACTATAAAGGGAAATTTCCCGCCAGGCAGATCGTATGCCTGGGGACGGCCGGTCCAACTGATGTTCGTCAGACGGTATATTTATGGTATGTCATGTGAAACATTTTGCTTGCGCGATGCAGGAATGTTGGAGTTTATAGTGCGCGCGCAGAGTTGACATGTGCTCGCCACATACTTTTTTATTTATTTATCGATACTTTATTGCACTTACATTAAAAGAATCAATCATCATCAACCCATTATGTCCCCACCGAGGGGCACGGGTCTCTTCCCTGAGGAAGGCATAGGCCATACTCCACCACGGGGGCCAAGTCCGGATTGGTGGAGGCTTGTAGACTAGTGGCTCGTCTACTGTCAGAAGTTGTCAAGCCGCCCTAAGGTCTCTGACTTGGCTTAACGACTGCCATCTATCGACGGCAGCCGGCACCAACAGCTTAACGTGCCTTGCGAAGCACTGAACCGCTCGGAAAAATGCCACTAGCGTTATGCATAGACGGCGACCCATCCATGCACTGAACGCGCCCTGTGTTGCTTAACCTTCGTGATCGTTTAAGATCACTCAGGCAGCCGGGGCTACGAGCGATTCTAAAAGAATCAATGCGGCGGACATAATGGCGTGATTCAAACGAGGGAAGCGTTCTACCGATGTGACGCCACCACTTTAGGCAAGAGCTGCCGGGGTCTGGATAAAATTGGGGGCTGGACTCGGTCCCACCAGGCTACCGCCTCATCAGATACGTTGGGTTAAAACAATACATCGATCTATGATTGAAGAGTTGTACTCACGTTAGCTCCTGTAAGTGCGTGTTGATAGTGGCTAAAGGTGGCTCATAAAGCTCCATTATACCCTTAGCTAGGGTCTTTAAAGTGTTCGTGTCCACACCTGCAACGGGATTCGTCTGGGTTGCACTGGAAGATAAACAATTCGAGGTGATAAGAGAAGTCGGAAACGTAAATAAGTATGGTCGAAAGTGCTTTGAACTCACCTTTCCATGGTAAATGAACGTGTAAATGGTAAATATCGTGTACTGGATTTAGTAAACGACGGGAAAATAGTAGTTTTTCATTTGTTTCATGTGAAAACAAATAACCACAGATTATAAAGTACCTAATGTGTTTTAATCGGCTGAGTGACGAACTTTCAATTCAAGCAAGCAGCTGATTTTGACATTTGACGTTTCTGAGATGCAAGTGTTGCCAGAAGAAAATATTTTTGGTGTGGTAACAACGCCATCTCTGGAGTTTCACGTGAACTATTTTATGTTAGTCCACTTCTTGGCTCGTCTGGTTATTTTTTTCAATACATTATGCACAATATAGGGTATAAAATAATATTAAAACAATAGACAAGGTTTAAAATAAACAATTATGAAACAAAATTGGTTAAAAGGGATGTTTCCGCCCGGGATCGAACCGGGGGCCTTCTGCGTGTTAGGCAGATGTGATAACCGCTACACCACGGAAACCAGATGTTTACCAAAGCAAAATGGTCTAACCCGTTTTATCAGTCTCCTAGCTATATTTAGAAACTGGGCTTGATTTTGCTCATCATCAAGACCACCACTCAAGACATTGGCATAGAATATAACCTTACTCGCGTGCACTCGGTGACGATACAGCAACAACATAAGAGGGTTGAAACTAGCGCCATGAATCAAAATAAATCATAATTACCTACTTTATACTTTACCTCTCAATGAACGGCCAGTTGAATATGTACCGCAAATCAATAATTTTCCTAGCTCCATTTTTTTGCATTTGTGCAGTGACTTGTGAGAAGTTCTTTCTTTCCACACTATTATACCCCTAAATCAGCGGAAAGTGTATTAAAAAGCTTTTTTTAATTTGTGTAGAGTATATCATCATCAACCCATTATGTCCCCACCGAGGGGCACGGGTCTCTTCCCTGAGGAAGGTATAGGCCATACTCCACCACGGGGGCCAAGTCCGGATTGGTGGAGGCTTGTAGACTAGTGGCTCGTCTACTGTCAGAAGTTGTCAAGCCGCCCTAAGGCCTCTGACTTGGCTTAACGACTGCCATGTATCGACGGCAGCCGGCACCAACAGCTTAACGTGCCTTGCGAAGCACGGAACCGCTCGGAAAAAATGCCACTAGCGTTAGGCATAGACGGCGACCCATCCATGCACTGAACGCGCCCTGTGTTGCTTAACCTTCGTGATCGTTTTAAGATCACTCAGGCAGCCGGGGCTACGAGCGATTCGATAGAGTATATAAATAAATTAAATAAAAAAATGAGGTCCTACAGTAGGTACCTACTTACTTAGGTGGTTTCACACTTCGTCAGACGCTGCGTGTCTGTGTGACCCTGTGACGCATGTGTGTCACGCCCTGATGCACTGACGTAGGAACCCTATTGTAAAACTGACTTATTCATAGCTCGGAGTAGGTACATAGTTGGATAAATTATCCTTGAAAGAATTTACCTAGGGTAGGTAGCTTAAGTTATTCAAATTAATGACTGCAGAATTAGCTATTCAGCTACCTAAGCTTAAGTTATTCAAATTAATGACTGCAGAATTAGCTATTCAGCTGTTTTTCAAAAAGTACTACTTAGTTAAACATTTTATAAGATGTAGATAGTATACCTAGATGACTTTGAGAAAAGAAAAATGGTTAGAGTGGATTTTTTTTATTGCTGCCTGTTTTCTACGCTAAAATTGGACCCGAAGTGCTGGACTTTGCTTTTTATTTGTACCTTATTAACGAGTAGGTTTTTTTGTTATTTGCAACTTTTACTAATAATTTATTTATTGATACTTTTAGTGCACTCCAAAAAAATCTTATGCGGCGGACTTAATGCCATAAGCATTTTCTACCAGTAAACCAAATCAATCATCATCATCATCATCACCAGCCATTTGACGCCCACTGCAGGACATAGGCCTCCTTCGTGGTTTTCATAACCATGAAGGGTTTTGCCATAATCGCCACGCTTGGCAGGCGGGTTGGGGATCGCAGTATGCTGTCGGAATCTCAGGAAGACGCTGTTGCCCGTCTCCTGGTAATTGATTTCCTTAGTCGCCTTCTACGACATCCACGGAAAGAAATGGAGCGACGCTATTCTTAATCCGGCGCCACACCAAATCAATAATCAAATCTAATGATTTTTTTTTATTCAAAGTAGCACAGAAACTGCCACTTAATGAACGTTAAAAGTTAAACTAGGTGTCCATCTCAAAATCTAGATCATTTTGGAGAAAAAATGGACAAAAAAACACCAAACTTAGTCTTTTCAAGTCCTCAAAATTAATTAAATAATATTTTACGAATGCTAGCTGATGTCGACCATTTTGTTTTTAAAAGGTTTTAATAGCCGGACGGACGAACAATCGGGCGGGAAAACAGTTGCTCTTAAAAACAACCCTAAAACAACAACATATATCGCAGGGGTTCTATGCCCTATCGATGTTGGCAAGAGTGGTATGTTTACCTAAATAACTAAGCGAGCTACTTATGCATAGTCCACTGTGGTCAACTTCGTCAGCGAACAGGCCGGCAAGACCTCTAAAAAATCTCCGTATACCTGTAGGAAGGTCGGTTCCCTGTAGTAGCCAACAGGGAACTAGGAAGTGTGACCGTTTGGCCCTGAAATCATTTCTGTGCCATCGAACGTCGACGGTTTCAGCACTTCTAGTATGAACTCTGTAGGTATCTTACATAAGAAGGTTTTGTCGATCATTCCCATCTCACCCCTAGTTTCCTATGGAATTCCCAGCGACCACCCTTGATTGGAAAGGGTTGGTAGTTGACGCAACTCATTTCGATCTTTCCCAAGTGCTGCACGTAATGTGTCCCTAATGGGGGTTTGACACGAATTGAAAAAGGAAACATTCATATCCACCACCCCTACTGAAATTTAAAATACCGAAAAACAAACTTAGTTAAATAAACAAGCGTAAACATTGAAAAAGAATCATAATAATCATTAACAGATTGTTTTGCAAATGAAGGATAAGAGGTGAAATAGGTGAAAGTGAAAGAATTTGTCTATTTGGAGAGCCTCTTTACAAGGGATGGAAATTGTGAGGTGGTATAGAAAGAAGGGTAAAAGCGGGAAATTGTGTAAACGGTGCATGCGACGACTAATGAATGTTGAGGAAGCGAAAGTGATCTGTCAGGATCGTTGCAAGTGGTAGTCCCTGTTCTCTGCCTACCCTCTGGGATCCCGACGTGAGTTTATGTATGTATGTTTTTGCAAAAAATGGCTCACAAAGCTATCAATAATGTAATTAGTGATTGTTGTGTTGAAAGTGATGAATGTGAACATCATAAATCTCAATAAACCATTATTAACCATTCACTTTTAGAATCTAATATATATATATATATATATTAGATTCTAAATTCACTTTTAGAATCTAATATATATATATACATACTACAATTGAATCGTGTGATTTTAAAACGACACATGTCCTTTCATTACAACTTTGCAGGAAATAGAAAAAACTGTTTTATTCAAATACTAATATCTACAACAGCAATATTTTAGCATATTATATTGATTTCTGTATGAATAAACTACAATTTTTTTTTTCTAATGTAAATCAATAGGTACCTAGGTGTAAATAATTTAATAAAAAAAAATGGGCAAGTGTTATTTTAAAAACACATGTGACTTGTGTTGTTTTAAAATCACACGATTCAATTATACTTATGGCCAAATAATATGATTATTGACATTATAAAGCGGAAAATTTTATGTTGTTATTACTTATATGGGATTTAATTTAATCAAATAAATTTTATATAATCACATTTTAGGTAAAATTTAATGCACGTAAAATTGACGTTTTTTGCAATAATGTCCATGGTAAATATGGCTATCATCATTATTGAGCTTAAACGAATAGAAGAGAGATGATATGTTTCTTTTCGCCGGACAAGCCGAAAAATGACAGTAGGTGGACCGGGGCAATCACAGTGTGGCAGCCGAGGGCACAACGATGGCCGGTGGGTAGACCAGCAGCCCAATGATCGAAGACATCTTTGAGTCGGTAAAAGATCCTTGGATACGGATGGCAAGGGACCGTGAGAAACTGTATTGGGGGAAAAGGCCTATACCCATTTGGTACCCAGTAGTGGACAGCGAAGGGCTGATGAAGTAGATGTCTTTGTTTCCATTCGTGGCGCTAGTTAGCACGTGGTAGCCTTTCAAGAAAGAGAAGAATCTTCCACTAGCAGCTCATACTAGCCGTGCGGCATGCAGTGTGCTGCAATTGCGGCAAATTATCGCTGCACTCCAATTGGAGGGCGCATCGATTGATTAATGACGGATGACGTAGATTAATTGTCCACTCGTTTGTATTAAATGTGTAGTGGTTCTAGTTTGCTACGACTGGCATAGTGTGTGTAGAGTATTGACCGCTCTGTGAATAGACCTTAGCTTCGTGTGAGGTCCTGGGTTCAAATCCCGTCATGCACAGTCGACAGCACATCCGTGCACTCTAATCAGTTACGTTTCGGGTTTCTTTGCCACTAAAATGGAAAAAGGGGCGACCTTGCCACTAAAATAGAAAACAGCCGACTTTGCCACTAAAATGGAAAACGGGCGACTTTGCAACTAAAATAGAAAACAGCCGACTTTGCCACTAAAATGGAAAACGGGCGACTTTGCAACTAAAATAGAAAACAGCCGACTTTGCCACTAAAATGGAAAACGGGTGACTTTGCCACTAAAATGTACCTAACAGTTGATGTGCAGTGAACTATACTTTATTTTCCAAGTTGTGCACACTTGTGGAATTGTAGTAGCAGTAGATACCATTCGCTACCAGTGAAGTCTAATATTGTGGAAAAACCTGAGTGATTTAAGTATTCACATAAATCAACATACAAAATCGCCAATTCACGGTGAACACGCGTGCATATTCTCTCTCTCTCTCTCTTTCTTTATTTCTCTCAGAGAGCCCATACTCTCCCTGAGAGAAAACCTGTACCCAGCAGTGGGACGTACATGTCGTACATAGACTGCTTAAGTTATAGGTACGTACTATACCTTCTCTCGGAAAGAGAGAGAGTAAGAAATTACTATAAACTATCTCTCGCTGTTTCTAAATACACATACGTACTAGACTACTGTGTGGGACGTAGGTATAATACAGGGGGCGATTATGATAAGAAAGTACATAACTTAGTTCCACTCCACGCGACATCGGCATCCAGCAATCGATCAATCACTTCAGACAAATAAAGAGATATACGTATCAAAGAACGTATAGGGTTCGAAGTAATTAATTAGTCGGCCTCTATAAAGAGGTTGGACCTATTGCGCAGTAATCTTGAGCAACACGGTTTTGAAAGTGTTTTTAGCTAAATAAGGTTGTGCGCATTAAAAACCGATTGTTTTGCCCAATGTTTCATGAAAAAGACACACTTACCCGATGCTACTTTTCTTCAAAGAATTTGCAAAGGAGAAAAGGCAGTGAAAAAAAAAACCACTGACCATCCGAAAACTTATACATAATATGGGGATCTTATTACACGCCGTAGAATGTAAATAGATATACGGTTTTACTTGTAGGAGCACGATTCCTTAAAACACTCTTAAAATGCAGTTAAAACAGTCTCTGGCAGCAGAGAAAAAATACCACCGACTTTTTAAAACAGTACGTTTTAGAGGAATCGTGTTTTTATTTAATTCATTTTTTTAATTCATTTACCGACGAGTCCCGTGTTAGGCTTGACAAACAATCTTCAGCAGGATTCGAACCCACGCCTTTAGCATACCGTTACCAACTAAGCCATTACAATTTGAACTTTTATTGTGAACCTTATTCAATATTAAAGATCGTAAATAAACTATTTTACAAAACTATTTAGAGGCTAAAAATTCCACCCATGCCGGGACTTAAATCCGCGACCTCTGGCTAACCGTGCCAGCGCTCTCCCAAAGTCCCAACTGAGCTAATGGGCAAGTGAAGGCGTCGGCGAAATTCCGAGCCTCTTTACAAACTTCTCTATTGTCCTCAGCACGGGTTAGTGCAACAAACAGAATATAAAAAAAACCATTTTCAAGTTGATTGATCAAGTTTTAGGCTTTCACAGTTCCATACATCCGATAGGATCTGTGTACGAGGTAGAGTTACACCTATGTTTGCTTGTAGTCTTGTAACGCTTGATCGCGTTTATAAGAGGGTGGCCTCGTCCCTAACATGCTTCAATGACCGCACGTACAGAATATAAGTGGTATAGAACCTCTCTGTGTTTGCTTTATTATTGGTCATTCGTCAACTACCTATATACTTACCAGCCCAAAGGTCTCTGGATATAAATAAAGAAGTCTGTTAACACGTCTGATTACCATGACAGATGTCGTGGGTTTGATTCCTACTGCAGGCACAAATAAAAAATCCCAGCGACCACCCTTGACTTCTCAGTTAACACAACTTATTCCGATCTCCCAACAACCACCCCTTACTCTGCCCCCAGTGGCGGTCGTTTACACGAATTTAAGAAAATATTCCCATCGACCACCACTGAAGTCCGAAATAACGAAAAAATAATAATTGCTATGAAAATATACAAATAGCGTCAGTCTAGGTGTTTGTGATGTCCTTGTCTGGTAACCATATTACAGGGTATCTGTTTTTAGGACCGTACCGTTGATTGCCTTCATCATCAGCCATTTGACGCCCACTGCAGGACATAGGCCTCCTTCATAACCATGAGGGGTTTTGCCATAATCGCCACGCTTGGCAGGCGGGTTGGCGATCGCAGTATGCGGTTAAAATCTCAGGAAGACGCTGCTGCCCGTCTCCTGGTAACTGATTGATTGATTGCCTTGTGTGGATGAAAAAAACAAACACATAGTGGCTCAGCGACCCAAAAGGCCGAGAGCTATCTCCTTCATGGAACTATTACATGGCACAACATTAAAGACCAGCCATTAAATTTCTTACCACAACTGCATGAGAGTGTCACAGACTGAAAAGCAAATCAGCCCGATGGTTGGACGATATCGTTGAATCGGAGGAAGGGCCGTGGATGTGGATGGCAAGGACCCTGAGAGATGGCATTTGGGGGAACGCCTATACCCTGCCGTGGGCAACGGTGAGCTGATGATGTTGATGAGCAACCTGCTAACTTTTGAAAGCGTTATTAGCTTCTGATACTTGATAACCTACTTTATATTCTAAAACTTTTATCTGGCATCATTACCTATTAGTATTAGCACTAAAATAAGTATGGATTTAATGTACCGTTTCAGTGCTAGTGGAATTTCCATAGGTCTGTGTTGGGCTTAGGTGATCTCCGTTTGCAAAGTAAATCTAAAGATGAAAGGACATCCAGTCCAGAGATGCTTTTTATCTTGATGTAGGATTTCCTAACTCTTGTTTGGATTCCATGTACCGTGACTGTGGTCAAACATCATGATATATTTATTAGCAAACGAATGCCAGAAAAAATGCCTCGTTAGCCTTGCGGTATCACGTCTGACTACCATGCCGAAGGTCCTGGGTTCGATTCCCTCTGGGGGCCGCCGCACGTTTGTACAATAAATGGCCTCAGTCTGAGTGTATTTCCATACTGGTGATATCCTTGCCTGGTTACCATAGCACAGGGTATCCTAGTGTGGAAACAGGACAAGTGACTGTGTTGTGTGGAACTATTTTTTTACGGCTTTTTTATGTGTCCAGCTGACTGTCCCTTCAGTTTCTTCGATATTAACTAACCACAGGAATTAAGCCCATTGTCTCTCTGAGAGGCCTGTGCCCTGCAGTGGGGCGTATATAGGCTGGATTTTTTATGTTCGAAATGTAAAGTTTGGCTAGCTCATGCCCTGTACAAGTGGAGATATCTGCATGCGTGTACTCTACCCACTATAGGTAATATATTACAATATGCCGACTACTAAATACTAGATATAGGCAGATTATGTAACGGATTAACGTTTCTCCGTCCGTACGAGTAAATAAAAGTGTCATTGACATGAAAAATCACTGTAGGAGGTGTATTTCAAACGCGCAATATCGGCCGCTCGTCTGCTATCTCCATGTAGAGTCGATAAGAAGCTCTAAATACGTTTATTATCGTGTGTTTTATCAATTCCTAGCGATAATAAGCGGACAAATAACTCCACAGATTTCATACCTATTTAGTTCAGTATGAGGGGCTATTCTCAAGTACCTACCTATTCTTCCAATTCTCTAACACAACTCTCTCTATTTTCCCAGCCTCATGGTGGTGGGGTCAGCTTTCATTATTTTCTTTTTCTCAAACATGCTTGGTTTGAGCACTATTTCGACAACCTTCTTCGAGATAAATCGAAATTGCTGTACTGGCCAATTAGCCGCCGGAAAAAGTTCCGTGAAAATTCATAACTGTCGTGTTTTGCGGCCAAATAAATTTACAAACTAAACTCATATCTGTCGTGTTATTTAAAAATGGAACGATCTTTTTTTTACTCCGAACGATGACAACCAAGGAGGTAACTTATCAGAGGTTTTATTTAAATTTCTAACTGGCTTGCAATAGAAAGCTGGATATACCTATTGAAAAAAAGAACACTTTAACGCGGCAAAAATTATTGTTGTTCGTTCGTGGTTCGTTTGATTTTGAAAGTTTATTGAATTTAACAGAATGAGTTCAAGTGATGAATATGACTGCGATGAACTTATTTTAACGCCACCTGAAATTCAAAAGGCGGCAAAAGCCGTAATAGAATACTTGTTACCGCCAAAATGGAAAGAAAAATATTTTTCAAATAAAAAGTTCTGCCTTAGTACTAGGTACTTACTTTTAATTTCCGCGCATTATTTGAGAAAAATCATATACAAGCCTTGGCCACAACTAGGCATTGATGGACTCACGTATGTGTGCCTCGGCTTCGGCTCGGCCCACATTTCCACGTTCGTCCATCAATGCCTCTTTTGCTGGCCGCTGCAGTAATGTACTAGTCTTTTCTTTTCTTTTCTTTATTGACGTCACGCACTCCGAGGCTTCGTATTTTAAGGAATTCTTTTATATCGTATTTTATCTATTTCTCTTACACATTGTTTTATTGAAATAAAGCAAAATGTATCAGTCTTATTTATAAAAACACGAGTCAGTTTAAATGGTTTGCGGTAAAGACTTAATCATAGATTATTTAAAGCGCCTGTGAGGAGTGTCTTAGAGGAATCATGTATTCATAAATAGGACCGTAATCTTTTAGTATCTATAATAGAATAACTTCCAATGGGCAAGCGGTGGTAGCCTAGTGGGTAGAACATGGGACTCGGAAGCGAAAGACCCAGGTTCGATTCCCAGTGCGGGCATCGCACTTATGACTTTGTTTTCTAAGTTATGTACATTTGTGAAGTTATAGTAGCAATACCACTCGCTAATCGTGAAGGAAAACATCATGAGGAAACCTGAGTGTCTGAGCTATTCACGTACCTCAGCGCTGGAAATCGCAAATCCACGGTGGGCACGCGTGGTGATTAAGCCCATACTCTCTCCCTGAGAGAAGGCCTGTGCCCTACAGTGGGACGTATATAGGCTGCAATGGGCAAACAGTCTTAATTTATAAAAATATGATCCCTTAAAACACCGTTTTAAGCGCCGTTTAAATAGTCAGTGGTTTGTGAGACTTTACAGGGGGAAAGAATTTACACTTTTTATACTGCGTCTTTGTTATAAAAACACGATTCCCCTAAAACAGTTCTAAGAGGCTGTTTAAATAATTTGTGGTTACGTCTTCCCCTTTACCACATACTTTTTAAACTGACTCTTAGGAGTGTTATAAGGAATCTTTTTTTTATAAATCAGACTGTTCCTGGCCTCTGCCTACCCCTCTGGGATACAGGCGTGAGTTTACGCACTATAATCTTATATTTAAGAATCATATGCAAAAGCTACTAATATACATTATTAGTCTAGCTCTGGCATATGATCCTTTTTTGAAATAAACATTATTTTTAATTACAATATTTTTTTGTGCTTCTTAAAATTACAATTCATAGTTTACTAACATAGTTGCCCGCGACTTCGTGCGCGTGGTAATTTTGATGTGTATTTTTTCGGGATGAAAAATAGCCTATGTGCTAATCCAGACTATAATCTATCTCTGTGCCAAATTTCATCCGGATCCGTTCAGCCGTTTTTGCGTAAAAAAGTAACAAACATACATCCATACATACAAGCTTTCGCGCTTATAATATTAGTAAGGATTATGACAATTCGATGTTCATTGCGCAGCCGATTAGTATAATCAGTCTTCCTACTATCTATGGGTTAATCGGCTACGCCTACGCAATATTATACATACCTTAAATTGTAATAGTAAACCAGGAATTATAGTTTTTTTCTATGAAATGGGGGCCAGTACGCGTAGTTTTCGTTTTATTTATCGCGTAAGTAATTTGTTTTACCCTTTTGCCAAGCCATGAAATCAAATGTCCTTGCGTATCGAGAGTAGAGGAGCAGATCAGAGTCCATCTCATCTTACCATTGGTGTCCGGTGCCACTTTGGGTCGCCCCACTTCTTGGCAAAAGGGGGATCCAGCGTGCACATCACGAACTTGAAGTCGATAATTTTATCGTCACTAACTGACGTAACTTTTCGTTTGTAAGTGTGAGCATCACGAATCGTTTAAATATATCATTCTTTTACCTAGTCTATAAACGTACCACTGTAGGGCGCATGCCTTCTTTCAGAGAGAGAGTGTGGGTTTGATTACCACGCACGCCCACCCCGGCCGGATTGGCAATTTCAAGCGCTGAGACGTGTGAACACCTCAGAGACACAGGTTTTCTCACGATGTTTCCCTTGACTGTTAGCGAGTGTTATTGCTACTAAAACTTCACAAATGTACGTAACTTAGGAAATAGAGTCATACGTAATTTAAAATTAAGTCATTGGTACATGCCGGAATTCGAATCCACAACCTCCCACTGTGAAGCCGGCGTTCTATCTACTAACAGATAATCTCTCTGATTAAGCCCATACTCTCTCCCTGAGAGAAGGCCTGTGCCCTACAGTGGGACGTATATAAGCTGCTTATCTTATGTTATTGTCTCTTCTCGCTAAGAATCTAAATGTCTGTTCTTCCACTTGGTTATTAGGTAGGTCAACTTTTTCACGCACTGAACTCTGTTAGAGCAGAGTATGTACATTAGGACAGCACACGAACCTTTACATTTTAGTTGCATGGTCACTCGTAACTCAACTAAGTAGAGTGTACACGGATGTAAAGATTGATGTGCTATGTTATCGACTGTATATACAATAGAAAACACTTAGACGTATCTTGCCACATTTATCTATAAAAGATTCCTTAGAGATATATATTTTTTAAATATCAGTGTTTATTTATTTCGCGCTCTACAGTAGATCCTTCTTGAAAGCATCTATGAAGCGAAAGAGTTCTGGCAGGATCATGACAAGTGGCGAACCCCGGTTTCTGCCTACCCATCCGAGATACAGGCGTGATTTTAAATAATCATAATAAATAAATAAGCATAAATTAAACTGTGCCATTACGGCCAAACCGTAAAAAATCTGAAAAAAATCTGCAAAACAATTTCAAAACAGAGGTTTTTAAAATTGTCCTCAGCACGGTTTAGTGCAACAAAAAGAATATAATCATGTAGGTACAGCGATATCATTCCAATGGTAAAACCTAACTGCAAAGAGGGTTACTCGGGGCTGCAAGTGATGTAAATAGCTTCGGCCAGATGTCGCTGCCTGTACGTGTAATACAGATAAGTTTGTAAAGAGGCTCGAAATTTGGCCGATGCTTGCACTTGCCCATTAGCTCAGTTGGGAGAGCGCTGGCACGGTTAGCCAGAGGTCGCGGGTTCAAGTCCGATTCTCTAGTTGACGTCGTTAAGTTAAACTCGTGATAGGACCACGGAACTGCCAAGCGTAATCCGTAGATTTATGTGGTTGACCGAGGCGATGGTACCTCGCAAAACGAGGTTGTCTTTGGGTGGCCGAATACGCACCGATTTATTATGCGCACTGCGCAATGATTGGAATCGTTCAGAATTTGGTGCGCGTAATACCTATAGGAGATGGTCGGTAATTTAAAAGATGCCATATAGAAAATCCTTCACTCCGTTTGTTTCAGTTTTCCTTTCGTAAAAAGTAGGGGCGAATCGATCATTATAGATAAAATTCTTTCTTCCACCTCCTGCGGTTGACTGGTAGAAAATGCTTGTGGCATTAAGTCCAATAGGTTAAGTGCAATAAAAGTACTAAATAATAGTAATAATAAAATTATAGTTTGAAATAAATTAAAAGAAAACGCTGTTGAGTGAAAGAGGATGTAGTGATAAGAATTGAGAAAAGAATACAATGTTGTGTTAACAAAGTAAAGTTCGATAGATAGATATAGTCCGCACAAATCTTTTTGGCGGTAACGTGAACATAGTCACAGATCGTTTGCACATAATGTTTTTACAGTGTGTGTGAGTAATTGACGTAGGTACATAGTGTGTTGCGTAGTAAATTACTACCAGTTAATTACTAAAGTAGTCAATTACTCAAACATACACTGTAAAGACAGTAAGCGATGTGCAAACGATCTGTGACTATGTTCACGTTACCGCCAAAAAGATATGTGCGGACTACAAGCGAATGTGGATGAAAGGCCGGTAAGGACGTCAAAGTTTTGAGCTTAGAGGAAATGGACCTGACAACCGATTCTTCACTTTCGATAATTTGACCACTTCGAATAAGTAAAATATTAAAATTTTAAATTATTTTTTTAATCGGCATCTAGTTTCAAGGTAATATTTTCAGCGAGATTTTTTTATTCCAGCACTGATTATTTATTATTGTGCACATCTAACTTTAGTAGTAGCATTCATTACTGAAACTGACAAGAACGTTAAGACTGTATAAGAAGTTATCAAACCTTCATAGCATGACGTCACTATAAAAATGTTAGTGGGCCGAATAAATTTTTTTTCAACTCGAGTAGCTCGAGTGAAGTAAGGGCTGACTCAAGTAGCAACTCGAATCAGCGTGCACACCTCCGTCAAATTGTGCGAGTCGGTCGTACCGGACGTAATACGTATTAAAGATGAAACACACCAACGTGGTGGCGGTGGCAATCCATACATATCTTTCACGGTAAATCAAAAACGTGAATAACCCTTACGTAAACAACTAACAAAGAAAGTTTTTCTCTTCTTCCCATGTGTGACCATAATGATTAAAATAAAACCCTTTGTAAACCTACCTTCATAGACAGGACGCAAAAAACAACTTCAACAAAAGTGAGCAATAATAATATCTAACAAAAAGTAGAAAACATGCGTAGTGGTCACACTGGGGGAGCGTTCGTTCGGGCGAGCTCGGTTGGAATCGTATGGTTTTGGGAGAATGGGATATTCTGTTTCTTCTCTCTCTCTGACACGTAGCTTGGTTGCATAACGTCGACTCATTCATTCAATATTTCGTTCGTTCTCACTCTGACACACAGCTCGGTTGCATAGTACTGAATCACTCAGTCACACTCGCGAGTCAACTCAGTGGATGGAGTGTTCAACTCGAGTTTACTCACTAGCCGCCCAACTCGAGTTATTCGAGTGAGCCCATCGCTAAAAAAAGTTAACAAGAGCGCGCCATTTTCGTTGTGGAATTTTAACTGTTTCCCGAGGAAAACAGAAAAGCTGTAAAAGTAACAAAATAATAAAAGATTCACATTGCTTGGTTGGTAGAAGTTGTTGTGAGTCTGAGTATGTCACTGAGTATTTTATTTCTCATAGCGAATTTTAGTTTAATTTTCATTGCATAAGAATCGACACCCAATTATTGTAGATAAGTAGGTTCTAATGAAATTGTCACGAACTACATAAATAAATCACAGAATGAAGATCTTCAATTTGTTATACCTACCTACCACTGTCTGATCAAATTACGAAGTTTCGATATCGACTGTGCGTCTTTGATACCTATCAAATCTGCTATCTGATGGTATCTTCCTGCCTTTCCTATTTACTACGAAATTTGTAGAATCGATTTATTTTCGTGGAAATTTTTCGTTCCACTTTTCGTCAAAATTAGAATAGATTAAGTAGAATATAAAACCATGTGAATATAAAACCGTTCCGTGTGGCGTCGGATTAAGAATAACGTCTCTCCTTTTCCTTCCGTGGATGTCGTAGAAGGCGACTAAAGAAATCAACTACCAGGAGACGGGCAGCAGCGTCTTCCTGGGATTCCAACCGCACAGTGCAATCGCCAACCCGCCTGCCAAGCGTGGCGATTATGGCAAAACCCCTCATGGTTATGAAAACCACGAAGGAGGATCGTGAGGAAACTGTAGTATATGAGGTGTTTCCATACATCAGCGCTTGCTATGTACTGGCCTAACTACGAGTATGAGGCTGAGCGGAAATCACTTAGCCTCATAAGACCTGGGTCGACTAACTCTAAAGGACCCTCAATTGTAATTTTATCGTAAAAACTCAATTTGCACATTTTTTTTTTTTCATTTTACAATTTTCCGACGTTTCGGAGTCTACCGAGACCACCGGACTTGCAAAATTACCGAAACGTCGAAAAATTGTAAAATTAAAAGAGTAAATATCCGTGCAAATTTAGTATGTACTAATTACAATAAAATTCATACACGTATGTACTAATTACAATAAAATTCTAAGGTTAACACGAGCACTAGTTATTATAAAAACTAAATTTGCGCGGATATTTACTCTTTTAATTTTACAATTTTTCGACGTTACAGTCGACAACACATAAACCTTTACACGCGTGCACTCTACTCGTCTACCCCATCGGTTATCAGTTCTTCGGATAATATGGCCGGCCCACTGCCACTTCAGCATGCTAAGTTCTCGAGTGGAGACCGCGGATCGGTAAACGTCGTGTGGGACATCCTCAGACTCGGTGGAGCGATGATCTTCGCAGGGCGGCTGGCAAGAGCTGGATGAGAGTAGCCGAGGACCGTGCTCAGTGGCGTGCTATAGGAGAGGCCTATGTCCAGCAGTGGACAAGCATAGGCTGATGATGATGATGATGATGACTCTACTCAGTTACGTTACGGGTGATTTTGCAACAAAAATGTATAAATTGACCTGCTGTCGACTGTATCTATTGGATATATCCATGTGTAGAGCTGGTTGGTTTTCCAAAGCTTCTGTTTCCAATGTCATTTTATTTTTCTATCGATGGGACAGCATTAGACCCAAGTTTGTGATTCGTCAGTCTGTCTGTAGCCCCAATCGGACAAGTCATTATAATAATCCGAACGTAACCAACGGCTGTCTTGTTTTCGTATGGTGTGCATGCAGTTGTTATCTTCAGTGGCGAGTGGGCACACGTCCCCGCGCGTTTTTTTCATAAGTTTTATCGAAGTATTTTTTTATGAAATACCTAGACTTCTGTTTCACGATAAGCGACGTTAGATAATTAGAATGTTCGTTCCGAAACCATGTGATGCAAATCGATTTTTTTTGCAGCAATAGCTGCGCGAATAAATAAAGTGTCTGTGTTTTGCATTTGTTTATGACTTTTGAAATTATATTTAAATTGTGTAAAAATCGCTTTATTTAGAAAAAAAATAATTACGTGCCTCGAAAAGATAATTTTAAAATTAGCATATCTGAGTGCTTATTTATTGCAACAAAAAAATATTTGTCTAGCTTAACTAAGCAATGTACCGATCAACCACTAGGACAAAAATAAAAACACAGCGTG
The DNA here is from genome assembly GCA_947308005.1 of Yponomeuta malinellus. Classification (NCBI taxonomy): domain Eukaryota; kingdom Metazoa; phylum Arthropoda; class Insecta; order Lepidoptera; family Yponomeutidae; genus Yponomeuta; species Yponomeuta malinellus. Next base: position 11,692,239 of record OX371017.1, read on the forward strand.
TGACAATTTTGTGTGAAGTGGACGTCAGATGACGTAGTGTCTTTTTTATAATTTTTTTTGGTTTTTTTTCGATCATATAATGACATCTTGGACCAAGGAGTTGGACGAGGCTACGATACTGGCCACTAAACGAGGCTACTGGCACGTTGTTTTGTTTTATTTACTTTGTGGATTGGCAGCGATACCTACCTCGTTTCTGGTGTTCTCTCAGGTAAATGTTTTCAAAGTTTTTCTAAATACCGGACTCATTTTATTTTGTTTAATCAATAGTGGTGAATAACGGTTTATTCAAGTGCGTTTGTCACAATTATGTTATCCTTCAGAAACATGCCATCATAGGGAATTTCTTTGGAAGAAATTGCTATTAGCAATAATGCCACCATTTGTACATGTGTTCAGTGTACAGTAAAGAATATTTATGTTATCTAATCTTAATGTGCTAAGCAAAAGAAACAATTTTTTTCCACTATAGGTATTATTTGATATCAATGTTCTTTAGGGGTCCTTAGTCAATAAGGAACTTTTATTATAGTTTCGCCATGCCTGTCCGTCTGTCTATCCACGGCTTAACACAGAGACGACAAGTACTAAAAAGCTGAAATTTTGCATGAATCACGCCGACAAAACGATAAGTAAGATCTTTAAAAAAAATCACGGTCTCGTGTACGCCTACGTTCTTAAAAAATGCTCGCCTAAGTCATAGTGTCGGGTATCGTTGAATAGGTCGTTTAAAAAATTGTGATTAATGAAAACCATTTTTCGATTTCGGGACCCGTTTGCGAAATATTCATTTTAGATTTTGAAAAATCACAATTCTACATATTAAAATTATTACTTTACATTTTTAAATCGTTTCATAAAGTTGCTAAGTTCTGTAAAGCAGGTAAAAAAACTGTTCCTTCTACGGAACTCTACACTACGCGTGGCCCGACATGCACTTAGCTGTTATTGATATTATGTTATCGCATCAACGCGGTATTCGAGTAAACCTAATTATTAAACTTTCTATAAACTAATTAGGTACTAAACTTCTCCCATTCATTTCCGCCCTTCCGAAAGTTATCTTTGAGTTCCAAAATATTAAATACTACGTTGACTCGTACATGGTTATGCATGTAACAAAATAATTTAATAATTTACAATAAATAATTATTTTCATAATTTAAAATATTATCCAAGTTCGGAAGAAAGCTGGCCTCACCTTCAAGAGGTCGTGGGCTCGAATCCGGTACTTATCACTTTGTTTTCTAAACTAAGTATATTTGTAGTAGCAAAAGCACTCGCTAACTGTGAAAGAAAACATCGTGATGAAACCTGAGTGCCTGGGGTAGGTATTCATACGCCTTGCTCGTTAGCCAATGCGCGGTGAGCGCGCATGGTGATTAAGAGGCTCCGTAGAGTAACTCTAGCGCCACCAAGGTTAAAAAATCCTGTAGAAATAGAAATAGAAAATGTTTCTTAGTTTTCAACATAGTAAGGCACAATCTTTTAATATCTTTTTTTTACAGATCGTATTTGCAAAAAGTGTCTGTACTACTAGTGAATTTTAGGACCGGTTTTCGGCATAAATGCTGTCTAGTCCCAGGTCCTTGATCCTAGATACTTTGTCGCCCTAAAAATCACTACAGACTAGTATGATCTGAGAGAAGGCCTGAAATGGGACAAAAAATAAGTTTTGTTTACTTATTTATAAAGTAACGTGAAAATGGAAATATAAATTGTTTATTTAACTTCAATGGCCGCAGCATTACTGTTTTTCCTACTTTTGTAAGAAGTGTTATTTTGGCTTTTAAAGTTATTAGTGGCTATCACGGAATCATATCATATAGGCTTTGATGTATAAGTTTAAGATGATTTGAGAAAAGATGGTCAGAGTGGAGTTTTTTTTCCCGCTGCCTTTTTCTCGACTACAAATACGGCCCGAAGGCAGCGGCTAACATAGTAACATAGTACATTGACATTCAGCAAACAGAATGTAAATTCTTTACGTTGAAATAAATTATTGATTTCTGATTTCTTTCTGAAATCATAGTAAGGCACAACCATCACTAAAAAACAAAATCATCATCATCATCATCAGCCAACTGACGCCCACTGCAGGACATAGGCCTCTCTCATGGTTTTCATAACCATAAAGGGTTTCGCCATAATCGCCACGCTTGGCAGGCGGGTTGGCGATCGCAGTATGCGGTTGGAATCTCAGGAAGAAGCTGCTGCCCATCTCCTGGTAATAATCATAAAATATTAAAACAATTAATATGATGTTTGTTCGTGAGATCCGATAGGCACCATATTCGCGGACGTAATGGCCTCTCGTCGCTAGCGTGCGACGTGAAACCATTTTCAAACCCCCCTTGGGATTCCGTTTCCTTTTACAACTACCCTTCAATATTTTTACTATTTAATGCTTGTCAACTTAATGCTCACATACCCCACAATCCATGACTCTTTAATAAAATGGTGACTGATGCGACTGTTATTATGATGGTACCTACTTTGAAGGGTAATAGACTATTACTTACGTATGAAGTTAAATATATTTCGCAAAATCATGACATTCGGCCATCCGACTTCGTGCAGCCTCCGGCGCACGAGCCCCTACACAACACGCCCAGAGATCTAGTTAGGATTTAATAGCTATAACAAAATACGGAATATCTTTCTTTGTAAATCGTTATGTCAAGACAATTGTTTCCTTTTTTATATTAAAATGTAAATAATTATTTAAAATTGACCAATTAAATTTGTTCAATATCATTATTGTCAAGACGGCAATCTTAAGCAAAACTTCTACGTAAGTATTCAGAAATAAACTTACGGTATTATTTATAAAAAACCAGATTCCTCTAAAACCAATCCAAAACTCCGTTTATTCAATCTTTCCCTGTGAAATCTCCACCACAGACCATTTAAATCGGCGTTTTTGAAGTGTTTCAAAGAATTGAGTTTGTATAAATAAGTTACTTTGTTATTTTCTGCGTGCCTGTAGCCTATCACAATCATGACATTCGGTTACTTTGGTTCTGATTTAGTTGGCGTATAAAGGTGACGCAATTAAATAACTCAGTTTCATTACTTCATATCATAGGGAACGGGCCGTGTATTATTAAACTTAGTATCAAAGTTGGTCCGAATATTTTAATCAAAATAAAATACTAAATCCTTTGAAACTTGTGATTCAAGACCGTAAGAAAAAAGTTTAGACCACTAGCTATCGGCCGTGTTAGTTTTAATCACGGAATACTGCTGAATCGTAAGTAATTTGAGCAAATAATTAATTAACGTTACACAAATTGCTAACGGTCAAAAAGACAGAAATAGAAGGCAATATAAACAAACTCCAACCATCACTCAGACGAAGGATTTGACAGGCGGTTAGCCAATCAATGATCAGAGTGACCTGTCAGTGGATCAAAGCGTTCCATTTCACGCAAGATTTTGTGGGGCGTCTACTCAAGATCAGTGCACAAAAATACCAGTAAATTAATAATAGTACATCTTCCTTAGCACTTATCACTAGAATGGCGTTAGATTGTGATAAATGCAGCACAAAAATTCAGGACAACGAATATTTAGCCTGCATAGCTTGTAAAAAGAAAACCATCTGGACTAGCGAGAAGCTATTCAGAATAATGACAAAGGAGCGCAAAGCAAACTGGCAGTGCAGATTTTTCTTAACGAAGAAAGGCAAACTGACCAACAATGTCACTCAGAGGAAACGAAGACAAGCCGTGTCTCCATCTGAAACTCTCTTATGTGACACAATAGACACATCAGTTAACCAAACTCCAAATAGAAGTTGTCTAGAAAATTGCACATGGGATCAAGAAGATATAGAAGAGCTGAAAACAAAAATAGTACTCCTAGAAACAGAACTAGAAAGCGCAGACATGGAGATTGAGCAACTTTTAGCGGAAAACTACTCATGGAACAAAATTATTGCCAAAAGGGACTCCAAAATTCACCAATTGGCCACAATCTGTCGGTCAACACTTTTGCGTAATAATGACGTAGAAGTCACAAAAGAGTCGAACAACAAAACACCAGAAAGAGTCATTCGACTCTTTGCTTATCACTAATACTGGCAAAAAGTAACAAAAATACTATTATTGTTGGAATTACATGTGAAGTTAGCCACAAAATTAAAAATACAGCGACCATCCAACGCAAAGAAAAAGTTCATCACCAGCCTATACTAAAAACTCACCGACACTATAAACACTGTCTTTACAAGGAAAAAAAAAAGAAAAACATATTCCGAAGATCTGCCTCATAAGTACAGAGAACAAAACGTCAAAAATTGCTCGGGAAAAGTTTGACGAAAACTATCAATTGGGCCACTATTTACTACCCTAAGGAATTAGACAATTATTTCAGGGAAATGAGTCGAAGTTAAACTTCACAAAGAAGGACTACTGCATTGTGCTCATAGGCGAGGAGGACTTCAACGGCACAGAAAATTACCAAGAACTAGTTCTGTACGTTAGACAGAAACTACAAAACGTGACTCACACTAGTGTTGATATGCTCACCAACATTTAAAAAAAAAGCGAAACACCGACTTGTTCAATGCAAGGATCGAAACATTTAACTACCTACTGGATTTCGACGTCGTCACTTATGAGTACGCTTACCTCATAGATTCAAGCCTTCATATGACCTACGACTTTGCTATGTTCAATAGGAATAGTGGAGCCGTAAATAACAGAGGACTGAAGCAGATTTTGGAAGATCTAAAATTGAAAGTTGCTAGAATTAGCGGCTGGCTCTCGATTTCTGCTGGCAGCACAAATTCAAATTCACTATCACCAATGTACAGAAAATTAAGAAAGTTTTTCCGTGCCATATGAACAGAACCGCCCTGAAAATAATAAACAGATTTTTCGTTCCTAATTATATACTCTACCAGAATATAAGAAGTTTTAAAAACAAGCGTCATCTTATAGAAGTCGCGGCACTTGAGGATAATAACTCTATCCGAAACTTGGATAACGGTACCAAAGATAAAACTCTTGCAACTAGATAATTACCAATTAGCTTCCTGTTTTTGCCGAGCTAACAGAGAAGGCGGAGGAGTATGTATAATTCTAAAAGACAATATCGATTTTAAAGAACGTAGAGACATATTACATAAGTTCTTAGAATTCGTATTCGAAGTATTTGCAGTAGAAATTGAGAAATTAAACTTGTTAATAGTAACTTTGTACTGGCCAAATAAAAATAGGTAATCGGAACTTTTCTTCAGTTTTCTAACTAATCTCTTAGAATGCATCCGTAAAAAGGATAGCTCTAAAATGTAGTAATAAGAGGAGATTTTAACATAAATGTTTTACAAGAAAGTTATCTGTCCTCAAAGTTGCTAAATCTTATGAAGAGTTTTAATTTCGTTCAAAAAGTAACTAAGCCGACCAGAATCACACAAACTAGCTAGAGCTGCATAGATCTAATCTTCAGTAATATGCACAACTGCAAAGATAGCTTTAATACTGAAACAAGATAATATGGATTCTCAGATCACAAAGAAGTTTTAGTTAGTTTACCCGGAGATTTAATTGCTTGGTATACAGTTTAAGTTTTTTTTGGAAAGAAAAAAAAAACTTAAAGTTGTTCAAAGCAGAATTACAAAAAACCGATTGGTCAAACTATTTTTAAAGATCCAGCCCAAAATGTAAATAAAAACTATAATGCATTCCACGATAAAATCCACGACATCTTAGAATACACCATCCGTAAGGCTAAAATTAAAATAAAAACTAAAAATAAAAACACGTGGTTGACAAAGGGATTAAGAATTTCATGTAAAAATAAACGCCTCTTAAAATTTCTTGTTAATCAATCTAATAGCACCAACCTAATAAATTACTACAAAACATACGAAAAAAAAACCTTTGTCATTTCTTATAAATCAGTCGTTTTCCGAGGGAATGATCCCAGATTTGTTAAGTCGCGAGCAGTACGTAGATATAGAACAGCAAAATCCGGGTCGATTCCGCGTGCTGGGCTGTTTTCTGATTCTAATTTACCTATATAAATGACTTGCCAGATGCAATTAATATCCCGTGCACACTTTTCGCTGATGACATATCTTTAGTAATACGATGCCAGAACAATATAGAACTTGTACAATTACTAAAAACAAACTTAACTTTAATAACGGACTGGCTCAGTGATCATAATTTGGAAATAAATTTCAGCAAAACTAAATTCACGCAATTCAGACCGCATCAAAAACGTCCACTCAAAGTAAATTACGAATTTAGCAAACAGCCGATTGAAGTAGTTGATTCCTACTGCCTCCTGGAAATCGAAATAGACAGCAACATACACTGGAAACATCATGTAAAGAAAATTGCCAGTAAACTCTCTAGTTTTGTATATGCCTTGTCTGAATAGCAAGAACTACAAACACTAAAAGTGCCATGTGTGCCTACTTTGCATAATATGCTCAGTTGTGGCTGAAATATGGTGTCCTTCTTTGGGGTAAAAGCACAGATGTAAAGCAATTATTTATTTTACAAAAGAAATGTATCCGAATAATCGCTAATATTGACGTAATGACGAGCTGTAGAACATACTTCAGTAAATTAAATATTCCTACACTAAGTTCACTATATATCTCTGAAGCTTGCATTTTTGTAAAAAAAAATAACTCGAACCTCTTCCCTAAACATACGCGACCCGAAAATTTAAGGCCACGTGACAGATTAAAAACCTGCTCAGCGAAACTACACCTAGTCAACTCCGGTCCCCAATATATGGCTGCCAAAATATTTAATTGCATTCCTGAGTCAATCCAAACAATAGAAAAACCAAATGTTTTTAAAAATACCCTGAACAAATATTTAATTAAGAACAGTTTCTATACAGTACAATAGTTTCTTGAAAACCATGCAAAAATTTAAATAGCTTTCGCTTTCGTTTTCCTTTTCTTTTCTTTTATCTACTGTTCATTTTTGTTCTTACTAGATTTACAAAATATTTTAAGTTCTTGCTTTGTTTAATATACAGTTTGTAGTTTAATAATAAATAAGCATGTTGCCAAATATATAATATTTATGCTCACCTGTGTATAAATAATGTATAAATAATCGATAATAAGTTATTTTAAGTTAGCAGCGCCCTAGCAGGGTTCTTGTTTGAAACTAAATATTTTAAGAGATCTCATGTACCTACAACAACCTCGACATAAAGCACATATCCGCATTTCAAACTCATGATTAAGTACTAGGTTTTAACATAGTGGGTAACATTTATTTTTCACTTTTACCTTCAATCTCAAATCATCATTACTAACTTCTGTTAACACCTAGCACCAAAAGAACATACTAGATTCTACTTAGACTGGATTTGTCCTGATTCATACAATTCTCGTACCAAACCAAACAAAAAAAAAAACACATTTCGATGAACATTCTAGTCTATAATAACACCGAATGAATAACAGATCTGGTACTCATACCAAAATTGCTTATTTCTCACAATACGTTACATAGTTATAATTACAGACCTGAGACTTCCGCACTTAGCCTCACAGTTGGGCCATTGTACTCAGCGAACACGGAGGTATGTAAATAACTCAGACACTAGGGTTTCCTCACGATATCCTCCCACAGAGTCAGCGTGTGATATTGCTACTACAATTCACAAATGTGCGTAATTTTAACAAAGTCATTGGTACATGGCAGGATTCGAACCACCGACCTCCCGAATGAGAAGCCGGCGTTCTACCGCTCCGCTACCATCGCTCCCACAATACTTTACATACAATCGACAGCACGTTGGCATTTACAAGCATGCATGTTAGGGGTATTTTTGCTTCAATGTAAAAATTAATTGGACGTAAATACTTTCTTTGAAGTACACAGACCGTACTCTTATCTTCATTATGCAAATTTCCTAGAACTTTCCAATAAGCCGAATTCTGACAAAATAACAGACGCTCTCTCACGTCGTATTGTGACGCTCTCTCACGTCAAATAAATTAAAACGAGACGCCCGCTCACGTCAAATAAAACAGACGCTCTCTCACGTCACAAAAAAACAGACGCCCTCTCACGTCATATTAACCAAAATTTTGACACTCGCCAAAAAACAAAAACAGACGCCCTCTCACGTCGTATTTTGTGACGCTCTCTCACGTCAAATAAAATAAAACGAGACGCACGCTCACGTCAAATAAAACAGACGCTCTCTCACGTCATAAAAAAAACAGACGCCCTCTCACGTCATAATAACCAAAATTTTGACACTCGCCAAAAAACAAAAACAGACGCCCTCTCACGTCGTATTTTGTGACGCTCTCTCACGTCAAATAAAATAAAACGAGACGCACGCTCACGTCAAGTAAAACAGACGCTCTCTCACGTCATAAAAAAACAGACGCACTCTCACGTCATATTAACCAAAATTTTGACACTCGCCAAAAAACAAAAACAGACGCCCTCTCACGTCGTATCTTGTGACGCTCTCTCACGTCAAATAAAATAAAACGAGACGCACGCTCACGTCAAATAAAACAGACGCTCTCTCACGTCATAAAAAAACAGACGCACTCTCACGTCATATTAACCAAAATTTTGACACTCGCCAAAAAACAAAAACAGACGCCCTCTCACGTCGTATCTTGTGACGCTCTCTCACGTCAAATAAAATAAAACGAGACGCACGCTCACGTCAAATAAAATAAGAATCAGACGGCCCTCTCCCGTAAAATAAAACAAATTTTACGGCCTTCTTCGTCAGTAAATACAGAAGTTAACCACCACACGTTTGATCGAACAAAATTATTTCACTATTTTAATTATTTCATGATTAACAGGACACTAAAAGAATGAAAAGAAAAGAAATAAAATTCTCAGGAAAAAGAAACAACTACGCATCTACGCCAAACAATTTTAAATTCAAATTTTAAAACCAACGGTTTTACTTAACGGGTTTTTTTTTGTGCTACGTGATTATAAGTTTAAATTTAAATCATTATCAGCTTTTAAATGAACTTTACATTTATTAAAGAAAAAAGAAAAAGTTTGGAATAGCAGAGACGAATCGTAAATAAATTCTACTTCGGTAAATTATTGAAACAGTGAATAATTTAAAGTGCTTACTGGAGTTTGCAGCACCTTGTGGGCGAGGACTTCTTCTTTTAACACTTCTGAATTAATATGATGTTTGTTCGTGAGATCCGATAGGCACCATATTCGCGGACGTAATGGCCTCTCGTCGCTAGCGTGCGACGTGAAACCATTTTCAAACCCCCCTTGGGATTCCGTTTCCTTTTACAACTACCCTTCAATATTTTTACTATTTAATGCTTGTCAACTTAATGCTCACATACCCCACAATCCATGACTCTTTAATAAAATGGTGACTGATGCGACTGTTATTATGATGGTACCTACTTTGAAGGGTAATAGACTATTACTTACGTATGAAGTTAAATATATTTCGCAAAATCATGACACAATATACCCACAATCTAGCAGTATTTAAGAAACACAACTTTGAAGCCAACCTAATAGCCTCTAAATCTAAACACTAACAAAGATTTCGAAAATTTAATTTCAATTTCTAAATTCCCACTAACCCCAATTGGAGTTTGTGTTTAGCACAACTTTTGTTTTATAAGTTTATTCTCAGATTTTTATCTTTTTCAGGGTTATAATTTTATTAAGTTCAAGCTTTGCGCACTTTACCAATGTCGTAGCCTTCAGTAGGATAATTGTCCTACCTAGAAGAACGCCCATTCTGCTATCATCATCAGCAATTTGACGCCCACTGCAGGACATAGGCCTCCTTCGTGGTTTTCATAACCACGAGGGGTTTTGCCATAATCGCCACGCTTGGCAGACGGGTTGGCGATCGCAGTATGCGGTTGGAATCTCAGGAAGACGCTGCTGCCCGTCTCCTGGTAATTGATTGCCTTAGTCGCCTTCTACGACATCCACGGAAGGAAATGGAGTGACGTTATTCTTAATCCGGTGCCACACGGCGCGCTGCCTATTCTGCTAAATATGTATAATTTTAACCATTATCTATAAACTGGAAAAAAAAAATGTTTTGGAATCCGTAGATTTATTTAACGGAAAGTGATCATAAGCTGTTGCAATGACAAACTCTGACCACCGAGGTTTAGGCATCGCGAATTTTAGAAATAATCCTCTGTAAGGGAGAATATCATCATCATCATCATCATTCAGCCACAAGAAGTCCACTGCTGGACATAGGCCTCCTCCATGGATTTTCAAAAAGACCGGTTGGAAGCGACCTGCATCCAGCTTCTTTCTGCCACTTGGATGAGGTCATCTGTCCATCTTGTGGCTGGTCATCCTACGCTGCATCCTAAAGGGAGATTATCCGAGGTGGATATTGACAGTGTTCCTAAACAAAATCAGACAAAACGAGTCAGTGATGTCATCCCAACAATTGAATGCCTACTTACGGAGCTCTTCATAAGCCGTACCATTACCCATCAGTCTATACAAAAGTAAATAGAGATTTATGATGCATTCATTCGTCCATCAGGATTATTAAAAGCAACGCACGAATCCTTTTGTTGATTGCTCAAAGGTGACGCTGATTGATTCAATTGTCATTGTAATGTCGACCCTTTCTTGAAGAGGTATGGAGGTATGTTTATTCAGACCTGAGTGCTACCCACGCCTTCTTATACAAAGTTATAAATAAAAACTTAATATACAGGGTGTGGATGCGGTGGTAGCGCAGCGGTAGAACGCCTCCCGACTGTACCAATTACCAATGATTTTGTACCCGATGTAGGTACCAATGACTTTGTTTTCTATGTTACGTATATTTGTGAAGTTGTAACGGCAATACGGTGAAGGAAAACATCGTGAGGAAACTTGGGTGTTCACGTACCTCAGCGCTTGAAATTGCCAATCCGCCATGGGCACGCGTGGTAATTAAGCCCATACTCTCTTTCTTAGAGAAGGTCGGTCTGTGTCCTACAGTGGGACGTATATATCCTTACAAATATTATAAACGCGAAAGTTTGTATGTGTGGATGGATGTTTGTTCTTCTTTCATGCAAAAGCTGCTGAACGGATCCGGATAAAATTTTGCACAGAGATAGATTATAGTCTGGATTAGCGCATAGGCTATTTTTTATCCCGGAAAAATACACATCACAGTTACCACGCGAACGAAGTCGCGGGCAACAGCTAGTGCTACATAAAAAAACAGGGTGTAACAGAATACGTTACATATAAGTACGTTTTATTTCTGTTGTTGTTCTAATTTATGTCACTTATCTGTTTATTTTGTCTCTGACTTGTTACAACTAATGTTCTTTCTTTCTAAAGTACTAAAATAATTACATCTGAAAATACAGGACTCTGCTTGTTTACGATTAGTTTTTCCCATTTGACAAACTTAAAAAGAAAAAAAAAATGAATGATGAAGAAATGACCCGAATTGATAACAAGCAACAATTTATATCAAATGATGCCCACCCACATTAATGCCGACCTAAAATAAAAATATCGACCCTGTCCGAAAATTGTCACCTTTACGCTATTGTACCTAACCTATCGATTGTGTTATATGCATACAACGATGACACGAATCGCGCGTAGCCCCGGCTGCCTGAGTGATCTTAAAAAACGATCACGAAGGTTAAGCAACACAGGGCGCGTTCAGTGCATGGATGGGTCGCCGTCTATGCCTAACGCTAGTGGCATTTGCCCGAGCGGTTCCGTGCTTCGCAAGGCACGTTAAGCTGTTGGTGCCGGCTGCCGTCGACAGATGGCAGTCGTTAAGCCAAGTCAGAGGCCTTAGGGCGGCTTGACAACTTCTGACAGTAGACGAGCCACTAGTCTACAAGCCTCCACCAATCCGGACTTGGCCCCCGTGGTGGAGTACGGCCTATACCTTCCTCTGGGAAGAGACCCGTGCCCCTCGGTGGGGACATAATGGGTTGATGATGATGATGACACGAAGACATTACAGATTAGAAATAAACCGTTACACTGATCTTAACGTAAAGTTCGCACACGAGTTTAGATCTATTTAACACAAGCTTAAATCTATACACTAACCTATGACCTATATTAAATAGGTATTAGGGGTTAAAGTATGAAATTGCCGTTTTATTGCAATAGGTTCTTTGAATTGACATAGAATCTTCATGGTTTGAGGTTTTCGAATGAAACTTTTTTCAAATGGTTTCTATGGTGTTCTTTTTTTAAAAAATGTGAAACATTTGAATATCGACTTTCAATTGTTTTTGTTATTCAATTTAGACAAGAAAGATGGATACTGCGAAAATTCGAGTGATTATGAGGCACCCATTTTTCGTATTTTTTTATTTTATTGATTTGACGCAAGTGAGTCAATATTGTGGGTAAGGTAACGTTAAACCATGCCGCTAATTCCTGGGTACTATCTCTCTTAATTCATCGTTATTCACCTGTGTGGGCGGTCTTCTTCGTGGCTCGTTCTCTAAGTCGAAATTTCCATCACGAAAGCGTTTAAACCAAAATCGCACGGTGCGTTCATTAGTAGACCCCTCTCCAAACGCAGCATTGATATTGCGGGCTGTTTCTGCCGTTTTAGTTCCGCGTCGGAACTCGTATTCAAAAATCACTCGAATTTTCGCAGTATCCATCTTTCTTGTCTAAATTGAATAACAAAAACAATTGAAAGTCGATATTCAAATGTTTCACATTTTTTAAAAAAAGAACATCATAGAAACCATTTGAAAAAAGTTTCATTCAAAAACCTCAAACCATGAAGATTCTATGTCAATTCAAAGAACCTATTGCAATAAAACGGCAACTTCATACTTTAACTCCTATTATTTAGCAGAGCATATGAACGTCAAAATATGAGCTTTTACAATAAGAATCGTTAGTTATCAGCTTACCCCTTTTGAACTTTCCTTAAATGAAACACAATTGAAACGATGCAAGGATTCACAAAATTACGCTAAACTGCGTTTCTAAATATTTGCGATTGCGAAACAAAGAAGACTCCTCTCATTTCAACATTACGTCGCCAAAAAGAATTGTCAACTCTATTTTACACTACCTGCCTTATTCACTAGACTACCTACCTTCTATTGCAAAAATTAAAGCTGCGTTCAGAAACATTTAAAAGATTGAACTGGAGTTCCGCAAACACATAACAAGACGTTGGTGATGTGAGATGTACTGGAGACTGGGCAGTTGACAGCACAAGATATCGGAGCCGGATGTACAATTAACTATTGAGTTAACGTTTAAGTTATCTGTTCAAGATGTTCTTCAGATTATGTCTGTGGACCCTAATAAAGAAAATAAAAATAAAATAAGATATGTGCTAATTATATACAGCCAATACCAGCCGCGCGAATATGACGAATCGATTGTGAGACCTTTTTATTGATATCGTGATAGTAGGCCTAGCAGTTAACCTGAGCTTGCTAATCGCGCAAGTTTTTAAATTGGATATTGGACCGTGGAACAGATTTTTTCACAGATGATGTATTTCTTTGCCGCTATAATAACAAATAGTAAAAAATAGAATAAAATAAATATTTAAGGGGCGCTCCCATGCAACAAACGTAATTTTTTTTACCGTTTTTTGCTCGATATTAATAACGGCAACAGGTAGACGCTTGAAATAATCAAATGTTGTATAGATAATGGTACGGAACCTTTCGTGCCCGAGTCCGACTCGCACTTGGCCGGTTTTTAATCATCTCCCAATCACACTTTCCGGCTGCGGCCCTGCTTCCAGGTCTTCACCACGGCCACTCCAGAGCACTGGTGCTCCCCTCTACCAGAGCTCCAGTTCGCGGGCATCCCAGATGAGGAGCTCAGGGACCTGACGGTCCCTCGGGCCAGGGAAAACGGGAGCTACGAGTCGTGTATGGCCTTCGACATTGACCCTCGGGCGCTGTACGCAGCGCTGACGGAGTATGTCGATGAAAGGTGAGCTTCTCGTGCCGTCACGCACGACAGGCCCTGTCAGAAAACCAGCACTAATGGGTTAATGAAACTCATGTACTTATTTTTATACTTATTATTTTCCATAATTAAATAGTGTTTATTTTTAATGCGGCACCTAACGAAAATGTTGAATAGTAGTTTACGCCAGTTGGTAATAAATAATTAACAAGAGAGACGAGAGGCAATGTATGCTGAAATAGAGGCTGGAAACCGGCGTGCGTGCACGCACGACTTACAAATGTTGAGGAAGCGAAAGTGATCTGTCAGGATCGTGGCAAGTGGCAGACCCTGGTCTCTGCCTACCCCTCTGTGATAAAGGCGTGAGTATATGTATGTACATATTATTATATAAGTACAGCCGCAGATGCAATAAAAAATAATGTTATTATGTAAGTCTAACTTTTAGTACTACATATTGTATAAGTCAAATTTTGTTTCGTTAATATGTCCACACTTTTTCTGGTCCAATAAGCGTTCAATAAGGTTCAATAAACCTTATATTATTATTATCTTATATCTTATATCCCGTATAACACACAGTGTGACCTTATTATTATATTGTTTTTGTTGCACTAATCCGTGCTGAGGACAATTTTAAAAATATATTTAGAGGCTAAAAATTCCACCCATGCCGGGACTTGAACCCGCGACCTCTGGCTAACCGTGCCAGCGCTCTCCCGACTGTGCTAATGGGTAAGTGCAGGCATGGGCGAAATTTCGAACCTCTTTACAAACTTCTTTGTAATACGTACAGGCTGCGACATCTGGCTGAAGTAATTTATATCACTTGCAGCCCCGATAATCCACTTTGCACCTTATTATTACTAGAAACTTAAATGTTTGCATATTAGTTCGTAAGTAAACTCTGCATCAAAAGGTGTTATTTTCTACCATTAGGTAGAAATAGCTAGGCTAATTAATAGGTAAGCTAAATTGTTGCAAAATCACATTGTTTTTTTAAGCTGGGTTCATTGCTTACAAATAAAACATTTCTTTCTCTTCCTCCTTGCGAGGTGTCTAGCTTTTGGAGAGTTATTATGATTATTAAATTCTTTATTCATCATTCAGCCACAAGAAGTCCACTGCTGGACATAGGCCACCTCCATGGATTTCCAAAAAGACCGGTTGGAAGCGGTCTGCATCCAGTGCATTCTGCCACTTGGATGAGGTCATCTGTCCATCTTGTGGCTGGTCGTCCTATGCTGCGCTTGCCGATATGTGGTCTCCATTTGAGAACTTTTCTGCCCCATTGGCCATCAGTTCTGCGTGCTATGTGCCCCGCCCACTGCCACTTCAACTTACTAATCCGCTGGGCTATGTCGATCACTTTCGTTCGTCTACGGATCTCATCATTTCTGATTCTTTATTGTAGCAGTAAAAATTGTACAATTGGCTGGCTTAATAGTAAATAGTCTTTTATTCTAGCCAACCAACAGGTGACGTAGAGAAGGTGGGGTTGGTGCCAGTCGAGAAGGTAGGGGTAGGAATTGTGAGTCTCTATCGGATATCGAGTAATTAATTTTATCAATTCCATGTGTCATGAGTTTTCACATACATAATTATTATTATTGCAATACGGTAATGTTAATCTAACTTTCTTTTTCTGTTTGGTTAATAAAGGCTATTTTATTTATTTATTTATTTATCGGATTTGAAAGAGAATGACTGTGGAATTAGGATGGGTGAGCTAGGTATTAGTCAAACCCTTTTGTTCGGCCGAAGAGTTGTAGACACAAGTAACAGTAATGGATGAGGCATTAAAAGAAACGGAATGAACACTAATGTATGTAAAGCGAACGTTATGGTCTTTGAAAAATATGATGATATAACTGAATGCGTGTGTGCCCCACGACTCCTAAGATTCTAGCTAGAACTGAGATTTCCGCACTTAGCCTCATACTTGGGCCATTGTGCGTAGCAAGCCCTAAGGTGTGTAAATACCTCATACATTAGGGTTTTGCGATGTTTTCATTCACAGTTAGCGAATGGTACTGTACTACAACTTCACAAATGTACTTAACTTAGAAACCAGTCATTGGCCCATGCCAGGATTCGAACCCACGACCTTCCGAATGTGAGGCATGTGGTTAAGCACGCTGCCTTAATATTTTCTCCATCACCCGAAGGTCGGAGCTGGTCCGGCAAGGCGGCGCCCTGCGTATGGTGCGGACGAGGCAGCTGGTGGCGGCCACTGACAAAGCGGACCGCTTGGAGCAGGTAACATTGGAGTTTTATTTTGTGGTTACGCGGTTCGATCTTGATACACTCTCAAGAGCCAATAAAGGGCACTTTAAGATCAGTGCTGGATTAAACCTTCTTGATCCTTAAGCCTTAAGGCTGCTCTTTCGTGGAGCATGCTATGTCGCTCGCACAATTTAAAATTTTTGGTGATTGTAATGACATGAGCATACTTTGGATGAATGTGGTCTAAAGGTTTGATGGATAACAGTAATTAAACTAATTAAAACTGTTTAAACAATTATTTATTAGATTCGCATGGTTTCGCCAGTGAGACCCCAAATATTATGTGCATTGTCCATGCGCAGTGAATGTCGTTTGGTAACTTATGTGCCGGATATTATACAATATATTATTATTGGGAAACCAGTCCAGAAAAAAAAACAGAAACATTCCAAAAGCGAGTATGGTAATGTTGTTTTTATCCATACTGTCACAAGATATCACTAAATTAATTCAGTGTTAAATATTCCTTTGAGGACATTACTATGATTGATTGTGTTGTTGATTTATAAAACATAGGCAAAACATTAGTAGTATCTACTCAATAACTCTGTAATTAATATTTTAAACGACGTATTATTTATCTTGTATTTCAAGTGTTTTTTTTTATCATGTAGGTATTTTCACCCGACTGCCGCAGAGCCCAAAAGGACGCTCTTCGTCCATGTGTTTAGATCATATATGTTTGTAAAGGCGGTGGTAGCCTAGTGGGTAGAACATTGGACTCGGAAGCGAGAAACCCAGGTTCGATTCCCAGTGCGGGCATGTACCTATGACTTTGTTTACTAAGTTATGTACATTTGTGAAGTTATAGTAGCAATACCACTCGCTAACGGTGAAGGAAAACATCGTAAGGAAACCTGGGTGTCTGAGCTACTCACATACCTCGGCGCTTGTAATCGCCAATCCGCGGTGGGCACGCGTGGTGATTGAGCCCATACTCTCTCTCTGAGAGAGGGGCTATCAGCCCTACAGTGGGACGTATATAGGCTGCTTATGATGTTTGTAAGTATGTAAGTTTGTGCGATTCCATGTTGCCTCATAACTTCTTAGCCAATGATTAGATTCTGACAAATAAGATCTCTGTCGATTCATATTGTTTGCAGGTGTGTCGCGTTTTTTGTCGTGACTTCATACAGCCAGTGATACTCGCGGCCTACATACCGTTAATTTGACACCTCATTTGTTAACATAGTGGTTTACCAGAGGATAGGAGGACTATAGCCCTGGATCGCTTAAGGGACACCCTGTCTCTCTCGCACAATTTCACATTTTTAATTATTGTAATAAAATTAGTAAACTTTTTATAAATGTGGTCTGAGGGTTTGGTGTATAATTAAATTACGGACAGATAAGTATGTTTATCTACACTAATGTTGTAACATTCTACTTATGTTTTCAATACTTGACTTATAATTACTACTGTTATAGCGCAGACAACAAAACACTCAATTTAAGCAATTTCACATGATGGTATAATATTCACATCGATATCGTAAAATCTCATTATAACATCAATAAAACGCGACCAACTTGATTGCAGGGCCAATCAGGTTGGTCGCGTTTTATTGAAGCGCGCAGCTGCGCTCTCATTGGTTAAATTTTAATGGCGGCAAAATCACTGTGATTATACACGTACGCGTGATATTGTCAGCTTTTACTCTTGTTGTTTGATTAATTGCATTAGTGAAGATAAAGTAGTGCATGCAACTGCATATAACACGGGTATTAAAACACTCGTTACTATTATGAAACTCGCTGCGCTCGTTTCATAAACTCACACTCGTGTTTTAATACCCTTCATTATATGACAGTTGCATAAACTACTATTATCTACTCTGATACTAAAATACAAAGATTATAAAACTGGAAACAAAACTCTTATGACAAACATTACGCATAGGCCAAAAATAGAAAAAAAAAGTTTTATTACGATACAGGTCTTGTATGGACACCTGTATCATAATGTAACTTTTTAATCATAACGATACACCTATACAACCTCCAGCTGGACCAAGAAGGTTGAACCTCTACTTTTAAAAAAAGTTTCAATGAACGAGTCCGCGGCGACGCAACACGCCGCAATCGATGTTTGCGCCTTGGCGCCAATATTTTACATTTAAAAAAACTTCAATATTTAAACTAAGTTTGGTTCTGTTTGTAAAATAAATTAGTTAACAGTATTGAAAATCACAGAAATGAGGTCAACATTAACATACCCTCTCCGAGTACGTCCAATAACGCTTCGTGACGGTTCAAATTCAATTTCATAATTGTAATATTCAGAACATCAATACTTATTACAAGTAAAAATAAATTTGTTGATATCCAGCGTTTTATTTGCAATATTATATTTTATGTATTATAGTATGAGAGTAGTTAAAGTAGTGTATGACACTACATAACTTGGTCTTATAACACTCGTGTGATACTATAAAAAAACGAGCCGTAGGCGCGCCGGCTCGTTTTTTTAAAACACACTCGTGTTATAAGAACCCTTATT
This sequence comes from Yponomeuta malinellus, assembly GCA_947308005.1. Taxonomy (NCBI): domain Eukaryota; kingdom Metazoa; phylum Arthropoda; class Insecta; order Lepidoptera; family Yponomeutidae; genus Yponomeuta; species Yponomeuta malinellus. The sequence continues at coordinate 11,710,929 of OX371017.1, forward strand.
ATGCAACAGTGTCATAAACTCATAAACTACTATTTTGTTTTCCAATACAAAATTATAAATTTTGGAATCAAATTTTCTCAATCAAAAACTTAGTGCAGGATAAGAAAAATATGCCTTAAATATAATTTAAGCTCTTACATACACAGCGTAAAGTACAGGTTTATTCCTAGTTCAGGCTACGTTTTTCGGGTGCCGTACCGGAAGGGTGCCAAACGGGACCCTATTACTATGACTTCACTGTTCGTCTGTCTGTTTGTCTGTCACCAGGCTGTATCTCATGAATTGTGACTTTGCAGTTTTCACGAATGATGTATTTAATTTACAACCATACTAAAAACAGAATAAAATTGATATTTAAGGGGAGCTCCCATAAAAAAAACGTATTTTTTGCTCGATAATAATAACGTCAACAGGTAGACGCTTGAAATATTCACAGAATATTAAGGTTTATATTAGCTTCAAAAATAAATAACTAAATTAAAATAAAATAAACATTTAAAGGGTCTCCCATACAACTAACGTGACTTTTTACCCTTTTTTTCTCAATCTTTGTGTCTAATGTTGTATAGATAATGGTACGGAACCCTTCGTGCGCGAGTCCGGTTCTATTATACTCACCTACGTTAAATTTAATTATTATGTTCACTTTATGATACCTACGATTGTATGAATAAATTTTATTTTATCTTACGAGTATCTTAATATCCGCAATTGAACTATCCATCAAACCCTCAGACCACATTTATTTTTTTTTTTTTTTTTTTTTTTTTTTTTTTTTATTTATTTATTTGGTTTATCAACAGTTGCGACATCCTTACATGCTAAATGAAAAATGATATTGTATTAAACTAGATGTACAACTAATTACAGATAAACACCGCATGCATAGAAAATAAACAAGTACTTATAGCTAGTATTACTTTACGAATGTATACAGACTGGCTGATCATCCCTTGTCTTAATAATAATAATATAGAGTTACTATAATGCAAATTAGAGATTGTTTGACATAAGATGTGCAGTAATTTTTTTCCGGTAACAATGTCGAGAATCAGAGTGCACGTCTAAAGTGCTACTGAATTTATTGTAGAGGTTGCACAGACGTGGAATCGGTGAGTTTCGTCCCATCACAGTTCTTCGATACGGAGCTGATAGTGGATTAGGAATTACTTTACGGGGGTATTTGCAAGGAACTTTGAGCATAAATTTATTGAGAAGTTGTGGGCAGTCAAAATGATTTCTTAAAATATTGTACAAAAACATTAAATCTAGACTATCTCTGCGTTTTTCTAAACTTATCATTTTAAACCTAGTGAGTCTGTCTTTGTAGCTTCGCAGTTTTTTAGCTTCACCTTTGGCAAACGAAAAATATACTCACTTTATTACAATCACTATGTAAATTCTGCGAGCGAGACAGATTACTCCACGTAAGAACAGCCTTAATTAACCAGCGCCGCATAATTAGCCCTAGAATGTCTTCAGTTGCTCTTCTGAAATTCTCCTGCTCATTTCGACTATTTTCTCTACTGTTCTACTAGCTCAGCCGAGTGAGAGAAGCGATCCTGTCTGTAAGGAGTCCACATGCGGAACCCTGCAAGCACGGATGGGTATACAAGAGAGAACATTACAAACGGACCCTGGTTACTGACGTGAGTTTAGTTTTTTTATGCTGCAAATTGCGGTAGCGACGCAGCAGTAGAACGCCGGCCTCACATTCTGGAGGGTTCGAGTCCCGGCATTGCCAATGACATTGTTTTCCAAGTTACGTGCATCTGTGAAGTTGTAGTAGCATTACCGATCTGTGGAATACATCGTGAGGAAATCTGTGTGTCACATACCTCTGCGATTGAAATTGCCAATCCGCGGTGGGCACGCGTGATAATTAAGACCTGTACCTTGTAGTGCGACGTATATAGGCTTCTGGGGTTCTGCAGTAATTCCTAGAACTATCTGCAAATTGGCAGGCGTTCCCAGTGGCAGATCATGATCTTTCAGCGAATATCCCTCTTCAGGATTTGTGGCATTAACGGCAAACTACACGCTGGTCCATAATATCGCGCCTTATCCTGTCTTCCTATATATTCAGGTTCTATGAGTTGAGCTGTAAGCTGCCCTGGGTGGTTTTCCAATCTTTGCTTGAGCTTTAGCTTCTGCTAAAGTGTTAATAAATATTTTTAGTAAGTTTGATATTGTAGTGTTTTGACGAATGGCAGGTTGGAAGGCGATTGTAAGTGAGGACGAGACCTTACATGTTTCTTGCTTGCCATCACGTACCGGCTTTCACCTTGAATCTCTAGAAGTTATTTAACCCAGCTATTATTTTATTATTTAGCTAAATGGCACCAATAATATAGGCTAAGCCTAGTGTCCGGACTAAGGTGAAAACATATCCTTAATCTGTTAAGCACTGTTTCTACGAACTTAGTAGGCTCGGGCAGGTTGATTAATCATAGTGACTAAAAACTGTAGGCTACTCGGATGGCACTGTACACACATTTTAGTCAATTCAGATTTTTGCTCCCGTTTATAGGCGTTTTGTTGCTAACGGTGTCGCTCATCGTGCTAAAAATGAGCAATAACTTACTGCTACCATAAATAGAAGAGGAATAAAATATGTTTATCGTCGAACTTCAACAATAAAAGTATAAAAAAAAGAGAGAATAGTTTGGTCACGGCAATGGAAACCATACGCTTCACAACACTTCCAGAGCTTCATAAAGCTCCACAAACATCAACATTTCACTGCTACTTTACTTTTTCTTTAAGAAACGCAGGAGTTCCTACTATTGGCGTCATTTTGTTTTTGCGATTTCACCTTAGTAGCTAAAACGAGTAGAGCGCGGTCCGGGTTTAAAAAAACGTGACCGTTTTCATAAGGATGGCAATTTACTTACGTGTACATGATACGAGTAGCTTCCGAGTAGCAGCAATGATCACTGTGTCAAAGTCTACTAAGATCGTGAAAACGCGCCTTTAGCCAAGGAGCAAGACGGACACGAGACGGACAAGAGAGCTAGGAGGCACCAAATCCGTACCGACCCGATGCCGGACTTTTTTTCTTTTATATGCCCTTACAGTAGGGCTTACCGCTCTCGAATCGGACTTTTTAGTCATTTGAAAAAGGGTAAAACTCTTAGGCACTGCTTAAATCGTCCGTAACGGACGCAAAGCCTGTGATGATTAAATAATACTCCTTGCTTTAGCTACGAATAAATATTTTTTACCTTAGCATACTTACTTTCTTTTCAGTTTAACCTCGTGTGTGATAACGACTGGTGGCCTCGGATAAGCAACACATTGTTCTGGGTAGGCTCCATCTTCGGGAACCTCTTCTTTGGGTGGATGTCTGATAGGTGAGAAATGTACATACATTCATGGGGTACGTATAAACTCACGCCTGTAACCCGGAGAGGTACGTAGAGCCCGGTTACGCATCAATAATTTTGGCCAATATTCTGTGACTACTTACTCGTATATTGACCATCGTGGTTTAAGGGAAATGCGGCTTGAAGAACCAGTTATACACCATGACTTTTGGGTGGTTTGAAAGACATAGTAAGATGAACTTGCGTTAACAATAGTTATCGAATACGCTAGGTCCACAAATTTAAAGTCGCTCAGCGTGCTATGGAAAGGGCTATGCTCAGGGTTTCTCTGAAAGATCGAATTCGAAACGAGGTGATCCGACAGAGAACCAAAGTCACCGACATAGCCCACGGAATTTGCATGCTGAAGTGGCAGTGGGCCGGCCATATTATCCGAAGAACTGATAACCGATGGGGTAGACGAGTTCTCGAGTGGAGACCGCGGATCGGTAAACGTAGTGTGGGACGTCCTCAGACTCGGTGGAGCGATGATCTTCGCAGGGCGGCTGGCAAGAGCTAGATGAGAGTAGCCGAGGACCGTGCTCAGTGGCGTGCTATAGGAGAGGCCTATGTCCAGCAGTGGACAAGCATAGGCTGATGATGATGATGATAATAATAATAATAATAATAATAATAATGATGACGCTAGTTTGTTTTGTTTTAACAGGCCCTTTTCAAAAATATCTCGTTATGAACTCGAAGCTATTAGAACCATTCTAATAGTTCTGCGGGTCGTTATTCTAATCGACAGAGAGCTGTTCGCGCATTTTTTTAAACAAGATTTTTGAACTCGAAACAAGATTTCTCAATTTTTTTATTTGCTTCTATACCTAATAGTAATAAGTAGTCTAAAAAGATGCCATTCTTAATAACAAATTTATATAAACCTGGCTTTCAAACTACCCAGAATTCAGCTTGTATTTTGGTCTCTTCCGCTGATTTGGAGTGAGCGAGGGTAACAAGCATGGCGCTTTTAGAGATTTTCTTGTCTTGAATGAAGTTAACCCTGTTAATTGAGCAGCGAATGTGGTATTGACTTTATGATCTAACGGCTATGACGTCATTCGGAATGCACTGACGTTTGTTGAGGCTAACCGCAGACACCCCTCAGGTAAAACTGTGTAAGCATCGGCTGCAAACCGCAGATATTTTATCATCACACGTGATGGGATTCGTGTGTTCGTGTTCGCTCCGTGTGGCGCCGGATTAAGAATAGCGTCACTCCATTTCCTTCCGTGGATGTCGTAGAAGGTGACTAAGGAAATCAATTACCAGGAGACGGGCAGCAGCGTCTTCCTGAGATTTCAACCTCATACTGCGACTTCTACTGCCAAGCGTGGCGATTATGGCAAAACCCCTCATGGTTATGAAAACCACGAAGGAGGCCTATGTCCTGCAGTGGGCGTCAAATGGCTGATGATGATAATGTGTTGGGATTCATTCAATCATATCTTTCACTAAACATTAAAAAAAAAACAATATCAATATCGAAGCAAGAGCTGGTAGCTACCTCGGCCAGGGCAATAGCCTGGCCATTCACAAGGAGAAAGCTGCCCGTATTAGGGACTCCCCTACGTAGCCGCGAAGTACAGTACCGCGAAGTACGTTACCGCGAAAGTTCGTAGTTGCGAAGTACGTTACAGCAAATATTCTCTGCAGCGACTTGCGTTATAGCCAATGTACGTTGCAGTGAAAGCAAAGGTTAAGAAGTTTTCGTGCGCAGCAAATCCTGTCAAATTCGCGATTTATTTTATATTCATCATCCTCATCATCAGCCATTTGAAGCCCAAGGCCATAGGCCTCCCCCAAGGCACGCCAATTCCTTCTGTCCTCGGCCATCCTCATCCACTGCCAGCAATCTGCCTCAGATCGTCGGTCCAGCGAGCTAGTGGGTGTCCTACGCCGCAACACCGGGATGCGGTTACGAATTCGGAAGTCGCGAAGTACCCGAGAACTAATGTTTTTATTTTATTTTATTATAGGAAAATCTACAGCGAAATCAATTACAAAATACTTAACTCTTAAAATTAATAAGTTGTTGACGATAAAAGAAGAAAATTTGTTATCTAGGGAATGTGCTGCGACAATCAAGGTGCCGAATTCTTTAAGTTATTATGATAAGCAAAGTTGAAAACCATGAGGGGTTTTGCCATAATCGCCACGCTTGGCAGGCGGGTAGGCGATCGCAGTATGCGGTTGGAATCTCAGGAAGACGCTGCTGCCCGTCTCCTGGTAATTGATTTCCTTAGTCGCCTTCTACGACATCCACGGGAGGAAATGGAGTGGCGCTATTCTTAATCCGGCGCCGAGGTAGCTATCAGCTCTTGGTTCGATATTGATATTGTTTTTTTTTAATGTTTAGTGAAAGATATGATTGAACGAATCCCAACACATTATCATCGTGCAGATTTCCCCATCCCAGTCTCCTGTTTACAGGTACGGCCGCCGGCCCACGATCCTCCTGATGATCCTGCTCGAGGTACCCCTTACTATCGGCGCAGCGTTCCCGGGGCAGTACTGGAGCTACACGGCGCTGCGTGTGGCCGGGGGCCTGTTCTTCCCGGCTCTTTACCAGCTGCCTTTCATACTGGCGCTGGAGCTAATGCCGCCACATAGAAGGACTTATACCGGTAAGTTAATACCAAATCTCGTTGCATTCCCTTTCATTCCGTTACATGCATACATAAGCAGCCTATATACCTCCCACTGTAGGGCACAGGCCTCTCAGGGATAGAGTATGGGCTTAATCACCACGCGTGCCCTGGATTGTCGATTTCAAGCGCTGAGGTATGTGAATACCTCAGGCACTCCGGTTTCCTCGCGATGTTTTCCTTCACGGTTAGCGAGTGGTATTGCTACTATAACTTCACAAATGTACATAACTTAGAAAACAAAGTCATGGGTACATGCCCGCACCAGGAATCGAACTTGGGTCTCTCGCTTCCGAGTCCAATGTTCTACCTACTAGGCTATCACCACTTTCCTACTATTCTACGAGTATTAATTTGATTACCACCCTTTCCTTCCTTCCAAAACTATTTTTTCCCTTCCAGTTTAATCTTCCAGTCTACCGAACGCTGAAACGGATAGAGATACTGAGAGAGAGCAACAGAGTAGCATAGTGAATGCAATTCCACGACTACGGAACAAGGCGACTAAAGAAATCAATTACCAGGAGACGCGCAGCAGCGTCTTCCTGAGATTCCAACCGCATACTGCGATCGCCAACCCGCCTGCCAAGCGTGGCGATTATGGCAAAACCCCTCATGGTTATGAAAACCACGAAGGAGGCCTATGTTCAGCAGTGGGCGTCAAATGGCTGATGATGAAAGAGAGAAAATTCCTCATACCCCGGTGGCTACCGAAACTATACGTCTCATCAGGGTCAGTTTACTCCACGTAAGGCCACAGGCCCTAGCCTATTAAATTCTATTTACTGGGAAAATGCAATTTGTTTTTTTCACATCTGCGGTAGTAAACCAAAAGCATTTTGCCAACGGTTTCACTCCAGTTTTTGATTCCCGGTAAGTACCTTTGTTGTTTTTTTACAGGAATCGTAGTCGGTATGCTATTCGCCAGTGGGATCTGCCTGTTAGCCCTATTGGCATATGCCCTTCGTGACTGGTTCTTGCTATCGCTAGCTACCAGCCTTCCGTTTCTTCTACTTTACAGGTAAGCCAAGTCTCGTGCAGTTGTGAGTGTATGAAAGGTATACACGCTGAAATCTGGGTGGTTTGAGAGCATTGCTTAAAAACGATATCTATTTGGACTATACTTGGCATCCAAAAATTCGCCAACAATTGGTACAGTATCCAGTAACCAAGTTACATGACGTGCATTATACTAACGTTTGTTCAATTGTTATTCGATTGGTATCGGATAAACGCAGTATTCCAATAATTAGATTACTTTTAATCTTCACCTTTCCCAGCTACTATTGGCTGATCAATTGTTATTCGATTGGTACCGAACTAACGCAATTTTTAAAATATTCGATTGCTTTTAATCTTAACCTCATCCTAGCTACTATTGGCTGATCAACTGTTATTCGATTGTTATCGAACTAACGCATTTCTTAAAATATTCGATTGATATTAACGTTAACCTCATTCCAGCTACTATTGCCCGATCAACTCTTATTCAATTGGTATCGAACTAAAGCAATTTTTCAAAAGTTTCATCTTAGTCTCAACCCAGCTGCTATTGGCAGATCAATTGTTATTCGATTGGTGTCGAATAGACGCATGATTTCAATAATTCGATAGCTTTCAATCTTCATCTCTTCCCAGCTACTATTGGCTGATCCCCGAGTCGCCGAGGTGGCTGGTGGGCCGCGGCAGGATAGCTGAAGCTGAGAAGGTGCTTCGCGACCTGGCCAGCAGAAACGGCATCGAGTTGCCACGTGGGTTTCTGCTGGAACTACATGTAAGGAATTTTTTTATGCAGCCTATATACGTCCCACTACAGGGCACAGGCCCTCTCTCATAGAGAGGGTGTATGTGCTTAATTACCACGCGTGCCCACAGCCGATTGGCAATTGGCAATTTCAGACGCTGAGGTAGGTGAACACTTCAGACATTCATGTTTCCTCACGATGTTTTCCTTCACAGTTAGCGAGTGGTATTGCTACTATAACTTCACAAATGTACGTAACTTAGAAGACGTAGTCATTAGTACGGTATTAGAACCCAGCACTTCCCGAATGAGAATGATATCCCGCTGTGCTACCACCGCTTGACACGTAAGGGTATGCTCTTTCTTATATCTGGGCCGGATTTCATAAAACTACAAATCCTAGGTCATTATTACAATTCGATGTACACTGATTTGTAGTCAGTGCCCAGTTTCATGACCAGCACATATATTTTGGGCACCGACTCCAAATTATACTTCTACAATACCTACGTGTATACATACTTGTTTAAATTATTTGTAACTTTGTAAGTAGTGCTGTAGTGTTTCGAAGTCGGTTTGTATTTTTTATTTAAAATTTTGTTTTTCTCCACTGCAAATGCGGCCCGAAGGCAGCGGCTAACATTGTAAATTGACGTTCAGCAAACAGAATGGACATTCTTTAAGTTGTCGATATCTATTTAACCATCAATGTCTAAGTTAAACTTATTGCGACTCTCAGCTAGGACTCACTATTGTTAATTGATATTTCTAGCCACTACAACACAGGCTTGACCTAGCGTGGCGACCACAGTAAACTTTTTGCTTGTATGTAACAATTTTTATTAATAAACAACGTTTACTTTTTTTTTATATAAAAATTTTGACTTCTTGATTTCAACCTGCGACAATAAAGTGTAGGGAGGGATTGACATATATTTTTTGCGATTTTAAAGCTTTGCGATTTTAAACGTTGCTTTTACTGACGAGTAAAGCCTCTTATTTTTGGTTTCGTGTAGATATAGAGATATTATAATTACAGCCTGTATTTTAATTATACCCCCATATAATTACTGGGCTGGGTTCTTTGACATTATCCCTAAATCAGGTGTTTAAAATACATTTTAGTCTCTAATGGTTAGTATTTAAAATCTGAAAAATTTGTATTACTTTCAATGTCCCATCTAGGGCATGATTATGATTTTTTAAACCTTAAAGCATAAAAAAAATCACTAACATGAGTCTAAATTATCACTAGATATGGTTTATTAGAGCTGCACTGAGTTATAGATAATAAAAAATATACCAAAATTACTATCACTGAATGTGTTAGTGACGTCGGTCGTCAAAATTCTATAAATAGCATTTGTAATTTTATAATTTCAAAAATGCCTGCCTTTCCCACAACTCTTCGAGCGCAGCGCAATAAGTCCCATACAAATTTCATGCGCTCGGAGAACCCGGGCAGGAGTTATTGAAATAAACAGTATCATAAGCCGCCTATATACGTCCCACTGTAGGGCACAGGCCTTCTCTCAGAGAGAGAGAGAGTATGGGCTTAATCACCACGCGTGCCCACTGCGGATTGGCGATTTCAAGCACTGAGGTATGTGAATAGCTCCGACACCCAGGTTTCCTCACGATGTTTTCCTTCACCGCTAGCGAGTGGTATTGCTACTATAACTTAACAAATGTACATAACTTAGAAAGAAAAGTCATAGGTACATGCCCGCACTGGGAATCGAACCTGGGTCTCTCGCTTCCGAGTCCAATGTTCTACCCACTAGGCTACCACCGCTTATCAACAGTACAGCTTATAAACAGTATCCAGGTCATTGTCTGTCTGCGGGCTAAATTTTATCCCAAGCTCAGTCGTCCAAGTTTGTTTGCGACTAACATGAAAATTGTAAAACATCATCCTGCCTGTCATCATCATGTCGAACATCAAAATAAGCATCATAGAAAAGTTTTATATTTCAGTGTGATTGATAAAATATTTAAATGAACTCTATAATGAGTTAAATTAGTCTTTTATCAGAACAGTTTATGAACGAAAGTATTTATTATTGTTGTTATTATGTGATAATAGGCAATTTACGCCGTACTGTCTTCTCATTATCATAATTACAACTATAAGTTGCGCTATTTTTAGATTTACAGAAATTAGTTTCTTGTTGTTGTTCCATACATATCTCTACAGTACTTGCATTGACATTGTAGGTAATATATTTTGTATGTACCGTATTTATATAGGTTTATTATGTTTTCATCTTTTCTGGCACTACCCTGGGCTATTATCCACCGCCAGAACCAATGGTCTGCTGGAGGAGAATACTTATGTATTAAGCGTGCCCTTGTATATTTACATAGGAATGGTGCAAATAGGTATTAAAATTAAAATATAATAAAACTCACTTGAGTAGAACTCGCTAACGGCGAAAGAAAACATCGTGAGGAAACCTAAGTTTCTGAGGTGTTCACATACCTCAGCGCTTGAACATGCCAATCCGCATAGGGCACGCGTGGTGATTAAGCCCATATTCTTTCTCTGAGAGAAGGCCTACGCCTTACAGTGGGAGGTAGATAGGCTGCATTATTATTTTATTAAACTTAACTAGAAACCATAGATATAGGCATCTTCCCACGTTCAATCTCTCAAATTACAGAAAAAAGTCAAAGAAGAAGAAGACACAGAACTAGAAGCGACACTCCTAACAAACGTCAATGGCCAAGTGACCGGCTTAACACACCTGGAAAAAGACGACAAGGAAGACCATCGCTACCTAGACAGACGGATAAGCAACATGCTCACTTTCAAACCGGATCTGAATAAAATAACTGAAACTGAAGAGCCAAATAAGACTCCGGAACTGGAAAGAGTCATAGCGCTGGAAGTCGCGGAAATCGTGAACGAAAAATCTCGTCGGAAACTACGGAATTGCATCAATAAAGACGTCACAGACAAGGAACTATCGGTAGAAGTTAAAGAAGAGTGTTTGAATGAGGAATGTCACCTAAACTCGGAACAAAAGTCAACACAAACTGACCCGTACACAAAATCACCAGCCAGCACTTTGAGAAGAAAGTCTATACAGTTAGTCAATAGAATATTCGTCAAAGACGATCCGGAGGCGAACTTAGAGAATAAAAAAATGGACGACCAGAATTCCGTAGGAGATTGCAAAGCGTCGCCTTTGGATGTGTTCAGATATCCCAACATTAGAAAGAAATTCTTCATACTGACATTCGACTGGGTAGCGCTGGGTGTCGTGTACAATAGTCTGAGTTATAACACGCCCAATTTGGGTGTTGACGACTATTTAGCCTTCTTTATTGGTAAGTTTACCACCATAATTTGCCACAACCACAACTGCCTCGTTGGTCTCGCGGTGTCAAATCTAATTGTCATGCCCGAGGTCGTGGGTACCCCCACTGGGGGCTGCTGCATATTTTGTACAAATGGCCTCATTCTGGGTGTATTTCCATGTTTGTGGTGTCCTTGCCTGGTTATTATGATAACAGTGTTTGGGACCCGATATTATTATTATTAGATATATTTGAAGCGTTTGCTCAACGCTCCCTCTCTCCGTTTAGCATTTTTTCCATTTTTTTGTTTTAACTCTGTTTAGTTTGTTTTTGTGCGCAATGTAGAATAACCACCTTCATCCTTCTACCCTTATTCGACCATAGGGATAATAGTTCCCACTTTAAATTGAACCTTATCTCCTTGAGATAAAGTCCAAAACCAATGAAAAATGTATACTAGCTATGGTATGTATATTTTTATATAAGTGCATAGGCTGTACTACAAACGACCGTTTTCAACTCCAATACAGAGATTTGAAGACTCTTGGTGTTATTTATAAAGATGAAGGTTATTTATTTGTGAAAAATGTGATATAAGGTTGTTACGTTCGTCCTGTTCGTATTTCGCCCATCGGGACATAAAAAATATTTTAGTTTATTTTTTATAAAAGCACGATTCCTCTAAAACACTATCCCTTTATCACAGACTATTTAAACTGCATCTGAGGAGTGTTTTAAGGAATTGTGTTTTGATAAGGAACACCGTTTGTCTTTTGGTAAAGTCAAGTCGTGTTTCACTTAAGGCAATTAATAACTCAGTGTTTCACCATTAATAAATAATTCTGAATCCGATTCCACCACCTTCATCCTATCATTGCAACTGCTCTCAATCCCCGATCCCTAAGTACAAGTTTGCTTACGGGTTTGCTCGCCTTTGTACATGTTATTTTTTACGTAATGTCTTGTTAAATGTTTCGTGTGCAATAAAGTACATATTATTAAGTTTAAGTTTATCCGGATTTAAGTTAAGGATATCTTTCCAGGGGGAGCAGTAGAGATACCCTCGTATTTCATCGCGTGGAAGAGCATGGATCGCTTCGGGAGACGATGGGTCCTGTGCGTATTCTCCAGCTTAGGAGGCGTTGCGTGTCTTAGCTGTGTCTTGGTGCCAGAAAGTTAGTACTTAATTAAGTTATGCTATAAAGCAATCTTCGTTCCGTGTGGCGCCGGATTAAAAATAACGTCACTCCATTTCCTTCCGTGGGTGCCGTAGAAGGCGACTAAGGAAATCATATTCATATTCATTTATTGCAGTCATGTTGTACATAGGATAGTATCATTACATTACTTGGATCATACATGATGCCCTAGCTTTTTTCAATTACCAGGAGACGGGCAGCAGCATCTTCCTGAGATTCCAACCGCGTACTGCGATCGCCAACCCGCCTGCCAAGCGTGGCGATTATGGCAAAACCCCTCGTGGTTCTAACAACCACGAAGGAGGCCTGTGTCCTGCAGTGGGCGTCAAATGGCTGATGTACAGCACTGATTTTAAGATAACAATAGAAATCTTATCTTATCTTATTAAAAATATTGGCCTTAACCTCCTCAGTCAGGACGGCCTGACTGAGGAGGTTAAGGCCAATATTTTTCTTAATAGTAATCTATTTATCCGTCGGGACTGAGGAGGTATATTTTTTTCGTCCAAAAGTTGGTATGTTTAGCAGAAAATCGCCTTTTACCACCGTCAGGCATGCCGTGGGTGACCGTGGCGCTCGTGATGCTGGCGAAGCTCTGCGGGGCAGCATCCTTCGCTGTGTTCTACGTGCTCATAGGGGAGTTACTGCCAACCGTACTGAGAGCGCAGGCCATGGGCGCCGCGTCCTTCATAGCTGGTCTGGGCCTGCTGGCGTGCCCGTACATCGTACATTTGGTGAGTTCCACGGTTCTCGGCTTTGTAAAGAAAACTCTCTTTACTACTGTTTCTCGTAAACTAATTAGGTATCTCTCCAGGCATCGGTAGGCCTGGTTAACATAGCACAGAGTGTCCGAGTTTGGGTTATTTATTTGTTTTATTTACATTTAATCTACTGTCATTCAGCCAAAGTGCATACAGTTATTGACAGGTGTTAATAATATAATATAGATAGATAGATAGAGAGCACTTTTTTGTACATAAAAAAGGAAATATTTCTTAACATAAGCGTACAGACGGCGGCTTTATCACTAAAACTGATCTCTTGCAGACAATCTTTGGATGGACTGAGGACCAATACCCGAATCATCAGTTTGTTTGTGTACAAGAAATAGGGGGGTAATGTGTTTAATGGCTATTCAAGCTTTCAGTCGATTGTGCCCTTACCGATGGCACACGTAAACATACCTACTTTGTTACCTGGGACTCTGTGCCAAGATGTAGGTAGAGGTGGTCACTATTTAGTACATACAAATATCGTATTTTGGCTACCCCTAAGGGACACAGGCATGAGTTGTGCACATGTGTGTAAAATAAAAAAGGTTCTGGTTTTGTCTCACTTTGTCGTAGTACTATAATAATATGAACTTCCCTGCAGTGGGACGATTATAGGCTACATAAAAGGCACAAAACTATTAATTAACTCCAAAATACGCTATTACTAAATCACGTTATTGAACATTTCTATTTTGCAACATAAGAGAAAGAGATTGGTAGAGAATGAGAGAGATTACGGGCTTTATCACCAAGCGTGTAAACCTTGGATTGGCGATTTCCCACGATGTTTTCCTTCACCGATGTCATTGACTCCGGCAACATCGGCGACATTCCGGCAATGCCAGCGACATCAGTAGAGCAAGTTTAGCGCATTGGTCAGTATTGTGAAAAATATTGATCGGCAAAAAACTCACTTCATTTTACATTGCCAGGCATTTCACGTCCAGCTAACACATTACCCATTGACTTTTCAGGCTGTCTATTCTAAACCTTGGCTTGGCGATTTTTCACGATGTTTTCCTTCACCGATGTCATTGACTCCGGAAATATCAGCGACATTCCGGCAATGCCAGCGACATCAGTAGAGCAAGGTTAACGAATTGGTCAGTATTTTGAAAAATATTGATCGGAGAAAAACCCACTTCATTTCACATTGCCAGGCATTTGATGTCCATCTAACACATTATCCGTTAAATTTTCAGGCGGTCTATTCCAAGGTCCTGCCCATAGTCATCACGGGGGTCCTCAGTTTCTGCGCCGGCGTCACCTCACTCTTCCTCCCAGAGACCCTGAACCAGCCGCTTCCTCAGACCCTGAGCGATGGAGAGCTCTTCGGAAGAGACGTGAAGTTATTCAGCTGCATTGGCCGGCGGAAGTGAAATTTGAACTTCTTGAGTTGGACACAGAAGTGAATCTAAAACTTTATCAAGTAACGTTTTGTCCTGTGTGTAGGACGGTTGTTACTTACTATAATAATGGACAAAATGAAGAATAAGAAGACCAGGAGAGAAGGGTCAAGAAAAAGGCAAAATAAATGGGATTGTAACAATCTTGGTTTGTACCTACTATGTATTCGTACAAGCATATATGTTTTAAAAGAATATTCAGCGTCAAGAAGGTTGTTGATAAGATGGTCAATAACCATTGCTGATACTATTAACTGATGATGCCGAATTCCAATGATAAATTATAAAAGGTGATTGAAATTTAAGAAAAAAGTACTCAAACAATATTTCCCGTAAGCCCTGAGCAATGTTGGGTGACACAAATATCAGTTTGTACTTTGAAATGTAAACTTAAAAGTGAAGTTGGTGAAATGGACGTATTTTACTTAAATGTGTGTTTCTCTCAAGCCTCTGGTAGATGTGGCTGAGTGACGAGTGATTCTTAAGAATGATGTGAAGTCTTATCTAGTTGTTGGAGATTCAGTGCACGTAAAAGCTCTTATTTTGCATTAGAAACTGAATGCAATCAGTCACAAAACTTAAGTTTCTTGTTAAAAATTTAGTGATCCGCCAGATTTTGTTCAGTTTTATCACTGAAATAGATATACCTACATTTTGTTGGGATAACAGGGAACGTTATTATAACAGCAATAGAATAGAGATATCTGAAGTGATACAGTACATATCCGAAGTTCGTTGTAAAAATTACTGATAATGAAAATATTAAAATCGAAATAGGTTATTTGTACGCATTTGCATGTTATGTTTTATTGTTACCCTTTTTTGTTAGGAGTACTCCAAAGAAATTCACGAAATTAATCGTACCGTGCATCATAATTCGGATAATTTCTATTTGAGCTACGAAGATTTTTGTATGGGGCCTGGCATAGTTCATAGTGGCGCCCTCTATATTTTTTTCAATATCGTGGAGCATGATGAAACCTAGCTAGATCGATAGAGGACAAAAAAGTAAACAAGAAATTATTAAGGTCACCATGTCCTAAAGTGGCACGTTTAGGAGTTATTGAGCTTTGAAGTTTGTATGAGATTTTTATAAAACTTAACTTTTGAATCATTTTTCACTAAATACTGGACTATATGCTTGGCACCTGTGACTCGTTGCCGATTCTTGACTAAATTGCTAAATAAGTCGTAGAAAAAACACCCAGTTTATTATAGATACCGTATATTAAGGCACCCGAGCGTAGCGAGGATGCTTACAATGCGAGGGTATTACGGGAGCTTTTACCAGAGTTATAAATCTGCTTTTCATCAATCCTATCAGGTAAATAAAAAAAAAAAAAATCAGGTACCTACTAGACATAGCTACCCAGACTTTAAAAAACATCAAAGTAGGTTTGAATCCCCGAGAAAACTCATATCAAGTGACAAATTCAGTGATGAAACTCAGTTTTGTGGAAATTCCATACAAACTTCAAAGCTCAATAACTCCTAAACGTGCCACTTTAGGACATGGTGACTTTAATAATTTCTTGTTTACTTTTTTGTCCTCTATCGATCTAGCTAGGTTTCATCGTGCTCCACGACATTGAAAAAAATATAGAGGGCGCCACTGAGACTATGCCACTAATCTTCGTGGCTCCTGTGACTCGTTGCCGATTCTTGACTAAATTGCTAAATAAGTCGTAGAAAAAACACCCAGTTTATTATAGATACCGTATATTAAGGCACCCGAGCGTAGCGAGGATGCTTACAATGCGAGGGTATTACGGGAGCTTTTACCAGAGTTATAAATCTGCTTTTCATCAATCCTATCAGGTAAATAAAAAAAAAAAAAAAATCAGGTACCTACTAGACATAGCTACCCAGACTTTAAAAAACATCAAAGTAGGTTTGAATCCCCGAGAAAACTCATATCAAGTGACAAATTCAGTGATGAAACTCAGTTTTGTGGAAATTCCATACAAACTTCAAAGCTCAATAACTCCTAAACGTGCCACTTTAGGACATGCTGACTTTAATAATTTCTTGTTTACTTTTTTGTCCTCTATCGATCTAGCTAGGTTTCATCGTGCTCCACGACATTGAAAAAAATATAGAGGGCGCCACTGAGACTATGCCACTAATCTTCGTGGCTCTTTAAATATAATGCCTCATGCAAGTGGCAAGAAGGCGCTGGATGCAGGCCCCTTCCAACCGGTCTTTTTGGAAATCCATGGAGGAGGCCTATGTCCAGCAGTGGACTTCTTGTGGCTGAATGATGATGATGATGAAATATAATGTCAAGTGTTTTCCTTACACGTAGATAAAACAAACTTCTTGTATTGAAATCGTATTGTATAGTGAACCGCTGATATTTGTTGTTACATCAAAGGTTTAGATGTTAACAAGAAATTAAGTTGAAATTACAACGAGTGCAAAACGAATGTGCTCGGTTTTGTTTTAAGTCCCACCCAGATCCCATAATTATCAATCCGTTCTTGAACGCTGCAAAGCTCCTGACTATGGAAGCCCGACGACTAAACCTTGCCACCTTACTGTTTGGTGTCATCATCATCATCGTCATCAGCCATTTGACACCCACTGCAGGACATAGGCCTCCCTCATGGTTTTCTAACCGGGTTTTGCCATAATCAATAGAAATACACTCTTTGGTGTAGTTCACACTAAAACTTCTGCTTCATAAGCAGCCTATATACCTACGACCCACTGTAGGGCACATGCCTTCTCTTAGGGAGAGAGTGTGGGCTTAATCACCACGCGCACCCACCGCGGATTGGCGATTTCAAGCGCTGAGGTATGTGAATAGCTCAGACACTCAGGTTTCCTCACGATGTTTTCCTTCACAGATAGCGAGTGGTATTGCTGCTATAGCTTCACAAATGTACATAGCTTAGAAAACAAAGTCATAGGTATATGAGACAGACGAATACAACTCAATACAACACAACACAACACAATACAATATAGTACAATACAATACAACATAATACAATACAAAAAGTAGGTACATATACAATAGGTTTAGGTTGGGCACAACAAATAACCCTTAACTTTTACCTTAAAGATATCTACTTGATACAAAGCTCGTCGCAAAGAAATGGGAAACTACGTCAGAGTCTAACCTGAAGTCTGTTTTTTAATTCGATGCAGAAAAAATACTGTCACTTTGAAATGTGCCTGGGTCGTAAACCATCACAATTTCACAACCCATTACATTTGTTGATGTACTGTACTGGACAACAATATCAGTTTATTTTGTACAGGTCGTGACGGACGAGGCTATAAATAATACCTATATATCGCTCGATGTCTTATTCTATACTACCTAAATTCGACCGCAGTCGTGTGTGAACGATATTGTGTGGAAAAAATGTCGCATTATGTTAAGACGGTTCCAATGAAATTCATATTTGCACCTACTACGCGTCTCACTTTTGCTTCAGCAACTCTCAATCGTCGGTTGCCTGGAAGAAATTGCTATAAGCAATAAGGCCGCCAATCTTGCCGACTTAATCATTCGATGTATGGCTTATAAAATAAATGAGATTAAAAAAAAAAAATAAGGCCGCCAATTGTACTGCATTTTTGTAAACATTTCATGTTTGTGTTTTCCTGGTACAATAAAGAATATTCGTATCTTATCTATGCCAGTAACAAACTCTGTTATCAAAACAAAAGTAAAAAGAGCTTTTATTTATATTATAGAAATCCCTTTCACATGTTACATGTACTCTAAACTACTAAAATTGACGAAATCACATGGGAACACGGGAAATAACATTCACAGAAAAAAGAAAAAAAAAAAATGTTTGAAAATAAATTACGTCTTCATGAATGTGTCAAACCCACAGACGATAAAGAGATCAGATACTACGTCAAACCCACGGAACACATCAAACACAAGATTATCAACATCCAAGAGTTGCCAGTACGTAAAAAACTAATAATTCCATTTTACCTCCAAATAAAAATTTGTGCGAGTATTTTTTTAATACTTCTTTTTTTATGAGTAACTAACTATTAATGTCATTTATGCAATAAGATGTTCAGTCACACGGGTCTGCTTTTTACAGTAAAACAAAAATCTACCGAGTATAACTTTATGCTTGGAAAACCATGAGGGAGGCCTAATGTCCTGCAGTGGGCGTCAAATGGCTGATGATAATGATGATAACGTTATATTTTACAATGGTAACATGCCTCTTTTTTGCATCGAATTAAAAACAGACTTTAGTTATCTAAAGGCTGCCTCCATTTTTATTGAGTGTGAAAGATGCGGACCTGAATACAAACAAGAATGATAAAACATGACTCTTTATATATTTAACTATAGTATAATGTATTTTGTATTTACCTGCATAGAAATATTCTTTTGGTATTTGTTTACTAGAAACATAACCTATAGGTACACTTCTTGATAAATTTACTTCCTCCAAATGGCTTAGGAGCCACAGTATTTCTATTGCAAACTGAGCATTAAATACGTAAGTACTGATTATTTGGAAAAAAGCTACTACACACATCTTTGGGGTTTATAAAATTACAAATATTGCTTTTCCAGTTGCCACCCCCATTCAATGTGGTTTGGCCCTAGGCTGCGTGTCCACGAGATGGTTTCTACCTGGCCCGGCGCCGGGCTGGTGCCAGTTATGTATCAAGCTCCATAGAAGTCTGTACTTGTAGCCGGCGCAAGCGCCCAGTTTGACTCGGAGCCGTGTCATTGTTAAATAAACAACGACAGTGAACTGATGAGGCCGGCCTCTGAATTAGAACCAGGCTAAAACCGTGTACGTGTACAAAGTTAGATGGCGCCGCCGGGTCGGTCGGCGCCCCGTGCCGGATAAAAACCGTGCTCGTCGACATGCACCCTTAACGTTGATCAGCTGTCGTTTGTGGTCAGCGTGTAGGTGAAGACCCAGTAAATACTTAGTAAGTATAAATATTTAGTGTTATTTACAATAACACGATACCTTAAGACACTCCTCAAAAGCAGATTAAATAGTCTGTGGTGTAGGTGAAGACTTTAAACACTGCAGATTATTTAAACTGCATCTGAAAAGTGTTTTAGAGGAATAATGTCTCTACAAATGACACTGTTATTATGGAAGGACTCAGGGTCGTAGATTCAAGTGCCTTAAATGTCTTGTAAAAACGTAGATTTAAGCCGTGATAACGATAGATGAAAAGGTTGCTGGTAGTACCTACATTTATAATGAAATAATACACAGATTGTTAAATTAGTTCTGCAAAACGATTACCTATATCACAAAAGCTATGTAAATAGCAGACGCTTCAGCAAAATGATAATTTTCTTAAGTCATAACAGACGATAGATATATCGAACTGACAACTCCAATTATGATAGTTCGACATAGGTAATTCTTATTCTAAATTAATTATAACAAGGCGTGTCTTGAGAGACATTGAGATGTGAGCTTAACAATTTTATCAGCCACCGCATAAATTGGCTCGTTTATCCGATTGAACGTCAGCGATTTCAAATCCCTCATACCAGACACCTTTTCGAGATCATACTTATACTTGTTATATGCATACAAGCCGTCATGTCCACATGCGAACGCTTTTCCATAATTGTTTGTGGCCAGGCAGTTCACTCTATACCTTTCGTGGGTGTTGACAGCTCGTGTTCCTTGTTGTACTCGAAAAAGCATTTGGTCTTGAAGGAAAAATATATTGCTATCTCTGTCAATGACCAAAGAATTAACTACAGCCCCATTTAGCTCTGTCAATGGGGTTCTGTAACCGTTTACGTATTTATATGCCTCTCTTCTAGCGTTAGTGTAATAGAGATTATTTTTGAAGAATAAACTGGCAACGCTATCGCCTTCCATTGGTAGATGTACTGGAACCTTCTTATCATTTAGTCTAAATATGCCATCTGCACCGCCGACGTAAACTATGTTGTACATTTGGTCAACAGCAACAGCTTTAGGGTTTTTGATGCCTTCTACTGTGCCAGCAATTTTTGTGTCCAAGTTTATGTAGCCAACAGATGTAGTAGAATGCCCGCCAAGAAGATCGAATATGAAGTAAACTGTATTGTCATTTTCATCTATAGCGAGTTTGTTGACGTTGTTGATACCCTCTTTCAGGATTTCCACTTCATAGTATCGGTCATCGAAGTAGGTACCTTGGCACTTTTGGTCAGCCAAAGTGGTGAAGAATAGAGATGACGCGAGCAGGATGAGGAGAAACATCTTTGTCAGCGTCCCTGAAAAGTTTAGTTTAGATTAGATAGATAAAGATGATAAGTATTTATTCAAATAAACATAAATTGAATGTCACAGGTGACAATGTTACTTATACTTAGTTTGTTGCTGAATAAAAAAGTCACATTTACATAAAATACTGAAAAACTATTGCGTTTGTATACAGAGGCCCCCTCATTGCAAAATGGCAGGATATGTAGCTTGTGACTCAAATTGGAGTAAGTATTAAAAACCGGCCAAGTGCGAGTTGGACTCGCGCACGAAGGGTTCTGTACCATTATCTATGCAACATTTGAATATTTCAAGTCTCTCTATTGCCGTTATTAATACCAAGTAAAAATCGGCAAAAAAGACACGTTTGTTGTATTGTATGGGAGCCCTCCTTAAGAATTTATTTTATTCTGTTTGTAATATTTTCTGTTATAGCGGCAACAGAAATACATCATCTGTGAAAATTCCAACTGTCTAACAATCACAGTTCATGAAATACAGCCTGGTGACAGACGGACGGACGGACGGAGAGCGGAGTCTTAGCAGTAGGGTCCCTTATCCTTTGGGTACGGAACCCTAAAAAGTGGTTGCCGGCCATGAGCTTAAATAATGTTATACAAGGCTACATAATCGCTAATTGGCTTTCATTGTTATACTCACTTCCTCTGAGAAATATAATTTTATCATTTTCATGATATCCCAAAACTTTTCATATCCAACTACCTTGTCAAAACCATTTGAGATTTTCCTATATTTTTCGTTTTTTGATGCAGCATTAAATAGTTAAATAACTTACCAAAATATATACTCAGTAGAAATGGTCCACAGAAGGTTCGAGCATTAGTTTTGTTTTTTACCGTATTCTAAACACAACATCACACACAACTACACAATGGCACACGTACAAAATGTATGACACGGTCACTGCGCATAGAATCGTTCGAGATCAATGTTACAGATTCAATGTCATTAGGGCACCACAATAATTATTTATTTGCTACACACGCTTTGTGCCCGGGGTTTGCTTGAACATTTGTGTTGATTCCAACTTTATTTTCATTCATGGCATGACTCAGAGAAAACTTGACGTGAAGGGATGAGCCCAATGTAAGGTGAGGATATGTGTGGATATGTGCATAGCCCAGTGTGATATGAGGATATATGCGTAAAGTTCGTTAAAAATAGCTAGGTATTGAGATGTATCTTTAAATTAATTTAACTCTGATCTAATGAACGACTACGTTTGGTGTGGGCACAAGTTACTAGGTAGGTACCTATCTATTATTTAAACCTACAATATTTCAACCGTAGTTCCAGTTAGAATCGCTCTGAATTTAGAGAGCGTTAAGATTATTCCAAGACTAGTAAGTTTCATCGGAGATTGTATTGACTGATTGTTTGTTTGATTGCCTCGCTGGTCTAGCGGTATCACATCTGATTACCATGCCGGTGGTTGTGGGTTCGATGCCCACTGGGGGCCGCTGTACATTTGTACATATCGCGTCAGTCTGGGTGTATTTCCATGTTTGTGATGTCCTTGCTTGGTTACCTAGCAAGGACATCCCAAACATTATCCCCTAGTTTGGGACCAGGACAAGTGATTGTGTTGTGTGGAAATTATTTGTTTACTTATTTATTAATAAACCATTTTTAAAACACAAGATATGTTATCTAAGATAACAAGTTAGGCCTTTTTCATATACTTATTTACATTCTAATTAGTAACAACTCATATCCTACTCCAATACGTGGATGAACTTCTATACGACATGAAAGGAGTGACCAAATAACTAATTTTGGCAATTTTAAAAACCTATTTAGAGGCTAAAAAATCCACCCATGCCGGGACTTGAACCCACGACCTCTGGCTAACCGTGCCAGCGCTCTCCCAACTGAGCTAATGGGCAAGTGCAATCATAAAAAAGGTTTAACAAATAGGTTTTTAAAATTGTCCTCAGCACGGGCTAGTGCAACAAAAACAGTATAATCACGTAGGTACAGCGATATCATTCCGTTGTTAAAACCTAACTGCAAAGTGGGTTACTTGGGGCTGCAAGTGATGTAAATTGCTTCGGCCAGATGTCGCTGTCTGTAGGTACGTAATACAGAGAATTTTGTATTTGTATTGTAAGAAGCTCGAAATTTCGCCGATGATTGCACTTGCCCATAAGCTCAGTTGGGAGAGCGCTGGCACGGTTAGCCAGAGGTCGAGGGATCAAGTCCCGGCATGGGTGGAATTTTTAGCCTCTAAATAGGTTTTTGAAATTGTCCTCAGCACGGGTGAGTGCAACAAAAAGAATATAATAATTATGACAAACATACACCTACACAAATTTCAACTCTTATCTATTAAAACTGACTCTGAAGTTCAAGATTGATAATAAAGATAAATAACTCGGAACCAATAACAGTTGAAAGCCGGGTTTTGATGGTCTTAGTACGCTTGAACCGTGTGCGTACAGTTTTAGTTGAATAATCAATCGTCATAAGACGACGGTCAGTGCGCTCGAACCGTGAAAACAATTTTTCCAACTTATCATTTCTTCAGTACCTGCAGTCGTAGGGCGCCCTGAGCGCGAGTCGTCATTAGTGGATGTTCTTCCCCTCTTAAACTCAGCACACCAACGCACAGCCGTAGCGTATATTGCAAGTCTTGATTTACTTGTTCCGTATTAAAAATTTTCAAACATAGATATTTTATTACCGCGCGAACTTTAACTTCCTCCATTTTCGATTACTCGATGCGACAGAACACCTGTAAGAACCTTCTATGATTGAAAAAACAAAAGAGCATCAAACTTTATTTTATTTTATTATGTCTACAAATAAGTGGGCCTACCAGTATTTTGTTTTTCTCTATCCAAAGTGTTTATATCTCATTCTCACTACTTATTGAACACTCTTCGTATTTGTCGCGCCATGTAAAAACTTGATTTCTGCGCGGGTAACTTAATAAAATTAAGGAAATCGTTGCAAGAAGTCTTTAATCCACCTTTTTAGCATTAGATATCAATCCTTCTCAATCTCACTTCGTCTTCCTTCTTCTCTTTCTTCGTCTTCAGGTCATTATAAATCTGATCCAAGCTCCGCAACTTCGTCTCGGGGACCGACGTCAGCACATAGACCGTATTACAAAGGCAGAAGACCCCGAAGAAGTAGAAGCAGACGTGGATACCAAGTGTGGACGCGATCGGCCTGAAGAACAGAAGCTGAAGGAAGTCGGAGATGGAGGCGACGGCCATCGTGACGGCTGACACGGTGCTGCGGTACTGAAAGAGTTGAAAATATGAGTATTTTGGTACTCAAAAGTTCTTCAAGCCCGCCTTTGCGTTTGTTAGAACAGAAGAAAGTAATTTGTCATAAAAAACATAGGTGGGGGGGGGGAGGGTGCGGATCTTAAATGCGTAGTTGTTCTAAAGAAAGATATAAGTACGGCAACGGATGTTTTATTGCCACTATGGTAGTCCACTATCAACCTAGATGCAACTGATAGCTTCCGAATAATTAGGTACTTTGAGTTAAATCGGCCATATTCGTCGAATACTGGACATAGGCTTTCCCCAAAGCACTGCCGCCGTCCTCGGCCATCCTAATCCAGCTGCTGTCAGCAATCTTCCTCAGATCGTCGGTCTAGCAAGCTGGTTCGCGTCCTACGCTGAGTTTAACAGTTCGTGGTCTCCATTCGAAAACCTTTGTAACCGATTTACAGTACTTAAGCATCCGGCTTTATTTGGCCAGTTTCTGAACTAAGAATTTCGCTAAGTAAATGGTTACCTGTGTGCTGTCTCTTCGGATTTCTCAGAAAAGACAGAACGTTACTTAAATATTTACTTAGTGAAATTCTCAATTCAGAAACCAGCCCTTTGAGTTTCTTGTTAGTTATGAATTATCACTAAACATTTTAAAGTTCTTTCTATTATCTTACCTGTAACTTCGAGTTCCGGTTCGGTTCTATTTAAACCATATGCTGGGTCGTGTATATAAAATCCTTACCTTGAACGAAAATATCTCATTCATGACGACGATGGAGATCGGCTGAAGGCCAGCGGCGTCGCAGAAGATGCAGAGGCACAACGCCAGGATGGGGATCCAGCCGGGGCAGTCAACGCCGTACAGCCTCGCCAAGAACCAGGAGGCCAATGCACACATGCCCAGTCCAGAAAATAAGGATGACAGGAGAAGTAGACGCTAGAAAGAGACATTTCTGGATGAAGAAATAGAATTACTACCACACATTACAATCACTTGTCCGGGGTCACGTTTTGTAAAACTAAAATTAAGCCCATAAACATACAGATTAACGAGTAGAAAGATGAATTTTACTCTTCGGCTACGCAATACATGTACATCGAATTGTCATAATAAACTATGGGGTTTAGTTTTACGGAATGAGGCGCTGGTCCCAAACTGGGATAGGTAACCAGGCAAGGACATTACAAACAAAGAAATACATCCAGACCGAGACTATTTTTACAAATCGGGAGTCGAACCCACGACCTCTGATAGTCAAGCGCAATACCGATTTACCGCTAGACCAACGAGGCAGTGAATATTTTTTCATGGATTCGTGGATTACCGTACTTTACGAGATTCTCGTTTTAAGTTAGTGAGAGTTTCGCTGGTGTACCCTTTGATGGCCGATCTTCGATTTGAGGGTGCGTGCGGGCGGACAAATGGTGCACTTTGCTTGGGTGTAGTCCTATAAAATCTGACAATTACCTTCCTCCCAGCTTTCTCCACGAAAGTCGACGCGATAATCGAGCCGGTAACCTGCACGACGCCCAGCATCATGGCCTGCTGGTTGGCGCTGAGTAGAAGCCCTGACCCCTGCGACCCAGTCGAGGCCAGGTCGAAGATGTAGCCGGCGAAGTTGAGGACCGGGTTGGCGCCACACACTTCCCGGGCCAGTGTCACCATGAGTGCCACGCGAAAAGCGCGGAAGAGGATCTTGTCTTTTACTGTAACAAATCAGAAGTGGGAGCTAGAGTGGAAGATAGAGATCAGTATGGGGATGTTTCTTAGGTACAAAAAATCGGAAGTGGTAGCTAATACATTTTTTTAGTACTATAACTAATAAATAGGCAGTGGCACTAATAAAGTGGCAAGTGACAGACCCTGATCTCTCCCTACCCCTCCGGGATACAGGCGTGAGTTTTTTTATGTTTGTAAGTGTTAAATAAATATAGAATGTGATATGCATGTTTTTAATATGCATGTCGGTTTCAGGTACTTTTTATCATGCCCTTCGCTAATTACATCCCCTAAGACTGACTTGAGGGTAGACCTACCCTCACTTCAATAATTGACTGTGCTCGCCACTTCAATCTACCCGTGACCACGGCAGCTGCAAAGTTGCCGAAACTTCGGGAATCAAAGGTAATTAAATTTTACCTAATAAATAATCGCGGTTAGGCCCGTTTAATGTATTAATATGTATGAGCATCGCGATTCATAAAAAAAAATACTACATCACCTATTTCGTGAAATCATATATGGGTTTATGTGTAAGTATAAACCGAAAATATAGCCAAAACAGTTTATTCACTGCTCACTTACTCATAGCCTTGAAAGCGAACTTGCTGCTCCCTTCATCCTGTTGCTGCTCCTTCCTGATGGCCTCCAGCTCCTGCTGCACGAGCCGGTCGTCCTCGCTCCGGCACCGGAGCCAGGCTATGGTGCGGGCCGCCTCCTACAAGACAGATCGAGATAGATACCACTCTAAACATTTCCCTGTACATTCTGGGCGTATTTCTACGTTTGTGATGTCCTTGCCTGGTTCCCAATATGATAACAATTTGACCACCTCACCTCAGCTCTCCTGGCGCTGCATGCCGCTCCCACCGGGTACCGGCAGAATATCAGCGCTGAAGTTCTTCTTGGACTTTCAGCACATGCTGAGTCGGAGGCCTTTCACATTTGCCACACCTACGTTGGTCACCCTTGTACTCCTGCCGTACCGTGTATGGCCAATTTCCAGTGTGTTTTTGATTTTTTTTGTATGTTATTGTTTTGTTATATTCTTTCCTCGTATTGTGACTTTTATGTATTGCTTTGCTTTGTATACGTGTGTGTGTCTTATGTGAATAAATTATTTATCTATCTATCTATCTATCAATAGCACATTATTTATTCCCATGGCATATTATATACCAGTGAAGTTTCCACTAATAAATTAGCACATACATTATCAAAGACAATGTATGTGCTAATTTGTTAGTGAAAACTTCACTAGTTTATGTATATAATAATAGTCTCCATAAGATTACCTAATACTGTACCGTTTATATAATTGTCCGAGAACAGGACGACGTTCAGTGGGCAGAATTCCGCTGATCGGGCGATGCAGTTGAGTCGGCGGAAGGTCCGTGGATGCGTATGGCAAGGGACCGTGAGAGATCTATAAGACCGTGAGAGAAAAGGTCTATACCCAGCAGTGGGCAGCGGTGACAAAATCTCACCTCATGCTGTCCATGTTTGATCAAGTACGACGGCGATTCAGGCATCAGCATGAACAGCGCTACGTGGAGGGTCGGCAGCGCCAGGCATGCCCACAGGGTAGCCCGGTAGCTCAGGTAGTCTCCCATGATGAACATGATGAGGTTACCCGAGGTCTGACTTAGTACCACCTGTGGAGGAGATGAGGAGATAAAGCGGTGTCAGAAACAACATTCGTGAGGTCGTAGATTTGAATTGCGTCACTGTCCTGTAATCAATTTACGGTAATCAAGAAAGTACACATAATAGTAACTAATAATACTAGTGATAATTAATAATGCTTAGTTGAATAAT
This sequence comes from Yponomeuta malinellus, assembly GCA_947308005.1. NCBI lineage: Eukaryota > Metazoa > Arthropoda > Insecta > Lepidoptera > Yponomeutidae > Yponomeuta > Yponomeuta malinellus. The sequence continues at coordinate 11,738,383 of OX371017.1, forward strand.
TGATTGATTGTGGTAATATGTGTCACTTTCCACAGAATACTATTGGGGGTAGCACTGGCTCCTGAGATACAGGAGCCCGCTTAAATCAAAAGGCAGGGCAGCATGTAATTGTAAACGAATTTGATTTCCTTGTGTTCGAATGAACTATAAACTACCAAAAAATATCAAAGAATCAGAAAAAACCTCAACATCGTAAAGAAACGTTTAGCAAAATACGTCCGCGAAAATATCGCTCGCATAGTTTAGTCGATCCATTAACATTGTAATTTTTTAACAGAATACGGCCGCGTAAATAAGTTTAGCCGATAACTTTTGAGATCGCCTGCGTTTGGAGTGATTGTTTTGTATTCTACCGACACTACAAATTAATGTGTGCAATGTGCAACCGATATTGCACTGACCTTATTACAGCATGCAACTACCTACATATACGGAACTATTGTCTACTTAATTTTAAATTGTTGTTATTTTATAAGCTCATACATGTATTAACTAAATTAATTAGTCATTAATTCTCATTTTGTATTGTTCTCATGAGAATAAACGTCTAAAACCATATTCATCATCATTATCATCATTCAGCTACAAGAACTCCACTGCTGGACATAGGCCTCCTCCATGGATTTCCAAAAAGACCGGTTGGAAGCGGCCTGCATCCAGCGTCTTTCTGCCACTTGGATGAGGTCATCTGTCCATCTTGTGGCTGGTCGTCCTACGCTGCGCTTGCTGATATGTGGTCTCCATTCGAGAACTTTTCGGCCCCATCGGCCATCAGTTCTGCGTGCTATGTGCCCCGCCCACTGCCACTTCAACTTACTAATCCGCTGGGCTACGTCGACGACTTTCGTTCGTCTACGGATCTCATCATTTCTGATTCGATCTCGTAGAGAAATTCCGAGCAAACAGTCCAACTAGGCCGGCCCAACTTCGTGAAAGAGGTCAATCGTCGAATCCAACTCGGCTGGGCAGCATTCGGGAAACTTAGAAAAGTATTTTCGTCTAATATACGTCAATCGCTCAAGACAAAATTATACAACCAGTGTGTGTTACCAGTGATGACTTTATGGCACTGAAACGTGGTCTCTCACTATGGGCCTCATAAGAAGGCTCAAGGTCACGCAACGAGTTATGGAAAACCATATTATCATTATTTAAATATAAGTATTGTGTTCTTTACCCGGTGTACAAAATTGAATATTCTATCTATCTATAAATACCTACCCGACGAGTTGTAACATTAAGAAGGCGGTAGGCGGACAATGGACGAGATTAGAAGAGATTCGGCGAGGTTGGCGTGACGGTGAAGAGGCTTGGGCTCAACAGTGGGCGTCTTTCATGGCCTGTATAGACATTGAGATAGATCTATAAACATGGAAGTTTGTGACGATGTTTATATTTAAATCTCCTTACCAGCGAACCCAAGGCTCCTCTGATAGAGTCCTCGCTAATCTCCTTGGTGTAGACCGGGCAGACCACGTAAGCTGATCCCATGGCGTAACCGACCATGACACGGGCGAGCACCAGTGCCCACACTTCTAGCGAGGACAGTTTGAGGACCCAGCACGCCTGGAAGTGATATAGATAATTCGGTATAGCATTATTTCTAATTGAGTGATACTAAAAAAAAATCTTGCCTTGGTGTTTCATCCACCATAATATTATTAATATTTCGTCGTGAGGTATTCACATACATCAACGCTTTAAATTGCCTATCCGCGGTGGGCACGCGTGGTGTTTAATCCCATACTCTCTCTCTGAGAAAAGGCCTGTCCCCTACAGTGGGGCATAAAGGCTGTAATTATTAATATTTCAACTTAGATGAAGAATTAAAATTCAGGCTGCCTTGGACGAGGTGACACTCACGACCAACGCTGAAGACATGCAAATAACGCCCATTTTCCTGCCGAAATGTTCTTGAATGAAGGCGCTGATGAACGTAGCAGGAATCGACATCAGGTATCCTGATGACGCCATCCATGACACCTGGGAAAAGAGACAAAGTTTATACTTTGTAGAAGAAGGAAAGGAGGAGGTATTAAATTCGTCCTTATATTTTAAATAAGTACGAGTAGGTATATGTTAGTCGGATTTTTACGCATAAATTTGTTCAAGATCTGTTGGTGAGATCCGTGATAAAATCAAAAAACACTTCGTACAGATATTATGCAATGGAAGTCGGTTTTTTCATTAAAAAAATAGCTAAATACGAGATGATTATGGGCATGTTGCATATATTTTATTAGGGCACTCTATGACTGATGAGGGGTGACAGGGTATGAGTTTGTAGTAAGTACTGAATAAGATAGTAAAGTCGACAGCACATTTTACCTTTGCACCCGTGCTCTTTAATCGATCACGTTAAGGGCGACTTTGCAACGAACATGCAAACTCCTAAAACATGCCAATTAGAGTTTGAGTTCGGCAACTACTTGTGTTCTGTGAGTTTTTCTTAGATTTTTATTTTTCAAAATATTAGTTATGCGGCGCACTCTACCAATGTAATTCATTGAAGGAAGGAGCGCAGCGTAGGACGACCAGCCACAAGATGGACAGATGACCTCATGCAAGTGGCAGGAAGGCGCTGGATGCAGGCCGCTTCCAACCGGTCTTTTTGGAAATCCATGGAGGAGGCCTACGTCCAGCAGTGGACTTCTTGTGGCTGAATGATGATGATAATGATGAAGGATGTTCATTCTATTGAAAACTAAACATTATTATACTTTATTGCACTGCACACGAAACATATAAACAGGACATTACATAAGGAATAACATGTACAAAGGCGAGCTTATCTCTCGATACTTATGCATCTCATCATCAGCCCTTTGACGCCCACTGCAGGACATAGGCCTCCCTCGGTTTTTATAACCTTGAGGGGTTTTGCCATAATCGCCACGCTCGACAGGTGGGTTTGCGATCGCAGTATGTGGTGGGAATCTCAGGAAGACGCTGCTGCCCGTCTCCTGGTAATTTTTTTCCTTAGTCGCCTTCTACGACATCCACAGAAGGAAATGGAGTGACGCTATTCTTAATCCGTCGCCACACGGAAACTATAATAAACATTATTATACTTTATTGCACACGAAACATTTAACAGGACATTATATAAGGAATAACATGTACAAAGGCGAGCTCATCTTTAAATACATATGCATCTAAATATAAAATATTAAAAAGTGCCAAATATTTTAGAAATAATTTATTTTATTTCACGTAGAATAACGATTTATTAAGGGCCACAACATTGGTAGAGCACGTTAAGCACGACTTACATAGTCATCCCCAATATTTTGAGTGTCTCAAGACAAAGGTGTTTAACCAATGTGTGTAGCCTGTCATGACTTACGGATGTGAGACCTGGTCGCTGAATACGGGCCTCATAAGAAGGCTTGAGGTCGCCCAACCAGCAGCGGAGAGAGATATGTTAGGAGTTTCACTGCGTGATCGAATCAGGAATGAGGAGATCCGCAGAAGAACCCGAGTTACTAATATAGACCGAAGAATTGCTCAGTTGAAGTGGCAGTGGGCGGGGCACATAGCTCGGAGAACTGATGTCCGTTGGGGCGGAAAGATTCTGACCTGGCAACTGCGGACCGGACGACGCAGCGTAGGCAGGCTCCCCACCAGATGGTCGGTTACGGTGACAGAGAATACCATGAGGGAGGCCTACGAGTGTGTCCTGCAGTGGCTGATTATGATGATGAGGATGATTAATATTTTGATAAAATCTGAGAAAAAACTCTCAGGAATCGCGTATTTTATAACAAACCCAGTGTAATTATGAACATACTTCCAATTCTGTGAGCGGTTCGGCGGCTGGGGTCTTGTCGGACTGAAGCAGTAGAGTCATGGGAGACATCCACCCGATTGCCATGCCGTATGCCAAAGTAGAGATATTTACTGAAAATAAATAAAAAAAGAGTAATAGGAAGGCCTTTTCACCTCGCCCTTCGCTGATATATCCCCTCGAAGGGGGAAGAAGGTGAGGCACGCGGAGCTTCCGCGTGCCGCGTGGGGCGTCCCTCACCGGCTCCTCCCACGCACACACACACTCGATAACCTTGTTTTCCTTTTTCCTTCATCCTCTTCATATCTCCCAACTAATACGCGTGCATACACTGTTGGTGAAGCGAAAGTGTGTGAAAGATGTTTACCCCTCCGGGATATAGGCGTGAGTTTGTGGTCCTGTTTAGCCTTGTCAATTTTTTTTATTATATTCTTTTTTTTCGTTGCACTAACCCGTGCTGAGGATCATTTTAAAAATTTTAAATAGGTTTTAATTTTTTTTATTTATCCTATAAACGTCCCACTGCAGGGCACAGGTCTTCTCTCAGAGAGAGAGCATTGGGTGTATTACTACGGGTGCCCACCGCGGATCGGTAACTTCAAGCGCTGAGGTATGTGACAAAGGTCTAATATAAAATGAAAATACTTGACGGCAAAATGGAAATAATTGGCTCTATTATTACGTATATTATTATATTATCGACTGCCTCGTTACACCATAGCGGTAAACATGATTGATTACGAAAACAGAAGTCGTGAGTTCGATTCTTTTGTAATTCCATGATTGTAATGCCCTTGCCTGGTTACCAGAGCACAGTTTTCGGAAGTAAAAATTATTTTTATAAGTGTCTCTAATAACTGTAAGTACCTATACTGAAAATATGTATGATAAAATAATCCATTAGCTAATATAACTTATGATTCTATTTTCGCGTAGCGGAAAATGAAAGATAACTCAGTTAATCTAAGTACATAGGTACAATGTTTTGTTTGATTAATTTAGTTGGGCCGTAGAATCTTGACAGGTTTACTGCCATTTGTTACTTCAAAATATACATGCATTACATACGTGGAGTTGATGATGGGTTATTGCCTAAAGCCCCTTTCATAACACAACAAGTTAGGGACGGTATGCACTTGCGGGCACTTAACCTGGGAGGCGAGTCTCTTAAATGCATCAATAGAGTGATATTAGTACGGTAATCGTTGTTTCCTAGTCGCTATTGGTAGTCTGCTAACCAATCGCATTCCAATGGTGTAAATTATGGAATAGCGTAAAATAACCGCTTAAAATCACTCACGCACAGTTTAGGGTTCCGGAATAAGAGGGATTTTTATGTGCTTTACAGAACTAACAACTTCATTAAAGTTATTTTCAATTGATTTTGTATGAAGTTTTCCTTTTATAAGTTGGTCGCCTATTGCTCGTTAATTTGTTAAGCATACTCGTACTAAGCCGTGATAGTTTTCCTTTCAAGTTCATTATATAAAAAATTCAGCGCAGTAGTGACCTAATAAAGCTTAACATTTCGTTAACGAATCCCTAAATCAAAAAATGGTCTTCCTAGACCAACAATATTTATTTAACGACCAGTCCAGCCTTACCCCACACTATGGTGCAGGCAAGAAAAGAAAATTGCATGCCTAATTTAGGTGTCGGGGATTACCCTAAAAAAAAATTCTACCATTTTCGTCGGCGTAATAAATATGTATCATCAGCACCATCATCGTCAGCCATTTGACGCCCACTGCAGCACATAGGCCTCCCTCATGGTTTTCCAAGCTTCCCGGTCTTGTGCCTCCCGCATCCAACGACTCCCCGCCACCGTAGCCAGGTAGTCAGACCAGACCATCTGGTGGGGGGCCTATGTATGAATGTCTAAGCAAAATTTAAGCCCTCAGCACTTATTGTCTCTGTTCTAAGCCGCGGACAGGCAGACAGAGGGACGGACATGGTGAAATTATAAGGGTTCCTTGTTGACTACGGAATTTCAAAAATATATGATTTTTCATTTTGGTGGAGCTCTAGTGTTACTGCCGGGAGCCCATTAATAAAAATGCGCACGCGTCTTGCTCGTAATAGGTACGAATCAATTATAAATCTGATTGCATCAATTGGAGGAGTCATGTCGGCTAGTGTTTGGCTCAGCACTTGGTGCCAGAATGTAGGTACCAGACTATGAATTTATTTATTTTATTTACTAAAATCAAGACAGTATACGTGTAACGGTTCAGGTACAACAGTACAACATAACACACACACACACACACACACACACACACACACACACACACACACACACGCACGCACGCACGCACGGACGCACGCACGCACGCACGCACGCACGCACGCACGCACGCATGCACGCAAGCACGCACGTACGCACGCACGCACGCACGCACGCACGCACGCACGCACATACACACACACACATACACTGATACACACAATTCCAAAATTTTCCTGTAATACGATGATGATGATAATAAAATCATATAGCACGGTTAATTTAAGAAAGGGACTAAAACTATTTACCTCTCCCTCATACAATATTACAGTCTGAATGTATGAGCGAGACCCAAATAGTTTTCCAGTCCCTTTTTTCTCAAACTGATTCTCGGCCTAATCCACCGGGATACAGACGTTTGTGTAATTGTGTATAATAATTTCTTACAGTGCATATGTGTGCGTGTGCGTGTGTGTGTGCGTGTGCGTGTGCGTGTGCCTCGCCACAAATAAGACAGGGTCATCATCAAATAGGGTACAGTTGACAGCACGTCAACCCTTAGGTACATGCGCTCTACTCAGTTACGTTACAGGCGAATCTGCAACGAAGTAAACCTCGAGTTTGGTAAAAACAAGAATATTTTTTGCGTTCTTGTTGAATTGAGTACAATTAGGTATATAGCTATACTTACTCAGTATCGCACATAGTACTTGATTGATTTTGCTTCCTTCGCTGAAGATGAAACAGTATTTCTTCATTTTGACGGTTTGTTTTTATATTATCACTTTTCACATCATGTATATTTTCCAAGTTGACCAACCTGCTTGGACCCGCGGATTCATCGGAAGGAATTCGAAGAAATAAACTGAAAAAATCTAGAAAGAAGAGCAGGGTTTCTGCATCTGGACTGACAAATAATTTCCGGAACAGAATTCCGAACTTTGGTTATTTTCATTAAGAAATTGTTATAACTCGTTTGAGAAAATTGTTCCCTACTTCTACTCCTTTATAAAGGCAAGCTTTTAAGCTACGGACTCTCAATGCAGGTAGTCACCGCCCCGCACGCCAGTCCCGACTGGCTAGATAGGCCTTGAATATATAAAAAAAAAACAAGCTAGCAGCATCTTAATTGATATTACGATTACACATCAGCAAATCAGTAAATGAGAGAGCTTCATGTCACCATTAACCATTTGGTTCCGTGCTTGTCGTGTCATACAAGGCCTCAATTACTTGCAGAGAAAATTCTTTATCATCATTATTTATGGCGTGGAGTCTATAATGCCATTAAAATATTTTCGTTCATGTTCTCTTTTACTGAGAGGACAGATTAAGCTCCAATGAAGAAGTTGCACAAAAAATGTTTTGATCTCATTAGAGAGACCATGTTAACCTGATTATGACTTTGAAAAGAACAAATAAAAAACATTGTTATGGTGGTCCGATCGGGCCATTTAGTATTGTTCAGATTAAAAGATAAATAATGGTGCTAATGATTTTTGTCTCCTACGAATGCCTTTCAAACGATAAGCTGCTGTCGATAAATAATATTAGTCACATGGCAGGAAAACATCACCAGATGCTCGCTAAACCATGATTTATCTTGTAAAAAATGTTTTTAGTGTTCAATAGAAAAACCAAAACTCAGCACTTAAATCGAAAAACCGCGGTCGGTGACAATGAGTGGTGATTAGGCAAAAAGTTGAAAAAACCAGCCAAGTGTAAGTCGGACTCGCGCACGAAGGGTTCGGTACCATTTTATCTATAGAACATTATATAAAGATCTAATTTGACAACAGCGCCATCTACAGAAACCAACAAGAAGCGTTTACCATTGACATTTAACGACGTGACATCGGCGCTGTGAAGGTTACATAGATGGTCTTTGGACAACGTTTGTTGTATGGGAGCCGGCAGACAGGCAGACATGCAGATGGACAGACGGACAGACGGACAGATGGACAGATGGACAGACGGACAGACAGATAGACAGACAGACGGACAGACAGACAGACAGACAGACAAACAGACAGACAGACATACGGACAGCCAAGTCTTAGTAATGGGGTCCACTTTGGCACCCTTCGGTTACGGAACACTAAAAAACCTGTCGGACTCGCACACGAAGGGTTCCGTAATATTATTTATACAACATTTGAATATTAAAAACCTATTTAGAGGATTTGTGAGATGTTACTTTCGCGATTCGTCCCTTAGGCTAAAAATTCCACCCATGCGGGGACTTGAACCCAAGACCTCTGGCTAACCGTGCCAGAGGTCGCGAGTTCAAGTCCCCGCATGGGTGGAATTTTTAGCCTCTAAATAGGTGTTTAAAACTCTCCTTAGCATGGATTAGTGCAACAAAGAATATAAACATTTGAATATTTCAAGCCTCTCCCTGTTGCTGTTATTAATACCGAGCTAAAAAAAACGGCAAAGAAATCATGCTTGATGTATGGGAGCCCCTCTTATATATTTCTTTTATTCTGTTGCTATTGTTATAGCGGCAACAGAAATACATCTTATTTAGAAGAAAGTAATACATTATTTCATCATCTGTGAAAATTTCAACTGTCTAGCTATCGCGGTTCATGTGATACAACCTGGTGACGGACAGACAAACGGACAGTGGAGTCTTAGTAATAGAGTCCCTTACCCGTTGGGTACGGAACCCTAAAAATCATGCCAGAGAAAGTAAGTAGGTACCGCTATTTGCTAGTTCGTGGAGAAGCGAAAGTGGTTTCTTAGGATCGTGGCAAGTGGCAAACCCTGGTCTCTGCCTACCACTTCGGGCTACAGGCTTGACTTTATGTAATGTAATATTTATTATGTGTGTTTTTGGTACAGCAAGTAAACTTTTTATCTATCTAATGTATGTCATGTAAGGTTGTTGATAAAATATAATATGTTTGTTTCAGATAAACATGCATGCATACAACTCCGCGGCTTCCATTGTTTGTCTCACTCAATAATTACACAGAATGATATTGTATTGCCAATCACCACCGACTAAAGTTGGCATGTTTGTGTAATAAACACTCTTATATTGAAAGAAGTAAGAGCTACCACCGGATCCGTGTGATATCGGGTGTGGTACCTTCCTAGTTGACTTCATTAATTGAAGAATAGCCAACGACCTATAACAGATCGTGTGTGACTGCCATATCGTTAGGCTTACAAGTAAGGGCATACTAAAATATAACCGGGTTATCCAAAGGTTAAGAAGGGACCCTATTACTAAGGATTTGATCGCAGACTCCGCTGTCCGTCCGTCCGCCCGTCCGTCTGTCGCCAGGCTGTATCTCGTGTGATAGTTAGACTGTTGAAATTTTCACAGATGATGTATTTCTGTTGCCGCAATAACAACAAATGCTAATCATAAGCCTTCTCTCAGATAGAGAGCATGGGCTTAATCACCACGCGTGCCCGCCGCGGATTGGCGATTTCAAGCGCTGAGGTATGTGAATTAGCTCAGACACTCAGGTTTCCTCACGGTGTTTTCCTTCACAGTTAGCGAGTGGTGTTGCTACTGTAACTTCACAAATGTACGTAACTTATAAAACAAAGTCATGCTCACACTGGGAATCGAACCTGGGTCTGTCGCTGCCGAGTCCAATGTTTTACCCACTAGGCTACCACCGCACCACAAATACTAAAAGCAGAACAAAATAAATAGTATTTAAGAAAAATCATGTTTGTTGTAAGGGGAGCTCCCTTACAACAAACATGATTTTTCGCTGCTTTTTGCTCGATATTAATAACGGCAACAGGTAGACGCTTGAAATATTCAAATGTTGTATAGATAATAGTACAGAATCCTTCCCTCCGGACCCACCATACACCTAGCCATGCCCCTGGGGGTAGGGTGGGACGGAACCATGCCACCGTAGTGCTGTGTATGCTTTCAGCACCATACCCCTAGCCATACCCCTGGGGGTGGGGTGGGACGGAACCATACCACCGTAGTGCTGTGTATGCCTTCAGCACCATACCCCTGAGGGTGGGGTGGGATGGAACCATACCACCGTTAGTCCTTCGTGCGCAAGTCCGACTCGCACTTGGCCGGTTTTTTAAACGTAGTTAGGGTAAATAAACAACTTTACTAGGTATATGATTGTTAAATTCTCATATGTAATTCCTGGTGTACATACAATAAAGAATATTCTATCTATCTATCTAAATAAAAAACTTGTTCATCGATTTTAGTGCAGAACCTTTTTATTGTGGGACCTTCTTTTCTACACTTTCGTATCCTAAATCATTTAGGGCAAAGAAAAAACTTATTCATCGATTTCGGTACGTTGGTAACGTACCTATTTATTTTCCTTGGATTTCTTCTTAGAATTCGACGCACGTCATGTCAGAATTTTATTCAATCATGCACGCGAACGTGCGAACCGGGGAACAAGCATGACAAATTATAGCAGAAGAATCCACGGGCAATATTGACTGTGAATAAGCCGCACACGTTAAATCAGACTTGCTTTATTCCTACCTTTCTCTCGTTCATCCCTACTTCCTTACCAAATATTCCCTCTCCCTTCTTTTTTAGGTAACTACGGGGCTAGTTATTTGGAATTGTTCCCAACGAGTCACACCTATGCTAGACTTTGCCAGGACAAACATACAAAGCCTAAATTAAAAATTATAATTGTGATTGTGATACATACCGAAATATTCAAGTTATGTCCCAACGAGTAACAGTGTGACTGGTTGGGAATAAATTACTCCCAACGAGTTACACGCTGACAGGGTTGTGACTGGTTAGGAATTTTTACAAAAAATATGACTCGTTGGGGTGTGACTCGTTGGGAACAAAGGGTTGTTTGCGCAGGTATCACGTCTGCTGTAAACTACAGATAAATCTGGCTCACATCATTCCTGCCTTATTTCCTCCCCTCCTCTATCAGTTCATTCCATCATTACACCTTCATCCCTTGCTCCCTCCTTCCCACATCCTGTTCTTTTTCTACCTACAAGAAGGCGAACTGCGGCAGCAAACATATGGCCACGAAGCTGAACAACCGCAGAGGTAGTGTCGCGGCTACTATGAACAGCGTGGCAAGAATTGTGTAAGTTCACTTAGCTCATGCTTCATCGCCGTGAACAAGTGCCTTCTACCTCCTCCCTTATTCTGTCCACACTATCCTCTGTTAGATTCTTCCTGCAAGAAGGCGAACTGCAGTGGCACCACGGTGAAAGTAGCCACGAGACTGATGAACTGCAGATTTAGAGTCGCGTCTACCTATGAATACGCCGTACACGTCCACTCAGCTTCACGCTGAAGATTGGTAAAAAAATATTTACTGCAATAAACAATTTTCTAGGCAAGTTTAATATTATATAGTAATTTCTTCCAGCTAACCACGTTGATGTGAACAAGTACTGTGAACAAGCTCAGATTGACAGGCTTCAGTTAGGTTGCTTCATCGCTTCCTTTCCTCTCCTCCTACCTTCTCCCTTACTGCCTCCCTACTATTCTCTACTATTTCCTACAAGAAGGCGAACTGCACCGGCACCACAGTGTAGGTAGCCACGAGGCTGGTGAACAGCAGAGGTAGAATCGCGTCCACTCTGAAAAGCGTGGCTTTAACGTGTACGTTCACTCAGCTGAAGCTTTATTGCTGTGAATATGCCCCTTCTACCTCCTCTCTTGCCCCCTCCCTACTATCTGTCACTTTCTTTCTTCCTACAAACAGGCGAACTGCAGCAGCACCACAGTGCAGGTAGCCTCAATGCTGATTAACTGCAGAGGTGGGATCGCATTTACAGTGCATATGCTGAAATCGCTTGCATCCCTTCATTCTCCTTCAAGTCTTCCTTTTATCGTTTCTTATTTTTTACTTTGTATAAGGTGCCTTTTTTCCCATTCATGCCAACCTACAAGAAGGCGAACTGCACTAACACAACAGTATAGGTCGCCATGAGACTGATCAACTGCAAAGTAAGAGTCACATGTACTATGATATTGTTACGACGCGTGGATAGGAGGTAAAACTTTGAACGCGTTTTGCCGTGCCTTGGAGGCGTTTTCAGCAGGCTGAAATACCGTTTCAGGCCGTTTCAGAGGGTGCTCTGTCACATACTAGTTTATCAAAATTTCACCCAAGTTACCATGGTTTTCAGGCGCCTGAAACATGTTTTCAGTCCGTTTCAGGCCACCCTCTATCCGATGGCGCGATAACCTGAAAACCCGTTTTCCGGCATTTTCAGGACCCCTTATGGGCCCTTGAAGTACATTTCAGTATATAACGAAATTTTCAGTAGGAGTGAAAGAGATAGCACTGTTAGAGAGGGATAGCTATAGTCCGAACATTCCGGAAAGGTGTGACAGAGACATCACGATCGAGCGAGACGGCAGAACCTTCCACGACTTGATGGAGTTTTCGAGAACATCTTAAACGGTATATAAGCGGGGACGACGCGTGCCGCGAGTCAGTTTTTACTTTGGAAGCGAAAGCGAAACAAAGTACAAGCGAAGAGATAAGTACCTACTACGAGTATTATCGGATCAGTGAGTGTGATTAAGTGTTTGTTGTTAAAGTGTTGTGACGTTAAGAAATAGTGCGTAAATAAATCCTACTCTTATTCATCGGCACAGAACAATTTCTGTTCCGTGTTCATCCACAGAACAATAAAAACAGTAGAAGTGTAAAGTAGGCGTGTCGCGTGTGCCACTATTACGCGGAGTTCCGCGCAACCTAGCCCAGTTCGCTAGTGGTTATATTCTCTTTGCAGTTCGCCGCAGAGTGTTGTTTAAGCTGGTTGTGTCAACCATAACGGAAAAAAAAGGATTGCGCTGTAAATATGCCTTATTGCTCCATTTTGGAATGCAAAAACGATAGCCGCACCAAAAACATCACCCATGGTGGCATTTCGTATCATCGGTAAGTAGTATTTCATTTAATTTTGATAAGTTTCTCAATTTTCAATTCCGTTAGGCATTTTACAGCAATGCAAAATACAAAAATGAACTCTGTGTGAATGCAATAAGGTCTATTTCTGTCTTTGTCATTAAATGGAGCGATTCTAGAATGTTCGCTACTCGATCGTACATTGAACTCTCGAAAATAGTGAGATGGTGTTGTCGATAAAGTTATCGATATTCGTTTCGTGCAGAGTTTGAGTGGTTTTACTACTGTTTCCTAGTTATCGAGTTAAAAATTAAAATGAATGTAATAATAATTTTAAATTAATTCTAGCATGACTTATGATATTATTTCCACGTACCTACATGTAATAGTACGCGTAACTTCTTGTAAAAAGTGTACGTCTTATGATCATTTCCGAATCTTCGAATAAAAGACTGAAATATATTCCCACTGCTTTTCAGATTTCCTAAAGATCCTTTTCAGAAGAAAAAATGGATCGATGCGACAGAGAGTCAAAATTGGATGCCAGCAAAGACAAGTACAGTAAAGGACAGTAAAGATATATTTTAAGCTTTGTATATTTTTCGTTGTTTGTTACTAATTGATTATATAAAAAACTGGTTGGTTGGTTCCTTTTTTTTCTTAGTAAAGTTGATCCTTTAACTGTTGCATTTGTAATATTAGTATGGATAGATATATACTAGCTTTTGCCCGCGATTCACCCCCCCATTTCACCTCCTTAGGGAATGATATCCGGGTTAAAACTATCCTATATGCTTCCCGGGGACGATATATATATATATATATATATATATATATATATATATATAAACACAGACACACTTGCATTTACAGTATGTATATGGATTAGTATGGATATATGAACAAAGGAGATTACTGTACAAGCTAGTACAATAATCTCCTTTGTGTAAATAATACTAAAATCTTAGATAAGGATAAAAACAATGAAAATCCTATACTATTAATGTCTTACTTTCGCTTAAATTCATAATCACAGATATTATGATAGTAAAAGTTATTATCGATATCATAAGCTACGCACTACGCACATCACTAGTGCAATCGATGGACATCTGTTGCCGGGCGGCCGAACTACATGTTTTGTTGATGCGTCGTAGTTCGGCTACTTGTCACTAGATGACAGCACTTTCTATGCAATTTTTGGATTTTGTTTTCAGACATCGTAAGTAACAGACAAATACAACGTAATTTCGACAGCGTTGCCCGGTCATAAGGTTTAAAATATGTCAACATGCCATGCCGGGTTTATAATTTCATCTTAAGTAAAACGCCACGGCCAATAATGTTCAAGATTTCTTTGTACTTAGTTAACCATGTGATAGTGTGTGTTGAAGACTCCTTGGAATCATATTTTATGATGTTTTTATATTTTTCCTTTAATTGACTTTTCTCTCTCATGTCACTCATCTTTGTAATATTCTTGCTGTCACCATCTCATTGCCCACTTATTCTGATATTTTCCTATTATACTTCGTTTTACCCGTTTTCATCAGTTTTCTTTCATTATACAGTCCATTCCTCAACATTTGGTCCTTCTACCTAAATTTTTTCACCACACCTAGTTTCTTCCCGTTAGTTTTTCAATCCGTATGATCACTCGTAGCAAAAGTAAAATCATGGCATCCGAAAGCATCCAGGTACCCATCGCATCTCAGGTCGAATCATCTAGCGCTCACGTAGCACCACCTGTAGACGCAAGTAGAGTCTGTGCAGGTAATGCTGACAGTGATGATCACCTTGGGAGTATGCGCTCCGCCCAAACAAACTCCTCGCACACTTCAACCGTGAAGGCTCGAAAGGCTGCCGCAGAGGCTGCATATAAGCGCCGCCAATACGAGCGCGCGCAAGCGGTCGCCCAGCGGCAGCTCGCGCAGCAGCTCGAGCAGCAGCTCGCGGAGGTGGAGGAAGCAGAGTACCAGGCTGAGCTTATACAAATTGAAGCAGACGGGCAGAATGAGGGTAGCCAACGAAGTAGAACTATACGTAGAACACAACAGTGGGTAAGTGACTCCAACATGTTTAATAAAGTGGATAACGAATCAGAGGTCCCGCAGCCCGGCCACTCGGCGTTCCCGCCAGTGCCTCTTCAGGCTGCTGCTTCATATACAGCAGCACACCTCTCGTATCCAGCAATGACAGGCCTTGTTTCTCAAACGCCCGGGATAGCGCCCGCCGGGCCTCCTCCCTCTGTCATGGGCTTTGAGCGACAACACGGTCCGACGACGGAACAGAATATTACTAATGTGTCACCATTGCTTTTGCAAGCTATCGCCGATACTGCAGCGGCAGCCAAATCCTTGGCTACACAAAGCAAGACAAACAAACAAAATAAGATTGAGCTCTCTACATACTCTGGTAGCGCCTCACAGTGGCTCCAATTTAAAAAAATGTTTGACAACACTAAGTCTGCTTTTTCTCCTATAGAAAACGTCGCGCGTTTACAAAACGCGCTCCGTGGACACGCACGAGAAGCCGTCGCGTCGCTTCTCGTCTCTGCGGAGGACCCAGAGGAAGTCATGCGCGCCCTTGAGAGAAACTTTGCGTGCCCTGAGATGATTGTCCTCGGTGAGGTGCAGGCGCTGCGGTCACTGCCAAAAGTGGGCAACGAGCTTAGAGAGCTAAGTACCGTAGCAAACAAGGTACGCAATTCTCTTTCTACGATAAACTTACTGAACCAGAAGGAGTATTTGCACTCACCCGAACTTTTTCATAGCGTGCTAGGAAAATTGAATGCGAACATGAAAATGAGATGGACAGATTACGCGTCCGAAGTCGCCAATTTACAATTTCCATGTTCGAAACTGGAAATGCTATCAAATTTCCTGACACGTGAACACGAACGCCAGGTGAAATTTGCTTTGACACTGGAGGTCCCACCGCAACTTAGGCGTGAAAATATACACGCCGTGAACGTTACCAAAAATAATACCAATCCTAAATCTCACTGCGTTTATTGCAAAAAGGATCACAATATAAAGTCGTGTGATGCTTTTAAAACATTGTCCGTCGACAACAGATGGCGCTGGCTACGCGACAATAAAGTTTGCTATAAATGTTTACGTCGAAACTCGCACCAATGGAAATCATGTAAAGTGAATCCTTGCGGGATCGAAGGCTGCTCGTTTCGACATCACCCTCTTCTACATGGCAGGCAAGACACGTTAACGTCTCCGCAGGCACCCGATACACAACTCTTCAACAACACTGTGTGTGCTGCTGCTGATCCAAATGATGCCCTTCCCACGTCGTCTGCTGCCACCCCAGTTGAAGAAAGGCTCGTCGTTTCTAACACAGGACTTCAACAAAATTTAACTCTTCAACCGTCCCTCGAACATGATGTAACTTATCAACCGTCCACCGAGTTCAGTACGATTTTAAAGGTAGTTCCCATCACTGTCTACGGACCCGCCGGGTCCTATGATACCTACGCACTGCTGGACGATGGTAGCACTGCGACACTGATTGACTCTAGTGTAGCCGATCGTGTTGGGTTATCAGGGCCTGAAAAATATATTGTAGTTGAAGGCATAGGTGGTCTACAAAAGAAAAGTAAGGTTACACTTGTCGATTTCCATATAAAAGGCAAACACTCGTCTGATATTTATCCCGTAAAGCGTGCTAGAGCTATGAAGTCACTCAATTTACACACTCAGGCACTCTCTAAAGAACAAATAGCTTCTTATTGTCATCTGACCGATTTGACCGATGTCCTGCTGCACACTAGCGCCACGCCAACTGTACTTATAGGGGCTCAACACTGGCATCTTTCGATAACCCGAGCCGTGCGCAGTGGCAAAGGCAACGAGCCGGTAGCTTGCCATACCTTATTAGGCTGGACATTGTATGGAGAGGTCTCAAGCAAAACTAAACCTACTCAATTTATAAATCACTGTCAGTTAGTAGGTTCTATTGAATCGGAAGAGAACGAAAGTTTGGAATCCTTGGTAAAGAAACATTATAAACTAGATTCTTTAGGCATATGTAAGCGTGAAACATTGCACAGTAAGCAGGATTTACGCGCTATAGAGATTCTGGACTCTACTACTAGACGTTTGCCATCAGGCAGATACGAGGTAGGGCTTCCTTGGCGTGACGCAACTGTGTCAGTTCCCGATAGCTACCCGCAAGCTCTATCGCGCTTTTATAGTTTGGAGAGACAAATGATTCGTGATCCTATTTTTGCCGATGCCTACAAGAAATTTCTAGACAACATGGTTGACAAGGGATACGCCGAGGAATGTAACTCTAGCACAAACTATGGTTGTCAAAAACGTACGGAGCCTTCTATTAGCTGCTCATCTTTTGCTGCCTTTTCGTCTACGGCGAACTCAAATTCTCTACAGGATAATACACAGACAATCCGTTTGTACTTACCTCACTTTGGTGTATACCATCCGCAGAAGCGTAAGCTTCGAGTAGTCCATGACGCAGCGGCAAAGAATCAAGGCGTTTCATTGAATTCTTTGCTTCTACAAGGGCCTGACCTGTTAGAAAACCTTTTAGGTATTCTTTTTAGGTTTAGGGAGGGTCGTGTCGCCATGACAGCGGATATAAAAGAGATGTTCCCACAAATACGCATCCGAGATCAAGATAGGGATGCATTACGCTTTCTATGGCGTGACGTCAATTCTAAATCTACTGAACCAATCAAGGAATACAGGATGACTTCTGTCATTTTCGGTGCATCACCTAGTCCCTTTATGGCTCTTTACATAAAAAATAAAAATGCTGACTTCTACAGAAATCAGTACCCAGAGGCATCTAATGCTATCATTTATGACCATTACATGGACGATTATTTAGGCAGTTTAGATGACGTCAACGAAGCTGCTCAGCTGGCGTCAGATATAGTAGCCGTCCATGGTGCTGGTTGCTTCGAAATGCGCGGTTGGATATCTAATGACCGCGACGCGCTACGTCTGATACCATATGAGTTACGCGCTGTGCCACCCACTGAAGTCCAACTTGGTAACGCTCAATCAAACGTCAGAGTCTTAGGTGTTTCTTGGAATCCCTTAACCGACTTGTTAAGTTTTAGAACGGGCCTAGATAGCCCCACCTATAAAGGAAACCTCACAAAACGAAAAGTTCTTTCCCATTTAATGAAAGTTTACGACCCGTTAGGTTTACTAGGGCCGATAGTTGTGAAGGGTAGAATCTTACTGCAGGAGACGTGGAGGTCTAAAATCGATTGGGACACAGCTTTCCCACCTTCCGAGGTTACTAAGTGGACAGAGTGGTTCAAAGAACTCTCAGATGTGTCTTCCATCAAGATTCCTCGATGGTACGCGAATCAGAACGGTGAGACTCTACAGAGAGAGCTGCATGTACTCGCAGATGCGAGTGAGCTTGCCTATGCATGCGTGGCCTATTGGCGTCTCTTATACGCTGATGGCACCGTCAAGCTCGCCCTCATCACCAGCAAGGCGAGAGTTTCTCCTCTGAAGCCAACCTCCATCCCGCGGTTGGAATTGCAAGCCGCTCTGATCGCCTCTCGCCTTGCTGTTACCATCAAGGATTCCCACAGAAAAAAACCCGTTCGTACCTTTTTGTGGACGGATTCTACAACCGTTCTAGGATGGCTTAGAAGCGATGCGCGAACGTTCAAGCCCTTTGTGGCCCACCGGATCGGTGAAATTACCGAGAATTCAAGCGTTGAAGACTGGAGGTGGGTTCCATCAGGTTTGAATGTCGCTGATGATGCCACGCGCGTAAATCCACTTCATTTAGATGCCAACCACCGTTGGTTCGCGGGGCCTTCATTTCTTTTTGACTCTCCTGAGAACTGGCCCGTTGAGCCAGCTGGTCCGACTATGGTTGCAGAAGAACGTAAACAGTTATTTCAGCCAGTGCCGGTCCATCTGGTTATCACCGCGGATTTTGACCGCTTTAGCCACTGGTTGCGGTTAGTTCGCGCCACTGCCCGCGTTTTGCAGATTGCTGCTAAGTTCCGTTCTATTTTGAGCCGCATCAGATCTCCTATTAACTCCGATACCGTTGTTGCAGACCGCCATGTTGCATCTCTTTCTGCGTCCACCACTCCTCCACCTCTGTCAGCGGAACTGATTAACGTCGCAGAAAGACATTTATTGCAACGCGTTCAGGAAGACTCCTTTCAAGAAGAGATCCATTGCGTCAAGAATTCCCTACCTATCCCGAAATCAAGCCGGCTTTTGAAATTATCACCCACGATAGGACATGACAATTTGTTGCGATTGGCTGGTAGGATAAAATTTGTCCAAGACGTCAGCACCGACGTCAAATTTCCGGTAATTTTGGATGGTCGACACCCAATTGTTCGCATGCTGGTACACTTTTTCCATCGAAGGGCGGGCCACGCCAACAACGAAATGGTTGTCAATGAGATCAGACAAAAATACTGGATCCTCCGTCTAAGGAACACAGTTCGTAGCGTGGCTAAGGATTGCTTGCTCTGTCGCATTCGCAAGACAAAACCAATGAACCCCACGACTGGTGATCTCCCACCGCAGCGACTGGCCCACCACAAACGCCCGTTTACTTTCACCGGACTCGACTACTTTGGACCTCTGAACGTTACCATCGGAAGAAGGCACGAGAAAAGATATGTGGCCCTGTATACATGCATGACATCCAGAGCTGTACACCTAGAACTCGTACACACGCTCTCTGCTGATTCCGCAATCATGAGCCTGCGTCGGTTTATAGCTCGAAGAGGTACACCAGACACAATTTACTCCGACAATGGTACGTGTTTCGTAGGAGCCAATCGACTTCTTAAAGAGTTTTATCAACCCTCCGTTCAGGACTTCACCGCCACGAGAGGAATTAAGTGGAGTTTCATCCCCGCTGCCGCGCCTTCTTTTGGGGGTTGCTGGGAGAGGCTTGTCCGCAGCATCAAAGTAGCCCTGAATGCTGTACTCGCAGAGCGGGCACCGAAAGAAGAAATTTTAATTACACTTTTGCTGGAAGCCGAGGCAATCGTTAACTCACGCCCCCTCGGTCACGTGTCGGTCGACGCTCAAGATGAGGAAACGTTAACGCCTTTTCACTTCCTGATCGGAAGCTCATCCAACCAACTCCTCCCAACTCTTGATGACGGTGTTCTTGCAGGAAGAGCCAATTGGAAGGCAGCGCTTCGACTTAGCGATCACTTCTGGAGGAGGTGGGTCCGAGAAATCCTGCCAACCATGCAGCCAAGAGATAACATTTGCAACGACGGAAATGTCGAAATTGGAGATGTGGTGATAATCGCAGATGAAAGCTTGCCGAGAGGGATTTGGCCACGTGGACGCATTACTCAACTCCACCCAGGCAAAGACGGGGTGGTCCGAGTGGTGGACGTAGCCACAGCAGGAGGGCTCTTGCGCCGACCCATTAGAAAACTTGTCCGGCTGGTCACCAGGGAGGCTTCTCATCCTGGGTAACTGTGTGCATCTGTGCATTTCTGCACAAGGGCCCGGGATGTTGAAGACTCCTTGGAATCATATTTTATGATGTTTTTATATTTTTCCTTTAATTGACTTTTCTCTCTCATGTCACTCATCTTTGTAATATTCTTGCTGTCACCATCTCATTGCCCACTTATTCTGATATTTTCCTATTATACTTCGTTTTACCCGTTTTCATCAGTTTTCTTTCATTATACAGTCCATTCCTCAACAGTGTGAGTACTGGCGACAGCGGTTCCGATTGTAATTCAGGCGTATGCCACTTCCACTGTTTTTTTCTGTTCCGTGTTCATCGGTGTATAAAGTGCTATTCAGATCACGAATCCACCCCTAGAACGTAACAATATGAATACGTACACCATATATGTAGGGTAAAACATCCAGTAACTGGCCACTTAACGACCGTTTTCCAGAAATATGTCCATAAGTTCTACAATACTTAATATATTTGAAAAAATGTTTCTGTTTGTATTTAAGCAATAATGAGGCTTTGATATTTTGTTGTCAAGGAATGGTTCACCAAGTATTTTTATAAAGTAAAAGCAACGGTAAATAAAAAGTAGTATTTTACCAATAACTGACCTCTATTTTCCAAAAACTGGCCATGTTTAATCCAATAACTGACCGCCTGAATCAAAAGTAAAATTAACACCCCAATCTCGCTAAATATCCGTCAAAAGACCGTTAAATACTTCTACCTGTTGAAAATGAACACAAAGGCATTCTTTTGACAC
This sequence comes from Yponomeuta malinellus, assembly GCA_947308005.1. Classification (NCBI taxonomy): domain Eukaryota; kingdom Metazoa; phylum Arthropoda; class Insecta; order Lepidoptera; family Yponomeutidae; genus Yponomeuta; species Yponomeuta malinellus. The sequence continues at coordinate 11,759,475 of OX371017.1, forward strand.
AAAAATATATTTTAAAAACAACAAAATGAGCATTCTACTTTCATTACAACTTTCGTTTACATAACATATGTAATATTATTTATTTTAAAAGTTAAAAGCCATTTTTTTTGGCTTCTTCTTGAAACATTTCAAAGCATTCTTCTACTGAAGACCCAGATTGGTTGAGTTAGTAACAGATATGGCAGACATAATCATCTTCATCGAAAGGTATGTGAATTTTATGATGATTTGGTACGCAATTATCATGAAATTGTCTATCACACATGACACATTCCAAGGCATTCAGGCTGTATACAGTACGGGAGCAAGTGGAACATAGTCTGTATTTATTATTATTTACTTGGCTCAGTACGCAATCTGCCATCTCCTCGTCTAAACAAGTATCACTCCTGATATTTTTATCTGATTTTGTTTCTGGTTCCGTTTGCTGTAATCGAGTTCTTTTACCTTTCCCTTTGTTCTTCTTATTTTCAGATAAGGCTTTTTTCTCTTCTCTGATTTTCTTCTTGTTTTCCTTCTCTAACTGCAACTCTTTCTTTTTATCTTCTTTTTCTTTCATAATTTTTAGGTAAGTATCAGATGTAAGTGCGTAAGGGATTCGTTCAGTTTTCCTAATACCTCAGTTTTCTTCCATCCAGACTTAATAGGTTTAAATGAAGCTACATCTGCAGGTTGCAAAATTCGTGTAGCATTAGGGTACAGGGCAATCAAATGAATTTCCAGTGACATGCAAAGCTCAGAAACTTCTTTTGTCAGGTGTGTCTTGTGACCGTCTACGTATAATATGACTGGAAACGTAGTTTTAGCGGCAACCAAGTCTGGGTAAAAGACATTTGCTATGTATTCATAAAATACCGGTGCAGTCATCCAGCCATTGTCGCTACGGCCGATTCCCCAACCTTCCGGTACTGATGCCGCGATTTACTCTGGAATACGCTGATATGGATATATTATCATAGGGGCACATGTCCGACCTGCAGCAGAAATGGCGAACATAACCGTTATGTTTTCTTTCGAAGAAGTTTTCTCGACAACGTAGACGTTTTTCGTCCCCTTTTCTGATATGACTTTCCCTGTATTAGGACATATGTAGAAACACGTCTCATCTGCATTGAAAATTCGCGTTGGGTCTTTAATAACTTCGCACAAATGCTCCTTCTCAAAGAAATTTTCAATTTCAGAAAACCATTTTCGTATATCTGATTCCGAGACACATGCACTAGCTTTAGTAACTCCTTCAGCGGTTCTTTCAGTTAAGTTCGAATGACGCTTCATAAACGATGAAAATCACTTTTCTCCTGGACGACCATTCTTGAATGGATTCATGCGCGGATTTTCTTTCAAAAAGAACTGAACCGAATCCAAAATGTCATCCTTTTTCCTGGGAAATCCACGGTGGCTTAAACCTATGATATAGTTAACGAGAACTTCTTCTTCTTCAGTTGTTAAAATTGTATCCGGGCCGGATTTAAATTTTGTTTTCAGGTTAGCTAATTTAAATATAATGCTACTCCTAGGTACCCCAAATGTTTTGGCTGCTAGACGAATGGATCCTTGTTTATTCTGCACAAACGCTATAGCGTTATCGATGCTTTGGTTCGAGTACTGTTGCTTTTTCATCTTTCCAAAACCTGCGAAAAATGTACAGAATTGGATCACCTATAACTGACCACTAGTTATTCCAGTTACAGACCACCTATGTCAGTTATTGGAAACATTAATAATAAACAATAGGATTTTTGCCACATGAAACTATGTTTTAAAAGCTAGGCCATAAAATCGATTTTATCACTGAAAAACGTATTGTACGGTTTTACTAGTAACTGACATGGGTGGTCAGTTTTTGGAAATTTTCCATTTTGCCGTCCAGTAACTAGCCACCCTTTATATAATCACAAATAACGTAATAGCTGATAAATCAAACAAAACATAGCATAAGCCATTACGTAACAAACCAAATGAACACATTACTTGAACAAAAACAACCAGTTTTCATGCAAAAACAAGAAATTAAAAGAACACTGACCTTAAGCTTTCAGTAACACACAAGTGCGTCGCACGCATCGCTCCCGGCAACTGAACTCGGTGTATCGATCAAAGTCCATCTAGTGTCAAAAAGTGGCAACTTTTGGCGAAAATCAACTTTCGATGAACTATCTGATGTAATATTTTGAAAATAGATGGAGTTACTTGCCTCGAAGCCTTATTTAATGACTTTAACATTTTAGTGACCAGTTACTGGTTCATGGCCAGTTACTAGATGTGTTACCCTACGTTCACTCAGCTTCATTCATATGAACAAGACTCAAACATTTAGCTAAGTTTGCTTCATCCCCTCTACCCCTCTTGCTCCCTTCCTGATGTGTGTTACTTTCGTTCTTCCTACAAGAAGGCGAACTGCAACAGCACCACAGTGTAGGTGGCCATGAGGCTGATCAACTGCAGAGGTAGCGTCGCGTCGACTGTGAACACGCCGCACGCGCTGAGCCGGGCGTACCCTGCGCTTGCGCGTAGCACGTTCTTCGACATGCGGCGGGCAGACACTGTAACGTAACGAAACGTGACATATATGATACGCGTAACGTGACATGGTAATATTATGATCACGCAATAACATAAGTGTAGACAAAATATGGTCGTTTCGTAGCAGAATATGAAACAAAGAAAGAATACATTTATTTAAATTGTCTCAAAAACACGAACGTCAACAAAACAAATATAAAAACAAAACAATCGTGAAGAGATATGAGGCATATAGAGTCGAAGGCAGCCGGGTACCCTACAGTAATGTATGGGTAATATAATCTTATAAAAATATTTGAGTTTGTGTTGAAGGGTTTGTAGAGACTTATTGATGTATAAAAATTCTCAGTTTCTCTGTAAAACGTATCAACTTATATTAAATACTGCCGCGCTGGCGATAATTACAGTAATTTACCAAAAAATTTACAATTTCTGCCATCATTGTTGCCAAGTAAGAGATTGGAGATAAAGAGACGAGAGTTCGTCTCGTAAGTGAGTACTTACCATCGTCCTTGTTCTTTAGCAGTAGACACAAGCAAACACTCAGAGCGCGCTTGTGGGCGGTATAGAAAAGTTCACATTTCGCGCTCAATGTGAGGATCAGCACGAAAATCTTTACCACCCATGAGAAGTAGTTGCCGAGTGTGATGAAAACTGTCCCAGTGGGGACGGTGAACTGAAAATTTGAGTTCGCATTAACAAAATTTTAGGATTTTAAAGATAGAAAAAAGTCACAGACTTCGTGCCTCACATGACTTTCGAGCACATTGGAAACGAATCGAGTCATAAATGTCATACGAAAAATGCCGTTCTGACTTTTCGACTTTTTTCAAAAAGGTTGGGCTACAGGGCACACCCTTAACCCGATCGTCTTTGTTTTAGGCCCAAATTGTAGCTGACAATTTAATATTTAGACTATTTATTTAATGGCTTATTTAGTTATTTGTCCAGAGAATTTTTTCTCAAATTTTTTATACAATTCTTCGTTTCCAAAATATCGAGCGCCAAAATCTAAAATTCGGAAGAAATTGATTTTTTTTTTTCACTATTTCGGTCATAACTTTTTTCGTTGTCTATATAATGGTACGGAACCCCCCGTGCGCGAGTCTGACTCGCACTTGGCCGGTTTTTGTTTACTGTTTTCAGTGAATACAATACGCGTCTTAGAGGGTACAAATAAATATTTTCTTTGCGGGCGGCGCAAGACCGGGAAGCTTGGAAAACTATGAGGCAGGCCTATGTATTGCTGTGGGCATCTAATGGCTGATGATGATGATGATTGCTGTGGGTGCATCTGGATGTTCTAGTTCTAGTTCTAGATAGACCTGAGATTCCTCATAGTTGCCATTGGGCCATTGTGCGTAGCAAGCGCTAAGGTCTGTAAATACCTCAGACACTAGGGTTTCCTTACGATGTTTTCCTTCATTGTTAGCGAGTGATATTGTTACTCTATAACTTCACAAATGTTCGTAACTTAGAGAACAAAGTTATTTGTACATGCATTTAAGAAAAAAAAGAAGAAGAGGAAGAAGAAAAACATTTATTATACCAACAAGATACATCACATTTGAACATTTGAACCCACGACCTCCCCAATGCGAAGAGGGCTTTCTACCGCTGATTACAAACTGTGCAAAAATAGTATAATTATGTATGTCTGACAAGCTAATATTTGTATTGGCAAACATGGAAAGTGAAATAGCCAAATTGATTGCCTACCAAATTAATCCGTCCTGTCAAAAAAGAAGTCGACGACGGTTTTCATTTTTTGTTTTTAAATTATTAGTGGGGGAGCGGTAAAAAAATTAACAAGTCCCTTATAACCATAATTTACCCTACTTAATTTGTTGCTTTAAAATTGGAAGTCCCCAATTTCCATCTCCGAAAGTCTTCACCGGAACATCACCAAATTACTTTGGGACTACATTTACGCTACTTTGTGAAACATACGGATATTACTAACGGATGGGCCCCATTAGGCTTTATTTACTGCTGCCCATTGAAGAGTTCCGTTCTCCATCTCTGAAAGTCTTCATCAGATCTTCACCAAATTAAAATGGAACTATACACATTCGAACGAAAAAATAATTGTCGAAATCGGTTAAGACTTGATGGAGTTATGCGAGAACATAGCCAAGTAAAAGTAAAAAAATATATGTGCGCGTCGAATTGATAACCTCCTCCTTTTTTGAAGTCGGTTAAAAATAAAAATAATGCGAAAAAAAGTTTTTTAGGCAAACTTACGTAAAGGTGGACCAATAACATTGCTTCGACGTAAATAAGAGATAGGAGAAACAATTCCACTGCGTAGAACAGTATCTGAAAATAGTAGCAGATACAAAAATGTACTTTGCTTATTAAATAATGGTTGCCTAAGCAGATTAGTTTGGGTTTTAACACATATTGTTAGGTTAATAATAATAACTTCCACAAAAGACGAACAGTTATCCTGGTTCCAAACTAGGATACCCTGCGACATCGTAACCAGGCAAGGATATCACAAACATGGAAATACGCACATCCTGAGGCCATTTGTATGGGTGTACCGTATATGATGTTTTACCTACAATTCATTATCAAAGTATGACTTCACAAACAACATTTGTTAATGTTTCATTTTACGAACTATTGTTTTAAGAAATACATCTAAATACAATTAAATACGTCGCGATTAATGTATAACTAAATACAAAGGTTCATTAGATATGCAGTCATTTTGAAAATGCAATATTTATTATATGTTTAAAATACAAACTTACATGTCAACATTTTACAGATAACAAATAATGCATTTTGTAATAACAATTTTATTCCCTTTTTAAGGTAACCTATAAGAAACTAATTTTGTTTTGTCAGAAGCACTTATGGGCAACAAATATGCCTCGCTTCGCTCGCTCCGCGTAGAGAGATGACAGACAACCCTAACCCAGCCTAACCTACTGTTCCCGGGCGAGCATGAATTTTTTTAATGTGGTGGGGCTTCGCCCCCCGAGCCCTCCTCGCAGGAGGGCTCTGCTCCCATGCACCCCCGTGGCCTTTTTTCTGACTTGCGTGAACTGTTATCTTAAATCATATTTTTAGAACTTTTTCGATTTAATGCATTTATTTTTCCAAAGAATTTTGTGTTAAGAAAACTTAACTAATTGCCGAATGACATTATAAGAAAGAATTACTTTATGAGATGCAAGTTTTGTGAAACATTTTTATATGGAATGTCGAGTTGTGTTTTGTGAAACATTTTTATATCAAATGATACTTTTGCATTATGTTGCTTGTTGTCTTAAAAATTTGTTTAGTAGCGGTCGGACATTTAAAAGGGACTCCATTTGTACAAATCGAGTACTTACAGCAAGTACTCTAGTGGGAATCGATCCCACTACCTCTTTGTAAGTATACAAATAAAGCCCTCCATTATCTTAAGCAGTCGATTAATAACATTAGCTTATTAACCGGTAGAACTGAAACGTGGTCTCTCACTATGGGCCTCATAAGAAGGCTCAAGGTCACGCAACGAGCTATGGAAAGGGCTATGCTTGGAATTTCTCTACGAGATCGAAGCAGAAATTATGAGATCCGTAGACGAACGAAAGTCGTCGACATAGCCCAGCGGATTAGTAAGTTGAAGTGGCAGTGGGCGGGGCACATAGCACGCAGACCTGATGGCCGTTGGGGCCGAAAAGTTCTCGAATGGAGACAACATATCGGCAAGCGCAGCGTAGGACGACCAGCCACAAGATGGACACATGACCTCATCCAAGTGGCAGGAAGGCGCTGGATGCAGGCCGCTTCCAACTGGTCTTTTTGGAAATCCATGGAGGAGGCCTATGTCCAGCAGCGGACTTCTTGTGGCTGAATGATGATGGTTAAACGGTAGAACAACGAGGCAGTCAAATTCAAAGGTTCAAACTTACCGGCCACGCAAACACTTTTTGTACCAACTTCATGATCTGTAAAATGCTTTTGTAAGTATCCAAAAGCACCTCAGTCTTTTTGTGCCAATCTTCTTTGTCATCATCTAGCGTGAACATAGATTCCACCTTCGACGACCAAACTCTGAGCCTCGACGTCAAAAAGTCCATGATGATTATGACGTAAATTATGTTCACGTCAAAGAAAAACCTACTCATAGTAATATAGAACTGAATGAAGCTGTACTCTTCGAAGAAAAAGGAATTCGTGAACGCGGTGAAGGACTGGCAGCTGATCAGAAACACAGACATTAACCAGGCCATGACTTTATACTTCCTCAGTCGCTTAGAGTCCAAAAGGACGAGGTTCCGATCGATCTGTTGGATCTTCAGAAATATTTTCACAATTCTGTTGCTGTTCAAGACACACTTGAAATTTATTATGAACTCGACAATCATCGATGCTATGTTGATGAAAACCAATATGGTGAAAGACATTATGTTGTATCGGTATACCTCAAAGTAAAAAGCCCGAAAGAGATGGAAAGAAATAAGCAAACAGTTCACGAAAAACGAAATCATAATGTAGCGTTTGCTATTTGAAGTGATGAAGTTATCTTTTATCTGGAATTTCAGGGAGACGATCAGTCTATCCGTGATTGACAGTGGTTTTAATACTTCTTGTAGTTCTTTCTCTATGAAGTTGTTTAGTAGAAATTCCGGGGCAATCATTGTGACCTTATTTTCTAGTTTATTTGCCTTGCTTCTATTTCTAATGTACTTCTCAGTACCAACAGCAGTGTTTTTATTAAAGCAATTTCTGCCTTTACTTGGTGTTCTCGTTTCTTTTTTACTTTTTCTTTCTTATTACGATGAGTCAAACGACTTTCTTTTAAGTAATTAATTTAGTTTCTACGTAACGACGTTTTATTTAAGCAATTGAAACTTAAACATTTACTGAGCTGGATTGCTAAGACACGCCTTGCTAAGTATGGGTTAGTGTATTCATTCGTTGGTGGGGTTCAAAAGTTCCACCAATTAAACTAAGTAAAATTCATAGAAGGAACAAGGATCTAATCTAGATTAAGAATATTAGTTAGTCACGTTCATAAGCCCCTTTTTTTGTTTCTTCATTGAATCATTTCCTTTTACTTTAACTGCCTCGTTGGTCTAGCGGTATTACGTCTGATTACCGTGCCGGAAGTCGTGGGTTCGATTCCCACTGGGGCTCGCCGTACATTTGTACAAATGGCCTCAGTCTAGATGACATGTATTTCCATCTTTGTGATGTCCTTGCCTGTTTACCAAAGCACAGGGTATCCTAGTTTTGACCAGGACAAGTGATTGTGTTGATTGTGTTGTGTGTACCGCCTTCTTCCTGGAGATTGGCCGTCAGCTCCCCATATCCTATCATGTATATTAAGTACATTTAAACTGTTGCTTATATGTATTTGATTATGTATTTATTTTGTAGGTAGTCGTGTAAGTATATTATTATTGAAGTATATGTACGTTATGTAATATGTAATTATAAGTACTTATATTCTTGTAATCTTTCCCTGTACATATTTGTTACTTCACATACCTACCATTATATTTCAGATTCTCTTATTTATGTACATCCATCTACCGACTATATTCTTCCTGCAGTCCACTCTATGCATAGGTTGTCCTTAAGAGATCGCTCTAAGCGATAAGACCGCCAATTGTATACCACTACTTAGATATAAGGAACTATTTGTAATTCTTTCACCTGGTTGTGCAATAAAGTGTTTTCTATCTATCTCTATCTATCGATCCTTCTTAATTTTATGCCAAGCGAAACAGCTATTTAACGCCGGCTACATTCGCCTATTGTCTGATAGATATACCGTGTTCAGCCACAGCGACTGGGATCTATCGAGAGTTACGTTGATGTGCTCTCAGGTGACTAATATAGCCAATTTTGACAGAGAATGTGCGTCCACATTCGCTGCACGTTAGCACCCCTCCGACGTAGTTGTAGTGTATGCCCGCATGTGGTCGGGCCTTGATCTCGTCTCGCTTAGCATCGAACTCTGCTCTACGTTTCGCTTCAAAATTATGCACCTTAGTGCTCACGGTATGCCTTCACACTACCCTGTCGGCTGCCAATGTCTCCCACTGTGCCGGATCCAGGTCACATCGCTTCATGTGACGCTTGAGCACATCTTTATAGGTACCGCAAGAGTTGACCGCCTTGATTCCGCTTGCCAACCTGCAGCTCTGAGTAAAAGATGCGCTTTGCTACTCTGTCATCCGGCATACGGGAGACATGGAAGCACCAGCGTAGATAAATAGATAGATAGAGAACACTTTATTGTAAGTACATAAAAAAGGAAGTTGCACAGATATTACTTATGTTACTGAGCCACGACTACCTTCCTCTCCCAAAACACCCGCCTTCATTATAGTTCACAGGTTTTAAAGGCTCTTTTGTTCGCTTTTCGCTGTGGCAATGTAACGCATCTATCCTCTATAATGTGATCCAAGGTAATAGGTAAAGTTTATTTTTCTAGACTTGACGTGTCCTTAATGAAATAGGCAAACACTACAACTCAAATACTTAAATTAATTGAAAACTGTCATGGACTCGCCATCACTATTGTAGCTCCTATCGACCATGGCATTAGTGCGATTTTCCAACATAAAAAGCTAACCGACTGTACAGTCAACAACACGTCAACTTTTACACGCGCGCAATTTATTCAATCACTTTACGCGCGACTTTTCAATAAACATGTAAAGGTTGACTAGACATCTTCAGTACCAATAATTACTTAGGTGATAACGTCGTTTATCATATTTCCTTGTTGATTTTGAATTCAGCACGACACGCGGCATTAAGTGGATTGAATGCTAATTTATTCACGAATTACAGAATTTTTCCGATACTGTTAAAAAGGGGATGATTTATCTTATTAACAGTTTTGCTGCCACCCTCGCACCGGTGCGTGTGGAGATAGCTCAAGCAAGAGGCCGGCCACGCACCGGTGCGTGCTAACGCCTAGTAAAGTTCTTTCAGTGATCATAGCGCCGGCATTGGGCCAGGAATATTATTTTTGGAGCGGCACTGCGCTTGAACTTTAAAAATTTCGTTGAAGCATTGTGGTTTTTTCGTATCGTGAACGGTTTTATTTTTATTTGCGACAAAGATGGACTCTGAACAAGGCCCTTCTGGATCTAAAGGGAGGCGAAAACAGGTGTTTTATATTACGAGAGACAGTGATATAGAAGAGAATGCATATGTGTATAATTAAAAAATAATAATAAATCCTGTATTAAGTTCAAAACGCACTGGTGCGTGCTAGGCACTGACAATGAAAAATTCATTCCTAGTGCCTAGCACGCACCGGTGAGTGTATTTCCCCCTCTCACTAAATACCACCCCCCCTAAGGTTAATCTTCTTAGTACATGAAGGAAGTATATTATTATATACAAATTTAAAGTTAAAATTCACTTTTTCCCATACTTGGCCTCCTGGTTGAAATTTGGGGGTTGTTCAGGTGGCAGCGAAGCTGTTAATCAATAGTTTGCTCTATATCTGTGGGGATATTTACCATTAACAAGCCATATTTTAGATAACTGCTTCTCAAACTCAAACTCTAACGGCCGAATACTCAAACGTCTCTCAAATATTTAACGACTGCTTAAATATTTAAGTAGTTCTCAAACCAAAATTTCGTATACTCAAACGTATTTTTTAAGCATGTGTCAAATCTAAGAGGATCTTAGAATAAGTAATGCTCAAACTCTACTTAATGCACAATTCGTATACCTACTGGAACGCAACTCAATCTTATTTAGCTGTCAAATCGCGTTTAGGACCAAACCAGCCCCCATGTGGTGTTTAGTGGGTAGGCGCACTTCCTGTGAGTCCCACATTGGCAGCACGGCCGGGCCCGTGCTGTTATGCATGAGCATTCACCACCTCCCTCCCCCGTGTCCTCCGGAGGGTGCCCTTTTTAGGGCTAAAAAAAAAATAAAAAAAATGAGTAGCCGTTACAATTGAGAGTGGTTGCGAGGTGTTTTAAATAGTAAAGAAGTTTTAATAGCAGTGAAAATATGTGAAAAATAATGTCCTTATCATCACTATCCTCTTTGTCGGATGACGAAAGGCCTAATGTGCCTCGAAAAATGAGGCAAAGTTAAATGCTTTCGAGTACTACAACGAGACAGAGTTCCATGCGCGGTTCCGGCTGTCGAAAGAGACTGTATTGTATTTGGAGTCCGTAATTGGACATACCTACAATCCAACCAGTGACAAGGCGTAATAGAGCCATACAGCCATTGGACCAAATATTGATAACCCTGCGTTACTACGCTACTGGCAGTCACCAAAGAATAATAGGAGACACATTTCATGTTGAACAACCCACTGTTCACCGAATTGTCCATAGGGTAACTGCTGAAGTAGCAAACATGAGGCAGTTACTCAAACATTTTTATTCGTCGTACCATTGTTTATTCTTATTTGCACTGACCACCCGTCTCCCGTCTTTTCCTTCAACAACTTTCCATCATAGGGTTATAGGAAGAAATTGCTTCTAACAACAAGGCCGGCAATAGACTGCCTCGTTGCTCTATCAGTATCACATCTGATTACCATGCCGGAAGACGCGGGTTCGATTCCCACTTTCAGCCGCCGTACGTTTGTAGTTCAGAAATGGCCGACTATTTGGTCGCCTATTATATTCACAATTCCATAATAACGTTTATGGAATTGAGTATGGTTAGCCGTGACAATTTTCCTTTAAAATTCACTATATGTGCTACTGCCCTGATTTTGTTCGCCTTTCTAGTAATCAGTAAGCGTTTAACAGAGAGGGGGGGGGGGGGGGGTGCACCCTACTCTAAGGGTGACTGGCTGGCACCACATTCCCTGTAAACAGCTCACTAAAAACATTTAACCACATGAACACGATCATCTCACTAAATGTTGGTATAATAAATGTCTTTCTTCTTCTTCTTCTTCAAATATTTTTAACTTAAATATGATTAGAGGTGGCTTGCACGAAGCTCAAGACGAAGAATAACATCAATATTTAAAGCTCAATATTTCCCAAACGGAACCCTAAATCGAAAAGAGTAACATTATTCACATTGATAGAGCTGTCTTATGTCGCGCCTGGGATAGAACATTGCCGTAGCCCAGGAAAGTACCATGGTTTTCTTATGACCAGCCTTTCCTTGTCACCCTATTTAAAAATTAAGAAGTTGAGTTTTAAAGAAAAGTTATACCTACCTATGTTTTACAAGTCATGCACTCTTGAAACACTGCTGAAACCTAACCCAATGGGGGACAGTGTAGTCGGAAAAGCCGAAAATTTACCATTTTTAAATCAGTCTCTTACAGAGATAAAATTGCCTTTGTACATGTTATATGTTACGTAATGTCCTGTTAAATGTTTCGTGGGCAATAAAGTATAATGAATTAATAAAATTTATCCAACCCTATCTGCAAAGGTTTTGATAGATAGATAGATAGATAAATAACTTAATACAAAGCAATACAAATCCATTTAAAAGTCACAATACGAAGAAAGAATATAACAAAACAATAACACACAAAAAAAAGCAAAAACACAGCATAGAATATAGGGTTATTATTTAAATGCAACCTTCCTGAAAAACCTCAAACAGACTTGTTGAATTTTGTCTCAGATTAATATTTTCGAAATATTTGGGTTACCACAATATTGCGAAATTCGCGTTTCAAAACCTCCGGTAAATTATTCTACAATGAAGAATAAAAAAATACATAATTATATTATGAATAACGTTCCATGATTGATTCCATTTGCATGTTGCAGTAACATTACAAAACCTAAATTTAAATAAGGCTTTAGTGCGCCGCAGTGCGCCCTTAAACTAGGTATGCAATTTGGGTATGAACTACTTAGTAGCATTTTTGTACAAGGATTGACCTGACCGAAGATCTTGAAGGGGGCGAAGGGCGATATAATTCCTGCGCTGAATCGTTTAGTCCAGCAGCACTTCGACCCCAATAAACTTTTCCAATCACCACCCCAGGTCCTTCTATTACGTTAGGGAACGTACCCATACTACGTGACCCACTTTTTACAATAGTACAATAATAGAATAGCGTCACTCAATTTCATTCAGTGGATGTCGTAAAAGGCGACTAAGGAAATAAATTGCCAGGAGACGGGCAGTAGTGTCTTCCTTAGATTCCAACCATATACTGCGATCGCCAACCCGCATGCCAAGCGTGGCGATTATGGCAAAACCCTTCATGGTTATGAAAACCAAGAAGGAGGCCTATGTCCTGCAGTGGGCGTCAAATGGCTGATGATGATGATGAAGATAAAAAGTAGGTAGGTACCCGAAACCGGCGTGCGTGCATGCAACGACTAATGAATGTTGAGGAAACGAAAGTGATCTGCCCCTATATTACGCGCACCAAATCCTGAGTGATTCCAATCGTCTAACTGTCAAATTAGTATGGGATTTGACATTTAGACGATTGGAATCGCTCAGGATTTGGTGAGCGTAATTAGGCTACTGACCGTGATTGCAACAAACTACAATTTGTAGTTAGTAATCAAAATTTTTAACTACTTATTTAGATTTATTTAATGTAAGTAATCATTATTATGATTACTAAACTTTTCCAATCACCACCCCAGGTCCTTCTATTACGTTAGGGAACGTACCCATACTACGTGACCCACTTTTTACAATAGTAGAATAATAGAATAGCGTCACTCAATTTCATTCAGTGGATGTCGTAAAAGGCGACTAAGGAAATAAATTGCCAGGAGACGGGCAGTAGTGTCTTCCTTAGATTCCAACCATATACTGCGATCGCCAACCCGCATGCCAAGCGTGGCGATTATGGCAAAACCCTTCATGGTTATGAAAACCAAGAAGGAGGCCTATGTCCTGCAGTGGGCGTCAAATGGCTGATGATGATGATGAAGATAAAAAGTAGGTAGGTACCCGAAACCGGCGTGCGTGCATGCAACGACTAATGAATGTTGAGGAAACGAAAGTGATCTGCCCCTATATTACGCGCACCAAATCCTGAGTGATTCCAATCGTCTAACTGTCAAATTAGTATGGGATTTGACATTTAGACGATTGGAATCGCTCAGGATTTGGTGAGCGTAATTAGGCTACTGACCGTGATTGCAACAAACTACAATTTGTAGTTAGTAATCAAAATTTTTAACTACTTATTTAGATTTATTTAATGTAAGTAATCATTATTATGATTACTAAACTTTTCCAATCACCACCCCAGGTCCTTCTATTACGTTAGGGAACGTACCCATACTACGTGACCCACTTTTTACAATAGTAGAATAATAGAATAGCGTCACTCAATTTCATTCAGTGGATGTCGTAAAAGGCGACTAAGGAAATAAATTGCCAGGAGACGGGCAGTAGTGTCTTCCTTAGATTCCAACCATATACTGCGATCGCCAATGATCGCCTGCGATCATTATTATGATTACTAACTACAAAATGTAGTTGTAGTTAGTAGGTAATCAGTAGTTAGATTACATTTTGCCCAACACATACGTGGTCGCATCCCCACGTTTTCGTTTGCCACACTCTACTCTACTAAACTAACTTATACCTTATTTGCATTTTTTTTTTTTTTTTTTGTTCACATTTAATAGCCTTTGACATTTTTTACATATCTATTGCTATGTGCAAAAAATCGCTTGAAATCGCCAATCCGCGGTGGGCACGCGTGGTGATTAAGCCCATACACTCTCTCTCTGAGAGAAGGCCTGTGCAAAAAATCAGGCGTTAGAACCATTCAGTCAGCCCCTTAAGACTATAGAAATAACTTAGGCCAGCCCAGACATTTATCCTTGGATGAGCCCTTGAGGCACTGACCTCTAACAGTAGTTTAGTGATCGAAGAGCGTAGAGTTCAGGGATTGCTCAACTGCGCAAGGCATATAATTTCAATCTTGCACACTGCAATATCGAAACGCAATAACTCCACTCATGCCTCTATGCTCTCAGAGTAGATAGCATTCTGTTATTGTTCTGAGGATTAGATATTCATTAATCTGAGGCCTAATAATTATGCGCACCAAATCCTGCGCGATTCCAATCGTCTAACTGTCAAATTCCATACCAATTTGACAGTTAGACGGTTGGAATCGTTCAGGATTTGGTGCGCGTAATATAGGGGCGGCAGGCTCTATTCACAGACTATACAGAGATAATTACTCAGCTCGAGCCTCGTCAGTGAAGTAAAGAGAGGCATTTACACTGCACGTAGGTATCGTAACTATGCTTACCTATTTTTTTGAGAGCTTCACCGAAAACCGGTAATGTGGTGCTTAAGAGCGGGCGCAGACGAACGAAATGGTTTTCTAAATTCAGAAAGAGATTTACTTAAACTCATCCGACAGTAAACGTAATTATTTTTATTATTTATAGGGAGCAAAAGCTACGGCTCGGAAAAGGTCGGTGGAAGGACTTAATCATTCACTGATGTTAACACAAAGTTTGTGACTCTTATATTCTTTTTGTTTCACTGACCCGTGCTGAGGACAATTTTAAAAAACCTATTTAGAGGCTAAAAATTCCACCCATGCCAATACTTGAACCCGCGACCTCTGGCTAACCGTGCCAGCGCTCTCCCAACTGAGCCAATGGGCAATTACAAGCATCAGTGAAATTTTGAGCCTCTTTACAAACTTCTCTGTATTACGTACAGGCAGCGACATCTGGCCGAAGCAAATTATATCACTTGCAGCCCCTCTGTGACTCTTGTTCGTTGTGTCCTTCTATCATATACCAATGACACAATGACATCAATATTTGAGTTAAATTCTTGCTCTTCTATCTTCTTCACTTCCTCACTTAGACAGTCAATACCGATATCTGTGTATTTCAGTGAGCTTCTGTTTTTCTTCCTTATTTTTAATTAAAAGGATGTTTTAGGGTTTCGTACTCGAAGAACGTATTACTGTGACTTCACTGTCCGTCTGTCTGTCACCAGGCTGTATCTCATGAACCGTGATAGCTAGGCAGTTGAAATTTTCACAGATGATGTAAGTATTTCTGTTGCCGCTATAACAAAAAATGCTAAAAACAGAATAAAATAAATATTTCAAGGGTGCCCCCATACAACAAACGTGATTTTTTGCCGTTTTTTTCCCGATCTTTGTGTCTATTCGCGCGCGAGTCCGACTCGCACTTGGCCGGTTTTTTTTTTCGTTTCTTATGGTGTGTTAATTTGTTACAATAAATGTATTTTTCTTTCTTACGCCTTTCAGTCACAATTCAATTTGGCCACTTCTATTATCACGGAAAGGTATATTATGAAAATATAAACTCACAATTTTCATAAAACTATCCCGAACTGGTAATTTTATTTTAAATATTTTTTGCTATTGTCATGTCAAATGTGTCCTGACTACCATGTTTCTAAAACTTAAATTTTATAGTTTATGTGTGTTAGAGAGTACAGACAGTACATTTTTAACGTATTGATGAACAAACGGTACAATAAAGAAAATCTCGCACAATGTAAAACACTTTCCTACTCAGTGACCCGTCTGTCAGGCACATATATAAAAAAAACTCTAGTCAGTCAGAGAAGTTAGTTAGTATTCTGTGGTGATTTGTGGTCAGTCAGGTGTTGTTTTCTGTGTCAGTCAGTCAGCTGTCAGACTCGCTCGCGCACGTTGTGTTGTTTTCCGCCGCGCCGAGCATCACATTGCATTTCTGAACTGGACCCGCGCGCGTCGGCCGCCAAGACTCGCTAGCACCCCGTGACACTGGCTTGCAGCGAACTACCTAGCCCGCGAGCGCGGTATGCGCCGCTGACATCCCTCGGGCCACACGCGGTCGGCGCCATGAATCCTCAGGAGGAGCAGCGCAGCAACGGAGACGCTGAGCCATTGGATCAGGACGGTGTGTGACGTCACTGTTAGCTCAATATCCAACCGCCCAGGGTCACGGCCGCTGGAGAGCGTGACCTTGAGCGCGGCGCATGTTTTGACGGGCTCACGTGCGCATCGACTATCTCGCAGATAATGGCCCTAATTATGTACGTTAGCTAATTTGCGAAGGCGAGGACAGGTGACATGTGTGTGGATACTAACAAAAAGTTAGTTTGTCGAGTGTTCACACATGAGTTCTTTGAAGCTCATGTTAGTTGTTTGCCTGTTATGGTTAGGTTGCACCAGAATAATCTGGAAAATTCCTGACTAGTCCCACTGCATGGCACAGGCTCTGTCTTCGAGAGTTGTGTGTACTACCTCAGATTCATTGTCTGCATCATGTGCTATGATAATAATAATAATAGGCCTTTTGTTAGATTATTTATAAATTGTCTAGTGACCTACACTAGATAGGTAGCAACCTCTCAGATGTTGTAGTCATCATCATCATCATCATCAGCCATCTGACGCCAATACGACAGATCCTAAAAATTGGAGCTTCTTAATTTATTTTTGCTATTGTTTTGTGTTTTTTTTCTCTGTAGTTGGCTTTTTGTTTTTAATCTTTTGGTTGCTGAATGTAGTTGACAATGCTTGAATACCTGACCTATTGCAAAACACCTTGTTGTGGGGCAGGAAGCTTTGGTAGTAATGCTAAACAATAATAATGCCTTCCTGGTAGCTGCTAACGGAAACATGTTTCTTTGTTCGCTCTTTACAAACAAATCTGACTTTTTAATGGGATACCGCCGTTTAGCCAAAGTATTTTTCGGCAAATTTTACTTCCCAATAAACTTATGGCATCAGTTTCATTTCCCAAATGAAACTTTAGCAAGTTTTGATTTCGCATTTTATTCATTTGGTCAAATTATCATTTCGCATAATTTTACTGCGTCAAGTTTTATTAAGACAAACGTTTCACGAACTGTTACCAGAAAAGTGGGTTAGGTTAGTTTAGAACTGCGACCCCCACAGACACCTACTGTTACCAGAAAAGTGGGTTAGGTTAGGTTAGAACTGTGACCCCCCACAGACACCAACTGTTACCAGAAAAGTAATTTTGACCAAGTATTTATTTGGTAAACAATAACTTGCCATAATAACTTTTGCTAACTGTTTATTTGCTTTAAGTTGTTTTGAGAAATGTTTTTTTGCCAAGTGATAATTTGCGGAAAATAGTTTGGGAAGTAATACTTTGGGAAACGATTTTTGGCAATACATTAGTAAACCCTTTTTAATACCTGAAGAAATTTCTTTGGTTCGTCAGGATCCGTGGCAAGTGGAAAACCCTGGTCTATGCCTACCCCTCCAGGATAGAGGTGTGAGTTTATGTAATATAACGTAAAAAGGGGTTTCAATAGTGATCACATTACCTACCTACTTGGTGTCCAGTTGCATACATACTTCTCCAATTACTATGTTGGTAGATATATCATATCATTGATAATTCTGTCATTATGGTTCATATTACACTAATAACATATCTGCAGAGAATAAAATGTTATAAAGTTATCTATGTTAGATGCCTAAACAGATCATAGCTGAAAAAAACAATCATGACTGCCTCGATGACCTAGCCGTTAAGGCCCTTAATACCAAGACAGAGGTTGTGGGTTCGATTTCGACTCGGGGCCACCGTACATTTGTACAAATGGCCTCAGTCTGGGTTTATTTCCATGTTTGTGATGTCTTTGCCTGGTTACCATAGCACAGGGTATCCTAGTTTCGGACCAGGTCAAGTGATTGGGTTGTGTGGAAGTATTTATTTATGTGTCATGTGGCTTAAAATTACAAAGAGTTGTCAAGTTACTTAATTTTATATTCAGGGATTCATTTGCGAAATATTAAACTTTAAAGCACAATTTTTTAAGTACAGAGAAAACTTTGTTGCACAACTAGAATTTTTTTTTACAAAATATGCAGTAGTGCTTGCCCCCCCCCCCCCTCTCCCAGCTGAACATTTGCTTGTAAAAATGTGAAAAAACTCAGGGCAGTAGCACAATAATGAAGTTAAAAGGACAACTGTCACTTTACAAGTTAACAATGAATTGTCGGCCATCTTAAAAAAACTGGACAAGTGCGAGTTGGGCATATTTATAAATAGTTAAGGAATCGAGTCTTGCAGTTTTATCCGAGCTTTTTTCCGCATTTCAAAGACAACTTTTTTAATGGTTTGATTACAAATGTATGGTTATCGGTGCTAACAGCGGTGGTAGCCTAGTGGGTAGAACATCGGACTCGGAAGCGAGAGACCCAGGTTCGATCCCCAGTGCGGGCATGTACCTATGACTTGTTTTTATAAGTTCTGTACATTTGTGAAGTTACAGCAGCAATACTACAGGCTAACGGTGAAGGAAAACATCGTGAGGAAACCTGAGTGTCTGAGCTATTCACATACCTCAGTGCTTGAAATCGCCAACCCGCGGTGGGCACGCGTGGTGATTAAGCCCATACTCTCTCCCTGAGAGAAGGCCTGTGCCCTACAGTGGGACGTATATAGGCTGGTTATGTATGTATGGTTATCAGACTTTTCCTGTACTTGTGGACCTATAAGATGATATTACTTGCCAAATTTATTAGTTCTAGGTCAACGGAAAGTACACTATGACGATTCCCTGGAGTGTCGAAATATACTTTTTGCGGCATAAACGGCCGTATCTTTTGTTTACGTTAACTTAGAAATTTGATTTTTGCACAGCTTCAGGGGACTGAAGACTTGAGTATATGGTTTTAATTTCAACTCGATACCTCCACGCGTTCCCGAGATAAAGGGTCTTGACAGACAGACTGACGGATGGACGGACAACAAAGTGATCCTGTAAGGGTTTCGTCTTTTCCTTCTGAGGTACGGAACCCTAATAAGGAAAACTGCGTACAAATTCCATTCAAAATTACCTTGATGAAGTTAGTGGTGTAAAGCAGTTAGTTAATATGAGTAAGTAAAAAAAGCCCGTCCTAAGTCCGCGTATTTTGACGGCCAACTACGGAACCTTCCAATGCATGTGGCCTGACACGCTCTTGGCCAATTAGCAACGAACGGATTTTTTTATTGCCTATGCCATTGAACAATACCAGTTTTCCAGATAGATAATGAGTAATATTTTAGTTTACAACTGCCTATTATCTTTCCTTTCGATCGTCGATGTTGCAAATTAAGGTCAATGGGAATGGCGACACACAAAATCAGCACAGGTTAAACTGCTGAACTGACTTGAGTTCTAGGTTGAATGCTATAGTGATTCTTTTTCAATGGCGCGGTGACACCAACGTCTTTGTTAGGTATATTAAATTATGCTCTGAAGGTCTGCAGAATGGGATTAGGAGAGATTATCGCCGCGTGACTTCTATTTGCGTGAAATCGAGTTTGCGGATAATTTTCTTTTTCTTTGTCATAGTTCACGTAGTTGACATTTAAATGCTCTAAGTTTAAACGATTCGTGCTCAAAATTCGAACATTCGATATAAAATAATGACCAAATTTGTTTGACATTTATTACAAAGTATAAATACTTGATTTAATTTGAACAATTTACCTGCATTTGGAAATGGTTTTTGCTTTTCCTTCTCTGCGTTACTTTACATAAATTCACGCCGTTAGGCGTCAGCCCGGAGGGGTAGGCAAGGACCGGGGTTTGCGACTTGTCACTCAATAGTAATTGCACTTTAAATTCCTGAAAGTCACAAAGCATTGCGAAGCATCGTGAAAAGATAAGTTAGATGTTTAGGAGCTGCTTCCTCAATTTAAACAACCTTGAAAATGAACTCGTCACAAAGATCGTCATCGAGAGGTCGTGTCTCCAATCCGGAATATAGACCTTTGTTGCAAAAAAAAAAAAAAACTTACATCACAGAGCATTTTGTGATGTTTTTATATTACACCGTGTTAGGCACAGATGTGTTAGGTACCTACCTCAATTCTGCTTTATGGACTCACTGCACTGATTGTCCAGTTTAATTTCGCCAAAGGACAAGACCATAGCCAATCACAAGCGAACGAGGGTCAAAAATTCCCAATTTCTGTTACACGTCAATTGCAGTTTGTTTGTCATTTACAAAATTCTAAATTTTGTAATGTTTCAGAAATTGCGCGTTTAACAGGTGTTCACATAGCATTTAGCCGCCATCTTCAACTCCCGCGTTGACCTTAACACTCGTGCGCAGGCTCCACTTCCGCATCGGACTCCGACTCGGACGCGTCCACCGAGGAATGGACGCTGGAGGACGGCGGATGGCCGGCGCGCGCACTGGCTGCGCTCAACGCGCTGCGGAAGGCGCGGCAGCACTTCGACGTGCTGCTGGCGGCGGAGGGGCGCGAGCTGCCGGCGCATCGTGCCGTCTTAGCGGCTGCCGCGCCGCGGCTGCTGGCGGAACTGCCGCCAGTGGGCGGCGAGCCGGCCGTGCTGCGGTTGCCCGGCGTCGCCGCGTCCGCGCTGCAGGTCAGTTTCCAGCTTTTGAGTTAGCGTGTAATAGTTAAGTTAGTTACACAGAGTTTAGTTTAGTTTAGAATGGTAACCTATCAAACTTCTCTGTTTACATTGGTAAATCTCTTCTATCTAATATATTACACATATAAGTAGGTAACTTTTGAGTTACCGTCCAATCTTTACGTTAGACAAAATTTGGCTTGGTCAGTTGCTTAGTAATGTAAGTTAGACTGCGGACGTGCGGCGTGCCGCTAGCGGCGGAGGGACGCGAGCTGCCGGCGCATCGTGCCGTCTTAATGGCTGCGCTGCAGGTTAGTTTCCAGATTTTGGGTTAGCATCTAACTGTTAAGTTAGACAAAGTTTACCTTAGTTTAGACTGGTATCCTATCAAACTTCTCTGTTTACATTGGTAAATCTGTTCTGTTTATTAGACATATTAGTTTGCAGCCTTTGAGTTACCGTCTAATCTTTAAGTTAGACAAAGTTTAGCTTAGACAGTCGCTTAGCAAAGTAAGTTAGACTGCGGATGTGCGGCGTGCTGCTAGCGGCGGAGGGGCGCGAGCAGCCGGTGCATCGTGGCGTCCAGAGCCCAGCACATTACGCGCACCAAATCCTGAACGAATCCAACCTTCTAACTGTCATATTAGTATTTATTTATTGGGTTTTAGGAAAACCATCGACTAGAGATAACATTATATGAGTATGGAATTTGACTGTTAGACTATTGGAATCGCTCGGGATTTGGTGCGGATAATTAGGCCACTGGCGGCTACCGCGCCGCGGCTGCGGCACAGTATAATGAACACCAGTAGGCAATCTTGGCCGTCCGCTGGATTTAACTACCTACGCTCGCTCGATCGGAGTGAGCGCGACAGGGGCTGACGCGCTTGTGTTTCGAATTCGATACTGCCACATTTAAATAATTATTTTCGTCTCATTTACCAGGTATTTCGAAGGTTGTAGATAGTTATTTATATTATTTACTTGCTTAGTATGAAGTCTATTCACAATGTAACAGAAAGACGAAGTTTGCAATACATTCTCAGGGAAAAAAGCAGGAAATTTAAAAAAAATAACTCCGGTCTTGATACTCTCGAGTACATCCGTACACCGAGCAACATAGGTAGTCGACGAGATCGACATTTTCGTCTAGCCAGCCGATTCGACGCGTCGCCCGTCTGCACTCACGCGCGGTGAACACCGGACTGCACTGTGCCCGAAGCTGACCGAGATCTCGCGTTTCGTAGTTCTGTATATTGTGTAGGCGCGTTTCGGACGTTAGTATGAAGATTGGTAACTCTTATTATTTAAACTTTGGCTGTGGTTGCCCGGCGTCGCCGCGTCCGCTGCAGTGTCTGTACTTCTGGAATCTTCTTCGTTATTTGGAAATTTCAAGTCAAACCAAAGTCCAACATTGGTACGATGGTGAGACCACGAATCAGCGGACGTAAGGAATCTGGCCGCCTCGCTAAATAGCTGTTATATCAGGAGACCATACCTACCAGACGTGTTATCTGGTACGCAGGAGCGTAAAGATGTTGATGGGTAATCACTGTTAACTACGTATAACAACTGTCAACAACGAAGGACAGCGCGTCGGCTTCGAATGATGTTATCGGTACCTAATTAAAATTTAAATATATTTTTGTATCTGTCTTTATATAAGGCTAGACTAGATGATTTTCGTATAGATTAATACAATTTATTTTATCGGAATCTAAATTGAGGCAGTCAGCACAAAAGTGGCCTAACCCACAATTTTTCATATTCGTACTTTATCTATTGCAATTTATTTAAAACATAATAAATTTTGATGCAAAACCGGCCTATCCCTAGTTTCACCCATGAATAACAGATGGCGTTGTAAACATTCTTATTGCGCGTATAGTTTTTGCCTACGAAGCAGACTTATTCAATTTAAATTCATGAAAATTTATACCTCAGTATCTCTATACCAACTATTAAGGATTAAGAATAGCGTCACTCCATTTCCTTCCGTGGATGTCGTAGAAGGCGACTAAGGAAATCAATTACCAGGAGACGGGCAGCAGCGTCTTCCTGAGATTCCAACCGCATACTGCGATCGCCAACCCGCCTGCCAAGCGTGGCGATTATGGCAAAACCCCTCATGGTTAGGAAAACCATGAGGGAGGCCTATGTCCTGCAGTGGGCGTCAAATGGCTGATGATGATGATGATGATGATGGTGATGATGATGAATAGAAAGTGCATATTCCAGGATGTAATGCGATGCTACATATATTTGCGATTGAAACCTTTTCTGTATAATTTTTAAACAATTAAAACCTCTTCCTGTTTCATACGTGTTAATATTTTTTCTTCTTTTAAACCTGACTCGGTCAAAATAATTTTTATTACTTTCAGCTATAGATGTCGACATCACATCACTAGTAGTCAGTGGTATCGTTTAACTTTAAAAGACCCACCATACCACCAGGGGTATGGCCAGGGGTACGGTGGGTTGAAGGGTTTTGCGCTGATGACTTCAATTGGCTTTAGGCTATGACTCTAGCTAGTTTATTTTCAGGTGGAAATGGTGCCGCATCACTATGTATTTTATATATTTATTTATTTACGATGAAGATGCGGTGGTAGCGCAGAGGTATAACGCCGGAGATACATCCACAAAGTGATCTAATTGGGTATTTGACGAAATATCACATGAGTTACTTTTAAAACTGAATTTTGTATGTTCTTTGTCCTATGTTCTTTGTCCTATGTTCTTTGTCGTGGGTCCTAAAAATCACTGTCACCACGATTGAGAGATTGTACTGACACTTTTTGCAAATTTGATCTACAAAAGAAAAAGATATGATTGTTTTCCTCCGTGGCGCTAGTGTTACTCCCTGGATACCCTTAATAGTGATTTTTAGGACCCATTTAGGGCCGAGTGTCTGTATAATATATGATTGCAATCCTTCCAATCCTTCCAATATAAGGTGAAAGAAATTGCTATCAGCAATAAGGCAGCCAACTGTACCTCTTCTTTTCTAACTGTTGTCTCAGTAATTGTTTCCTGGTGTGTACAATAAGGAATATGCTTATCTTATATTTTTTTTCATTATTTACTAATTTTTCACAGGCGCTTCTGGAGTATATGTATACGGGGCGTCTGGTGGCGCCGGACGCTGCGGCGGCGCGTGCGCTTTACGCGGCCGCGTGGCGTTTACGCGCCGACGCTGCGCGCGCGCACCTCGCCGCGCGCCTAACTAGGTGGGTACTTGGGCCGTCATCCCTTGGCCGACTGGCACCACTTTCTTAAAAGTGGCTTAAACAGCATTTAACTTAAATTCTTCATACAAAGTCGGTTTAAATGGCGACTTAAGTGACACTTAAGTTAAGAAGTGGTGCAAGTCAGCCTTATTCTATCATCTGTCTCGCTTATTATTAATGTTCCCTACCTCATAAGGAACAACTGGAACCCTTATAGGATCACTTTGTTTTCCGTCCGTCTGTTTGTTTGCCTATTGTTAAAAGATTTACAAAATGGCATTATAGACACAGAATCACAATCAAATTATTATAGGGTATTAGTCAAACTATAACGCCAAGACCCTATAAAGTCCGTCTGTCAAGACCCTTTATCTCGGGAACGCGTGGAGGTATCGAGTTGAATTTAAAACCATACACTCTACAGTCCCTTGAAGCTGTGAAAAAATCAAACTTCCAAGTTAACCTAGAACTATGAAATTTGGCAAGTAATATTGTCGTATACTTCAAATACAGGGAAAAATCTGAAAAGTATACATTTGTTATAAAATTATAAAGAAAATTGTCTTTGAAGTTCGAAGAAAGCTCGGTAAAAATTGCGAGACTCGATTCCTGAACTATTTACGTATAATGTGTAAGAACCTACTAATTTGTACGGAACCCTCGGTGGGCGAATCCGGCTCGCACTGGTCCGGTTTTTTTAATGATTGTAAAGACACAAAAATATTATTAATTAAAATAAAATTACTCTCAATTTCGACATAATGATTTACTTTATAAATAATTAGATAGATAGATAAAACCATTTATTTGCAATTACTTAGTTATTGATTGATAGATAGATGACACTTTATTGCACAACCAAACAATAAGATTTACAACTATGATTTCTTAAATGGAAGTAATTTTATACAACTGGCGGTGTTATCACTTAGGGTGATCCCTTCCAGACAACCTTTGGATGAAGTAGATTGCAGGAAGAATATATTTATATTTAGAAAGATGGTGTGGAACTAGAGGGATGCCAGCAGAAGGAACAGCCTTACAAGGCTGTCTTTACATATAGCATTAAGCACTGTTTCTCTCACAGGCATTCAACAATTTTTAATTAATGCAAAATAATATTGTATACTATGAATATGGTTCGCTAGAAAATTTATAAACTTACTGGATATTAGGATATCAACACTAGACTGCCTTGTTGTTCTAGCGGTAGGCACGCGTGGTAATTGAGCCCGTACTCTCTCTCTCTCTCTCTCTCTCTCTCTCTCTCTCTCTGAGAGAAGGCTTGTGCCTTGCCGTGGGTCGTATACAGGCTGCACTTCTTCACTCGCAGGTAATTTAATCAACAATTAATTATCTTCTGCGCAGACGCCGCTCGCCGCGACACTGTCTGCTGGCGCGCGCACTTCCCGGCCTGAGCTTGCAGCAGCGGCAACAGCTGGATGCTTATCTGGCCGAGCACGTGAGTCTCTAGCTCTCGACTCGTTTAAAAGGCATGATGACAGTAATTGAATTGTGGAATACGAAATTACATAAACTTACGCCTGTATCCCAGAGGGGCAGGCAGAGACCAGGGACTGCCACTTGCTACGATCCTGATAGATACAATACAAATACAAAATGTTTTATTAAAAAGAAAGACATTACAACCATGGTTTGCGTTGATCACCACTTTCGTTGATGATCACTTTCGCTTTCTCAACATACGTTAGTCGTTGCATGCACGCACGCCAGTTTAAAAAGAAAAGCGGCCTAGTGGGTAGAACATTGGACTCGGAAGCGGGAGAAATGAAAGCGCTTGAAATCGCCAGTCCGCGGTGGGCACGCGTGGTGATTAAGCCCATACTCTCTCTCTCTCTGAGAGAAGGCCTGTGCCCTACAGTGGGATATATATAGGCTGCTTATAAGAGTATACATTCTGATAAACTCGTGACAGGAATTGTGCGTTTAAATAATACCCCGGAACGCAAAGAAACTGAATTCTTACCACAGTTCATTGATGTCTCTATTTAACAGTTATTGGTGTTACCGCAAAAGTATTAGACGCACTTAAGTTATCATTCGCTTCGTACATTTCCTTGTAACGCTATTATGTCGCGCCAAAAGTTATTAACCAGCCCCACCAAAAGGAATAAATCAGTCTGACCTTGAACGGAAACCGATTGATCGTTCGTGCATGACTGCGCTGTTGGATTAAACTAGTTTAGCCTCTCGCGACCGGTTCCTGTCTGTGACATCGCTTGTTAGCGTCGAAGTTTGACGACTTAAAAATGTAGTTTCTCAGTGCACGTCATTTCAGATTATGTAATAGTTGACGGGTCTTATCGCGATTGTTTATTAGGTAAACATAGATAATTGTATAAGTGTAGCGAGTAATTAAATATATCATTTAATTATCGTGCACTATCATCGTGTACTTATATACAAGTTTATATAATAAGTTTGTATTTAAGGGTAAGCTCCGTATCTAGGTATACGTTTTCAAAAATTTTCACCAGTATTAAGAATAGACCTTCAGGGTGGACGAACGAGCGGGCACTGCTAAGCTGTTATATTTGTATGGAACGTTTGCATAAAATTAGGTATAGCATAATCAGCCTAAATGCGTCCCACTGTAGGGCACAGGCCTTCTCTCAGGGAGAGAGTATGGGCTTAATCAGCACGTGTGCCCACTGCGGATTGGCGATTTCAAGCGCTGAGGTATGTGAATAGCTCAGACACTCAGGTTTCCTCACGATGTTTTCCTTCACCGTTAGCGTGTGGTATTGCTACTATAACTTCACAAATATATACACAAAATTAGGTATATGTTTTTTTAATGTATTTTATATAAAAGGTCGTAACTCCAGTAAGATTCTCAAATCATGATACATTAACTCAACAGTTGAGTTCTCAGTTCAGTTGAGTTGGGAAAGTCTGTCTTATTGAGACAGGCGCTGGGCGAAATATTCCTCCCAGGCTCTCTAAATTACCTCTTCCTCGAAATAAAAATAAAATATTAAGCCAAGTCAGAGGCCTTAGGGCGGCTTGACAACTTCTGACAGTAGACGAGCCACTAGTCTAAAGCCTCCACCAATCCGGACTTGGCCCCCGTGGTGGAGTATGGCCTATACCTTCCTCAGGGAAGAGACCCGTGTCCCTCGGTGGGGACATAATGGGTTGATGGTGATGAATATTTATAAGACGAAAATATTTTTGCCAAAGCAGATTATAAAAGAAGCTATGATTTTTCTCATTGGTGGCTCTAGTAAGCCTCTTTATACATTTTATAATAACAGAATCGTGTGGTCGTAGAATTGTATGGTCACATTATTATGTACTTTATAGGCAGATATCATTTTATATATTCTTTTTGTTGCACTAACCCGTGCTGAGGACAATTTTAAAAACCTATTTAGAGGCTAAACATTCTACCCATGCCGGGACTTGAACCCGCGACCTCTGGCTCACCGTGCCAGTGCTCTCCCAACTGAGCTAATGGGCAAGTACAAGCATCGATGAAGTTTCGAGCCTTAAGATAAGTTTTTAAGATATAATTTTATTTTATAAAAAATGTAGATGACAATAAAACACTCCATTTGTGTCCACAGTTCGAGGAGCTATGCTCCAGTGGCGCCCTCTCGACCCTTCCGGTCGTCCGCTTGGAGTTACTGCGCGAGTCCAGCGCCGCAGATGGGGCGGAAGCTCCCCCGGCCGTCGCCGCCGCCGCCCTACACTGGCTTCGCGACTTCATGCAGAATGATGTCGATGTGAGTTGTTGCTACAGGGATATGGGAACGTGAGTTACCACGCCAGTCCAGCGCCGCAGATGAAGCGGAGGCTCCCCCCGCCGCCGTCCTACACTGGCTTCGGGACTTCATGCAGAATGATATCGATGTGAGTTCATTCTGGAAGTCTGGAACTGAAATAGAGAGAGAAATGCCTGTCTTTTTCTGCCTGGCTACGTGCAGCGAGGGAGATAGTTGGTGATTCTGGAGTTACTCCGGGGGTTCAGCGCCGCAGATGGGGTGGAGACTCCCCCCCGCCGCTGGCTTCGGGATTTCATTCAGAATGACGTTGATGTTAGTTCATTCTGGAAGTCAGGAACTGAAATAGAGAGAAAATGACCTGTCTTTTTCTGCCTGGCTACCTGTAGCGAGGGAGATAGGTGGTGATTCTGGAGTTACTGAGCGAGTTCAGCGCCGCAGATGGGACGGAGTCTCGCCCCGCCGTTGGTGCCGCCGCCCTACGCTGGCTTCGGGACTTCATGCCGAATGATGTTATGTGAGTTTATAGAGGGAGTCGGGAACAGAATGGGATGGAAGAAAAACAGACCAGGAGATAGGTGGTGAGTCTGAAGTTACTCCGGGAGTTAGCTCTGCAAGTGGGGCGGAGGCTCTACCGGGCGTCGCCGCCGCTGCCCTACACTGGCTTCGGGGCTTCATGCAGAATGATGTCGACGTGAGTTGATACCGACGACATCATTTTGCATCCTCCCTATTTGTTTCTTATTTACACACTATCCAAAGATTTTTTAAAATCTCTTGTAATGCGCCCTAACGTTCGATATTTCCTTGTTTTACATGACTTGTCTTGACAAATAACGTAAAAATTATGAAACAACCCTCCTATTTAGAAGTGAGAGTGTAAAGAATGTAAAAATGAATCCTCTCGCCGCCAGATGGAGGAAGTGTGCTCGCGCGTCCACCTGCTCTACGTGGACGCCGGCGGGGTGTTGCGCGACTGCGGGGCTTTACCCGAGGGCCGCGGAGACGCCCCGGAGTTGAACGCGTACCGCCAAGCCGCGGCCGCGCGCCAGCCTCGCGCGCCCGCCGCCGGCGTTCAGAGTGACGACTGGGCGGTGGTGGCGGCTCGCAGGGCGGGCGGGAAGGCCACCAGGGCCCTCTTAGCGCTAGGTGGGGGCGGATTGGCGGCCGCCCATCTCACTTGGCGCGAGTTCAGCTCGCCCACGCCTAAGGGAGGCGCTTTAGGTGAGTTTGTTTTGATTGTACGAGTATACTTTAGATTTCTTCGACTCGGATAAGATCTTTAAGTTAGGAGTCTAGTGCCGACTGGGCGGTGGTTGCATCTCAAAGGCTATAGGACGCCTTTAGCGCTGGATGGGGGGCACACTGGCAGTCGCGTATCTCACTTGGCGCTTGTTAGCTCACCCACGCCTAAGGGAGGCGCTTTAGGTGAGTTAAATTGACCGTAAACCGTGACCGGTCAATGTTTTCGAATCTTTTTAGGTTTATAACAGCGGCTGTTGGATATTTTCCTCCTTTGGATCCGGAATATTTTATGTCTGTTTTTCCAGGTGTACATAGATAATTTTTATACGGGGGCATGCAGTTACAATATATAAATAACTTCCACACAACACAATAATTTGCCGTGCCCTTCTAGCGGGTTAACCATTTTGACGACTCCAAAGTGTGAGAATATGTATGTATTTGACAGTTCGGAGTAGGCTGAATCAGACAACTCCATACAGTGGAGGACTTACGTAGTAACGCCCCTGGTCCCAAACTAGGATGTCTTGTGGTCTGGTGACTAGGCAAGGACATAACAAACATGGAAAAACACTCAGACTGATGCTATCTGTGCAAATCAAGTAGATACGGCGGCCTCGAGCGGGAATCGAACCCACGACCTCTGTTTTGGTAGTCAAAGACAAACGAGTCAGTTAAATTATTATTTCTTTATATCATGTTATTGTATGAACTGTTCACCACATTTTTTAAATACTTTAGTTATAACATACAAATTTAAGTTACTTCTAATGAATCTTTTTTTCTATGTTAGTAATAATCTTTTATTTTAGTTGAAGAAATATGAGTGCGTGCATGCATCGACTAATGAATGTTGAGGAAGCGAAAGTGATCTGTCAGGATCGTAGCAAGTGGCAGTCGCTGGTCTCTGCCTACCCCTCAGGGATACAGGCGTGAGTTTATGTTATGTTAAATATGAGTTTCATGTGAAGACCTTAATTGTACTCTTGTTGTTGTTTTGCGGAGTTTTTGTTTTAAAATAAACGTTCTATCTATATGTATATCCAAAGTTATGACAAGTTACATTTGTATAGCAATAAACTTTCATCTGAAGACCTTAATTGTACTCTCGTTGTTGTTTTGCGGGGTTTTTTTTTTAAAATAAACGTTCTATCTATATGTATAACCAAAGTTATGACAAGTTTTCACTCATAATTTCTTTCCAGGCGCTCCGACCCCCGAGGCGGCCGAGGACGGCAGCGGATTGGGGCGCGCGCGCGCCGCTTTAGGCCTGGCCGTGCAGGGCGGCCGCCTGCTAGCGTGCGGCGGGTACGACCGCGCGCAGGCTCTCCGCTCCGTCGAGTGCTTCGACTCCGCTTCGGGCGCATGGCGCGCGCTCCCCGACATGAGGGGCGCACGTGCGCGCTTTCCGGCCGCCGCTCTCGACGGCTGCGTCTACGCCCTCGGAGGCTCGGACGGACTCGCCGAGCTGGATACGGTGGAGATGCTGTCTGGGGAAGGCCGTTGGGCCTCTGCCCCGCGGATGCCGCTGGCTCGCTCGCACGCGGCGGCGGCGGTGGATGAGGAAGCGGGAGAGCTGTATGTGCTCGGAGGGTGGAATGCTGGAGTGAGTCTGCGCGCCGTCCATAAGTACGCGCCGGAAGGAGGGTGGAGCGAGGCGCCGCCGCTGCTGACTGGGCGATCGCAGGTGATTGGTTTTGTTTTTATTATAAATTGTCAATTTATAGCAATGGGTTTTCCAAATATATTATCGTACAAACCTTGTCTTGACTTGACGAATTAAACAAAACACATTGCCTAATAAGACTGCACGTCACACCTTGCACGTAACGCCTTAGCATGAATGTAGCTGTACGGTGCAACCGCACATGTTTTGTCCAGTCAGCAATTCACCTAACTAGCGCGGAAACAGACTTTAGTTCGCAACTGCCAATCAGCCGCGCCGCGCGTTCTCATTTTTCATCTATCATTTATATCGTTATTCAGTTTAATATAGTGAGAGTTTATTAGCAATTGAGTGCTTTCATTTCTAGCCGATAGCACCCCAGCTACCTACCCCATTTAGCTTCCCGGTTACAAGACAATAGCTAATCTTGTAACCAACCGTAAGAGCCGTACTAGATCATAGCGTGACTTGTAGGCGCTCTTACATTTATGGTCCTTCGAGCAAAGAACTTACAGTGACATTGGGTGTACAAAGTGAACTAATAGTGACTTGTTTCGTGAATAAGTGGATTTTCTGAAACAACTATAGCAGCAGAGCAAGAGTTTAGAGCTGAGCAAGCCTAAACACTTCTACATCCAGAGTAGATCGCCATACCAGCATACTTGGTTGATCGCCTGGACAGCAGCACGAGCCGTGAGCAGCAATCAGCATCAGCAGGACGAGCGTCCAGCACACAGCAGCACAGCATAGCGAGCACCTGGGTTTGGTGACACGAGCGCGTCACACGCAGCCCTGCAGCAGCATCAGCAACGCAGCGATCAAAGTAAGATCTTTCCATTTTTTTTCTGCTTTTACTAAAAATGGAAGACTTACTCGCTAACCAGCAACAAATTACGGAAGGTATCGACCAACTTCTCAGCAACTTTAAGAAAGCCGGGTCCGATCGCAAGACCCCAGACTACATCAAACGTCTTTTAGATACTTTAGATTCGTATTGGAGTGAGTTTAAGAATGCCCATACGAGTTTATTAAAAATAGGAGATCAATCACATCCGTATTTCATAAACAATCAATATGAATTTACGCGTACCAAATACTACAACGTTCGATCATTTATCGAGAACTATCGATCATCAGGCGAGCAAAAAACGCCTACTACGCCGCTTCTGCGTCCCGCAACCCCTTTAGCATTTCCCTCAGGTTCGGGTACTGCCCAGTCTCAAGGCACTAACAGCAAAACTGAAGATTTACTGAAAAAGCAATCGAGTAACTTCAGAGCTTTCGAACGAACGGTAGCGAACGTAGATCTTAACTTAGTAACAGAAAAGTGGGAGTTTGAAGACCTGCTGCGCACACTGCAGTCACGGTGGTCGGTAATAGATAGTCTGCATTGGGAGCTTGATTCTATCTTAGAAGGGTCAAACAAAGCGTATGAAGAAGCGTTTTCCAACTATGAACGCACTTACAACAGCATGAAAAAGAGCATCAACAGTAAACTTTGGTCGGTATCCCATAGAGATAAAATAACGCCGCAATTAGATGTACCTACATTCAGCGGAAGTTATCAGCAGTGGGTGTCCTTCAAGGATCTTTTTACTGAGGCGATCCACAGCAATCCGTCAATTTCTAACGCCCAGAAAATGCAGTTTCTTAAGGGCAAAGTAAGAGGAGAAGCCGAGAAACTGATTCAACATCTACAGATCTCTTCCGACAACTACAACATCTGCTGGGAAATCTTAAATCATAGATACCACAACCTCAAACTGATTTTCTCCTCACATACTAACGTTTTACTGAATCTACCTGTAATTCAACAAGCATCTGTTCAAAATATAAAGAAACTTCACGACACCACGATTGAATGTCTGAATGCCATCAAAAACTTAGGGGTCGACATCTCCACCTGGGACCCACTACTCGTTCACATCTTGTCGAGCAAGCTAGACGCCGAAACGCATAGCGATTATGTCGCATCTCTCCGACAACCGAGAGAGTTGCCAAAGCTAAAGGAGTTTACAAACTTTTTGGAGAGCAAGTTTACAGCAATGGAGTCCTCCCGAAGAAAGGAAATGCCCATTCAAAAAGCATTTTCCCAAAACATCATTCGATCCGAGTCGAAAACTCAAAATTCCAATAAGCAGCAGTACTTCAACAACGGAAATGTTTCGCAACCAGCGGCAAGCGAAAACCGCAAATCATCAAAATATAGGTGCCCGGTATGCAGTACAAACGAACACAAGTTGTATTACTGCCGGCAATTCCTAAGTATGTCACCATATCAACAGAAGCAAGCGCTGGCAAAATACGACATTTGTCAGAACTGCCTCTATTACCACAACGGTCAAAATTGTATATCAGAAAAACGTTGTAGCGAATGCAATGGGTTTCACAATACTAAGTTACACCATATTTATACAAAAAGCGCTATGCCTGCATTACCGCAAACAAGCACAAGACCCGGGGCGGCGCATGTATTGCGAAATCAGAGTGAAGAAAACGCAAGTAAAGCACACGTGTCGCAGCAAAATGACGCGTCCGAAATCCTGTTAGCAACCGCAATGGTCAACGTTAGAGCAAACGACGGAACCAAGCACACCATGAGAGCCCTTGTTGACCAGGGATCCCAAACATCCCTAATAACTGAGCGAGCAGCTCAACTATTAGCTTTACCCCGGAAACGGTGTAACGGAGTCATATCAGGCGTAGGTACAAAGGAGAGCAGTTGTAAGGGAATAGCAAGCATAACCCTTGAGTCACTAGCCACGGACTTTACCTTGACCACAAATGCCTACATCATGAGAAACCTCGTGAATAATCTACCCACTCAAACCATTCCAAAACCATCAGCATCGTATTTGGATACCATAAAATTAGCCGATCCCGAATTTTATCTCAGTCGGCCCATCGATATCCTCTTGGGCGCCGACGTATACTCAAGCATTATTCTCGATGGTATAATGAAAGCAGACAAGTCCATGCCTATTGCGCAGCAAACAGAGCTGGGGTGGATTTTGAGCGGTGGAGTGAAGACTCTACATTGCAACGTCATCACAAACAACATGAATGACTTCCGAAAATTCTGGGAAATCGAAGAGATAAGCTACGAAACCGAATTATCAACGGAAGATCAGCGAACCGTCGATTTTTATCAATCAACGACAAAACGTCGGCCAGATGGGTCATATGAAGTAAGACTGCCTTTCAAATCTGACCTTCAGGGTCAATTAGGCAGCTCCAAGCCCATGGCGGTAGCTCAGTTTCGGCAAATAGAGCGAAAATTTGCGTTAAACGAAACTATGGCACAATCATATAAAGCATTTATGGATGAATATGAGTCACTCGGTCATATGGTAAAAAGTAATAGTAACCAGACACTTGAATACATTTTGCCGCACCATTGTGTACTTAGACCCGAATCGACGTCATCAGCACTACGCGTCGTATTTAATGCATCAGCAAGGACGACTTCTGGACTGAGCTTGAATGATTGCATGGAGGGGGGCCCAAATCTACAGCAAGATTTGCAAGGCTTACTAATCCGATGGAGGCAATATCGGTACGCTTTTTGCGCCGATATAGAGAAGATGTTCCGTCAGATTTTCGTACAAGAGCGGGATCAGCAATATCAGAAGATTGTATGGAGAGAAAACGCACGCGCCTCTTTACAAGAATATCAACTCGCTACCGTCACGTATGGGACAAAGGCAGCACCCTTTTTAGCGATGATGACGCTCAGACAGTTAGCGTCCGATGAACAGCAAAAGTTCCCCGACGCAGCCCACATTATAAAAACATCGTTTTACATGGACGATCTTTTACATGGAAGTCACAGCACGGAGACAGCACATAAAATCATCAGCGACTTAATAGCTCTACTGAAACTAGGTGGTTTCAATTTACGCAAGTGGAAATCAAACGAAAGCAGCCTATTGCCGATTGTAGGTCAACCCAGCATAACAGAAAAAAGCGGTAACAACGAAAACTTTGAGTTCAAGCAAGCAGAGACCAGCAAAACATTGGGACTTCGTTGGAATCCACAAAATGATACGTTCACTTTTGAGTCTAAAATTGATAGCAAACCAAAGGCAAAAGAAACAAAGCGAACGCTATTGTCAGACATTTCAAGAATTTACGATCCCTTGGGGTGGCTGACTCCCCTCACCATGAAGTTAAAATCGTTATACCAGTCTGTATGGAAAGCTAATATACAGTGGGACGAAGAACTTCCCTTGGACGTCAAAACTGAATGGTTAAAAATTAAGGAAGATATAGCTATTATAAATCAGTATGAAATAAGCAGATGGATTGGAACGGGAGAAAACGAAAGCATTGAGTTACACGGCTTTTGTGATGCCTCCAAAACGGGGTACGCATGTGTGATATACTGTAAAACTAAGAGCAAGGAAAATGAAGTAACAGTCACTTTGGTGGCCGGAAAATCAAAACTTGTCCCAACCAACAAGGACATTTCGGTGCCCAGACTGGAGCTATGCGGAGCAGAATTATTAGCTTCGCTGATGCGAAAAGTGAAGGAAAATCTCAACTTCAGCAATATAGAGATTTATGGCTGGATCGATTCACAAGTTGTTCTAGCATGGATACAAGGAGACGAAGACAGGTGGAAAACCTTTGTAGCCAATCGGGTCAGAGAGATAAAAAAGATAATGGAGCCAAAATGCTGGAGTTACGTCAAATCAGCAGAAAACCCAGCGGATTGCGCAAGCCGAGGTGTTACAGCTACAAAGCTAAAGAGTCTACCGCTGTGGTGGACGGGGCCCGCCTGGCTACCCACATATCATGCCAGCAATGAGACGAATCAACAGTCATTCACTACAGACGAAGAAGTAAAGAAAAATCGTCAAGTAAACTTAGCCACGCAAAAAGAAAAGGGCGTCAGCATAATTGATGAATTACTAAGCAAATACAGCTCTTATTCCCGTACGGTGAGAGTTCTAGCATGGATCTTAAGGTTTATCTCGAAGAAAGAAAACAAAACTTCGTACCTTACACTAACGGAACAAAAAAGGGCAAAGGAGTTGATTATAAAGCACATCCAAAAAACTGATTTTTCAGCTGAAATCGAAAGTTTACAACAAAACAGCCCTATCAGCAACAAGAGCACAATTTTAAGCCTTCGCCCATTTCTCGACAAAATGGGTATCTTACGAGTTGGAGGAAGGCTAGAAAACGCGAACTTGCAAGATGACATGAAGCATCCAGTCATCATCCCACACAGAGGTCGACTAACCGAGCTTCTAATCGATCATTCACACAAACTGACCTTCCACGGAGGAGCTCGCTTGACCACTTCATTTATCAGACAAGGGTTCTGGATTATAGGAGGCAATAGAGCAGTAAAAAAGCAAATCAGAACGTGCATCAAATGCAGAAAACATGCCCCCACTTTTCAGCCCCAGCTTATGGGAGACCTGCCCCAAGCAAGAGCAAATCCCTCACGTCCCTTTGAAAACACCGGAGTTGACTTTACAGGTCACGTGTTGGTAAAGTCGAGCAAGGGTCGTGGCATAAAAAGCACAAAAGGATACATAGCGGTATTCGTTTGTATGGCAACAAAGGCTATACACCTCGAACTAGTGTCCGACTTGTCAACGTCAGCATTCCTAGCCGCATTAAGGAGAATGGCGTCTAGACGCGGCAAACCTAGTCACATATATAGTGACAATGGTACAAATTTCGTTGGAGCTAATAAAATTCTGCAGCAAGAATACAACGAAATACAGGAAACTTTAAGCGATCAGCAGCTCATGTCAGAGATAGCAGACATGGAGATAACTTGGCACTTTAACGCTCCCGCGTGGCCGTCAGCAGGAGGTCTGTGGGAAGCAGCGGTCAAAAGCCTAAAACACCACCTTCGTCGAGTGCTCGGAGAACAAAAGCTAACATATGAGGAGTTCTATACTCTGTTAGCACAGCTTGAAGCCTGTCTGAACGCAAGGCCACTCTGTCCACTCACCAAAGACCCCGATGACTTGAATTATCTTACACCATCGCATTTTCTTGCGTCTGGTCCAGTCTTAACCTTGGTGGAAACTGAAACCGATCTCAGAACAAGGTGGACGCTCACACAAAAAATCTTCAATGACGTGTGGAAGCGATGGCGAGCCGAGTATTTAGCTCAACTAACACCAAGAGGAAAATGGCTCAAAGAACAGCAAAACATAAACATCGGCGACATAGTGCTGATCCACGAAGATAATCTTCCCCCAGGCAAATGGTTGATGGGAAGAGTAGTGGAACTACATCCGGGAAAGGATGGATTAGTAAGAGTGGTGACACTAAAAACTAGGAATAAATATCTCAAGCGCCCTGTTATCAAAATATCAAAGCTTCCAATAAATAATGAAGGTGAAAGAAATCAAATCACTCCCAGCTTAGCTACTAATGACGAAGAGAGAGACCAAAAAACTACGGAAAAAGCAGTTCAAGGCCAAAGCAAACCCTCCACACGGAACCGGAAGTTTAGTATCTCCTCGATCGTCATGTCCTTATTGCTCTTAATCGCAGTATTTGCTCCAGCTCAGTGCTCATTCAATAAAAAGGCGCTAAATAAGAGTTTATACTTCGACGAGATAGCGACAATGAAAGTAATAAGAGACGAATGGAAGATAATTACTTACTACAAAATGGATCCTTACTGGCAAGCGGAAAACGTTATTAAGGATTACACAAAGCATTTACAAGGCGTATGTAGTAAGCTCAAGTATCAGCCTCTCTGTGATGTCATACTACAACAGCTGAGTCATGGATTATCCGAGCTCGAGCACTACGAGCGCGCGCTGCTGAGTCAGCATGCCAGCACGCGCCCCGCACGAGCCCGCCGCGGTCTTATCAACGGCGTCGGATACATTGCAAATGAGCTATTCGGCGTATTAGACGAGCGATTCGCAGAACAATATCGAAAGGACATTGAGTTATTAACTGTGAATCAACAACATCTGGCTTCATTATGGCATAATCAGACATCGGTAATTGAAGCACAATACAATTTACTAAGAAGAACGGAAAATGTAATCGATAAGCAGTACAAAACCTTAAATCAACACTTACTTAGCATAGAAAAGGAAAGTACAATTTTAAGAACTGAAATACAAGCTACGTCAGCAATATCGGAGTTCAGCTTGGGTGCAATAATCGCTAGCAACATGTTGCAAAACCTAAGAACAATCCAAAATACGTTATTGGACACCATCACCGACCTTTACAATGGACGCTTTACACCACATTTAATTAGTCCAGAGCAGCTAAAGGACGAACTCAGCATAATCTCCAGTCAAATCCCAATAGACTTATCTTTACCGATCTGTAACATCCAAACAGATCTACCAGAAATCTACCACTTACTCCAAGTAAAATCGAGAATGATGAAAGACTACCTATTGTTTGAAATTACGCTCCCATTAATCAGCAGAGAAACGTTCGAAATGTTCAGAGTAATACCTGTTCCGCAAAAACACGGAAGCAGCATCGTCAGCGTTATACCGATAGCAGAGTTCATAGCAGTAAACTTACAAAAGGATTCCTTTTCTACTCTTACAGAAAGAGAAATGAAATCATGTCAGCAATCCTATTCGCATATCTATTTGTGTCATCTGCAGAAGCCTATCATTAAGATGAAGGGAGACAAAAATCTCTGTGAATTAGACAACACTTCGGGTGAATGCAAAATTGCTGTCAGCAAACAATGTCAGAATAAATGGATAGAGACGAATAAAATAAATCAGTTCATTTACTTTTGCTGTGAAGAATGCCCCGTAAGAATAATGTGCCAGGATCACATTGCAACCACACAGCTGACTAACGCCGGCCTTATTAGTGTAGGTCAGAGATGCGTAATAAAAACCTATGACTTCACAGTATACGGTCATAAGGAAACGTACAGCAGTGTTATGAAAATCAGCGCAGAAATAGTAGCACCTGAGATACCAGCGATTAATCATCTCATAAATATTTCGTACCCGAATATTTCTACTGTTACTGACCCCGAAGCAGAAGAGCGCCAGCGCGAATTAAGGAAGATTCACGGCGACATAGAATCAATCAAGGGAAGAGAGGGTTTAATAAGCAATATCTCATATCATGATATACACCATTACTCGATCATCTACATTATCTTGATCTTAGTTACTGCGATAGGCGCATATCTAGCAGTATTAAGAATTAAGCGCAAAAGGCCTTCGCATCCGGTGGAAACAGCACCCCATGAGGACGCCGAGGCAACAGCAAGTGAAGATGTGAGTCCTACTCAGCGAAACGTGAAAATTAGTGATACCGTCAAGTGTAAGTGCCTAAATATAAGTGAGCAAATTAGTGCAGTGAACAAAAGGTCAATCAGTGAAAGCGCTCTACCAAAGATCAGTGAACAAGTGCGATTAGTTAGCAAAGGCACAACGCCCGTGATCACAAGATCAATGTTTTCTCTGAGTGATAACAGTGATTAAATAATTTTACGACAAATTACTAAATAACTATCGAACAGCATTGTCGGTCTCAATATTAATCATTCGTAAAAAAATGTCGGTATCAGTATGTTTCATATCATCTCATCTCTCAGTCCGTACTTCGGCTGGGGAATAATGTACGGTGCAACCGCACATGTTTTGTCCAGTCAGCAATTCACCTAACTAGCGCGGAAACAGACTTTAGTTCGCAACTGCCAATCAGCCGCGCCGCGCGTTCTCATTTTTCATCTATCATTTATATCGTTATTCAGTTTAATATAGTGAGAGTTTATTAGCAATTGAGTGCTTTCATTTCTAGCCGATAGCACCCCAGCTACCTACCCCATTTAGCTTCCCGGTTACAAGACAATAGCTAATCTTGTAACCAACCGTAAGAGCCGTACTAGATCATAGCGTGACTTGTAGGCGCTCTTACAGTAGCATACATACATACACATACATAAGTCACGCCTGTATCCCAGAGGGGTAGGCAGAGACCAGGGACTGCCAGTTGCCACGATCCTGACAGATCACTTTCGCTTCCTCAACATTCAGTAGTCGTTACATGCACGCAGGTATTACACTTATCAAATATCTTTGACCAATCTAAATTTGATCAAAGAAATTAGACTTCTTCATCAAACGTCTCCCAAACCCAGGGAGACCCAGGTTCGATCCCAGTGCGGGCATGTAACTATGACTTTGTTTTCTAAGTTATGTACATTTGT
The DNA here is from genome assembly GCA_947308005.1 of Yponomeuta malinellus. Classification (NCBI taxonomy): domain Eukaryota; kingdom Metazoa; phylum Arthropoda; class Insecta; order Lepidoptera; family Yponomeutidae; genus Yponomeuta; species Yponomeuta malinellus. The sequence continues at coordinate 11,799,363 of OX371017.1, forward strand.
AAAGTTATAGTAGCAATACCACTCGCTAACGGTGAAGGAAAACATCGTGAGGAAACCTGGGTGTCTGAGCTATTCACATACCTCAGCGCTTGAAATCGCCAATCCGCGGTGGGCAAGCGTGGTGATTAAGCCCATACTCTCTCCCTCAACTTCTTGTCAACACCGATATTTGACCAAATATTAATGACATTTAAATCAAAATGGCTGCAAACAAGATGTCGTTGTCTATACGCCTCACGTTCCTCCATTTTATTAGGACGACGAAAAATAATGGATCCAGATATTGGACAAGCGGAATAGGTGTCCCTCAAAGAAATCTGATCAAATCATAAGCAGCCTATATACGTTCCACTGTAGGGCACAGGCCTTCTCTCAGAGAGAGAGTATGGGCTTAATCACCACGCGTGCCCACCGCGGATTGGCGATTTCAAGCGCTGAGGTATGTGAATAGCTCAGACACCCAGGTTTCCTCACGATGTTTTCCTTCACGGTTAGCGAGTGGTATTGCTACTATAACTACAAATGTACATAACTTAGAAAACAGTCATAGGTACATGCCCGCACTGGGATCGAACCTGGCCCTCTCGCTTCAAATATTAGGCAGCAAAATTGAGCAAAGATATTTGATAAATGGAATACCAGCCTGTAAAATATAAACAGCAAGATTCTAATTACTGTATTCAACACATCAGTTCGCCGCGGTGTGCTGGGAGCGAGCCATATGGGCGCTGGGCGGTTGCGACGCCTGGCATTGCCTGGCTAGCACGGAACTGCTGCCTCTCGACGGATCGGCCAAGGTAAGGGTGTGAAACTTCATTATACAGGGTGTAGCAAATACACACGAAACCGGACACTAGTCTAGTACGGCATCCGCTGTAATCACATTCATCATCATCATCATCATCATCAGCCATTTTTACGCCCACTGCAGGACACAGGCCTCCCTCATGGCCTTCATGGTAATCACCTTATTGTGCCGTATTTCATCAGTGACCATCATCATCACAGTGACATCAGCTTGTTACTGTAAAGCATTGGGTGCCGATAAAATAAGGTTGTGCCAATAATTTTCATTGAAATTTTCCGCTTGAAGAAACAAATCTGCAAAAAGTTAGGTTCTTAGCACTTCAAAATAGGGATGGGAATGTTTATTTCAGAGGTAGGTACATTTGAATGCCCTGCAGGCTCGATTTTTCTTTTATTGTGAAAGTTAAAATTCAACGTATCCGAATTTATAGTAGGAACTGTTATTTCTGTAGATTTATACTATAAGTTTAAACTATAATAAACTATAGTTTCAGCATGAATAGTATAATGGTGTTACAATATCAGAATTTGACAATGTGCTGGAAAGTCACGACATTTTGCATTTAAAACTCCCTTCACTAGTTCAAAACGTTAAATAAAACGTCATCGGAAAAGTCAAATTGGCCATGATACTTATTTTTGGTATACGTTTTTTTACAATTTATTTCGAAAATATGGACCATTTTAAGAAACTAATTTCGTTATTTTTTAATTTTATTCATTATTTCTATTTTTCTAAGTTTTGTGGTGTGTGACACAAATGATCAAAGAGATAGTTTTTGCCTACATAAAACAAACAAATGTCATTAACGTCAGTTGATTTGGTCGGCTAACCATTATTCTGTGGGCTAACCTCAAAATAAAACCGAAAAACGACACTCGGTGAAACCGACACTTCAACACGTTGACATTTCGTTTTTCTTTTTTGTAAGGCAAAGGATTAATACTCAAACTGCTTTCGCTGACGTCATACAAAAGTCATTTAAGGTCAAAGCTTTTTATTGAATATCTTAAAAAATATAAACTTATTTACAAATCTGATAAATAGATATTGTGCGGAAAGCAAAATTCTCGAAATGGTTTTGAGATTTCCGTTCATATAAAAATATGTAGCATGGCCAATTGTACCACAGATATAGATACACAAGTCGTGCTTAAAAACTTAAATACATTTTTTGAGACCTGCAAAACACTGACAAAAACATCTTTACGGTCTTAGTTTACATTTTTTTTTCTGAGTTTTTCCTTGTCATAAAAACAACAAACTTCTCCCAGGAGTGGCGCACAGGGCCGCCCCTGCCGACCGCCCGCCGCTCCATGGGCGGGGCGGCGTGGCGCGGGGCTCTAGTGGCGGCAGGCGGCTCGGACGGCGCGTGTTCTCTGCGCCGCTGCGACTGGTTGAGGGCGGCGGGCGGCTCGTGGGCGGCCGGACCGCCGCTGCGGCAGGCCCGCGCCGCCTTGGGGCTGGCCGTGCTCAACGACGTGCTTTATGCTGTCGGAGGTTTGTGTAGCCATAGTGATTTATTTCTTATCTATCTATCTATCAATTCAACCCAGTAAGAAAACCCCCCTTTCCCTTTCTATACTATGAATAACATAAATGTGAAATTGCGGGCGGCCGGACCGCCGCTGCGGCAAGCCAGCGCGGCTTTAAGGCTGGCCGTGTTGAATGACGTTCTTTATGCTGTCGGAGGTACGTAGATGTATCTAGAGACCTATCTAATCAAGAGAACATTGCTAGACAAGGGTGTACTCTTTATCACTCTCTATCACCAGTTAGCTTACACCATAAATATGGTAAATGTAAGACTGCGTCCGGCCGGCGGCTTGTGGGCGGCCGGACCGCCACTGTGGCTGGGTGTGCTCAATGACGTGCATTACGCTGGGTACGACGGTCAAATTCAATTTAAATTCAAAGATGTTTTACTCAAAGTAGCTCAGAAACTGCGACTCAATGAACGTTACAATTAAACTAGGTGTCCATTTCAAAATCTAGATCATTTTGGAGAAAAATGGACAAAACAACTCCAAACTTAGTCTTTTCGAAGTCCTTAATTACTTAATATGTATTAACCCTTGCCAGCCTAAATCTATCTATCTAGAGACCTATCTCTGTCTATTACCCATGACGCCAACTGCCACTGTCAGCCATAATTTTCTAAGATTACCTCTGCTACGACGTCACCTAGTTTGCAGACAAACATGTAAGGCTGGGGTGTAACCTTGGCGATTAGAATTTTTACTAACTTAGTGACGTCACGCACGACCATGTTCTGGGCGTCAAAATTTTTAAATCGTATTTCTATATCTATCCACTACTTCTATGTATTTAGGTTAGTAGGCCAAGTACTATAGGAAATAAACATTATTTTAATCAATTTTGATGCAAGTCAATTAGCGTATTCAACTCAGACTAAGCAGGAGCTTGTTTTCAAAAACCGCCACATATTCCCCCAAGTAAGGGATAAATACGCGTCATAAGGAAAGATTAAATCTACCACAATCTAGAATAAAAATGCTAAACCAAAGCGCATACTATATGCCAATAAGACTATTTAATAAACTACCAAACTCGCTAAAAGAAATACCAAAACTTTCACTATTTAATAATAAACTAAAAAACTATCTAATTGAATTATGTCCTTATACAATTGAAGAATACTTAAAGGCCTAGGATAGGATAACGTTTTAACAACTTACCTAAACTATAAGAGAAATTCCTACTAAATTTAAGAAAATATTTGTGTTCCCACTACATAATATTTTTTATATAACACCTGCTCGTCAATGGCATATTATGTGTCATGCAAACTCAACTTAAAGCAAGTCATTTGTGTCCTATGGTCTAGCCGGGTCATTATAAATGTACTGAATTTCATAATCCCCTAGGGAATTATGACATTTGAATTTGGAATGCAATCAACATTGAATATACGAGCTCCTTGCAATCCATGACCAAACGTCAAAATTAGAATATAAACTTTTCATAGAGCCCTACACCAAGAAGAATTTATTCAAAATTAGAATGAAATCTTTTTCTTTTTAATTGTATTATGTTTTATTGCCTCGCAGTGTTTATATAAAGTAGAGTATGCATTTTGGGGATAAAGCAGTGTATTTGTCTCGGGCGTTTTTGAACCCCTCGGCCTCGGGATTCTAGCTTTAACTCCCTCGCTTCGCTCGTGAGTTAACCCTAGGATCCCTCGTCCTTGGGGTTCAAAATATCTCCCGAGACATAATACACTGCTTTATCCCCTGAATGCATAATCTACTATAAAAGCATGTTAGTTTTTAAGTCATATTGCCGCGCCCGACAGGGTCCATAATCGGTATTATACACTCAGTGTTATTTAAGACCTTATTTACATTATGGTGCAATAAATATTTTGATTTGATTTGACATTTTTTTGCTGAAGGATTCGGCGGCAAGGAGTTCCTGGCCTCGGTGGAGTGTCTGTACGAGGAGTCGGGCGAGTGGACCACGCTGCAGGCGGAGCGTCCGCCGCCGCCGCCGCTGCAGCGAGAGTACGTGGCCGTCAAAAAGGTGGGGAATTTTCACACAGCTTATCCTGATAGACAGAGAGAAAGAAAAAAACCGCATGTGCGAGTCGGACTGGCGCACCGAGGGTTCCGTACTCGCGCTTTTGGTCGTTTTTTATTATTTGTCGTTAGAATATATAATGAGTCCCACAATCACGCCAAGTTTGATGCCTGTATGTATTACCGTTTTTACGATAGAGCGTAAACAAACAAAAAAACGGCGAAGAAACGCGTTTGTTGTATGGAGATCCCCTTATTTTTTATTGTTTTTTTTTATTTTGGTTTTTATTATTTATTAACTAGTAATCCACGTAATAACACATACTTTGTGAAAATTTCAACTGGCTACCAAAGATAGAGCCCCCTTAAAAGTCGGACGGACGGACAGACAGACAGCGGAGGCAGAGCAATAGGGTCCCGTGTAGCACCCGTCGGGTACGGAACCCTAAAAAAGAACACATATGTTTAACGCCACAAAGACATTCACAGACTTAATACCTACATACCCAACATACCTAGGTATGGTTATCGTATGAGCGGTGAAAAGTCCTCTAGCTCAGAATTTGTCGCAGGTAATGAGGTAATAAATATAATAACCCACCTCACCGATTTTAGGGTATCTCCCCCCGTAGCTTCGCTAATGGTGTCTGTCCATCGCGTTCGTACACGTCCTCCGATCACGATCTTTTAATTTTCACTTTCCAGTTCCAGACAAAGATCATAATCCTACTAATATCATAAATGTGAAAGTTTGTGAAGATGTTTGGAGGTTTGGATGTTTGTCACTCAATCACGCAACAACGGCTGGAAGGATTTACATGAAATTTGGCGTACAGACAGACTACGACCTGAATTGAGACATAGCATACTTGGCGCCGTGTGGCTCCGGCCTAGAATGAGCCACCCCATTACTTCCCGTGGGTGTCGTAAGAGGCGACTAAAAAACGGAAACCAGGGAACGGGCGGCAGCGTTGACCTGTGACACCAGACCACCAAACACTGCGATCTCCAATCCGCCTGCCAAGTGTGGAGATTACGGCAAAACCTCCCATACAGGGACCCATGTCCTGCAGTGGACTGCTATGGGTTGATGATGATGATGATGATGATACTTGATATCCCGGTAATGCGTTCCCGTGGGATAATATTAGTTTGAAGTTTAAAATAGATGGCGTTGTGCGAGCGAACGTTGTGTTTTTAAAAATAGATGGCGCTGTGCAAGAATCGTATAAACGGATTCTGTGGCGGTACGAAGTTCGCCGGGACAGCTAGTTTTTAATACATTTAATCCACTTAACCCACTTTGACTTGAACCTTATCACCGTGAAATAAAGTACAAAACCAATGAAAAATTCTTACTACCCGTGCCTGGTTAAGGGTGGAAACAAGTGTACAATACAATGCAATGAGCATAATAATAGTGTTTTTCTTTCAGCTGCAGGAACGATCGGAGACGGCTGAAAGCGAGCGCGCGCCCGCAGGCGTCGAATAGCCGGCGCGTGCGCAGAGTGACTAGACTAGCACCTATATTTTTGTATCGAGTATTTGATTGGTGTTCTGGAGTGAGCGCCGTCAGCTGGAAGGGGCGGGTTTAATTAATTGATTATATCTGATTCGCCGATGAATTTATTGATTCTTCTAGGTATAGGTGTCCATACTTAGTATTGAATGTGTGGACGACAGCGCGGTCGTTAAAAGTTTGAACCTCGGCATGTACATGACTTTTTCTAAGATACGTACATTTGTGAATTTGTGTTAGCAATACCACTCGGTAAGGGTTCGTGAAAGGAAAAAAAAATTGCGTTAGTGGTGACCACGTACCTCAGCGGTGTAATTAAGCCAATAGTCTCTCTTTGAGAGAAGGCCTGTGCCCTACAGTGGGACGTATATAGGCTGCATTATGGAAGAGTCGAAACAGATTATTTTATATTCTCGAGGATTCACATCTTGAAATTCTCAATCCATGGCGGGCACGCGTGATTGAGCCCATACTCTCTATGAGAGAAGGCCTGTGCCCTACAGCAGGACGTATACAGGCTGTATTCAGGCTGAAGCTGAGGCAGTCAGGCTGAAAAGAACAATTAAAAAACATTGTTATGGTGGCCCGATCGGGTCATTTAGAATTCTACAGATTACATAACCAATCCGCGTAGAGATTAAGCCCAGACTCTCTCTCTCTCTCTGGGAGAAGGCCTGTGCACTACAGTGGGACGTATGCAGTATTATGGTTCACATTTCTGCCTTGTGATAGCTTTGACTGTCTCAATCATCCATTAGCACATCGCTAATAGCGAGTGTTGAAAGTAAAATACGCAAAAACATACCTATTCTGTATTCAGAATAGAAGAAAGCGTATAAATAAAAGCAGTAAATTATTGTACTTGTTCTTTGGTACTGACTACTTATACGAAAAATCGGCAATAGGATGAGATTAGAAATCTTTATTGCACATACCAGAAAATAATACACATTACAACGATTTTTTGGACTTTTCGACCGACTTCAATAAAAGGAGGAGGTCTTAGATCGTTTATTTTCGCGATAATTCCATACTATGTAAGCAGATTTCTTTTAATCTTAGTAAGGTAATACCTCCAAGGTGGGTACATATAAATTTGGTAAAGATCTGTTGACGGGATCCTTGAGAAAATCATCAATTACATTAACTTGCAAAGGCATGTTCACGGCATTATGGACACAACCATGCCGGGATAAGCAATACCGTCAGCACCAGCTAGTGATAAAATTAGGGAACAATAGTCTCTATTTTAGTGCGTATTTTGAAGGCGGTCTTTTTGACGTGAAACGTCTCAGTTCTGTAGTGGGGGGTTACTTTCTAAAGTCGCATGCGACGAAATAACGTCGCCTTGGCGACGGCTGTAACTACGTGTGCAATTTATATGTATATTGGTGAGTAGAGCAAAGTAGCCATTACTCACTCATATCCTCTTGACTCGTGCCGTTAGATGGCGCCAGTGTCGCGTAGTACATTGCGCAGTTTGAGCTAAAAATTTACGCTTATAGACGTTTCACTTTAAATCGACGGTCGTGTAACCCGACACAGACCCGCCTGCTTTTGTTTTGTGGACTTATGCATTGGCCTGTCTTGGGCCCGGATTTTTCAGCCGATGGCGCTCGCTTTAACGTTTAGGCGCAAGCAAACGAGACGGAGCTACCTCAGCGTTCCGAGGCCTTTTTGGGGCAGAAAATAATTCGAAAAAAAACGTTCGTAAAGCCTCACTTTTTATAAATTGTCTGAGATGTGCGGATAACAATGGGCAAAAAAGACCCAGCATTTTTATTTCAGTAGATTTTTAAAGTATATTAATTCCTTTTGATTAAGGTTTCAGACACTAGTTCGTTCACGAGATTATCGTTCGTGTTCGGATTAACATTACTGTGTAATTAAATGTATTGTAATTTATGACACTGTATCAATTCTGGTAGAATCGTGATTTAATAACATTTACAATTATTATTGATAATTCTTTGTCAATCCTTTGTTCCTAGTTCCTTTGACAATTTCTAAAAGGCGTGAGTTCACCTTTACCTACGTATTGCTATTTTTACTTGGTTTGCGAACCCCTCGTGATCTCTTTTACGTTAGTTAGCCAAAATGTTTCAGAATAGCCATAGTAATCAAACAAAGCTACACATTCCGAACATCAAAATTAACTACTTTATCAATGAAAATTGGCTGTTTGTTTTTATCATCGTTTTTGGACCGACTATAAAATTCGCCTCCGTTACTGGTCCAAAAAGGCCAATTAACTGGGAATAAATAAACGAGTAGTTTAGTAAACTAAATAAAAATAGCACCAAGCAACCAAGAGTCCTTCTTTTTTATTAGGTCTGTTACGCTTGATGGTAAACGAAGACGGGTCTAAGATGTTACGTGTTTACCTGTCAAATACATCCGAAAGTGAACGAAGTGTCCCTTTTTGTTCTGTGCTGCAAAATATTTCAGGAAAGCCGCAGTTTACAAGCTATCTCGTCGAAAATGATCGTCTCTCCTAAGGACAGGGAGCTCTTGGTTGTTCGTATTTTGTGCCCGCGTTTTGATGGATTTTTACATTGTACCTATATTTACTGTTCGCACGGCACTGCTGAGGTTCATTTGGCAAGTGAGACTTGTCATTCCGTGGAATAAAGGACGTCCAGATAAGGAACAGAAAGTATCTAAAATGCGGGTCTAGACCCACCTCGCCGCGCCGAGGACGAACGTCGAACTCTGAGGCGTGGGGCCCCAGAAAAGGACGTGGGGAGGGCGCGGAAAAGCCGCGACTCGTATCACAGACCTCAAAGCGACCACAGAGCAAGGACTGGTCTGTGATTGTGTGGCCCACGCCTGAAGTGCTACTGTGTAACTTCTCCACTGTATCGAATCGTCCGATAGGAGGGGGCTGATTAGGCAGGCCGAACGCCGAGGCCGGATCAATGAGGCCTAAAGTCGAGCTAGGATCAGCGAGGCCGAACGCCGAGCACCTAGCCCTTACAATTTGGATGAAGTATAAAAGGTGTGCAAAGTGACAAAAAACAAAGTATTTTTATTCAAAATAACAGTAACTGTGACTGAATGGACCTTACAAGTAAAACTAGGTGTCCATATCGAAATCTAGATAATTTTTTTTAAGAAATAATGGACAAAAAAACTCCATGACAAACCCGTCACTGCCTCCTACACTGGGAAAAAGGCTTGTTATTTTTCTGACTAACATTTGCAGCAGGGAAACTTAATATGACGAAAAAGGCAACGTTCGAGTCCACTGGAGCATTAAATATTTTCTAGAATTTTTATATCTGGAGATTTCGTGCTTAATGGTAGAGTTTTACAAAACTTTTGAGGTTTTAGACGGAAGTCTGACGCTACCAAAAGGGACCTCAGCGGTGTCGTGTCATTCCTGTATGCATTGCATTTTAACTAGTATTGTATTAACCGTGTGCATTCTGTAACCAGTTCTCCGTATGTTAAGATCCCTTGCAGATTAATTCCGAGCCCAGAGTAACTCAATGGTACAGAGTTACCTAAACATAGTTTGGAAATAGCTGTAGGATCTTCGCCTATGAGTGATTGGTTCGCATATCTGTCTGTATATATCGATTTTTATATAAATTTTGACTAAACTTTAGGCACTGGATGAGACGAAAAATGTTAAGACATTTTAAGATTTTTGTAACACCAAGTTTTTAAATATGGATTAAAACATGGATTCACAAAGTAAGGCCGACTTGCACCATTTCTTGGATGTCACTTAAGTTGCCATTTAAATCGCATTTTGTATGAAGAATTTAAGGTCAATGCTGTTTGACTCCTGAACTGCCCTCGCGGAATGGAACGAATAGGTGGCCCATACTAAGTTGGACACAGATCTGTGTCGCGGCAGACTTGTGCAAGTTAGCCTAAGACTTTCATAAATTAAACAAACATTTACTATGAATTTGTAGGCATTCAATTCTAATTTTTCATCGAATTAGGCGAATCCGACATTGTAGTAAAAATGGCCAGCCGCTGGATGATGATGGCCGAGTCTAGAAAAAAAAAACTTGTACCTACATTTCGTGACACCTGTACACCGACTTGCCGGGTTTACTCAGCTGTGTTGTATTGTGATTTCTATAGTGAAAATTATTGTAATGAAATTATCAAACGAATCGTATAATATCGATTGTACTAACGTATATGTGATGTCGTAGAGTAGCTATCTGTTAGGCTGAGCTTATGCTGACACGCTGCCCTGCGTGAATTCGCTCGTTCTGACCAACTAATAATGTGAAGGGCTTGTCAGTATCGTGGCAAGTGAGAAATCCTGATCTTTACCTACCCCTCCGGAATACAGGCGTGAGTTTATCTATGTCTGTATTAGAAGAGACAATCCAAACAGCGGTGGTAGCCTAGTGGGTAGAACATCGGGCTCTGAAGCGAGAGACCCAGGTTCGATCCCCAGTGCGGGCATGTACCTATGACGTGGTTTTCTAAGTCATGTACATTTGTGAAGTTTTAGTAGCAATACAACTCGCTAACGGTGAAGGAAAACATCGTGAGGAAACCTGAGTGTCTGAGCTATTAACATACCTCAGCTCTTGAAATCGCCAATCCGCGGTGGGCACGGGTGGTGATTAAGTCCATACTCTCTCCCTGAGAGAAGCCCTGTGCCCTACAGTGGGACGTATATAGGCTGCTTATGTAATCCAAACAACTTTCGTGTAGCAAATCAAGATATTGCGAAGCTTTATCTTTATTTTTTTTAAATAGTTATACAGTATTTTAATATACTGGGTGGCATAACGACACATAACATGTTCGGGATGCCTCTGCTAGGTCCCTCAGTGGTTCAGACAACGAAAGATACACGTGAGCCCCGCTATGTTCGTTCACTTTTTGTAAAAACGTATTAGAGAGAAAAGATGTGATTTTTTTTCCATAAGTGGCGCTTAGTGGTTGACGTTGCGTTGTTTAACCGACAGCGTTCACCGACATTACGTAGTTTAATCACGCCATCGTAGAAATAAACACAAACATCGTACAAAAGCACATCGTCCGAAATAACCTCTTTCTAAAAACCCATCCTCGATAATTTCAATTTAAAACGATGTTAGAGACTACGTACAAGAAAAGTTAAGTTAAGTATAGGGTTTACTAATGTATTGCCAAAAATCGTTTCCCAAAGTATTACTTCCCAAACTATTTTCCGCAAATTATCACTTGGCAAAAAAACATTTTTCAAAACAACTTAAAGCAAATAAACAGTTAGCAAAAGTTAATATGGCAAGTTATTGTTTACCAAATAAATACTTGGTCAAAATTTTCTTAATTAACCTACTTTCGGTTTTTGTCGCAGTTCGTTTTTGTGGGGTCGCAGTTCTAATCTAACTTAACCCACTTTTCTGGTAACAGTTGGTGTCTGTGGGGGGTCACAGTTCTAACCTAACCTAACCCACTTTTCTGGTAACAGTTCGTGTCTGGGGGGTCGCAGTTCTAACCTAACCTAACCCACTTTTCTGGTAACAGTTGGTGTCTGTGGGGGGTCACAGTTCTAACCTAACCTAACCCACTTTTCTGGTAACAGTTCGTGTCTGGGGGGTCGCAGTTCTAACCTAACCTAACCCACTTTTCTGGTAACAGTTGGTGTCTGTGGGGGGTCACAGTTCTAACCTAACCCAACCCACTTTTTTGTCTTAATAAAACTTGACGCAGTAAAATTATGCGAAATGATAATTTGACCAAATGAATAAAATGCAAATGAAAACTTGCTAAAGTTTCATTTGGGAAATGAAACTGATGCCATAAGTTTATTGGGAAGTAAAATTTGGCGAAAAATACTTTGGCTAAACGGCGGTATCCCTAAGTATAGAGCTCGTCGGCCGCACGTGGCCGGGCTTTGCGCTAGTGTTGTAGTCTCTAAACCTTATTACCTTAATTATTTAAGGTTTACTTTAGTTTGTAAAGTTGCGCCCGCACGATAGTCCCAGTTTATTGGGCTGCGTGTCAGCATACGTTGAAGCTTTCGTATTATTTAGCATTTAGTTTGCGTATAAAAAGACACTAATATTAACTAAGAGGGGGTGCGGTGATTCAATATCTTTCGCCATCATTGTTTATGTTTCAATAAATATATTGCAAATTTTACAATGGGTCTTGTTATTTAGAAAGGTTATTACCTTTTCATTGAGTTTCAATGTAAAGTTATGCTTAATTATGATAAAGAACTCAAACCTGATGAACCGGTGATGAAAAAGCGGAATGAAAAACCGGCCAAGTGCGAGTCGGATTCGCGCACGAAGGATTCCGAATCATTCATCATCATCGACAGCTATTTGACGCCCACTGCAGGACATAGGCCTCCCTCATGGTTTTCTAACCATGAAGGGGTTTGCCGTAATCGCCACGCTTGGCAGGCGGGTTGGCGATCGCAGTATGCGGTTGGAATCTCAGTATTTCCTGTATGTATTTCCTTAGTCGCCTTCTACGACATCCACGGAAGGAAATGTGGAGTGACGCTATTCTTAATCCGGCGCCACATGGACCATTATCTCTACAATGTTTGCATATTTCATGTTTGTTATATGGGAGGTATTTATTTTATTTTGTTTTTAGTATTTGTTATAGCGGCAGCAGAAATACATCATCTGTGAAAATTTCAACTGTCTAACTATCACGGTTCATGAGATACAGCGACGGACAGCAGTCTTAGTAGTAGGGTCTCTTACCCTTTGGTTACGGAACTCCGGCATGCGGGTCTCAATTTCAACTTTGAAATTAATTGTTTATTTCAGTTTTTATTATATCTTAGAGCCATCCAGTGGTTCAGGGCGTCGACGCGCGCGCCTGGCCGCGTCGACGCGTGCGCACGGGCGCGGCGGCGCTAACAGGAGGCTCGGCTCAGGCATGCGGATGGGCGATTAACGAAGCCACTTAAATACAAATGATTATTTTTAAATATGTTAAAAAAAAAACATAAATATACACTGGAATTATGTCTATCTGCATTAATAAAAAATTTTGCGCCAATATACTGTTTCTTAAAAAAAAAAAACACTGGTTTAATAGCTTAGGGTTAAAGTATGAAATTGCCGTTTTATTGCAATAGGTTCTTTGAACTGACATAGAATCTTCATGGTTTGAGGTTTTCGAATGAAAATTTTTTCAAATGGTTTCTATGATGTTCTTTTTTTAAAAAATGTGAAACATTTGAATATCGACTTTCAATTGTTTTTGTTATTCAATTTAGACAAGAAAGATGGATACTGCGAAAATTGGAGTGATTTTTGAATAAGAGTTCCGACGCGGAACTAACGCGGCAGAAACAGCCCGCAATATCAATGCTGCGCTTGGAGAGGGGTCTACTAATGAACGCACCGTGCGATTTTGGTTTAAACGCTTTCGTGATGGAAATTTCGACTTAAAGAACGAGCCACGAGGAAGACCGCCCACACAGGTGAATAACGATGAATTAAGAGAGATAGTGGAAGCCGACCCTAGTCAAACTACCCAGGAATTAGCGGCATGGTTTAACGTTACCTTACCCACAATATTGATTCACTTGCGTCAAATCAATAACATAAAAAAATACGAAAAATGGGTGCCTCATGATTTGACTGATCTGCAGAAAGAAACGCGTGTTGAAACTTGTGTTGCCTTGTTGAACCGGTACAGAAATGAAGGAATATTGGATCGAATTGTAACATGTGATGAAAAGTGGATTCTTTATGATAACCGGACTACCACTTTTTTCGTGATTTGGACAATTATCTACGTGACAAGAAGTTTTCTTCCCAGGAGGCAGTACAAAATGCTTTCACACAGTTTGTGCAGTCTAGATCGTCGGAGTTCTATCGCAAAGGCATTCATTAGATGGCAGCAATGTATAGATAATAATGGCAACTATTTTAATTAATTTGTTAAATATTAAAAAAATAAACTATTTAGATTTTCAGTACAAATCGGCAATTTCATACTTTAACCCCTAATATTATCGATCTTATTGAACCTATTAAACTACAGTTTTATTCAAGGAAATATGTATTGGCGCAAATACAAATCTTAATTAATGCAGACATAACTCCAGTGTACAATTATGTAATTTTTTTTTAATAAATTTGGAGATAATCATTTATGGAAATAATCATTTGTACGGGAATCGTCCCACCTTAAGGCAGAAAAATATACCATCGTTCGTAGTAAATAATTTAATGCAATGTCACTGGACTAACTTAAAATATAGAATACATGTAACACACAAGTTACAATCGGAAGTTGGCGGGATTCACAGCTGTCGGCGTTACATTCGTTTTAGTTAGTTCAGAGCTTTGTTTGCTGAACTATCCATTTTGTTCGTTTATTCACAACCAGTGTCACCGGACGTTAAGCTACTTGAAAAAAAAATAATCTAGCAACGCTAACGTATCTACGCAGTCGCTCTCTCGTCCCAAGTCTCCAGCAGCAGCCTCGCGAGCGCGTGCCGCGCGCCCAGGTTGAGGTCGCGGACGCGCGCGCGACAGGCGCGACGCGCGTGGAGGCGCGCGCACGGGCGCGGCGGCGGCGCCAGCACGAGGCCCGGCTCGGGCGCGCGCACGCAGCGCAATGCGCTTGCGGCCAGCGCACGCGCGAGTGGGGCGCTCGAGAGGTCCACCAGGGAGGCACCGGTCGCGGCCAGGGCTGCGGGGGAAGACGCGTTGGAACTACGTTAGACTAGGGCCGACTTGCATCACTTCTTAAATTGAAAGATAGAAAGCCATTTATTGGGACAAATTAACACATCACAAGAAAAAAAATGGCATAACAAGTAACGTAAATACAAAGGAAAAACAGGTCGCATAAATACAAGATAGGACGAGGCATCCTGTGATGTCACTTAAGTCGCGATTTAAATCGACTTTTGTTTGAAGAAATTTAGTTAAATGCTGTTTAAGCCACATTTTAGAAAGTGGTGCTAGTCGGGCTAAGTATTACGCAGTCTGCGTGCCTTGGGGGAGGCCCTCCGGACCCGTGGCACCCCTAGAAGATACCCCTGGGGGTGCCACGGGAACTTTGATTCGGACCCGTGGCACCCCTAGATCAATTAGTGCTGTGCACATTGAAGTCTAAACTTGTGACAATATATGCCTACCTACCTTATAGTATAATATATGATAAATAAATTAAAAAAATAATTTATTGTTGTTTTTTTGTATTTATCGTTCGTTCGTTACACAATGTACTTAGACGGAACTCCTTGTTGAAACTGCAAAATCAAAAAAATCAAATGTGACACTCGATATGTTTCTATTGTTTTAAAAATGTATTATCAGCTATCAAGGTGACATGCAGAGAGAAGATCGAAGTTCTTATTACCTATTAATATCGGTATTAATCAGTATTTAGAGATTTTTTTAACAATTAATGTAGAAATGGAAGTAGAGGACCTAAATTTCATAAAAATACACGGTGGAACAGTCCTCTTGCATAATAAACACAGATTTTATAAAAAGAAAGATTACAAGAACGGTACGTCTGCGTGGCGTTGTTCAACATATAAAAAATCAAAATGTAATGGATCTTTAACTATTGATAAGGTAAGGTTACTTCAATATTAAAAAATGTGTGCTCACCTGGGGCTCACACTGGAAAACGTAGTTTCCGCGAGTAATATAAAATAATAATGATATATTTATTTTTTTAGGAAAGAAAAGTCGTATTAAAGAGTACTGCCCCTATATTACGCTCACCAAATCCTGAGCGATTCCAATCCTCTAACTGTCAAATTAGTATGGAATTTGACAGTTAGACGATTGGAATCGCTCAGGATTTGGTGCGCGTAATTAGGCCACTGATCATGAAGTCACATGCAAAGATTCTGAAATATTAATGGAAATATGCGATTTACGAGAAGACGTAGTAACATCTGATGAACCAGTACAGAGATTATATGAGAAGAAAATTGTTGAACTGAACAATAAATCTGACAACAGAGCCCAGAAATTTCCAGCATACGAGGGGGTGAAGCATTCTGCCAGAAACATGTATGCAGGAGTGTCAAAGACTGTATTCAACGAGGCAAATGAAGTTGAAGTCCCATTAAAATTTCAGGAATTTGTGCTGGCAGATTATCAAAATCCAGCTGATAATACACGAATAATAGTTTTTTGTTCCAAACAAGCCCGAAAAATGGTTCCAAAAATAAAAGAATATTTTGCAGATGGTACATTTCACAGTTGTCCGAGTCCATTTGTCCAGATGTATAGTTTCCAAGGAGATATGAACAGTACCATTACAAGTACTAATGCAAAGCCCTTAATTTTTGCTTTAATGACAGATCGCAAGGAGCACAGTTATAACATCTTGTTAAGCCTCATTAAGTCGCCAATTCCACAATGGGAACCCATAAAAGTACATTGTGACTACGAAAAAGGAGCAATTAACGCTTTTTTAAAAGTGTTTCCTAACATCACCGTAAAAGGATGTTACTATCATTGGACGCGAAATATATGGCGATAAGCAAAGTCTCTGGGTCACACTAAAACTAAAGCTGAAAGAAGAATTGTGGGCCTAACAGCAGTTTTACCACTTCTTCCATCTGAAAGTATTCGAGAGGCGTTTGAATATATTAAATCCGAATGTACTGTGGATATGGAAAAATTCATCAATTACATTGAAAGATTTTGGCTCAGCGTACATTCACCCGAGATTTTTAGCGTCTTTGGAGAGCGTCACAGGACGAATAACATTTTAGAAGGGTACCACTCCAAATTAAATAAATTGATCAATAAAAATACTGTTACCGTAATGCGTTTACTAAACGTATTGCAAAACATTCACAATCTGAATGCAGTGCCTAAAAAGCGGAAAAAAGCAGATATCAACAATGACGATGTAATTGTGAACATTCAATTGCAACTTCTTAACGGAGAAATAACATTAGGCCACGCATTGGAGAAATTGCGTTAAATAAATATTAAAACTGTACTAATGAGTTTTTTTGCCACTGTTTACCTCTTGTCCATCACTATTCGATTGGTGGGATCATGGGAACTAGTAAATAGACTCATGATACCCCTGGTACACCGTTCTATGGTGGGGGTGCCACGGGTCCGAATCAAAGTTCCCGTGGCACCCCCAGGGGTATCTTCTAGGGGTGCCACGGGTCCGGAATGGGGGGAGGCATATGCCCAGGCAGTGGACGAGTGTTGGCTGATTCATTGAATACGGCGTGTTAATAACCTTAATTGAATAATAATATTAAACCCACCCTCAATAAAAACTGTTTAAAGC
The DNA here is from genome assembly GCA_947308005.1 of Yponomeuta malinellus. NCBI lineage: Eukaryota > Metazoa > Arthropoda > Insecta > Lepidoptera > Yponomeutidae > Yponomeuta > Yponomeuta malinellus. The sequence continues at coordinate 11,816,458 of OX371017.1, forward strand.
ACTAAGCAGTCTATACAGCATGTTATTAAAATTATGCAAAACCTGAAAACCCAAAAAAATTTGAAATTCTCTAGAAGTTAAAGGCGACACACCTGTTCTAATATGTAACAGGACGGCATTGATTTATAAATCAAAAGTAGGAAACACCACACAACACAAACCTTCGTCCAGATCGCCCCTATAGATGCTGATGACTCTCACGTCCCGGGCGTCGAACCGGCCAGTGTTCACTTGCGGCCGCTTCCCCTTGGCGTCCACGAACTTCGGGTGCTCGTACTGAGCGAAGCGCGCGAAAGGAACCGGCGAGAACCAGGACGATCCGGATACCGTGTTCATGCGGACCTTTGGAAGGATAATAATATTAACCACTCGTCTGCCGCGACACAGATCTGTGTCCAACTTAGTATGGGCCACCTATACGTTGCGTTCCGCGAGGGCAGTTCAGGAGTTAATAGATAAGAAGAGGCGGTGGTAGCCTAGTGGGTAGAACCTCGGACTCGGAAGTGGGAGACCCAGGTTCGATCCCCGGTGCGGGCATGTACCTATGACTTGGTTTTCTAAGTTATGTACATTTGTGAAGATTTAGTAGCAATACCACTCGCTAACGGTGAAGGAAAACATCGTGAAGAAACCTGAGTGTCTGAGCTATTCACATACCTCAGCGCTTGAAATCGTCAATCCGCGGTGGGCACGCGTGGTGATTAAGCCCATACTATCTCCCTGAGAGAAGGCCTGTGCCCTACAGTGGGACGTATATAGGCTGCTTATGTAAGATAAGATAATTTATTGACGAAATAAGCACAAGATATTGACTAAACATGATATTGATTTAAGTTAAATAGCACAAAAACTTAAGCATCTGTTACTGAGCTAGGCTTAGTGCCTGTATAACATCAAACAGCGCCACACCCCGAAAAGGTAAATTAAGTATGTTTAAAGGTTGTGTTTGTACATAAAATATGTAATAACTTCACTAAACGCAACACCATCACTTGCCCTGGTCCCAAACTAGGATAACCCTTGCTACGGTAACCAGGCAAGGATATCACAAAGATGAAAATACACCCAGACTGAGGCGGCCCCCAGTGGGAATCGAACCCACTACCTCCGGCATTAATTCTGTAAGTTACAGGCCTGTAGCCCGGAGGGGTAGGTAGAGACTAGGGGGGTTTGTCACTTGAGTGCCCCATATCTGAGGCGGATTGCTGGCAGCGGAGTGCGAAAGGCCGAGCACAGAAGGAATTGGCGAGCCTTGGAGGCGGCCTATGTCGAGCAGCGGCTGATTGATTGACCCCATATCAGGGGAAGGAAAAATAGCATCAATTACCAGGAGACGGATAGCAGCGTCTTCCTGAGATTCCAACCGCATTCTGCGATCGCCAACCCGCCTGCCAAGCGAGGCGATTATGGCAAAACCCTTCATGGTTATGAAAACCACGAAGGAGGCCTATGTCCTGCAGTGGGCGTCGAGTGGCTGATGATTATGATGATGATGATTATGATGATGATGATGATTATGATGATGATGATGATTATGATGATGATGATGATTATGATGATGATGATGATGATGATGATATATTTTATTAACTTAACTAGCTGTCCGGGCGAACTTCGTACCGCCACAGAATTCGTTTACACGATTCTTGCACAACGCCATCTATTTTTAAAACACAACGTTCACTCGCACAACGCCATCTATTTCAAACTTAAAATAATTATTATCGCATCACCGAGATATCAAGTATGCTATGACTCAATTCAGGTCTTTGTCTATCTTGTAAATCCGTTCAGCCGTTATTGCGTGATTGAATAACAAACATCCAAACAACTTCACAAACTTTTTTTTTCAATTCAATTCAAATATTTTTATTCATTGTAAAAACAGAATGTTTACTTAATGAACGTCAAAGTTGTTAGAAAATATTAGTCATGAATGTGTTGAACACTAGTCACAATCGTCCTTTAAATAATGTTAATCTACTGTTTAATGCCAAACATCTTTGTCTTCTAAATAATCCTTGATGTTATAGTAAGCCTTTTTGCACAGAATGTGCTTAACACATTTTTTAAATCGCGTTGGAGGTAACTCTAATATATCTTGAGGAATTTTGTTGTAGAACCTTATACAGTGCCCCATAAAGGATGTGTTAACTTTTGCAAGTCTAAATAGTGGAAATGACAATTTATGTTTATTTCTAGTATTAACATTATGGTGGCCACCAACATTTTCGAAGTCTTTGATATTTTTTCTAACGTACATAATATTTTCATAAATGTATTGACATGCAACTGTTAAGATGTTGGTTTCTTTGAAGAAATCTCTTAGCGAATCCCTACTACCTAACTTGTAAATAAATCGGATGGCTCTCTTCTGTAAGATGAAGATCGTCTCAATGTCTGCTGCCCGACCCTGAAGTAACTAAAATAAACAAGCCTAGCAGTTGCAACGTCAGTGAGCTCTCTAATTCTTTTGACTGCATATGCTGCAGAACTAAGCCTGTGTGCTAGTTTTACAATATGAGGACCCCATTGCAATTTTGAATCGATTGTGATGCTTAGAAAAACGGTATCTTCTACAAATTCTAGTTTTTCTTTTCCGAGTACAATGTTGTTTTCAACTAATCTTACGTTTGGTAAGGTAAACTTTATACATTTTGTCTTTTTGGAATTTAGAAGCAGATTATTTGCCGTGAACCCAATCCAACACACGCGAGAGAGCATCAAGATTATTTTCTTGTCTCTTAATTTTAAAAATAAGTGACGTGTCATCTGCAAATAATACTATCTCGGACATGTTTTGTACCATAAACGGCAAATCATTCAATCACCTCCATGCTGTTGTGCCAGATCCAGCGGTAAAGGGGCCAGTGTGTCGGGCACTGGGCATAGTGGAGACAAGCATGGCTTCTGACTGCCCGTTTCATTGCTCCGAGGCTGCATGGAGCTCAGCTGTATAGGGGCTGAGTGTGTAAGCACATTAGATGTTAGTGGCAGTGGTAACCAACTTGGTCTGTCTTCTGAGTCTTACAGATCCTGGATAGAGTTGGACTCGACACATTCCAGATTGCTTTTGCTGAGTGCAATCAACCCATTCATCGCTGAAATGCTGTCATTATACTGAGTTTGCATAGCGGAGTACTTGCAGGTGATGTCCAGTAATTGATACTGCAGATCTTCGACTTGTAGTTGTAGTTCAGCCATTGCTAGCTCGTGGTCCACGTTGCTGGTGAATAACTCCTTCTGACATTCAGCCATTTCCGTTTCTAACTGTAGTTTTTGACGGTGAATTGGTACACTTTCTAAACTCCTTCGGCTTCGTTTAATTAGTTTCTGTACCTTCTGAATGTACTTTTTTGTTTTAATATACTTCTTGATTTTGTTTACACTGTTCATTTTCATGCTACTGCTATTCTGCATAGTGCAAGACTTATCACTGGCTGTGGTAAGGTCGACAGTTGGTATCCCTGTGTCACTCATAACTTCATTATATAGAGCCATAGTTCTAGCGCTCTCTTTGTGTTGTTCCTGCTCACTTATTTGCTAAAGCTCGTGATGTGCCTCAGCAAGCTGGTGTTCAAGCGAGCGTATGCGCTGTAGCGCTACATCGTGGACATCATGGCATTTGTTAAATGATTTCACTTGATGTTGCAACTCATCCCGCTGGGCAATTAAGTCCTGGCACTGGATGTCCAATTCATTGAGCTCTTCTTTCAGTGCTGAGTTGGTTTTATTTTGTTTATGGATCTCCTCTTCACTTTCCTCTCGTTCTTGAAGAAGCGAGTCACACAGCTCCTTGCTCTTTTTGAGCTCGAGCAGGGTCGCCTTTAGCCTCAGTTCCATATCGCGTGCAGTCATCTTGCTTCGGGTCAGCATGCTACTGTTACCTGAAAAAAACCGGGAATCGGTGTCAGTATCTGACCGTGTAAGATGATATTGACTGATGACGATTTGATGGCACGTTTATAGGTGTTGAGTGTATGTTTGTGATGGCTGAGGCTAGTTGTTTTGTCTCAACTTCGCTTCCACTTTTCGTCAAGTAAAGCGAGCCAAAACCGAGCCGAAGTGTTTGTATGGGACGTGTCTCACGTACGTGAGGTTATTTACAGTTTGTTTAAGCAGTATTAAGTGTAGTATGAGGCGTAAAATACAGTATTAAAACAATACTTCCCCGATTTAGTCGTTGCAATTCGAACCGTTTGACAGTTCGGCCGCTCGGTACAATTATAGTACGTTTTTCTGGTATTATTTTGATTTTCGCTAGGAACTTTGATTCACACTTCACTACTATGTATTGCTAAATGAATTTACGTTCAACTGGACTCGAAATACACTAAAAATATCAATTATAATAAATAAAAACTACTGAGCTGCTTTTGAAGTCAGCTGTTCGGTCTGGGGTTGCCAGCTTTCACATTTATAATAATAGTAGGATAATTCCGGAATTACGTATTTGATTTCTGACGGAAGAGTCCGATCCGAACACGTTTCGCTCTGCACCTATATTGCGCGCACCAAATCCTCAGCGATTCCAATCGTCGAATTTGACAGTTAGACGATTGGAACCGCACAGGATTCGGTGTGCATAATTAGGCTCCCGATTCGTAGAGACGGAGACGAGCTACCGGTCCCGTAGCATTGGTTTCGTAGGCGGCCGTTTCGTAGGAAGAAAAAAACCTCTTTGCATGTAACTGGTTTCGTAGCAAGAAAAATAACTCCTCCCACGTAACCGGTTACGTAGCGTGGTTTAAGGGCTGCAGCGCCGTGAGTAGATAACAGACTCACTCGGTTGAGGAAGTCCTGGTTGTATTCCATATCGGGTGTAGCCAAGAGTAGCAGCTGCGTGCGCGCAAGCAGAGGTAGAGAGGTCTGCACGGCGAAACGGCGCACGCGCTCCCAGCGCCCCAAAGGACCTGCCAAATGTTGTAACAATAAGAATAAACTGTAAACAAATAAGAATGAAGCGGTGGTGGCGGAGCGGTAGAACGCCGGCTTCTCCTTCGGGAGGTCGTGGGTTCGAATCCCGGCATGTACCAACGACTTATCCACTATGTGTGATACATATTACGCCTCATATCTATACGTCAGAGCCAAGTAAAAGTATAATATTTCGAGTTATCAATATATATGGAGATTTTATAACAACCCGTGTAACTAATTAACTAACCTTATCCCGAACATGTTCGTGCTATCGGCGCGGTGGTAGTCTACTAGGTAAGAACATTGGACTCGGAGGTTCGATTCCCAGTGCGTGCATGCACCTATGACTTTGTTTTCTAAGTTACGTACATTTGTGAAGTTATAGTAGCATAACCACTCGCTAACGGTAAAGGAAAACATCGGAAACCTTAGTGTCTGAGCTGTTCACATACCTCAGCGCTTGAAATAGCCAATACGCGGTGGGCACGCATGGCGATTAAGCCCATACTCTCTCCCTGAGAGAAGGCCTGCGCCCTACGCAGTGGGACGTTTAAGGCCGCTTGCTTATGTTCGTCCTATCGGAACATGTACCTTCCCCGTCGATGGGCGGAGGCTCCATGGAATCGATCAGACGAATCCCCACGCCATTTTGTTCGCGGACTATGGCCGCCGCCGCTGCACGCGTTTCGGCCAGGACGCCTGAAAGGATGCGTTATAAATTCATTGATAAAAGTTGGGTTGACAATGAAAAACAGACGCAAGTGAAAACACGAGAGGACACGAAAGTTTTAGTCAATGAACTTTTAAAAAATATCTTAATATTTATCACATAAATAAAACCTGCCTCCTTCGAGAGCAGAGGATGGTATGGTGTTCGAGCGTTTATAGGTATGTATGCTTCTTTATGGCTGATTTATTTAATTATGACAAATAAGATATCAAATGAAAAAAAAAAGACGAGGACGACGGCGTATTGACGACGCTAGTTTCACTGGCTATATAACGTCACAAAAAAAAATCAAAATGCTGTCAGCTGTCATGTTATTGTTCAAAACTCACAAAAAAAAAACCGGTCAAGTGCGAGTCGGACTCGCGCAAGAAGGGTTCCGTACAATATTAGAAACAAAGATCAAGATGAAACGGCAAAAATCACAAGCGTCTACCTGTTGCCGTTATTAATATCGAGCAAAAAACGGCAAAAAAATACGTTTGTTGTATGGGCGCCCCCCTTAAGTATTTGATTTATTCTGTTTTTAGTATTTGTTGTTACAGCGGCAACAGAAATACATCATCTGTGAAAATTTCAACTGCCTAGCTATCACGGCTCATGAGATACAGCCTGGTGACAGACAGACAGACAGACGGACAGTGAAGTCTTCGGGTACGGAACCCTAAAAAAGCACTTGCTATCTTCACAACCCTGACATAAGCAGACTCCTAGGGGTACCATAGAAAAGAATTGACTTGAAAGCTTTAAAGCCAAATCTGACATTTCAGAATCCTGGTGGAGCCATAGTATACATAATTATTTATCAAAACATTATGATTAGAAAGAATGAAAGAAGAAAGAAAGACAGAAAAAGAAAGAAAGAAAGAGTCTTTCCACAAATAGTACATTCTTTTGCTGTGTATCATTTACCTATTCATTGTTGTTTTCGTATGTGAATGTATTTTATGGACAGAAAATAAACAAATATCTTATATTATCTTATTTAAAGTCAAGTTGGGTAACATTGAATTTCCTTGCAACTTTGAATAAATATTGTCTTTGGAAAATTGCACACATAAAAACTTCTAAGGTAATAGAAAGACTAACGGTAAAAACCGGCCAAGTGCCAGCTTTTACCGTTAGTCTTTCTATTACCTTAGAAGTTTTTTGTGTGCAATTTTCACAAAGACAATATTTATTCAAAGTTGCAAGGAAATTCAATGTTACCCAACTTGACTGTACTGGGACAAATTAACACATCACAAGAAAAAGAAAGGGCATAACAAGTAACATAAACAAGTACAAAGGAAAAACAAGTCACATTAATACAAGATAGGACAAGGCAGAGTCAGAGCGTCAGCGTGCATCCTGTGATGTGTCAAAGTTGCCACAAAGGGCATCTGACTCGGCAGTGTGCTGAGGGTGTGAGCCCTCACCCAGCCCTCGTGATTAACACATCACAAGAAAAAAAAGGCATACTGTATAGTCCAGCGCTTATTTGGCGGCACTTTCCCACACACTTATATTAGATATGTTCGCATAAAGTTCAGTAGTAAACGAAACACGCGACTTATTCACCCGACTGTACGTGGACAGCTAACTTTATTAATAAAAACGATGCGCAGCCTAAGTAAACAAAACAATGTGCAAGGTGAAACCGCACACATACCATACATTGAACACGCTTTGATGCCTTCAATTCAATAGTCATTTGAATAAAAAAAAAACTGAAAAGGCGAAGTCGGACAAACACCACCAACCTTTCTCCCCGATCACCTCGTCTGCAGCCCTCATAAGCACCAGTATGAGGTCCGTATTCTTGTCCTGGGCCACACCCACCGCTTTGTATCGCTGCAGGAAATCGTCCACGTGTAGGGAGCCTCTCAGAACGGGCAGGACTATCGTGATCCGCGCACTTTCCGTCACGTATGGCACCGGAACTAGTCTTGCCGCACCTGCAAACAACGCCAAAATTGGAATTAATTTTTGTTCTGAATTGCAATAAGTAACTAAAATTACCATGTATTGTGTGCACATGCCGTGTGGCGCCGGATCCGCCGTGTGGCGCCGGATTAAGAATAGCGTCACTCCATTTCCTCCCGTGGATGTCGTAGAAGGCGACTAAGGAAATACATTACCAGGAGACGGGCAGCAGCGTCTTCCCGAGATTCTAACCGCGTACTGCGATCGCCAACCCGCTTGCCAAGCGTGGCGATTATGGCAAAACCCCTCATGGCTATGAAAGCCATGAGGGAGGCCTATGTCCTGCAGTGGGCGTCAAATGGCTGATGATGATGATGATGTATGTACATACCGGATGTGACTGTGACAGTGACCAATATAGGTCACCTGACTTATTTAGTAGACATTATCAAAGCTTTATAAAGGAGCTAGAGGCCTTCAACTGCCGCAACCCAAGCAGTTTTTACTACCGGGAGAGCGCGGCGGATCCAGCGCTAGGTTTTTAAGCACTGCGCTGAGGCAAAACGGCTGAACCGATTTAGATGTGGACTAAGTCCCTTTGCTATTGTCAAAATATTTAAAGAGCTATAAGTCCCTTTGCTATTGTCAAAATATTTAAAGAGTTAAACTTAAAAAAAACCGAAGATTTGTGGGGATTATCGGTTAAACTTATATCCACGGTTATCCATATTCTAGCAACTTACCTTGCTACAATTTTCAATAAATGCATTGACCAGGGAACCTTTCCTAATCTATTAAAGTTAAGTAAAATAGTACCCTTATTTAAATCTGGCGATAGTGAAGATCCAAATAATTTCAGACCAATAGCAATATTGCCAGTCCTAAGTAAAGTTTTTGAGAAAGTAATTTTGCATCAATTGCAGACTCATTTTAGTATAAATAAGCTATTTCATAAGAAACAGTTTGGATTTACGAAGGGCCGCTCAACGACGGACGCAGGCATAGCATTAATAAAGCACATCTTTGATGCGTGGGAGGAGGCGCAGGATGCCATCGGGGTGTTCTGTGACCTGTCCAAGGCGTTCGATTGCGTCGACCACGAAACGCTCCTTATAAAATTACACCGATATGGTTTAAGTAATAAATCGCTAGCTCTTCTTCGATCTTACTTAACAGACAGAACCCTAAAAGTAGATATCAATAGAGTTAAATCCTCAGGATCTAATGTAAAAGTAGGAGTTCCTCAAGGTTCTATACTAGGACCGTTCCTTTTTTTGGTTTACGTAAATGATTTGCCCTACCTAGTAGAAAAACTATCGCAGATAGTACTGTTTGCTGATGATACTTCCTTAATTTTTAAAGTAATGAGAGGTTTAGGTAATGTTGACGATGTAAACAATGCTCTATCTACAGTTCTAAACTGGTTCACGGTGAACAATTTGATGTTAAATGCGAAAAAGACAAAATGCGTCAAGTTCTCCTTGCCCAATGTTAAAAATGTTGACACGTGTCTAAAAATATCTGGTGAGAAATTAGAGCTGGTAGAGTCCACACTATTTTTAGGCATAACAATAGACTCAAAACTGCAATGGGGTCCGCATATTGAAAAACTATCGGGTAGGTTGAGTTCAGCTGCATTTGCAGTTAGAAAAATTAGGCAACTTACAGACATATCGACTGCGAGGCTGGTCTATTTTAGTTATTTTCACAGTATTATGTCATATGGGCTGTTATTATGGGGACGGGCAGCAGATATAGAAACAATATTTATTTTGCAAAAAAGAGCAGTAAGAGCAATTTACAACTTAAGCAGTAGGGAATCGCTAAGGGAGCGTTTCAAAGAAATAGGAATTGTTACACTGGCTTGCCAATATATATTCGATAATATAATGTATGTCCGTAAAAATATAACCATGTTCAAATTAAATAGGGATGTCCATAACGTAAACACTAGAAATAGAAATAAGCTTGCTTATTCTAAATTTCGTTTAGCCAAGGTAAATACATCGTTCGTAGGCTATTGCGTTCGTTTTTACAACAGAATTCCAGAACATGTTCTATCCTTGTCTGAAAATAAATTTAAAACATTCATTAAAAAATCGCTATGTAAAAAAGCCTATTATAGAATAGACGAGTATATGAACGATATAAGCCCTTGGTAGTAAGCCAATTCCACTGCGATTTCATTGTTATTTAATTATTAATATTATAATTTATTTAATTTTAAAAACGTGTACTGACGACGTGATTGCACATTAATAACTATAGCACACATTTTATAGCTGACAAGAACTCAATCTGCAGGTTTGCTAAAGGTCATTCGAATGGTGGCGTGGTGGCCGGGTCACCTATCTCCCTCTAAAATGGTTGAGACTGGTGATGGCTGACCCCTGCGTTATGCTCGTGAACGGGTGCTGTTCGTGTGTCTGGCCGCAGCATTACTGTTTTTCCTACTTTTGTAAGAAGTGTTATTTTGGCTTTTAAAGTTATTAGTGGCTATCACGGAATCATATCATATAGGCTTTGATGTATAAGTTTAAGATGATTTGAGAAAAGATGGTCAGAGTGGAGTTTTTTTTCCCGCTGCCTTTTTCTCCACTACAAATACGGCCCGAAGGCAGCGGCTAACATAGTAACATAGTACATTGACATTCAGCAAACAGAATGTAAATTCTTTACGTTGAAATAAATTATTGATTTCTGATTTCTGACTGCATTGTTGGATAGCTAATTTCATGGGCTTTAAACTGAGATTTCATTAATTGTAATTGGACGATTACATCCACACATACTGTTTTGGGGAGATGTTTCTAAAGCGAAATTGAGGGTTCCATGACTGATCTAGTCCTTGGCAATGACTCTAGAGACCTCTAGGGTCCTTGGCAAGGATTCTAGAGGTATCTAACTGCCGCAGGCCACCACTTGTTTTTGCAAGTACTTTGTACTGCAGCGAGTGCTTAAATCCTGAACTGCCCTCGCGGAACGCAACGTATAGGTGGCCCATACTAAGTTGGACACAGATCTGTGTCGCGGCAGACGAGTGGTTAATCAGCCTGTATGCGTCCCACTGCAGGGCACAAGCCTTCTCTCAAGGAGAGAGTATGGGCTTAATCACCACGCGTGCCCACCGCGGATTGGCGATTTCAAGCGCTGAGGCATGTGAATAGCTCAGACACTCAGGTTTCCTCATGACGTTTTCCTTCACCGTTAGCGTGTGGTATTGCTACTATAACTTCACAATGTACATAACCATTGAATTTTATAACTTAGAAACCAAGTCATAGGTACATGCCCGCACTTGGGATCGAACCTGGGTCTCTCGCTACCGAGTCCGTTGTTCTACCCACTAGGCTACCAACGCTCTGTGCAGCGAGTGCGGTGGGTCCTAATGCTAAGCCCCCTTTACCAGCCTTAGGTTTTTAGATAGCGCATAGCAGCAGAACGGCTGAACCGATTTAGCTGGGGATGGCATTGTTCGATAGCTGATTTTATGGGCTTTAAAATGAGATGTATTAATCGTAATTAACTGATAAGTTAATCGGACGATTAGACTTATGGGCTTTAATTTGACATTTCATTCATTGTAATTAACTAATAACTTAATCGGACGATTAGAACTAGGGATGCAGTGACTGTTTTTACAGCAACATGGAGGCATTATCAAAGCCTTACCAAGCCCTCTAGAGGCTTCGAAGTGCCGCAGGCCACCGCTTGTCTCTACAAGCAGTTTGTACTGCAGCGCATGTGGTAAGCCCGCTGTACCAGCCTTGGGTTTTAAGATAGCTTATTGTAGCAGAAACCGCTGAACCAATTTGAATGGGGATTGCGTTGTTAGACAGCCGATTTTATGGGCTTTAATTTGAGATTTAATTTATTGTAATCGCACGATTGCAACTGGGGATACAGTGACTGTTTACAGCAACATTGACGCAACAGTAGGCAGAATTCAATTCTTATATTCTTTTTGTTGCACTAACCCATGCTGAGGACAGTTTCGTGACTCTTTACAAACTTCGTGTCTGTAAAGAGGCTCAAAATTTCACTGACGCCTGCACTTGCCCATTAGCTCAGTTGGGAGAGCGCTGGCACGGTTAGCCAGAGATCGCGGGTTCAAGACCCGGAATGGGTGGAAATTTTAGCCTCTAAATAGGTTTTTAAAATTAAAGTCTTACCAAGGACTCTAGAGGCCTCTAACTGCCGCAGGCCACCGCTTGTCTCTACAAGCAGTTTGTACTGCAGCGCACGCGGTGGGTCCCAGCGCCACGCCCCCTCTACTAGACTAAGGGCTTCTTCAGGTCCCACCCCGCGCCTTCGGAGATAAGCCCGTGCTGCTTCTAGGACTAGCTGAGAATGACAAGAAAAAACTATTAAAATAGATACACTTCACTTGCATATCGTAATGGTTGAGAAGTAAGTTTGTATTGACTCGTTTGTTAATTGAATCTAATATATAAAAATCTCGTGTCACAGTGTTTGTTATCGAACTCCTCCGAAACTGCTTCACCAATTTTTATGACATTTTTTGTGTATATCAGGTTGGTCTGAAAATAGGTTGTAGGGTAATTAATACGGCAGAACAACCTTTGCCAGGTCAGCTAGTAATATACATAAAAGTGGTAGAGACGGACATTGAGTCCTCCACACTATCTTAGCACACCCAAGTAGAGCGTCTGGGTTAACGCACATATTATTATATTGAAATTATTTTGCAAGCACTTGCTTAGCAAGACTTATTTGCTAGCAAAAGCAAGAGGATTGCCTTGAGGTAATTCTCCACAGGCCCTGTTCAGCGAAATGACATTGCCTCGTAATTGCTTTGTGTGCTCCTATTTCTACAGAATTAAAACATCCTTGGTGGTGAAGCATCATAGGAATGTAAAGGGACACTAGTACTTGTGTGCAAATGCCCACTTATTTTTTATTTGATCGGGTTGCACTGGAGGCTCCAAAGATGGCGCCACCGGTCTCTTCCGGAGTCAATTTTTAGGGTTCCGTACGCAAAGGGTAAAAACGGGACCATATTACTAAGACGTCTCTGTCTGTCTGTCTGTCACCAGGCTGTATCTCTAGAACGGTGATAGCTAGTTAGTTAGTTAGTTGAAATTTTCACAGATTATGTATTTCGGTTCCCGCTATAACAACAAATACTAAAAACAAAACAAAAATTAATATTTAAGGGGGGCTCCCATACAACAAAGATTTTTTTTATCTTTGTGTCTAATGTTGTATAAGTAGTGGTACGGAGCCCTTCATGCGCGAGTCCGACTCGCACTTGACCGGTTTTTCGTTTTACAATTGATTACTCTGATTGGGCGAGCGGACCGCGATTTTTGTTTTGTGTTGGCAACATTTTTTTGTGTGTGATAAACGTTTCTAGTGTAAAAAAAATACGTAAAAAATAAGGAAATGGATTAAGTCGAGACTTCTCCGCATCAATTTGTGCCCCCTGTGCTAGTGAGACCAAAGATTGGGGTGTATTGTTGACCGGCCGGTCAAGGGACACTTTTTCCAACCAAAGACGAGTCTGGATGACCGCCGCCCTCCTGCTGCATGGTGAAGCTGAAGGTGTACTCTCGTTCGATCAATAGGTAAGTGGGTTTTATTGCTACGCAGTGTTGTTGTCTCTTCTTGTTCCTTTTTTCCGTGTTTGCCATTATTGATAGGCTCAAATAAATTTCTTTAAAATTAACTAAAAATTTAATATACGTACGTTAGTATTTGTTACAATAGCGGCAACAGAAATACATCATGTGTGAAAATTTCAACTGTCTAGCTATCACGGTTCATGAGATACAGCCTGGTGACAGACAGACAGACGAAAAGTGAAGTCTTAGTAATAGGGTCCCGTTTGGCACCCTTCGGGTACCCTAAAATAAGGAGGTTGAGAAACCTTGTTTAAAAACATGCGCGAACTATTAGTACTGTTTCTCTGTCTATCAGAACAATGACCCGCGGACCCACGGCATGCATGCACTATTCTGACTGGCTACTAATGCTTCTAATAGATTCGAGTTTGCGTCGAGACATTTTTGGAAAATACCTTTTCTGAAAGAAAAAAAAAATCATACTTGCGTATTCGGTAGTAAAATTTTGACGGCCCGTTGTCCCCGTTCACTATTGTCCCCCGTTACGGGGACAACGGGACTACAGGCTATTGTTAGGGCACATTAATTTTGCTATGGCTTTCAAACCACCCAAATTTAATGGTGCATGGGAGCTGGTCTCGGTCCTCACTCTCTGAGACCAACAGAAGATAACAAAAAACCGGCCAAGTGCGAGTCGGACTCACGCCCGAAGGGTTCCGCACCATTATCCGCAGCTTGTATCACCATATTCCGCAGCTTGTAGTCTAAGTACTAATGTACACTCTGACCCTACTTTGTTGTACAAGTAGTTGCTAAAAAACTTTTTCTTAAATTAAATTTCAACAATTTAAATTTATTTTTTGTACCGCCTGCCTGTATGGACATATGGTCCGAAATAAAGTTTTTTATTATTATTATTATCTATACAACATTTGAATATTTCAAGCGTCTCCCTGTTGCCGTTATTAATATAAAGCAAAAAAAACGACAAAAAAATCACGCTCCCATACAAGGAGCCTTAAATATTTATTTTATTCTGTTTTTAGTATTTTTTGTTACAGCATTGTTGTATCTGTGAAAATTTCAATTGTCTAACTAACACGGTCCATGAGATACAGCCTGGTGACAGACGGACGGACAGCGGAGTCTTAGTAATAGGGTCCATTACCCTTTGAGTGCGGAACCGTAAACATTACGGATAACTCACGTCTATAGCCTGCTTATTGGCGCCGCCCAGCGGCCTGGCGGCGGCGTGGTCGTCTTGCAGAAGAGCGTGCGAGGTGTTGAACAGCGTCCAGCGCAGGTGCTCGAACCGGTCCTGGGGCGCCGGCGCCGGCAGCCCCGGCGTGGTCCGGCCGCCGGCCGGCCAGCTCGCGTTGCGGAAACCGGGCGGGTGCCGGCGCAGGTTGCGCGCGAGCGACACCCGGAGGGAGGAGACTTCGCTGTGGGCGCGCTCGAGGGCTAGCTGCGAGGGAGGATGGGCATTTAAGTGAAATGTGTTAATGTAGCATGTTGCAGAAAGGAGCAATGGAGAGAAAGGCATTTTTTGTCTACATTAGAGTTTCAAAAGGATTGGTTAACAATAAGTACCTAACTGAAAAATATCAAAAAGGTACTGAGAGGCGAACACTAACGTGTGGCGCCGGGCCTACCATGTGGCGCCGGGTCTACCGTGTGGCACCGGGTCTACCGTGTGGCGCCGGGTTAAGAATAGTGTCACTCCATTTCCTTCCGTGGATGTCGTAGAAGGCGACTAAGGAAATCAATTACCAGGAGACGGGCAGCAGCGTCTTTCTGAGATTCCAACCGCATACTGCGATCGCCAACCCGCCTGCCAAGCGTGACGATTATGGCAAAACCCCTCATGGTTAGGAAAACCATAAGGGAGGCCTATGTCCTGCAGTGGGCGTCAAATGGCTGATGAAGATGATAACTGAGAGGCTCTTTGTGTAACTTTGCTTAAATCTCAGTTAATTGTAACGGATCCTTTGAAAGCAAAACTCTCTCTTTGTTGCGATACTATAAGAGATTTAATTGCAATTCATCGATTTCATTTATGTCGGTAGGTAAAGTTTTTGTAAGCGGTTAATATAATTATATTTTATTCTTATCGTTAGCGACTTACTGATCAAGATCATCATCATCATCATCATCAACCCATTATGTATGTCCCCACCGAGGGGCACGGGTCTCTTCCCTGAGGAAGGTATAGGCCATACTCCGCCACGGGGGCCAAGTCCGGATTGGTGGAGGCTTGTAGACTAGTGGCTCGTCTACTGTCAGAAGTTGTCAAGCCGCCCTAAGGCCTCTGACTTGGCTTAACGACTGCCATCTATCGACGGCAGCCGGCACCAACAGCTTAACGTGCCTTGCGAAGCACGGAACCGCTCGGAAAAATGCCACTAGCATTAGGCATAGACGGCGACCCATCCATGCACTGAACGCGCCCTGTGTTGCTTAACCTTCGTGATCGTTTAAGATCACTCAGGCAGCCGGGGCTACGAGCGATTCAAGCTGATCAAGATACAGCAGGTAAATTATTTTGATTTCTTATCGTTATTAATTGCTAATTCAAATGACCTTTGAGACCTTAGTGTGACTCTATAGGCTTTCTGATGTCTCAAACATCATTTAAATTATCAAAATTTTTCATTTCGGAAACTGAAATTTAACGGAAATTTACCTACAGTATCTTGGTCATCAGCAAGACGTTAACTATAAGAAAAAAATATAATATCAACTTCTTATTTTTGTAAGAAGTAACTATTTCTTTTTTTTCTGCTTACCTTCCGAATTGAAAGAAAAAGTAATAAATCTTTCTATGCTAAGCTCACTGAATAGAACCTCTAGAGTCTAGGTGATGCATGACAAATTGCCAAGACAAGCCTTTTCCTTGTGCTGGACTGAATTGGTCAACTTTGTTAGCAAGAGTAGCCGGCGAAATATTTATGAAGCATGGACATAATGCTTCAAGACTGTGGAAACCAAGCATCATCAGTTTTTATCTTGTTCTTCTTCTTCTTCAAGCGAGACACGGGCTTAAGACAAACCTTATTGTAAAGGCACTTACTCTCGACACGTAAGCATGCAGCTGGTAGAAGTGTGTAGGCTGATCCAACGGCGCTGCAGTCACCGCAGACCCGAGAGCAGGAGTCAATGCCCGGGCCACATCATTGTCTGTCACATGGACTGAGGCGTAGAGCTGGCCCTGGAATGAGAATATAAGTAGTTAAAAGAATCACCCATCAACTTACCTAGAAAAAATGCCATACATTTTGGAGGATAGGTAGTCTGTTTTCAATTCGATGCAAAAAAAAAATACTTATATTCTTTTTGTTGCACTAACCTGTGCTGAGGACAATTTTTAAAAACCTATTTATAGGCTGAAAATTCCACCTATGCCGGGCCAGAGGCCAGAGGTCGCGGGTTCAAGTCTCGGCATGGGTGGAATTTTCAGCCTCTAAATAGGTTTTTAAAAATAATTACTGTCACTTTGACATGTGTCGGGGTCGTAAACCATCACAACCCATTTGTTGACGTACTCTATTTGTGGACATCAATTCAAGTTTATTTTTAAAGGTCATTACAGACGAAGTTTATAAATAATAATCGCGTGATATCTTCAATCCGACCGCAGTCGTGTGTGGACGCGGGTTGCATGTTGGATATTGTGTGGAAAAAATATCGCATATTATATTAACGCCATTGTCTGTGACGGCCATAAATCTGAGATTCCAATGAAAAACTCTGTTATCAAAACAAAAATAAAAAGATCTTTTATTTATACAATAGAAATCTCTTTTACATGTTGCATCTACTCATGTGGACTCGAAAACTAGAAAGATTGTCGAAATCACAAGGAATCACGGGAAAATACATTTGCAGAACCAAGAAAAAACTGAATTTTTCCTGAGAAAAAACTGAACCTCAAACCCAAGGTTATCAACATCTAAGTTTTGCCATACGTAAAAAACAATCCCATTTTACTTCCAAATAAAAATTGTGTGAGTTATTTTTGCTGTTGGTGCACCTTCTAAGAATAAATAAATAAATACAAAGGTCGTAAAAATTATGATTAGAAATTTACCGTATAAGAATTTTTGCCATTTCTGAAAATGAAATATTATTCCTGACTTTTATAGTACGCCTAGGCTTATAGAAGAAATGGCACTTTTCTTGCTTACCAACTTAGCAATTGCTTATTGCTTAAGCAATGGCCAAGCTCCACTTAGGGCCAGCTGCACTGCATTTGGTTATTGGTCCCTACCCGGAGACCGAACACCCCAGGGGGGGCCATCAGACACAGGAAAGGGGGGGGGTAGAGATTCTATTGAGATCCAATGAACTAAGTTAAGTTTCAACATAAGACAAAGCCATCAGACACAGAAAAAGGCGGGGGGGGGGGGACATCCAATTACCTGAAGCTGACTGCTACAGGGCAGTTGTGAAGCGTGTAGCACACATCGGCCCAAGTTTTCATGATGCTGTGGAGAGTACGAGTTTCTAACACACCAGTCCAATGAGTTGTGGACTGCTCGGAGGATGGAGTTGGACAACAGGATGCCACTCTCTGAAAAATTATGTTCAGCCATAACACAGGAAGATTCTTCACTGCACATAAGAAAAATATAAATACATACTTTCCCTCACTTATTACTGATTTACAGTTTCGCATTTAAAGTTGTGGATAGCGTCATGGAATCTTATTACATAACATAAGCTCACGCCTGTATCCCAGAGGGGTACGCAGAGACCAGGGACTGCCACTTACTACGATCCTGACAGATAACTTTGCATCTTATCTTATTATGTAAGTATAATATGAATTTCTGATTTAATATGTACAGATATTGGATCCAGTGAAAAAGTACTAGCTGAGTGGTTAAATTAATTAGTTGTTTAAGTTTAGAAGTGCTCAAAGCATCAAATAGGTACCTATTTTAAAACTTATAATAAACTTACCCAGGGAACAATAATGTGTATCATCATCAGCCGGTATCCCCATGTAGACATCCTGACTGACACTCAACTTAGACACCAGTTCGTTTAGCCGACGAGCATTTACATACGCCGTGTCCGACACCAGAAAGAAGAAATTATACTCCTCCAAGTAGTTATCAGCCAGATACTTCAATGCATGGAATGGCTTCAGCATTTCACGCGTGTCAGTGAAGGCGACAACATTTGCTCTAGCCGGGGTGGATCCAGGGGATTGTGCAGTGACAAACAAGCGTAAAGCAGGCAATGCTGCGGCGGTACGGTTCAGTGCTGCCGCGCGCGTTGCCAGAGCGTCTACGCTTGTTAAAGCCGCAGCTAATAGCGGTCCTCGCATGCCTAACTCCGTGCTATAGTACCGGGGACGCGACACAGCGCGGGAGGCCGACTGCGGGGCTGAAGACGGCGGTTTTATAACCAACCGGGGTTCTATAGACGCGCGAGGCGCCTGCGTCTCTGTGTTACATGGCACTGGCTCGTCCAAAGGCACTGCTACTAAAGCCAACACTAGCCCCAGCGCTGCACCGCACACGAAGTAGGAATTGTGTTTCAACTGCGTCGCCACCAATCTCGACATCATCTTCGGATAGCTGTCCTTAGCCCTTAGCTAGACTCGTGGCAAGCAAGGCTAGCCGATAAGATAGTTAGTCATAGCCGGTCGAGGACAAGCGTCGCGGATAGGATGTCGCGGATTTGGCAAAACCACAGAAGGCAAAACTGAAAACGATCGACGCGAGCGCAGCGCAGCGGAACGGAACCACAGAATAATTTGACAATTTTGACATCCTCTATGTTTGACATTTGGCTATGATGACGGCCATTGTTATTTGTTTTCGATAACTATCTTGAGCAACATTAATCTGAAATAACTAGGCCCCCATTCACGATACGGGGGCTTTTTACCTACCTACTTTGAGGTTTTGCCTCAGCGTAGCGTTTTGTTTTTTTTTTAGGTTGGTAGGTATGTACAAGTGGTTATATTCTCTTTGGGTATGTATAAGTAATTCTTGTGGTACAATAAAGATAAAGGTGGTACGTGTGTACGATAGTATGTGGTATTTACAATATTACGTAAAAAGTGCGTCAACATAATTTTGAAAATTGTGTTTTCTGTATGTAGTGTAAGAAGTTAGTATTTAGAAAATAATAGAGGCTTATTTTCGGTATGTTTATACTTTAGTTGTCATGGCGATGGCACCTAGTGCCTTGAGTTGGTTCTTAGCAATTCCTTCTTTTTGCGTCTTTGGTGGAAAACTCGAAACTAGGCAACCAAATCGCTTTTTGTACCAGTTCTTGGTGGTTGTCTAGGTGCCTTCGTAATATACAAGTTAAGTGTATCCAGTGAGTGAAGTAGGTAGGTTCTTAATTTATCTTATCTTCCTATCTAAACACCAGAATAATGATTTTTGCGTATCATTTCAAATGTTTAATGCCGTACTTGCAGTAGGCTAACAGCCCGATGGTCGAACGATGTGGTCCAGGTCGGCACCCCTGCGTGTCGGGCCCCCGCCCGTGGATGCGAATGGCGAGAGACCGCGAGGCATGGCGTTCGAGGGAAAAGGGCTATACCCAGCAGTGGGTAGAGGTGGGTTGATGATGATGTCCTGCAGTAGGTAGGTATAATGTCTGACGGTTGGTGGGTAAAGTTCGACAGATAACTTGAACAAAAAACCGTACAGTCGGTAGGTATGTGTTTGCGATGGACACGTAAAAGCAAAATTCTGTTTTTGTTATTGGTTAATTTGACTTGAATTTAATTGTTGGTACATAATTAAAGTCACATGATCTCGCGTCCCCCACCAAAATAATAATAATGCAGCCTTATACGTCCCACTGTAGGGCACCGGCCTTCTCTCAGAGAGAGAGAGAGAGTATGGGCTGAATTACCATGCGTGCCCACCGCGGATTGGGAATTTCAAGCGCTGAGGTGAACACCTCAGACCCTAGGGTTTCCTCACGATGTTTTCCTTCACGGCGTTTCTACTGCAAAATAAGTCTATGTATCTTCGAACACAAAGTCATTGGTACATGCGCCAGCGTTCGAACCCAGGACCTCCCGAATGTGAGGCCGGCGTTCTACCGCTCCGCTACCACCGCTTGCCCCCACCAACGAGACCCGAAATACAGTCAAGTTATTTGTCGGGCGCTTACTTAAATGTTAATTTTGCAGAATGGGCCTGTTGGAGCGCCTGCGCGGTCTGGGCACATCGCGGCGCGAAGCCCGCGTGCTCATTTTGGGCCTGGACAACAGCGGCAAGAGCTCAGTGCTACGGTCCCTCGCTGCCCCCGCGGCTGGGCCCGCTGCGCCTGCGCCGGTCGCTCCTACACTGGATGAACACGAGGAGAAATTTCAGAGTGAGGATTTTGTCGCTTAAAAAAATCTTAGCTCCTGTAGGTACCTATCTCATACGCTAATAATGCAGACTATACCTACAAATAAAAGAAAAACCATAGAAGTATTGTTATACGCATAGAGGCCCCTGTACCCGATTACCAATGAAATGAGCGCAGGATGTGCTGCAGAGTAAATGATTCTGTGATTGGTTCATTCTGTACGCCATGCGTGACCACGTGAACGTTGATTGGGCGATAGTAAATGACACCGTAATTTATGATTTGCTTTTATACAAAAACGTCAAACCATTGACTTCATAACTTATAATCCGTCGAAATATCTACGTACCTCGCAAGATGGGGCGGTCTGACGGTGACAGGTACATAAATATTTTGCCGGGTAACTGTGGTAATACCACAGGTAATACTGAACTCGCTCCGATTAGTAACACAATTGACAAGCCAATTTCAGGCCTATAGCAATACTGCCCGTTGAAAGTAAAGTCTTTGAGAAAGTAATTTTGCATCAAATGCAGACTCATTTTAGTAGGTACAAATACCTAAACTATTCTATGAGAAACAGTTCGGATTTACGAAGGGCCGCTCAACGACGGACGGACTCAGGCATAGCATAGCAGGATGCCCTCGGGATGTTCTGTGACGACGAAACGCTCCTCGTAAAATTACACAGATCTTGATATGTTTTTTTTCTTAAACCAGATATGTTTTAAGTAATAAATCGGTAAAGTAATAAATATCTTACTATCCTAAAAGTAGATATCAATAGAGTTAAATCCTCAGGATCTAATTTAACAGTACGAGTCCCTCACAAATATAGTCAAATTGTGTTCTAGACAGTCCCAGACCAACCCGTTTCGTCAATCTTTCTTCCTTCATCCTCCACATGTTCAAATCAACGCAACATTCCTTTCTCAAATTCTAGTCACTACATCCTCTTTCAGTCCACAACGTTCTCTAATCACACTACCTATTGCGTATCCTGTCATTCAAAGTAACACCAGACATACTTCTCAAGGACCTCATTTCTACTCTGCGCTAACAATTATGTGTCATATAATAGTCACAAAGACGTTTTTTGTCTGTCTGGTCGTGTAAGAGCATTGATAACGTTAACCGGATGCGAGAGTGGCCCAAATTATCCGACTAAATAGTCGTCGTTTAGTTTGGTGTTGGAGTCCAGAGTCTTGGGTCGGGCTACCTCGAGCTCTTTTTTTCATTACTTCAACATAACCAACTTCGGCAGGCAACGGCGTAGCGTGGACGGCGCGCGATGTGGGCGGCGCGCGGCGGCAGCGGGCGCTGTGGGAGCGCCACTTCAGAGCAGCGGATGCGCTGCTGTACGTCGTCGACGCCGCGGATCCGCTGCGACTGGGTAGGTCGTGTATGTGCGTGCGTGCGTGCGTGTGTGCGTGTGTGCGTGTGTGTGTGTGTGTGTGTGTGTGTGTGTGTGTGTGTGTGTGTGTGTGTGTGTGTGTGTTTTTTACATTCCATTTTAACCATTGTAACGTTCATTGACTTTGTAGGTATATTTCCTCAATAAATATCTAATTTCTCTATTTTATAGCCATGCCCAGTAAGTAACAAACAAAAATGGGACTATGCGAAATCAACGCCTTAAGAGAATAAGAAAAGATTCAAAGTCACGCAATTATCACATCTATACCAAAAATTCTTCACAATGAACCTTGTAGTATGTAACCTTTATTTTCTTAGGAATTTCAAATATTACGCTCCCTGCGACAAAGGCGCCGAGAGTTGCGTGCTAACAATTTTGATGACCCAAAGAAATTGTTTCGGTGTTAATATCTTAACAGCCTGTAGATAAATGAAACACGTAGGTACCGTATTTCCGCAGTGGTGGCGCGCGAGGAGCTGTGGCTGGTCCTGCAGCACCCGGAGATTTCCTCCCGCCGCGTGCCGCTGCTGCTGTTGGCCAACAAGAGCGAGCAGCCGCAGGCTATGGCTCCTGCTGCTCTCGCTGCTGGTAAGATGCGTTCGGCCGTAATGTTGTTGTGATGCGGGATGCGGGCGGCACACGACCGGGAAGCTTGGAAAACCATGAGGGAGACCTACGACCTGCGTCGTAGTGGGCGTCAAATGGCTGATGACGATGCGGGATGTAGACATTGCCATCTAGTATTTAAATGATACTGTGCCACATTAAACTATGACACACGGTAAAGACAGCGTCACCTAGTGTTTAAGTTACGTTGTGCCATATTAAACTGTGATGCAGGATATAGACAGCGCCATCTTGTGTTAAAATTACGCTACTACAATACAGAAAGCAGCTAGCGCCTTTAAGTGTTTGCCATCAAAAGCAAGCAGCCAAAGGCAATGGTTCCCGCTGCTCTAGCTGCTGGTAAGATGTGTTCAAACTTAATGTTGTTGTGATGGATATATACAACACTATCTAATGTTTAAATGATGCTGTGCCACATTAAACTATGATGCAGGATATAGACAGCGCCATCTAGTGTATAAATTACACTGCTGCAATACAGAGTACCGCTAGCAGTGTTGGCCAACAAAAGCACGCAGCTGGCATGGCTCCCGCTGCTCTTGCTCCTGGTTAGATGTGTTCAGCATGAATGTTGCCACATTAAACCGCGATTCTGGATATAGATAACACCAACTAGTGTTTAGGTTACATTACTGTGTGCTGAAAACGGATTAACTCCTGAACTGCCCTCGCGGAACGCAACGTATAGGTGGCCCATACTAAGTTGGACACAGATCTGTGTCGCGGCAGACGAGTGGTTAATTGGGCAATTGTTGCCATAAAACGTAAATACTATGGTAAAAGTTAATTACATAAGGACCGTAGAGTTAGGACTCATGCGGCGATAGAAGGCTTCTGAATGTAAAATATGATGGCAAAAATTATATCACCAATTTAAGGATACATCTGTGATCGTATGTACCAATTAAGTTTTTGTTCCAGCTCTATCCCTGGAGAGAATCGTCGACAAGCCCTGGCACGTGTGTGCGTGCAGCGCCTCCACAGGAGCGGGCCTGCCAGCCGGCGTGGCGTGGCTCGCCAGGCAGCTCAGGGAGGGCTCTTAAGCCTATCGAGTTAAGGCTCAATATCGTATAACACGTCAATTAGAGAGTTGTTTTGCAACATCTTTTAAAAAAAAAGTTAAATGTTGTACCTACGCGCTGTACCAATGTCGCAATCTCTGGTAAAGCATTGTCCTAAATAGAAAAACTACAATACAATTGAATATGTCTGCGCCGTCAGCCTCGTTTGAATTTGCCACCATAATGGTAGTATATGACCATCCGTCGTTACGTCACCGGACTCACAGAGAAAATAATACCGGACTTCTGCGAACCCCGATACTCTACTGAACCGCACCCAACGTCAACGTGCCTTTGATTTTGCAATTTTTTATTTATTCTATAGTTTAAATGAATTTACTGTAAACTCGTAGTAGGTTTTCTTTGTCTCGAAAAGACACAAGATTTTGAAGAAGACTTCCAGTGGCCCCGCGTGGCCAGAATACAATACTTTTTATTTAAGATATTGTAATTTTTTTTCATAGCTTATCTTATTTTTAGGTTACTACGTTAGCACTTAACTTGAATTATAAATTAACATAACATAAACTCACGCGTGTATCCCAGAGGGGTAGGCAGAGACCAGGGACTGCCACTTGCTACGATCCTGACAGATTACTTTCGCTTCCTCAACATTCATTAGTCGTTGCATGCACGCACGCCGGTTTCGGGTACCTTTTATCTTGCCCTTTGCTAATACATCCCCTATTTGGTCGAATTATGTCCGTCTGGGTCGTCCCTTACCGGCCCTTCCCCCCAAATTTGCTCGATATATTTGTTTCGTCAAACTTTCTTCCTTCATCCTCTCCACATGTCCAAACCATTCTCAAATTCTAGTCACTACATCCTCTTTCAGTCCACAACGTTCTCTAATCACACTATTGCGTATCCTGTCATTCAAAGTAGCACCAGACATACTTCTCAAGGACCTCATTTCTACTGCATTATTTAAATTATAAGTAAATTAAAATATCGTTGTATTTAGCACCTACTTATGATTACGAGCATTATAATATCAAACACCAATTAAAAAACTTTATCTGTGAGTAGAGCAAAAGTTGTTGTAAGCGAAAAACTAATTTTAAGAGTTAACAATGTGGAATCGTCCTCTCGTAAAACAAACTGGTCAATAAGAAAATAATATCCGTTGATAAATCTGGTGAGTCAAACAATACAAATACAGAACAAGTCATCCAGGCAAAACATGGAAATACACCCAGATTCGGGCTATTTTTACAAATCAAGTACTGCGGCCGCAAGGGGGAATCGAACCCATAACCTCTGTTTTGGTGGACAATCGTGTTAACTGCTTGATCAATAAGGCAGTCACTTGAAGCGGTATTCATACAATTTCAGGCCTTAGAAGTCAACTGCACTTCGTTAGATTTGTTTTACAGAAATTATTAAAATAATTACTACAACAATTTATTTACTTCACTTTATTAGGAACGACCACAGCGTAAATATTAGAAGCTACCTACGCAATTGTCGTTCCTAATAAAATTACTAACTAAAAATAAGGTCACAGGTTGTATACGGCTAACCAGTAGGTAAGCTTATGTTCATAAACGCCTCTGTACGTAAATCTCACTGGAAAGTGCTTTAAAAATGGCAGAATGACATTAGAAAAACAAGAAGAAGAAAGACATTTATTATACCAATAAGATACATCACAGAAACAAAATAAGCAGGTAAGTAACATAATATGCACAACAACAGAAAGAAAACTAAATACCTACAAAACAGACAAAACGAATAAATAAAACAGGACCATAGATGTAGCCTGTGGTGTGTCTAAGTTGCCATAAAAGGCAGCTGACTCAGCGTTGTGTTGAGGAAGTGATCCCTCACCGCTGATTTTCAGTCAGTGCCTACGGTAACCCATAATTGTACTACGGAGTGCGTGCCTTATTATTAGAATAAAAGAAAAATAAGTTCACTGTTCCAAAGACGAATAAATTCTATCTAGTCAGTACTCACAAGTTGTTTCATTCGACCGCGATTTCGGCCGAACTCCACAACTATTTGGCTTCATTGCCCTGTTTTCATTGAACTTCTTTCATTGTGAAAAGTTTGACCAATCCTGGAGCGCCGGTTGGCGCCAACTTGGGGCAGAGGCGGGTTGTTTGTGTCAACTAGGACCACGGACTAGATTGTGAGGAGTCTGCGCGACCTAGTCGAGCGACAAACGACGAAAGTGTGTTTTTGAACTAATTTCGGAATTAAGTTAATATAATGACAAAGTTAATAGCAAAGTTACACGTAACAGATTAGAGTGCACGGACGGTGCTGCTTTTTTGAACACTGATTTCTTTATATTCAATAACTAATTAATAATTAAAGGCCATGCTGGTCGTGGGTTCGATTCCCACTGTGGGCCGCCGTCCGTTTGTGCAAATGGCCTCAGTCTAGGTGTATGTTTGTGATGGCCTTCCTAGCTTCGGACTAAGGCAAGTAATTGTGCTGTGTTAAAGGTATTTATTTAGATCTCAAATACTTTATATAATTTTCAAGGCCTACTTACTTTTAAATCTTCCACAAGACCACAGGCAGTGCAAACGAACTCATTATCGTTTATTTACATAAGTATGAATACTTTTATTGCACTAAGACCAGATTTTTCAATACCTAGTCTGATAAAACTTAACTGGAGAATAAAACTTATGTTGTCACTGTCTTGTATGATAGACAGTGATAGCATGACATTTATTCTCCAGTTAAGTTTTATCTGTCTATTGAAAAACTGGCCCTCAAACTATTATACAACGCGAAGGCGCCTCTCGAAGCGCTTCCCATACACGTGTAGTTAGGTTTTAGCTTACAAACGAAATTTACAAATGCTGGATCGCAATGAAACTGCCAGTATGATTAGAGAACACAAATTGAGGTTTGCCCGCGCTTAGAAGTGAGAATATACGAATGAAAAAAATTGGTGCCTCGTAAGCCTTCTCGTAGAAACTTTATAAAAAGCTCTAGGTAATTTCTTTCTAACAAACTTATTCGTGACTAGCTGTCCCGTTGAACTTCGTAGCGCCACAGAATCCGTTTATACGATTCTTGCACAACGCCATCTATTTTTAAAACACAATGTTCGCTTGCACAACGCCATCTATTAAATATTACTTTAAAAAAATGTTATCCCGCGGGAACGCATTACTGGGATATCAAGTAGGTCAAGTATGTTATGTCTCAATTCAGGTTTTCGTCTATCTGTACGCCAGGTTTTATGTAAAACTGTTTAGCCGTTATTGAGCCGTGATTGAGTAATAAACATCCAAACATCTTCACAAACTCACATTTATAATAATATATTTTTTTAAATACCTACTGTAATAATATGAGTAAACTCTTGATAAATGTGGCCTGATGGTTTGATGCATAATTAAATTACGGACTTTTGTAATATATTTTTGATTTCCTGTCCGTTAAGAAAAGTTGTTTCCAAAATTATTAATTTCGTAAGAAACTTTTTTTAATTAAATAAATATGTACAGGATAAAAAAAATATGTCTTGAATGTCGACAATTTTATTATCTATGTAACCATCAGACCACATTAATAAAAAGAATATTATTTTTTTACAATAATTAAAAACGTCAGATTTTGCGAGCGAGACAGCATGTCAGTTATAATCTATTAATATGCCCACTGCGTCACGTATCACCTAGGAAGTGATTGATCTCCTGAACTGGTATGTAACAGCAACCTTAATGAAATCATCATCATTCAGCCACAAGAAGTCCACTGCTGGACATAGGGCTCCTCCACGGATTTCCAAAAAGACCGGCTGGAAGCGGCTTGCCTCCAGCGTCTTCCTGCCACTTGGATGAGGTCGTCTGTCCATCTTGTGGCTGGACGTCCTACGCTACGCTTGCCGATATGTGGTCTCCATTCGAGAACTTTTCGGCCTCATCGGCCATCAGTTCTGCGTGCTATGTGCTTTAACGGAATATCAGAAGGAAATATCGCCATGAAAAATTGGATAATATGAAGCCTTAAAGGAAAATCTGTGGAATAACCTTCCAAGAGAGAACTTTCTAGATGGAACTTATAACAGAAGAATCCGCAGCTTTTATGTGACATATGCTTTAATATTCCTTAGAGGTTTCCAATTATTCAGATTTTCATAACATTTTATCACCTTAGCGCTGCGGATTCCGCCATTATTTCAAGCCCTTGATAAAGATTTACATTATAATTTATGTTACTTTCCGTGGAGAATAAAGGTTTTGAATTTTCATTCTACAAAAATAAAAGTCCATCATTAAAAGTTGCCTTATGAGAAAGTATATATTCTTTTTGATGCACTAACCCGTGCTGAGGACAATTTATTTTAAAAACCTATTTAGAGGATAAAAAAATCCACCCATGCCGGGACATGAACCCGCGACCTCTGGCTAACCGTGCCAGCGCTCTCCCAACTGAGCTAATGGGCAAGTACAAGCATTGGCGAAATTTGGAGCCTCTTTACAAACTTCTCTGTATTACCTTACGTACAGGCAGCGACATCTGGCCGAAACATATAAATTAAAAAAATAATTGTATTTTGATCTATTTACTTAAAGGTAGATACCTAAAGGTAAATAGATTCAAAACCCAATTTTGTGTCTATTTACTTTGATGCATCTTAGCTTGAACAACAATAGCGTGTTTTGGGTCCTAAATTTGGGCATCAAAATGCATCATTTCGAGAAGATGGAGTGAAAAGAATATTCTTATCGTATCTTACCCAAAATCAGCGTGCGTGCTTAAAGCAACTAATGAATGTTGATGAAGCGGAAGATGTTTGCCAGGATCATGGCTAGTGGCAAAGCCTGGTCTCTGCCTACCCCTCCTGGACACAGGCGTGAGTTTATGTTTATAACTTCTTATGAGTTTCAAAAGGATTTGTTAACAGTTAACTAAGAAATATCAATTAATGCTCAACATATTTTTCTATGCACTGTTGTTACAACTGGGACCCCGGTATATTTATGTTACTTTGAATTTTTAGCAACTCAATATTCTTGAATGGAGGATGCGCTAAGTGCTAATATTGCACAAGGGAAATATCTCAAGTTATTCCATAAAGTCGGCGGGTTCACCCCGGGCGGCGATCGACGCAGCCACTCCGCTTTGTTTACTTTAACTTGAAGCCATAGATAAACCACGCAAAGACACTCCACTCCACTCCAAAGCGAGACAATACGCACACATTTACGTAACAAGAGTGTGCCTAAATTGAATTAAAAAAAACATTGATTACAAAAACAAGAAGTTTATTTAGTGAATTGTTAGTTATAGAATTAATAGATTATTTGGAGAAGAAGCTAACAAAGAAACTGTACCTACATTAATTCTTTTCAAAAAAGCGTATTGTAAGTAGTAAGTGTCGTTCGCAGACACGCAGACATTCACATTAATAGTGCAACAATGAGAACCGGCTACGCTACGCATGCCAATTTGGCTACCAATTTGTTGCCTCACTTTGGCTGGGACTGTGGTTCTAGACCTCGTAATTCTATGTTTGAAGCCTTTATTGCGAGCTCCTTTGCGATACTTTGGGATTGTTCGAGCTATGATTCATTTTGTTCCACTTGGAATTAAAATATGGAATGAGAAAAAAACTAATTATGCTTTCCTTACAAAAGTTTGCACCGACTCCGGCTGTGAACTTTTTATATCAATAGGAAGAATATTAGATTCAGACGCGGCGATGCCGAATCGTTCTTTAAAAAGTTTCGAATTTACTCACTTCTGTCTAATCAGGCCATAAACCGAGCCCACTGTTGGGAATAAACCTCTCCTCTTTCGGTAAGCGGTGGTAGCCTAGTGGGTAGAACATTGGACTCGGAAGCGGGAGACCCAGGTTCGATTCCCAGTGCGGGCATGTACCTATGACTTTTCTTTCTATGTTATGTAAATTTGTGAAGCAATACCATTCGCTAACGGTGAAGAAAAACATCGTGAGGAAACCTGGGTGTCTGAGCTATTCACATACCTCAGCACTTGAAATCGCCAATCCGCGGTGGGCACACGTGGCGATTAAGCCCATACTCTCTCTCTGAGAGAAGGCCTGTGCCCTACAGTGGGACGTATATAGGCTGCTTAAGCTTATGCTCTTCTCTTTCACGCCAACCCATCCGGTCGCTTGCCAGTCTCGTCGAATGTTTACCAGCCGCTTTTTATGTATTTATGCAGTACTCACTTAGTAATACATAAATACATAAACGTAGGCTTGCTACCTGCTGTCTTAAACGAAATACCACTTAGTCTATTATGCGATTTGGAAGCTAAACCCGTTAACAGTAGACTTATATTGAAGTGGTACTTCCTAGGCTGAACTTGTAAGTTATTAAGTTTAGCTTGGGGGTGCTTTTTCAATGTAGGCCTACCAGATAAAATACTGTAGAGTGTACTCCAAAAAATCACACATAAACCTCACAGGTTTCAGTGGTTTTGGTTGTGTTTTTTTAATGTCTTTTCTTGTCCATGAATAATAATAATAAAAAGAATAAATAAAATAAATACCTGCACTTCCCAGTTTGACCCGAAACCAGAAGACCCCGGTTCGTGTCCAGATGTCTCCAGTTCGATTATTTATTCCCTTTTTTTCATCGTATCCAAATATAATTTCCAAAAAATCACTATTAACCAAAAAAAATACAGAGCAGCGCTCGGTCATCCAGGTACTTTTATTTATTCTTATAAGTTGCACCAACAGAAACTTAATCCTAGTAAATAGTTTATGTTTTTTTTCATGATGTATTATAAATAATATTCTTACCTTACTATAGAGAATTTTATGAAGAATACTCTACTCTAAACGTTGGCCTTTGCATCTCCGTAATGAGATGACTTATACCATCACTCACACCAGTGGCACCATCACTCACACTAGATGAGTGAACGGACCGCTCGGTCGCTGTATTGCCTGGGACATTGTTTTTAGATGGAGTAGGCTTGCCCAGCACCTATACCATCCTTTTGAAACGGACACCTAGTGATGAACTTATCGTAGGCTCTTCTAGGTGTAGGTGACCCCTAGGACCTTCGCTTGTTTAGTTGTAGGTGCCCTCTACTAGGGCCGAAAAAATACTTTTGTTTGTTTGTTGGTTACACTTTATTGACAATAAAACCGTTAAAAATTTATTACCTCTTTTTCATCGTATCCAAATATAATTTCCAAAAAAACACTATTAACAAAAAAAAAAATACAGAGCAAAGCTCGGTCATCCAGGTACTTTTATTTATTCTTATAAGTTGCACCAACAGAAACTTAATCCTAGTAAATAGTTTATGTTTTTTCTCATGATGTATTATAAATAATATTCTTATCTTACTATAAAGAATGTTATGAAGAATACTCTACTCTAAACGTTGCATTGGCCTTTGCATCTCCGTAATGAGATGACTTATACCATCACTCACACCAGTGGCACCATCACTCACACTAGATGAGTGAACGGACCGCTCGGTCGCTGTATTGCCTGGGACATTATTTTTTAGATGTAGTAGGCTTGCCCAGCACCTATACCATCCTGACAGCCTAGTCGGCCTAACCCACGGGAAAGACAAGTCAATACTTGCGGAGCCAACCAAGCTGAGGGTTTCCTCACGATGATTTCCTTCACACTTAGCGTGTGGCATTGCTACTACAAATTTGCAGAAAGTCGTAGGTACATGCCCGCAATGAGAATCGAACCTGGGTGGAAAGCGGTAGGTACAGTCAACAGCACATCATGGTATACATCCATGCACTGTACTCTTTTGCGTTATGGGCGATTTTGCAACTAAAATGTAGAGGTTGACGTGCTGTCGACTGTACGTATCTCAAATGTTTTCTTCTCGATTAGTTTTCTTGCATTTAAATACACGTTACTTTACTTTCTGTTGCTGTGGAAATTTAAATAAATGTCCTCTTCTTCTCTTGTTGCTGAGCCTCGAACCTTTGTCGTAATTTGACAATAAATGCTTTCTATTTTTCTATTTCTTCAATACGTAGTGTGCACTGCGGTATGACGAAGGTAAACAGGGTAATATCAAAATTGCGCAATTCCTGAAACATCCCAATAAGAGTTCGTGTTTTACAACCGATTTTATTATATGATCAAACCATGATCTGCAGTCCTATTCCCTGTAGTAAACAGGCGGAAAATTAGCGCTTAAAACCATGCAAATCTAAGTTCGTGATAACAAAGGACCTCCATGCCGTGTACCGCGCTCCGGCACACACGTCAGTGTCGTTCGCGCCCGCCTCTGATACGCCCGCGTGCCATCGGCCCCGGCACACTTCGCCCGATCTTTGTGCGTCTGTACGCTCCCACTTCTGATGTCGTGGGGGATTTTCCGTCGCGATCAAACTGGCCGGAAGAGGGAAAGGAGTTGTGAGCAAAAAGTTTTGTGATAAAAGTTATCGGTGTCTAGTAAACAAATTTTGCGGTACTGGGTTCGTGTTTAGAGATGAAGTTTGCTCAATTTTTTTTTTAGCTTCCGATTTTGCATCAACCCTCTTTGTCATACATAATGAGATTTTTAAATAGGGTCTTCATATTTTCTGTCATATTTTCGTACGTAAAGGTTGATGTACGTCGACTACAGTCCAGTTAACTCCTAAGGAAGATGAAAAATTATGACAATAATTATAACATTGAAAAAAAAACTTAACGACTTGTCAAATTTCAAGTGAGAATTGTTTTTGAAAATTGAGAAGCAATTGTGAGTCTCACAGTTCTACAATCATGGCCGCGTTTCATAAACCTACAAAACATAGTTTATTATAACAATGCCATGTGCATTGCGAAGTCGATTATGACGATTACTTTCTTCTTGTTAATCTGCGGATTAACAGGCTATGCAACGTACATCGAATTGTCATAGTAAACCACGAATAAGCTTGCCAGAAGCGCGGTTCAAAAAATGTGTAAAGCGCACTTTGTGCCAAAAGAGCTACTATGGCATTAAGGTCCATTAAGGATTATCTAGATGACAAAGATGTCTGGAATTAAAGCCAGTTTAATGCATTAGTACTAGGCTTTTAGAAGATTCAAATATGTAAACTCTGTTAATTAAAGAACATATTTGAAGAGACTATGTTTCCAGTTTTTTGTCCGTTTTTTCTCCAAATGATCTAGATTTTGAAACGGACACCTAGTGATGAACTTATCGTAGGCTCTTCTAGGTGTAGGTGACCCCTAGGACCTTCGCTTGTTTAGGTGTAGCTGCCCTCTACTAGGGCCGAAAGCATACTTTTGTTTGTTTGTTGGTTACACTTTACTGATACCTAATAAAACCGTTAACACAAGTAAAACTTAAATAACAGGCTTGTGATAAGAAAAAAAATACTTTGGTAAGCGACTAAACCTTCTCTTTTTCTGTTCTGTTCTGCTAGCCCTACGCGTGCAACAGTTGCTAGTTGGACCACTAGCTAAAGTGCAATGTGTTTGTGTATAGACCAAACGGAACAGTGAATGTGCATTTCGAAATAGCAACTACAGTTGGTGAAAATAGTGAGTCTGCCACGGAATTTAATTAGTGACTTTTAACGAGCGATTGGACTTCACAGTGAGTGAGTATTGTTTTTCATTTCAACTCGCAATTAGCTTAACTTTTACTGCAGCTTTCGAAGCGTAAAGACGAAGCTGGAACATACAAAGTACCTAGGTATAAAGAGCTACAAGAAGCTTGAAACTAAGAAAAGCTATTTGTAAGCTTTGGAAATACCTAGGTGGTAGTAGGTAGTAGGTTGAGATTCTGTGTTGAAGATGAATGAAACACTATGGCTTTAGGAAAAAGTAATGCCATAGAAAACGTAACTTGTAAGAAGGCGGCATGAGGATTACCTACCGTCCTGTCGCTCAATGCATCTTCTCCCTCTAGTCGAGAGACGCCATATCTCGGATATTATATTCCTGTTAAAACTAACAAAAGGGACTATCGACTGTCCCGATTTGCTATCAAAAATCAATTTCCACGTACCAAATAGAATCTTAAGGCACAAAAACACATTTTTAGTACCGCAGGCCTCAAGAAATTACAGAAGCAACGCCTACTTATTGAGAGCCTGTTCTGCTTTTAATAAATTAATCAGAGACCCGGACATGGACATTGTTATTAATGACGACAGTATTGCAGCGGTTAGGCGACGGCTAACTGCGAACTTTTTTTTGGGAGTTAGTGAGTAGGCTCTCTCATTACTTATGTATAAATCTCAGCTATATATATTTCCTTTTGAAATGCTTAAATCTAAAATTTTTCTATGCAGACACCCGTTTTTGCGGTGACTTAATTGTTAGTTCTTCTTAACTACTAGTTTTAATATTCTGTTGCTATCAGTGGAAGCCTGTTAATGACTTTCTGTTCTCATATTTTTAAATAGTATTAAGTTATATAATGTCAATGGCTTTCCTAAAACTAAATAAATAAATAAATAAAACCAAGTCTCGCAACTCAGTTCTTCTACCGTAAAATGTTGTGAGACCAAGTCGGTTACTTTTTCCAGCCCCCACTTAAGGGTCCTTCTGTCTTAAGTTAGTACGTAATTAGCTAACCTAACAACATCTTATAGTGACCATATCAATATTAAAAATATTTTATGTTTTAAATAAATATATTGAATTGGCCATCGCATGAAAACACAATGTATCTCACAAGTAGTACATATTATATTAAATAGGATTATTTAGTGCGATTGGGAAGTCGATCTATTTATTTAACCCTAGAAAGATAATCTTATTTAGATGTACGGGAAAGATAATCATACGTCAAAATTACTCCTTAGTTTGAAATGGCTATTATTTCAAAGATTATTTACTTAATTTGATGAACTATGGTGTGTATGTATTTCTCATATCAGTTTAAATAAAAATACAACATAATTATATATTTTTATTTAAAAAAGTAACGAAACATAATGGCTATCATTTTAAAGTAACAAAACATAGGAATTTCTCTTAAAATCACATTTTTTTAGACTAATCAGTGACGCATTCGCCTCGGACCCCTTTGTGACCTTATAATATTCAGTGCTGAGATTCGTCCTTGTCTTGATGCCTTTGTAGTAGACCAGCAATGTTTATTTTTACCTCTTATGCTAGGCCATTTTACGTCATTTTGACTCCAACACCTGTTGTATTTCGAAAACGGGAACACTTACTTCGGTGCCGCGACCGCCACTCGATAGGTCCGCCCGGCGACTGAAATGTCCGTAAAGCACTGCGCCGGATTCGCGCGAATTAGAGAGAGACAGCAATATTTCGAAACACACGGAGTCATTTTGACGTAGATTATCTTTCTAGGGTTAAAACATAAATTCAGGCTACTAGTTTTATCCACAACGAAGTGGTCTCGAAAATAGCCTGAACGGTTTCGAGAAAAGGCTGGTACGTCCGTGCCGCTTTCTGCTCGACTTGGCGGGGGCACTGCCGAGCCGAATAATTCACAATATTTAGTCTATATTGATATCGAAACGAAAAGGAAGACAATGGGGCGTATTTACTTACAACATCTTTGTTGAAAAAGTTTATAATAGTTTAGTTATATTCTTTTTGTTGCACTAACTCGTGCTGAGGACTATTTTTAAAACCTATTTAGAGGCTTAAAATTCCATCCATGCCGGGACTAGAACTCGTGGAATTTTTAGCCTCTAAATAGGTTTTTAAAGTTAATAAAGTGTTTTTTCAACTCCAAACTAGTCTAAATGTATTATGAAAAAAAAAATCGACTACAAAAAATCCATAAGCGGTCTCTCACTTACTCTGGTAAGAAGCCTGTACCCTGTGTGGGACTATCTTAATGAGCTATGTAGGCTGCGTGTGCTATACTAGTCTTTTTTAAACCCTCTTCCTAGTACAGCTACTGTCGACTCTGCTTGTACATCTCTGCGCCAGATAGCTCTTTGTCTGTGTAGTTAGGTTATCACGTTTCATCTCTTTCTGAAAACTTCAGTCCAAAAGATGGAGGGAGTTCACCTCTTCTTCTGAGCCGATATGTGCTACACTAGACTAGTGTTGAGTATATATATTGGTTTAATACGAAAACGCGCGACCAGTTTGGTAGTGAATTCCTCATAAACTTGTATAATACATAACTCGCCTCGTATGAAAATTAATTCCCGACGTTAATTAACATTCAACTCAGTTCACTCAAATGGCGGGCATATTCCGAGCACTTCGTAATAATTGCAACTTACTTTATTAGGTACACACAAACAAGAAAAACAATGCGATTCGGCTAGTCATAAATTCAAATTCAAATTAATTAAAAATTACAAGCTATGAAATTACACACATGATATTATATACCTACGTCCAACCGCAAAGCTCAAACCTTATAATATCCCTTCAAACTTTCTTTAAAAAAAAGTGTATGGGTTCGATGACATATTTTCCCAGTTAAAATCTATCTTCTTCTTTTTCGGTCCTAGGGGAGCATAGGGCTTTCATCACAGATTTCCACTTCTGACGGTCGTTCGCGGGAGTTTTAAATTTAGACCAGCTAGTGCCAATCGACTTGGGCTAAAAAAAAAGTTACAATCATGGTTTATGGTTTCATCCTATACAAGTACTGTATGTACTGTAATTACAACGCAATTTTGTGAAACTTTTATTAAACACCCGAAACCGGCGTGCGTGCATGCAACGACTAATGAATGTTGAGGAAGCGAAAGTGATCTGTCAGGATCGTAGCAAGTGGCAGTCCCTGGTCTCTGCCTAACCCTCTGGCATACAGGCGTGAGTTTATGTATGTATGTTATTTTATTATTATTGTAATGTTAAGGTTTCCGTCATGTACATAGTTATGTCACATAAAGTTGTATGTACCTACAGGCCTTGAAATCATTTAACCGCAGTGAAAACGCATGGAGGTGACGCCCATCTCTCAATCTCGTAGGGAGAGAAAGAGATCAATTCTATCCTTCTTGGCCTTTATAGTAGCTTCGGGTCAGATGGGCCACTTATCAGTCACGTGACATTTACAACTGCGCAACTTAGAAAGAAAGAAAGAAAGAAAGAGGATATTTATTTAAATTGTCACAGAAACACAAAGTAAACAAAAGGTAAACAAACAAAAGACACGAACGTCAACAAAACAGAGATAAAACAAAACAATCGTGAAGAGAACATAAGAGAACTTACCGCGCATATTTTTATTCGTTTTTCTGTAAAACATGCTTGACTCAAACGGAGGCGAATCTAACAAATAGACGATGTAATTTATGCATTAGATAAGTGGAGGACCCAATCTGTGGTTGTTCGGTGGACCGTTGGCGCCAACGTAACGCACTTTGGCCAAGTGCTTGGGCCAATATTTGGTAACATTGCAATTATACGGGGCGTTGATTTGTAAATTACAAAACGATTGACGGGCAATTCAACTTATCGTTCTGAAATCTATACATTTTAATTCGCAGTAAAGAAAAAAATATTTACAGAAGAGTGTAGCTAACATTGAAAATATGCTTTGGATATAGTTTCTTCTCGCGAATGAATATAATAATAATAATAAATAATAAACAAATGTTTAATGACCAAAAATTATCAACACATAAAGTAACTATGAGCCCCAAAGTAAACTTGTCAAAGTCAAAGTCAAAAATTTTTATTCACTATAAAAACAAAATGTTTACTTAATGAACGTCAAAGCTGTTAGTTTCACAATTAATAGATTATGCGGAGAAGAAGCTAACAAAGAAACTCCACATTTATTCTTTTCAAAACAGGTTTGCCTTATTAACAAAGTTTTCAACTTAAAGTTACACTACACTAGATACAATCGTTCCTGTTAACATTCCTGCACTTGCAGAACAGGTTCTGAATGATAAATATAAATCAATCACCGTTCAATCGGCTTGAAATTTGCGAATCACACTTAGTATAGTTTTACTACGGCACCAGCTGAGCCACTACCTTTGGCCTTATTTTATGTCATCACTAGTTAAGCCTTACTTTTTTTTAAGTTATTTTTTCTGATGAGGCAATAAATATTTGTTTTTATCTTTCTACTTAGATCCATTTACTCAGAAAGTGAAGAAAGTAAATATTGATTCAGCGGACAGGGATTCATTCATTGTACCAAAGATTTACGTTAAGCGTGAAAAAATCTAGCAAGTTTCAAGAGCCGGAAACAAGCAAACAAACATAAACCTCAAACTTACAATTAAAATGAAAAATTACCTTAAGGCCAGGTTCTCCGACATAGCCCCGAAATCAGGTATATTAAAATACATTTTACTCTTCCATGGTTAGTATTTAAAATGTGAAAAAACATATAATATTAGTTTTCAATGTCCTTTCTATGGCCGTCGGCCTAAAATCGCAAACATGAGTCTAAATTATCACTGCAGTGGTTTTATTAGAGCAGTACTGTGTTTTGGATAATAAAAAATATACCAAAATTACTATCACTGAATGTGTTAGTGATGTCGGTCGTCAACATTCTATTAATAGGATTTGTATTTCCTCCATTTCCTTCCGTGGATGTCGTAGGAGGCGACTAAGGAAATCAATTACCAGGCGACGGGCAGCAGCGTCTTCCTAAGATTCCAACCGCATACTGCGATCGCCAACCCGCCTGCCAAGCGCGCCGATTATGGTAAAACCTCTCATGGTTATGAAAACAACGAAGGAGGCCTATGTTCTGCTGTGGGCGTCAAATGGCTGATAATGACTATTCGGTCGCGGAGCACAATAAGTCCCATACAAATCCGTGCGCTCGGTAGTCCTCGACTTTAAGGAGTCCCATAGCGCTAATTACCTTGATTCTCTAAACATTAGGAGGCCTGCTAATATGTTGCTTGGAGCCAACGCTTGGCCAAAAAGGTTAACTTTGGACAACCAACTGTGGAAATAGTAACAGTATTCATGAGATTACGCGGGAGCCGAATCACTTGGTGTCATTCCATTAGCAAACAGTGGGAGAGGGAGAAAGGTTGGCTTACAGTTAAGAAGCCACGGTTTGATTTCCGGTTTGTACTGTAAAAGGACACTGTATACTATTTGGGCAACTAGGATTTTGGGATTTATAGATAGATAGATGCAAAGCTATAACGTTACAGCTCATACATGCTGAATTTGATTTCTGGGTGATTTGAAAGCCGCG
The DNA here is from genome assembly GCA_947308005.1 of Yponomeuta malinellus. Lineage (NCBI taxonomy): Eukaryota > Metazoa > Arthropoda > Insecta > Lepidoptera > Yponomeutidae > Yponomeuta > Yponomeuta malinellus. The sequence continues at coordinate 11,855,086 of OX371017.1, forward strand.
GTTATGGATTAGTAATTAAAAATGGCATCTATTTAGACTATTACTTTTAGCTATAGACGTAAATTAACACGCGGACGCGCAGCATGCACAATGGTTCTAATAGATTCGAGTTTGAGTCGAGATATTTATAAAAAGTGCATTATTAAAAAAAAACAAACTAGCGTATTCGATAGCTATTGTCAGACACGTTCATTTGCTATGTCTTTCAGACCACCCAAAATTGATGCGGTATACTTTCCACTGTAGGGTACAGGCCTTCTCCCAGAGAGAGAGAGCATGGGCTTAGACACCATCCGTGCCCAACGCGGATTGGCAATTTCAAGCGCTGAGATTTGTGCCCACCTCTGTCACTCAGGTTTCTTTACGATGAGATTTGTCAAGATCATGGAGAGTGGCAAACCCTGGTCTCTGTCTACCCTTTCGGGATAAAAGCGTAAATTTATGTGCGTATGTAAATAAAAATCTTAGTAAAGGAAAAAATGTGAGTGTGCGTGTCATCATCATCAACGATTTGACGCCCACTGCAGGACATAAGTCTCCTTCGTGGTTTTCATAACCACGAGGGGTTTTGCCATAAACGCCACCCTTGGCATGCGGGTTGGCTATCGCAGTATACGGTTGGAATCTCAGGAAGACGCTGCTGCCCGTCTCCTGGTAATTGATTTCCTTGGTCGCCTTCTACGACATCCACGGAAGGAAATGGAGTAACGCTATTCTTGTGTGCGTGTAGGCCGAACCATTTTCGTGTAGTCCGCAGGCAAAATGAGTTATCTTATTTACTGCTGGGGTATATTATATTACTCAGTCACGGAAAAAACAGCGCTCGTTAAATTGTAGAGTTCACTGTACTGAAGGTGGAACCACGAGTTTTCAATGACGTAAGTACTCTTATACTCTTGTTATAGCATACAGTTGTGTATCTAAGTATTTGTCTGGTATTTTGTTATGTCTCTTTTTTCGTACAGCAAATAAACTTCTAACCGGATTTCAAATCTTTCTACCTGTATTTCAAATCTTTTTACCTATAGTTCTTACAAAACTCAACTCCAGCGCCTTGAATATCCATATTTTAACGTATATAATAACGCATGGAAGCGGAATTTACTTTGCTCTAATATATAAGTAGGGGTGATCAAATCGCCAGTGTATATAATATTCGAGTGGATATCTGCGGCGTAACACTGATATTGAGCCTTGTAATTGTACCGCAGAGTGATATTTGATAATGAAGATAATGATGTAACTAAATCCGTCATAGATTGAAAGCGCCTGACTGGGGACAGGCCTATGCCCAGTAGTGGGCTCTATTTATGGACAAAATAAATAAATAGATAGGCACATATCGTCGCTCAGCAAACAAAATTGCAACATAGCAAACCACAACAAGTAATCTTTCCTTCCTTTACAGCAGATACAATTTTTTTTTTAATTTCGTAAATAGTTTCAGCGGTGTTCCATAGAAATAATATTTTTGCGGCGTTACAATCGTTTGTGTGTATTTCCATGTTTGTGATGTCCTTGTCTAGTTACCATAGCACAGCGTATCCTAGTTTGGGACCAGGTCGAGTGATTGTGTGGTGTGGAAGTTATTTATTTATTTAATAATTACGCTTGAATTCTATAGGTTGATCGATTCGCGCTTAAGATCCCAGTGACGTACAAATGTTAAAAAGAAGAAGAAGAAGAAGAAAAACATTTATTTAACGCCACATGGACACACATAATTATGCAGGAAAAGTAAATACAGAAAATAAGGCAGATATGAAGCAAATAGTGAGAAAAAACAAAGGCTAAGGGTACAGTGGATGTACTCTGTATGTCGATGAAGCGGAAAAAGGCCTCATTAAAACCGTAAAACATCAATTTCAGTGATGTTATTTTTTTAGCTTTGATATGTTCCTATGGATTAAAAGATACAGTATAACATCGTAAGAGCTTTATCACCACGCGTAACATCCGTAGATTGGCGCTGAGGTATGAACACCTATAATTTACTTTATAATGTCATATAAACCTACCTACCTACTCTTTTCATCTTTCATTTCTATCCATCCTAAGGTTGTCTGGAAGCCTTTTAAAGTATTTTGTTTTCTGGTGTGCATAATAAAGAGTTCTAATCTGATCTAATCAATCAGAAAAGTAATTGATACCTAGCTAAAAAGTACTTTCATCATCAGCCATTTGACGCCCACTGCAGGACATAAGCCTCCCTCATGGTTTTCATAACCATGAGGGGTCTTGCCATAATCGCCACGCTCGGCAGGCGGGTTGGCGATCGCAGTATGCGGTTGGAATCTCAGGAAGACGCTGCTGCCCGTCTCCTGGTAATTGATTTCCTTAGTCGCCTTCTGCGACATCCACGGAAGGAAATGGAGTGACGCTATTCATAATCCGGCGCCACACGGAACAAAAAAAAGTACTTTAGATAACTTTCAATAGATTATTTTGTTTATAAAAGGGCTATTAATAAAATAACAACTCATAAACTTATATTACCAGTTTTTTTTTGTTATTCTGAACCCAAAAATGTGTTCAACACAAGTAGGTTTATATCTACCAACTTCTGTGAAAACTTGTCGTAAGCCGCTTAGTAACGATTAATATTATTATTATGAACTATCACGCAATGTACCGCTGAGGGAAAATAAGGTTAACTATTTAATTTAGTACCTTAATGATTATAATGGAAACATAGCTTTTGATTATAGAGAGTTTTACTTGTAAAAACACGATTCCTTAACACAATCCTCAAATGCAGTTTAAGTTGTTTTTGAGCGTAGACACGTAATGCATGTAGGTCCCATTAAGTACTACCACAGCTAATAATTTTGTTTGAATAAACAGTTCCGCCCCTGTCGCCCCTCAACTACAGTGTCATACAATAACTATCTGCCTCGCGCTCACCCAAATTATTCGACAATATTGTATGAACGAAAGGTAAATACATGTCTAGTCTTTAAATTACAGGGTTATAAAGGCCCGTGAAGCGGTGGTGGCCTAGTGGGTAGAACATCGGACTCGGAAGCGAGAGACCCAGGTTCGATCCCCAGGGCATGTACCTATGACTGGGTTTTCTAAGTTATGTACACTTGTGAAGTCATAGTAGCAATACCACTCGCTAACGGTGAAGGAAAATATCGTGAGGAAACCTGAGTGTCTGAGCTATTCACATACCTCAGCGCTTGAAATCGCCAATCCGCGGTGGGCACGCGTGGTGTTAAGCCAAAGTGGGACGTATATAGGCTGCTTATGATGAAAGGCTCGTGTAACTGTCAACTGTATAGTACTAGCAAATGAGAAAGCTAACCGGTTGCTACGCCGTAGCACGCTACGGTGCTACGACGACGCTACGCAGCTACGTGGCTACGTAACGGCTTTGATGTGTTAATTCGTACGTGACTTGGGGAAAACAAGTTTTCCTCAACCTTTTTTGTATACGCCACGCGTATTTCGTCACTTTGGTTATAAAGTACTTACCTGCAATCATATTTGAGATGACATAACGAAAATATTATTATATACAGAGTTACATCAAGTAGTCCGTCGCGTAAAAAGACCTGAGTTGTGCAATTTTATATGCACGTATGTATATACTAATAGTTCCCAACTTAGAACACTTTGTGTACGGAATCCTAAAAAATATTTTACTAATAAACCAGCCTTTATAGTCCTACTGTAAGTCAGTAGTTTTATCCCAGAGAGAGAGAGAGAGAGAGAGAGGATATCTGCGGCGTAACGGCTGCAGAAGAGTATGGGATTCATAATCACGCTTACCTACAACGGATTGGCAATTGCAAGTGCTGAGGTATGTAAACACCATAGGCAGGTTTCCTCACGATGTTATCCTTGTTTGTTTGTTACACTTTATTGCACAATAAAAAAACGTTAGCAAAAGTAAAACTTATATAACAGTCTTGTGATAAAAAAAAATGTGTAAAGGCGGACTTATTTCAAAAGGAAATTCTTCCAGCCAGCCCAACAAATTTTGAAAATTAAAAAAGAGAGCGGGGTAGGGCAGATAAAGTGTAACCAAAACCTATCGCTACCTACATTTCAATATGAAATATTTCTTAACTGTTAGCGAGTTGTGTGGGCACTACAAATTCACAAATAAACCTAACTTAGGATACGTGCCCAGATTCACAACTTCACGACTCTTGAAAGAGCAGCGAGACTTCTCCCGACCACCGCAAGAATGTGATAATTCAATTCATTTAATGTCAAATATAAAAATTCGTATGAAGTAGTTAGTTTGTTACTTTGTGAAGTTATAGTAGCATTACGACTCGCTAACGGTGAAGGGAAACATCGTGAGGAAACCTGAGTGTCTGAGCTAGTCACATAACTCAGCGCTTGAAATCGCCAATCCGCGGTGGGCACACGTGGTGATTAAGCCCATTTTCTCTCCCTGAGAGAAGGCCTGTGCTCTACAGTGGGACGTATATAGGCTGCTTATGACGATGAAAGTTGTTAGTGATCTTATTTTAATGTTAGTAAATATTCTTATTCTTATATTAATAACTTCCACACAATCACTTGTCCTGGTCCGTAACTGGGATACCCTCTGCTATAGCAACCCGGAGGCTAATTATGCGTACCAAATCTAGTAGGAATCCTGACGTTTGCGATAGCGATTTGTATGGAATTTGACGGTTCAGGATTTGGTGCGCGTAACATAAGAGCAGGCAAGGACATCGTAAAAGTGGAAATACATTCAGAATGAGGCCATTTGTACAAATGTACCGCGGCCCCCATTAGGAATCCAACCTACGATTGACCCATCCAAATGATTGTTTTGACAATTGAAAACTATGTACGAGTACCTATATCTTAAGTTCAAAATATAATTGATACGTACAAAGATTATTCTAACTGAACTATAAAGTTGACACTTTATAAAGCTCAAACAAGGCAGCAGCTCAGGTTTTCCTAACAAGTTCTCCTTAATTTTTTAGTCCTACACATCGAATCGTAAATTGATGTTGAGGCAAGCTACCCGGAAGTGAGACAGAGATGAAACTCAATTTTAACTCGCCGGCGAGTGCGGAGCTGAATCACAAGGGCGGGGGTAGGCGGATAAATGTAGAGATAAAAATACAGAAGTATCTCTTCTCACAAAACCTCTGTCAAATAAAAAAAATTAAATAAAAAATAAAAACCGCCTTCGAAACACTACAGCACTAACAAGTTAGAAATAATTTAAATAATTAGAAGTATGTATACATGTAGGTATTGTAGAAGTATAATTTGGAGTCGGTGCCCAAAATATATGTGCTGGTCATGAAACATAGTTATATATATATACGCCTCGAATTGTGAAGGTTTCTTCCTGTTTTGAAGTCGGCAATAAAATACGGCCTTGACCAGTAGCTCTCAAGCTTTCTAATCTGGTTACAACTAAGACCTGGGCATTAGGATAACTAATTTTTAGGATTCCGAACCCAAAGGGTAAGGGACCCTATTACTAGAATGCAATGTCCGGCCGTCCGTCCATCCGTCTGTCACTGGGCTGTATTTCCCGTGACAATACACCGTGATAGTCAGAGAGTTGAAATTTTCACAGATGATGTATTTCTATTGCTGCTATAACAACAAATACTAAAAACAGAATAAAATAAATGTTTAAGGGTGGCTTCGATACAATAAATGTGTTTTTTTGGTGTTTTTTGCTCGATATTAATAATGGCCACAGGTAGACGCTTGAAATATTCAAATGTTGTATGGATAATGGTACGGAACCCTTCGTGCGCGAGTCTGACTTGCACTTGGCCAGTTTTTTATTAAGTTGCTTTACGGTCTACTTCCCAAATAAAATGTAAATGTCGAATTGCTGTCGACTGTACGATTTGTTCCAAGCTGAATTTGTCTCGTTTTGGCCTCTACTTGGGAACCTTTTAAATTAATGTTAAACGATTACTAAATTACATTAACACAATGACAAAGAAAATGTTTTAAACTACCTGATTTATAAAGAAAAGAAGTTATTAGAAAAAATATACGTTGAATGAATTTGTGACTCATTCAGGCTTAATTTAAGATTTTTATTTATTCAGTGTTTGTAATAAGTATTTGGTACATTTCAATAACAATATGAGCTGACCTGAATAACATTTTTTTTTAATCTTAGACAAATCGTGTCGGTATCTTTCGTTTGACAATGTAAGTCAGTCCAACCGTTTGTACAGTCATAAAGAAACAAACGTACATACACAAATGCGCGTGACAAACAAAACTTTTCTTTGCCTTTGCAGTCGCGTGAAAAAATTGCAATAGCTTATTTTTATTTGTCCATTTTAGGTTCACTTTGTCATGGAAATTAGTTCCTTTTCCTCTTATCTAGAGGTTATTAGATTATTGAACCAAACCATCCAGACATACAAAACAGTTTGAAAGTAAAAATAATCTTCTGTCTTCTTTTAGCTCATAGAGATGCGGGCAGTTACAGTCGGATGTTTCATTCATTCTAATCAGTTCCAAGTTTTTGTGCAATGCAAATTAGTCTGCCAGAGGACTGGTCCTGAATGAAGTAAAAAAAAAGCTAAGCTCGAAATTGTACAATACATAAGCAGCCTATATACGTCGCACTGTAGGCCACGGCTCTCTCAGGGAGAGAGTATGGACTTAATCACCACGCGTGCCCATCGCGGATTGGTGATTTCAAGCGCTGAGGTATGTGAATAGCTCAGATACTCAGGTTTCCTCACGATGTTTTCATTCACAGTTAGCGAGTGGTCTTGCTACCATAACTTCACAAATGTACATAACTTAGAAAACAAAGTCCGCCCGCACTGGGAATCGAACCTGGGTCTCTCGCTTCCGAGTCCAATGTTCTACCCACTAGGCTACCACCGCTGTACCATGCAGGGCCCCTATTATGAAGCATCGATATGTTCGGTAGGGTCGTTAATACGGTTCTTTTTTAACAGCTTCGAAATTTCCTGCCACTTTCATAATATTCGTGATAAGGGCGGGTGAGTATTTCCGTATTATGTACCGTAAATTTTAAATCGTATCGCAATATTTCAAGAGATTGTTCTTTTCAGGTTTTTTTGTTATGTGGAGAGGTTGAAGCAAGAAAGATTGACGAAACAAATATATCGAGTGAATGTGGGTGGAAGGGCTGGTAAGGGACGTCCCAGGCGGACACACATCGACCAAATAGGGGATGTATTAGTAAAAGGCACGATAAAAAGCTTCCTCAACATTAATTAGTCGTTGCATGCACGCACGCCGGTTTCGGGTGCTTTCTATCTTCATAATCATCATTTCGGCCATTTGACGCCCTCTGCAGGAAATAGGCCTCCTTCATGGTTTTCATAACCATGAGGAGTGTTGGCATAATCGCCACGCTTGGCAGGCGGGTTGGCGATCGCAGTAAGCGGTTGGAATCTCAGGAAGACGCTGCTGTCTGTCTCCTGGTAATTGATTTCCTTAGTCGCCTTCTACGATATCCACAGAAGGAATTGGGGTAACGCTATTTTTAATACGGTGCAAGACGGAACAAAATAACCGTGATGATTTCAATATACAAGTTATTTCAGTCCGGTGCAACATAATTATCGAATCCATACTAACATTACTTAATTAACTCGTTTTTAATTTTTTTTATCTACTCTGATACTACAACCTAAAGATTATAAAACTGAAAACAAAACTCTCATGACGAACATTACGTATAGGCCAAAAATAAATAGTTATTTGTTATGCAATGGCTGCAAAGTTAATTTTTGGCGCGAGTACCTTGTATTGAAACCTGAGCAAGCGAAGGATTCTAGGATTGAGCCACGAGCGAAGCGAGTGGTTCAAATATAGAATCCTGAGCGTAGCGAGGGTTTCAAAGGTACGAGACGCTAAATAACTTTGCTGCCGAGCGCAACACACAACTTTTCACCTCACTAAAGCGAGGAAAATGTTAGGTGCAAGAAAAACAGTTTTAATAAATATTAATTTTTTAAATCAAATTTTCTTGCCGGCCAGTGCGATTCTTTAAATGAGGCTGGCGCATGGCATGAAATAAGTATTTGCGTTTCAATCATCAATGGACTGGCTGCAGAGAATATAAACTATTACGAAACCAATGAGGTTCTATATATATGTAATTTATTGTACGAAACCTTTATTGAATAAAAATATTCGAATTTTAAAAACACTTTCCACGCTAGCGGATAAAGTGCGATTTTCCACGCAGATTTCGAATGATAAACAGAGCTTTTACGAGCTAGTGAGGTGAAAAAGTTTTATTACGATACAGGTCTTGTATGGACACCTGTATCATAATGTAACTTTTTAATCATAACGATACACCTATACAACCTCCAGCTGGACCAAGAAGGTTGAACCTCTACTTTTAAAAAAAGTTTCAATGAACGAGTCCGCGGCGACGCAACACGCATGCGCAATCGATTTTTGCGCCTTGGCGCCAATATTTTACATTAAAAAAACCTTCAATATTTAAACTAAGTTTGGTTCTGTTTGTAAAATAAATTAGTTAACAGTATTGAAAATAACAGAAATGAGGTCAACATTAACATACCCTCTCCGAGTACCTCCAATAACGCTTCTTGTCTGGTTCAAATTCAATTTCATAATTGTAATATTCAGAACATCAATAATTATTAAAAGTAAAAATAAATTTGTTGATATTCAGCGTTTTATTTGCAATATTATTTTATGTATTATAGTATGAGAGTAGATAAAGTAGTGTATGACACTGTACATAACTTGGTCTTATAACACTCGTGTGATACTATACACACTCGTGTTATAAGAACTCTTATTATGCAACAGTATCATAATAGTACATTACGATACTAGTGCGAAAAGTAGGAAATTCGCAACGAGTGGCGATAAATTAAAACACGACCGAAGGAAGTGTTTTATATCGACACGAGTTGCCGTTCACCTATTCGCACGTGTATCGTAAAACGTTTTATAGTACATATGGCCCTTTGAAGTTTCGACATAGGCACGTAAAGTGCTCAGTATCGCACTAGTGCGGTAATGTAGCACCATATGTCCTATAAACTACTATAACGAACTTCAAAGCGATAAATTTCTGTATAAAAAACTAAGTATATTGAAATGTTCATGACATAATATAGTCTAGTGCCAATGTGCTCCACATTTGTCACATCTATTTACAATAATTAAAAGCGTTAGAGTGTCTAAGCAAGAGAAAACGCCCGCACTATACAGGCTTTCAAGGAGCAAATCTAGGCGACGGGATGTCCCGTTCATCCATTTTATGTTAATGCCACATTCAAGTCCGGCCCTGAGCTCCCACGGCGATGAATACAGAGCAGACACCTACACATCTATAACTATCTTTACCTATCTATCCGGACAATAAAACTGTAACCGATGGTGGGTGTACAATGAGTATGTTTGTTTGCTTAAAAACCGGCTAGCATAATCTTGAACTAACTATATGCGTCCCCATGCGAGGCACAGGCCTTCTCTCAGAATTTCTGGGCTTAAATACCACGCGTGCCCACAGCGGCTTGGTGATTTCAAGCGCTAAGAAATGAGAACATCTCATGTCACACGGATGGACTGAAAGTTAAGTGTTCCTACGGGTTTAATTTTTTTTCAATTGAAATTATTATGGTTATAATCATAATTTTTAAAGAAACGGGATCTTTGCTATGACTATCATTTATTTAATTAAGTTCTCAATGATTCGGCACCGTTGGTAGAAGAGAATAGAATAATCTTTATATGGCACATAAAAATACAGTAGAATAAATTAAACTTAAAATTATTACAATAGAATAAATGAAACTTAAAATTATTACAGTCTTACGTACATTCAATTTTACGTATTATGCACCAAAAAGGTTTCCACTCAGCCTTATGCCATGGTTGGGCCACGGCGCTGATTTTCAGTGGATGCCTTACACTTAAATATTAAACGTATTGGAACCAGATGAAAACAGTGCAGATATTAAACTGTTATGATGCATCACTATCACATTAGGCTGAAGCTCAGACGCAGTATTTATGTAAGTAGGATTTATTACAACCAGATCTTAGCACTACATGCGCAGAAAAAATATAATTAAAACCACAACAGCTTATATAACATTATAACAGATAATTTAGAACAAACAGTTAATAATGGGTATGGAACAACGTTACTGTAGGCCTTTTTGCTTAATAAGGAGATGGTGGATAATGTATTTCAAATATTTTTTATAACTAAAACTTTCGTAAAAAAACGAACAAAGAATAAAGAAAAGAAAATTAATAAATTTGTAATAAGGAATATTCTTATCTTATTTTACCTTATCTCTGTAAGCACTTTAACTTAATTCCGGAATTGTGTTTGCGCCTGCCAAAAACTATTCAACCTCCTTGCTAACTCAAACTTATTCTTTTTACGTAGATCGTTTTTGTTTTTTCGTCTTGTACAAATATTGGCGCAAGGAACATGTTTTATTATTAAACCTTGGGGAGTCATCTGAAGAGTCATCTTATTTTTCTGCGAGAATTCATAGAAGAGATAAATCTTTTCATAATTACCGACCGTGCATTTATTGAATTTTTGTCGTAAGACAAACCAACGCCGATGACGATGCGAGCTCCGTCTCGTCTAACCGTGATTAAGCTATGCGAATCACAGCGAAACTTGGTCAGACTCGTCCAACAAAAATTCAAGTAAGTACCTAATTTCGGAATTAAGTTGATAATATTTTGTTGTTTTATCCAAACCGTTTTGCGCTAGTAAACAAAGTCGCGGGCACAACTACACGCAATAAAAGCTTAGACGATCAACATATTGGCTTTGGTGACATACTGCGGAATAAAGACGAGTGAATAAGTAAATAAAGAGGTCTGAATAAGTAATTAGTAAGTATATTTAATATTTTACGAGTAAGTTGCAATAACTGCTAATGTTCTCTTCAAAACTTAGGTTAGCTGGTAGATAATGCTAAGTAGCATAAAGCTCGCCTATGTGCAAAACTGCCTGTTTTAAATGCAATAAAGGATTTAATAATAGGGGTTAAAGTATGAAATTGCCGTTTTATTGCAATAGGTTCTTTGAATTGACATAGAATCTTCATGGTTTGAGGTTTTCGAATGAAACTTTTTTCAAATAGTTTCTATGATGTTCTTTTTTTAAAAAATGTGAAACATTTGAATATAGAATATTGAATATCAACAAGGCAACACAAGTTTCAACACGCGTTTTTTCTGCAGATCAGTCAAATCATGAGGCACCCATTTTTCGTATTTTTTTATTTTATTGATTTGACGCAAGTGAGTCAATATTGTGGGTAAAGTAACGTTAAACCATGCCGTTAATTCCTGGATAGTTTGACTAGGGTCGGCTTCCACTATCTCTCTTAATTCATCGTTATTCACCTGTGTGGGCGGTCTTCCTCGTGGCTCGTTCTTTAAGTCGAAATTTCCATCACGAAAGCCTTTAAACCAAAATCGCACGGTGCGTTCATTAGTAGACCCCTCTCCAAACGCAACATTGATATTGCGGGCTGTTTCTGCCGCGTTAGTTCTGCGTCGGAACTCGTATTCAAAAATCACTCGAATTTTCGCAGTATCCATCTTTCTTGTCTAAATTGAATAACAAAAACAATTGAAAGTCGATATTCAAATGTTTCACATTTTTTGAAAAAAGAACATCATAGAAACCATTTGAAAAAGTTTCATTCGAAAACCTCAAACCATGAAGATTCTATGTCAATTCAAAGAACCTATTGCAATAAAACGGCAATTTCATACTTTAACCCCAATAATAATAATAATAAAAGTATTTGAACACTTTTGACGCGAAAAATTTTCAGTTTGATAGTATTGTTGGTCACTTGCTAAGACCGCATGCAACGAAAACATGTCGCCTCGGCGAAGGCTTTAACTCTGTAACTACGTATTGTGTGCAATTTATTTATATATCTTTGAGTGGAGTAAAATAGCCCTTACTTAGATTCTCTTGACTCTTACCGCTAGATGGCGCCAGTGCCCTCAAACACATTGCGCAGGTTAAGCTAAGAATTAACGCTCGCTTATAGACGTATTACGTCAAAGAAATGGCCGTGTAATCCGACTCAGCCGCTTTTTCTGTTGATTCACCCAATTATTTTCAATATTTCGTATTTTTCCACTGAGTCTCGAGCAACCACAGCATAATCGCGGCCAAATATCGGCGTTGTAGGTACATAAGTATAGTATCCATGCAAAATTGCATCCCTATTATTAGGAGATGAATTTATTGAGAATCTGTTCTTAACAATCTTTCCAGTTATTTAAGGAACTCTTGCAAATTTCCTCATTCTAAGCCCACCGGGTTAGGCTGTGCGTTGTTGGTCAGTTAGCTTAAAAGTTTTTATAAGGTTCCTTACTTTGGCCTTTGCATGTAAGTAATGAGATGATACAGCATCCAGTGGCACCTTCACCAACACTAGATGGGTCAAGGGACGACTCGGACGCTGTAGTGCCTGGGACATTGTTGTCTAGATGGAGTAGGCTTGCCCGGCACCTATACCATCCTGACAGCATAGTCGACCTAGTCCACAGGAAAGACCAGTCAGTACGTGCGAAGACAACCAAGCCGCGGGTTTCCTCACGACGTTTTCCTTCACATTGAGCGTATGGCACTGCTACTACAAATTCTCAGATGTATATCACTTTGAAAATAAACCAAGTCATAGTTACATGCCCGCACTGGGAATCAAACCTGGAGCTCTCGCTTCCGAGTTCATTTTTCTATCCACTGGATTATAACCGCTTCTTCAGATGCCACGGGTTTCCTCACGATGTTCTCTTTGCTACTACAAATTTGCAGATGTATTTAACTTTAAAAATAAACAAAGTCGTAGGTACCTGGTACATGCCCGCACTGGGAATTGAACCTGGGTCTCTCGCTTCCGAGTCCATAGTTCTACCTACTGGGCTACCACCGCTTCACGATTCCTTAAAACACTTGATAAACGTTAAACAAGGTAAAAACGTAGTTAACTGCAGATTAAATAAACTGCCCCTGCGGAGTGCTTTAGAGAAAAAGTGTTTTTATAAATAAGGCAGTAAGAATTTCCCTCTCAGTCTATCTCTCTCTAAGAGAGGGTATGTACTTTATATGCTGCTTGATACTTAAAAATGCTGTGCAGTATCCATTTCGTGAACGGTAAATTTGAAGGGGCATTTAGATCCGTGGACAAACTGAGGCTGGCATTAAATGGATGGCGAAGGGTCGGGGAACGGCTACCGCGTTATTGGACGTCGTAGATAACGTCTTGACCGAAATGGACAGGGGAAAGAGTACCATTCTGGTGCTGCTAGACTTCTCCAGGGCCTTCGACAGTTTGAATACCTCTCTCTTGTTATCGAAGATGTCGTATTATGGATTTGATAATGCTACTGTTCGGTGGTTCGACGGCTATCTGTCGGGCCGTGCGCAGATAGTAGGGATACAGAAAGGCAATGGCACAATACAGTTATCAGCAACAAAGCAACTGGCTAGGGGTGTACCACAGGGATCTATATTAGGCCCTCTGTTATTCATCTTGTATAGTGCAGATATAGTTGCTAGTATCAAAAACAGCAACTGCCATCTTTATGCCGATGATACACAGCTGTATATGTCTACCATACCATCAGACGCAGCTGTGGCAGCTAGTTTGATCAACAGAGACCTCGATAGCATAGCGTCATGGTCCGACAGAGGCTGTCTGGTGCTGAACCCTAGCAAGTCCAAGTACATGGTGCTTGGCACTAAACATCAAATCCATAAGACGGTGCAAGCTCTTGCAGCCAATAATATAGCCATTATGGGTAAACCAGTGGAGAGGGTGGTAGAAGCTAAAAATCTTGGTGTGCTGATGGACGGTGAGCTACGATTTGAAAACCACATCAGAAATGTAGTGAGCAATTGCTTCTACCGCCTGAAAGTTTTATATAATATACGTGATTACCTTAGCACTGATTTGCGTGTTAGGCTAAGTGAATCGTTAATATTATCTAGATTGAACTACTGCGATGTTGTCTATGGTGGTTGTATACTTGGCCGGGCAAAGAGACTTATACAACGAGTGCAAAACGCATGTGCTCGGTTTTGTTTCAGAGTCCCACCCAGATCCCATATCACCCCGTTCTTGAACGCTGCAAAGCTTTTGAACATGGAAGCCCGTCGACGACTGCATCTTGCTACATTACTATTTGGTATTATTCGCAGTAAATCTCCAGCCTACCTTCACAAAAAGCTGGAGTGGTCGTCCCGTCAGCGTTATGTGCATAAGAACAGAATTCTTATTCCTGCGCATCGTACGAAGGCTTTCCGTGGCAGTTTTAAGTATGCGGCGTCCAAGTGCTGGAATGATATTCCTCCCCCTGTCCATGAAGCGTCCAGTCGATATGCCTTTGGGCGTAAGCTCAGGGCATATTTGCTTGAACAGCAGAGACTTCCCTATCCTGTCCAAACTTCTCGCCGCAACTACTAACTTGACAAACTTTAACTATGTGATCGCATCAAGGACATCTATGGCCACCACATTTTATATTTAATTTGCTAACGTTTATGTTTATTAAATTTGTTATGCATATGCCATTATTACTGTTTAAGTATTATACCTATATTTTGTCTTTTTTTTTTTTTTTACATACATATTTTTTACTATTTTATGTCTGTGTACAATAAATATTAGTCTTATCTTATTATTTAATTATATAAAGATACACTGCGCCGCGCAATTGAGACACTCATGGGACATTTAGGCACTGACTGAAAACCAGCGCTGAGAGCCTACACTCTCAGCATTATGCTGAGTCAGCTGCCTTTTGCAGCAGCGGTTACGCACCGCGACAAAACTGTATAAATGTATTTCTTTATGTGTGTTTGTACCTTTTCTATTTTTGATGTTTTCTTCTCATTTGTACTTCGTATTTTTGTTGTGTGTGACTGTTGGTGCAATAAACGTTTCTCTTTCTTTCTTTCTTTCTAAATATTCTTTCTTGCGAGAATACAGCATATAAAGTATGAAAAGACTCGCTATTATCGCGTGCTTGAATATTTGAACAGAATATCCCGGAAAATACACGTGTACTTAAGTTGCTTTGATAAAGTCCGTGTCAAAAAGTATTTTATAGAATCTGCGACTTAATGAATGCTTCAAGTTAAACATAGATGTTAATTTTAAGATCCAGATCGGTAGATAGATAGAAAAACAGGTTTTAAATATAGGACGTTGTATACGTTTCTACAATAAGGTCCCTGAAGATATAACAAGCTTGCCAGAAATGCGTTACAAAAAATGTGTAAAGCATACTTTGTACTAAAGGAAGGCTAAAAAGGCTCGTTCATACTACTAAAGGTAGCGCAGTACTCGCATGTTCTGTCGCAAACAATTTATACCTCGTCAATCTAATTTAATTTTGATGTTGCCAAATTCTGCTTAAGTCCCCTCTTGATATGGAATGGACAAAAAATTCTGTTGCGATTTCTTTTGGAAGACTTCGTCAAAATACGAACTAAATAAACATTAATTAACAGAGATCAATTTGCTATCCACATCTGTGTATCAGTGTTGTCTATCCGTTAATTAGCACGTTTTAGTTTTTTGTTTGCCGATAGCCCTGCCCCACCTGCAATATACGGTTTTTTTTGGATTTTTTTCAAATAGCACCTCCACGCCAAACCGTATTAATTTGACGTGGAGGTGCTATTTGATAAAAAAAAACTTTGACCTTTGCATCTACGTAATACGATGATTTATACAGCGTCCAGTGGCACCTTCAGTCACACTAGATGGGTGAAGGGACGATTGTCCCAATCGTGTTGGGTCCCAATTGGACTGGGACATTGCTTTTTGGAAGGAGTAGATTTGCCCAACACCTATACCATCCTGACAGCTTAGTCGGCCTAGCCCACAGAAAAGACAAGTAATTTTTTTTAGTCTTGCTAGAGTAAAAAAATGTTTAACTAATTGTACTCTTTGTACTTGTTTATGTTACTTGCCTTTTTTTCTTGTGATGTGTTAATTTGTCCCTTTAAATGTCTTTCTTCTTCTTCTTTAATTTATACAAACATTAATGGATCAAAAACAAGTCAGTAGACAGTAGATCAGCCCTGACATTTCTGTTGCAAAGTAACTGCTTACGTAACAGAGTAGATTGTAAATGTAACTAAACTAAAGCCATAAACCGAGAGACTAGTTTGATAGTTCATTTGCACAAGTGTTGCTATAGTCAGGCTAGTGCTGTTGTTATCGATATTTTATAAATACTGCTTTTGTTGATGACCTAATCAAATTAATTTAGTTTAATGTCGCAAGACAAAACAAAACCTTTAAGATAGACGAAGTGCAAAAAATATTTAAAGAAGGATTAAGTAAAATTACACCAGAACAATGAAAAGAATGCGTCAACCACGTAATAAAAACAGAAAGTAAAATGTTGTAATTAGATCACTTAGTTGACTCAGTAACCTATAGATTTATTATAAACATCTGTGTTGTTGATGATGATGATGTTAATGAAATAACTGATCATGATTCTGAATAAATGGTACTTCCAATAAAACTCTCGTTTTATTCCTTACCCAAAGTGCTTTTACTTCCTAACTTAGCACTCAGGGAGCTTATAAAACTCATCTATTGTGAGTATTGATTTTATAAGATTCGACAATTTTTACAACTTAGCAAACCACATAGTTTAGTCGATATTGATTATCAATATCGACGACGTCACTATTTAATTTTGTCTAATCCTGGTAACCCTTTTTCTGTCACTTAATTATCAAACTAGTCTCTCGGTTTATGGTGTTTATTGCAATTTCCTCTTTGACTGTTGTTATTACTATCACTGAGAGTTTTTCATTTCTATGTCGTTGTATTAATCTTTATAAAATGCCACTAGTTGTGCAATTAATTACATATATATGTTACAGCCAAAGTAATAAATCTGGATATTATATATATTGTCTAGTCATTATATATAATGTCTACTCAGTTTAGATAAAGTGATAATTAACACAAAGTGAAATTAGTGAAATATTTTTTTTCGCTTTTATATAAAAAAAAAGAACTAACACCCGAAGTTTCAGGATGGAGCGTCGCTGCGCTCCGCTCCATCCTGGAACTTCGAACTTATTTTTGCTTATGTGTACTGACCTAACAAACAAAATGCGAATAATTTATTACTTTGTCTAGTGAATTTGGCTTTTATATATAATGACCAGTAATTATGTATAATAGCTATTTAATCACTATGACTGTAACATATATACATGTAAGATTTTTCTGTGTTGTGACTATATTGTACAACTGTTTGTTTTCTTTCAATAAATAAAAAAAAAATACGTGCGTTCCTCACGATGTCTTCCTTCACAGTTAGCATGAAGAAGCGGTGGTAGCCCAGTGGGTAGAACAATGGACTCGGAAGCGAGAGACCCAGCTTCGATTCCCGGTGCGGGCATGTACCTATGACTCTGTTTATTTTCAAAGTTACGTACATCTGACGCGATGTCAGTCATTGGCAATATTGGCCCACCTGCCTGGGTCTATACGGCTGACGCGGTCCGCCAAATTCCATTTCAGTTTAGCTGTTGCAATTCCAACATCGACAATCTTGGTTCTGGAGCGCAGTGTTGTGTTGGGGATTTTGTCAATCATGCCCACCTTAACGGTCTGACTTATAAAAAGTCGATACCACTAAAACACTCTTACGACACAGTCAAAGTCGGTTTATGGCAGGATTGCCTTTTACGAGCCGGCTTTAACTCCGTCTTAAGACTGTTTTAGTCGAATATACTTTTTACAGATAATACTGTAATAATAAGTCTTCAAATAAACCTCATCATTAAATCAATCATAACATAACATAAACTCACGCCTGTATCCCAGAGGGGTAAGCAGAGACAAGGGACTGCCACTTGCTACGGTCCTGACAGATCACTTTCGCTTCCTCACCATTCATTAGTCGTTGCATGCACGCACGCCGGTTTCGGGTGCCCTTTGCTAATACATTCCCTATTTGGTCGAAGTATGTCCGTCTGGCTCGTCCCTTACCGACCCTTCCACCCACATTCAGTCGATATATTTAATCAATCAATTAATCAAAACTTTTACTTTGAGATCAAGTCCGAAAATGGTGTATTTTTAGGTAAAAAATAAGCCTAAATTTATTAGACATATGAAACAAATATTATTATGATGGCCCGAGAGGATTGTTTTTGAACCGACTGTTTCTCTCCGACAAAGGAGGGTTGTGTTTTTGTTAAAATACCTTTTTACACTTGTTGATTTTATGATATAATTATTGAAACGATCCATTACTCTCCCCCAGTTTCTCGTACACTAACAGGCTGTTAATCTACTGTCAATAACTATCAATTGACCAAAGTGCATACAAAAAAACCACCACTGTTAACCACTGTTAACAGATTAACAGCTTGTTATTGTACGAGAAACCGGGGGTTAGAGAGATTCCTATCATATCACAGACTAGAATGGGTGATTGATTACGTCCATTGCGTTACGAAACAGCTGTCAGCTGTCGGCATCAGCCTCGTCAGACATTTATTTGAAAACTCCTACCGAAAAACATCAATATTGCTCCCAAAACACACAATAGCCTTGCCAGTAAACATCGGGTCTAATAGGGACAAATAAATATCACGTATCATGTATCGGTGCGTTCAGCCTGCACGAATATTCGCTAATTTATACAACGCATAATTGAATAATGTAGATGAAGCGAAAGATCTGTCAGGATCATAGCATATGGCAGACCCTGGTCTCTGCCCACCCGTCCGGGATATAGGGATATTACGTTACGTTAAAATGAACTTTAAAAAAAAACGCAAAACTAGAAACCATTACTTCAGTATCGATAGTTAAATAACTATTATTAAAATAAGCAAAAGATTAAAACTAAACGGAGTTTCGTTAAATTAAGTGGAGATTTTCACAGGTTGTCCATACATTATCTGTCAAAACCTCGACTTAAATTAAACTCCGTTTAGAAAGATCTGCAAATGGCCCTAATTCTCAATTGGTTTTTTATTTTTCATACAAATTGACGGCGTCAAGTTGTACTCGTAAAATTATGTGAAAGATGAAATAAAATATTATCATCCTTTTCCTTGCAAAGTATTATTGAAATATTGGAAAACCTGAGAACCGATTTTTCAGTACACACATTTAAACTTACGCCTGTATCTCGAAGGGGTAGGGTCTACCTTGGTTTTTAAGCTGGCATAACCCTGGGACGAGTTTCATATCTACAATTCGTAGTTTATTATGACAATTTGACGTACATTGCGTAGCAGCATCTAATTGCTAATCTGTGGGTTAATCAACTTTGTAATGAACATCGATTTGTCATACTAAACCATGAAATGTAGTTCCATGAAACAGGCCTCTGCTTGCCCCGCATCTTACACGTCAACGTCATGCTACGTGACGCAATTCGACATGACGTGACGTGACGTTAAGTGCCGTTCGTCAAGTGAGGTTCGATGCTTCTTGTTGACGATACTGTTCGCAGTATTACAAATTTTTGACATAAAAACTAAAATTCTCTCTAACCTTTTTTTGAGTATTTTATTTAACACTACAACTGAAAGCGGTGGTGGCGAAGCGGTAGACAGCCGGCTTCTCATTCGGGAGGTCGTGGGTTCAAATCCCGGCATGTACCAACATGACTTTGTTTTCTAAGTTACGTACATTTGTGAAGTTATAGTAGCAATACCACTCGGTAACTGTGAAGGAAAACATCGTAAGGAAACCCTAGTGTCTGCGGTATTGACATACCTTAGCGCTTGCTACGTACAATGGCCCAACTATGAGGCTAAGTGCGGAAATCTCAGGTCTAATTAACTAACTAGCACTACAACTAGACAGATCCCCTGTTTCTCGTACACTAACAATTTGTTAATGTGCTGTAACAGCTGTCAGTTGCCAAATTGTTCGAATGGTAGAAACCGGGGGTACGACTATTTGCAAGTCTCGATATACATTGTAATATGTTAACAAAGTTTTTAAAATAAAGCGAAATTAAAACCAACTTTGTTTTATTTTTATTTTATGTTAATTTTAGAAACGTTACCCTTCAAATGGTAATATAAATCGTATTTTGTGTTCAAATAGCTGACTCGGCAAATGTTATTTTGCCATATTAATTAGCCTACGACCTATTCTCAGACCTACCAAATACACACAAAAAAAAATATAAAAGTCAGTGGAGCCGTTTCGGAGGAGATCGATAACAAACACTGTGACACGACATTTTTACATATTAGATAGTGCGTATTCTAAGTATTATGTTGATAATAATAATAACTTCCACACAACACAATTACTTGATGTATTTGGTGTATTGATAAATATGAATTCTGTTATATTATTACGGTCTATGTAATTTTTCACAATAACTCTTTCCTGGCACTACACCTGCAACTATCCGCGTAAATTTTAGCTACCAAAGTTTGGCTGGAAGATTATAATCATTAGTAGGTATTATGCTTGCCATTTTAAAAATAAGTTTATTGTGTTTTTTTTATGTAGCCTATATATGCCCCATTGCGGGGCACAGGCTTTCTCTCCGAGAGAGAAGAGTATATTCTTAATCACCACGCATGCCATTGTCAATCTAAAGCGCTGAGGTGTGTGAACACCTCAGACACTCAGGTTTTCTCAGGTACATGCCGGGATTGGAACCCACGACCTCACGTATGAGACGCCGGCGTTCTACCGCTTTAATACCACCGCAAGCTTAATGTGTAATAAAGAAATTTTCTAATCTAATCTAATATTAAGTGCCCTGAACCTTAATCAAGGTCATCGTCTAACTCCGTTCTAAATTTCATCCCTTGAGACCTTTTCGCGGTTTTATGAAATTTACTATTACTATTATTGTACCTTACCATGCCCGTCGGCATAGATTGTCGCTCGTTCTAGCATGGGTAGTACGATGGCGTGAGTCACGCGTTTTGTCGAGCTAAAATGTCAGAGTTTGACAACTAATGTACTGGAAAGTCGCGACTTTTGACGTTAACACGTGCGACTCGCGTCATCGTGCTGCCTATGCAGGTGGAATAGAATACTCAATGTAATACAGTGGTTTGTTATTTAAATATGTTTGCGAAATATTGACAGACGCAGCATACGGCTCCCATGAGCTCACAGAATCGACGATTGAAGGCAAATTTCTGGTAGCTAGGATTAGATTAGACTGAGCTTCTCGTACATATTAATTATTTGTACGCACAATCAATACAGACAAGGTCTTCTCCATGGTCTGCCCTACCGCCTCATTCAATGTCACAAAAAAGGTAACATCGTAACGTTAAATTTCGTTTTTTAGCAACGGACAAATGTGGGTCAAATTCTTACATTTCGGAACTGTGACCGGTTTATTTTTTATTTCATGATGTTGGCTAATCATAAAATAAAAAATAAACCGGTCACAGTTCCTAAATGTAAAAATTTGACCCACATTTGTCCGTTGCTAAAAAACTAAATTGAAAAAACAATATTTTCTTATAAATATAAACAACATTTTTCATCTTTTATGCAAACGTAAGCTTTGTGATTATTCGTGGTACATAATACTCAAGATAACGTTTTCTTGTCTCAGAATTTTATTACGTTTCGGAACGCAACTATCGGTAGTTATTTTTTAAACTTCGCATTGGTTATTTGTTTTGTCACTTTTATTCTAAAATTGAGTGGTTGACCGAAAAAGGACCTGGAGGGATTAGAAATTAGAATTTTTTAATCTGTGGTATTTTAGCTTTGTTTTGGTCTAACCAGAATATTTTTAGGTGCCGTAGTTATTTTTCTATGATTTGTTTTGTGAGCCGAGGCCATTTTCCCTTGATGCCCCTTTTTGATCAATCACTCACGAATAATAAATTTAATAGTTCATTCAGTTCTTTTATCAGCTTTAAATATGCGCAGTACAAATTTTACTTATGTTGCATCAGCAGTTTATTTTTATAATTCTTGTGAGTAAAACAATTCAGAGATTTACAAAAAACAGACACAATTTTGCACACCGTGTAACCCGGCGGAATTACTCAGGCACATCGCAATATGGCGATTCCCATGGTAAAAGATAAAGATATTTCCGAAAAATAGTGCGTACACTGACTGATTCTTCATAGCCTGGTTAAATGTATCCGTCATTGTAGTAAAAGTACTGTTTCATGAGTGATTTTCTTAGCTCCCCATGGACTTAGGCGTGATGTTATGTAGCCTATATGCTACACGGAAATCTAAAATTTAATTCTGGTGAGTCGTACATCATTCCGGTGAGTGGCTTTTGCGTGATACGCGCACAAAGAAATCTATTTCTACAATAGAATCTCACTCTCGTGAGACAGACATATTTCAGACAGAAATAATCAGATTTATTATTACAAATATATATAGATAAGACCTGTAGTTTCTCATAATTTCAAATAAAAACATTTTTAATAAACGTATTAATAATGATAATAATAATAATAAAGTAAGAAATGTTCAGACATGAGCGTTGAATCAAAAATTCCAATAACAACTTTTTAAAAACACAATCGCTTTTCCTTGTCTAAAAGCCAGGACACCCTAGGCTATGTTCAGCAAACAAACATGGAAATACACCCAGACTGATCCAATTCAAATCGAATTGAGGCTCCAGTTGAAATAGAACCCATGACTTTGATGGTTTGGTAGTCAAGCGTGTTAACTATTACCACGTAAATTCTGAATGTCCTTTTTTCACATCGCAAAATTAGTCGTGTCTCTGATGACAAGTCACACCCTCCTTGCAATCGGACCGGAGTGTCAGGGCCGGACTCTCGGTGACGAAACTTCAAAGGCTGTTTGATCCGGTCTCGTCTCAAGTGCTGCCTATATTTTGCGCAGATCTTTTTCCACGGGGGATAATATTTCCTTTTTCGTGAATAAAGTCAATTTATTTTACTCATTTATTCTGTTGCTTTAGTAAGCCTAGGAGGTTTTTGCTTGGTCAGTTGTAGATACGTTCTTTGTTTGTAGATTTTTTTTAAATATAAAAACATTTGTCAGCATTTCTGCTGATACTCGTATGGTAGAGCGAACGCGTGGTATGCCCCGCGCTCCTTCGAAATCTGCGTGGGATTCCCAGACTTAGTTGAAGCCCTAGTACTTAGGAAGCGCTTGAAAATCTCAGTTACTCAAATTACTTTAATATTTTTCCTTCACCATTAGCGAATAGTACTGCCATTTAAAGAATTGATCAGCCTGGATTCGACCAGTTCTTCGACTTCTTTCTGTCCTCGACCGTCCTCATACAGTCGCTGCCACCGATTTGCCTTGGGGGGGCTACTCCGGCTCTTCCCTAAGATTAACTTGACTGAACTGGGCCACCTCGTTAAGGACGCTGGACTGCAAGGGAAGTTGGGTCGTATTGTGACTATAGATTTTGTGAAACCCAACAGACTGTGCGCGAGTCAACTGCGACCTAGGTTTGTAGTGACCACACCCACATCTTTTATTTTTTTTAATATACCTTCTTGTATATATTATTTTGTTCACGTTTTAATTGGCCCTACGACCAAATTTACGTGACAATAGGCTGTTACGTGGTAAAAGACGTTGAGTCATTGACGCGCGGCTCCGCGCAAAATCCTGCGTCTTCACATCACTAAGCTCATCAAAGTAAGCTTTGAGACGGGCACATCTCCCACGCGGCTGCTATAGCCTCGTGGCACGGAGCTCATTCAGTATGCATGTCCCGAGATAAGTCTTTCCACTCGCCAGCCTCCGCACACACTTGTGGCTTGAGACTGTGTGGATTAGAAATAGTCGTACAATTTTCTTGAAAGGTTTTTTTGCTGCTCAAGCAAAAAAAAACCGGCTAAATGCGAGTCAGATTCGCGCACGAAGGGTTCCGTACCATTATCTATACAACATTTGAATATTTCAAGCGTCTACCTGTTGCCGTTATTAATATCGAGCAAAAAAACAGAAAAAAAAAGTTTATTGTATGGGAGACCCCCTTAAATATTTATTTTATTTTAATTTAATTATTTATTTTGATGATGACGAGAAATGTTGCGTTGGTTTGGACATGTGGAGAGGATGAAGGAAGAAAGATTGACGAAACAAATATATCGAGCGAATGTGGGTGGAAGGGCCGTCAAGGGACGACCAAGGCGGACATACTTCGACCTAATAAGGGATTTATTAGCAAAGGGCAAGACAAAAAGTATCCGAAACCGGCTTGCGTGTATGCAACGACTAATTAATGTTGAGGAAATTAAAGTGATCTGTCAGGATCGTGGCAAGTGGCAGCCCCTGGTCTCTGCCTACCCCATCTGGGATACAGGCGTTGTATGTATTTTTAAATTGAATATAAAAATAAACATTCTGTAAATATTACAAGCGTCTGACTGTTGCCATTATTAATATCGAGCAAAAAACGGCAAAAAATCACGTTTGTAGTATGGGAGCCCCACTTAAATATCTAGTTTTTATCTGTTGTTGTAGCGGCAAAAGTAATACATCGTCTGTGAAAATTTCAAGTCACGGTGTCTAGCTATCACGGTTTATGAGATACAGCCTGGCGACAGACAGACGAGACGGTTAGTGGGGTCTTAGTCATAGGGTCCCTTACCCTTTGGGTACCGGATTCTAAAAATGATATGTTTCAGGTTTCGTGTGTCAGTTTGTCCGTTTCTTTATTTCACTATAGCTAGCTTATTTAGGGTTATTTCACATGTGCAATTCTTCAAACACCTCAAGTAGTTGCGTTTTATAATAATTTTTGTTTTATAAGTTTTTTGTTGAAAGAAAAGAAGTTATTAAAATACATTTTAAGATTTTACGTTAATCGTTATCCATTCCATCCATTCCATTCCATTATATTTAGAACATATGGTTTAAACTTTATATAATATATCTAATACATAAAAATCTCGTGTCACAGTGTTTGTTATCGTATATTTGGTAGGTCTGAGAATAGGTCGTAGGCTAATTAATATGGCAAAACAACATTTGCCAATTTAGCTAGTATAAATATATTATACAACGTCACTGCAAAGTAGAAAACCGTAAAACATACAATAAATGGCAAATTTAACAAAACATATGACAATATCTGATTGACGTGTTTCGGGCATTGAGCGTTTCTACAAACCTTGTATAATAAACAATTGAATCATCCCGGATAATAGAGTGCCTACACTTAGTGTATCAAAGGCGTTTACACTGGAGCCAGATAATTTTGATGGAGATGTGGCGCGTCAAAATTATACCTAAAAACCATCAAACGCTTTTGAATTTATAACAAGCTACAGTAGGTGATTAATACCACTTTGAAATTACGCTTAGGCGTAATTGAGTTACGTTAATGCTATGCACACGTAAAATCCATAAGTAAGTGAGAAATGTTCCTTAGGGCAAATAATTCCATACCCAATATTGTAAAACATAAAATATTCATTATTTGTGCCTTTATTTTCTCCAAATAAATAAATGAAATAAAATTAATGCAAACCAAAACTGGCTCGTGCTACTGAATGCTTTTTACACGCTGAAATCTGGGTGGTTTGAGAGCCGCGTTTATGTAGTTAGCAATAAAAATGCCATCTATTTAGACTATTACTTTTAAGGATAAAGGTAAAGTACAAAAAAGTAGTTCAGAACTCTTGTTTCTAAAAATCCGCGAACTATTGGTACCACCACTCCGTCTATCGGACGGAACAATGACCCGCGGACCCGCTGCGCGCACACACCACTCTGGCTGGCTACTGATGGTTCTCGCAGATTCAGTTTGTGTTAAGATATGTTTAGAAAGGGTCTTTTAAAAAAAAAGCTAAGATCTGAAAACCCCCATAAAATGAAATTAACTTTGTTCGGGAGTTTTTCTGCACCCTTTATGGTAACAATACAATGTCACCTCAATCTCATTTTGAGACATGCTCCCCATTGCGTTTGAATTGAATCTTTATATTATGTAAAGTGCAATACGAGTATTGTGTCCGAGGACTTTTTTAAAGACGTAACTAGTTTAAGTGTCATAGTAAATTCCAAAGCTATGTGGCCATAAAATACCCTAAGCACTTGATTACTAGGGATTTTGGCAAACTTAAAGAATGCCCAAGAATACAAACAAAGTTTATTCAATCACCAAGAATTGATTCATGTGAACTTCCTCTTACTCCCTGCAGTATTTCGCTTGAATAAATGCTTTTCTACTGTCCAAGGTGTTTTACAAGTACATTTAGTAATGGAGCCTATACACTGCAGGATACAGTCCTTCTCTCAGAGAGAGTACGGGCTTAATCGCCACGCGTGCCCACCGCGGATGGTCATTTTCAGCGCTTAGGTATGCGAAGACCAAGTTTCGACATTCAAGTTTCTTAAAGATTGTTAGAGAAAGTCAGAGTAAAAAAAAATATTTCCATTGTAAAACAAATACCATAACACAAAAACAAAAGAATGTTACGGAAAGAAACGAGAACACAAAAATAATAGTACCTAATACAGTGATGCCGAATACAAGTTAGTGAGTGGTATTGCTACTACAGATTCCTAAATGTACAGAATTTTGAAAGCAAAGCCGGGATTCGAACCCACGACTCCTTGAATATGAGGCAAGTATTCTACCGACCGCGCTACCACCGGATACATAAATAATGTACTTCAACATAACATAATCACTTGTCCTGGTCCCAAACTAAAATACCCTGTGTAATAGTAACCAGGCAAGGACGTCACAAGCATGGAAATAGGTACAAACAGACGGAGGTCATTTGTACACAGTACGGCGGCCTTCGGTAGGAATCGAAAACACGACCTCTGTTTTGGATGTCAACCTTGCTAACTGCTAGACCAACGAGGCAGCTGGCAATACAAATACATTTTGTAGCTATAATAAACGTCATGAAGATATTTCAGTGGCTATTCGAAGACAACAAAGGCTATTATAACATTAAGGATTATTTGGAAGATGTCTGGTATTTAAATAATGTTAACGGGAACGATTGTATCTAGTACAGTGTAACTATAAGTTCAAAACTCTGTTAATTAAGCAAACCTGTTTTGAAAAGAATAAATGTGGAGTTTCTTTGTTAGATTCTTCTCCGCATAATCTATTAATTGTGAAACTAACAGCTTTGACGTTCAATGAGTAATCAATTTGTTTTTGTAGGGAATAACATTTTTGACTTTGACTTCAAACAATGAAACAGCTTCACACTGTGCAAAATGTCATTGTTGAACGCAACGTCAAATTAAGAGCCTTCTTCTTCTTTAAGTGCCATCTACTAACGGAGGTTAGCTGTGATTGTGATTGCTACATTTCAAATTAAGAATAGCAATTAAATTAAGAATGATGTTCCATATAATATAGAATGATTTTCTTCCCTGAGAAATTGTCAAATTACTCTTATTAATTAAGAAGACTACGTAAGAACCCAATACTCAATATGGAAAACTAGTCACGTACGTGAGTTTGAGTTCCCTCTTTTTTACCGACTTCAAAAAAGGAGAAGGTTATCAATTCGACGAGTATATTTTTTTTTGCTATGTTTTCGCATAACTCCGTTAAATCTTAACCGATTTCGAAAATTCTTCTTTTTGTTCGAATAGATGTAACGTCCCATTTGTCCCATTTTGATTTGGTGAAGATCTGATGAAGACTTTCAGAGATGGAGAACGGAACTCTTCAATGGACAGGTAAATAAGGCCTAATCCTTTAGTAATATCCGTATGTGTTATAAAATAACGTTAAAGTAGTCCCAAGTAATTTGGTGATGTTCTAGTGAAGACTTTCGGAGACGGAAATTGAGAAAATGAAATTTTAAAGCAATGAATTAAGTAGGGTAAATTGTGGTTATAAGGGACTTGTTTAGTTTTCTCCAGCTCCCCCAATAAAAATTGATAAGTAATAAATTTAAATGAAAAATAAAAACCGACTTCGAAACACTACAGCACTAAAAAGTTAGAAATAATTTAAATAATAAGGAGAATGTATACATGTAGGTATTGTAGAAGTATAATTTGTAGTCGGTGCCCAGTTTTATGACCAGTACCTATGTATATATATTTTGGGCACCGGCTCCAAATTACACTTCCACAATACCTTTATACATACTTCCAATTATTTAAATTATTTCTAACTTTTTAGTGCTGTAGTGTTTAGTGCTTTAGTGTTTCGAAGTCGGTTTTTATTTTTATTTGAATTTTTTTTTTAAATAAATTGTCGAAGCACTCGACGTTTGAAGTGAAGAGACTTGAGTACCGACGGATAAGCAGGGTGACCCCTGTAGGAAATGTGATAGATACAGAATAGCAACTTAACATCAGAAACCAATCGGAAATAAAAAAAAATCTTTCAACGTGAACAATTTACATTCTTTCGAAGTAAAACTTTCGTAAGCACCACACATTATTAATTCGTGTAGCGCCGGATTAAGAATAGCGTCACTCCATTTCCTTCCGTGGATGTCGTAGAAGGCGACTAAGGAAATCAATTACCAGGAGACGGGCAGCAGCGTCTTCCTGAGATTCCAACCGCATACTGCGATCGCTAACCCGCCTGCCAAGCGTGGCGATTATGGAAAAACCCCTCATGGTTATGAAAACCATGAGGGAGGCCTATGTCCTGCAGTGGGCGTCAAATGGCTGATGATGATGAATGACACATTATTAACATAATTTCGGATTGACTTACTTGGTTTTTTCGTCTGATTCGTATAGCTTAACCATAATGAGTAGACACGGAGCTCGCGTCGTCGGTTGCTCGTCTCTGACTGCGGGTGAGCGCGCGACGCGCACGCATGCCTGCACACGCCCGCCGAGCCTGGTATAACTCTTCTGACAGAAAACCAATTAAAATCCGGAATTAAGTTATTAATTTATACTCTGATTGTTGAATGTCAATGTACAATGTTGTTATCCGCTGTTTTCGGGCCGAGTGGAGAAGTGGAGAAAAATACAGCAAAAAAAAAAAATCTTCACTCTGAACATCTCAAATCATCTTAAGTATAATACATTAGTTAGTAGAATTTGTAGTAGCAATATCACACGCTAACTGTGAAGGAAAACATCGTGAGGAAATCCGCGGCTTAGCTAGCTCCGCGCGTATTGACTTATGGGCTAGGCCGACTAAGCTGTCAGGATGGTAAGGTGGTGGGCAAGCCAACTCCATCTAAAAAAATCAATGTCCCAGGCACTGTAGCGTCCGAGTGGTTTTTTTACCCATCTAGTGTGAGTGAGAGAATCACTGGACGCTGTATAAATCATCTTACTACGTAGATGCAAAGGCCAAAGTTTTTTTTACAAGTACCTAGCTAACAAGTTCCCATGGGTGCAATCATCAACATGCAATGATAAACATTAGTTAACTTTTACAAAAGGGGAAACATCAATACTGCGGCCAGACATACGGACAGAAAGCACCCGTTCACGACCATAACGCAGGGGTCAGCCACCGCCAGTCTCAACCATATTAGAGGGAACCATATCACCATGTTAGGTGACCCGGCCACCACGCCACCATTCGCATGGCCTTTGGCAAACTTGTGTGATCAAGTTCAGTAATACAATACTACTTTCGATTCCATAAGCCTCACTTGTAGTCTCGATAACTCTACTTTTAGTTAAGAAGTTTCGACTGAAAAATGTATCATCATCATCATCAGCCACTCGACGCCCACTGCAGGACATAGGCCTCCCTCATGGTTTTCCAAGCTCCCCGGTCTTGTGCCGCCCGCATCCAGCGACTCCCCGCCACCGTACCAGGGTCGTCAGACCATCTGGTGGGGGGGGCTTTCCACGCTGCGTCGTCCGGTCCGCGGTCGCCATCTCAGAACTTTTCGCCCCAACGGCCATCAGTTGTAAAAACGTATAGTGCTTAGAAAACTGTTATTTTAGAGAAAGAATGTTTTTGGTAGATTTTTAGTGTTTTTACTCTGAGAAGCCGTATACTTTGTAGCAGTACGTTTTATCGCAAAGCTTTTGACAATGCTTAAAAAGCAAAAGTTCTTCTGTTTCTATCTGTTTTATGGTCGGTCTTCCGTGCTTAGACAGCGGTATCCGTGATAATACCGGATCCTGCTATCAAGTGTCGAGACGTCGCTCTAATCTTAAAAGAGGCGCGCAAAACTTACTTTGTGGTAAAGTAATTCACGAAATTTTGAGCAAGATGAAATTTATGACCGTTCTACAAATGAAACTTGGCTACTGACAATCAAAAATTGACAGTTTATCCACATTACCACTCGCTAACTGAGAAGGAAAACATCGTGAGGAAACCTGAGTGTCTGAGGTATTTGCATACGGTGATGAGTCACAGCGTGGGGATGAAGCCCATACTCTCTCTCTGAGAGAAGGCCTGTGCCCTACAGTGGGACGTGTATAGGCTGCTTATGTATGTATGTTATGAACGTCTACGTATGTTGTGAGTGTCTCAGCTATTCACATACCTCAGCGCTTAAAATCGCCAATCCGCGATAGAACGTGTGGTGATTAAGCCCATACTCTCTCCCTGAGAGAAGGCCTGTGCCCTACAGTGGGCATTTATTTTAAATATAAATTGATGCTAATTTTCGCCAATCTTTAAATTGTTATCTTGTTTTCGTCTCAGCGTCAGAAACGTAGGAATAATAAACCTTCCCAATGTCTATGAGAGATGTTTGTCTTAGACAAAGACCACCCTTGGTGGTCTCAGCTTTCGTGCTGTTAGTATGATAGGCAGTGACCAGAAGAAGTTATTTACAATGGAATTGACGCCAACTCGGGGTTGCCCGGTCACCTTGACTGTTTTCATTGTACGATTTTTAGGGTTCCGTATTTGATATGAAAAAAAAACTAAAACCGTATCGGATTATTTTTTTCTTACGGTTCTTCCAACCGTCTGTCTAGATCCATTTTCTCATGTATAGGTAATGCTATTTATTCGAACCTACGTATAACAGTTTACTATAAACTTTGGTCGTTTGAAGGTGTAAATAA
Source organism: Yponomeuta malinellus (assembly GCA_947308005.1). NCBI lineage: Eukaryota > Metazoa > Arthropoda > Insecta > Lepidoptera > Yponomeutidae > Yponomeuta > Yponomeuta malinellus. Next base: position 11,886,018 of record OX371017.1, read on the forward strand.
TTTAAGCTTCTAAGTCAACGCAGTCCAAAGATTATGACCATTTATGTCACTTTTTTCAAACATGTAATTTATGAATTACTAAACACATACGTCACATAATCTCACGCCTGTATCACGGAGGGATAGACAGAGATCAAGGTTTGCGACTATATTACTATTGAGTGGCAGAATTTATTACTATATTCGTTTGCAATTATATTTTTAAATAATTCCTGGCGTAAAATAAACAATATTATATCTACCTTACTATCAAATACTCTTACCTAGATAAGCTCGCCTTTGTGCATGCTATTTGATATGTTGTTTGTTTCGTGTCTAATAGAGTATAATAAACTATAGGCATTTTCTGTTGACATAAAACCAGGAAATTTGGCAAAAACAATGTAAAAAAATACAGCAAAATTGGAAATTTGTTACATCACACGATGTTTAAATTGCTATTCCAAGCTTACTTTTGGTGTCGGAATGGGTTGCATAATTTCAACTGCAGAGTTATCTAGTTAAGTTTGGCAATAAATCAAACCTTCTCGTAATACAACGTGCTGCAACGTCGTAGAAGGCAACTAAGGAAATAAATGACCAGGAGACGGGCAGCAGCGTCTTGCTGAGATTCCAACCGCATACTGCGATCGCCAACCCGCCGGAAAAACCCCTCGTGGTTATGAAAACCACGAGGGAGGCCTGTGTCCTGCAGTTGGTGTCAAAGGGCTGATGATGATGATGAAGCCCTGATGGCAGATACAAAGGAGAAAGAAAATGTTATCGTTTGCCATGAGTATCGAGTTCTACTCGCACTTGGCTTTTTCTTATCGAGTGAACCCAAACGATATAATCGAGAATGTAAATATTAAACCATCGGCCTTTTCATCTCATCCCAGCGAGATTAATCACAACTTGGTGATTTCAAGCGTCGAGGTAAATGGAGTGGTTTCCTTTAACAGCTCTGATGTATTTGTGCTGATAAGGGTTTCCGCAGCTCCAATAAAATTGTAATAAACCTATTTGGCGTGTACTGCTTCAGAAACTATTCCTGTCCCCTCAGCTCTAATAATATCCCTAGGCCAACAGCAGTCGTGGCAGTAAGTTGCGACATTCACTTTCTCTTAAATTTGGCCAAAATAGTTTCTCTCTAGCAATCCTACCTATTTCGTGTGGCGCCGGATTAAGAATAGCGTTACTCCATTTCCTTCCGTGGATGTCGTAGAAGGCGACTAAGGAAATAAATTACCAGGAGACGGGCAGCAGCATCTTCCTGAGATTCCAACCAGATGGGCTGACGACCTGGTCATAGTGGCGGGAAATCGCTGGATGCGAACGGCACAACACCGGGAAGCTTGGTAAACCATGAGGGAGGCTTATGTCCTGCAGTGGGCGTCAAATGGCTATATTATGATGATGATGACGAGATTTAGGGCTTGTAATTTTGTTACGATTAGGTATGGTTTGTAATTGAAACTAACCTTTATACAATCATCACGTAAATCTTTGAGTTATTATGTTGTATTCGTATGAGTATTCAACGCTGAGTCAGCTGCCTTTTGTGGCAACTCAGACACACTACAGGCAGCATCTATGTTTTTTATGTATCTTGTTTTGTCTGTTGTGTAAATGTATTGTCTTTCTTTAATTTTTTTTCTTTCTTTCTGTATGTAGGTATCACCACATCATTAGTAGGTACATCATTCAATCAATCAGCCCTTAATTGTCCACTGCTAGACATGAGTCTCCCCCAAGACTCGCAATTTCTTTCTGTCATAGACCATCCTCATGCAGCCACGTGGGAGGGACAGTAACGTGAGAAGGCCGATATTTTAATTTTAACAAGTGTTACACCAGGGTCTGCGTGTCTGAAATGCATAGTTGTTCAATGCGGTAATTTTTTTCAAGATGGCGGAAAATGCACGTAGGAAATCTTCGTCGACAACTTGAAGTTAAGCTTTTCTAGCTTTATTCATTTCCAACGTGCTCGATTGTCGTGTGAGGCACGAAATCTGTGATTTTTTTACGTGCTTCTAAACGCACGTTCTGTGACATTTCGATGCAAATGCGCTGCACCATGGAATATTTTTGGTCACAGTTTTACGGAAGCGTTGCTTTTGCACGCGTGAATCACGTTTGAACCGCGTTTTTATGTCGTCGACGACTCCGGAATTGCGTATAGTCGAAATAACCATGTAGCTGTATAAGGCGTTACTGTCTTTAGCAATAAATTTTTATAGTCAATGCCTTGTACCTATTAGCTATTCACATCCCTTTTCCCAATACCTAGTAAATCGTCATTTCCTCTGTTTTACGATTATTACGGCTCCGGGAGATACTTCAATCGATTATTATTCTCGGTAAGGGCGTAACTCGAATTAGTATGATATTTATGTAGATTGCATTGTATAAGCTTAATCACTATTGCTTTAGAAAACTTTATCCTTCTAACCCCTGGAGGTATAAAATATACCAGAATTTGACGAAACTTGGTACGTTTCCTTAAAAAAGTACTAACATTACTAGAAAAATAATGAAAAAAATACTGGACCTGGAAAAGCTACTTTTCCAGATGTCCTGTGCATAAGACATTCGGTGTCAATTAAGAAAATATTCAAGTTTATAAGTCCTATGCATAGTACTTTCGGGGTAAATTAAGACATATTAAGATATTTATTTGGAATTGAAACTTATTTTTTAACTTATAATTGAAATTATTATTAGAAACTTAAAAAAAAATCTTCTCTTATAAAAAAAAACCACAAAACATAATAAGACTTCAATGAGATCAAAATGCAATGACTAATTATGAAATTCAAAAAAACAGTTTCGGCCCTTTACGAGGCACAAATATATGTCGCAGCATGTACATTTTACTGTGCTTTTCATTTTGCAATTTTCCTTTCGACTGTGCGTGCAAGTGAAGCTCTACCACGGGTGAATATCGAGCTAGAAGGCGAAGGTATCGGAATTGGAGATGCAGTAGGTTCTGAGACGTCATCTTCGCTGGATTCATCAGAAGTTTCATTAGGCGAATCACCCAACTGATTTGGACGATAGTAGGCATCGTCTGCTGAGTCATCAGAAGAGAAATCACAATCGGACTCATTCAATATATCCAAAACTGGAAAGAAAGAAACATGTGATTCACGACGGTTGTCTTATGAGTAGGACATCAAAATGAATAAATGAACTTAGTTTACAACGGATGTCATATCAATAGGACATCAAAAAGTCAAGCTGTGTAAGGACGAGAAAAAAGAGGTTAGGTCAAAAATAACTTCTAATTTCGGTGATATAGTCGCTAGTAAATAAAAAAGAAACTAATAAATTGAATAGCAATGAAGGATTAAAAAAATATTGACAGATTACTTACTTTGTTCCGAGTGCATTGTTCCGCCATTTTGCGAAGAAAGTGTCAAAGGTGAACTGCCAAGAACTTTTTTTTCTAGGGGTTGCGTTCATAAACTGTATTGCTATGTATAAAAAAAACTAAACAAGTGATTTTATTTTCACACCAGATTTTTTTGTTGTTGATGTCCTATGCATAGTCCACCAGGGGTTAGGAGGATATAAGCTCCTATTGCGACATTGAATATTTAATAGTACATTGTTACCCTAGGGGTGAAAGTAACTTATTTAGTCCTTAGACGGGGTTTCGCCAATAGTTCGAGGGATATAAGGAAAGTTAAAATAAAAACATAGGTAAATTAGCTGAAGAAAAAAAAGTGAAAATCCATCTATACGGAAGTTTAAAAAAAACTCTACAACTCGAAAAAACAAATGAAGATCGGATTGCCGCTTTGCAGCCTATTTTTTTTCTGTGGCCAGATAGCTATATAGTCTTTATTTTTCATTTTCATTATTGAAAAAATGGATAATATTTTGGCCATCTCTATCCTATTTTAAAAAAATAGTTGAAAGTAAATTATAACAATGTCATTTAAAAAAATATATTCATTAATTAATATTTAATTTTATATAATTTAAATTTTACATCGCGCCGTAATGGAGAACTTGCACTAAAAATGTTTCAATAGAATAGGAGACGACACGTTAAAAGATAAATAAACGTAGTATTTTTTTTCTCTGCAACTTTTTATAATATAACCAGTCGAAAAGTCAATATAGTCACGTGGTACCTACTAAAACGCGCCATACAAATTAACCTTAGAATATGACGTCACTCCCTAACGTAACGCCTATAATGAATGAAGCGTCTATCAAATATACCCTTATAAGAAAACGTTCAGAATTCAATGACATCTAATAAGTTTTATGTTATTAGAGTAACTTTATTTTTCGCATAGTTTGTAATACCGAAAACCCCGAAAAAAATATTTTATTTGTTTTATTTTAAAAAAATTCCAAGATTCTTATATGATTTCTATGGTATAAAAACAATGTCACTCCAATCTAAGTTAGACGCAAGTTCCCCATTGAGTGGCTTTATTAGAAAGATGCAATATGGTTCAACAGAAATGTGAAAATAGAACTAGTTTTTTAGGGTTCCGTACCCGAAGGTTACTTAGTAATACTAAGACTCCGCTGTCCATCCGTCCGTTCATCCGTCCGTCTGTCACCAGGTTGTGTCTCATGAACCGTGATAGTTAGACAGTTGAAATTTTCACAAATTATGTATTTCTGTTGCCACTTTAACAACAAATACTAAAAACAGAGTAAAATAAATATTAAATGGGGCACCCATACAACAAATGTGATTTTTTTGCCGCTTTTTGCTCGATATTAACAACGGCTTGAAATATTCAAATGTTGTATAGACGGAACCCTTCGTGCGCGAGTCCGATTTGCACTTTGGGGAGGGAAAAAGCCTCTATCTCTATAGTACAATAAGTTAATGAGCTTAATAAAGCTTAGTAGGTATTTACGAAAATTTTTGTTCGAAAAAATGTGTTGTTAGCGTTGCCAATTATTTTTTATTCATCAATTATTTTATGCAGGCCTGTTGGTAACTGTTTACGTCCATTTTGTTATAATATATAACCTACCTTGTTAATTAGTCTGTTAGCTTTAACCTCAGGGTATATAATTTAATTACGGAGGGTCTCGCCTGAATGATATGTAATACAGGGTGTACGAAAATCACCATATTTTCCTAATGAAGAGATTTGAATTAAAAAAAAAACTTTGTTAGACAGCTTTAATAAAAGATATCATGTTATATTTTTCTCCAAACTGCAAAGCAGTTAAGTGATAAATAAAAACTGCATAACTATCATCATCATCATCAGTCCCTTGACGTCCACTGCAGGACACAGGCCTCCCTCATGGTTTTTATAACCATGAGGGGTTTTTCCATAATAACTATAGACAAAAGCAAAAAAAATAACGTTTTCACCTTGGCACAAGTTGTTTTTTATTGTAAGTTTTTTAAGACACCCGTTTTTGGAAAAATATGGGGTTTTCAACTTAATTTTGGAATTAGATACTTGATATTTTGTCGGAAGATATACAGACGAGTAACTGATGATGCGAGCTCCGTCTCTACTCACCACTCTTCGAATCCAATGGTACAACACGCGTGAATTAAATACGCATCTCTCGCGAGGAAGATCAAATCGCGCGAGGCACCGAGTTAACTTGCATGGGTTACATCGTTGGAGTACGATAGGTTACTAGACTATTCCGTGTGGCACCGGATTAAGAATAGCGTCACTCCATTTCCTTCCGTGGATGTCGTAGAAGGCGACCAAGGAAATAAATTACCAGGAGACGGGCAGCAGCATCTTCCTGAGATTCCAACCGCATACTGCGATCGCCAACCCGCCTGCCAAGCGTGGCGATTATGGCAAAACCCTTCATGGTTAGAAAACCATGAGGGAGGCCTGTGCCTGCCTGTGCATTGGACGTCAAATGGCTGATGATGATGATGGTTACTAGATTATCAATAGTGTCAATGGAACAATCATTAATGTACTATTATAACTGTATTGGAAAACGATGCATTCTAGAGACCAGCCGCATCCTAGTTTGGGACCAGGACAAGTGATTGTGTTGAGTGGAAGGTATTTATTTAAATTTTTGGTTGAAAAATATGAAGTGTTTGTTACACCCTGCAGATAAACGTTGGTGAAGTCTCTTTGCAATGTTCAATTATTGTCCATTGAATGTTTATTTGTCCCTGAAATTGTGAGTAATGGTCGGCTTCGCAGCGGCGGTCCGAATGCAAATGAGCCAGTGACAAATGACCTTTGAAAGCTTTGCACAAAAACAAAGAGGAAAATGTCATACAAAATGTTCTAAATCAACGAATATATCACTTAAAATCTGAATTCTACAGGTGTTTTTAAGCATTTTAGCTGACCACGCAAGCAAAATGCGGGACATTCGCGTCTTTGTTTGTTTAAACGCCTAGATTCTGTTAGCATTAACCTCTAAGTCTACGGTACTAAGTACCTTGAAAATAACAGTCGAAAATCATCGCTATTTTCAAGATCTGGACTTAAGAGATTAAGTTTGCCTTTGTAATTTAATTTTTATAAGTGTAATAAAGAAAATTTAGTTATAATAATAATTAAACGACTGAAAACTGCGAAGTTAGAATCCTAGTTTCATTGTATGTGTATTTTCTTCACATCTAAAATGCTGCGCTCCTTTGTTTGCTGATAAACCTTGAGTCCTATATTGAATAAACCAAGGAACGGCAAACTGCAACAAAAAAAAGAGATACCATCACAGGATTTAAGCCAAGGACTGTCTTACTCACTGACCACCCTTACTTACCAATGGCCTGAAAGAGCATTGTAAAATGTAATGAAGGTCGTAGTTATAATATTTATTTTTTATGTAGCCTCCACAGCATGAAAGATCAGCCAACACTGCAGATCGTAGACCTCGCTCCTTTTAGACTAAAGTTTCTAGTCATTTGCCACCTCTGACCACTCCGACAAGAACTTGTCGAGATTATCCCGCCATAATCTGTCTATCTAATCAGCACATAAACAGAGCCCACTGTTGGGCATAGGCCTCTTCTCTTTCACGCCAACCCATCCGGTCGCTTGCCATAATGATTAATGCTCATGAATCCACACTACACAATCACATGTTCTGATACCAAATTAGGATACCCTGTGGCACAGTAACCAGAAAGGGTCACAATCATGAAAAAACACCCAGACAGAGAAATTGGGTACTTTTAAAACGGAATTTTGTATGAAAATACTGGATTATTACGAATGTTTAATCTATTTAAAAATTGTAATAACTAGTAACTGGCTAAAAGAGATACATTTTCCGAGATATTTTGTAATTTTTGTTTTAATCGAGCATATGAAATAATTTATTGTTGATCGTGTCAAATACCGAATTATGTCTTGTGCAATCACATAATTATCTTCGCTTTAAAATTGGCCCTTTTCACAACAATTCAGTGAATGTGATAACAGCGGCATTAAATCAAATCAAATCAAATATAATTTAATCCAAAGAGAAATGTACAAACACACTTAATGTACCTAAGTACGGTGAAGCTATATAATAAAGATTTGGTACGGTACATTTAAGAAGGGAGACGAGCTGACACCCTTGCTAGATTAATATTAATCTGTGTTAAGGAGTGTCAGGCCCAAAACCCGTTATAATTAAGGGGTGAGTATTAGGTTGCAACTTCAAATAGGTAGGCTGTGAGTTCCAACATAGTTTACATTTCTGAAACTTTAAATTATATCGAAAAAGGGAGAAAAAGAGTAATACTAATTCTTATAAAAGAAGCCCTAAGTGTGTGTGCGTGTGTGTGTATTCATGTGTGTGTGTGTGTGTGTGTGTGTCTGTGTATGTATGTGTGTGTGTGTGTGTGTGTGTGTTAAATTTTCGTCGTTTATCTTTAGCTAGTTATAGTTTGAGTAATTAGACGGGCTACTCATCAAACTGTGTTCTAAGTCGACTTAGACGTGGCAAATCGTAGTTGACGCTTAACCCGTAGTTAAATACTTCAATTGGTAAATTAATCAAAACTAACTTTATCAGCGCTCGTCACCGTACAGCTTAGCCAGTGGCAGTGTTGAACTTTGTAAGATAGAATAAAACCGGCCAAGTGCGAGTCGGACTCGCGCGCGAAGGGTTCGTTACCATTATCAATACAACATTTGAATACTTCAAGCGTCTACCTGTTGCCGTTATTAATATCGAGCAAAAAACGGCAAAAAAAAGTTCTGTTCTTAGGGTTCCATGCCTGTAGGGTACCAAACGGGACGCTATTACTAAGACTTTACTGTCCCCCCCTTAAATATTTATATTATTTTGTTTTTAGTGTTCATTTTCTGCATCATTACGAACAATTTTTTATAAAAAATAAACTATGCGAAATCACCAGCTTAGGAGATATTGAGGTTCAAAGTTGCACTTTTTTGCGTATTTTTGCAGACAGGCGTCAAGTGTACACACTGAACATTTCTTCCCAAGGAATTTTATCGAAATTGTTCTTTTAGAAAACTAATTTGAAATTTTAACGCGCAATGTATTTAAAACATCCTAATCTCAAATAATAATCAATGCTTAAGTTATCCGTCCGTAGTTTTCGTTTATTTCTTTTGATAATAATATAATATTCCTATTTATTTCTTTAAAGTGGTTTATTGTACTATCCACTAAGCATTGCTTTCGAGTAGCTTTTAAACACCCTGTATTTTACTGTCTCTTTGAAACTTTCTTACTAACGCAGTTAACGTCAAAAAGCCGATAACTAACTCGTAACAAAAGGTATGGCTTTTCCATAAAAGATCGTATCTTTGCCACACACGTCAAGTCAAGCATTAAACGTGTAATAAAACTATTCGTTCACTCACACGCGCTTTCTTTCCTGTATTTACAACAAAAAATTTGCTAACGACAGCATTAAAATTCACTTGTTGGACAGCAATTGTTGTAGAACCTTATTGCAACAATAAGATACTACAACAAGATTCCTCAACATGGTTACTCTAATATATAATGTTAGAGTAACCTCCGACGCGGTTTAAAAAAACTGCTTAATACTCTGTGCAAAAAGCCTTCATTCATGTGAAATTATGTGACGTAAGAGGACGATTATGTCCAGTGTTCAACACATTTTTGTAAACTCTGTTTTTATTTTTGCCTATGACACTTGCGCAAACACGATGAATTGATTAAGATATTGTTTGTATTACAGGGAGTTTTCGTTTACTTCAAAACGAGTTTGCTTGTAAGGCATAACGGGTACTCAGGGAGTCCGTGAGGATGATGCACCTCTCTACGTTGTGGTTTTGAGCGTACCGGATTGTCTCTAGAATTGCGATGGTTTCTCCTGTGAAGACTGAGAACAATGAAGGCAGTCTGAAACTGAGAACTATCTTAGTTCTGGGTACCCGACCAACAGCCCGTTAGGCCGAGGATGCGTCAAGGAACGCTCCCGCCCACGAGACTATTTACTGTGAGAGAAGGGGAGTGCAATGGACATCAACCACCGCAAAGCTGGGATCCGTTTGGGAGGCCAGCAGCAACATTGGTGCACTGCTGGCTTACTGGAAAGAGATTGGCTGAATGTAGTGATCTTACAGCCCTGCTTCGTACAATGGTCCATATATGAGGCTAAGTGCAGAAACAACAGGACAAACTAACTAACTATAGGTTGTCGGATTTTCACCCGTACCGAACATTTATAGCCAGTATTTGCGTATCGCATATACGAACGGGTAATAAATTCGAGTCCCACGTTTACGGATATTGGCTGTACATTTTAGGTGTGTTTTATTCGGCTGCGAATTATGTCTGCGAGCATCTGCGAGGTATGCAGTACTGACTTTTTTTTCAATAAGCGCTTCGACAAGGTTGCATATCATTCTTCTTCTTAGCATGTCAATGGTAAAACAATTTTGATTCAAAGTCTTTAGACAGTAAGTTGCAGTCCAGAACTTTGCGACGCTGACTGCGTTATCAGTTGTAATCATCAGGCCCTCCTCAGTGCAGGCCTCAGGGCACGCAGGCTACGATGAAAGATGGTCCATTGCCGTCCATATCATTCTAATCGCGTGTTATTCTACCGCGCCCTTTTAAAACTAAGCTACGGTGTGATATTTGTATGTTACGTGTTGGTGTTTCTTAAATAAATATTAATAAATACCTACGATGTAAATAACCAGCCTAGCTATTTGTTACGAAAACATAAAGCAAACAAAGAAAGCACTCAGACACAAAGCAGCGTGATTTATTCTGTGTTACTTCATATATCACGAGGGAAATGCCTAATAACAGCTTGGAGAAATATTTTCCCGCTTAAATTACTAAAACTGTTTTAATGTTCTTTGTTACCAAATTTGGTGGTTTGAACATAACACTAAATCCTTCTTTGGGTTATAATGCCCGTCACAAATTACTTTCGATATTAGATAATACTGGCTGTCAAAAAATTAATTTAAAAAACGCATATTGGTTATATTGTAACGATAAATTGGATTACTAAATAAATAAATGTTGGATTGGTTCACGGCAAATAATCTGCTTCTAAATTCCAAAAAGACAAAATGTATAAAGTTTACCTTACCAAACGTAAGATTAGTTGAAAACAACATTGTACTCGGAAAAGAAAAACTAGAATTTGTAGAAGATACCGTTTTTCTAGGCATCACAATCGATTCAAAATTGCAATGGGGTCTTCATATTGTAAAACTAGCACACAGGCTTAGTTCTGCAGCATATGCAGTCAAAAGAATTAGAGAGCTCACTGACGTTGCAACTGCTAGGCTTGTTTATTTTAGTTACTTCCACAGTATTATGTCCTACGGCATACTACTGTGGGGTCGGGCAGCAGACATTGAGACGATCTTCATCTTACAGAAGAGAGCCATCCGATTTATTTACAAGTTAGGTAGTAGGGATTCGCTAAGAGATTTCTTCAAAGAAACCAACATCTTAACAGTTGCATGTCAATACATTTATGAAAATATTATGTACGTTAGAAAAAATATCAAAGACTTCGAAAATGTTGGTGGCCACCATAATTTTAATACTAGAAATAAACATAAATTGTCATTTCCACTATTTAGACTTGCAAAAGTTAACACATCCTTTATGGGGCACTGTATAAGGTTCTACAACAAAATTCCTCAAGATATATTAGAGTTACCTCCAACGCGATTTAAAAAATGTGTTAAGCACATTCTGTGCAAAAAGGCTTACTATAACATCAAGGATTACTTAGAAGACAAAGATGTTTGGCATTAAACAGTAGATTAATATTATTTAAAGGACGATTGTGACTAGTGTTCAACACATTCATGACTAATATTTTAAGTTGAAAACTCTGTTAATTAAGTTAAAACGTGTTTTGAAAAGAATAAATGTGGAGTTTCTTTGTTAGTTTCTTCTCCACATAATCCATTAATTGTGAAACTAACAACTTTGACGTTCATTAAGTAAACATTCTGTTTTTACAATGAATAAAAATATTTGAATTGAATTGAATTGAATTGAATTAAATAGATAAAATTAAATAAAATTTCGGGTTTCATTCGAGGAGGACGCAGGATGTGACTTAAAATTTTCCGGTCTATGGTTTAATTAAGTTAAGAAATAACCATAGAATTATTATTAAATCATAGAGCCGCAGATAGAGCTTCTATAGTGAGCAACAGAATGGTAGCCATATTGGCATGCTTAGTATAGGCGATTGTCAGTGTTTCACTATTAAGGGGATCCAGAAAAATAAATCATATCTTCTTTTAGAGATCGTGATCGCACAAAGTGTCTGTATAATCTCTCAATCATGTTAACAGTGATTTTTACCTGCGAACGGCCGTTTTTAGCGTTAATAGTATCCTAGATTTTGCATTAGCTTCGTTGCCATAAGTCCTAAAAATCACTTTTATAACATGATTGAGAGATTATACAAATACTTTTTAAAAATTTGATCTGTCAAAGAAGATATGGAATATATGAGATATGTTTTTTTCATTGATCCCCTTAATGTGAATGTGTGCATATCAGCAAACGTCATTTACTACAAACCACTAAGGCATACACATGTTACGTTAATGTGTTCCTCTTATGGTTAGCAAAAAATATTAATCCGGATAAAAACACGTAAAACAAGTTATTGTGAAACTCTTCGAGAAAGTACGGGCCGAACCACCACACGTGCGCGGCTCGGCAATTTCAGCGCTGAGGTGTGAGAACCATTCAGGTTTCTTCACTTGATTTTCCTCCGCAGTTAGCGAAAACTCGTATGAGGAAAGTAGTTGTAAAACACAAACTAATATCTCAGTAGTTGCGCCTGCTTGACGTTACTCTGCTAATTTTATCTGTTTTTGATAAAGATCTGGCTTCAAGTCATTTGTCCCTGGAAGCATTAGCGCTATCCTGGAGACGGAAGTACTCGCGTGACGTCACAAGATGGCTGCCTAGTTTTAGCTGATTGATCACACTAGCTGTCTGCATACACGGTTCCATCAACTACACTAAGGGTGAGTCGTCAGAAGTTTTTTAATAAACATGAATCTTCTAATAACTCGGTAAATATTAATAATAACTTCCACACAGCACAATCCCTTGTCATGGTCCCAAAAATTTAGAATACCCTGTGAAACGGTAACCAAGCGATGACATGACAAACATTGAAATAACCCCAGACTGCGGCCATTTGTACAAATCAAGTAAGGACTCCATTGGAAATCGAACTCACGACCTCTGTTTTGGTAGTCAAATTTGTTAAGCGCTAGACCAACGAGGGAGTCAAGCTAGTCAGATTGACAACAGATTTGACAAATGTTTGTATTAAATATGGCCATATTCGTGGCTTACATTGTACATTAGCATTCAGCAAACCGAATGTAAATTCTTCGCGTTGAAATAAAATTTTTGATTTTTTATCAAATCGCGCATTATGCTAAGTTTAAGAGATGCTGTGCAAAAATCCTGAATTCATCGAGTTGTACGGTTTTATCAAAAATGCTTATCGCTAAAATGTAATATTTTATTAAGATACTCAAAATGACATGTGACGATGTTGTGTGGGCATGCTTTAGACCACAACTCAGTTCTCGTCATATTATTACTTTTATATCGTGTAATGTTTGTGATCTGTTTTGTACACCAAATAAAATAAAATAAAATTTTAATTGATTGCATTAATGCAATGAAGTTATAGTAGCAATACCACTCGCTAAATGGTAAAGGTAAACATAGTGAGGAAAACATAGTCTGTGCTATTCACACACCTCAGCGCTTGAAATCGCCAATCCGCAGTGGGACCCGTGGTGATTAAGCCCATACTCTCTCTCTGAGAGAAGTGCAGTACAGTGTGGCATTTATTATTATTAAAAACAGTTTTTTGTATGTTTCTATTAAAGTGGAGCAGTGGTAGAGCAGCTGTAGAATGCCGGCCTCATCCGGGAGGTCTTGGGTTCGAATTCCTTGCATGTGGGTACATTGTTTTTGACTTTGTTTTCTAAGTTACGTACTTTATACATTTGTGAATTTGTAGTAGGTACGTTACCCGCTAACGGCTAAGGGAAACTTGAGAAAACCTGTCTGAGGTGTTCACATAGCTCAGCGCTTGAAATTCCCATACCGCGGTGGGCACGCCTACTAATTAAGGCCATACTCTCTCTCTCTCTCTCTCCAAGAGAAGGCCTGTGTCCTACAGTGGGACGTATATATACTACATTACTATTATGTTTGAATTAATAGTATCTAGGGTCTGTATACTCAGCTACCACACCGCTATATACATAAAACCCTAACACTATTTGCGATCGCCTTTTTACGAGGCCCTTCCGCAACATAAATCTGCAATACGACGTAGTGTGGAAGCTTCGCTGGGCCTTTGTGTTGCCAGCTTAATGACGGCGACAAATTTGCGGAAAAGTAAGCTAGCTCTCTGCTGTGTTGCTAGAGGAAGTTATAAGAGATTCAACAATGTCTTTCAGCTTACTGTAGACCCTTAAGGCTTCTTTTATGGCATGTGAGACAGAGGTCCTAAAGTAATAAAAAAAAGACTTTAAAAATTAGTTATTATGTATGTTTTTACGACTCCTTCTGTGTCTTTCGGCCGCCTAGGTGACTGGTGCTTCGTAACAAGTTGCGATCGAATACTTTTTCGTCCTTGTACGTAACCGGTCCGCGAAGAAACTGAATAAATAAAGTTCAATTATTCTATTTCTATAAACTTTCGTTCGTAACTGTCCTATATAAGCCTATATACGTCCCACTGGACTGGACAGGACTTCTCTCAGGGAGAGAGTATGGGCCTAATCACCACGCGTGCCCACCGCGGATTCTCGATTTCAAGCACTGAAGTATGTGAATAGCTCAGACACTCAGGTTTCCTCACGATGTTTTCCTTCACTGTTAGCGAGTAGTATTGCCACTATAACTTCACAAATGCACATAACTTAGAAAACAAAGTCATAGGTATATGCTCGCACAGGGAATCGGACCTGGGTCTCTCGCTTCCGAGTCCGATGTTCTACCCACTAGGCTACCACCACTGTGGTCGACTAGTGGGTAGAACGCTACCACCAGGACACAAAAGTATTCGATCGCAACTAGTTGAGAAACACTAGTAACCTAGGCCGCCGAAAGGGTTCATCATCATCATCATCATCGGCATCATCAGCCTACGCTTGTCCACTGCTGGACATAGGCCTCTCCCATTGCACGAAAGGGTTCCGTGGCGGTAAATAAGCATGATTTCTTCTTCTTTCATTACGGTGTCTAGCCGCAGCATTAATGTTTTTCTTTTTTAATAAGATGATGTTTCTTTTTGTTGATGAAGACGGCGGCAGATCCTGGAGCTCTATTTTTGAATCACTCGTATCGCATCGAGCGCTCGATTTCTACTGATTTTCGTTCGACATCTGAAATTCCGTATTTTTTAATCACTCGACTGCAACGAATGGTCCTTACTACTCGTCTCGCATGGCGATCGGTAGATTAATTGTCAAAAAACGATTTCGACATTTCGTTAGAACAAACACAAACCAAAATGACAGTAGTGTTTTGTTTGTAACAAAAGACAAAGATTTTTTATTTAAACAGCCAATAAAACAAAGTATTACGTTCCGTTTCTGTTACGGTAGTTTCCGGTTTTTTTAATTTCTGCGTGGAATGGATAAAATACAATACTTCAAATTGTACTGGCAACACTTCAGGCGAACGATTCAAAAATACGGAAAAACAACATCATGCGACTTAGAAGACGAGTGTGACTTAAGTCGCATTCGACGATACAATTTCATACGAGTGATTCAAAAATAGGTCTCCTGGTCTTTGCGTGAGTTTATGTTATGTTACTTTTGTTAGAATTATGAGTAATGATTAGCATTGCAAAATGTCTTATTAGGTGGATGTCAAATAACGTATTATACTAACCCCGGATTCTCGTATACTATAAATCTGTTAATCTACTGTTCACAGCTGTCAGTTATTTTTTTTTTCTATGACATTTTGCCACAGCTGTTAGCAGTAATTGATTATCAGATTGATGGTATACGAGAAACTGGGGATTAATACGATTGGAGAAACGATGGTTATTGTAGAGTTTTTATTGACGAAAAAAAAAACAATATTCTGTCATAATTTCTGAAATCATAATACATTTCTTTACCGGTATACAATAAAGAATAATGTTATCTTATCTTATCTTATATTAGTTGCTGCGAGTACCTTTTTTATGTAGCCTATATACGTCTCACTGCAGGGCACAGGCCTTCTCTCAGAGAGAGAGAGAGAGTGTATGGGCTTAAGTACCACGCGTGCCCACCACGCATCGGCAATTTAGCGCTGAGGTATGTGAACACCTCAGACACTCAAGTTTCATCATGATATTTTCCTTCACACTTAGCTACTGGTGACGATTAAACGAATACCTACCTAACAAAATTGCACTAGTGAAGTGCAATTAACAACTTGCAATGCTAAAATATTACTCACCCTTACATAGGTTATAAATTTACATTCATTTCATATAATGTAAATTCATAACCTCGAAATAAACTTCTGATTTCTAAACTCAGACTAGGGTAAAAGTGGACAAAAATATATGATACTTTCATATATTTTCTGTAAGTCAGTCACGTGAAGGTACCTACATTCCTGCGGCAAATACCTGCTCCCTCGCCTCGCTGCGATCAGATCGGAATGCCAGCCTCATTAGCACCCCTCTCTCAGGCCTGCCTCTCTTTAAGAAAGGAAAAATTTGTATTTTTCGACGTGAAACGTCTTTCGATTCGGTAGTAGGGGGTCACTTGCTTAAACCGCATGCAACGAAACCTTGTCACGTGAAATTCATTTATATATACCTCGTTGAGTAGAACAAAGTAGCCATTAGTCAGATCTTCTTGACTCGGGCCGCTAGAGGGCGGCAGGGCTGCGTAACACATTGCGCAGTTTGAGCTACAAATTAACGCATAGGTAAGTTTATAGACGTTACACGTTAAATCAACGCCCGTGTAAGCTAGGGCGGTTATTCACGGGCGGCACGTATTTCAACTGCAGCCGTCGACGTGCGTGTCGACGACAGCCGTCGACGAGCGTCGACGAGCGTCGACGGCTGCAGTTGACACACGTATCGCCCGCGTATAAGCGCCTGTGGCGAGCACATGTTGACTCTGCGCGCGCACTATGAACTCCGACATTCCTGCATCGCGCAAGCAAAATGTTTCACATAACATACAATAAATATAACATCCGACGAACATTAGGACCGGCCGTCCCCAGGCCTACGATGTGCCTGGCGGGGAATATCCCTTTATAGTGGAAAAAAAGCACGATCACGCTCCTCCCTATACGCCCTTACCCGATACATCCCCATCCGTTTTCTTTTCTTACAAAACATAACTGCGACTGCTAAAATGTGTTAATGATTCCATGCCCTTAATGATTGCCCAGCAGTGGTGCACAAAAGAGGCTAAGTAAAACAACATTTTTTTTCTCACTCAAAGTGAGGAAGTGTTTAATGGGTCTTTGATACTTCATACGTCCAGCTCCTTGGTATCGGCGTGGCGATAAAGAAACATCATACATACCTACATACACATATACGCGCGAAAAATACAAGATGGATTGATAGAATATTTTCTGTATTTACTTTTCCTGCATAATTATGGGTATCTATGTGGCGTTAAAAACATTTATATGCATCTGCATACACACATATATAAGGTGTTGATTTGTAAAGTTAACGCTCGACTCAGGGTACTTTTTACGCGTCAATAGGAACAACTTTTACTATGAGACCAGTTCTTAAATCATAAAAAAAAATCGGCTGTTCCATACATATTCAGGTTTCCTCACGATGTGAGCAACGTGAGGAAACCTGATAGTCTGTAAAACTCAGCTAGCTCGGTCGTAACGCAGAAAAAACTCTGCGATAAAAAAAAAGAAAAAAAGAATTAGTCCATGCTGAGATTCAAACCCGTCGAACCCACGACCTCCTGCTGCGCTACCAACGCATGAATCTTATAAATAAAGTATCATATAAAGTATCATATAAAGTACTATATAAGATAGATTAAAAGTAATTTTGCTTGTAACTGTTAATTGACAGAGCCTTGAATACTTAATTCAAGAAAAAAATAAGAAAAGAGATGGGTAGATAAGATAAAATAAGAATGTTCTTTATTGTACCAGGAAAAACACAAACATATAACTATTATTTCAAGAAAATACGTAATGCTTTTCATTCGAAAACATTTCAAACGAAATCACGGGTGTAGCTAGTACCGTAGCACAGAGCTGCCATTCCATCAAGGACCTAAACGCCAATTATTTTTCATCCCGCAAAGGGATGCACGTTTACAACTGCCGCTGAAGTAGTTTGAATCACATCAAACTACTTCAGCGGCAGTTGTATAAACAATAACATCCACCTGTTGTCCGCAGTACCTCTCTTGGGACAAGAAAGTAGCGTGTGAGGAATTTATCGCGCAGCGAATAACCCCGCTGGGTAGACGCGACTTTTATGTACCTCCTTCCAAAGAAAAAGGCGTAGAAGTACCTATTGAAGTAGCAGGATTTCATTTAGATCGATTGAAATACTAAAAGAAAGAAAGTTTCATTAGAAACCTCGAGGTTACGCAAAGACCTATGGAAAGGGCTATACTCGGGATTTCTCAGCGAGATCGAAACAGAAATTATGAGATCCGTAGACGAACGACAGTCGTCGAAATAGCCCAGGGATTAGTAAGTCGAAGTGGCAGTGGGCGGCGCACATAGCACGCAGAACTGATGGCCGATGGGGCCGAAAAGTTCTCGAATGGAGACATATCGGCAAGCGCAGCGTAGGACGACCACAAGATGGACAGGAGACCTCGTCCAAGAGGCAGAAAGACGCTGTATGCAAGCCGCTTCCAACCGGTCTCTTTGGAAATCCATAGAGAAGGCCTATGTCCAGCAGTGGACTTCTTGTGGCTGAATGATGATGATGATTGTAATACTGTGGCCAGTACTAAGTTCCAGACTAGGCAGCCTTCAAACTCAATATATTTATTCATCATAGCAGTACATAGTGACTTAATGATCGTCAAAATGTAATTTAGTTTTAGTATTGTCAGTTTCAGAAAAGTAGATTCTGTGAAGAAGAAACTGAAAAAGAAACTACACATTAAGGCCAACTTGTACCACTTTCATAGATTCATAAATGTGGCTTAAACAGTATTTAACTAAAATTCTTCATACAAAAATCTATTCAAATGGCGACTTAAGTGACATTTAAGAAGTGGTGCATGTCAGCCTTACTCTTTTCAAAACAGGTATTTAATTGACACTTTTTAACTTACTTCGAGCTAGTAAATGCTTAAAAAACCGGACAAGTGCAAGTCGGCCTTGCCCACTGAGGGTTCCGTACAAATTTGTAGGTACTTACATGTTATAAATAGTTCAGGAACCGAGTCTCACAGTTTTTTTACAGCTTTTCCCGAACTCCAAAGACAATTTTTTTCTCACTTACTTGATTTTTTATTACAAAATTTTCATGTTTTTTCCTGCACTTTTGGTATATTATTAAGACGATATTACTTGCCAAACATAGTTCTAGGTCAACGGAAAGTACCCTATAAATTTTGATTCCCTTGAGTGTCGAAATATACGTTTTTGCGGCATAAACGGCCGAATCTTTTCTTTAAGTTACCTTAGAAGTTTGAATTTTTCACAGCTTTCAGGAACTTTATACTTGAGTGTTGGTTTAAATTTCAATTCGATAACTTTACGCGTTCCTGAGATAAAAGACCTTGACAGACAGATGGACGGACGGACAACAATGTGATCCTTTTAAATCACGGAACCCAAAAAATACTTTAAATCATCGACCTAAGTCTTATCTTAATACTGTTTGTATTTAAAGCGCTTTTACCTCTGAGACAGCTCTTGAGTGCGCTTTCAAGTTTCTATTTGTTTTAAACAGCATATTAAAATGAGCACTCAGGAGCTATCTCAGACTTAACAAAAAAAAAAAAACTTTGGCCTTTGCATCTACGCAATGAGTTGATTTATACAGCATCCAGTGGCACCATCACTCACACTACATGGCTAAAGGGACCACTCGGACGCTGCAGTGCCGGGAACATTGTTTTTTTAGATGGAGTAGGCTTACCCAGCACCTATACCATCCTGACAGCTTAGTCGTCGTAGCATACAGGAAAGACAAGTCAATACGTGTGGGTGGACCCAACCAAGCTGCGGGTTTCCTGACGATGTTCTCCTTCACCTTGATGTGGAGAGTTGATGGGGTAGTGCCAGAGAAAATTATGGGAGTTATACAAAAATAAATACATAGAGTGGCTGATAAAGGTTATTATAATTTAACTCCTCATAAGTAATTATGGCGCGGCGAATAATAGGAGAGACTTACGGCCCTATTTATAAAAATATGATTCCTCCAAAACCAATCTAAAACTCTGTTTATTTAATCTGTAGCTACATCTTTTTCTTGTAAAATCTCCACCACAGACTATTTTAATCGAGTTTTATAAATAAGACCGAAAATCTGTAAGACTCAGCTAGCTCGGTCACGTAGAAATAATGGCAGAGGGTCACGCTGAGAAGAGAGCATACAAGAGACGTCCTGTTGCTAAGGCTAAAATCCATTTCGGGTCGCTGAGCCGGTGAGAATAAATGAGTAATGAACGAATGAACGAACGAACAAATGAACGAATGTATGAATGAACGACCCTGTACGAAAGTGCATGGCTTATGAATAGAAACTTCTTTCCTTTCCCTTCTACTTCGGCGGCGGGGATGTAGATAAACATTTGTATGCAAACGAGGTCTAGTGTCGACAATACGCGACTGTGCCCGGGATATCCTAAAATCCTAACTGTATTCTGCTTAAATAATAAAGTTAGATGTATTTTGTTTGTCTTTGTGTATTTTATAGTAGGACGAAAGTTTTTGATGAAACTGGTGGGAAGTTAACTTTACAACAGAGGACAACAGTGGGTCGATTCTCGCGCTATTAGTACAGAGGACGCGGGTCGATTCCCGCGCTATTAGTACAGAGGACGCGGGTCGATTCCCGCGCTATTAGTACAGAGGACGCGGGTCGATTCCCGCGCTATTAGTACACAGGATGCGGGTTGATTACCGCGCTATCGTACAGAGAACGCGGGTCGATTCCTGCGCTATTAGTACAGAGGACGCGGGTCGATTCCTCCGCTATTAGTACAGAGGATGGGGGTCAATTCCCGCGCCATCGTACAGAGGACGCGGGTCGATTCCTGCGCTATTAGTACAGAGGACGCAGGTCGATACAGTCCACGCTATTAGTACAGAGGACGCGGGTCGATTCCTGCGATATTAGTACAGAGGATGCGGGTCGATTCCCGCGCTATTAGTACAGAGGACGCGGGTCGATTCCCGCGCTATTAGTAAAGAGGACGCGGGCCGATTCCCACCACCCGTATTCTGGTCTTTCATGTTTTTGTTACTATAGCACAGGTTATATTAGTTTAATAGGACTGGTAATTTTGGAGGCTATTTATTAATTTTCATTGCACTTAAGGTAATCGCAAAAAGCAGCGGACTTAATGCCATATATTTAATTATATGACACTTTTTTATGACCGTAATTTATTAATTCTATTGACAGCGTAGATCAGTGTGTCACGGTTGGGGTTCCTACAGGAAGGTGATAAAGTAACACTGAAGTTAAATAAAATAACACTTTTATTTACCAAATACCACCACCGAGGTAGACCTATACTACCCACCACCAGACTATACTAACATTGTCTATGCTACTTATTAACTATTTACACTAAGCATAATACTTCTTCTATAATAAATACGGTAGCGAAATATTGGCAAATGACAATCAACCGAAGAAACTAAAATGACCGCAATAAAACAAAAGTTCACCAAATGCCAGGCGAAGTTTGATCCCGGGACCGCCCGTACGTTAGGCGGCTACACTAACGCTTGAACCACCGTCGCTTGTTGAAAGCGACTCGAAATCAGCTTATATAACCCGTATGTTGTGATTTCACTGACGTAGCCTTCAGGTATGCCGAATAAACACGGAACTCCTAACGGTAAAAGGGCGTTTCCTGACGCTGTGGACAAAGGAAATAAAACCCTTCACATCCTATTCTAATGACCAAAAACTAAGCATTGTGAAACTGTACATTACGTAACAAATCACTTACCCCGTGACGAAGCACAAATCCGAATTATTTAAAATTTCAATGTTCCGTACGCGTTATCTTATCGTAACGCTACACACATGGCACATTATATACCATCTCTGACCATACGGCACGCCAATCACTTTAGTTTATAAAATAAAAGACATTGCGCTCTGAAGCAAGTGAACGACGGATTCTCTCAATCTTTTTCTGTCACTTGTCAAAATCCATATCTTCGCCTACCCCGAAATTGATTACTTCAATCTGCCATTTGTCAATGGAATGTTTAAATTAAACTACCGCCCGAATCTATGGAAGACCAAGTGTCGAAAACGGAGAAGTAAAATACTCCTAGCGCCATCTCTTGGTCACTTACTATCAATGATCATCTCAATATCCCCCCTCCTCAAAAGAATCCAACTTGGATTCAATTCACTAATCGCTTTAGGTCAGATGAGTGCCAATGCCCTAAATGTTTGCCCCTTAGGCTTTTTAAGCTATATACGTCAGAGGATATTTTTTCGGTAATGACTGCCTTTTCAAATTTTGGTGCGAGTTTAGCCATGAATTGCTTATTTGCGTTAGACAAGAATTTCGTTCGTTTCCACACTACTTCTCCAACTCTATATTCGCATATGCGTCGCCTTAAGTCGTAGCGGGTTTTGTTGATCGCATAGGCGTCTTTAAGTCGCTTATTAACGTCTTTAAAAATGTAATTTCTTAACTTCTGATTAGCTTCAAACGTCTCCCTATTGAAGGTGAGGGATTTCTCAGCGCTAAAGCTAGGGGGTTTATTGCCATGGACGGAAGTCTCTCTGCCAAAGAAAAGATATGACGGCGTTTTCCCGGTAACTTCATGGACTGAAGTTCTAATAGCGTGGGCGATATGTGGGATATATTTGTCCCAATCTTTATGGTTGTCATTAACATACGATGCGATAGCAGTCCCGATAACTCTATTAACGCGCTCCGTAGGGTTGGCTTGTGGATGGTAAAATGGCGTGTACCACATATCAATGCCATAGTTTTGGGCCAACTCCTTAAATTGGTTTGATATAAATTGTTTGCCGTTATCGCAGATTAGGACATTTGGGGCGCCATAGAGGAGTAAAACCTGCTCCTCTACTAGTTTTGTGATGTGTGATGCCTTTCCAGTCCGTAAAGGGAACAATAAACTGAATTTACTGAACCAGCAAGATATCACAAGCAGCATTGTATTACCTTGCTTGGAACGAGGGAACGGTCCCATTAAATCCAGTGACACAATCTGGAACGGCTGAGTGACTTCTCTATGGTTGCCCATTAAACCTGATGCTGGCAGTTGTGACACTTTGTGGCTTGCACATGTTTCACATTTCCGTACGTGATTCTTCATATCTTGTATTAAAGAAGGCCAATAATAATGCTGACGAGCTCTAAGAACCGATTTTTTAATACCCAAATGGCCAGAAATTGAATCGTCGTGGCATTCTTTTAAAACAGCGTCCCTTAACTTCTGTGGGACTACTAATTTCCAGTCATAAGACTCGTCTGGGAACTGTGTTAGTTTCAAAAATTTCCATAATTTATTTTGGCTTAACTCCCAATCTGGCGTTTCCAGGCCCCTTTTCACTTTATGTTCTTGAGCTAAATACCATTCGTCTTTATCTTCTTGTCTAATATCTAATGCGTTAATTTCCTCAGGGATAATGGCTCTAGACAAGGCATCTGGAACGACATTGTCCTTTCCTTTACGATGTAGTAGTTCGTAGTCAAACTGCTGCAGGCGCATGGCCCACCTTGCTAACCGGCCGTGTGGGTCTCGTTGTTTTTGTAGCCAAAGAAGAGAGCTGTTGTCTGTATATATTTTAAAATGGCTTCCTTCTACATACGGTCTGAATTGCTCTACGGCATGTAGAACGCTAAGTAGCTCTCTCTCCGATGTGGAGTACCTGCTCTCTCTCTCCGTCAATTTGCGACTCGTGTAGGCGACAGGCCTTTCGTTTTCGTTAATCTTCTGGAATAACACTGCTCCAATCCCTCTGTTCGAGGCGTCGCATTGAATGCTGAATTCTTTGCTGTAATCAGGTACCCCCAGGATTGGTGTAGTCGTCAGCGCTGTTTTGAGGTCAATAAAAGCTTGCTCCGCTTCCTCGTTCCAAATGATATGTTTTCCCTTACGACCTCCTTTGGTCAGATCGTGTAAAGGGGCTGCCACAATGGCAAAATTCTCAACAAATCTGCGATACCAGCTGGCTAAACCTATGAACCGTTTCAGTTCAGTGAATGTCGTTGGCCTTGGGTAATTTAAGATGGCACTAACTTTGTCGGGGTCTGTTCGTAATCCTTCCTTGTCTACGATATAACCTAAATATTTTAAGGAAGGTCTCGCAAATACACATTTGTCCAGGTTTATCGATAATCCTGCTGCTTTTAATTCTTCTTTAACCGATCGTAAGGACGAGAGATGATCCTCAAAGTCACTATTAACGATCACGATATCGTCAAGATATGTGAATATCTTGCCCTCGTATTGGGGGGGAAATAAGCGGTCCATAAGCCGTTGCTGAGTTTGGGCTGCATTGCTCAAACCGAATGGCATAACTTTGAAATGGTACAGGCCTTTACCCGGTAGTCCAAAGGCCGTCTTCTCTTTGCTGGAATCATCTAACGGAATTTGCCAAAACGCTGACTTAAGGTCTACTGTAGAAAGGTATCGAGCGTTTTTTAAGCTATCTAAAACAGTGGACACTCTAGGTAACGGATAAGAGTCTTTTTTAGTTACCCTATTAAGTTGACGGCTGTCTAAACATAGTCTCTTCTTTCCAGATGACTTTTCCACCAATAAAACTGGAGACCGCCAAGGGCTATAAGAAGGCTCAACAACGTCATTGTTTAGCATTTCTTGAATCTCCTCTTCTAGTTCCCTCATTATAGGGGGAGCGAAGGGGTATTGTCTTTGCTTGATTGGGAGGTGGTCGGCAGTATCAATCCTATGTTCAATCAAATGGGTCCTACCAAGACCGATCCCAATATTGTCTCTCATTTCTTGTATCAATTTATTTAATCTTATTTCTTGCTCTGGTAGGAGTTCATTTCGGGAAATTATCGGAGTCACGTTATTGATTAAAGTAATTTCTTGTTTTCCCTGAACGATGACACGTGAGTTTTTCTCATTGTTCAATTCGATCGACAATTCGAATGCGTTAAAAAATGTCATCCCTAATATAATTTCATGATTAAGATTCTCCATGATAAAAAACGGCACAACCTTAAAATCTTGATTAAATTCAATTGGTACGTGGACTACTAACTGGATATAGTGGTTAGTTCCATCTGCAGTAGAAATGTTTTGGCTCACAACTTCATGTGCCTCCAGGCCCAACGATGCCAATTTACGGTAGAACGCTCTCGAAACTACGGATATTGTTGCGCCTGAATCTAGAAGCCCTACGAATGATTGGCCCATAACTGTAAAAGTACCATAGAACCTATTATCACTGCTATGTTTACCGATATCTAATATTTCTCCGGTATTAAAATAATTTGAAATTAATTTGAGCCATTCTTGCCAATAATTGTCACGGTCCTGTTTTACGGAAGACGCCTGACTGGAGCGTCCTCCGGCCTTACGTTTCCCGGAATACCTGGGCCTGTACATGGGCATTTTTTTGTAGTCTCTCCAAACTTCCCACAGCGGTAGCAGAATAGTCTCTGTTGAGGAAGGCTACAGTCTCTAAACCTGTGCCCAGGGGCCCTGCAGTTCCAACACTTGGATGTTTTTGCATCCATGGGTTCAATATTTCTGCGTGCGTTTTGTATTACGTTTAAGGAGCTATAGTTGAAATGAGACCTTGAAATGCGAGGTCCGGCTCCAAGTGTCGGGAGTGAAACTCTGGTTCCTTAAAATTCTCGCAATTTTCTTTTGTCTGCTCGACTACTCTTAGAATTGAAATCAATTCTGACACGGTACAAAAGCTATCGCGACAAATGGCTTGCTGGTAATATGGATGTAGATTTTTTCTCAAAATCGATAGTTTTTGCTGTTCCGTAAGTTTGACGGGTAACCGGTTAAACATGTTTTGTAATGTGGCGATATATATAATAACCTTTTCATGTTTACCTTGAGTGCGTTTCCTTATTTCATCCATGAGCTCGTCTTGGTAAAATGGTTTCTGGAATGTGATTAAGAGGAGGTCAACAAGTTCACTCCAATTGTTTACATTCCCTCGATTTGCACGGAACCAAATTAGAGCGTCGTCTTCGAAAAGATCTATGGCGTAACGATACAAATCAGTATCTTCAGCGTTTCGTGCTTCTTTTAACTCGTTGATACGTTCCAGAAATGCATTTATGCTGGTATTAGCCTTGCCGGTAAATTTTACTCCCCAATCTTTTACTGGGACTAGTTTGCTTCTAGGTCTGTCAGTATCTAATGTAGAGGTCCTAGTGAAACCTTGGCATCTGTTGTTGGGAAGGGGTGGATCAGTCTCAAAATCGTGATTCCGGCTACCATTAGAAGATAAGAAACTCGTTTCAGGTGCTATCTTTTTTTTTGTTGTAGGCATAGATTCGGGTTGTTTCTTTAGATCAAGGGAACCTGATTCGATTCTCTCAATTATCTTAATGCCGTCTTCACCTAATGATTTGTGCAAAATTTCTCTGTCCCTTTCAGTAATTTCTTCCTGTCCCTCTATCTCGTCAACATTACGCAGTGAATTAATTGTATTCATAAGCCTGTTAATAGATTTACGTATTTCTGAATGTCTATCAATATGATCTTTCTCTGTGGGGTAGATGTAACTAATTCGGTGACTCAAATGGCTTACGCGAGCGTGGATGCGTTTTAAATTGGCCCGGTCGGGATTTTCACGTATTTCTTCCAAAGCGATGGTCAACGCGTGGCATTTAGTTTCACACGTGTCAATTTCAACTAGGGGATTTTCTAAACATATCCGAGGAGCTACTAATTTGAAGGAAGCCGCTCCGGACGACTCCTGACTTATAACTTCTTTCAAAATTTTTCTCATGGGACCGCATGTTTTGACATCATATATGCCACGGCATGATAACTCAAATTCAAGTTCGTCTTTTAACAGAAGATTCGGATCCATGACGGTAGATGTTACTTTCTTTATTTACAATAGTTAAAAGGAAGATAAATTATCAAGCTACCAAAATTATTACCCCTTGTATTAAATTTAGCTTCCTTAGGTAATAAAAAAAAACTTTTAGATTAACAAAATTGTAGTGGTCTTAACAAAAAAATACACAGTACATGAAAATAAAAAACAAACATCTCTCGCTTTTAACATCTTTTACTTTTACTTGGCCGAAAAAAGAATGTCTACATGGCCGCGAAAAGTTCTAGTATTCAACCAAAGTATTAGTTTAAAACCTTCGTTATGCCGTTGGGCGCCACTGTCACGGTTGGGGTTCCTACAGGAAGGTGATAAAGTAACACTGAAGTTAAATAAAATAACACTTTTATTTACCAAATACCACCACCGAGGTAGACCTATACTACCCACCACCAGACTATACTAACATTGTCTATGCTACTTATTAACTATTTACACTAAGCATAATACTTCTTCTATAATAAATACGGTAGCGAAATATTGGCAAATGACAATCAACCGAAGAAACTAAAATGACCGCAATAAAACAAAAGTTCACCAAATGCCAGGCGAAGTTTGATCCCGGGACCGCCCGTACGTTAGGCGGCTACACTAACGCTTGAACCACCGTCGCTTGTTGAAAGCGACTCGAAATCAGCTTATATAACCCGTATGTTGTGATTTCACTGACGTAGCCTTCAGGTATGCCGAATAAACACGGAACTCCTAACGGTAAAAGGGCGTTTCCTGACGCTGTGGACAAAGGAAATAAAACCCTTCACATCCTATTCTAATGACCAAAAACTAAGCATTGTGAAACTGTACATTACGTAACAAATCACTTACCCCGTGACGAAGCACAAATCCGAATTATTTAAAATTTCAATGTTCCGTACGCGTTATCTTATCGTAACGCTACACACATGGCACATTATATACCATCTCTGACCATACGGCACGCCAATCACTTTAGTTTATAAAATAAAAGACATTGCGCTCTGAAGCAAGTGAACGACGGATTCTCTCAATCTTTTTCTGTCACTTGTCAAAATCCATATCTTCGCCTACCCCGAAATTGATTACTTCAATCTGCCATTTGTCAATGGAATGTTTAAATTAAACTACCGCCCGAATCTATGGAAGACCAAGTGTCGAAAACGGAGAAGTAAAATACTCCTAGCGCCATCTCTTGGTCACTTACTATCAATGATCATCTCAAGTGATACCAAAACCTAAAACTAGTCTAATAAAACTTGTTGGCGATGAATTAAAAGTGGAATCTTTTTTACAAAGTTATTATAATTAAGCAGTTACTATTATTACATCCTAGCTGTCCCGGCGAACTTCGTAACGCCACAGAAAACGTTAGTATGGGAAATAGAAGAGGGCTATTTTTAGGGTTTTCCCGGAAATTATTCAATTTTTTCTCGCCTTTTAAACCTTCCCTAGACCTCCACGAACATTTCAAGACTAAGATAAGATAAATCCGTTCAGCCGTTCTCGAGTTTTAGTGAGACTAATGAACAGTAATTCATTTTTATATATATAGATTGAAATTGTAAAGCCAAAGGGTCCCAGCAGGTGTGCAAAAACTACCGCGGTATCAGCCTTCTCAGCATTGTCGGCAAACTGTATGCAAAGGTTTTGATTGAAAGATTAATAGATGTAACTGAAAAACGATATAGAATGTTCAAGCGGGTTTTAGAAAGGGAATGGGATTGTGGACCAAATGTTCTCCTTGAGGCGGATGGTGGAGAAACTTCTGGCCAAAAGTCAGAGGGTTTTCTGTGCGTTCGTCGACTTGGAGAAGGCTTATGATAGAATGGTGAGGAATCACCTGTGGTCGGTATTGTCCGTGTATGGGGTGGAACGCGTCTTGTTGCGAGCTCTGAAGTCTCTCTATGAAGACTCCAGTGCAATTTGCTCCAGTGCAAATTGTAAAACTTTGAAGTCTAATTGAAACTATTGCAGCGCTGCGTTGTAATGTACAATTCTGATTACGTTAATAAATTGATGAGATGTGAATTTTTTGAACGAAAAATTTCGTAAGGATTAAAAATTTCACAAGGATTACAAAAGAGAATGATCAAAAACAGTCTATGTTGCGCTTTAAGCATTTATACCTTAAAATGTTTCTTTTGAAAAATGATTTCATAGTTCTATTTGATAAATTAAAAGAATCAGGGGTTTAAAAGTAATAAAATTCAGTCAGTCAATACAGATTACAAACACAGATCGTGTACATACATAAAATGCGAAAGTGCAAACTGCAAACGGAGAGTTTTTGACGGGAATTCAAACAAGCGGTTTTATTACGCTTTTATTTTTGCAAATTGATTCCAGTAGATTTTATACTGTTTAAGTAGTGTAGTTTATTGTTAAAATGACCATGTGTATGAACAATCCAACCAGCCCTTCTGGAAATCGTTGGGGGAGGCTTTTGTCCAGCAGTGGACGTCCAATGGCTGAAATGATGATGATGATATATAAACAATATGTGGAATAAATAACTAAAATAAACCGCCATTGTGGGCTTAGAATAGTCTTGTCTCATGGGCTCAAAATTAAGATTTCTCGAAACTCCCATCTAATATTTTCATAATATTTTTCCTGTATAATCCAGAGCTAATTTCTTATAGTTTACCGTTGGTTTCATTAATGCGCAAGAAGACGCAAAAATAGACTGACTCCTATAGTAAATTGATCATTCTCCTTTCGTAAGGATTACAAATTTCGTAAGGATTACACAGTCCCGGCGCGTCCGGCAGCTTTTCCACCCAAAAGCGCGGCAGCTCGTCGTCGTGAATAGACCTGTAAAGTAAAAATTAACCTGAAATCTGTTCTATAGATACTAAATTAACAAACATAATAAAAAAACCATTTAGTCAGTATGAGATTTCGGTGGACATGGTTCACGGTGTATTGCTTTGAATTGTGGCATAATTAATAAAACAAGAACGGCAAGAGTATAGAAGCAGTTCAGAGAAACGAGGCTTCGCTAATGCATTGGTTTGATTTACAACATTATTTTACTCCCGCGGAGTCCGTTGGAGCGCGTTGAGTGCTTACTAAAATAAATTCTGGCTAGCCTACCCCAGATTTGGGACTGGCATTTCTAAAGGGTGTATTTTTTTTTGTAACCTGTAAACGCCAAAATCTGGGTGGATTTGTAATACGTATGTACCAAACACGTATTTGGTAATTAAAAATTTAGACTATTATTTTTAAGTACTTAATAAATACTTTTTTGTCTTTATCTTATATTATCTTTACTTGTAATCGAAAATAAAAAATTAGTGGGGGAATATAGAAATCACAGAAAGAGGGGGTTTTATCTGCTTTACAGGACTAAAACTTCATCAACGTAATTTTCAATGGATTTTGTACGAAGTTATCTTTTTATAAGTTGATCGCGATCGAGTCGTTAACGTGTAAAGCCTGCTGTAAAGTCTTTTATTTTATGTTCACCCTGAATTTTTATCACTTTTTTACAATCAACCGTTTAGACAGGAGAAGGGGGCACGCCCTACTGTGACAAAAATTTGCGAACGATGGACATAGTAACGGAACATAGAACATAGGGACATGGAAACTATAAGGGTTCCTTGTCAGCTACAGAACCCTTAAAAATGAGCGATCTATAATTGTTCTATAATTCTGTGGAGGTTGATGTGTTTTTGTAAAGCCACAAGGAGTATCACTTGAGAAACAAACCCGGTTCTGTTCCTATGAATTTCTTTTCTAAGTTACATTTGGGAATTTGCAGTATCAATACCACTCGCTAATTGTAAAGGAAAACATCATGAGAAAACCCGTGTATCTGAGGTGTTCATTGTTGACATACCTATATTATTGTTAAATTCTCATATGTAATTCCTGGTGTACGTACAATAAAGAATATTCTATCTATCTTATTGCTTTAAATGCCAATCTGCAAGGGGCACGCGAGGTAATTAAGCCCATATGCTCTTTCTCTAAGAGAAGGCCTGTGCCCTACAGTAGGACGTATATAGCCTTCATAAAAAAAATCACAGATTTTGTGCCTTACGTGACTATCTAGCACGTTGAAAATGAATCGAGTCATAAATGTCATGTGAAAAATGTCGTTCCGACTTTTTTACTTTTTTCAAAAAGGTTAGGCTACAGGGCAAACCTGTTATGTAACCCAATCGTCTTGGTTTTAAGCTTAAATTGTAGCTGACTAAATTGTCCAGAGGAAATTTTCTCAAATTTTTGATATCATTCTTCGTTTGCAAAATATCGAGCGCCAAAATAAAAAATTCGAGATAATTTTTGTCTTTGATTTTCTCGAACAATTCTTTTTACAACTTACAGCTCTCGTGAATACGCGTCTTTTGAGTTTTTTTTAATATCATATCTTCACAACTCTCCGAGCTATAAGGAGATCGCACTTTTTCGTGAAATTGGAGCCTACACTGGAGCGAACGAAAAGACATTTCCAATGTCAAAACCCATTGAATTCCAACTTTTACTAGGCCCAAACTCTCTTTCAATCTTTTCTCTCTCTTAGAGAAGTCCTGTTCCCTGCAGTGGAATGAATATAAGGGGGTTATTATGTATTGTTGTGAATATTACCTACAAATGTATAGGTCTCATTTCTGAATCCTACCATTTGGCGTAAAACCTGACTAAACATGAGGCCCTTGGGACGTTACACCAATTACTTTTCCCAAATAATAAGTTAATGTTCACGCTGGATATTTTCCTACCTGGCTAGTTGACCTAGTTACACTTAGGTAATTAACTTTTTTTGTCTGACCGCAGCAGTCATGTTTGTCTACTTTTGTAGGAATTCGCAATCAAATTTGTTGCTGGCACGCAAGGAATTACTAATATATATAGCTACAATCCGGTATACTCACTGACTGACTGACTGACTGACTGACTGACAGATCATCTATAGGTTTCCTCGGAAACGGTAAGAGCTACGTGAAAATTTTGTATGAGAAAGTTGTAGGAAATGTATGATATACAGCCATCCTATGAAGCCGATTTTTGAATTTCGAACGCCTTCTCCCATACAAATGGGCTAACTTTTTTGTTTATTGGCCGATTTGGATGAAATTTGGAACAGGTGTTTGTTTCGTGATCTCATTTTGAAAAAAAATTTTGAACGTTCGAAATTCAAAATAGGGGCGAGAATATGGCCGCCCAAAAAATCGACCTCTGCGCAAAAAAGTCGGCAGCCAACTGGGCACATGCTGGATACGTGCCCTAAACGGCATCGGGTTGTCAAAGGACCCAGGTATATGAGAAAAATCGGACATTTTAGATTTTCAAGATGGCGGCCGAGATATCGACGATTGAAAATGAGAAAATTTTGTATGGAGAATTTGTACTGAAAATCGACTTTTAGTACAAAATTTTAAACAAAGATGAAATTTTTTTCAAAAAAACAATTTTTCGAGGCCGAAGCGGGGATGAGGAACGTCGACGCGGCGAGGCCGAAGGCCGAGCTCCGTTCAGGCCGAGGCCGAAGGCCGAGACTATACATTTTCGGCGAACAAGCAACAAAGCAAAAGCCAGATGGGACAAACTTGCGAGGCCGGAGGCCGAGCTCCGCGAAGCGGGCATGAGGAACCCCGCCGCGGCGAGGCCGAAGGCCGAGCTCCGTCCAGGCCGAGGCCGAAGGCCGAGACCATACATGTTCCCACTTATCAAATCCCTACCCCAAGTGTCTAGCGAGGCCCTAGGCCGAGCGCCGCGGAGAGCGAAGCTCGGAGCGGCTGGGGGTTGGCGCGCGTAAGCGCGCAGGGGGTTCACCCCCTAGTTTTATTATGTAAGTACCAAATAATGTATTATAATCCGTCCTGGCGAACTTCGTATCGCCATAGAATCTGTTTATCTGTTTATACGATTCTTGTTACCATGCCAACGTAATAAATAAATATCTTAGAGTTTTGCATGAAAAAAGGTTACGGTAACAATAAAATGTTATCCCACGGGAAGGCATTATCAGGATATCAAGTATTCTATGTCTCCATTTAGATCTTTGTCTATCTGTTTGCCTAGTTTCATGAAACTCCGTTGAGCCGTTATTGGAGCCGTGGATTGTAATAAAAATATTGTATATTTTATACCGGAAAAATAATTACAGAAACAGCAGTTACAAAATAGAAGGTACCAGTAGGCGGAAGGCGGGCTTATTGCTAATAGCAATAAACGTATTATTTTTATTGTGATTTGGGCAAATATAACCAGAGTTAAGTGTTTTTGCAACTTTTTTCTCCATTACTTTCTAAAAACCGGACGGGATTTTTTACATTACAATAAATAAATTGATTTCTGAATCTTGGGCAACCTTACAGTTTTCTTGGATACGGAAAGTACAAAGTTTGAACCTAAAGTAGGTACGTCCGATTCCAGGATGACGTTTACGTATTGACGGAAAAAACCTATATCAAGGACACCAAACCTTTAGTTTAGTGAATAACCTGCTAAGTTTGCTGTCATCGACTGCCTCGTTGGTCTAGCCGTTAAGGCGTTTAGCTACCAAAATAGAGGTCGTGGGCTCGGGTCGTGAGTCACAGTACATTTGTGCACGTGTGAGCGTTGGTAGCCTAGTGGGTAGAACATCGGACTCGGAAGCGAGAGACCCAGGTTCGATCCCAAGTGCGGGCATGTACCGATGACTTGGTTTTCTAAGTTATGTATATTGTGAAGTTATAGTAGCAATACCACACGCTAACGGTGAAGGAAAACATCGTGAGGAAACCTGAGTGTCTGAGCTATTCTCATACCTCAACGCTTGAAATCGCCAATCCGCGGTGGGCACGCGTGGTGATTAAGCCCATACTCTCTCCTTGAGAGAAAGCCTGTGCCCTACAGTGAGATAAGCTCGCCTTTGTACATGTAATTTCTTATGTAATGTCCTGTTAAAAGTCTTGTGTGCAATAAAGTATAATAATAATTAATTAACATCATGCGTTAACAAAATTGAGCATTCACCTGCAATAGAAAAAACGACATTCTGTCATTTTCACGATCATTCTAACGAACGGTCGCCGGTAAATGCTCGTCATACTCGCAATGTAGGTACCAATTAATATCTCAGATGGCGGAACAATGACAAAATTGCTCGGCTTGGCAAAAAGCTCGAAGAAAATTTACTGTCATTTCGCTAGAATTCTCGCTAGAACGCTCGCTAGAATGCTCGCTAAATGCTCCTGTTTCTTATGTGAGCCTGTTATAACATTATCCAGAATGCTAATTAAAAGCGAATGCTCAGTTCTATTCAGATTTAGGGCACCAGAGGTCTTTTCTTAAAGAGAGTTTATCAGAAAAAAATACCGCGACGGAATCCAGCACACGGTGTTACTATTTTCTTTGTAGTTTCGTTTTGGAGGCTGTACTTGGCATCGAAACTTCAGTCACGTATTTGCTCTCGTAGACTAATAAGGAAGTGCGATCAACTAGTGGCTCCTCCCACGATTTCTTTCATGTCAAACAAAAGAAAAGAAAAGCAAACAAAAAACTACTAATTACGTCTTTATTTGCCGAATGTATTTCTGAAGAAGTAGGAGATTATTGATCATAAAACTATATTAGCTTAATTCCGGATTCACTTAGTTCATTCTTGTCTAAAAAAAAAATTGTCCTCAGCACGGGTTAGTGCAACAAAAAGGATATATAATTCATTCTTTTCACCATGATTTAGCTCTGCGAATCAAAGCGAAACCTCGTCGGGCTCTTTCAACAAAAATCAAATAAGTGAATTCGGAATGAAGCTAATTTAATAATAATAATTCTTAAGAAAATTTTTGTTTATACTTTCGTAATCTGGCTAGGATTTTGGAGCCGACATCCAACATCCTAGCCAGATTACTAATTCAACTATGGTAAGGAGAATCAGGCCCGAAACCCGTATTTATTAAGGTATGAACATTTAGGTCATGACATCAATTTTTGAATACACACTAAGCGTTATTCGAGCGTCGGCGTCTTTTCAGCGTCCACTTGACGTCAACGCAACGCTAGCGCAGCGGCGCGACGCCAACGCCTCTGTCTCTGTCTTGCATCGCGTGAACCGGTGGCCAAGGCAATGCAAGGTGGGGCCTGTTTGATAGAACCAAAAAAAGTCGATCATTCAATAGATTAATAGATACATAGAATATTCTTTATTGTAGACAGGGATTACATTAACAGAAATTCAATAAATCGCAGTACAATTGGCGGCCTTATTAATAATAATATTTTATTTCATGTAAGTAACACTAATTTTATTTAATAGGCTTAAAACTGGATACTTATAGCTACAATATATTATATTATAAATTACATTTAACGGTACAAATTAGAAGGTACATGCAGGCTGGCACAGTGTCGCGTGTAGGGCGAATCTAGGCGGCCTGCTATCATGTTCAGGATGCTGTTGGGGCTGGCCCACACCCTGATAAGCATCGATGCGTACCTCTTACGCATAGTTACGTATAGAAGCAGTCTACACGGGCATCTGCAAACATGCCAGGTGCACTACAGAAGCGGGGCAGCCCCATCAGCAATATGAAGGAATCATTGTACTGTACACGTAAAATATTGTACTGTTTTTGCGTATGTCTCTCCCACAGTCTGCTTGCATAAAATTATGTACAGTATGCTCTGAATAGTGTAATTTTTCCGTGTAAACCTGCAGGTGATCACATTAGCCCTTACAGCCAATGCGCGTCGCTCCTTCTCGATGTCTGCATCGTCTTTAAGGTCAGAAATGACTATGTGCCCGAGATATTTAAATGAGTAGGAAGACTCGGCTATGCAATCAAATTGTCATCATAATCACCATCAGCCATTTGACGCCCACTACAGGATATAGGCCTCCCTCATGGTTTTTCTAACCATGAAGGGTTTTGTCATAATCGCCACGCTTGGCAGGCGGTTTGGCGATCGCGATAGTAATGTATTTACTTAGTCGCCTTCTACGACTTCCACGGAAGGAAATGGTCGAAATAAAGGAAATCTAATTGTCATAAAAACTACGAATTGTAGTTTTATGAAACAGGTTCTTTATTGTCCGGCAGATGCTAAGCGTTGGCGTTGCGGCGCCGATGCGGTAGCGTTGCGTTGACTACGTGGGGTGGGCGCTGAAAAGACGCTGATGCTCGAATAACGCAAGTGTCACGATTGTGTTAACTAAGAGTTGGGATGATATTACAATTCCAACAATACCACACACTTCTAAATCGGTTTAAGCATTTATTTTGAAACTTGAATCTTTTTAAAACTTGTTCATTTTACATGACAGAAGAAATTTATCTTAATCTTTATAGCAAATAAAAGCTCGAAGCGTTTTTAACAGCCTGATACGTAAATATTCCCCATGTTTCCGTATTGGACAATAAAAAATAACTGTCATTAGTGACAAAATATATTGCCCAGTCAATCCAACTACCCTTAAGCGGGGTAATCGATAAAGATATTTGCGGTACTTTGGATTTACCTACTATGAAGCAATGAATAGCAATAAGACCTAATTTCCGCAGACAAACATTGTCTCTACATTCTCCCCCTGCCCTGAAGCTCATCTCTGCCCTTGACAAAATGTCTTCAACCTCAATTAACGCCTCCGTCTATTGTTTCAGACCCTTCAGACAAGTCCCAGGGAGTGACGTCACAAATGATGACGTCAGAAGATAAAGAAAATCTACCTAAACCTATGCGTGTGTTTGAGTGAATAACAGGCCAGTTGAATTATACCTGAAATAGAAACTTAGCGTTGAAAGAAACTTAAATAAATGTAACTAGTGATAATGATAAGTGTCAAGTCGCATCTGAATTAAAAAAAGGCTTTTAAGCCACACTCGCTCTTATACCACACGGAACAAGAGCTATGTGGCTAAAGGGTAAATATCGATAAAATTATCATTCTAAAATTCAGAAACTCAATAAAAAATCCCATTCAAGATGCAGACAAACGTACAGATAGACTCGAAGAATCTGCGGCATTCCCCAGAGCGGAAACTGGGCAAGGGCGCCTACAGACCCACAGCTGAGGTAAGTAAGTACTTAATAAGTCTCACGTAGATACTATTTCTAATCTAAATTAATTCAAATCTTAAACAAAAATGTATTACGAAGTTCTTATAACTTAACAGTAAACTCCAAATCTCCGAACTAAGACAACCTCTCATAAAGATCTCTCTATCATTATCTTACATTCATTATCTTCTTCTTGTTGAACTAACCCGTGCTGAGGACAATTTTAAAAACCTATTTAGAGGCTAAAAATTCCACCCATGCCGGGACTTGACCCGCGACCTCTGGCTAACCGTGCCAGCGCTCTCCCAACTAAGCCAATGGGTAAGTGCAAGCATCAGTGATATTTCGAGCCTCTTTACAAACTTCTCTGTATTACGTACAGGCAGCGACATCTGGCTGAAGCAATTTACATCACTTGCAGCCCCGAGTTACCCACTTTGCAGTTAGGTTTTTACATTGGAATGATATCGCTGTACCTACATGATTATCTTCTTTTTGTTGCACTTTTTTACGTTGTTGACTTGAACCTGCGACTTCTGGCTAACCGTGCCAGCGCTCGCCCAACTGAGCCAACTTTATTACAAATATACTAGAACTGGATAACCGTCTGCTAGATGGCATTTATTAATCGTTTTAATAATTTCATACTAGCGTCACGTAAAAACAGTATATGTATACGGTGATAATACATTTATTTGTTACAAAAAAGTTACAGTTACTCTTCACTCAATTAATAGACGCATTAATTTTTTCGTCTACTGTCAGAGCATCACACGTGCTACGTATTTCGTAGCGCTACGAGATTCGTAGCACTGCTACGAGATTCGTAGCACTGCTACGACCTAGAAAGTTTTCTATAAACCGACTTCAAAAAGGAAGGCTACGTGCCCTCATAACTCTGTCAAATCTTTACCTATTTCGATGGTCCTTTTTCTGAAACGACTTTACCTTCCGAAATATATAAGCAGCCTATATACGTCCCATTGTAGGGCACAGGCCTTCTCTCAAGAAGAGAGTATGGGCTTAATCACCACGCGTGCCCACAGCGGGTTGGCGTTTTCCAGCGCTGAGGTATGTGAACACCTCAGACACTCAGGTTTCCTCACGATGTTTTCTTTCAACGTTAGCGAGTGGTATTGCTACTGTAAGTTTACAAATGTACATAACTTAGAAAACAAAGTCATAGGTACATGCCCGCACTGGGAATCGAACCTGAGTCTCCCGCTTCGGAGTCCAATGTTCTACCCACTAGGTTACCACCGCTCGCACTAGTACGCACATTTTAGTCACTGACTCCAAAATTTTTAATGATTGGTTCATGTTGTGTGTTAGCGTCGTTTTGAAGTCGGTTTATGTTTTCTATTAAACATTTCTGTATCGTGTACCTACATTCTCTTTGTGACTCCCTTGTCGTCGTATTTCCACATTTTTATGCCACAATATTTTCTTTGTGCTCTAGTCTTGCTATACTTTTCCTCGCTGTAGTCTCATAAACCTTACCCGTTTTTCCCACTTAAACGTGAGTAAATGCATAGTGCATCGTCTATTTACGCAGCGAAGCGAAGTATCTCCGTAACATCATAAAGACGCCTCCAAAACTCGGCGTTTATTGGAGTAGAGTCGAGCTAAAACGCGATGAATTCTATCGAAATATTTTATTTAGTGTTAGTTGTGCCCTTTTATATGATGAAGCCTTTTATTAATGTTCTGATTTTGTGTTGCCTTTTTCTTTAATAATGCAGCCTTTATTATGTCTCATTGTAGATCACAGGCCTTCTCTCACAGAGAGAGAGAGAGAGAGAGAGAGAGAGAGAGTATAGGCTTCATCACCATGCATGCCCACTGCGGATTGGCTATTTGAAGCGTGTGAAAACCGAGTCACTCAGGTTTCCTCACGATATTAGCGGGTAGTATTAAATTGCTACGTTTACTTCACAAAGTACGTAACTCAGGAAAAAAAGTCATTGGTACACTACGTGATTCGAACCCACGACCTTCCGAATAAAAAGCCGGCGTTCTACAGCTCCGCTACAATATCTGAATAAAAAGAGCAAAGATTTGTGTTTTAAGAAAATCAATCTTCAATAACTGAATTTAGACATAAAGTTCGTCAAGCAACATAATACTTACGGTGTATATTGTGACGGCTTGTAAGTAAAATAAATAAATAAATAACTTTCAGACAACACAATCACTTGTCCTGATCCCAAACTAGGATACCCACCCAGTGCTATAGTAACCAGGCAAGGACATCACAAACATGGAAATACACCCAGACTGGGGCCATTTGTACAAATATACGGCGGCCCCCAGTGGGAATCGAACCCGCTAAGCATCTTAACCGCTAGTCCAACGAA
Organism: Yponomeuta malinellus; assembly: GCA_947308005.1. Lineage (NCBI taxonomy): Eukaryota > Metazoa > Arthropoda > Insecta > Lepidoptera > Yponomeutidae > Yponomeuta > Yponomeuta malinellus. The sequence continues at coordinate 11,925,039 of OX371017.1, forward strand.
GCAGTCGTAGTCCAACGAGAAGCGAGATAAAACTTAGCTTATTTTTAGTTTTGTTGTCGAAAAATCAAAATCAATTTTTTTTTTTCAAGGTAGCACAGAAACTGCGACTTAATGAACGTTACAAGTTAAACTAGGTGTCCATTTCTAAATCTAGATCATTTTGGAGAAAAAATGGACAAAAAAACTCCAAACTTAGTCTTTTCACGTCCTTAATTTACAGGATTTATATAAATGTTCTAAAACTCATTGAACTGGCTTTAATTCCAGACGTCATTGTCATCTAAATAATCTTTAATGTCAAGCTTATTATATACTCAGGGATCTTATTGTAGAAACGTATACAATTCCCCATAAAGGATGTATTAACCTTTGCCAGCCTAAATTTTGGGAACGAAAGTTTATGTCTATTTCTAGTATTTACATTGTGTTGGCTACCTACAGTTTTAAAGTCACTGATATTTTTCCTAACGTACATAATATTTTCATAGATATACTGACTATAAAATATTAAATAAAATAAAATGAAAATAAATAAAATTTCACTGATTCGTGTCCAGAATATATATTATCACGGGAAACAGAAAACGAGCACCAATGCGATGGAGGGACACCATAAGTGAAGCTGCGGGAGGGACCTACAGGGGCGACCATACATCTGGCGCATAATCGGTCCGAATGGAGAGCGTTGGCGGCGAAAGCTACCCTATGGTCACGTCGTTTGGTCATGAGGATTTCTCGCTGTAGCCTTATGAGAAGCACATACGTGATTATGAAACAGTGGAACTCACATCCTACCTATTTGAAGTTGTAACTTAAAAGTCACCCCTTAATTATAACGGGTTTTGGGCCTGACACTCCTTGACACAGATTAATATGAATCTAGCAAGGGTGTCAGCTCGTCTCCCTACTTAAATTTACCGTGCCAAATATATACATACATCCATAAACTCACGCCTGTATCCCAGAGGGGTAGGCAGAGACCAGGGACTGCCACTTGCCACGATTTTTTTGTTGTACCAATTTTTTTTCAGGACATCGCCGTACTTACGTACATTATCAAGTGTGCTTGAACATTTCTCTTTAAATTAAATTATATCTGATTTGATTTTATTTATAAAATCGTTTATCGCAATAAATGATTAAATTTTAAGATCCTAATTACGTCAAAACATCATCATCATCATCATCATTCAGCCACAAGAAGTCCACTGCTGGACATAGGCCTCCTCCATGGATTTCCAAAAAGATCGGTTGGAAGCGGCCTGCATCCAGCGTCTTCCTGCCACTTGGATGAGATCGTCTGTCCATCTTGTGGCTGGTCGTCCTACGCTGCGCTTGCCGATATGTGGTCTCCATTCGAGAACTTTTCGGCCCCATCGGCCATCAGTTCTGCGGTAAAAACATAATGTTTCTAATTAAATTAAGAAATGCGTGTTACTCGCTGTTACATGTTTTGAAATAAGTTGTTACGTATTATAAGCCTCTGGACCAATAGTCCCTAAGGTACAGGTTTTTATGCCTAGTTTCGGGGTCGTAAGTTTAACTTTAATCGTGTAAACGTGTTACAACTAAATATTATGTATAAGGCAAACATTGTAAATAATGTACAAATAAAGATTATCTTATATAATCTTTTTGTACTGTGCTGTAGGATGCTAGGCTGTGCTGCGGGATCTTAAAGTTATCTGCGAACACACCCCTAGATCCTAAGCTAAACTTATTGCATCAGATTAAAAAAAACCAGCCAAGTGCGAGTCGGACTCGGGCACGAAGGGTTCCGTATCATTATCTATGCAACATTTGAATATTTCAAGTGCCTACCTGTTGTCGTTATTAATATCGAGCAAGAAACGGCAAAACAATCACGTTTGTTACATGGGAGCCCCCTTGAATATTTATTTTACCTCTATTCTGTTTTTAGTAGGTATTTGTTGTAATAGCGGCAATACATCATCTGTGAAAATTTCAACAGTGTAGCTGTCACGGTTAATAAGCCTGGTGACAGACAGACAGACAGAGGAGTTTTAGTAATAGGGTCCTTAACCTCCAAGGGGAAAAACCGGAAACCTAAAAAAACAAAGATGTGTTTTTTTCCAAATTCTGCGCCATATCGTAGGCACAGACAAGAAATCATCAAAGTAGGAAACGTATCCTTACTTCTTCAGAGTTAACTTCAAGTAGATTTGATAAATTACACCAATTAGGCAGTTGAGACAAGAAAATAACTTAAAACAACAAGTCTAACAAGTGACATCAAGCCGCCAAGTCATCTGACACAATTGTGATTCATGGTACTGTAACGGTTCTCCTTTATAGAAGCTGGCTGGCAGAGCCTTCTCGTCTTATTTTGAATATTTTGAAGGGAATCGTTACGTTTTGTTTTAGATGTCAGTCGATCCCCAGCTAGGCTAGGGCATCGATAAAAAAGAGAATAAAATTATAATATTGCTCGTAATCCGCGTTTTTAAATAAGTAGCGTGTTACATATTGGTGGAGGCGCCTAACGTCCCCAGTAAAAAATTTAGTTCGCGCCCGAGGTGTGCACGAGTTGGTGCCTCGCGTACGAATAGGGAAGAAGATACCCGAGTTTTCTTGCAGCCAAGCGAGTTGCCCAAAGAGGAGTCACCTACAAAGGACTATTGAAGTGCGTGCTCACCCACTGTGTAGAGCACTAAGGCGTAATTTTGTACGCACATAAGGAGCAAGTTTGCGTTGATCACGCCACCCCAGGCTACCAGGCCACCAGGAAAAAAGCTAAGTGGTCTACTGTTTGTTTTGTATTGTGAAGATTCTGTGTATATTAGATGCTGTGTATGTGTAATGGCCACCACGTTCGATGGCTTGACAACTGATGTTTTCGAGTTTGTCCGGCAGTTTGAGGCCATCGCAGTTCTCCATGAATGGACGGATAAGGAGAAACAGATTATTATTTCCGTATACCTGTCGGGAGCAGCACTATATTTTTACAGGGAAATTTGTGAAGATGGGTTGACTTATGATGAGATAATCGATAAACTAAAGGCCGAGTTCGGTTATATATTTTATTCTCCGCCTACGCAGAAGGATGTTGCTTTCTATGAACCTCCGGTGGAGCACGGCTACAAACTTGGCAACCAGTTTCAGGGTCAGCAGCCAAGTCTGAAGGAAGTTGATGTCCAGCCCGAGAAGGAAACCACCATTCAGAGCCACGCAGTATCGGCTTTGAGTCATACAGCGCCCACATCGTATCAGACAGCGCAGGCGACAACGGATGAATCCGAATCTGTGACATTGACAAATGAAAAGTCATGTCATAGTCAAGTAAAGAAGGAGGAATGTTCAACTTCTACGGCCTTTGTGGAACAAAAGGAGGACAAGTGTTACCCAATAGAGGTCGGGCAGGAAAGAGGTCAAGTTAATTTAGAAAAAGAGTCCTTTGATTTTCAAAAACGAAGTTTGACAGGACTGTTGGAGAAGGATCGGGAACAAGTTTCTTTTCAAAAGAAGGACTTAGTTTAGAAGAAGGGAAAATAAAGATTTTTGATGACATTCCGATCCACGAGTCTCCTTATCCAGATTCGGGAACTCACAGGAAAATCGTGGAAAACCAGGTCCAAGTCATAGGTGAGACACTCAAAACAACAGCGCAAGCAACATGTAAGTGTTCGCCTCATTTGTCCATATGTGGTGGAGAGCCACTGTTTCGAAATGATGGTATTCAGTTCCTACGCGATGATGCTCAAAATAAAGGGAAGCCATTTAAAGTGATAACGCGCAGAGCCACGGGAAAAATTATCAGGACAAAAAAGAGAAAAAAAAGGCTACTGATAATGATGTTTTGTCCTAAGAGACGGACAAGAAGAAGAAGAAGAAGTAATGTAGGATGTACAAAGGGCCATATAGGGTTATTAGACGCACTTCTTCGGTAAATTATGTGGTTGTAGGAATTAATAGCCAGAGAGAGTGTAGTACATGTAACCCGTATGAAAAATTTCTTTAATAGGATATTAGTGTAGTTGTGACTGTAAAAATTGTAAATATTATGATCTAATGTTGTGTTTGTCTTACATGTTGTACGAGAGAACGAGCTTAAAGCTGTGAGGAGCTATGGAGATGGCAAAGTAGCTGCAGAGAGAGGCAGCGAGGCCGGGCCATTTGTATAAACGTTCCAGAACCCAATGGTTGCAAGACCGTAAAAAAAAAAAATAACGAGAAGCTAAAGAATAGGTAGCGGTTAGGGTTGTTGATTCCAGGGTACAAGTCTATAAGTTGACTCTCCCTTCACACAAGAAGCATAGCTTGGTGAGGAAGCTTTGTTGGCTTTTGGCGAGTTCAACATGGGCTTGGATCATTGTTCAACAGGAAGTAGACAGGTTTTGATATGCGATTATTTGTCGACTGCTGGTAGTCCAGAATTTAGAAGAGAGTGTTGCATTGTGCATTTGATTAGAGGTATTGGTCTTGCTTATTTGATGCGGGTTCTTGAAAAGGAAGTCCGGACTACAGAAGCTTTGCCATTTCACTATTTCAAAGGTAGAATCCTCACAACTTTAACAGGAGTAGGCAGGTAGAGTGTTGTTCGGTTAAAGTGAAGTGCGATAGTTTATTTAAGTTTTTAAGATTGTAGAATGTCTAGCTAGTTTATTTAAGTTCATGGGGTAGGTAGGACTTATAATTGTGAAACTTGAAGCGGCGTTCGATGGTGTCTTCTCGGTTTTTTGTTGGGTTTTGCCGAGAGGGGGTCTGTCCGTTCAGTCATGGACCAATTTTCTTTTGTGTTTTAATTGTAAATAACTTGGAGGTTTTATCAATGTTGACTAATAGATTGTCTTGATTGGTCTTTGAATTGTTCTGGCACACTGACCGAATTAGTAACGGAGCGTCATGCGTTCGCCGGGATTGTACAATTTCCCCGACACTGTAGGACAGCAAGTCTAAAACAACAAGTCTAACAAGTGACATCAAGCCGCCAAGTCATCTGACACAATTGTGATTCATGGTACTGTAACGGTTCTCCTTTATAGAAGCTGGCTGGCAGAGCCTTCTCGTCTTATTTTGAATATTTTGAAGGGAATCGTTACGTTTTGTTTTAGATGTCAGTCGATCCCCAGCTAGGCTAGGGCATCGATAAAAAAGAGAATAAAATTATAATATTGCTCGTAAGTAGCGTCTTACAGTACCTAACGACGAAATATGGCTGAAATTGTAAAATTACTGCTCGAAGTTATTTTTTGTTAAGGTTTTCTATCCAAGGATGCCAAGCGAGATTCTATTTATATGGCTACGGAAGTACGCCTGACCTATAAAAAGCCACTCTTGGGCAACTCAAGGGCACAGGCCTTCTCTCAGAGAGAGAGAGAGAGAGAGAGAGAGTACGCGCTTAATCACCAAGCGTACCTACCGCGGATTGGCAATTTAAAGCGCTGAGGTATGTGAACAACTCAGACACTCAGGTTTCCTCATCATGTTATGCTTCACAGTGAGCGAGTCGTATTGCTACTATAACTTCACAAATGTACGTATCCTTAGAAAACAAAGTACATGAGATTTAAACACACGACCTCCCGAATGTGATGTCGGCTTTCTACCGCTCCGCTAAGATTTTTAAGAAGTATTTTTATTAGATAATAGCTTTCAAACGCAACGTAGGTGGCCCGATGATCTGAGGAACATTGCTGACAACGGCTGGATGAGGATGGTTGAGGACATTAAAACTTTTTATGTACATTTTATTAAAACTTATTATGTAGGAAGATATTTTTCTCCATTGGTGATGCTAGTCAGCTCCGGGTAGCCCCTGAAAAGGAGGCAGCCTTTTTCTTAGTATAATAATTCATTAGCGGAGCCACCCACGCCGCAACTCTTTCCTCTCGCTTCGCTGGCGTTTGGCTCGTTGCCCGCATTAGACAATGCTCTAGACGCACATAAATCAAGCGATCTGCTATCTAGCGCGTCGCACTTAATGGGGGGTGAAACGCGAAATCGTAATATACAAGGTGTTAATTTATAAAGTAACGCCCAACTCAGGGTACTTTCTACTCATGAATACGAACAACTTTTACTATAGGACCAACTCATTTCGGCCTCCCTCATGGTTTTCCAAGCTTCCCGGTCTTGTGCCGCCCTCATCCAGCGACTCCCCGCCACCGTAACCAGGTCGTCAGACCAACTGGTGTGGGGCCTTCCCACGCTGCGTCGTCAGGTCCGCGGTCGCCAGCTCAGAACTTTTAGGCTGATATTTGTCCGCTAAATCTGGTCGAAAAGGATATTTATGACAAAATGGCCGCAAGACGGGCTTTGGGCGGGAACATAATATATTTATTTTTATAGCGAGTGATTTTCTGTCATTGTTCTTTCAATCGGAATTGAATTATTGCCATATTCACTTCTAATATCCTACTTTAATTTTTATACATCTGGACTCGCAATTTAATTTTCGTGAGATTTACTTCAGGCTCCGTATAAAGCTAACAGCGCGCAACTTCTTACAACTAACTCACATTGTTACTTGATCAATCCTACTAATATTATAAATGTGAAAGTTTTTGTTTGGATGTTTGTTACTCAATCACGCAAAAACGGCTTAACGGATTTACATAAAAGTTGGCGTACAGATAGAAAAAGACCTGAATTGAGACAGCATACTCGATAATCCGGTAATGCGTTGTGCGAGCGAACGTTGTGTTTTAAAAATAGATGACGTTGTGCAAGAATCGTATAAACGGATTTTGTGGCGGTAAGAAGTTCGCCGGGGCAGCTTTTATCTAATACATAAAAATCTCGTGTCACAGTGTTTGTTATCGAACTCCTCCGAAACGGCTTCACGGATTTTTATGAAATTTTTTGTGCATATTTGGCAGGTCTGAGAATAGTTCGTAGGCTGAAATATAGCAAAACAACATTTGCCGAGTCAGCTAATTTTATATCAAATTATTATCGAAACGAGATCTTAAAATAGGTTTACTCTATGTAAAACATAACCTTAATTCATGATTATTATTAATGGACTAACACTATCATCATCCTGACAGCTTAGTCGGCCTATCCCACAGGAAAGACAAGTCAATACGTGCGGAGCCAACCAAGCCGCGGGTGCTGGGCAAGCCTACTCCGTCTAAAAAACAACGTCCCAGGCACTGCAGCGCCCGAGTGGTCCCTTCACCCATCTAGTGTGAGTGATGGTGCCACTGAACGCTGTATAAATCATCTTATTACGTAGATGCATAGGCCAAAATTTTTTAATCTTATGTATAAAAATCAATTGCTGTTCGTTAGTCTCACTAAAGCTAGAGAACGGCTGGGCCGATTTGGCTGTTTTTTCTTTTTTTGTATTCGTGGAATGCCAGGGAAGGTTTAAACGGCGAGAACAAAAACAAAGAGATCGTTGTAGGTGACACGAAGTTCACGTGGTCATCTAGTACAAAAAATGAGTCATGTAAAATACACTTACGTGACTTACTGTTACGAATACATTTTTGATAGTATGATTCCAGTAACAACCACATAGATATTGGAAAACTTGATAAATATTCAAAATTTGGGTAATTTGAATTTTTTTTTTTAGGAGGGATGGAACGTCGAGTTAAACTGTAGTCAATCCACTTTAATAATAGTTCGAGGCGGACATACTTCGACCAAATAGGGGATGTATTAGCAAAATAAAAACTACCCGAAACCGGCGTGCGCGCATGCAACGACTAATGAATGTTGAGGAAGGGAAAGTAATCTGTCAGGATCGTCATAAGTGGCAGTCCCAGGTCTCTCCCTACCCCTCTGGGATACAGGCGTGAGTTTATGTGTGTATGTTTTTTATGCATGGAAAAAAGGGCCAACAGTTTTTATTGCAGACTTCGAAAAGGAACCGAATTAGTCGTCCGAATGATGCGATGTTATTGTGTTGGCGAGCGATGATCCGAGGCGGCAGTAAAAGTTTTCATTTATTGCTTTCGTAAAGTCGAATAACAATAAAGTTATTGTTGTGAGTACACATCTATTGTATCTGATATTTCGCGAATACATTCTAGTTATCTTTTACTGGAGAATACCATGATTACTCTGGGCTGTTTTATCAATATTAATTGTCTGTTATTATATTTTCCAGTCCAATCCGGACTTGGCCCCCATGGTAGAGTATGGCCTATACCTTCCTCAGGGAAGAGACCCGTGCCCCTCGGTGGGGACATAATGGGTTGATGATGAATATTTTCCAGTCTTTTTTGGCCAGCTCTTCTATACGGTAACTATTCACTGTATTCTGTTATCTATTTTGACGTCTAATTAGTGTCAAAATATTTATGTGTTTGACTGTTTGGAGTAGGTTAAATCGGTGGAGAAGTTACTTAGTAGAGTAGCACCCCTGATTTGTCAAAAGTATCATCATCATCAGCTATTTGACGCCCACTGCAGGACATAGGCCTCCCTCATGGTTTTCGAAGCGTCCCGGTCTTGTGCCGCCCGCATCCAGCCACTCCCAGCCACCGTAACCAGGTCGTCAGACCAACTGGTGGGGGGCCTGCCCACTTTGCGTCGTCCGGTTCGTGGTCGCCAGGTCAGAATTTTTAAAAAGTATTAAACTTGTCAAAAGTATACCGAGTCGTAATTTAAGAATAGAGAAAAGAAAAGGAATGTACATCCAGTCCTCTGCTTCGTTTCCGTTTCGCGCGACCAGTGATAATAACATACTTCAGGCTATCTGACCTATACCTAAATAAATAAGACCAAAGCAAAGATTCCTCATTCCAAGATGCTCAAAGGAAGGTCAAGTCCAAAGAGCCGTCATTAGCATTCCACTGCATGTCTTGTCTCAATAGACTCGTTCCTTATTCTCTACACACTCACTCGTACAGGCAGACATGCATTTGATGATTCAAAGAAGGCAGAAGTATCAGTTTTTATTATCTACTAGCTGTTGCCCGCGACTTTGTTCGCGTGGTAATTTTGATGTCTATTTTCCGGGGGGAAAAAATAACCTTTGTGCTAATCCAGACTATAATCTATCCCTGTGCAAAATTTCATCCAGATCCGTTCAGCCGTTTTTGCGTGAAAGAGTAACAAACATCCATCCATACATACAAACTTTCGCGTTTATAATATTATTAAAGATGTTTCGTTTCATTCAGCTTTGGTCTTGGTGTAATCAATATTCATCATAATCATCAGCCATTTGACGCCCACTGCAGGACATAGGCCTCCTTCGTGGTTTTCACAACCATGAGGGGTTTTGCCATAATCGCCACGCTTAACAGGCGGGTTGGCGATCGCAGTATGCGGTTGGAATCTCAGGAAGACGCTGCTGCCCGTCTCCTGGTAATTGATGGTAGTCGCCTTGTACGACATCCACGGAAGGAAATGGAGTGATGCTATTCTTAATCCGGCGCCACACGGAACGTCAGAATTACATATTTAATAAAAGGAAGTACAAATACAATTACGACTATAGTTACATTTACAATATATTAAAATTGTAAATGTAACTATTATTGTTATTACTAACACCAAATCTAATTTAATTTTGGTTATTAATGTAACTATTAAGAAAATTTGGGCTTAGTTGTCGATAAAGGAATTGAATTAATATAGGAAATTGGTATAAACGCTGTCTAGTCCCAGGTCCGAGATCGTAGGTGCTCGGTAGTGCGTCCTGGAAATCACTACGTTGAGAGATTGCTCTAACACATCTGCAAAAACCATCCGTAAAAAAGATGTTTTTCAGGGTTCCGTACCACAAAAGGAGAAACGGAACCCTTATAGGATCACTTTGTTGTTCGTCCGTCTGTCTGTCACGACCATTTATTTCAGAAACGCATGGAGGTACCAAATTAAAATCATGTACTCAGGTCCACAGTTCCTTAAAGCTGTGAATAAACCAACTTCTCAGTTGATTTTAAAAAAGTTACGGCTGTTTAAGTTGCAAAAAATCTAGGTATATTTCGACACTGTCAAGGGAATCAAAATTTGTAGGGTAGTTTCGTTGATCTAGAATAAAATTTGGCAAGTAATATCGTCGTATACAGGGAAAAATCTGATAACTATGCATTAAGTCATAAAAAATATTCATTGAAATTCGGGAAAAGCTCGGAAAAACAGTGATACTCGATTCCTGAACTATTTATAAAAGTATCTACAAATTTGTACGGAACTCTCGGTGGGCGAGTGGGCGACTCGCACTTATCCGTTTTTTTTCCATTGGTAGTGCTAGTGTTACTGCATTTATTCCCTTAAAATTTACGGGCCCATAAAGACGTGGTCATTTAAGGCTGGGTTCTCCGACATTAGCCCCAAATCAGGTGTTTTAAAATACTTTTCACTCTCTAATGGTTAGTGTTAAAATTCTGAATAAAATTTATATTACTTTTCAATATCCTATATAGGGCCGTCGGCCACTATTTTAATGATTTTTACAGCTTTACAGCATAAAAAAAAATCGCGGACATAAATTATCACTAGATATGAATTTATTTGAGCTTTACCTAGAGTTTTGGATAATAAAAATATACCAAAATTACTATCACTGCATGTGGTAGTGACGTCGATCGTCTAAATTCTATTAATAGGATTTTTATTTCTGTAATTGCACAAGTGCCTATTCCCCCCCCCCCCCCCCCCCTCAACAATTCGCTCGCGAACCCAGCCTTAAGGCATGTGTTGGCATTTACAAAGGACTTTTATACAATTGACTCTAAATTACCTTTTCTTTAGATGTTAATATTATTATTAGCTATTAGACTTTTCTATATACTTATTATATATAAATATATCTCTTAGAAAAGGAATACCTTCCGAGTACCAAACAAGTACAGTAGGAACTTCTATTCTCTTCTATGAGGTCCTCACTCACACAAAGGCACGAACACGAGTACACAAGACGAAGAGTACACAAGCCAAGCATGCAGTAGTAGTTATCCAGTAGCCCCCCGTTGCCTAGCAACCCCGTGAGCGACCGATAACAGCCAGCCGACCTTTTGCGAGGCCATCAGAGGTTCCGCTACTCACCGCTACTCAGGCTTGGCGCTAGGGAACTTACAGTAAAAGTGGGCGATATCTTGGTGTATAATAGTCACTTTTAATAAAAAAATATGCTGAAGCAGTAGATAAAGAAACAGAGCTGTTAGTTTTAATTTTAGGCGGACATATTTTGTTCGTTTAGTTCTGCCATCCACCGCAGTGGCGCTAAAAGAATTTTCTCTTAGTTCTTATTTTCACCGCTTGAAACTTGTGGCGCTGACGTCCACGCTCATGGTTTTACTACTCACCGCAAGGGGTAGTTATGTTTCTCCTTCTCCAAACAAAATTAGGTTTTGTAAGCTCTGTTTCAGTGCAGGTACTGCTGTTCCTTCGTAGATGGCATGAGAAGGCGTAAGGCTTATGCCTTAACTCTGGAGTTTATTAACAAACGGGTTGTTAGAAACAGCAAATTGCAAGTCTTCGTCATTGGGAAATTGTTATCAGAGTCCAAAAACCGAGAAAAGTACTCTATAATGCATAAATTATAGGTATTCCAGAAAAGTGACGAAAAAATGAAGGTGTACGATTTGAAACCAACTGCTTATCAGTATATATTTTCTACAAAGACTATTTAATTTTCCAAGTATTTTACTAATGATTTACAATTTGAAAGCAAATTTGTTCAGCTCCAATAAGCTTCAATACGTCTGAGCGCACTAATATATTGTTTATACAACTCAGTAACGAGGATCTATTTGCGCATTTTCGGAAGAAAAACCCGGTCAAGGGCAAGGCGTACTCGCGCAGCAAGGGTTCCGTGGCTGCTCACAATATACACGGTTATTTCCGAAATGCGCAACACTAAGACATCCCGATTAGAGTTTGTGTTGAGCAACAATAATTTTGTTCGAGAAGTTTTCTCAGATTTTACTGAAATTTGTTATAATTCGCTTTTTACGCGCTCTGCCAATGCCTAAAAGAATGGCGATTCTACGTATTTTAAAGCATCATTTCTATCAAACGGTGCCACTAGAAAGCAAAATACCACAAAAAATCATAATATAATAGAAATTTTCTCTAAAATTATCTGTGCAATTTCCTTTTTATGTTTTTTTTTTATTTTGAAAATAAGTAAGTTCGATTTTTTCTTATAGTTATACAGCCGCTCTCGGAAACCTATTTGGTTTGTCTGAAAGCGGCGACCGTTCTTTTTAGTGTTATAAGTTTTGTAGTACCTACAAGCCAAAAAAAGCCTACGGACGGTTTGGCACACTAGATACCTCAGAACTCTTTTTGTGTTCTGAGCTAGATACCTAGCGTACAGTAAACCATTCTCTATTAATCTAAATATTTATCGAACAGCCATGTTTAAGAAATTGTGCATTTTAGAAAGAACCTGTAATATTCGTATTATGTATACGTATTTTAAAAAGTGAAAGAAAGACATTTAGTTTTAAATCCTAAGCGAGAGATTTACATTTGGTTGAGTTTTATTATTTTGTAATAAAATTAAATCAAGATTGATGTTTGATCTTACTGTTAATTCGTATTAGACATGTCTTAGGAAAAAACTATTTAATTTAAGTAATAATAAATAAGCCTATATATGTCTCACTGTTGGTAGGGCACCGACCTTCTCACAGAGAGTATGGGCTTAATCACTATACGTGCCTGCCGCGGATTTATAGTATTTATTTTAAAATAACCTAAAAAAACCTTTTTTTTACTTTACTTTGTGTAACACTGACAGAATGTGCGTTCTATAATTATGTTTTACGATCTGTACTTATATTTATGTATGTACTTCCACATTCTAGCAAATAAATTAATTGAATTAAATTCTTTATTTACTAGAAATCGCCCAAAACCACAATATTCTTCATTGTTTTTGTTACCTAACCCTAAAAACATTTATTTTAACGCACCAGTTGTTAGAGAGCAGCTTATTCGTGAACGTTAAATTGTGTCCCGGCTAGGATAAAACAAATAATCCCTGATGAATTACTGTAGATTTGACTGCCTCGTTGGACTAGCCATTAAGGCGCTTAACCACCAAGACCGAGGTCGTGGGTTCGATTCCCACTGGGGGCCACCGTACCTTTGTACAAATGGCCTCAGTCTGGGTGTATTTCCATGTTTGTGATGTCCTTGCCTGGTTACCATAGCACAGGGTATCCTAGTTTCGGACCAGGTCAAATGATTGTGTTGTGTGGAAGTCATGGAAGTCATTTTCCTGGACATTTCGTCTTTTCCACTATGCCTTTGCTTCTTTAGGCTCCATTCTCGAGTTATGTAGGCCTTCCATGAAACTTGATCTATCAGGAGTATAACGCTAATAATATTTGTGCCAAGCTCCATCAGTGCTTTGACTTTCAAATAAGTAATTTACATTTTTCTTAACCTACTCAGCCGCTCTTGGCAACCTATTAGTTCAGGCAGATACCCGTTGCCGGTCCAAAGTGGGTCCACTGCTATCCTCGGCCATCTGCCATCCTCATCCACCGGTGACCTGGCTTAGATCATCCATCCAATGTGTTTTTACAATAATAAGTAATCCACCCAGGGTTTCACCCGCGAAATAAGTTTGTCGGGATCTTGGCAAATGGCAAACCCTGTTCTCTGCCTATTCCACAGAGATTTCTATGGACCAAGTTTTTTTTTGAGAAAGAAAGAGAAACATTTATTGCAGCAACAAACAACACACATTAATTAAAACTTAAAACAAAACAAAACATGGACAGCAAAAAATAATAGGAACCCTTTTCAGAAATTGTCGCGGTGTGTCTCTGCTGCTGCAAATGGCAACTGACTCAGCATAGTGCTGAGGGTGTGAACCCTCAGCGCTGATTTTCAGTCAGTGCTGATAGCCCCAAGTCGTCTAGAGCGGAGCGTGGCCTGCCGCTAACAAATAAATAAAACCATATAGGTAACATAATAAACATCAATAAATTTACATTAACAGCGATATACACGTAAATACATATATAAAGACATATACATATACGTACAATATGAAATTTTGAGTACATATTTTTATGTCGCCTATATTCATCCCACTGCAGAGCATACGCCTTCTCTCAAACAGAAAGTATGGGCTTAATTACTATTCGTGCCCACCGCGGATTGGCAATTTGAAGCGCTCAGGTAGGTGAACACCCAGTCGCTCAGGTTTCCTCACAATGTTTTCTTAACCGTTAGCGAGTAGTATTGCTACCACAACTTCACATTTTTATATGACTTAGAAATCAAAGCCATTGGTATAAGTCGGGATTGGATTCGAACTAACGACCTCGCGAATGTGAGGCCGGCGGTCTTCCGCTGCATTACCGCCGTTTGGCTGATCAACCAAGTGGTTAGTTAAAAACCAATAGAATCCGATCAAAAAGGAACTGAATTCCTTATCGCAACGCTCTCGGGGGTGAATAAAATTAGTACAAGTTTTTTGTAAATTGGACGGAATTGATCGCAATCTCGATAATTTCACAAGACCAATATCTTTAGTCGTTCTTTTCGGTCAATAAGATTTACAGAATTAATAGGTCACCAGGTTCTTGATCTTACAACAACCGAGTTGAATTTAATAAGTCAAATAATTGGAGCCCCTCCGAAATTTCTGAGGAAATTCTTCGGATGTTTGTTACGAGAGATAAAGAGAGTGCTTAAAATTCCGGGTAAAGTGCATAGTTGTATTCAAGGTTTATAGATAAATAAATTGCATCGTTTTGAACTCTTATAAATACAACATACCTACATAACATTACATAAACTCACGCCTGTATCCCGGAGGGGTAAGCAGAGACCAGGGTCTGCCACTTGCCATGATAACGACAGATCGAAGACAAGGTATAAATACTATTTTGCAAAAAGTGAATTTAACTAGGAATAAACCTGGTCTGGATATTATTAGTGCCTAAACAGCCAATTTGAGTATTAATACATTATTCGGGAGAGCGCTGCTTATTCTATATCACCTTTTTAGGGAGCAGGGTGATTATTATCCTTATCACTAAGGTCATTATTTTGTTTTGTAGAATAAATTATCTTATCTAATGCTGTCTTTAAGGTTCTTGGTCTTAGGTTCTCGGTGGTGGGTTCTAAAGTACTATTTACTATTGTTTTTTTATGGAAGAGCGGTGGTAGCCTAGTGGATAGAACATTGGACTCGGAAACGAGAGACCCAGGTTCGATTCCCAGTGCGGGAATATACCTATAGCTTTGTTTTCTAAGTTACGTACATTTTTAAAAACCTCTCGGAACCTATTGGGACGTATATAGGCTGCTTCTGATGACTTTTTTTTATGTAGACTATATACATCCCACTGCAGGGCACAGGCCTTCTCTCAGAGTTAGGGTATGGGCTTAATCACCATGCGTGCCCACTGCGGACTGGCGATTTCAAGCGCTGAGGTATGTGAATAGCTTAGACACTCAGGTATCCTAATGATGTTTTCCTTCACAGTTAACGAGTGGTATTGCCTGCCTACATACCTGAAGTACCTCTCAAAGTTGTAATAATATGTTATTATGTTTTTCCCTTTGCCACAGACTATTAAAACTGACTCCGAGGACTGTGTTGAGGAATCGTGTTTTTATAAATAAACCGTTATACATTTATTACTTTAAGTGCTTCTGATAGCAAATATTCTGTAGTTGCTAAGGTTTCGTACGTGAAATTTCTGGCCCGTTTACCGCGAAATATGGCGGGAACTCTGTCCTCCGAGATAATAAGAAAATGCAAATTATTCACTCGCACTTACGCTGGAGCAAGAAATTCAACATAGTTAGAACTTGATTATACAATGTGTTGTTGATTTAAATTTGCAACATGGAGTGGACGATAAAAAAATTATCGCCGTCTTAGGTGAAGGGGAGGTACCCTAATAAAATCTTTTTGTTTGTGATTTTCTTCTGTTTTATCGACGCGATTAATTTGTATACCTATATAAAATTCAGTACTAATCGTCTCTGAGCTCTGACAGACAGACAGACGGGCGGGAGACGGACGGACGGCCGGAAGGATGGACGGAAAGACGGACGTCTGGACGGATTGACGTCCGTCTCTCCGTCCATCCTGCGAGACAGACAGACAAACTGACGGACGGGCATCTAATAATCTATGCGAAAGTGTCCTGTATCTATATATAAGGGTTCCTTGTTGACTACGGAACCCCTAAAAAGGAGGAGGTTTTCAATTCGATACTTCTTTACCCTTTTGTCCGATTTCATGAAAGGGGGTCAAGGGTGGTCCCATATAAATTTGGTCAAGATCTGTTAACGAAATCGATGAGAAAAAAATTGAAATCTTCTTTTTACTGCATGTTTTTCTTGAAGACGTTTTTTTAAATAAAAACTACTCACTATAATTCGCAAAGACTATTTTTTTTCTTGAGGGCTGAATCAAAAACCATTTCGAGATTAACATCTAAGTAACCATATTTTCTATATTTAAGATAAATATTAAGGAAGATGAGCGTTATTTTTGCCAAAAAACAATAACCTTCATTTGACCTTCTGATGACGTCACATTTTAAAATAAACATAACATATGGCAACACTACGTTACTTAAAAAAAGACTTGCTGTCATAACTGTCATATGCATATCATTTCCTTGTCTGTGAAAAAAACGTCTGTGACAGAAACAAAGTGTGACAGTTTGCGCGACGTTTCGGCGTGTGCACTCGAAAAATATGACGTCACGCTTTCAAATATTTTAAATAAATAATTTATAATAATAAACTTAACGAATCGCTGAAAAAATGAAATTAGTCTCTAGAAATTACTTCTGCTTTAAGGAAAAAATATAAAATAAGATCAAAATAAAAAATATACTGCCCGAATTATCTATTCTATTTTTTTCATGCAACCTATATTCGCCCCACTGCAGGGCACAGGCTTTCTCTCAGAGAGAGAGAGTATGGGCTTAATCGTCACGCATGGCCCTGCGGATTGGCAATTTCAAGCGCTGAGGTATGTGAACACCTCAGACACTCAGGTTTCCTCACGATGTTTTCCTTCACAGTTATCTCTACTAATTTATAGTATTCTTATTATCAGTTTTACAATTGAATCGTGTGATTTTAAAACAACACAAGTCACATGTGTTTTTAAAATAACACTTGTTCATTTTTTTTTAATTAAATTATTTACACCTACCTATTGATTTACATTAGAGAAAAATTGTAGTTTATTCATACAGAAATTAACATAATATGCTAAAATATTGCTGTTGTAGATATTAGTATTTGAATAAAACAGTTTTTTCTATTTCCTGACAAGTTGTAATGAAAGGACATGTGTTGGTTTAAAATCACACGATTCAATTACGGAGTATTTTTTTTATTTTTTTATTTTATTATTTAATAAAGACCTCTCTATTTTTTTTTTTACAAATTTCGCCCAACTGCGTTGCAGTTTCTTGGCGTTACGCTCCTATAAATTATGGTTTACCATCAGTCTTTTACAGCTCTTAATATTTTAACTGTTATAACTTAGCGGTCCTACCCGTTATTGCCATATTAATTAGCTTAAAACCTATTCTCAGACCTACCAAATATACACAAAAATAAATCCTAAGAAAGCCATTTTGGAGGAGTTTGACAAACACTGTGATAGGATATTTTATATAGAGCGGTGGTAGCCTAGTGGGTAGAACATTGGACTCGGAAGCGGGAGACCCAGGTTCGAGTCCCAGTGCGGGCATGTAACTATGACTTCGTTTTCTAACTTATGTACATTTGTGAAGTAGAAGTGAAGTGAAGTAGCAATACCACTCGCTAGGTGTGAAGGAAAACATCGTGAGGAAACCTGAGTGTCTGAGCTATTCACATACCTCAGCGCTTAAAATCGCCAATCCGCGGTGGGCACGCGTGGTGATTAAGCCCGTACTCTCTCTCTCTGAGAGAAGGCCTGTGCCCTGCAGTGGGACGTGTATAGGCTGCTTCATTATTTCATTATTCATTATCAGCCACCCGACGCCCACTGCAGGACACAGGCCTATGGTTATGAAAATCATGAGGGGTTTTGCCATAATCGCCACGCTTGGCAGGCGGGTTGGCGATCGCAGTATGCCGTTGGAATCTCAGGAAGACGCTGCTGCCCATCTCCTGGTAATTGATTTCCGTAGTCGCCTTCTACGACATCCACGGAAGGAAATGGAGTGACGCTATTCTTAAGCCGGCGCCACACGGAACTTATATTTATAGGCTGCTTATATTTATATAATGATGATAATAACTTCCACACAATACAGTCACTTGAACTGGTCCCAAACTAGGATACTCTGTGCTATGGTAACCATGCAAGGACGTTACAAACATGAAAGTGAACTCAGACTAGATAACACGTGTAGTTGGCTAAAAGAGATACAGAAATACAGTTTTTCTTAATACCAGTTATGATTATCCCAATATTTGCCGAACAGAAACAGTCTCCCTAAGGTCCAACACAATTACAGCGCACTTTTATCGTAGATCCGACCGATATACCACGCTGCCGCTGTAGCCCTGTGGGTAAGCCTGGATTATATTTCAGTGGCAATAAAATGGCACTAATATCTATGTTATTTATTACCATACGCTAACTGTGAAGGAAAACATCGTAGGGTAACCCGCGGCTTGGTTGGCTCCGCACGTATTGACTTGTTTTTCCTGTGGGCTAGGCCGACGAAGCTGTCAGGATGGTATAGGTGCTGGACAAGCCTACTGCAGATAAAAAACAATGTCTCAGGCACTGCAGCATCCGAGTGGTCTCTTCACCCATCTAGTGTGAGTGAAGGTGCCACTGGATGCTGCATAAATCATCTCATTACGTAGATTCAAAGGCAAAACTTTTTTATTACTAATTACAATGTAATTCAAAACTTTTTGATTAATATTTTCAATTAATCGTCTAGCTTTTATTATCGTACGTATGTGCTTTATTATTCAAACAAATAACAAACAAAAACTGAAATTAACAACAGATTTAAAAAGCGCGGGTAGATTTAAAACTAAGATTCCCACACTGGGCAAGCCTGTATCTTTTTAGTATTATGTTACAACTACTGTACAATAATCACTAATTTAGTCGCTGGATGCGGGCGGCACAAGACCGGGAAGCTTGGTAAATCATGAGGGAAGCCTATGTCTTGCAGTGGGCGTGAAATGGCTGATGATGATGATGATGATGAGTCACTAATTTCCGTTGCGCGCTTGCCCTTTCTTCTTTTTCATTTATTTGTTTCGTCCGTTGTTATTTTTCATACAAAACCACGCCAGTCGTTCCAGCCTTCTCTCAGAAAGAGAGAGTATGGGGTCGATCACCAGGGCCGAGTTTTATAAAACTATAATTCGTAGTTTATTATGACAATTCGATATACGTTGCATAACAGAGTCTTCCTACTTGTTAATCTGTGCGTTAATCGACTTTGCAATGTACATCGAATTGATGAAGTGGTCGACTATGAAGTAAACCATGTGTGTCCACCGCGAATTGTCCGATATCTTATTTCAACATTACTTCTCAATACATAAAACAATTTAGAAGCATGATGTGCCTATACTTTTACTTATAATATAAGTATAAGTTTGAGTATGTAGTTTATTAAATATCATTCATCTTTAATACAGGGCAACGTCTGAAAGCACTATAATTATTTAAGATTCAGCTTCCACGGTTAGATTATTAAGGTATTTCTTTTTTTAAATCATCGTCATCATTCAGCCACAAGAAGTCCACTTCTGGACATAGGCCTCTTCCATGGATTTCCAAAAAGACCGGTTGGAAGCGGCTTGCATTCAGCGTCTTCCTGCCACTTGGATGAGGTCATCTGTCCATCTTGTGGCTGGTCGTCCTACGCTACGCTTGCCGATATGTGGTCTCCATTTGGGAACTTTTCGGCCCCATCGGCCACCACTTCTGCGTGCTATGTGCCCCGCCCACTGCCACTTCAATTTACTAATCCGCTGGGCTATGTCGACGACTTTCATTCGTCTGCGGATCTCATCATTTCTGTTTCGATCTCGTAGAGAAATTCCTCTTAAAATTTCTAGTAGAAAAAATAATAATTTTCTTTATTACCAACTAAAGGTTTAAATTGAATTTTTTTTCATTGTATTTTTTTTCAAAATCCCTGTTTCTATATTAAAGGATAAACATATCAAAACCAAACTGAAGACATGTTTTTAGTTTCTGTAATATCTTTTTTTTTGTAATAATTACAACACCATAGAATTTGCTCTGCAGAGTGAAATAAAACCTAATAAAGGGAATGTTATTGGTCTTTGATCTTTGTTTCAAAGCCTAGAGCGTACCTAATACTTTAAGCCACTGTAATAAAATATCCAATTCCCTTTCTTATGTTCAGCTAACGTAAATCTATCCATTAAAATGTCTAAGAATTTGGATCAAGTGAAAATTGGGGGGTCTATGATGTTTTAACTACAATTCATCATAAAAGTATCACTTCAGAAGCAACATTTGTATGTTTCATTTTACAAACTATTGTTTTAACAATGACATTTAAACACAAAAATTCATTTGATATGCAGTTATTTTGCAAAATTCATTATTTATTAAATGTTTAAATATAATAAACTCGCTTCGCTCGCTCGGCATAGTGAGATCACGAGCCTAACCCAACCTAACCTACTGTTCCCGGGCGAGCAGATTTTTTTTAATGTGGGAAGTATCCCCCCCCCTTGCTACGTTTTCTGGCTTGCTAAAACTGTATATCTTAAATCATATTAGTAGAACTTTGTCGATTTAATGCATTTGTGTTGAAAAAACTTAACTAAGGTTCTGTGGCCTAAGGACATTATAAGAAAGAATTACTTTATAAGACGTAAGGTTTGTGAAACATTTTTATATGGAATGTCCAGTTGCGAAATGATGCATTTGCGGTACGTTGCTTGTTGTCTGAAAAGTTGTTTAATAACTGTCCGATATTCGTGATTTTTTTCTATCTATTCCGGGCGTAACATAGTCGTTGTTAAGCCTAATATAGTCGTCGCATTGAGCGTAGCACAACCGTAACCGGTTGTAGCATTGCTGTTGTAGTTCTGCGTAGCATAGTCATATCTAAGCGTAGCATGTTCATAGCCGAGAGTAGCACAACCGTAGCCGAGCGTAGCACAGTCATATCTAAGCGTAGCATGTTCATAGCCGAGAGTAGCACAACCGTAGCCGAGCGTAGCACAGTCATATCTAAGCGTAGCATGTTCATAGCCGAGAGTAGCACAACCGTAGCCGAGCGTAGCACAGTCATATCTAAGCGTAGCATGTTCATAGCCGAGAGTAGCACAACCGTAGCCGAGCGTAGCACAACTGTAGCCGAGCGTAGCACAGTCATATCTAAGCGTAGCATGTTCATAGCCGAGAGTAGCACAACCGTAGCCGAGCGTAGCATAGTCGTATCTAAGCGTAGCACATTCATAGCACAGAGTAGCACAACTGTAGCCGAGCGTAGCACAGTCATATCTAAGCGTAGCATGTTCATAGCCGAGAGTAGCACAACCGTAGCCGAGCGTAGCACAACTGTAGCCGAGCGTAGCACAGTCATATTTAAGCGTAGCATGTTCATAGCCGAGAGTAGCACAACCGTAGCCGAGCGTAGCACAACTGTAGCCGAGCGTAGCACAGTCATATCTAAGCGTAGCATGTTCATAGCCGAGAGTAGCACAACCGTAGCCGAGCGTAGCACAACTGTAGCCGAGCGTAGCACAGTCATATCTAAGCGTAGCATGTTCATAGCCGAGAGTAGCACAACCGTAGCCGAGCGTAGCATAGTCGTATCTAAGCGTAGCAATTTCATGGTAGAGAGTAGCACAATCACAGCCAAACATAGCACAGCCGTAGCCATGCGTAGCATAGTTGTATCTAAGCATAGCGCGTTCATAGCAGAGAGTAGCACAACCGTAGCCAAGCCCAGCATAGCCGTAGCCGAGCGTAGTACAGTCGTAACTGAGCATAGGACAATTGTTGCTAGATCTTTTGGCAAAAGCTAAGGAAAAACCGAAAACGTTGAAGTCAACATTTTTGGATAGTTATTTCACAAATATAAACGATTAGAAACTTATATTTGCAGTTGGCTTGTATGAAAGGACATACCTTTATCAATTCTTTGTTCAGAACCCTAAAGGCACAAGTCCTACTCGCACTTATCCGGTTTTGTTTCTTGTTTTTGCTCAAGCATTAAAACGGTCATACATACTAGTGCCAAACTTGGTGTGATCATAATGCAATCCTTATACAAGCAACAATAAAAAGAAACTAAAGAAGTCCTGGACTGATAGAAAGACAAAAGCAGTTTTTGTTAATTTCAGAAAACCTTCGTAGCACTCTTTATTGCTCAAAAATTTACGGAGAGAGCTATATTAAGAATCTCACTCAGAGATAGGATCGGAAATAACAAAACCCAAAAGAGAATAAAACTGACCGACGTACTAAAGGTGATTGATTGCCCTTAAGAAGTGGAAATGGGCACGCCATACATGCAGTTGACAAGTCTAAAGATGGGGTGTAAAGGTGCTAGTCTGGAGACCTAGAGATGGATGCAGAAATGCAGGCAAGCAACCAAACAGATGTTGAAAGTTGAGGACCAGATCAATGTGGCAGGAAAAGATTGGAAGCGCAAAGCACAAGACCGGAGCTGATTAAAAACGTGCATTAAAAGAGATCTATAGATACTGAGTATTGGGTGGCTGGGTGATTGAAATGGAGTGACGCTAGTCTGAATCTGTGTGGCGCCGGATTAAGAATAGCGTCACACCATTTCCTTCCGTGGTTATCGTAGAAGGCGACTAAGGAGACGGGCAAGTGCGTCTTCCTGAGATTCCAACCACATACTGCGATCGCCAACCTGCCTGCCAAGCGTGGCGATTATGGCAAAACCCCTCATTGTTAAGAAAACCATGAAGGAGGCCTATATCCTGCAGTGGGCGTCAAATGACTAAAGATGATGATGATGATTGAGTAGCTTTAGGTTGAAGAAAAAGAAGAAGGAACCATCAGTGTGAGAGTGCGATTTTCACTCGACTGTTTTTTCTTTCTGTGAATTAATGACCTAGTAATACAAGGTTTCTAAAAGGTATTTTCCTTCAACAAGCTTATCTACTGAATATTTCATTTCATTAGCGTTAACCATGCGCTACGCAGCTGAGAATATAAAAAAAAAAACCTTAAGGAAAAAAGTACGAAGAAAATGTTGAATCTGGTTTCTAGAGAAACTGATGTACTGCGAGAAATTTCTCTGCGTTAAGTTAAATTCTATAAAATATTTTTATGACCTGTATGGTCGGCATCGGTCGTCAACCATCCCTTGTTGCTAAGTCACCCGTAAGACAGTATCGTAGAGTGAGTAGACAACAAGTTTGTGTTTCAAGGACATTTAGTACCAAAATTTACATCCCAACGCATCTTATTGCGATATATGTATTAAACTCTCATACGTATATCGCAATAAGATGCGCCGAAATCAACGGATAACTAAGAATTATAGTCCGGTAGACCATCCGTCTCTTCGAATTAAACGTTGTATCCGATGGACGTGTCTACCCCAAGCATATTAGGGTGCCCGCTATCGCACTTCAACATCATCAGCCATGTGACGCCCACTGCAGGAAATAGTCCTCCCTCATGGTTTCCCAAGAGTCCCGGTGTTGCGCCGCCCGCATCCAGCGACTCCCCGCCACCGTAACCAGGTCGTCAGATCATCTGATGGGGGAGGGAGCCTTCCCCACTAAGCACACTGCTTTGTCCGGTCCACGGTCGCCAGGTCAGAAGTTGTCCGCTCCAACGGTCATCAGTTCTTTGAGCTATCGCACTATCGCACTTGGTTACTTTTATTTAACCGCAATTTAATCGTTAGCTCACTGACGACTTCTGCACATCTTCATCATTATATCGCACCATGCCCACTTTATTTATAAAAGGTTTTCCCTTTTTAAGGTTCTGTATCCAAAGTGTAAGGGACCCTATTACTAAGAGTCAGCTGCCTGTCCGTCCGTCCGTCCTTCACCAGGCTGTATGTCATGAACTTTGATAGTTAGACAGTTGATATTTTCACAGATGATGTATTTCTGTTGTCGCTATAACAGGGAATACTAAAAGCACAATAAAATGAATATTTAAGGAGGGTCCCATACAACAAACGTGATTATTTTTGCTGTTTATTGCTCGATGTTAATAACCGCAACAGGTGGACGCTTGAAATGTTCAAATGTTGTAAAGATAATAATGTACGAAACCCTTCGTGCGTGAGTCCGACTCGCACTTGGCCGGTTTTTGGTCCTGACTGTACAAATTTGTGAGGATGTTTCAAACATCATGCGCTTGAAATCGCCAATCCGCAGTGGGCACGCGGTGTGATTAAGCCCATACTCTTTCTCTGAGAGTAGGCCTGTGCCTACAGTGGGACGTATAGGTTGCTTATGATAGTGGGCATTTAGTACCAATATAGTACCAATAATTGCATAAAAAAAATCTCTTAACTCAAAGAGTGTCAATAAAACAGCGTGCAGAAACACTCTATTGAACATCTACTTATATAGAAGCATACTCCTTAATCTGTAGACCCAATTTTACAAAAAAACATAAGTCGTAAACTGCATATGCGTCTCAAAAAACATTCGCTAGATATCAGAGTTCACAATTTAGATGAAACATTGTCAGACGACGGTGCCTTCATAAAACCTGCAGGGGCGTAAGGACCTTGCAACAATGTCGACTCAATTGTACTTTTGGCGCGTTTACCGCAAACGATCATGGCTGTTCCTGGATGCACAAGTTTTGATGGCGGAACGACCTTTCAACCTTTGTCCGGATGGGAGGGAATTGCTCATGACAGGGATGAGTGGAAGATCACCTTTGCCCAGCAGTGGAAAAAAACTCGGCTAAATTTGAAACAAAAAGCTCAACAACATTTTTTTTGGGACCGAAAATTACATAACTTGAGCATAAACACGCAAGTAATACAAATCGAAAAAAAACTATGTTTCACGCGTCTTATGGTCGGCGCCGCCAACTCAACTATTCTTTCAATTATTTACGCATAAAAAACGATAGACTCTTAGGCCCCTCGCCCACGGCGACTTTTTGTAGTGAAGCTGTCGCGCGTTTCGTAAACGCGCAACAGCATCGCTACGAACGCGCTTTTGTCGCATTTGCAACGCGCTGCAGAAGCGATGCCAACGCGCTACTGACGCGCTACAGCATCGCGACTGTATCGATGCAAACGCGCGAGCGTATCGGAAGACATCGGGATGAGAACGGAGGAAGGGTGGCGCATGAGTAGTGCAATACAGTGCTGTTGTCCATCGGTCCAACGGAGTCCATCTTGCAACTGTAGCGATCGCAGGCATTTTGGTTCCGTTACTGAATCACATTTGCATCGCGACAGAAGCGCGGCGGTATCGCGTTTGCATCGTGACTGAATCGTGTTTACTGTGGGCGAGGGCACACAACTAGCGTCCGCGTCGCGACTGTATCGATGCGAACGTGCGACAGCATCGCTACTGCATCGCTACAAAAAGTCGCCGTGGGCGAGGGCCCTTAAACATTTAACGTAATAGAAGTCATTTTTGATAGATAGATAAATAGATAAATCATTAATTAGTTTTAAATATCTATGTATTTCTTTGGTTGACACTGTTGAAATTATTTTGTGTGTTTTGTGTGCAAAAAATAAATACAAATACAAAATCGTTTATTTGTGGAATGTAGGTGGATACATAAGTTGTTAAACACATTTATGTACTCTACATTCTGTTAAAAAGCATACAAAAATTTTCATTACGTTTAACATGCAATAAGTACTATGTCAAATTTATAAGGAGTTGCATTTTTTTCAAAGAAGAGTCTGACAAGAATTCCTGCACCGAATAGTAACACTTTTCACATAATAGGAGCTGTAGCTGTAACTGTTTCTATTCTATTCTACGTATACAAAGCAAAGCAATACAAGTCTACGTAAAATTCACAGTACGAAGAAAGCATATAACAAAACAATAACATACATAAAAAAAGCAAAAACACACTGAAAATTTGCCATACACGGTACGGCAGTGTAAAAGAGTGACCAACGTAGGTATGGCAAATGTGAATGGGCTCCGACGCAGCATGTGCTGAAAGTTTGGGATGAACTTCAGCGCTGATACTCTGCCAGTAGGTACCCAGCAGAATATCACTTCCGACCACTTTGAATTTGTATTCCAACTTTTGGCCCTATAGGAAATCACCAATATTTACAAATATGTACTACCAACGGCTTATGAAAAGAATATTCCCTCAAAATATTGCCAACGTTTTCGAAATCAGGCTGTTGTGTAAATGTACCACGTTAGACGGAAAGTGCCAAAACTGTCGACGACACCAGAAAGCTTGCAGGTGTGGCCTACAATGCACCTGAAAAACAGTCATGTAAAAACCAACCTTACAGTCACAGATTTATGGGCAAATGTCCCTTGTTTTGTGGTCAATAATATGAGGCTTGCTACAAAACGCGGTTTATCGCGTAAATAAAACGCGCAATAAGGTTTATGCGTTTCGTTTTTAGTGCAACATATTTGTTTTACTTTTGTCCGTTTCGGTGCTTTTGTAGTTGTTGTGCTCAGGGTATAACTAAATTCCTACATCTAATGTATAAAAATCTCGTGTCACAGTGTTTGTTATCGAACTCCTCCGAGACGGCTCTTTTTGTGTATATTTTGTAGGTCTGAGAGTAGGTCGTACGCAACACAACGTTTGCAGAGTCAGCAATAGCTGACTATATATGTACTGTAATGTATAAAAAATAGGAGGTTCTACTTGTCAACACGAACAACTATGTAATAAACTTCGAAATAGCGAAAATAATAAGCTGTTTTAACGATTTAGTTGGTTCTTGGTTGATAAATTTTTTAGCTAGCTTAGAGTTGTCGCCACATAAAAAATTGTTTGTTCTGACAAGTAGAACCGATTGATTAAAAAAAAAGGATTCTCAATTCTCAAAACAATTGCTTATTTTTTCTTTTATTTTCGTAATATACAATTTAATTTTTTCGTACATATTAATTATTGACCAATGTCTAGCAGTGGACGATTACGGGCTAGGCGATTGATATAAAAAACTGAAATAAAAAAAACCAACAACCCGACCGCTGAGCATTAACTACTAAGCAGGCGGGACCAACCTAAGGAGTTACATTGCTGAATTTGGGTCCCGTCTACTTAGTAATTAATGCTCAGCAGTCGGGTTGTTGGTTATTTTTTATTTCAGTTTTTTATTTTTGTCTTTTTAGTTATCTTTTAATGCTGATTTATATACTGCCTATGACACCCGTGTACTGATGTTTTACATACATCACACGTGATTGGCCGAATATCTAACATTTGAGTATAATAACTTAAATATAACAACGCCATCTAGTTACTGATGGTTGTGTTGTGGTTATGCTGCGTCTACATTTACTTTATTCTAAGGATCTGAATAGAATAAATTAAATGTAGCAGCGCCATCTAGTGACTCAATGTGGTACTTTAACGTAGCTTGATTGCGAATTTTGTGACTTTTCTGTTCTATTAATGCCGATTTTATATAGCCTATGACACTCCGCCAGGGGTGACGAATTAATTGAGATCTCATTTATCAAAATATGACCATTGGTTAAGGAGTTATGAGGGAACATAGAATCGGAAATACTTACATACATACATTCGTACATATGAGCTAACCCTCCTTTTAGGCTCCACCACAGTCGGGTAAAAAATATAGAATGTGTCCCAAAACTAAAGTCAAACGAAACGCCAGAGATAGAGAACCCGCAGCTTATCTAAATCACCTCCAATTATGTTTCGCGTGATTTCTCGTAATTTACGAGTTACACCGTTTTTTGAATGAATGAATGAATGAATGATTTTATTGCCACAAACAAACATGCTTACATACAATAATTAAAAAATAAAGGAGTATGCGTGTGACAATGATACTATTTCAGCGTTTGCTGTTTCTATTTGAAACAGCGCTGGTTTTCAAATAGCACCTCCACGCCAAATGAAGAAAACGTGTCATGCAGGTAGGGCTTACCGTTAAAAAAAATATACATGTATACATAGAAAAATAGAAATATAAATAACGTTTATGTCAATTTGTAGGTACAAAAAGTTTAAATTTTAATTGAATTGAATTTAATTTTAATTTAACTAAGTTTGAATTATAATGCGAGATAGTCAATAATGTCATTCATGAATAAAAAATCTAATACTTATAAAAAATAATGACAGGCTTACTTAATATTATTCTGTTGTTTATGAAGAAGAATGCGGCGAAATTTGTGCTTAAAAGAGATTGGAGTCATTAATTGGCGCAGAGGTGGCGGCAAATCGTTCCATATTTTTGTGGCCGCATATTTAAAGCCACCCCTACAGCCTGTCGTTATGTGCCTTGGTACTATTAACTTATCCCCAAATCGACTGCGTGTATTATAAGTGTAGTACGTTTTGGCCCACGTGAACTTGTCGAATAGATACGCTGGTCTCTGTCGGTGTACTACCTTATGGACTAGGCAGGCTAGGTGTAAGTTACGACGTGCCTTCATGTTTAAAATTTCTTTCTCCTTCAGAAACGGCGTAATGTGCGCCCGCTTTGGCACATCAAAACAAAAACGAATGCACGCTTTTTTTTTGATATTTTCGACAAGGAGTTTAATTTTGGAATAAAAACTGTCTTTTGTTCTATGCTGTCACTAGTAAACAAGTTGACCATCCTAATAACAACAATAAGAAAGTTACTCTTAATTTTAGTAATTGTTCGAATTTTAATGTGCATTTTAGTTGATTTAACCTTCCTTTTTTCCTTCAATAAATGTCTATTTTCGCTTAAACCTTTCTTTTTCTCGCAGTCATGGTATAAAGTATAGTATGCAACTCGTGAATAAAACGGACTCATATCGAGGGCCGTGAATCACTCGCAAGTGAAAGATTCTTACACTTGAATCATTATGAATTAGAATCCTTCACTTGATCGTGATTCATCTATGGTTCCGAAGTGTTAGTCCATCCTTTATTCACTAATTGCATAATATATGTGGGCGCATTTCATTTGATCATATTTCAAAGATAATGATTAATGTTTTAGTTTCTGAATTTGTTACGTTTTAAACATAACCTCCTAAGTCTTGACTTTGAAAATAACAATTGAAAACCATTGTTATTTTCAAGGTCAGGACTTAGGAGGATAACAGTATTCCGCCTGGAGAATAAGAATAGTAATGTTTATAGTTTTATAGTCCATACTATAATACTGTAATATTTGAGTAGACACGCTATATTTTTATCCTTAATTATTATTTAGCTTAAGTATTTATGAATAAACAGAGTCTTTCGTACAAGCTTAAACAACAAAATAGCGTTATGAAACTGTATGTCCTACTTCCTTCCGCCTCTTTACAAAGATGTGTTTATTTCACAAATGTACGAGTAAATTTTGTTACATAAGCCGTGATCTGTAATAATAATAGTTTTCAAATAGATAATATTCAACATAATTATAAAACTCTTATTGTATGTGAATTTAAATTTGTTGCCTAGACACGTTAATCAAAACATTGTTTGACGATAAATTAATTATTAAAGTGTAGCATAATAAGGTTTTCATCACATCTATTAAGTATGTTTGTAAAATCATAGAACTTATATTTCAGTAATTGGTTTTAATAAAATGTAATTAATGATAACAATTTGATAAAATAGAAAAACTTTATTGATTCTGTGCTATAAATAGGAGTGAAGCCATTGTACCCTCTCCTACCTCTGTGAATTTCGGAAGAAATTATACTGTTATGTTGCTGCTCGCACCCTGATTTTCTATTCATGGATCCACACGACCACGACCCTGGTCTTGCGCCGACATATGCTATTCTTCTCGGTTTTAAAGTAGGTACTAAATAGCAAGTGCAAACAAATATACACAAACTCACGCATGGACGTGATTCGCGGGGTAGGCAGGCACCAAGCTTTACCACTTGCCACGTTTCTGACAAACTTGTTAAGCTTCATCAACAAAGCGAGTTTTTTTTTAAAATAGAGGATAATTTTGATTCTTTTTTGTTTGCAAGGGGCACGATAAAAAGTACCCGAAACCGGCGTCCGTGCATGCAACGACTAATGAACGTTGACGAAGCGTAAGAGATCTGTCTGGATCGTGGCATACTGGCGTGAGTTTACGTTATGTTTTTTGTTTACAAGTTTCAGCGTAATAGTAGAGAAAAAGAAGAATATTATCAAAAATTACTCCCCATAAAGATGTCGCTCGCTTCGTTAACTCAGCGAACAACATGGCGGCCTTCGTTAAAAAAGTAAATACTTTTCCGTGCCCGCTTTCTCAGCGCCACGCTAGATCGTATTTATATACACCGAGGGAACTGATTTGCTTGCATAATAACAGCTTTTTCACTGCAGCAGATGATGTGTGGTGTTCCTTTGCCTTGGTTTCGAGTTCATGGTTCGCTCTGTGTACATTATGTAGACACATTTTGAGAATCTGTCTCTGCGATGTAAGTCTCCACTGCGTTGCGTTATCCATCTTAGCATTTTCAAACAATCAATGTTTGACCGGTGAAGTGTTAAAAAATACAACATCGGCCAGACTCACCCCCAGTTTCTCGTACACTAACACGCTGTTAATCTACTGTTAATAGCTGTCAATTGCCAAAGTGCATACAAAAAAACCACTGACAGCTGTTAACAGTAGATAAACAGCTTGTTAGTGTACGAGAAACCGGGGGTTAGTGTGATAATAACCGGGCAAGTGTGAGCTAGACTCCCGCTAAGGGTTAACTTAGAAAAAATGCGTTTCGCATTTGGGCAGTTTTTGTTCGATACTAGAGCCTATTTTACTCACAATAAGAGCCGCCACTGTGCCTTCAGCTGGATGCACAAAAGCTGTAGTTATGAATGCCTTAATCGAGTTTCGCGTCATAATTTGATTTGAGACTGTGCACCAAGTTTAGCCACACATTTTGGTCGTCAATGTCGGGGAACCGCGCGAAAGTTACAACAATGTCATCTTTCTCAAAATTAAGTGAAGTTTTACCTGAAACCATATTATGTAGCACTTGCAATAGTTCATAAGCAGCCTATATACGTCCCACTGTAGGGCACAGGCCTTCTCTCAGAGAGAGAGTATGGGCTTAATCACCACGCGTGCCCGCGATTTGGCGATTTCAAGCGCTGAGGTATGTTAATAGCTCAGACACTCAGGTTTCCTCACGATGCTTTCCTTCACCGTTAGCGAGTGGTATTGCTACTATAACTTCACAAATGTACATAACTTAGAAAACAAAGTCATAGGTACATGCCCGCACTGGGAATCGAACCTGGGTCTCCCGCTTCCGAGTCCAATGTTCTACCTACTAGGCTACCACCGTTTTTTTGCAATGGTAGCACTTCTACACTTCACTAGCATTCTGTCCTCGGCTGTCCTCATCCAGCCCCTGCAAGCAGTCAGCAGTTGGGCGTTCTACGCTGAACTTGCTAATTTGTGGTCTCCATTTCAGGACCTTTATACACCATCCACTATCGGCATATGTCACATACGCAGTTCAATTTGCTAATCTTATAGACTATGATGACACCAACCTTAGTTCTTGGGCGAACAGTCTTATTTCAGATGTGATCAACATTGATTGATTCAAGATGTGATCCAAGGACTCTGAGTTAAGCCCGTTCTATAGCACCGCCAACGTCCACATTTTGACTCTGTGAGTCATAACTGGTAGGACTCACTGGTTAAAAACTTTTTATCTTTAGCTTCTGAGGAATAACCGAGGAGAAAATAGTCAAAGAATATCCCCTACGTAGTGACGAATATCCCATCCTGCGCCTACGTAGTGGATGAGAGGGCGCGAGGCTTTCTCTATGACCGCGCGTGGTATAAGGGCTCATGCTACGAGGGCTGGTCTTCTTTTACATGACAAATACATGGTGTTATAAAACTGCTTATTCAAGAAAGGCAATGAATAACTATTTGCATTTCGCTCACACAATATTGCCGTCTATGTGGTGTGAGTGGGTTAGAGTGATTCCTTCCTAAATTTACAGTGCTATAATTGATTGGCTGACACACAACGCATATACCTACTAAGCCGGTGGTTCTAGAAGTACGAATTTTACGTAGGAGTTCCTAACACAGGGCCTTACAGGAAGCCCGACCCGGAAGATGGCACTACAAAAATTGCCGTAGCAATTTGGTGTCGGGTGATCCAAAAGCTTGTGCCTATTTTCGGCAGTGGCTGAGTCTCACTGTTTAGCAGGACAACGCAGCCAGCATACTGGGCACCTTACCGGCCGACGACGGTAGTGATCGGCTAGATCACTAAAATAAATAAATATTGAGTATTTCATAAAATAACCTAAACTCAGACGGACGGACGGACAACAAAGTAATCCTATATTGGTTCCGTACTTTCCTTCTGAGGTACAGAACTGAGTAAAAATGAAAAATCTAGTGGGATAACATTTTACCGCATTCCAAATCCAAATAGTTTAAGTAATTACGTAGTTTTTTGACATCACAATCGGACAAGCCATCTAAACCAACTAGACTGCAGCGGGGGAACGCTGCTGGCGTCATGGGTAACTTGGGTCGGGTTGTTTAACGTTCTGTTCTTGTATTTGTCATGCCGCTTTTTATGCCACTTACATTTGTGAAGTTATAGTAGCAATACTACTCGCTAACGAGGAAAGAAAACATCGTGAGGAAACCTGAGTGTTTGAGGTGTTCACATACATTAGCGCTACAAATCGCCAATTTGCGGTAGGCACGCATGGTAATTAAGCCCATACTCTGTCTCAGAGAGTAGGCCTGTGCCCTGAAGTGGACCGCATATAAGATACATAAACACAACATACAATAAACTCACGCCTGTATCCCGGATGGGTAGGCAGAGTCTAGATCCTGACTGACTACTTTAATACAATTTCCTTTTTTTCCTCTGGGATACTACTAATTAATATACTAATTTTAAGTTATATAGGTAGGTACTGATAGTCTGTGTTTAATATTAATTCTAAGATTCTAATTTTGTTATTTACATTATTCTCATAGTCTAATATGCACACCTTAACTGGTAGAGCATGCATGTTCTTTTCATTGACTTTACCAGCTACTTTAATGTATTTACCATGCTTTAGCAAATAAAATATTTTATCTATCTATTTATCTATCGCTTCATCAACATTCATTAGTTGCATGCGCGCACGCCGGTTTCGGGTACTCCTCAGTCCTGACCTTGAAAATAAATAGGAGGTTGAAAAATAATAATAAGCACGTGAGTCTTATTCCGAACTTAATCTTGGTAACTCCTCTTCTCTCTAGTCGCTAGACCCAAACATTTCCTCTCAGTAGGGCTACATTTTCTCAGTAAAACGCGCGTGGGCGCGGGTCAGCCTTCGCTGCGGAATACGTATGTTCCACTTACGGGCAAACGTTGTAGGAAGGGCTGCCACCTCCTCGGGTTTGACCCGGGGGCGGGTTCCTAAAATGCATAGTTGTTCGATGGAATCATATTAGTACAGTGATGGTCGTTCCATTAACACTATTGGCAGTCTAGTAAACAATCTTATTCCAATTCTATATTTTACACATTGTATATTTTAACAAACGTTAAGCAAACAGTAGCAATCATTTGATGCAATGAAAAAAAGAAACTGGCCTAGTGCGCGTCGGGCCACGCGCAGTGTAATGTTCCTTAAAAGGAGGGGATTTTTACCAGCTTTACAGAACCAACAACTTAATCGAAGTTATTTTCAATCGAATTTGTACGAAGCTTTCCTTTTTTATGTTCGTCGCATATTACTCGTTAACTTGCAAAGCCTACTTAGCCGTGATAGTGCTACCTACTGCCCTGAATTTTTTCACGTTTCTACAATCAACTGCGCTTTCTTGCTTTCTTTCATTCTTTATTTATTTAATATCGCTTACAGTTTCCCAAAGTTTAATATTTCACAAACGCATTCCTAAATTGAGAAATGGTCTCTGTACATTTATGGTATGTTTTGACGACCAACACAAAGATGTCTCACACTGTAGAATAGGCGAGAAAAAAAAAATGCATCCCTAATTTAGGTGAGAGGGTGGTACTTAAAAGAAAAATTGTTTAAGATTTCATACTACGGTTTTGTCGGCGTGAATAATATGTATGTATGTCTGTGCCAAATTTCAGCTTTCTAGCTAATCTTCTCCGAACTAGGCCGCGGACAGACAGACAGACGGACGGACATGGCGAAACTGTAAGGGTTCCTTGTCGACTACGATTTATTTAATGGTATAATGATCTTCGGGGATTAGATCTTCTTGGCGAGAGGTGTCTATTTAATTTGCGCGTGTAATACCATTGCAATGACATTATGCTTGCACTGTTATTGCTTAGAAGACTACCAAGTAGAGGCAAATAAAAGCTATTGTCGTGCTTATTTATATCATTCATTGAAAAACTATGTGGCTATGTGAGTAATAAACTCTAGGACCCGGAATATTATAATTGTCCGGGTCCGGACAATATTTTTGTTTACCTATTTAGCGTTACGGTAGGTAAATAAAAAATAGATAGGTAGATAGAGAACACTTTATTGGACATAAAAAAGGAAATATACTGAAATACGTATCTAAAAAATAAATGTAAAATACCTATGTAATTAATTGGACAGGTGTTTTATTTGCGCACGATTCTTATATATACGTAGTTTTTGTTGTTATTTGCCTCTGCGTATTATTACATTAGATTGGATTAAAACTGTTATTCTTTATGATAATGGATATTATTTGGTTTGCGGATTGGCGATTTCAAGCGCTGAGGTATGTGAATAGCTCAGACACTCAGGCTTACTCACCATGTTTTCCTTCACAGTTAGCGAGTTAGCTTAGCTTAGAAAACAAAGTCATAGGTACATGCCCTCACTGGGAATCGAACCTGGGTCTCTCGCTTCTGAGTCCAATGTTTTATCCACTAGGCTACCACTGCACCGTTATTAATATCGAGCAAAAAACGGCAAAAAAATCACGTTTGTTGTATGGGAGCCCCCCCTTAAATATTTATCATCTGTGGAAATGTCAACGGTCTAACTATCACGGTTCAGGAGATACAGCCTGGTGACAGACGGTCGGACGGACGGCCGGACAGCGGAGTCGTAGTAATAGGGTCCCTTAACCTGTGGGTACGGAACCCTAAAAAAATAAGTTTTTTTTTTCTAATTTCCTTCAACATTATTTTCGAAGAATGGCGCGGTTTCGGGAAAATTGATGTAAAAACGACTTTCCCAAAATCTCCCGGACGATTTTTTTAAAGGTGGCAGCCCTGGTTGCAAATAGGTACTTTAGATATAAATAGCGGTGGCAGCTCAGCGGATAAGCGTAGCAGCCTGTACAGGGTGTAACTAAATCCCTATCTCAAAACAAGGGGTTCTTCTCCTACTTCGTGTTTTCCACAGGGAAAAACTTCGAAATACATTTTTAACCGACTTCAATAGAAGGAGGAAGTTCTCAGTTCTTCTATTGATCGGTGTATTCAGCGATAATTATTATTCATGATGTCCAATTTCATTGTTTTTAGGGTTCCGTACCCGATGGGTGCCAAACGGGACCCTATTACTAAGACTTCACTGTCCGTCCGTCTGTCTTTCTATCTGTCCGTCTGTCTGTCTGTTATCAGGCTGTATCTCATGAACCGTGATAGCTAGGCAATTGATTTTTTTTATATGTGATGTATTTCTAATGCCGCTATAAGAACAAATACTAAAAACCGAATAAAATAATTATTTAATGGGGGCCCCCATAGAACAAACGTTGGCTTAAGACAGCGCTCGCCATCTAGCGGCCATCTATGTAACCTTCACAGCACCGATGTGATGTCGTTAAATGTCAATGTTAAACGCTTCTTGTATGTTTCTATAGATGGCGCTGTTCTCAATGTACTTAATCTATCTTAGTCTAATGTTGTATAGATAATGGTACGGAACCCTTCGTGCGTGAGTCCGACTCGCACTTGGCCGGTTTCATTTCTTTTTATTTGTTGGAAATGGGGCATGTCAGTGGTTGTGTCGTATCACTTCAAGGTCTAAATCTGTTGACGGGATCCATGAGAAAATAATTAAAATCTTCTATTGCATAGGCGTCTTCCTGGATTATGGACACAAATATACAAATTATCGTCAGCGCCACCTCGTGTTAAGATTTGTGAACTACCTGTAGTTTCTGTTAAGTGCTTATCTTGAAAACGGTTTTTTGTCCGTCCATTTAAAATGCCGCAGGTGGTCACTCTAGAACCTGAAATAAATCAGGGTAGTAGCACAAATATACAACACATAATATAACGAATTCAAAAAAATCTCCCACAGCTAATTAGGCTTTACAAGTTAACAAGTTAATTTACATCACTTGCAGCCCCGAGTAACCCACTTTGCAGTTAGGTTTTTACATCGGAATGATATCGCTGTAGGTACCTATATCATTATATTAGGTATTTTTGTACAGCGATATCATTCCGATGTAAAAACCTGACTGCAATGTGGGTTACTCGGGGCAGCAAGTGATGTACATTACTACGGCCAGATGTCGCTGCCTGCACGTAATACAGAGAAGTTTGTAAAGAGGCTCGAAATTTCGCCGGTGCCTGCACTTGCCCATAAGCTTTGTTGGGGGAGCGCTGGCACGGTTAGCCAGAGGTCGCGGGTTCAAGTCCCGGCATGGGTGGAATTTTTAGCCTCTAAATAGGTTTTTAAAATTGTCCTCAGCACGGGTTAGTACGACAAAAAGAATATAGTCAATAAACTTATAAAAGAAAAATTTTGTACAAATTCCATTGCAACTAACTTTGATGAAGTACCTATACGTTATATTTTTATTTTTCAAAATTTTATTTATGTAGGAACGCCAACAGGCGACAATATACATCCCAGTTAGAGACATCCACAACATTTGCAGAGATATAAATTTAAATTTGTATACAGGCATTAACTTAGTAACTAAAGCTCCTCCTCTGATACACTTAGTAACCAATTTAATGGAATTGACTCACCCAGTCCATCCCAACGAAGCATGCAAATCTATGTTATGAGGGACTGGGTGATTTCGCTCACGAAAACCTTGGGCGGCTCTTTGAAAATGTCCATATCTTCTATTGTGCATCCAATTCATTGTAAATTCTATATATTCTGTTGAAAGGTTAAATGTGTCCTAGATGAAGAAATGCCAAATATCCTGCAGATTGGCTGTCTCGGGTAGTTGTGCGGAACGGCAAGTTTGATATTTTCTGTTTTATTATTGGAGACTATATGGTTGTTTACGATATTGTGTAGGATTGTTAGATTACTAGTTAAATCCTGGACTCTTTAACATGTTCATAATATCATTCAAAAACCCCTTTTAGGGTTCCGTGCCCAAAGGGTAAGGGACCCTACTTCTGAGACAAGTCAAATTATTATTATTATTATTATATTATATTTCTAATACTCCACTGTCCGTCTGTCTGTCTGTCAACAGGCTGTATCCCATGAATCGTGATAGCTATACAGTTGAAATTTTATTTCAATAATATGTACTAAAAAAAGAATAAAATACATATTTAAGGAGGGCTCTCATACAACAAATGTGATTTTGCAGTGTTTTGCTCGATAGTAATAACGGCAAGAGAAAGACGCTTGAAATATTCAAATGTTGTATATTTAATGGTACGGAACCCTTCGTGCGCGAGTCCAACTCGCACTTGGCCGTTTTTTTCTAAATCCGCCCGACACGCACGCGCCCGGTTCTGGTTTGAGAAATCGTTTTAAAATCACCGCGCATCTGAAGTCCGCTAGCTAAAGAGTAATACCCTCATTTCGGCCTTCCCCTTGTGGATTACAATCTCTTACGCAATAAATCAGTAGATACACCTTAGCAGGAGTCGCAGTGTGTCGCTCTGAAGAAATAAGTACAGTCCAAGAGAGTGCCCTTCTGCAACCGTTAAATTCAATATATAAGTACTTATTTGTTTCAGACGTATTCTTGCAACGGCCAAAGGGTATAAAAGTACGTTCATACAAAAAAATACATTTATATATAGATCGATGAATGGATATAATTCAATTAATAGTAACAATTAATTAATTATCGTTTTTATTTCTTGTGCAATAAAGCGTAACAAATAAACAATCAAAAAAAAACGAACGATCGAACGATCAAACGAACGAACAAACGAACAAACGAACGATCGATCGATCGAACGAACGATCAAGCGAACGAACGATCGAACGAACGAACGATCGAATGAACGATCGCACGAACGTTCAATAATTTTAAAACACACGCAATATTAAAAGACATTCACAATCAAAATCAAAGTGTTTTTAATTAAAATAACGTCACAGACTATTTAAGACGTTCAAGCCATAATAGCGCACCTTGATTACAAAGAAAGAGACTGATTCTCGCTGTCAGTTGAAAATTCTGGTCACGAATAAAGGACTATCCACATTATAGGGGGCCAGCGACGTGTGGGCGCAACAATACAAAGTAAAATAAATCTTATATACATACTTTTAGGTTAGAGACTACAATCTAAGCGCAAAAAAATCCGGCCTACGTGTGGCTGATGGGCTCGTCACGGGAACGAACTTTATTTGCATTATTTTGTTGTGTAGCTTCTAACGTAATATGTACATATTTAAGGACAATTTTAGACGTTTTTGAAGAACGTTTTCATTTTAGGTAAACGGTGGTAGCGCAACGATAGAACGCCGGCCTCGCATTCGGGAGGTGGTCGGTCCCGGCATGTACTTATGACTTTTTTCTAAGTAATGTACCATTGTGAAGTTATAGTAGCAATATCACACGCTAACTATGAAGAAAAACTTCGTGAGGAAACCTGAGTGTCTGTGGTGTTCACATACCCCAGCCCTTGAAATTTCCAATCCGCACGGGCACGCGTGGTTATTAAGCCCCATACTCTATCTTTGAGAGAAGGCCTGTGCCCTGCAGTAGGACGTACATAGGCTGCATAACCCTTTTAGACCATAATCGTACCGCTCGCACGTCGCCGACCTGTTGTAATGTAGATAGACCTTAATATGACGCATGGGACAGACCGTAAAGTATCTTGGGCTTAGCAACTTGGCGGAAAATCGTATTAAACTTTCAACCCTTGAACAGCGTTGTCACACTACACATTCTTGGCTTACCACGGACGCATTTTGTCAATTCCAACCATAGTCAAAAAATCTTAGCTTCGGACCAGAATAATGATTGTCTTGTGTTGTATATTTGTTGTACATAATTGACTTACTACGGACGCTGGTACACAGCACCCAGCTGTGTACCGAAGGAGAATCTCCAACAACTTTGGTGTCGCGAAAGTTGGAAAGCGAACTCATTTGGTCGATGATGAGCGCTTGCTGTGGTTTTTTACCTAAAATAAAAACCATATCATATATTTAACTTGTTCGATTATGACCTTGAAAAGAACATTTAACAACTATTGTTATGGTAGTCCGATCGAGTCATTTAGAATTCTACAGATTAAATACTATTAATGTCAGTAATTCCTTAACCTGCTATAAAACTATTTTGGATCCATTGCAGAGGCCTATATAAAACCGCTCATAACTCAAATGATGTAAATCACAACTACTGCTTATTTTGATATTGATTATTTCTTTGATTGCCACTGGGGGCCGCCGTACTTTTCTACAAATGGCCGTAGCACAGGGTATCCTAGTTTGGGACCAGGACAAGTGATTGTGTTGTGGAAGTTATTTTTCCTATGTTGCACAAGCGTTTATAATTGAAACTGAGTCTATTTGAATTAAAAATATATATTTTGTTAGCTAATATTTTAAAAACAATTCTGAACGTTAATACGACAGGGTAACTTTGAATTCATCCACCGTATTTTATGGGGAAATTCTAACCATGGTATAAAGAGTTTTTAAAAAAACGTTTGTTTTGAAAAAAATACGAATCTAAAAAAATTTTCACTTAAGCATAAACAAACAATATCAGGATGATAAGTAATAAAAATCCACAAAAACTATGTTTTCAGGTTCTTTTAATAGGCGCCGGCCAACTCAATAGTTTTTTTGTATTGTTTACGCCTGTCTGACGTCAGTTACGGTACTTCCTACCACTTCTACTTTGGGTTCATAGTTTGGAACCAAAGATCGGAAATCACGTATATTTACAAATATGTTATACCATTACTGACAAATCATTAATAATACTGTTTTTCACAATGAAAAGGACATTCCCTCAAAATTCGGTCGTCAAATTCAAAGTCACCCTGTATAATTATACTCACAATCTTCTTATATAAAAAAATAAACAATGTGCTAAGTTTTCGCCGAGAAGCTTTGCAAACATCCTGATATTGCGTCACAAAATTAATTTAGAAAATCCCCTCCAGTAAGTAGCATATAATATACATTTTATGAAAGTGCACGTTGACAGATAGATATATAATATTATTTAGTAACGTTTATTTCCAATATCAAAACATACACTCAATAAATATTCAATATGAACGCATTTCTGAAGGAATCACAGCGTTCACAGTAGCCCCGCCGGGGATCCACACGCCGCGGTGTCTGGAGCGCGTCGCTGCGCGTCAGTGTCGCGCGAGCGCGAGACGCCACGCCCCGTGTCGCGCGTCGACGCGTCGAACGCACGCGTCCTGCCAGCAACCACGCGACTGACGAAAATTCGGGGGAGGGCGGCCAAAAAGAACACAAAAGACGAGTGTTCCATATTTGAAATCAAAACAAAAAAAAAACAGCTCGTGGATGCCAAATAGAATGATAAAACAATATTGTTCGAAATTCAGAGCACCGCTGAAAACATCTGATAGATGCCGGACATAACGAAAAAAAAACTCTTTGAAAACAATATAGTTTGAAATTTAAAAGACAGTCTAACATTCACAAATAAAAAAACGAAACCAACACTGATTTTAGTTCTTTGAATTAAATAAAATTAATTCAAAATTTAAAATAAAACTTCTACCAAATTGGAAGGCCATTATTAGTAGCAGCAACATTATCCTTTTCTCCACAAAATAAAAAAAAAGATTGTACCTACCTATAGACCAAATAACATTCTAAAATAAATAAATGAATAAAAATAAACAGTGTCTAAATATTAAAAAAAAATCCTAGTGTTGTAGAGTATTTTTTATAACCGTATTGTTTACTAAATCGATTGTTAGTAATATACACCCGTGTATACAACCCGGTAGAATAGTCAGTTACCTAAATATAAGTAGGTGTTTGAATAAATAAATTGTTGTTGGAATCGTTTACATATCTCGTGAGTATCCGAACGAATAAAATGAATTATTATCGTTCATTCTACTCTTCTTTATATAAAACAGGATGTTCGGCCTACTCCTTATCATATTTGATGCTAAATAAGTATCATATGATATTTGATACCAACTTCCACACAAAATAATTAATTGTCGTGATCACAATCTAGGATACCCTGTTCTAAGGTAATCAGGCAATAACATATGGAAATACAATACAAATATACGGCAGCCCCCAGGAATCGTACCCACGACCTCTGGCGTGGTAAGCAGACCTGACATCCGCAAGACCGTAAAAACAAATTTACGTTACATTGTTACATTATTACGTGATTTATTACGTTAGGTCGCTTCATTACGAAATAATTTACAGCCAACCTGTCACAGGATTACAACGCGATGGACCGTTGGTTGGTTGGTTGGGGGTACCTCTTAAATTTATATAGGGCGTAAAAAATTCCATCTATCTTCCTGAAAAGGCAGAACCCTCGCCAGAACAAGTACTAAGGGCCCAAATACAATATCACAAAAAAACCTTTTAATAACTTTTTTATTCCTTGGTCAATCCGCCCTAATAACGCATATACATATGTATTATATAGGCGCAAATTGAAGTAGTTATTTTATCCTTGACATTGCAGAACATATGCATCTGATGAAAAAAAACGGGCCAAGTGCGAGTTGGCCTCGGTCCATTATTCTAGCGAGTCGGTATCATTATCTATAAAACATTTGAATATTTCAAGCGTCTACCTGTTGCCGTTATTAAAATTGAGTTATTAAAAACGGCAAAAAAATCACATTTCTTGTGTGAGGGCCCCCCTTAAATGTATATTTTATTCTGTTTTTAGTATTTGATCTTATAGCGGCAACAGAAATACGTCAAATGTGAAAATTTCAACTGTCTAGCTATCACGGTTCAGGAGATACAGCCTGGTGACAGACAGACGGACAGTGGATTCTTAGTAATAGGGTCCCTTACTCTTTGGGTACGGAACCCTAAGAACACATAGAGCAAAAACAAAAACTCCAATTGACTTTCAGGAATTGCACATTATAAAAATAACCTTCTAGGTTTATGGGTATTGAGTGAATCGTGGATTTTAGTACGTAAAATCGTCGGCTTATTGCAAGAAGTCATTAACTGCAAAAGTTCACTAACCGCTTTTTTTAAAGGTATTGACATATAGATGTATTGAACAATGATACAATAGTGGTGTTTTAGTATCAGGCATTATTTTATGTTATAAGGAATAAGGAGGAGGAAATACAACCATTAACTAACACGAACTAAAAAGTCCTTTTTCTCCCAATAGTGAATATGAGTTAATGAGTTTTTGCAATAAGCCGACGAAATAGTAGATTGTTACCCTAGGGGTGAAAGTAACGCATTAAATAAGTCTTTAACCCGAGGCAAGTACTGTGCATGTTTTTTTGTGGCAATAAATCATTCATTCATTCATTACGAATATAAGGAAAGTAAAACTGAAAACATGAATTAATAACTAAAGAAAAAGTGAGTGAATTTAACTATAGCTATGTTCTTTTTGTTGCACTAACCCGTGCTGAGGACAATTTAAAAACCTATTTAGAGGCTAAAAATTCCACCCATGCCGGGACTTGAACCCGCGACCTCTGGCTCACCGTGCCAGCGCTCTCCCAACTGAGCTAATGGGCAAGTGCAAGCATCGATGAAATTTCGAGCCTCTTTACAAACTTCTCTGTATTACGTACAGGCAGCGACATCTGGCCGAAGCAATTTACATCACTTGCAGCCCCGAGTAGCCCACTTTGCAGTTAGGTTTTATCATTGGAATCATATCGCTGTACCTACACGATTATATTATTTTTGTTGCACTAACCCGGGTTCAAATCCGGCATGGG
This sequence comes from Yponomeuta malinellus, assembly GCA_947308005.1. NCBI lineage: Eukaryota > Metazoa > Arthropoda > Insecta > Lepidoptera > Yponomeutidae > Yponomeuta > Yponomeuta malinellus. Next base: position 11,968,128 of record OX371017.1, read on the forward strand.
TGGAATTTTTTGCCTCTGAATAGGTTTTTCTAACTTTACTTACTCACTAGGGTACCACCGCTCAAAACAAACGTTGTGCAGTTATCGTTAACGTCCAATGGTACCTATTAGTCAGTCTTCTCAACTTTGTATGAGATGCAACGAGGGGCGGAACTGTCAATCGAAAATTTAAACTCGAAACTATTCTTTTCTCGTAACAGCCTCGTTCTACGAAAAGTTCCCGCTTCAATTACTAGTTCTGTACAGTTTGAGTGAAAACTCCTGCTATTATCTCTCATCATCATAATCAGCCTATATACGTCCCACTGTAGGGCACAGGCCTTCTCTCAGAGAGAGAGTATGTGCTTAATCACCACGCGTGCCCACTGCGGATTGGCGATTTCAAGCGCTGAGGTATGTAAATAGCTCAGATACTCAGGTCTCCTCGCGATGTTTTCCTTCACAGATAGCGAGTGGTATTGCTAGTATAACTTCACAAATGTACATAACTTAGAAAACAAAGTCATAGGTACATGCGCGCACTAGGAATCGAACCTAGGTCTCCCGCTTCAGAGTCCAATGTTCTACCCACTAGGCTACCACCGCTTCTTGTCTCTAACACAATCTGAAAACAAATAGAAGTGGTGAACAAAATCACCCAGTGCTTCAAAACATACATTTGCATGTTATGTTTTGATGCCGGCGTACGCGCATGCAACGTCTAATGAATGTTGATGAAGCGACAGAGGTCTGTCAGGATCGTAGCAAGTGGCAAACCCTTGTCTCTACCTACCTCTCTGGGATACAGGCGTGAGTTTATGTTATGTTACTATTTTCCTTTGGCCAGAATTCCCGTAAGTCAATTACCGTGAGTGGGCCTCTGTACCTCTGTGTTCTTTTCTTGTCTTCTGTTCGACATTGAGTGCTCCGATATTCGCTGAAACAATTTCAGCTTTCAGTTTCAGTTCTCAGTTCGATAAATGCTCGCCCGCGAAGTGATTTGGAAAATTTACCTCTGACTAGGGTGACTGCAGTTGGTCGGCTGGCTTTTATTTTTTTATGCATTTTTATTGAAATATTCTTCTTAGGCGCTGGCCACATCGAAGGGACGTAGGACGAGGGCACGGAAAAGCCGCGTCGTCTTTCAATTTCGTACAAAATGTTCTGAAGGGACGGGTCGAACCCCACACAGAAGAGCAGGGGCGAGGGCGCGAACTCTGTACAAAGCATCGCGTCTTTTCTGCCCCTTCGCCCTACGTCCCTTGTTTGTGGCCAGGGGCTTAGGCTTTAAGCTTAGCACCTCAAAACGTATGTTGTGTGTTCATGTGTCTCACGTATAGGTACACGTACACCACCACTTGGGTTGGACACCAAATAATACGATTGAAAATGAAAAAAAATCGATCTAGCATAAAAATAGTCGAAAAAGATTCTTTCTTTTGGTAGTGTAAAAATTCAAGTATTTAATAATATTATCATCATCATCAGCCACTTGAAGCCCACTGCAGGACATAGGCCTACCTCATGGTTTTCCAAGCTTCCCGGTCTTGTGCTGCCTGCATCCAGCGACTGTAACCAGGCCACCGTAACCAGGTCGTCAGACCATCTGGTCGCCAGGTCAGAACTTTTTCGCCATATCGACCATCATCATCAACCCATTATGTCCCCACCGAGGGGCACGGGTCTCTTCCCTGAGGAAGGTATAGGCCATACTCCACCACGGGGGCCAAGTCCGGATTGGTGGAGGCTTGTGAGACTAGTGGCTCGTCTACTGTCAGAAGTTGTCAAGCCGCCCTAAGGCCTCTGACTCGGCTTAACGACTGCCTTCTATCGACGGCAGCCGGCACCAACAGCTTAACGTGCCTTGCGAAGCACGGAACCGCTCGGAAAAATGCCACTAGCGTTAGGCATAGACGGCGACCCATCCATGCACTGAACGCGCCCAGTGTTGCTTAACCTTCGTGATCGTTTAAGATCACTCAGGCAGCCGGGGCTACGAGCGATTCGCATTGCATATCGACCATATTCAATAATAATCGAAAGATAATTATAACCATTTATATCACATGTTGCAGGACAACAAAATACTCTCACTCCCTTCAGTCGTAATTCAAAACAAATTATCTGATTAAAACATAAATGAGACAATTGATAATTCGTTTCAAAACAAGTCGAAGTCACTGCTAGTTCAAAAATTCTTCTATAGTAGTACATTGTTACCCTAGGAATGAAAGTAACTTATTTAGTCCCGAGGCGAGGTGAGGGGTGAAATTAACGTATTTAGGCGCCAATAAGTCGCGGGACTAAATACGTCTTTCACCCGAGGTAAACACCGTGCTTTTCATTAAGAATATGAGGAAAGTAAAAATATAAACATGAATTAGATAAAATGTTAATACATCTCTGCTCTACGGAAGGACAAACAAAACTAACTCGAAAAAACAAATGAAGATCGGATTGCCGCCTTCCCGCCTTTCTTTTCTCGTCGCTGGCTAGCTGAAATTTGAAAAGTTGGATCATGGTTCAACAGAAATTTGAAAATAGAACTAGTTTTTTTTTAAATAATTTGACAGGCTGTCAATTGAAAATGATTCTCCCTAGGGCTGAAAATTACTACCTTCAGCCCGCTTCTCAGGCAACTTCAGAGCTACTTTCCGATCATGAGTAATGAAAAAACGATTTCCTTGATGATTAATTAAAAACCTATTTAGAGGCTAAAACTTCCACCCATGCCAGGACTTGAACCAAATTCTTCCTTACTTATTTATTTCTGTTTGGTACATTAACAGCCGCATAACAGTTGTTATGCCTATTTAAATTTTTATTCGTGTGTTTTTGAGGTATGTGAACCCTTTCGACACTCAGATTTTCTCACGATCTTTTCTTTTAAAGTTTACCTATCCATCGTTAGGTAAATAAAAACATAAGCAGCCTATATACGTTCCACTGTAGGGCACAGGCCTTCTCTCAGGGAGAGAGTATGGGCTTAGTCACCACGCGTGCCCACCGCGGATTGGGCGATTTCCTCATGATGTTTTCCTTCACCGTTAGCGAGTGGTATTGCTAAGTACTATAACTTTGCAAATGTACATAGCTTCGAAAACAAAGTCATAGGTACATGCCCGCACTGGGGTTCGAACCTGAGTCTCTCGCTTCCGAGTCCAATGTAAATAATCTATATATATAAAAATGAATTGCTGTTCGTTAGTCTCACTAAAACTCGAGAACGGCTGAACGGATTTATCTTATCTTAGTCTTGAAATCTTCGTGGAGGTCTATGGAAGGTTTTTAAAAGGCGAGAAAAAATCGAATAATTTCCGGGATAACCCTAAAAACAGCCCTTTTCTATTTCCCATACAAACGTTTTCTGTGGCGTTACGAAGTTCGCCGGGACAGCTAGTTTCAAATAATAAGAGAGAGGTATAAATGCAATTACTAGGGCTAAAGTGACCCCAGTGGTATTTTGGTGGAGCGTGGTCGCATTTATCTTCAAATGCCGCTGAAATTGCAGCTCAACTAAAAGTCTGTAATGCTCGCATGAATGCAACGAGTTCATTCATGTAATTTTTAGTACTAATGGTGCATTTAGACTGAATGAACAATAATTTAGCAATAATTATAATAACACGTATTTCATTCATTCATCTTTAAAATTGAAGTGAATTTATAATGCGTAGAAAACCTGAATGTCCGAGATGTTTACTCAGCTCAGCGTTTGAAATCGTCAACCCACGGTGGGCACGCGTGGTGATTAAGCCCATACTATCCATCTCTCTGAGAGAAGGCTTGTGACCTGCAGTGGGACGTTCGTAGGGTACTTTTATATCTGCTTATAATTACTATCGCCAATCCGCGGTGGGCACGCGTGGTGATTAAGCCCATACTCTTTCCCTGAGAGAAGGCCTGTGCCCTACTGTGGGACGGATATAGGCTGCTTATATAATTATTATCCTTTTCAAAGTAAATAAGATTATTTTTTAGATAAAACTTTCGTAAGCACTATACATTATTTGAACCTGGTCGGACTCTTCCCACAAAAAATCAAGTAAGTGAATCCGGAATTAAGCTAATTATAAATAATATTAGTTGGATCGAAACAAAACAATATTAATAATGTGTGTGGTACAATTTATTTATATACAATATAGCAAGAAGCGTTATGAAAACCACGAAGGATGCCTGTGCCGGGCACAGTGTGCTCTGCAGTGGGCGTCAAGTGGCTGATGATGATGATGATGATGATGATGATGATGATAGCAAGGCAGTGTTGCTATTGTATATAAATAAATTCTACCGCAAACATCATCTTGTCATATTCACGAATGACCTTTTTGTTGCAACAGTCGCGCGGACACGTCACATAAAAATATCATCAAACAAAGAATGTCGCTTTAAAACACGGTGAATCTGCTACCGAACTGAAAGACGTTCCACATCAATAGAAATAAATTGTACAAATATACTGAAAGGTGTTCGGCGTAACCGGTGTGAAGTTAGCTGACAAACTTAGCTGACAAACATAGCTGACACTATTACACGACCAAATAAAATGGTCGTTTTTAAAAAAGGGAACATTCTGACCGTACATAATTGTGACAATAAAAGATGTTAAAACATATCTTAATTATGGCTAAATACCGTGGCATAGCAGTGAAAACGTGAAGAAATAAAAAATATTCGCAAAATTTTCAGTACACGTTTATGTTTCTTATTGGGATACTAAAAAAATTAGAATTTCTAGAAGGCTGGATCTTAGTTCTTACGGTTCCTTAGATACTAAGGAAACTGTTAAGGTATAAATAGAAGCATCAAACATGTTCAGTTTTTGTGATAAAGTGGAGCAGACAAACAATTTGTGAGAAAAATCTCTCCGGAGTTGCGCCCTGGACGACATACCGCAGAAAACAGAATTTCTACCACTTTAGAAATACAAAATTATGATTGCATAGACTCTAAAGTATTTTAAATAAATCGATTTATACCTTCAGACCATTCAGTTTCTCTGAAATCGGGCGATAGACAAAAATAATGGAGAAAATTTCAAATAACCTTTGTGTTTTTCTTGAGATATACAAAAAAAAACGAATTTCTACCAGGCTGGATTAATGTCATTTCGGTTCCTTATATACTACTTAACTATAAATTGAAACATGAAACCATTCAGTTTTTGTGATAAAGCGGAGCTGACAAATAATTTGTGAGAAAAATCTCTCCAGAGTTTTTTCTGGGCAACGTATTGCAGCAAAACGAATTTCTACCACTTTAGGAATGCAAAATTATGATTGCATAGACTCTTAAGTATTTTAAATAAATAAATTTATACCTTCAGACCATTCAATTTTTCTGAAATCGGGCGATAGACAAAAATAATGGAGAAAATTTCAAATAACCTTTGTGTTTTTCTTGAGATATACAAAAAAAACGAATTTCTACCAGGCTGGATTTATGTCATTTCGGTTCCTTAGATACTACTTAAACTACTTAACTATAAATTGAGACATGAAACCATTCAGTTTTTGTGATAAAGCGGAGCTGACAAATAATTTGTTAGAAAAATCTCTCCAGAGTTTCTTTCTGGGCGACGTATTGCAGCAAAACGAATTTCTACCACTTAAGCAATGCAAAATTATGATTGCATAGACTCTAAAGTATTTTAAATAAATCAATTTATACCTTCAGACCATTAAATTTTTCTGAAATCGGGCGATAGACAAAAATAATGGAGAAAATTTAAAATAACCTTTGTGTTTTTCTTGAGATATACAAAAAAAACGAATTGCTACCAGGCTGGATTTATGTTATTTCGGTTCCTTAGATACTACTTAAACTACTCAACTATAAATTGAGACATGAAACCATTCAGTTTTTGTGATAAAGCGGAGCTGACAAATAATTTGTTAGAAAAATCTCTCCAGAGTTTCTTTCTGGGCGACGTATTGCAGCAAAACGAATTTCTACCACTTTAGAAATGAAAAATTATAATTGCATAGACTCTAAAGTATTTTAAATAAATCAATTTATACCTTCAGACCATTCAGTTTTTCTGAAATCGGGCATTAGACAAAAATAATGGAGAAAATTTAAAAAGCCCTTTATGATTTTCTTTGGATATACAAAAAAAACAAATTTCTACCAGGCTGGATTTATGTTATTTCGTTTCCTAAGATACTAGTTTAACTACTTTACTATAAATTGAGACATAAAACCATTCAGTTTTTGTGATAAAGCGGAGCTGACAAATAATTTGTTAGAAAAATCTCTCAAGAGTTTCTTTCTGGGCGACGTATTGCAGCAAAACGAATTTCTACCACTTAAGCAATGCAAAATTATGATTGCATAGACTCTAAAGTATTTTAAATGAATCAATTTATACCTTCAGACCATTCAGTTTTTCTGAAATCGGGCGATAGACAAAAATAATGGAGAAAATTTAAAATAACCTTTGTGTTTTTCTTGAGATATACAAAAAAAAACGAATTTCTACCAGGCTGGATTTTTGTTATTTCGGTTCCTTAGATACTACCTAAACTACTCAACTATAAATTGAGACATGAAACCATTCAGTTTTTGTGATAAAGCGGAGCTGACAAATAATTTGTGAGAAAAATCTCTACAGAGTTTATTTCTGGGCGACGTATTGCAGCAAAACGAATTTCTACCACTTCAAAATACAAAATTATAATTGCATAGACTCTAAAGTATTTTAAATAAATCAATTTATACCTTCAGACCATTCAGTTTTTCTGAAATCGGGCGTTAGACAAAAATAATGGAGAAAATTTATAAAGCCCTTTATGATTTTCTTTGGATATACAAAAATAAAGAATTTCTACCAGGCTAAATTTATATTATATCGGTTTCTTAGATACTACTTAAACTACTTAACTATAAATTGAGACATGAAATCATTCAGTTTTTGTGATAAAGCGGAGCTGACAAATGATTTGTGAGAAAAATCTCTCCAGAGTTTCTTTCTGGGCGACGTATTGCAGCAAAACGAATTTCTACCACTTTAACAATGCAAAGTTATGATTGCATAGACTCTAAAGTATTTTAAATAAATCAATTTATACCTTCAGACCATTCAGTTTTTCTGAAATCGGGCGATAGACAAAAATAATGGAGAAAATTTCAAATAACCTTTGTGTTTTTCTTGAGATATACAAAAAAACGAATTTCTACCAGGCTGGATTTATGTCATTTCGGTTCCTTAGATACTACTTAAACTACTTAACTATAAATTGAGACATGAAACCATTCAGTTTTTGTGATAAAGCGGAGCTGACAAATAATTTGTTAGAAAAATCTCTCCAGAGTTTCTTTCTGGGCGACGTATTGCAGCAAAACGAATTTCTACCACTTAAGCAATGCAAAATTATGATTGCATAGACTCTAAAGTATTTTAAATAAATCAATTTATACCTTCAGACCATTAAATTTTTCTGAAATCGGGCGATAGACAAAAATAATGGAGAAAATTTAAAATAACCTTTGTGTTTTTCTTGAGATATACAAAAAAAAACGAATTTCTACTAAGCTGGATTTATGTTATTTCGGTTCCTTAGATACTACTTAAACTACTCAACTATAAATTGAGACATGAAACCATTCAGTTTTTGTGATAAAGCGGAGCTGACAAATAATTTGTTAGAAAAATCTCTCCAGAGTTTCTTTCTGGGCGACGTATTGCAGCAAAACGAATTTCTACCACTTTAGAAATGAAAAATTATAATTGCATAGACTCTAAAGTATTTTAAATAAATCAATTTATACCTTCAGACCATTCAGTTTTTCTGAAATCAGGCGATAGACAAAAATAATGGAGAAAATTTAAAATAACCTTTATGATTTTTTTGGATATACAAAAGAAACGAATTTCTACCAGGCTGGATTTATGTTATTTCGTTTCCTTAGATACTAGTTAAACTACTTTACTATAAATTGAGACATGAAACCATTCAGTTTTTGTGATAAAGCGGAGCTGACAAATAATTTGTTAGAAAAATCTCTCCAGAGTTTCTTTCTGGGCGACGTATTGCAGCAAAACGAATTTCTAACACTTAAGCAATGCAAAATTATGATTGCATAGACTCTAAAGTATTTTAAATAAATCAATTTATACCTTCAGACCATTAAATTTTTCTGAAATCGGGCGATAGACAAAAATAATGGAGAAAATTTAAAATAACCTTTGTGTTTTTCTTGAGATAAACAAAAAAAAAACGAATTTCTACCAGGCTGGATTTATGTTATTTCGTTTCCTAAGATACTAGTTTAACTACTTTACTATTAATTGAGACATAAAACCATTCAGTTTTTGTGATAAAGCGGAGCTGACAAATAATTTGTTAGAAAAATCTCTCAAGAGTTTCTTTCTGGGCGACGTATTGCAGCAAAACGAATTTCTACCACTTCAAAAATACAAAATTATAATTGCATAGACTCTAAAGTATTTTAAATAAATCAATTTATACCTTCAGACCATTCAGTTTTTCTGAAATCGGGCGATAGACAAAAATAATGGAGAAAATTTCAAATAACCTTTGTGTTTTTCTTGAGATATACAAAAATAACGAATTTATACCAGGCTGGATTTTTGTTATTTCGGTTCCTTAGATACTACCTAAACTACTCAACTATAAATTAAGACATGAAACCATTCAGTTTTTGTGATAAAGTGGAGCTGACAAATAATTTGTGAGAAAAATCTCTCCAGAGTTTCTTTCTGGGCGACGTATTGCAGCAAAACGAATTTCTACCACTTCAGAAATACAAAATTATAATTGCATAGACTCTAAAGTATTTTAAATAAATCAATTTATACCTTCAGACCATTCAGTTTTTCTGAAATCGGGCGATAGACAAAAATAATGGAGAAAATTTAAAATAACCTTTATGATTTTTTTTGGATATACAAAAGAAACGAATTTCTACCAGGCTGGATTTATGTTATTTCGTTTCCTTAGATACTAGTTAAACTACTTTACTATAAATTGAGACATGAAACCATTCAGTTTTTGTGATAAAGCGGAGCTGACAAATAATTTGTGAGAAAAATCTCTACAGAGTTTATTTCTGGGCGACGTATTGCAGCAAAACGAATTTCTACCACTTCAAAAATACAAAATTATAATTGCATAGACTCTAAAGTATTTTAAATAAATCAATTTATACCTTCAGACCATTCAGTTTTTCTGAAATCGGGCGTTAGACAAAACTAATGGAGAAAATTTAAAAAGCCCTTTATGATTTTCTTTGGATATACAAAAATAAAGAATTTCTACCAGGCTGGATTTATATTATTTCGGTTTCTTAGATACTACTTAAACTACTTAACTATAAATTGAGACATGAAACCATTCAGTTTTTGTGATAAAGCGGAGCTGACAAATGATTTGTGAGAAAAATCTCTCCAGAGTTTCTTTCTGGGCGACGTATTGCAGCAAAACGAATTTCTACCACTTTAGCAATGCAAAGTTATGATTGCATAGACTCTAAAGTATTTTAAATAAATCAATTTATACCTTCAGACCATTAAATTTTTCTGAAATCGGGCGATAGACAAAAATAATGGAGAAAATTTAAAATAACCTTTGTGTTTTTCTTGAGATATACAAAAAAAAAACGAATTTCTACCAGGCTGGATTTATGTTATTTCGTTTCCTAACATACTAGTTTAACTACTTTACTATAAATTGAGACATAAAACCATTCAGTTTTTGTGATAAAGCGGAGCTGACAAATAATTTGTTAGAAAAATCTCTCAAGAGTTTCTTTCTGGGCGACGTATTGCAGCAAAACGAATTTCTACCACTTCAAAAATACAAAATTATAATTGCATAGACTCTAAAGTATTTTAAATAAATCAATTTATACCTTCAGACCATTCAGTTTTTCTGAAATCGGGCGATAGACAAAAATAATGGAGAAAATTTCAAATAACCTTTGTGTTTTTCTTGAGATATACAAAAATAACGAATTTCTACCAGGCTGGATTTTTGTTATTTCGGTTCCTTAGATACTACCTAAACTACTCAACTATAAATTGAGACATGAAACCATTCAGTTTTTGTGATAAAGCGGAGCTGACAAATAATTTGTGAGAAAAATCTCTCCAGAGTTTCTTTCTGGGCGACGTATTGCAGCAAAACGAGATTCTACCACTTCAGAAATACAAAATTATAATTGCATAGACTCGAAAGTATTTTAAATAAATCAATTTATACCTTCAGACCATTCAGTTTTTCTGAAATCGGGCGATAGACAAAAATAATGGAGAAAATTTAAAATAACCTTTATGATTTTTTTGGATATACAAAAGAAACGAATTTCTACCAGGCTGGATTTATGTTATTTCGTTTCCTTAGATACTAGTTAAACTACTTTACTATAAATTGAGACATGAAACCATTCAGTTTTTGTGATAAAGCGGAGCTGACAAATAATTTGTGAGAAAAATCTCTACAGAGTTTATTTCTGGGCGACGTATTGCAGCAAAACGAATTTCTACCACTTCAAAAATACAAAATTATAATTGCATAGACTCTAAAGTATTTTAAATAAATCAATTTATACCATCAGACCATTCAGTTTTTCTGAAATCGGGCGTTAGACAAAAATAATGGAGAAAATTTAAAAAGCCCTTTATGATTTTCTTTGGATATACAAAAAAAAACGAATTTCTACCAGGCTGGATTTATGTCATTTCGGTTCCTTAGATACTACTTAAACTACTTAACTATAAATTGAGACATGAAACCATTCAGTTTTTGTGATAAAGCGGAGCTGACAAATAATTTGTTAGAAAAATCTCTCCAGAGTTTCTTTCTGGGCGACGTATTGCAGCAAAACGAATTTCTACCACTTCAAAATACAAAATTATAATTGCATAGACTCTAAAGTATTTTAAATAAATCAATTTATACCTTCAGACCATTCAGTTTTTCTGAAATCGGGCGTTAGACAAAAATAATGGAGAAAATTTAAAAAAACCTTTGTGTTTTTCTTGAGATATACAAAAAAAAAGAATTTCTACCAGGCTGGATTTTTGTTATTTCGGTTCCTTAGATACTACCTAAACTACTCAACTATAAATTGAGACATGAAACCATTCAGTTTTTGTGATAAAGCGGAGCTGACAAATAATTTGTGAGAAAAATCTCTCCAGAGTTTCTTTCTGGGCGACGTATTGCAGCAAAACGAATTTCTACCACTTCAAAATACAAAATTATAATTGCATAGACTCTAAAGTATTTTAAATAAATCAATTTATACCTTCAGACCATTCAGTTTTTCTGAAATCGGGCGTTAGACAAAAATAATGGAGAAAATTTAAAAAAACCTTTGTGTTTTTCTTGAGATATACAAAAAAAAAGAATTTCTACCAGGCTGGATTTTTGTTATTTCGGTTCCTTAGATACTACCTAAACTACTCAACTATAAATTGAGACATGAAACCATTCAGTTTTTGTGATAAAGCGGAGCTGACAAATAATTTGTGAGAAAAATCTCTCCAGAGTTTCTTTCTGGGCGACGTATTGCAGCAAAACGAATTTCTACCACTTTAAAAATGCAAAATTATAATTGCATAGACTCTAAAGTATTTTAAATAAATCAATTTATACCTTTAGACCTTTCAGTTTTTCTGAAATCGGGCGATAGACAAAAATAATGGAGAAAATTTAAAATAACCTTTGTGTTTTTCTTGAGATATACAAAAAAAACGAATTTCTACCAGGCTGGATTTATGTTATTTCGGTTCCTTAGATACTACTTAAACTACTTTACTATAAATTGAGACATGAAACCATTCAGTTTTTGTGATAAAGCGGAGCTGACAAATAATTTGTGAGAAAAATCTCTACAGAGTTTATTTCTGGGCGACGTATTGCAGCAAAACGAATTTCTACCACTTCAAAAATACAAAATTATAATTGCATAGACTCTAAAGTATTTTAAATAAATCAATTTATACCATCAGACCATTCAGTTTTTCTGAAATCGGGCGTTAGACAAAAATAATGGAGAAAATTTAAAAAGCCCTTTATGATTTTCTTTGGATATACAAAAAAAAAACGAATTTCTACCAGGCTGGATTTATGTTATTTCGTTTCCTAAGATACTAGTTAAACTACTTTACTATAAATTGAGACATGAAACTATTCAGTTTTTGTGATAAAGTAGAGCTGACAAATAATTTGTGAGAAAAATCTCTCCAGAGTTTCTTTCTGGGCGACGTATTGCAGCAAAACGAATTTCTACCACTTAAGCAATGCAAAATAATGATTGCATAGACTAAAGTATTTTAAATAAATCAATTTATACCTTCAGACCATTAAATTTTTCTGAAATCGGGCGATAGACAAAAATAATGGAGAAAATTTAAAATAACCTTTGTGTTTTTCTTGAGATATACAAAAATAACGAATTTCTACCAGGCTGGATTTTTGTTATTTCGGTTCCTTAGATACTACCTAAACTACTCAACTATAAATTGAGACATGAAACCATTCAGTTTTTGTGATAAAGCGGAGCTGACAAATAATTTGTGAGAAAAATCTCTCCAGAGTTTCTTTCTGGGCGACGTATTGCAGCAAAACGAATTTCTACCACTTAAGCAATGCAAAATTATGATTGCATAGACTCTAAAGTATTTTAAATAAATCAATTTATACCTTCAGACCATTAAATTTTTCTGAAATCGGGCGATAGACAAAAATTATGGAGAAAATTTAAAATAACCTTTGTGTTTTTCTTGAGATATACAAAAAAAAAAAACGAATTTCTACCAGGCTGGATTTATGTTATTTCGGTTCCATAGATACTACTTAAACTACTCAACTATAAATTGAGACATGAAACCATTCAGTTTTTGTGATAAAGCGGAGCTGACAAATAATTTGTGAGAAAAATCTCTCCAGAGTTTCTTTCTGGGCGACGTATTGCAGCAAAACGAATTTCTACCACTTTAGATATGCAAAATTATAATTGCATAGACTCTAAAATATTTTAAATAAATCAATTTATACCTTCAGACCATTCAGTTTTTCTGAAATCGGGCGATAGACAAAAATAAATTCGTTTTGCTGCAATACGTCGCCCAGAAAGAAACTCTGGAGAGATTTTTCTCACAAATTATTTGTCAGCTCCGCTTTATCACAAAAACTGAATGGTTTCATGTCTCAATTTATAGTTGAGTAGTTTAACTAGTATCTTAGGAAACGAAATAACATAAATCCAGCTTGGTAGAAATTCGTTTTTTTTTTGTATATCCAAAGAAAATCATAAAGGGCTTTTTAAATTTTCTCCATTATTTTTGTCTATCGCCCGATTTCAGAAAAACTGAATGGTCTGAAGGTATAAATTAATTTATTTAAAATATTTTAGAGTCTATGCAATTATAATTTTGCATATCTAAAGTGGTAGAAATTCGTTTTGCTGCAATACGTCGCCCAGAAAGAAACTCTGGAGAGATTTTTCTCACAAATTATTTGTCAGCTCCGCTTTATCACAAAAACTGAATGGTTTCATGTCTCAATTTATAGTTGAGTAGTTTAAGTAGTATCTATGGAACCGAAATAACATAAATCCAGCCTGGTAGAAATTCGTTTTTTTTTTTGTATATCTCAAGAAAAACACAAAGGTTATTTTAAATTTTCTCCATTATTTTTGTCTATCGCCCGATTTCAGAAAAACTGAATGGTCTGAAGGTATAAATTGATTCATTTAAAATACTTTAGAGTCTATGCAATCATAATTTTGCATTGCTTAAGTGGTAGAAATTCGTTTTGCTGCAATACGTCGCCCAGAAAGAAACTCTGGAGAGATTTTTCTCACAAATTATTTGTCAGCTCCGCTTTATCACAAAAACTGAATGGTTTCATGTCTCAATTTATAGTAAAGTAGTTTAACTAGTATCTTAGGAAACGAAATAACATAAATCCAGCCTGGTAGAAATTCGTTTTTTTTTGTATATCTCAAGAAAAACACAAAGGTTATTTGAAATTTTCTCCATTATTTTTGTCTATCGCCCGATTTCAGAAAAACTGAATGGTCTGAAGGTATAAATTGATTTATTTAAAATACTTTAGAGTCTATGCAATTATAATTTTGCGATTCTAAAGTGGTACAAATTCGTTTTGCTGCAATACATCGCCCAGAAAGAAACTCTGGAGAGATTTTTCTCACAAATTATTTGTCAGCTCCGCTTTATCACAAAAACTGAATGGTTTCATGTCTCAATTTATAGTAAAGTAGTTTAACTAGTATCTTAGGAAACGAAATAACATAAATCCAGCCTGGTAGAAATTCGTTTTTTTTGTATATCTCAAGAAAAACACAAAGGTTATTTGAAATTTTCTCCATTATTTTTGTCTATCGCCCGATTTCAGAAAAACTGAATGGTCTGAAGGTATAAATTGATTTATTTAAAATACTTTAGAGTCTATGCAATTATAATTTTGCGATTCTAAAGTGGTACAAATTCGTTTTGCTGCAATACATCGCCCAGAAAGAAACTCTGGAGAGATTTTTCTCACAAATTATTTGTCAGCTCCGCTTTATCACAAAAACTGAATGGTTTCATGTCTCAATTTATAGTAAAGTAGTTTAACTAGTATCTTAGGAAACGAAATAACATAAATCCAGCCTGGTAGAAATTCGTTTTTTTTGTATATCTCAAGAAAAACACAAAGGTTATTTGAAATTTTCTCCATTATTTTTGTCTATCGCCCGATTTCAGAAAAACTGAATGGTCTGAAGGTATAAATTGATTTATTTAAAATACTTTAGAGTCTATGCAATTATAATTTTGCATTTGTAAAGTGGTAGAAATTCGTTTTGCTGCAATACGTCGCCCAGAAAGAAACTCTGGAGAGATTTTTCTCACAAATTATTTGTCAGCTCCGCTTTATCACAAAAACTGAATGGTTTCATGTCTCAATTTATAGTAAAGTAGTTTAACTAGTATCTTAGGAAACGAAATAACATAAATCCAGCCTGGTAGAAATTCGTTTTTTTTGTATATTCAAAAAAATCATAAAGGTTATTTTAAATTTTCTCCATTATTTTTGTCTATCGCCCGATTTCAGAAAAACTGAATGGTCTGAAGGTATAAATTGATTTATTTAAAATACTTTAGAGTCTATGCAATCATAATTTTGCATTGCTTAAGTGGTAGAAATTCGTTTTACTGCAATACGTCGCCCAGAAAGAAACTCTTGAGAGATTTTTCTAACAAATTATTTGTCAGCTCCGCTTTATCACAAAAACTAAATGGTTTTATGTCTCAATTTATAGTAAAGTAGTTAAACTAGTATCTTAGAAAACGAAATAACATAAATCCAGCCTGGTAGAATTCGTTTTTTTTGTATATCCAAAGAAAATCATAAAGGGCTTTTTAAATTTTCTCCATTATTTTTGTCTAATGCCCGATTTCAGAAAAACTGAATGGTCTGAAGGTATAAATTGATTTATTCAAAATACTTTAGAGTCTATGCAATTATAATTTTGTATTTTTGAAGTGGTAGAAATTCGTTTTGCTGCAATACGTCGCCCAGAAAGAAACTCTGGAGAGATTTTTCTAACAAATTATTTGTCAGCTCCGCTTTATCACAAAAACTGAATGGTTTCATGTCTCAATTTATAGTTGAGTAGTTTAGGTAGTATCTAAGGAACCGAAATAACATAAATCCAGCCTGGTAGAAATTCGTTTTTTTTGTATATCTCAAGAAAAACACAAAGGTTATTTTAAATTTTCTCCATTATTTTTGTCTATCACCCGATTTCAGAAAAACTGAAAGGTCTAAAGGTATAAATTGATTTATTTAAAATACTTTAGAGTCTATGCAATTATAATTTTGTATTTCTGAAGTGGTAGAAATTCGTTTTGCTGCAATACGTCGCCCAGAAAGAAACTCTGGAGAGATTTCTCTCACAAATTATTTGTCAGCTCCGCTTTATCACAAAAACTGAATGGTTTCATGTCTCAATTTATAGTTGAGTAGTTTAGGTAGTATCTAAGGAACCGAAATAACAAAAATCCAGCCTGGTAGAAATTCGTTTTTTTTGTATATCTCAAGAAAAACACAAAGGTTATTTTAAATTTTCTCCATTATTTTTGTCTATCGCCCGATTTCAGAAAAACTGAATGGTCTGAAGGTATAAATTGATTTATTTAAAATACTTCAACGTCTATGAAATCATAATTTTGCATTGCTTAAGTGGTAGAAATTCGTTTTGCTGCAATACGTCGCCCAGAAAGAAACTCTGGAGAGATTTTTCTAACAAATTATTTGTCAGCTCCGCTTTATCACAAAAACTGAATGGTTTCATGTCTCAATTTATAGTTGCGTAGTTTAGGTAGTATCTAAGGAACCGAAATAACATAAATCCAGCCTGGTAGAAATTCGTTTTTTTTGTATATCTCAAGAAAAACACAAAGGTTATTTTAAATTTTCTCCATTATTTTTGTCTATCGCCCGATTTCAGAAAAACTGAATGGTCTGAAGGTATAAATTGATTTATTTAAAATACTTTAACGTCTATGCAATCATAATTTTGCATTGCTTAAGTGGTAGAAATTCGTTTTGCTGCAATACGTCGCCCAGAAAGAAACTCTGGAGAGATTTTTCTAACAAATTATTTGTCAGCTCCGCTTTATCACAAAAACTGAATGGTTTCATGTCTCAATTTATAGTTGAGTAGTTTAGGTAGTATCTAAGGAACCGAAATAACAAAAATCCAGCCTGGTAGAAATTCGTTTTTTTTGTATATCTCAAGAAAAACACAAAGGTTATTTTAAATTTTCTCCATTATTTTTGTCTATCGCCCGATTTCAGAAAAACTGAATGGTCTGAAGGTATAAATTGATTTATTTAAAATACTTTAACGTCTATGCAATCATAATTTTGCATTGCTTAAGTGGTAGAAATTCGTTTTGCTGCAATACGTCGCCCAGAAAGAAACTCTGGAGAGATTTTTCTAACAAATTATTTGTCAGCTCCGCTTTATCACAAAAACTGAATGGTTTTATGTCTCAATTTATAGTAAAGTAGTTTAACTAGTATCTTAGGAAACGAAATAACATAAATCCAGCCTGGTAGAAATTCGTTTTTTTTGTATATCCAAAGAAAATCATAAAGGGCTTTTTAAATTTTCTCCATTATTTTTGTCTAATGCCCGATTTCAGAAAAACTGAATGGTCTGAAGGTATAAATTGATTTATTCAAAATACTTTAGAGTCTATGCAATTATAATTTTTCATTTCTAAAGTGGTAGAAATTCGTTTTGCTGCAATACGTCGCCCAGAAAGAAACTCTGGAGAGATTTTTCTAACAAATTATTTGTCAGCTCCGCTTTATCACAAAAACTGAATGGTTTCATGTCTCAATTTATAGTTGAGTAGTTTAGGTAGTATCTAAGGAACCGAAATAACATAAATCCAGCCTGGTAGAAATTCGTTTTTTTTGTATATCTCAAGAAAAACACAAAGGTTATTTTAAATTTTCTCCATTATTTTTGTCTATCGCCCGATTTCAGAAAAACTGAATGGTCTGAAGGTATAAATTTATTTATTTAAAATACTTAAGAGTCTATGCAATCATAATTTTGCATTCCTAAAGTGGTAGAAATTCGTTTTGCTGCAATACCTCGCCCAGAAAGAAACTCTGGAGAGATTTTTCTCAAAAATTATTTGTCAGCTCCGCTTTATCACAAAAACTGAATGGTTTCATGTCTCAATTTATAGTTGAGTAGTTTAGGTAGTATCTAAGGAACCGAAATAACAAAAATCCAGCCTGGTAGAAATTCGTTTTTTTTGTATATCTCAAGAAAAACACAAAGGTTATTTTAAATTTTCTCCATTATTTTTGTCTATCGCCCGATTTCAGAAAAACTGAATGGTCTGAAGGTATAAATTGATTTATTTAAAATACTTTAGAGTCTATGCAATTATAATTTTGTATTTCTGAAGTGGTAGAAATTCGTTTTGCTGCAATACGTCGCCCAGAAAGAAACTCTGGAGAGATTTTTCTCACAAATTATTTGTCAGCTCCGCTTTATCACAAAAACTGAATGGTTTCATGTCTCAATTTATAGTTGAGTAGTTTAGGTAGTATCTAAGGAACCGAAATAACAAAAATCCAGCCTGGTAGAAATTCGTTTTTTTTGTATATCTCAAGAAAAACACAAAGGTTATTTTAAATTTTCTCCATTATTTTTGTCTATCGCCCGATTTCAGAAAAACTGAATGGTCTGAAGGTATAAATTGATTCATTTAAAATACTTTAGAGTCTATGCAATCATAATTTTGCATTGCTTAAGTGGTAGAAATTCGTTTTGCTGCAATACGTCGCCCAGAAAGAAACTCTGGAGAGATTTTTCTCACAAATTATTTGTCAGCTCCGCTTTATCACAAAAACTGAATGGTTTCATGTCTCAATTTATAGTTGAGTAGTTTAGGTAGTATCTAAGGAACCGAAATAACAAAAATCCAGCCTGGTAGAAATTCGTTTTTTTTGTATATCTCAAGAAAAACACAAAGGTTATTTTAAATTTTCTCCATTATTTTTGTCTATCGCCCGATTTCAGAAAAACTGAATGGTCTGAAGGTATAAATTGATTTATTTAAAATACTTTAGAGTCTATGCAATTATAATTTTGTATTTCTGAAGTGGTAGAAATTCGTTTTGCTGCAATACGTCGCCCAGAAAGAAACTCTGGAGAGATTTTTCTCACAAATTATTTGTCAGCTCCGCTTTATCACAAAAACTGAATGGTTTCATGTCTCAATTTATAGTTGAGTAGTTTAGGTAGTATCTAAGGAACCGAAATAACAAAAATCCAGCCTGGTAGAAATTCGTTTTTTTTGTATATCTCAAGAAAAACACAAAGGTTATTTTAAATTTTCTCCATTATTTTTGTCTATCGCCCGATTTCAGAAAAACTGAATGGTCTGAAGGTATAAATTGATTCATTTAAAATACTTTAGAGTCTATGCAATCATAATTTTGCATTGCTTAAGTGGTAGAAATTCGTTTTGCTGCAATACGTCGCCCAGAAAGAAACTCTGGAGAGATTTTTCTCACAAATTATTTGTCAGCTCCGCTTTATCACAAAAACTGAATGGTTTCATCTCTCAATTTATAGTAAAGTAGTTTAACTAGTATCTTAGGAAACGAAATAACATAAATCCATCCTTCTAGAAATTCTAATTTTTTTAGTATCCCAATAAGAAACATAAACGCGTACTGAAAATTTTGCGAATATTTTTTATTTCTTCACGTTTTCACTGCTATGCCACGGTATTTAGCCATAATTAAGATATGTTTTAACATCTTTTATTGTCACAATTACGTACGGTCAGAATGTTCCCTTTTTTAAAAACGACCATTTTATTTGGTCGTGTAATAGTGTCAGCTATGTTTGTCAGCTAAGTTTGTCAGCTAACTTCACACCGGTTTCGGCGTAAGAGTCTTAAGTCTTAACGCATCAAAGCACGTTCGGAATGTATCGCCAAGAATAATAATATTTAATTTCATTGCTCCATAGCTATATTTTACTTTCTAATAATAGAACTGTAGGTCGGTCCGTTTGAACGTCGTCATCAATGGTGAAATAGAAACGTCATAATTGAAGATGTACATCAATCAGTTCGATCGATCTTGAAACAAATTGCTGCTCTTCAAATATTTAATTCGACCTTCTTTCTGAGAAACTTATTGCTTTGTTTCATTTCAAAGAACTGGGCTGTTATTTTTGTTGTAGCTTTCATAGTGTATCTCTTTGTTTATCAATTCTTGTGCTAATTTATTTTATGTTACTTAAGTATCTAATTTAAAAAAAAAGAAAACGTGATCGTCTTAAGGCCGTTCTTACGTGGAGCATGTTGTGTCGCTTGCACAATTAATTTTTTTTATATTGTTAAAATATGAGTAATCATTTTATAAATTTGATCTGAATGTTTGATGCATAATTAAATTACGGACATGTAAAAAATATATTTTAGCTTTAGTAGGTATACGTAGTTTTTATTAAAGAAAAGTTGTTTGTAAAATTATTAATTTTGGAGTCAAATTTTGTCAATAAAAAACTTTGTACTTAGTACATTGAAAAAAAAATAATTAATTAAAAATATATTCATTAGACTTGGTTATGTTATTCTACACTCAGTTTTTGATTGAAAAAACTAGGTTATAAAATTACTAATGTTGGAAGCAACTTTTCTTTAACAAAAACTAAATTTAAGAAATCAAAAATTCCCGAAACGACATTACATTACATAAACTCATGCGTGTATCTCGAAGTTGTAGGCAGAGACCTAGGTATGCCACTAGCCACAATCCTGTCAGACCTCAATCGTCTTCCGGTTTTGGGTACGATTTCGTAATTCCATAATTATAATATTTCATCAGATAACAAAGTCTCAGTTCTCATTTATTTGAAAATATACTGTTTTTTTAGTATTATTCAAGGTGTTGCTATGGAAATACTGCCAGTCTGAGGCCATTTGTTGTTATTATGTACGGCGGCCACCAACGAGAAATCGAACAAACGACCTCTGTTTTGGTGGTCCAGTGTGTAAACTGCCAGACCAACAACGCAGTAAACTTTGTATTTTGCTATCAAATCACTTAACACTATGGAAATCTCAACACGTTCGCATACCATACCCTCTGCCTACCCCTAAGGGACTGTGGGATGGATACCAAAGTGCGTCTCCTTTAAATCATCCGCAGCGCGCCGCGACTGGCATATAAATACTCTGGGAGTAGACCGTAGGCCGGCCGTCGAAAACTCTACGTCATAGGATACTAATGGGGGAAATTCCCGAAAAATAGGCCGGAGTGAGTGTTCGAACCACAAAGGGCATAAAAAAACTTATAAATAACTTCCACACAACACAATCACTTGCCTGGTCCCAAACTAGAAAAAAAAAGAAACATAAATTATAAGCTAACGCCTACGTTAAAACAGCCAGTTACTATGTATTCAGCTACCAAATTAAGTCACTTAACATTATGGGAATCTCAACACGTCCGCGTACTTTCGTACCCTCTGCCTACCTTAAGGGACCTTAGGATCTAAATCATCCGCAGCGCGCCGCGACTGGCATACAAATACTCTGGGAGTAGACCGTAGGCCGGCCGTCGGAAATTCTACGTCATAGGTTACAAAGAATCAGAATTAGGATGCAGTTACAATGTATTTACGACAAGAAGTAGTATATAAAACCTTTTTTATGTAGTCTATATACGTCTCATGGCAGGGCATAGGCCTTATCTAAGAGACAGGGAGTACGGGCTTACATACCACGCTTGCCCGCGATTGGAAATTTCAAGCGCTCAGGTATGCGACACTCAGGTTTCCTAACGATTATTTTACTTTACCGTTACCGAGTAGTATTGCTATTAAAACTTCACAAATGTTAACATGATACATTCGAAACTTTTTTTTTCAGTTAGTCGGGTTTGTCTGCTGGGCAAAGTCTATCCCGCGCTTTTCCACTCCTCTCTGTCCTGAGCCATCCTCTCCGAGCCGGGCGAAAAGGTTGAGAGATCGTACCGCCTTTGGCCGCCTGCGATATCCGTCGCGTGGAATCCAATCAGTGACTATTTTCTCCCATCTATCTGAGCCCATACATTCGAAACTAAAACGAAGTTAAAAAACATAAAAAAAAATTGTGGGAGATGTCACAAATCTCAGACAAATATGAAAAATCTAATGATGAATGAATGCAATGCCTCCTTTGTTTTCTTTCCTTTTAGCCTCCGCTTTCTCATATCCTAACAAGCTGTTAGCAGATCGTTGACGATTCTGCCGATTAAGAGATTAAATTTCTTTGCTAAATAGCAGATTAATGTTAATGGGTTTTTAGAAGACGATTGTGTCTAGCGTTCTGCACAAATTCATGAGTTAAAGAAAAAAATTGTAGTTTATTTGTTAGCTTCCTTTCTACATACTATATTAATTGTGAAACTTACAACTTTGACGTTCATTAAGCAAACATATTATTCGTATCATCATCATCGTCATCATCAGCCATTTGACGCCCACTGCAGGACATAGGCCTCCTTCGTGGTTTTCAAAACCATGAGGGGTTTTGCCATAATCGCCACGCTTGGCAGGCGGGTTGGCGTCTAATGCGTATCATTCATATAATGAATAAATAAATATATTTTAGTTGAATGGAATTTAATAGATAGTAATAGGTACCATACGAGAAACGGTAGCAGGTAGTGCTTGTGACACCAAACCTCCCCTTTATGACCGGATTCCTGAGTGGAGCTATTACTGGCACACTCACCTAGAAAGGAAATTATTCAGTCGTAACATCTTAAAAGGAAAATGTCGTGTATCTCTCTGTCATAAAGTAGAAACTCGCACTAAGTGCAGTGCAAGTTTGTACCTTGTACAGCCGACATCAGGTCAACCTGTACATTTTTGTTGCCAAATTGCCCCTAACGTAGTTGATTATGTAAAAGTTTATGTGCTGTAGACTGTACTGTGCTTACCGAACTTGAAAAGCGAAGCTTTGGGTCGAAAGCGATAAAAGCCTTATGCTATGTATGATTCAGAGGCTAACAGTCTTATTTGTAAAAACACTATTCCTTAAAACACTCCTCAGATGTGGTTTAAATGGTCTGCAGTAAATGGAAAGACGTAACGCCTTCGGCTCACGGCCTTGGATCTTTAAACAATAATAAAATAAATATTTAAGGGGGGGCTGCCATACAACAAACGTGATTTTTTGTCGTTTTTTATTAGTATTAATAACGGAAACAGGTACACGCTTGAAATATTCAAATATTGTATAGATAATGGTAAGGAACCCTGAATGCGAGAGTCCGACTTGCACTTGACCGATTTTTAAAAATGGCTTCAGTCTGGGTGTGTTTCCATGTTTGTAATGTCCTTGCCTGGTTACCGTAGCACAGGGTATTTGAATTGAATTATAAATTTGAATTATACATACTTGCCTACCTACTTCACGTACATAATGCCCCTAGGCTAAACTTGTAAAACTGAATTAGCCATGTAACAAAGCCTCTGTTGCTAACTCCTCGGTATTTTTATGTATTATCATGTGTCAGTGTTTCTCCAAGTATGATAAATATATTAGAAAATAGACAATAAAAATACGCTTATAACGTATCTAAGATATAAATTTTTTAGGTTACTGACTGTCGTAGTAAGTAAATATAATATGCTTAAATATAATTACTTTAGCCAGATGTCGCTGCCTGTACGTAATACAGAGAACGTCTTTACAAACGTAAAGAGGTTCGAAATTTCGCCAATGCCTACACTTGCCCATTAGCTCAGTTGGGAGAGCACTGGCACGGTTAGCTAGAGGTTGCGGGTTCAAGTCCCGGCATGGGTGGAATTTTTAGCCTCTAAATAGGTTTTTAAAATTGTCCCAACTGAGTTAACGGGCAAGCCCTCAGCACGGGTTAGTGCAACAATAAGAATATAACATAATACACAGCTATAATAATAATTTGGTTTATCATAGTGAAAACAATATCACCTAAAAATATTGCTAACGATTTTCAAAACCACGTTGCAGACAGCAATGTAACGGAAAATGGAACTCTTTATTCTGAACGATTAAAATAGTAATAAAGTTTGGGCATCGCTGCCTTACATCTGGGTACTCCTCCGTGTGCCGTGTATCTGCCTCTAATGATGTTGTTACACTCCCACTCACTATTCTTAGGATGTGATTACACTGAATGAATAAGAAAACTCCTTACTTATGGCCCCGTATACAACTAGGTATTGAAAGCCTCGATAAACTAACATAGTCTCGTATTTCTATTCATATTTACGAGGCGTTAAGTAAATCCTACGTACATAAAATTGCAAACCCAGATAGATCATAAAAAAGAATATGGTAAATTTATAAAAAAATTCTTTAGAAATAATTTCAATCGAAAAAAGCGGGAGTTCGTTTTTGTCCAGTTCTGTGTAACGTAATCAACATAAAAACATATTAAACATTACATTAAATAACACTGTATTACAGGAGTGAGTCCAGAGGGCTTATCTTGTTACCAAATCAGAAGTCGAGCTCTTGTGGGTGGAAGGGCCGGTAAGGAACGTCCCAGGCGGATATACTTCATCTAAATAGGGGATGTATTAGCAAAAGGCAAGATAAAATCGTCACGACAGTCTATGGTTACATAGTTTTTTTAATAAGTATACGTTAAGTTATCTGAGTTACATATATACATAATTAATAATGGACGATAGTAATGATCCATTTTTATTAAAAAAATCAACGAATGCAAACGATTCCAACAAAAGTTTTTCCTTAGCAACAAACTTTTTCTATTCCAGTGATTCCTGCAAAGTGATTTATAAATATCAAGAAATAGACAACCGAAAATTTTGTAAGAAATTTAAATATCAAGTGAAATCGTAGTGGTCCAAAGAACCTATTTTATTCAACGAGTGGTGACGTCGTACTGAGAGAAGTGAGCAATTTGATCTTGATTAAATTCGGACAGTGTGATTTAACCCTCAACGATTTACGCGCTACTGCGCTATCTATGGCTGCTGATCATATTATCTGAAAACTTAAATGTCACTAATTTTGTATTAAATTTTGTCAATAACTCTGAAAAACATATTAAACAAGAATGGAACGGAATTTATTGAACAAAATCCAAATCCTGCATATTTGAGGTAAAAAAATCGTCTCATTCAAAAGTATCTTCTATACATACAGGGTGTATTAAAATACCTTTACTTTCTCAAGAAGAAAGGGTTCTAGTCGTCAATGCGTTCAACTTTCAGAGGTATCGCCCACCGCTACTTATGGTTAATTGATTAATTCAGTTTAGTTTAGGGTTCAGAGTTACTTTATATATTATTCAGTTTATTCCGGGGATCGTGTACCGGACGACGCAGCGTGGGCAGGCCCCCCACTAGATGGTCTGACGACCAGGCCCTAGATTCTGTTAATGCATTGTAGTAACATGACAAGTGCATGAACATGGCGATTTCATTTCATGGCTGCTTTAAGTCTACGCGGGCACGAGTATCAAACCTTCTAGGCGTCAATGGTATGAAAAAACACGTCACGTGATCCGACAGTGTACCTGTCATTATACTACAATGCACTAACAGAATCGAGGCCCTGGTTGTGGTAGCAGGGAGTCGCTGGATGCGGGCGCTTGGATAACCATGGGGGAGGCCTATGTCCTGCAGTGGGTGTCAATTGGCTGATGATGATGATGAAGTTTATTCTTCTCAATATTTTTTTTAAAATTCTTATAAATATAAAAATGGAAGCAAAACATAATTTAAAAATGGTTGTTGGCGATTGCTCTTACTATGAGTATTTGAACTACTTCGAAATCGCAAAAAATATTAACTGTCTGACTACGAAGTAGGTAACTTTTTGTAATCTTAATGTCATCCCCAGAGTGAAAGGCTCCTTTTGACCAGTAAAACTTTACTTTTCCAAAAAGATAAAGGGATTTTTATATACTCTGTATACGAAGAGTTGCAGAAAAGTCTGGTAAAATTTATAGGAATTATCCTACTAATTGATATCAACGCATTTTATAGTGAGACCAAATCCGTAATATTTAAAAAATATCAACTTTTCCGTACAAAATTTATACACTGTCTAGTATAAATGCTGCTGATTTAAGAATAATTCGAATTATATTTCTTTGTATTGATTCTACTGAATCTTTCTGCAACACCCTGTATAATTAAATTGACAGTTAAATTATGAGAGGATAGTGAATTTACATTCTGCAAAACCGTCTTCTGTAATTGGATTTTTGCTAATTTGAGACTTAAAAGGCTCTACTACAAGGATCTAATTACGCTAGAGGACTAATCTGAAAATGTGAGGAAGAAGCCCAATTTGTAAATTTTATCCGACATTGTGCTATTCAAAATTGAGTTCTTCGCCTCCAATTATAAAAGCTCTTTTTAACCGAAACAGTGACTTAGTAATTTGAAAAAAATATGTGGACCGAAATGTGACACAAAAGAAAATTGCTCCCGGCTTAAGGGTCATTTTACTGCTAAATTGGGTAACAATTTAATGAAAAATTTAACACATTTATTAAAGTAATAACTCAGACTTTGATACCGCGTTAAAAGATCAGGTTTTCCGAGTAACTCATCCAAATATGATTGTTTAAATTGCGTTTTTTTTTTTATTAAATAATTTACGAGGTCACTCACAAAGCGGCAGTTGCGAAAAAAATGTGTATGAGATACTGGCCAGTTATAATCTATTTTGAAAATTTGATTATTTATAAGTAAAAATAGGTACGCTGCTATTCCAAAATTTCCTTCCACTTTTTTTGCAAGTTAATTTAAATTATGGTATATTCATTATTTCAAAATGGATCTGCGCCGAGAATATTTTAGCACTATAATTTTTGACGATTTCAAGTGTCGCCTGAAACCGGACGAATTGTACGATAGACTTCATATGAAGGCCCTTTTAAGGCAACCGTGTATCGTTAGCATTAAAAATCTCTATCTATCTAATCAGCCCATAAACAGAGCCCACTGATGGGTATAGGCCTCTTCTCTTTCGCGCCAACCCATCCGGTCCCTTGCCAGTCTCGTCCAATGTTACCCAGCCGTGTTTATAAGTGAGCATTAAAAATGTAATAATAAATTTTCGATAACTTCAGAGATTTTTAGTCAACTTTGCAAATCTGAAGCGTAAACTTTGCATGTTTCTTTTAAATTTATAATTTAAAATTGTACTCTGTCATTGTACTGTGTTTTAAGTGAATAAATTATTTCAATTCAATTCAATTCAAATGGCCTCTATTACGTCGGATTACTCGATCGCCCCTGACTTCATAAATACGGGATCCTAGTCTGCTCTATGACAGTCCATTTTCCAAGAAATTAATTTACAATCTAGAAATAGGCCTGCTGTTGTTACATCTTCAAGTCAAGATGTCGTCTCCAGAACTTTGTCAGCAAATTAAACTCAATGTTTGTCCAAGGGGATTGTGTTAGGATTCGAACGCTCTCGTGAGAAATCTACTTTGAAATGGAATAGACTCGGTCGCCATGACAACGTCTTCTAACTACCAGTGTCGCAAATAAGCGTTCTTAGCTTCTAAAGGCTAAAGTTCAATTTGGACCGACAATGTTAACGCATACGTCTTCGCAGCCGCCAGCTTACAGAGACCTTCTGATATCCAAGCAAGCGATTGAAATCTGAACCGTAATTCTACTGCAAATAGAATGCAATTTAAATGTAAATGTTACACCAGAATAGACACTATCAGTAAAGACACGAAAAAGTGGTTCGTAAAATAGTAATTTTTATAATAAAGTGAGTACCAACAGAAACAATCATCAGAAATTTCATCAAAATACTACCGAGTACCATGAATGTACCATTATTATATAAGCGTCATAACCAATAGGTACTAATCAAAATTGAAGGAAAATATTTGGAAAACGTACTTTCGAAGTTGCCAAATCTACCAGTACATCAATATAGACGGCATAAAAAAAGTGATAATTGACATTCAAGAGAATAAACTTGCCATAAGGTTTTAAGTCTTAACATCAGTGCACTAAATACACTTTCACTATGAACTTGCGAGTGAGCGAGGAATATCCCCATAACTGCTGCTGCAAAACTCTAGCTTGACGGAAATCTGGTGATCAATCTCGCTGTAACAATTTCAATCGTAATCCTTAGTTCATAAAACTCAAATTCCTAAAAAAGTTTTTGTCGATGAAAACGCCCGAATGCCAGTTACTCGTACTTTAGATGATAAGTGATACTGTGTAACCTTAGCCACAGCCCTAGAAAGACGATTTTACTATGATTGTGCCAGTGAGGGACCCACCTCCCAAGGTTTCAGTAGTGCTTGCCTACCACAGGACAGATCTCAGTACGCTAGTTTTGTGTTAATTTCACATTCAAGTTGCTTCCACATCTATACGAAATAAAGAACCTTTCGCCGTAAACTGCCAGTGTGGGGAGAGCTGCCTTCAAGAATGCTTTAGTGCCAAGCTGTCATTTAAACTGACACTGAAGTACTATTCTTCAACAATAATTCCAGTGTGGAGATACAGCTTTCAAGTGCCCAACTGTTATGTGAACTGACACAAAGTGCTGAATTCTGCTTTAGTTTTTTTAACTGTAATTCTAACGCAATAAAGACGCTTTTGCCATGAACGCGCTAGTGTATGAGAGGCGGCCCCGTGAGGCGTGAACTGGAACTCAAGTGTTAACTTCTGCTATTGGATTGTTCACCATAACTATAACGCTCAAAAGATGCTTGTGCAATGAACGTGCAATATGGGGGAGGCAGGCCCCAAGTTTACTTAAGTAGGTACTAAGCTGCCATGTAAATTGACACTCAAGTGCTAAATTCTGCTTTTGGATTTCTCATCATAATTCTAACGCTGCCGTGTTGCTTGTGCTATAAACGTGCAATGTGGGGAGGCAGACCCAAAGTTTACTTTAGTACTAAGCTGCCATGTAAATTGACACTCAAGTGCTAAAAACCGCTTTTTTATTTCAAACCATAATAATTATTGTAACTTTAAAAAGATGCTTGTGCCATGAACGTGCAATGTGGGCAGGCAGTTCCCAAGTTTCTTAGAGTACCAAGTGATCTGACACTCAAGTGTTGACTTGTGCTCTTGGACTTTCCGTCATAAACGATATTCCATCATAAAGATATAAAGACGTTTTCGCCATGAACGTGCCAGCGCGTGGGGGGCCAGCCCCCACAGTCGCCGTGGTCCCAGTGCCTGAGTCGGAGATGGACGCCCTGCTTCTCGGTCGGACCGGGGTGAGGACCTTTGATCAGTTCACCAGACATGTATGTACCCTTGTGTTAACCGACTAACGGCCTTGTTGTGTAGCGCTTAGCGGGAAAGTTGCTTGAACGGACCGCCAATTTCTAGTCGTATCTGATTAGTTGTCCTAAGCTTTTTTGGTGGGCTTATGGGAAATTAGCTTCGGATGAGAATTGAGAATATTTCATTTTTTTATTAACGAGTTCTATCGCGCTTGGCTAATTTTGCCAGCCACTAAAAATATTTAAGCATTCTTTAACAAAATTAAACATATTTGCATGCATTTTTAATTCTATAGATGCTCTTTTCCGACTACCAGTTATTTTCTTGCATCTCCAAAATACTTGTAGAATTATTTCCATATTGATAACTTTCAATATTGTTTAGCTGCCAGTATTGCGCTTTTGGACTTATGAAACTTGATACCGGCTATGGATTGAATGGATGTGGATTGACACATACATGACACTACCATCCTATTACGTGACAGGCTAGTCCGATTTTAGCTCATTAAATACTCGTAGGAGATACGTTTCGTGGCACTAAATTAGAAATCAAAAATTTTACATCGTAAAGAATTTAAATTCTTGTAGAAATTAAATTTATATATTTTGATTTAAACTCCGAAAACGCAACATAACATTTTTTTTATTACGTATTGCGCAGCCATATCTCGTTGACCTCCATAATATCAGTTACGTAAGACAGAAGGTAAAGAGGGGAAAAAAATGGCGACCACATTTGTCTAAAAAAATGGGATTTTTGATGTATCAACTTATTTTCAGTTGTTGGAGGCTCATCTAGTGACAACGCCATAAAAGCAATATACGTAGTTTCCCTGTTGTCCAATATCAGGAACTTTTACCCGTTTTCCTAAAATCACCAATAGCTACGCACCAGATTACTGATTTGTTAATAAAGTGTGATGTCAAGGTAACCGAAAGAATATCATGACTGGTAGCAACCAAATGAAATGAAATCAAAATGTTTTAATTCAAAGTAACACAGAAACTGCGACTTAATGAAGGTGACAAGCTAAACTAGGTATAAATTTCAAAATCTAAATACTTTTGGACGAAAATGGGCAAAATTTAAATTAAGTCTTTTCAAATTACGTCCTTAATTGGTATTAACAGTAGATTTTTTTTTTAGATGTATCTTATATGTGTCCCACTGCAGGGCACAGGCCTTTTCTCAGAGACAGTGTATGTATGGGCTTTATTACCACGAGTGCCCACCGCGACTTGGCAATTTCAAGCATTCAGATATGTGACGTTACAAAACTACTCAACTTAAATTTGAAATTAGACTTTTCGTGAACAGCCGAGAATTTTCAAATAATGTGTAAAGCACACTTTGTGCCAAAAGGGCTACTATTACATGAAATGATATTTAGATGATACAGATGTCTGGAATTAAAGCTAGTCCAATGCATGAGTTCTTGGTTTTAGAATAATATGTATAATCTTTATATTCTTTTTGTTGCACTAACCCGTGCTGAGGACAATTTTAAAAACCTATTTAGAGGCTAAAAAATACAGGGAAATTTGTAAAGAGGCTCGAGATTTTATCGATGCTTGCACTTGCCCATTAGCTCAGTTGGGAGAGCGCTGGCACGGTGAGGTCGCGGGTTCAAGTCCCGGTGTGGGTGGAATTAATAGCCTCTAAATAGGCTTTTAAAATATGTAAAATCTGTTAATTAAGTAAGGCTAAGTTTGGAGTTTCTTCGTCCATTTTTTCTCCGAATGGAATAGATTTTGAAATGGACACCTATTTAACTTGTAACGTTCATTAAGTCACAGTTTCTGTGTTATTTCGAATAGCAATAGTTTGATTTTGACTTTCACGTTATTCGGATGTTCAAGTCAACTTATTGAGGCCATGAAATTGGAACCACTAAGCAATCGATCCCCGTCCAGTGCAAACAAACAAACATCAGTACGCTCCGTGAAGTGGAGCTTGCATAACCGACTGCGGAATTCAGAGTTTCGTATAATGCCCGGCAGATAAATTAAACGAAAATCCGCGCAGTCGGGTAAGTTTGCGATGGAGACGAAAGTGCAATATGCATATATTTTGTATAAAAGTTCGAAAAATAAGTCAGAACCCGCGTCCCCTGTCAATGAGACCTGAAATTCGTCTTTGGGAAGTCAGTCATTTGCCTACTTCCAAAGAAAAAAAAACAGATTTCTTATCAGTCCGTCCGTCTGTCAAGCAAGACACATAGGAACGGGTATGAAGTTAAAATTAATATCAAGGTCTACAGTATCTCTGAGGCATAAAATAATTAAACTTCCGAGTCATCCCAAACGAATGTAAATTTTTGTAATTACAAAACTCACCTAATTACATTAATACATATATAAACTAACTCTTTTAAACATAATGTAATTAATAATAATTCTGAACCGATAATAAATACATTTAATTTTCATTTTTTTTTTCATTTCTCAAGTAGAAAATAGGGAGCAAGCCTCTTCCGCTATGAAACACACTAATTGATCGATGCAATTCCGCAGATGTCGAAAGTAATCCATTAAAATTGTGTACCAGTAACAAATGATAAATCACTCGCCGTGGCTGAAAGTATGAATAAATATTTATAAATGAACTACCTCATTAATTAGCCCATGACCTAATCCCAGATCTACCAAAATACATAAAAAAAATTCATAAAAATCGGTGAAGCCGTTTTGGAGGAGTTCGATAACAAACACTGTGATACGAAATTTTTATATATTACAATATTTTCTAATGGAAAAGCGAAAGTGATCTGTGAGAATCGTGGCAAGTGGCAGTCCGTGGTCTCTGCCTGCCCCTCTGGGATACAGGCATGAGTTTATGTACCTATGTATGCATGAAATATTTTATAGAATGAGGGTGAAATTAAATTAAGTTCTAAAAAAAAAGAGCCGGCTGTAGAAATTAAATGAAAAAAAATTGTTTTGAATCTTTGATTTGAAACGCCGAAAACGCTATTCACCATGGCCGTGACGTCACAAGTTTGTAAATATTCGAAAAGCCATGATTGCGCCCAGCCGTAAAAGTGTTTGTTTACAAACTATCTGACGTCATGGCAGAGGCAATCTTAGCACGTCACGGCGGACAGCGTTTTGTCTTAAAAAAGTCTATGTTTTTGCGGCCCTTTAAACTTACTAAAAAGTAAAATCTATTTAAAAAAGCGTTTAATACCGTGTTGAGTGCATTTATTATACCTACTTGAGCCAACACATACCTTCAGGTTCAAAACTTCGGTTGCGCTCTAAAGTTTAATGCTTTTCTTATCATCATCAGCCATTTGACGCCCACTACAGGACATAGGCCTCCCTCATAGTTTTCCTAACCATGAGGGATTTTGCCATATCGCCAAGCTTGACAGGCGGGTTGGCGATCGCAGTATGCGGTTGGAATCTCAGGAAGACGCTGCTGCCCGTCTCCTGGTTATAAATAAAACATTTACCCAGTCGTTATTTCTGAATATGGGGCGTAAAAAAGTAGCATGAGCAGAACAAAACAATCATCACCATCATCATTCAGCCACAAGAAAACCACTGCTGGACATAGGCCTCCTCCATGGATTTCCAACAAGACCGGTTGGAAGCGGCCTGCATCCAGCGCCTTCCTGCCACTTGGATGAGGTCATCTGTCCATCTTGTAGCTGGTCCTCCTACGCTGCGCTTGCCTATATGTGGTCTCCATTCGAGAACTTTTCGGCCCCATCGGCCATCAGTTCTGCGTGCTATGTGCCCCGCCCACTGCCACTTCAACTTACTAATCCGCTGGGCTATGTCGACGACTTTCGTTCGTCTACGGATCTCATCATTTCTGATTCGATCTCGTAGAGAAATTCCGAGCATAGCCCTTTCTTGAGCCTTCTTATGAGGCCCATAGTGAGAGACCACGTTTCAGTGCCATAAGTCATCAAAACAATAGAAATAATAAAATAGGCAGGACTGATTCAGGTCACACGGCCGTTGGTTTAACGTGAAACGTATATTTTTAGTAAATTTTTAGCTCAAACTGCACAATATGTTACGCTCTCACGCGCTCACACACGCAATATGCATCGCCAAGGCGACATGTTTTCGTTGCATGTGGTTTTGGCACACCCCTTACTACCGAACTGAAAGACGTTTCACGTCGATACAATGTTTTTCGATTTGCGCGATATTCTATAAATGAGATCGCATACTATTTAACAGCCGTAAATGCATTATTAGCCATTATTAGCCTAAATCTTAAATTATTTGAATAAAATCAAGAAACTAATAATCAAGTAACCCCCGAAACAAAGTTCGTAAGGCCGAAAATGTCGTTAACTATTTTTGTTACACCTTATTGTACAGTGAGATAGTTATCCATGCCTACGAAATTACCTTACCAGTAAAATGACGTTGCCAATGTTTTGGTTTACTGCTATTTTACGACCGAGATTAGCAGGCAGCTTAGAGCCCGTAGAACCGTCCGACAAATCGTATCATCTCGTGCCAATAGTTTGAGTTAGTACTTTGACATCGATACGCATGTAAAGATTACACCTAGAACTAAAATATACAACCAATCTGTTAAAGAAGAATGGGAAACCTGCTGGAACTTACATTCCATATATATGTTACAGCCAAAGTAATAAATCTGGATATTATATATATTGTCTAGTCATTATATATAATGTCTACTCAGTTTAGATAAAGTGATTTAGTGAAATATTTTTTTTCGCTTTTATATAAAAAAAAAGAACTAACACCCGAACTTCGAACCTATTTTTGCTTATGTGTACTGACCTAACAAACAAAATGCGAATAATTTATTACTTTGTCTAGTGAATTTGGCTTTTATATATAATGACCAGTCATTATGTATAATAGCTATTTAATCACTATGACTGTAACATATATATTAGCAGCCTATATACGTCCCACTGTAGGGCACAGGCCTTCTCTCAGGGAGAGAGTACGGGCTCAATCACCACGCGTGCCCACCGCGGATTGGCGATTTCAAGCGTGAATAGGTCAGAGACTCGGGTTTCCTCACGATGTTTTCCTTCACAGTTAGCGAGTGGTATTGCTATTATAACTTAGAAAACAAAGTCATAGGTACATGCCCGCACTGGGAATCGAACCTGGGTCGATCGCTTCCGAGTCCAATGTTCGACCCACTAGGCTATCAAAGCTGACTGATTAATGTTGTATTCCAAGTAAGAATGACAGGACAGCAATGGTTTTATTTGAGAACGTTGTGAACTGGAAGAGGATGAAGTGACTAGACTTGAGAAAATAATGTTGGGTTAGTTTAGTTACACGTATAGAAAGACTGACGAAGCAATATATCGAGCATATGTGGGACACACTTTGACCTTTTATAGGATACCCTATTAGCAAATAAGCAAAGGGCAAGATAATAGTACCCGATACAGGCGTGAGTTTATGTAATATAATGTATCACCAATCAGAACAAAATTGAAGTGATACCTAAATCAAGCTATTAAACAGTCAATATGCCATTCTAAGTCGAATTTGTGTCTTAGCTAAGATCCTATACGATAGGAAAATAATTCTGTAAATCTCTATTATTTGTCTCTGTTAGGATATCAGCTAAGTAGTGCATTATCGAACGATCCAACGACAATGTATTGTCAGATATTAAAAACACAATGCGAGCGAAAATCGCTTTCGCAACCTATCTCGTTCCTGTGAACCTCTACATATATGATTACCGTGTAAAGTAATGTCTCCCGCAAAACTCATTGTAAAAAATATTTTTTTTTGTACTTATTTACATAAAATTACGTCTGTGGGCAGGCCCCCCACCAGATGGTCGGACGACGTGCTTGCGGTGGTAGGGAGTCGCCGGATGCGGGCGGCACAAGACCGGGAAGCTTGGAAAACCATGAGGAAGACCTATGTCCTGCAGTGGGCATCAAATGGCTAATGACGTCTGTATCCCTGGGGGATGAGCAGACAACAAAGTTTACCGCTTGACACGATCTTTCTAAATCTGTCAATCAATGAACATTAATTTAAAATCAATATTCACGCGCCATTCATTCACGCGAAATATTTTGTTTACTTTAAAAGTAAACAAAATATTTCGTTTCAGTTTAGTTTAAATATATTTCATAATGACCGTATAGCTCATCGGTAGACACTGACCTCATTTTCAATAGGTTCTAGGTTCGATACCAGCATGCACCAGTGACTTTGTTTTCTAAGTAAGACGTACATTTGTGAATTTGTAGTAGCAGAAAGAAAAAATCGTGAGGAAACCTGAGTGTCTGAGGTGTTCACATACCTCAGCACCATAAATCGCTCGCGGCGGTCATGTTTTGCGATTGGGCTCATTATTTCTGTCTCAGAGAAGGCCAGTGCCCTGCAGTGCAATGTGTACATATCATATTTTATTTTCCTTGTAAATAGATCCCATGTTACATGTTAAAAAAACTGGCCAACTTCTCTACCCAATAAAATATATGATATGCAATGTTCCTTGTCTTCACGGATTCAGCAGTGTTTTGATAAACATGGGAAAAATTGAGAATTTAAAATTTACAGCCACTTGGTAAATTACCCGAGGATATTGAATAGTTTTGAACGCACAGGCCCACAGGCCTTGATAGATCAAATTCACGTCCCCAGAAACAATGAACAAGTTTTGTGGAAGTGCAGTGGTACAAGAATGAAATGAAAGGAGTTTGTATTAAGTTTGCTCTGAGCTTCTCCTGCCTACGGGCAGGAATCATCCGACACAATAATCCATTTTCTATGTGCGAAACGATATTTTTATTTTGCCTTCTCTAGCAAGGAAAATGTTTTGCGCCTGAAAAACGGATTACTTAATGTTATGTATTTTTGGACGACCTCGTGGCGCAGTGGTAGTGCATCTGCATACCATGCGAGAGGTCCCGGGTTCGAATCCCGGCTGGGAACAAAAAAAAACCCCAGGTCTTGGATGTTTACATGTTCGTGATGTCGTTGTTTCTGGTTCCCACGACACAGGGTATCCTAGTGTGGGGCCAGAACCAATGTATGTGCCTGTATGTAAATGTTTATGTTTATGTTTAGAAAGAAATTTTGTTTCATTTAACAGTTTTAATGGGGTTACATCTAAATGTATTTTAAAATAGAGGTTTTCAATTATAGCTTATGATGTTTTACATTAAATTTCATAAATGTATGAAGTTTCATTGTTTTATGGAATTTTATAGAAATTAACTAGTCGACTTTGTTGTTACTTTTAACTTTGAAAATCATATATAGGTAAACATTAAAATAAATAGTTAAGGACAAAAGCCGGATCCTCCGCATCTTGATAAAATACTACTGAGTTATCACGAGATTTGACTTCGGTGAAATTAATATAAGCTTTTTATTCATCTATAGGGAAATTATTTTGTAGTCAGGTATATTATTAATAGAGGGTTTATTTTATAGCTGTGTCATAGAGCCGCTATTTTTCTAGTAATTTCTATTATTATTAAAGAACCTTTTAGTTGGACCCTTTTGAATATCATTACGGTGCAGTTGCATGACAGAGCGTTTATTGTACTAAACATGACAGAGCGTTTATTGTACTAAACATGACAGAGCGTTTATTGTACTAAACATGACAGAGCGTTTATTGTACTTATTATATCATTTATTTATTGCAAGTAACAATTAGGTACCTGTGACATTAGAATCATGTTAGTAAGTGTTTAACTAATATTAAACAAGAATCTAATCTTTATAATTATACCAATAACTATTTACATTTACAAACATATCATAAAAAATAACTAAATATAGAAAACTGCGCCCAGACTAATATTTATTTATTTATATTATTGCGCATATAAATGTAGACTGGAACAGAGCCCGAGTTAAAAGCAATCCAACCTAATAGCGAACATGTTCAGGACAGGACACTGAACGTGGACGCTATTATGTATATTGTTACAACAAAATTGACCAGACACGACGCAGATCTAAATACAAAACAATAACAAATATCGTTTCATCTCCTCGGGTGTGTTTTGGCAGTGACCCCGTTCCGCCATTTTGTTTGTTAACAGACCGAGTGTTTGTGTTGACATTGATACGGAGCATTGGCGTGGCTGAAATGATGTTTACTCCCGAATTCTCTCAGTTAATCGAATGTTCCTGTGGCGAGCACATGTCAACTCTCGGAGCTCATACTCCAAAATTCCTGCATCGCTCAAGCAAAGTGTTTACATGACACAGCATAAATAACGTCCAACTGACTGCAGTTGGACGGGCTAACGTTATGGTTGGGGGCGAATTTTCCTTTATTATGGAAGTGTCTCTCTCTAAAATGAAATCCTACCCTTATTTGAACATAACCAAAATACCTACATAAAACAGTCACTTGTCTGGTCATGGTCCCAAATTAGCGTAACCAATGGCTTAGTAACCAGACAAGTAAGAGCGGTAGGAGCGCAGCGGCAGAACGTCGTGGGTTCGAATCTCGGCATGTACCCTAGTGTCTTAGGTATTTATCAGCGCTTGCTACGTACAATGGCCCAACTATAAGGCTAATGTGGAAATCTCAGGTCTAAGAGCCCGATCACACTAGCGATTTGAAACCGATTTGATTGCGCAGCGAGCTCGCCGCGATTGCGCAGCGTACACGTCGCGTCGACGCCGCGATTATCACCGTCGACGCTATTTTGTACAATCGCGTTCTGCAGTCCGCCCCGCCCCACTTGAGTCATATCAATGATAGTACGTGTGTAAGCGGATGTAACATCGGTTAGAGGTTCAACCGTCGTTGATACAAAGTTATTTATAGCCAAAATTCAAAATCGTCTCGCGATTTGGAAGTAATCCTCATAGTAAAAGTGGTTCGAATGGACAAGTACTACAACCTCCTTCGGATACACCTTTATAGGGATTTTGTTGAACCAATATACCTACGTAAAGTAACCATATTCAGTGCTATAAAAAAATTGTAAATAAATTCCACACAACTCCCAAACTAGGATACCCTGTGCTATGGTAACCAGGCAAGGACATCACCAACATGGAAATACACCCAGACTGAGGCCATTTGAACAAATGTAGGTACACGTCGTTTGGACCCAGGATCATCATTCCCAGCTATCCACCTAAGCCAATGGAAAACGGCACCAATACCAGTTATATCGCTCGTAGCCCCGGCTGCCTGAGTGATCTTAAACGATCACGAAGGTTAAGCAATACATGGCGCGTTCAGTGCATGGATGGGTCGCAGTCTATGCCTGACGCTAGTGGCATTTTTTCCGAGCGGTTCCGTGCTTCGCAAGGCACGTTAAGCTGTTGGTGCCGGCTGCCGTCGACAGATGGCAGTCGTTAAGCCAAGTCAGAGGCCTTAGGGCGGCTTGACAACTTCTGACAGTAGACGAGCCACTAGTCTACAAGCCTCCACCAATCCGGACTTGGCCCCCGTGGTGGAGTATGGTCTATACCTTCCTCAGGGAAGAGACCCGTGCCCCTCAGTGGGGACATAATGGGTTGATGATGACCAGTTATAGACCATAACGCCACCGTCACATATCAAACCCACACTAAAAGGCAATACAATAAATAAATGGCAATAGCCTAACAGCTGTCCGTTATGCCCTTTACAGTCATAGGCCACGACATGGACAGCTCAAAGCGCCTATTTATCTAGGTGCAGCGTGCCAAACCGTCCGAAGGGCTTTTTAGGGTTCCGTACATGAAAGGTGCCAAACGGGACCCTATTTTAAAAACCTATTTAGAGGGATCCTATTACTAAGACTTCACAGTATGTCCGTCGTCTGTCTGTCTGCCCGTCGGTATGTCTGTCATCAGGCCGTGATAGCTAGGCAGATGAAATTTTCACAAATGATGTATTTATGTTGCCGCTATAATAACAAATACTAAAAATAGAACAAAATAAATACTGAAGGGGTGCTCCCATACAACAAATGTGATTTTTTTGGCCGTTATTTCGCGATCTTTGTGTCTGTAGTGCATCCTACATGGAGCGTTCGCGCGCCTCACGCGTGCTGGCTGGCGGAATATTCCCGCCGCCGCCACGCGGCTCACCTGTCAAGAGTCAGTGGTTTTCAAGTTACTCGTTCTTATTGACACGAAATTTTCTCGCATACCAAATACATCCTGCTAAATCCCTTCTGGTGGTTTCAATTGTTGAGGAGGCAACACCCCTCACATTGGTGACCCTTATACGAACCGCAGAAACCAGGATGGCGTGCGGTGATAATAACATCCCACCGACTTCGACGGATTCCGACGACTCTGCCTTCGCAGGTGTGTCAATGGCAAGCCTAGAAGACATGTTCGCGAAACTGCAAAAAATGATGTCGGCAAAAATCACCCAAGAAATAGCGCAGATGAGTATCAATCGCAATTCAAGTGAGCGAAACTCGCAAGGCCGACACAGGTCCGTATCCAGGAGGCGTCAACGATCCCGCAGTAGATCCCCCGGGGTATGTTGGTACCACTCTATGTTTGGTGACAAGGCGAAAAAATGCACATCCCCGTGCACCTATAAGACCGCCACTAAAACGGAAAACCAACAGGACAGTCAGTAATGGCGGCAGACGACTGTCGTCCTACATACAGCCGCCTATTTATAATGGATCCACGAAGCAAAATCGAATTTTTAATCGATACCGGCTCCGACCTATGCGTTCTTCCGCCAAAATTCCTTCAAGAACCCAGAAAACCAATAGCCGGTTACAATCTGTCAGCAGCCAATGGCACATCAATCAAAACATTCGGGACAATGAAGATGTACCTAAATCTAGGCCTGCGCAGAGACTTCACATGGAACTTCGTTGTGGCCGACGTAGATAGACCAATCATCGGCGCAGACTTCATCTCGCATTACGGATTACTGATAGACTGCAGAAACCATCGACTCCTGGACAGCGTAACTACGCTCACAGCGGTGGGCACAGTCAAGCCGTGCAATACTCCTAGCGTGAAGGCTATCTCTGGTTTGAGCAAATATCACCAACTTTTGGTCCAATACCAGGAACTAACAAAGCCCTCTGGCATCGACAGGCAGGTGAAACATACGACGGTTCACTACATCCGTACCACACCTGGCCCCCCGGTTTTCTGCAGACCAAGACGCCTCGCCCCAGATCGGCTGAAGATAGCCAAGGCACAGTTCGAAGAGATGGTCCAGGTCGGAACTGCGCGCCGCTCAGACTCACCGTGGGCTTCTGCACTCCACTTAGCACCGAAAGGTGACGGCTGGAGACCCTGCGGAGACTACAGAGCACTCAACAACCGCACCATTCCAGATCGATACCCGATACGTCATATCGAGGATTTTGCACAGAGACTAGCTGGCAGCACAGTTTTTTCAAAATTAGACCTTGTAAAAGCTTACAACCAAATTCCCGTTTGTCCTGACGATATTCCAAAAACCGCCATAACCACACCATTTGGATTTTTTGAATTTCCCTTCATGTCATTCGGACTGAGAAACGCCGCACAATCGTTCCAAAGATTTCTTGACGAAGTGCTCCGAGGCTTGAATTTTTGTTACTCATACATTGATGACATACTCATCTACTCAAGAAACCACGAAGAGCACCTCGCACACGTCGAGAAGGTTTTCCAGCGACTCAGTGAGTACGGAATGCTCCTGAACGAATCAAAATGTTGCTTTGGGGAAAGCGAAATAACTTTCCTTGGCTACAAAATTTCTGCTGAAGGCACTCAACCACTGGACGATAAAATCTCGGTCATCAAAGAGTACCCACCACCTAAGACTGCGAAAGGATTGCGAAGATTCCTTGGAATGCTGAATTATTATCGACGGTTTATGCCAAATGCAGCCGAAGAACAGGCCCCACTGCACGAGATGCTGGCTGGGCCAAATGTCAAAGGCAACCACTCCCTGACCTGGACACCAGCACAACAGCAGGCTTTCGAAAACTGCAAGTCGAGTCTCTCAAGATTTACTCTTCTTGTTCACCCTGTTCCCAATGCACCCCTTGCTCTTGTCACTGACGCATCCAACACTGCTATAGGCGCAGTCCTACAACAACTCGTCGACGGCAACTGGCAACCACTAGCGTTTTTCTCAAAGAAGATGACCAAACCCCAGACACAATACAGCGCCTACGACAGAGAATTGCTAGCCATCTATCAAGCTGTCAGGCACTTCAAACACATGGTTGAAGGTCGTCATTTCATCATCTTCACGGATCACAAACCCATTACATTCGCATTCAACCAGAAGGACCGAAACTGCTCACCCCGACAATTCACGTACCTGGATCTCATCGGACAATATACCACAGACATCAGGCACATATCAGGCAAGGATAACCTGACTGCTGATGCTCTCTCTAGGATTGAATCCATCTCAGTGACCCCCGACCCCCTTACCATCTCCCGCGCACAGGAAGATGATGCGGAACTTCGATCACTGCTGTCGGGCGGATCTTCATTAAAACTTCAGAAAGTTCCGGTACCAGGCACAGACGTGACTTTGTTCTGCGATGTGTCACAAGCCAGACCTCGTCCTTTTATCACGAGTCAGTTACGTCGCCAAGTCTTCGACTCAATCCATGGCATGAGTCACACAGGCACCAGATCTACAACAAAGATGGTGTCACAGCGGTTTGTATGGCCTTCGTTACGCAAGGACTGTCGTACTTGGGTCCAAACCTGTCTCGCATGCCAACGCGCCAAGGTGCAGCGACACACAGCAACACCACTTGGAGTTTTCCAGTCACCTGGAGCACGATTTGCACACGTTCATATCGACTTAGTCGGACCATTACCACCGTCAGAGAACTACAGATACTGTTTGACAGCCGTTGACAGGTTTACCAGATGGCCTGAGGTTACACCACTTTACGACATAACTGCCGAAACTGTAGCCAAAGCTTTCTACGAAACCTGGATAGCAAGATTCGGATGTCCTCAGATAGTGACTACCGACCAGGGCAGACAGTTCGAATCGCAACTGTTCAAGGCACTGGCAAAGTTGTGTGGTATCAAACTGCAACATACTACTGCATACCACCCTCAAGCCAACGGCATGGTAGAGCGCCTACACAGAACCCTGGCAGCGATCATGGCTCACAATAACACGCGATGGACGGAAGTGTTGCCCGTTATACTGCTCGGCATCCGGACAGCATGGAAAGAGGACCTAAAAAGCTCTGCTGCGGAACTTGTTTATGGAGAGCCACTAAAAGTGCCCGGAGAGTTCCTACAAACAACTTCAACTCTAGCCACTCCACAGACTCAAGATTTCGTTGCCAACCTGCGGGAACACATCGCAAAGTTAAAACCGACCCCAGCATCAAAACACGGCAACAAATCTCTGTTTGTACATAAAGACCTCGAGAGTTGCACACACGTTTTCTTACGCAAAGATGCATTACGCGCCGCTTTGGAAGCGCCATATACGGGTCCGCTCAAAGTGCTGAAGAGGACTAACAAAACAGTCACTGTCGACTCATCACGAGGACCAGTGACCGTTTCCATGGATCGTGTCAAGCCGGCCTACATACTCGCCGATGACCATCCAACTCCACCCTCCTCAGTCCCACCCACAGAAGCAAACAAACCATCTGCAGCACCAAAGAACGCACAGAATGCACCCACTGCCACCATCCCGCGCCGCAGCTACACAACGCGGTCAGGACGAAGAGTTAGATTTAAGGATTTTCCCCCGGATTAACTCTCTCCAAGGGGGGTGATGTAGTGCATCCTACATGGAGCGTTCGCGCGCCTCACGCGTGCTGGCTGGCGGAATATTCCCGCCGCCGCCACGCGGCTCACCTGTCAAGAGTCAGTGGTTTTCAAGTTACTCGTTCTTATTGACACGAAATTTTCTCGCATACCAAATACATCCTGCTAAATCCCTTCTGGTGGTTTCAATTGTTGAGGAGGCAACACCCCTCACATGTCTAATGTTGCATAAATAATGGTACGGAACCCTTCGTGCGCGAGGTCTTATAAAAATAAAAAAGAACGATACTGATAGATAGTTATTATCGTGCAGCGGTATTAGCGCGGTCGTTAGTTCGAGATCATCATCATCAGCCACTTGACGCCCATTGCAGGACATAGGCCTGCCTCGTGGTTAACCACGAGGGGTTTGGCCACAATCGTCACGCTTGGCAGGCGGGTTGGCGATCGCAGTATGCGGTTGGAATCTCAGGAAGACGCTGCTGCCCGTCTCTTGGTAATTGATTTCCTTAGTCGCCTTCTACGACATCCACGGAAGGAAATGGAGTGACGCTAATCTTAATCCGATGCCACACGGACAGTTCGAGATCGCTGGCCTAATATTCACGATGCGCGGGTTCGAACCTCGGCATGTACTTTGTTTTCTAAGTTGTGTAATTTGTGAATTTATAGTAGCAATACCACTCGCTAACTGTGCAGGAAAACATCGTGAGGAAACCTGAGTGTCTAAGGTGTTCACGCGTGGCGATTAAAGCGTCTCAATGAAATGAAGGAGAAATTTTGATAAAATAAATACAGGTATCTAATGGATGTAGTAGCGAAGGGCAAGATAAAAAGTATCCATAACCAGCGTGCGTGCATGCAGCGACTAATTAACGTTGATGCAGCGAAAGAGGTTGCAAAGCCTGGTCTCTGCCAACCCCTCCGGGATGCAGGCGTGAGTTTATGTAAGGTGTCAGTGAATCTGTTTACGACTGTACGCAGTACATCGGCCCGTATATAGGTCGTTCGGTGATCGACGGGGTGTGGCCGACGCCCAATTACTGATAATTGATTGATGCCTTT
The DNA here is from genome assembly GCA_947308005.1 of Yponomeuta malinellus. NCBI lineage: Eukaryota > Metazoa > Arthropoda > Insecta > Lepidoptera > Yponomeutidae > Yponomeuta > Yponomeuta malinellus. The sequence goes on from OX371017.1 coordinate 12,011,669, forward strand.
TGGAAACATATGATACGCTCTAGTTCAATTAGTATTCATCATCATCAACCCATTATGTCCCCACTGAGGGGCACGGGTCTCTTCCCTGAGGAAGGTATAGGCCATACTCCACCACAGGGGCCAAGTCCGGATTGGTGGAGGCTTGAAGACTAGTGGCTCGTCTACTGTCAGAAGTTGTCAAGCCGCCCTAAGGCCTCTGACTTGGCTTAACGACTGCCATCTATCGACGGCAGCCGGCACCAACAGCTTAACGTGCCTTGCGAAGCACGGAACCGCTCGGGAAAATGCCACTAGCGTTAGGCATAGACGGTGACCCATCCATGCACTGAACGCGCCCTGTGTTGCTTAACCTTCGTGATCGTTTAAGATCACTCAGGCAGCCGGGGCTACGAGCGATTCGTATTACCCTAGACTTTTTATGATCCATCAGTAAGTGGGTGCCGAAAGTTGCGATTTTCGGACCCCCACATCTTGTATATATTAGCTGAGTCCATGAAATTTTGAGTGATGTTTCAGTTTAGCAACCTTATTCCCCAGCGAATGTTCAGTTCTGTGACATAGCGGGCTTCGAAGATGGAAGGGTGGTTAAAAAGTGCTCGAATGGGTTCGTGTAAATTTATGCACAGTGCAGGCTGGCCGAGAACTTGGCCTGGCGCACTCTGTGCTCCTTGATTTTGCGTAACGTCGCTCGTTACCGAATGTTGAACTTAGCATATCATTTTCTACCATATCAAAAATAAATGAGAGTTTTTGTCACATGCAGCAGAGTTCCCGAGTTCTATAGTTCCTGATACTTTTCAGAAAAAATTCTGGCGTTTTTACATTGAAGAAAGCCGACCCGTTGTAACGCAGATAAACCTTATTTTTAAAGTATTTTTAATTCAAATAGTTGCGTCCGCCCCGTCCAGCGTTCCTTTTAACGTGGATAGAATTTTATATAATAAAACACTACATGCTTAGGATGTTTATGCGAGGATCGTAAAAAAAAAACATTAAAAACTTGTAACATAATCTCCTAACGCATCCGAAAACGAGAATTAATCCCAATAACTATGAGAATAACTTCAAATTTGGGAAAAATATCAGCTGTTCCATATTCATGATCGTCAATGGCATTTAGATCTATTGTAAATGATTTATGCATCGTTTTAAAGCATCTACGCTCGTGACTAAAAAGTCCTATTCGAACTACTACACTAAAGTCTCTACTAAAGTTCCCATGAGCCTTCTGAAATAGCCAATAACTTTAGTGAGTTCTTCGTGAACACAGCATATAATATCACAAGTGAAGTAAACTCGTCCAATAATATGGCAATAGAATTTATAAGTATATATCACTGTCGATACAAAGATTAATAAAAATAATTCGTGCCATAAAACCTAAAACTCAACTGACTACTGGTATTATGACTCCTAATTTATTAAAATTACTAGAAAAAGAGCTTCCATTTCCTTTACTAGAGATTATCAATAATTGTATAAGGGATTGCTGCTTTCCATACGAAATTAAAATTGCCAGAGTAGGTAGTTCCTATTCATAAAAAGGGAACACGACTGATAATCATTGTCATCCGATTTTAATGTTGCTAGTATTCAGCAAAATTTACAAAAAAAATATTACAGAATAAATAGCAGGGCACAGGCCTCCCTCGTGGGTTTCATAACCATGAGGAGTTTTGCCATAATCGCCACGCTTGACAGGCGGCTTGGCGATCGCAGTATGCAGTTCGAATCTCAGGAAGACGTTGCTGCCCGTCTCTTGGTAATTTATTTCCTTAGTCGCCTTCTACAACATCCACGGAAGGAAATGGAGTGTCGCTATTCTTAATCCGGTGCCACACGGAAAGTTGATTTCATGGTAGACAACAATTTATTTAATTAGAGACAATTTGGCTTCAAAAAATCAACAGCAACGATGCATGCTATAATACCGTTGCTCCAGGATATATCCATGGGTTTGGATTGATCATGAAAGGCTTATGGAGTATTTTGTGATCTGTCTAAGGCTTTTGACTGTGTGTATCACAAGATATTAATCTCAAAACTGGAGCATTATGGTATAAGAGGTAAAATTTTGGCAATTCAGCACTCATACCAACAAAACAGAACTCAGGTAGTGGAGGTAAATGGACACAGATTAAACCAGAAAATGAATAATGCTAGGAATACCCTAGTTCAATTTTAGGGCCTATTTTATTCTTGATATAATTATCATTTCGGTCTCTGTGGATAGACATTGACCTAATTATATTTGCTGACGTAAATATAATAAATAAACTAAATGCAGTAAAGTTATCAAGGGGATAAAATAATTATTCTCAGTTAATAACATGCTGCCTATTATATGCTACAAAAGCAGCAAAAAATGTCTGCTTTCCTTTCTTCTACTCCATTATGACGGGAACACAGTATTTGTGGTGCAGAAAAGGGCACTACGCTATATACTGGGACTTCAATATACAGACTCATGTAGGGAAAAGTTTAGAGAGGTAGGCATAATGACAATGGCGGGAAAAACATAATATATATATATTCCTATGTCTCGTCTCAATACTATGAATATCTCCAACTTTAACAAACATATTTAAATTACCTCTTACATATATGAAACCTTGATATATATATATATATATATGTATATAACCTTGATATATATTTAAATATGTTTGTTAAAGTTGGAGATATTCATAGTATTGAGACGAGACATAGGAATAGGCTGATGCTTCCAACACATGTCATAGACTCGCTAAAGTATCTAAATATATTTAGTCCAACGAATAAAGTTTTATAAAAAAAAACTACCTGACAAAGTAAAACTGTTTAAGAACAAGGAATTGTGTAGCGTACTTAGAAAAACCCTTATCAAGAAAAGCTATTATACTGTAGATGAAGCATTCAATGATAACAATATGATTGGCCCTATAATTTAGTCAAGTGATAATGTATTTATTTAAATGGTTGTAATTTAATTTAGTTATATTCTTGTAACATAAATTGTGCTGTGACATTTCTCATCAATTTGACATAATTCTGATTCAATTCAATTCTGTTATTTCGATATTTTTGTATTAATCTATTGCTATTATGTGCATGCATACCTTGAAATTTTATGTGTAACATTTGCCTATCAATTATTATTATCTACCACATAATATTATATCAACGTGTCTGTATGGAATGTATCCAGAGATGAAATAAAGACAATACAATACAAGTTACCACTTGCATTACAATGTATGGAACACCTGATATTTTAATAACATGTATTAAAGCCGAGCCTAATCCTGGATCATCCTGGGTCAGGCTTCCTTACGTGTCTAATCGAGTCCATGTGACGAATAAAAGATTAGCTCTTATCCGTTATTAATTTTTAGGAATTCGTAGCCGAACACTGTCAACGAGACCATATCGTTGACATATTTGTTTTCATGCAAAGGCTTAACTTTATTGACTGTGAATAATGGTTAGAAGTCAATTAATCTATGCCCTCAGTACTGGATTCATTGTCTTATTTCAAGTAGATTGCTGTAACTAGTTTCAGTAGGTCAGCGCAAAAGTACCATATTACTTTATCTGTGTAGGTTTGTAATAAATTAAAAAGCAGAAAATTCCACACAACACAATCACTTGTCTTGGTGCCAAACTAGAGTATCCTGTGCTGTGGTAACCAGGCGAGGACATCACAAACATAGACAGGAAGACGAGTATATAAACATAAACATAAACATAAAAATATTTATTTTAAAACCACTTTACACAAGTTAAAGGGTATGGGAAGGTTGAAAATAAATTGGTTTATGTCGGATCATACGTTATAAATTAAAATGACTGTTTCATATATCTTGAACCGTAATAGGTTTACACTTGTACCTTTATATTAAAACACTGTTAATTATAGAAAGGAACTAAACAACCATTTGCCTCTAGCTCATAAAATATTGCTGTTTACTCGTATATTGTAAAATTTTCTATAGAAAAAAATTAAACTTAAAACAATGACGTTTCTGACTGTTGGCTCTCCTTAAGTTTCGACTTTTTGTATTTTCGAGAATAAATTGCGTGCGGTCACTGTCCAAATCATACGACAAGACAGACAAAATTAGTATTATTCTCCAGTTAAGTTTTATCTGACTATTGAAAAATCCATTCTTAGTGTAATTTGCCATAATAACACATGGTCAGTGAAAGATTCAACAGACTACCCCTGCTAACGACACAGAATGATTGAAAGTTAAGAAAGAGGTAAAGAGAATTGTGGCAAGTAGCAAAGTCTGGTCTCTACCGGTGTTTGCCACTTACCACGATCCTGAAAAACTACCCTAATACTTACCCCAATTTTTGTCACATCCCTGTAATTTAAGTTTTTATTTATGGAACTGTTTTTAATGTGCAATAAAGTGTAAAAACAAAAACAAAAATCCCTCCGGGATATAGGGTTTATCAATGTATGTATTCAACGGTACCTTCGGTATGCAAGTTTGACACGCACTTGGCTGGTTTTTTACTGCTATTCGGAGTTTACTTCAGACTATTCAGGGCTGAAATCGGCTTTACGCGTAAAGGTCAAAATGGCTTTCTCACTTCGTTATGGACCATAAGGACCGTAATAATGTGTCTATTATTGGTATGCTAGAGTTCTAATTTCTTGGACTATATATAGGGTGACGCGAAAAGATCCAGGAGAATGGACAAGATGCAATTAAAAATGGTCTTACTGGTGAAGTAATTATTACGATTATTATACTTTATTGCACACAAGACATTTAACAGGATATTACATAAGAAATTACATGTACAAAAGCGAGCTTATCTCTGTAAAACATGTCTTCCAGCAAACCTTAACTTTAAGTTATGTTAAAAAAAAATTAAGAGTTTTCCTTCCTTCTTCTTTACTTCTAAAGGATGGTAGCGCAGCGGTAAAACGCCAACCTTACGTTCGGAGGCCGTGGGTTCAAACCCCGGCGCATCTACCAATGTCTTAAGTTACGCATATTTGTGAATTCGGAGTAGCACCACTCGCTAACAGTGAAGAAAAACATCGTAAGGAAACCTGAGTGCCTGAGGTGTTTATATACTTCAGCGCTTGAAATAGCTAATTCGCGATGAGCACGAGTGGTAATTAAGCCCATGCTCTATCTCTGAGAGACGGCCTGTGCCCTACATTGGGACGTACATAGGCTGCATTATAAGACTTTTATTTACAACCAACATAGTGTTGTGAAGATCGTGGCAAGTTGCAAATCTTGGTCTCTACTTACCCCTTCACGATCCAGGACAATATTTATGTATGTAAGTAAATAATACTTTACGTAATATAGAGACAGTTTCTGAATTGAATGTTTCGCTAAGTAAAAGTTAACTATAGTGATGTCTCTTGGAATTTCTCAGAAAAGAGCGTGACAGAACGTTAATTAAGTATTTATTTAGTGAAATTCTCAATTCTGAAACCTGTCCAAAGCCTGTCGAAAAGTACTCTAATCACGTGGTACAAAAATGATGCATCCGATGTGGGTGAATGTATTAAAGTTTTATCAATATTTGAGTTAACTCTCAAATAATTTTTTGTGCGCATTTACTGTCATTGAAAATTTTTCGAAATTCAGAAGAAAAATTAAATCTAAAATTATTTTAAAAGTCAGTAATACAATTTTTCGGATTTTTGGTACCATTCATATCAGTGATAGTAAAAAAAAGATGTCTATCTAGCGCTAAACATTACCACACTTTTAATTGTGGTATGGCAAGCGGGGCTTGTCAATTGTGGTTACACAATTGATCGGAGCGAGTTCAGTATTACCCGGCAAAATATCTATGCACTTGCCATGTTAGGAGTTTCACTGCGTGATCAAATCAGGAATGAGGAGGTCTGCAGAAAAACCCGAGTTACTAATATGGCTCGAAGAATTGCTCATTTGAAGTGGCAGTGGGCGGGGCACATAGCTCGGAGAACTGATGGCCGTTGGGGCGAAAAAGTTCTGACCTGGCAACCGCGGACCGGACGACACAGTGTGGGCAGGCCCCCCACCAGATGGTCTGACGACATGGTTACGATGGCGAGGAGTCGCTGAATGCGGGCGGCACACGACCGGGAAGCTTGGAAAACCATGAGGGAGGCCTATGTCCTGCAGTGGGCGTCAGAAGGCTGATGTTGATGATGATGATGATGATGACTCGGCAAACGTTGTTTTGCTATATTAATTAGCCGACAAGCTCAGACCTACAAAATAAATCATACAGATCGGTGAAGCCGTTTCGGAGGAGTTCGATAACAAACACTGTGCCACGAGATTTTTATGCCTTAGATTAGAGAAATCGCTAACTATGCTAATATCGGAACTAATTATGACACTTAATTTACATAACTTTTCAAAATAGTGAAGAAAAGTTTTATACAGAGCAGGAAGCGGGAAGTAGTATTACACTCGTGTGCTTTCGGCGACAACCGAAGCCTACTCTAGAGCCCGAGGTATATTCTAAAAGCTAACAGACTGTACCTTTACAGCGAACGAGTAGTAGTTTAAAGTCAATTGCCCAATTTAAACAGGAGAGCCCGACACAAAAGAGTTAACCGACTGATAATTTCGCAAATTAAGTACCTACGTCGTTTAAAACCGTCGCTTTGTATCGGGAGCTGTTTGTGTACGGCGCGTTTCGACTGAGTTTGTTTACGTTTGTTTACAGAATTAATGAAGTATGCAAAAGCTCTGGGATGTGCCAAATATAGGGTATCTTCTGTGGATGTACACAGACAATTTCAGCCTTATGTTTATTACATAGCAACCGGTAATAAACTTATGATTGAACTACTAGGTTCAACTAATTTGATACAGTAAGTTAAAACATAAGCATCCTATATACGTCCCACTGTAGGGATAATCACCACGGTCTCAGAGAGAGAGAGAGAGAGGCTTAATCATCACGCGTGCCCACCGCGGATTGGCAATTTCAAGCGCTGAGGTATGTGAATAGCTCAGACACTGGGGTTTCCTCACGATGTTTTACTTCAAAATCAAAATCAAAATCAAATTTTTTTATTCAAAGTAGCACAGAAACTGCGACTTAATGAACGTTACAAGTTAAACTAGGTGTCCATTTCAAAATCTAGATCATTTTGGAGAAAAAATGGACAAAAAAACTCCAAACTTAGTCTTTTCAAGTCCTTAATTTACAGGATTTATATAAATGTTCTAAAACTCATGCATTGAACTGGTTTTAATTCCAGACATCATTGTCATCTAAATAATCTTTAATGTTATAGTAGCTTTTTTGGCACAAAGTGCGCTTCACACATTTTTTGAACCGCGTTTCTGGCAAGCTTATTATATCCTCAGGGATCTTATTGTAGAAACGTATACAATGCCCCATAAAGGATGTATTAACCTTTGCCAGCCTAAATTTTGGGAACGAAAGTTTATGTCTATTTCTAGTATTTACATTGTGTTGGCTACCTACAGTTTTAAAGTCACTGATATTTTTCCTAACATACATAATATTTTCATAGATATACTGACTAGCAACTGTTAGGATGTTGGTTTCTTTAAAGAAATCTCTTAACGAATCTCTATTGCCTAGCTTATATATGAATCTGATCGCTCTCTTCTGCAGGACGAAGATGGTCTCAATGTCTGCAGCCCGACCCCACAGTAGTATACCATAGGACATAATACTATGGAAGTAACTAAAATAAACAAGCCTAGCAGTTGCGACATCAGTTAGTTCCCGGATTCTTTTAACTGCGTATGCTGCAGAACTGAGCCTATTTGCCAATTTTCCTATATGAGGACCCCATTGAAGCTTTGAATCAATTGTGATACCCAGAAATACAGTTTCTTCTACAAGGTCTAGTTTATCATTCCCCAATATAACATTGCTGTCAACCATTTTGACATTTGGTAGTGTAAATTTTATACATTTTGTCTTTTTTGAATTTAATAATAAGTTATTAGAAGTAAACCAATATAGTACCTTAGAGAGAGCATTATTTGTACCCGCAAGGTCATTTTCTTGTCTCTTAATCTTAAAAATAAGTGACGTGTCATCTGCAAACAATACTATCTCTGACATATTTTGAACCATGAACGGCAAATCATTTACATATACAAGGAAAAGGAACGGCCCCAAAATAGATCCCTGTGGCACTCCCATCTTAACCTCCGACCCGGATGATTTAGTCCTATTTATGTCAGCTTTTTGAACCCTCCCTTCTAAATATGATCTCATAAGTTTTAAGCTCCTCCCATTCACTCCGTAGTGTTTTAATTTTAAGAGAAGTGTTTTATGGTCCACGCAGTCAAATGCCTTCGACAAGTCACAGAAAACACCTATAGCATCCTTCCGATCCTCCCATGCACTAAATATATGTTTAACTAATGTGACACCAGCATCCGTCGTAGACCGCCCTTGCGTGAAACCGAATTGCTCACTATGAAAAAGTTGATAATTATTAAAGTGTGTAAGTAGTTGACCTAGAACTATTTTCTCGAATATTTTACTCAAAACGGGTAGAACCGAGACTGGTCTGAAATTTGTGGGATCTTGCCTGTCGCCGCTTTTAAATAAAGGAACGAGCCTACTATATTTCATTAGGTCAGGGAATGTACCCTCATCTAAACATTTGTTAAAGATTCTGGCCAAATGGGGTGCTAGGACATCGATTACTGAGCTAACTATTATTACTGACATACCCCACAGGTCTTCAGTTTTTTTAAGATTTAGCTTTTTGAACGCTTTATTCACGGTATGAGCTTCAATATAATCAAACGAAAAATCGTGATCGCAGGGAGGGACATTATCTTTCAAAATACTTTCTGCAAGATCAGGAGATGAATCTAAAGGAGCCGTAGTTATAATTGGAACATTTGTAAAGAATTGTTCAAAAGCCGCGGCAACGTCTTCATTTGACGTTATTAATTTATTATCTATCTTAAGCGAAAATTCGGGGTCCGCTGATTTGGATTTACCAGTTTCCTTATTTATTATATTCCAAATGGTTTTAGATTTATTAGACGATTTAAGAATTTTGGCTTTTATATGCTCGCATTTAGCTTTGTGGCAGACGGCCCTAAATAATTTTGAATATAATTTAACATACTGTAGAAAACTAGGGTCATATGTGTATGTCTTTTTCTCATATAGTGAATAAAGTGTGTCCCTACTTTTCCGGATGCCGGCAGTGGCCCATTCACTAAATTCTACCTTATTTCCTTTCGATGATAGCTTTTTCAATTTAAAAACTTTTTCAAAACTATCTGAAACGACCTTAAAGAAATCTCCATAATGGGCATTAGCATTGATGGTTTTATTTTTTTCGGTATGTAAACTACTTTGTAAATCAGTTTTAAATAATTCTAATTTTTTTGTTGTCATGGGCCTGTAAAGTATATCTTGATCAGATTTTTTAAAATCAGATTCAAAGTGTACAATTTGACCACTGTGGTCTGACTTTAAGCAATTTATTGTAGAATAGTGCGAAAATTCACAGTCACAGTATACATTATCAAGACAGGTGGCTGTGATTTCGGTAATCCTAGTGGGCTCTAAGAAAATATTAACTAAATTAAAAGACTTGAAAATAAGTTTTAATTTAGTATTTAAAGTGGAATCTACCAGCAAGTCGATATTAAAATCTCCACAGACTATAAGGTTCTTGCTACTACATGAAGCTACATTTAAGACATCCTCTAGTACTGATTCAAATAAACTGTAGTCACTGGCGGGGGGCCTGTATACGCTTACTACAATGTGCTTAGCCAGTTCAACACATGATAGCTCAATAACTTTTTCAACAGAAAGTCTGCAAATATCTTTCCGTTCTTTATATTTTAAACTACTATTTACTATTATTAAGGATCCCCCGTGCAATGCAGACTTTCTATTGAAGCAACTGGCTATTTCATAATTATGTATAGCAAAATTCATTTGAGACTCTAGTAGCCAGTGCTCTGTGACACAAAGTATATTCACTCTATGTTGTTCTAAGAACAACTCTAATTCTAGTAGTTTACCAGAAAAGCCACCCTGTAAATTTTGGTTAGCTAAGACAAGTTTGTTTAAGGGGGACTTTTCTGTTGTCTGCGCTGACAGTTTAAATCAGCAGTCAAGCTTAACCTACTTATGCTAGGTTTTTTTACAGCCTCAGAATACAGAGGTTTGCAAGTAGAATTTTTTCTACAGTTTGTATCCACAACTGGTCCCTGTTTTATTGTCTTAACAATAATAGGGTCATAAATATTGAATGCCAACAATTTGGCAATCTGTCGCTTTGAAGAAAGGGGCACATGCATTGTGTCCCTAGTCAATATAAAGTTTCGAATAAATTTATTCGTATCAAAATACAATACTTGGTCTCGATGGCCAAAGGTCATATTATACAATAGCCGGTTTAACTTATCTATCCGGGCATTTTGTGTCTCTGATAGAGTCTTAGAATAAGGAAAAGCACAGATTACAATTTTCCTTGCTTGAAGAGCAACTATAGAATCATAATAATTTGTCAAATCATCGCGCTGTATTCCTTTGCTGTCCCCTATTAATAACACAACAGTGGTATTATTATCATACTCCTTACTAAGCATACAGTTGACTATCTGCATGTAAGATGCATAGGGCATACAAACATTCTCAACATGTTGCTTTAAATTATTTTGTAGTATACTGCCTAACCCTACACCTATTTTATCTGAATAGATAATGGTTTTGTACTGGGCGTGATTGTCAGGAACTCTGCAGGTGGTGGGTCTAGACTGCGGCTGTCCATCCAGTATGGAATCAGGGGTCGGTGTGGCACTGCACCGCTCGTTGACTGGAACTGAGTTGCTGGTTGGTCTATTTGTGGGTTGTACTCCAGGTCTTGCATCACAGGTCGACGGCGCACTGGTCTCCGCTGTCACATTTGATGGTGCAGGCTGTCCGCTTAGCTCACCTCCATGCTGTTGTGCCGGATCCAGCGGTAAAGGGGCCGGTGTGATGGGCACATGGCACGGTGTAAGCAAGCCTAGCTTCTGACTGCCCTTTTCACTGCTCCGTGGCTGCATGGTGCTCAGCTGTAGAGGGGCTGGGTCTCCAATCACGGCAGATGGTGGTTGTAGGGACAGCAAGCTTGATTTGCCTTCTGAGTCTTCCAAGTCCTGGATAAAGTTGGACTCAACACGTTCCAGATTGCTCTTGCTTAGTGCAATCAACCCATTCATCGATGAAATGCAGTCATTGTACTGAGTTTGTATAGCTGAGTACTTGCAGGTGATGTCCAGTAACTGAAACTGCAGGTCTTCCACTTGTATTTGTAGTTCAGCCATCGCTAGCTCGTGGTCCACATTGTTAGTGAATAGTTCCTTCTGACATTCGGCCATTTCCATTTCTAACTGTAGTTTTTGACGGTGAATTGGTATACTTTCTATACTCCTCCGGCTTCGTTTAATCAGTTTCTGTACCCTTTGTATATATTTTTTTGTTTTAATATATTTCTTGATTTTCCTTACGCTGTTCATTTTTATACTGCTGCTACTGCTGGCTGTAGTTAGGTCGACAGTTGGTATCCCCGTGTCACTCATAACTTCATTATACAAAGCCATGGTTCTAGCGCTCTCTTTTTGTTGTTCATGCTCACTTATTTGCTGAAGCTCGTGGTGTGCCTCAGCAAGCTGGTGTTCAAGTGAGCGTATACGTTGTAGCGCTACATCGTGGACATCATGGCATTTGTTGAACGAGTGGACTTGATGTTGCAGCTCATCCCGCTGGGCACTTAGGTCCTGGCATTGGATGTCCAATTCATTGAGATCTTCTTTGAGCGCTGAGTTGGTTTTGTTCTGTTTACGGATCTCCTCTTCACTTTCCTCTCGTTCTTGAAGAAGCGTGTCGCACAGCTCTTTGCTCTTTTTGAGCTCGAGCAGGGTCGCCTTTAACCTCAGCTCCATGTCGCGTACAGTCATCTTGCTTCGGGTCAACATGCTAACTGTCACCTGGAAAAAACCGGGAATCGGTGTCAGTGTCGGACTATGTAAGATGTTATTGACCGATAACAAGTAGATAGTACGTTTATAGATGTGGGGTGTGAGTTTTGTGATGGCTGAGGCTAGTTGTTTTGTCTCAACTTTGCTTCCACTTTTCGTCAAGTAAAGAGAGCCAAAACTGAGCCGGAGTGGTTGTATGGGACGTGTCTCACGTACGTGAGGTTATGTACAGTTTGTTTAAGCAGTAAGGAGTGTAGTATGAGGCGTAAAATACAGGATTAAAACAATACTTCCCCGGTTTAGTCGTTGCAATTCGAACCGTTTGACAGTTCGGTGGCCCGGTACAATTATAATACGTTTGTCTTGTAATTGTCTGATTTTCACTATTAACTTGTAATGTAACTGCACTATTACGAACTCTTGATATGATTTAATGTTTAATTGGACTCTAAATACACTAAAATTACAAATTATTTTAAATAAAATGTTACAGTTAGCGAGTGGTATTGCTACTATAACTTCACAAATGTACCTCACTTAGAAAACAAAGTCATAGGTACATGCCCGCACTGCGAATTGAACCTGGGTCCCTCGCTTCCGAATTCAATGTTCTACCCACTGGGCTACCACCGCTCGGTGTTAGTACGGGATTAGTAAAATAATCGTAAATTTTATTGAATCGAAAATGGTGACTTGCAGGTAGTGCGGGCATGTTTTCGCGTGTGATTTACTGAAATATCATTATAGGTATAAACATAACGGGTAAGCAGAGGCCACGGTTTCCCACTTGCCACGATCCTGATAGACCTCACTCGCTTCATTAAAATTTAGTAGTCGTAATAATAATAATAATAACTTCCACACAATACAATCACTTGACCTGATCCCAAACTAGGATCCCAATCCAGGCAAGGACGTCACAAACCTGAAAATACACCCAGACTGAGGCCATTTGTACAAATTTTCGGCGGCCTCCAGTGGGAATCGAACCTACGACCTCTGTTTTGGTAGCTAAGCACCTGAACGGCTAGGCCAACGAGGCAGTCAATGTTCTCGTCGTAAATAAAATAATGTTTATTCTTTTAAACACGCATGATTTTAAGCAATATCTATCAAACAGCGCCACTACAGAGCCGAAGATCATAAAAATAATAGAATAATAGAGAATACTGGCCAAGTGAGAGTCGGACTCGCGCACGAAGGATTCCGTACCATATTATCTATAGAACATTTGAATATTTCAAGCGTCTACCTGTTGCCTTTATTAATATCGAGCAATAAACGGAAAAAAAATCACATTTGTTGTATGGGAGCCCCCTTATATATTTATTTTACTCTATTTTTAGTATTTGTTGTTATTGCGGAAACAGAAATACATCATCTGTGAAATTTTCAACTGTCTAACTATCACGGTTCATAAGATACAGCCTGGTGATAGATGGACGGATGGACGGACGGACAGCTCTTTGGGTAAGGAACCCTAAAGAAAAGAAAATAAAACCTACATTTGTTAAACAGTACACATTTTTAATTGGTAACTTTTCGGCCTTAATAATCGATTTTGCATTTTCGTCGAAAAAAATACTATAAATAAAGAATAAATAAATAAAGAATATTCTATCTATCTATCTATATACTTTCTTTATTAAGTAATTGGTTATTAAGGGCTGGATAATAAATAAATCTGCCAAAAGATGCTATAATTACTGGCGTATATACTCTTTGTTCTGTACTCTGTGCTAATAACTTCCTCACAATCACTTGTTTTGGTCCCAAACTAGGATACCCAGTGCTAAGGTAGTCAGGCAAGGACATCAGAAACATGAAAACAAAAAATAAAAACCGACTTCAAAACACTACAGCACTAAAAAGTTAGAAATAATTTAAACAATTAGAAGTATTTAAATATGTAGGTACGGTAGAAGTATAATTTGGAGTCGGTGTTCAAAATATATGTGTACGGTAGAAGTATAATTTGGAGTCGGTGTTCAATTTTTAGTGGGGGAGCGGGAGACAAATAAACAAGTCCCTTATAACCATAATTTACCATACTTAATTCGTTGCTTTAAAATGTGATGTTCTAAATTTCTGTCTCCGAAAGTCTTCATTAGAACATCACCAAATTAACTTGGGACTACTTTTATGCTATTTTATAAAACATACGGATATTACTAAACGATGGGCCCCAATAGGGCTTATTTACTGCTGTCCATTGAAGAGTTCCGTTCTCCATCTCTGAAAGTCTTCATCAGATCTTCACCAAATTAAAATGGGACCAATGGGATGTTATATCTGTTCAAACAAAAAAAAATTGTCGAAATCGGTTAAAATTTTACGGAGTTATGGAGGAACATAGCACAATATATATATATATATATATATATATATATATATATATATATATATATATATATATATATATATATATATATATACGCGTCGAATTGATAACCTCTTCCTTTTTTGAAGTCGGTTAAAAAACCACCCAGGTTGAGCCCATTTGTACCTACAAATGTACGGCGGTCCCAGCGGGAATCTAACCCACGACCTCCAGGAAAGGACTTTACATAATATTAGAACAAAGGACGATCTAAAACAAAAATTATATTTCAATAAACAAAAACAAAATGTTTATTGAGCTAAACAAGTTCTGTTGTATGTCCTCTACTATTAATATATATATATTTTTATTGTATGTATGGTAAATTATATGTATTCCCCTGACCTCTTATAGTGTGTAGATATAATATGTATTTTAGTGGTAGAAAGGCTTATTGTATTTTAATATAAAATCGGTATATATGTAAGTCCATATTAATGTGTAAGTTTATTTAATTACATTTTATAAAAGTATATTTTTAAACTTACATTAACTTGTCCTTTTTTTTGCACGCCTACCAACTCTTTCCCTTACCTCCTGCGGTTGAGTGGTAGAAAATGCTTATGGCATTAAGTCCGCCGCATTGTACGATTTTTTTTAAGTGCAATAAAAGTATCAAAAAAATAAAAAAAAACAAAGATTAACAACATAATATAAAGTAACTCTGAGCCCCAAACTAAATTACCTATATCACACACCGTTCTACCGATGCAATACCACCGCAGCACCTAATCTGACACACAAATCTCTTTCTCAATCTTCTCAAATACGGTTGTTACTCAAACTTTATCAAAAGTTCCGCAATAAACGTCAAAGGAACGCCATCGTTCACAATTCATTTGCGAGAATATCAACCGAGTTGTAACTGAGTTGGCGGAAGGTACAGCTGAAGTTTAAAATATTTTAGGTGTTCTTTAAGGTTTTGGCGTGGAATATATTAGGGTGATTTGCACGAAGGCACTGGATAAGTAAGTAGGTAAATATATTGTATATACGTAGCACTGTATAGTTCAAGCATAAGCAGCCTATATACGTCCCACTGTAGGGCACAGGCCTTCTCTCAGGGAGAGAGTATGGGCTTGATCACTACGCGTGCCCACCGAGGATTGGCGATTTCAAGCGCTGAATAGCACAGACACTCAGGTTTCCTCACGATGTTTTCCTTCACCGTTAGCGAGTGGTGTTGCTGCTATAACTTCGTACGGTATCGCACTGTATACTAAAATTTGTTACTCGTTGCGTGCGTGAAAGAGATCTGTGAGGATTGTCGCAAGTGGCAGACCCTGGCCTGCCCCTGAGGGACCCTCTATCTATCTTTTTTTATCTTTTTATTTATTAGGAACACAAAACACATATTAGCCAGTACATTATTAGGGATAACATTAATTAATACGTAGGATACACACAAATCTCTAAAGCACGTGCCGACAGCATCATCACAATTTAGGAAATTAAACTTAGACGAGTTACTCAGACTTACATAATATATATATATATATTTTATGTATTTTTACATTGAATCAAGGCTTTATTAAGCCGAGAAGCAAAATAACAAAATAATTGTTAAAAAAAAATATAAAGCTAAGAAGAAAGAAGCGGCTATTTTTTCGGGCTAGTGGAACTTTACCGAAATTCTGACTTCAACAATCTTATCTGCGGGTTAAATAAATGTATGTGTACAATCATCATCATCAGCCATTTGACGCTGTTTGACGCCCACTGCAGGACATGGGCCTCCTTCGCAGTTTTCATAAACCATGAAGGATTTTGCCATAATCGCCACTCTTGGCAGGCGGGTTGGCGATCGCAGTATGCGGTTGGAATCTCAGAAAGACGCTGCTGCCCGTCTCCTGCTAATTGATTTCCTTAGTCACCTTCTACGACATCCATGGACGGAAATGGAGTGACGCTATTCTTAATCCGGCGCGACACGGAACTTGAACATCAACAATAACATACGTATATGTATATTATTATCGATGTTCGTTATTTCATTATATGAGCGTCACATTCTTGTTATGGGATTGAAAGAATTGATAACCTCCTCCTTTTTTGAAGTCGGTTAAAAAGAGGTATTGTTTTTGTAAGTTTCTAATGTAAGAGTAGTTCGGGTGCAAACCGAGCGCTTAATAAATTTTGTGTTGAGATTAATTGCTGCCCGCAGTGATTATGAGTCGATAGACGAGCGTAGGAGTTTGTAGATAAGCTCAGTCTGTTTACTTCTAGTTTCAAGAGATTGCAAGCGAAACTTTTTGAATTCTGGCATTTTCTTACGACAACGTGATTCATTCGCAAATAATTCGCACTTCATTATTTGCATGTAGTGATAGCTCGTAAGAATTTGCTTGTGTATTTAGATTTAAGTAGTGTCATGATGTAAAAGTTGTGAGTCTTCTTCTTCTTCTTTGGTGTCGAAAGCGTCGACTCCTCCTCAGACATGTCGCTCCCAAAACCGTGCCACTGCAATTGCGCTGGATGATACCTTCATCAGATCAGAGCCTCGGGGCAGACACAAAGATGAGGTTTTGTTTTTGCAGCTCCACATCGGCACAAGACATCGACATCTTTGGGCGGGATCCCCCATCTTTTCAGATTATCCCTGGATCGGGCATGCGCGATGAAGTTGTGAGTAATCCAAATAAACAAAAAGACCCACGCCGGTCTCAAGATTGAAGTTTGTTTTTGTTATGTCCAGTTCATGTTAATCTATTGAACAATACCTCTAGGCGATTTAGGTTAAGTTGGGAATATTACAATACCGGACTATCTAGAGAAAAACCGCCCTCGAGTACTTCTGAGGGTCACAGTACTTTTTGCTTTCCATCTCGTAAATCAAACTGCGCGGAGGTAATTTAAGCGAATGGCAGCAACTTCTGGCTGCAATAACTGCTGCTACTGTCACCTCACGTTGACTGCTCTAATGGTTAAGATAAGATAAGGTAAGAATATACCTTATTGCACACAAGAAACGAGACATAAAATATGAAAGTGGTAAGTAAATAAAAGGTAGTTAAATGGTAACTTTCATACTTGGTAAGTTCTGGGTTCGTTTCCCGCTAGGGTATGCATGTTTTCACGTTGTCCACTTGGCTGAATATCGTCTTGAGTATCAGTTTCAGTGTTGTTGTAATGTAGTTAAAATAGTGTGTTTTAATTTGGAACCCAGCGATATTTTGTTTATTATTTGAATGTTTACTTTTAATTTAAGAAAGTTCTTAGTTATTTTGATGGTTTGATAAACTCTGTTTAACGTTAACTGTGTTTTCTTTTCAGGTAAGTACTTACCCATACCTGACATAGAAATTGATCGGGTAAGGTTTATTCAAGTACTGTGGCAAGAATTAAAATTTATCTTTGTAATTTTCTTAGGTCTCACCTACTTATCTCAAAAATTCAAAATACTGTGACTTTTAAGCGTCGGATTTTTTATGTCATTAATAACTCCATGGATTTCCAAAAAGACCGGTTGGAAGCGGCCTGCATCCAGCGTCTTCCTGCCACTTGGATGAGGTCATCTGTCCGTCTTGTGGCTGGTCGTCCTACGCTGCGCTTGCCGATATTTTGTCTCCATTCGAGAACTTTTCGGCCCCATCGGCCATCAGTTCTGCGTGCTATGTGCCCCGCCCACTGCCACTTCAACTTACTAATCCACTGGGCTATGTCGACGACTTTCGTTCGTCTACGGATCTCATCATTTCTGATTCGAATTAAATAATAATTGTAAATTTAAATTACATTCAACTTATTATTTTCCTTTTTTGCACGTTTATACGATTCTTCCACAACGACATCTATTTTTAAAACACAACGTTCGCTCGCACAACGCCATCCATTTCAAATTTAAAAAAAAAATATCCCACGAGAGCGCATAACCGGGATATCAAGTATGCTATGTCTCAATTCAGGTCTTTGTCTATCTGTACGTCAAGTTTCATGTAAATCCATTTTGCCGTTATTGCGTGATTGAGTAACAAACATCCAAACATCTTCACAAATCGTCAAAATCTGTAAAGCCACATGGACTGTAGATGATCATTTAGAAGCGTGAAGATACGCGTGAAAAATATAACGCTGTTTGCGGTCATAGTAAAAAACAAACCGGTGAGTCGAACTCGCCCACCCAGGTACAAATTTGTAGTACTAACACATTATAAATAGTTGTCGGTGTAACGCCGGATTAAGAATAGCGTCACTCCATTTCCCCCCGTGGATGTCGTAGAAGACGACTAAGGAAATCAATTACCAGGAGACGGGCAGCAGCGTCTTCCCGAGATTCCAACCTCATACTGCGATCGCCAACCCGCCTGCCGAGCGTGGCGATTATGGCATAACCCCTCATGGTTATGAAGACTATGAGGGAGGCCTATGTCCTGCAGTGGGCGTTGAGTGGCTGATGATGATTATAAATAGTTCAGGGCCCTTATTATGAAAAATGCGACATTATCGGAATAGTCGTCAACGTCGCAATTGACTCGAATCTAGCGACAAATACGGTTCTTTTTTTGAATAACTATTACTATTCAACTAAACTATTCAACTATGGAAACTATTCGCTCGTAGCCCCGGCTGCCTGAGTGATCTTAAACGATCACGAAGGTTAAGCAACACTGGGCGCGTTCAGTGCATGGATGGGTCGCCGTCTATGCCTAACGCTAGTGGCATTTTTCCGAGCGGTTCCGTGCTTCGCAAGGCACGTTAAGCTGTTGGTGCCGGCTGCCGTCGATAGATGGCAGTCGTTAAGCCAAGTCAGAGGCCTTAGGGCGGCTTGACAACTTCTGACAGTAGACGAGCTACTAGTCTACAAGCCTCTACCAATCCGGACTTGGCCCCCGTGGTGGAGTATGGCCTATACCTTCCTCAGGGAAGAGACCCGTGCCCCTCGGTGGGGACATAATGGGTTGATGATGATGATGGAAACTATTAAAAAAATAACCATCTTTGTCGCTAGATTCGAATGAATGGTCGTGCTCAAGCGCGACGTTGACGACCCTCCCGAACATATCGCTGCTTCATTAGAAGGGCCCTTGAATCGAGTCTCGCGGTTTTTTAAGCAATTACCGAACTTCAAAGACAATTTGTTTGTGATTTGACTATAAAGGTTTTCAAAATTTTCCATGTATTTGTAGTAAAATACGAGAAAATAGTTTTAGGTCAACGCAAAGTACCCTATAAATTTTGATTACTTTCAATGTCGATACGTTTTTTGCGGCACAAACAACCCTAACTTTTTCTTAGAAGTCCGATTTTCTCGCAGCTTCAAAGGACTGTCGATTTAGAAGAAGAAGAAAGACATTTATTATACCAACAAGATACATCACAGAAACAAAATAAGCAGATAAGTAACATAATATGCACAACAACAGAAAGAAAACTAAATACACAACAGACAAAACGAATAAATAAAACGGGACCATAGATGTAGCCTATGGTGTCTACGTTGCCACAAAAGGCAGCTGACTCAGCGTACACGGTTTTAATTTCAACTCGATACCTCCACGCGTTCCCGAGATAAAAGTTCTTAACAGACGGACGGACGGACGGACGGATGGGCAACAAAGTGATCCTATAAGGGTTCCGAATTTTTCCTATTGTGGTACGGCACCCTAAATATTAAATTAAGAACACCGTGGGCGGAGTAGCAAAAGATTGAGTTAAACGCTTCAATCTCCTTTTGTCGCCGCCGGAGACTGTCGTAACCCAGCTGGGGCGAGCCCGTCTTAATTATCTCTTCGCTTTTCTACTATTCGAGAGCGTTTTTGACAATATCTGGAAAGGTAGTATTAACCAGGATTAAATTATAACAAGTGAGGAATTTGGTGACATTGGCCGTTATTTTATTTTAGTTCTTGGTGACAAAATTAATAGGATAACAGTAATAGCATCGTAAAAGTTTCTGTAACATACCTAAAATTCAATAATTTGAATAAACGTTTTTCTTTCTTTCATTCTTTCTTTATCGGAAAAACCCATAAGAATGATCTCAAGATCAAAAGCCCATTTTACAACAAAATCCAATATTGAATTCCTCCCTAACTGAATAGACCAATGAGAACATCGCGTCACCAATAGTAAGATTAAGATTATACTTTATTATTACGTTTATTTAGCGCGGTGGTAGCCTAGTGGGTAGAACATTGGTCTCGGTAGCGAGAGACCCAGGTTCGATTCCCAGGGCGAGCATGTACCTTGACTTTGTTTTCTAAGTTATGTACATTTGTGTAGTTATAGTAGCAATACAACTCGCTAACTGTAAAGAAAAACATCGTGAGGAGACCTGAGTCTCTGAGCTATTCACATACCTCAGCGCTTGAAATCGCTAATCTGCAGTGGGCACCCTGCGAGAAGGCCTGTGCCCTACAGTGGGACGTATATTATAGGCTGCTTACATTACGTTTCTTGTACATAAGTAATCATTAAAATGGCACGGAAAACATAACTTTTAACGTATACATCTGTGTGCAAAAGTGAAATGTTTTCTTCGATCTGCCGTATAGACGTAATATGCCACATAGTGGATATCGCATTTCAGTGGATATCTGAGAGGTCACAGTGATGTTAAGACATATGATAGTAGATATTTACGGTCTTATTTATAAAAACACGATTCCTTAACACTCGATAAGCGTCGATTAAAATAGTGTGTAGTGGAGATTTTACAAGAAAAAGACGTCTAGAGATTAAATAAACTACGTCTGAGGAGTGCTTCAGAGACATGTTAGTGATTGTATACGATGATATAATCTTCTTCTTTCATATCGAAAGCGTCGACCTTTCATTATGGTGCATTTTAACGGCGCGGGGTAGCACGATTCCACGCGAGCCGAGCCTTCCGTGTAGATGCGGCTCGGCTAAATTCGAACGCAAGCCTACACGGCGTATACATAGTATACACGGCGCGGCGCCACGTGGGTCACAGCAACCGCGCCGTCGTCGCTTGTCCGTTCTAAATAGGGACAAACGAAAGAGATAGAGAGAGAGGGAGAGAGATACTACCATCTGTTCTGTTTAGACGGCGCGTATTAACACAAGCCGAGCAGCGTGCGCCTTGCCGAGCCGCGCCGAGCGTGGGCTGTTTAAGCGGCGCGCGGCGCGCTGAATCACGTACCGAGCCTTGCTCAGCTCGCGTGTTTGCACGCCGTCTTATCGCACCTTTAGACATCCCACCATCCATCCATCTTCTCCTTACTTATGTTACATAATATGTCATCTTACTGAGGATTTAAGTCCAAGCAAGTCCATACTGCAACTGTAAGTTTGTGATGCCATCATCGCGTCTTCGCAGATTAAAGATTACCTCCGCGACGCCATTGTATTTGCTTAGGGTTGCGTAGCTCTTTTGTTGTCGGATGAGTTTGAAGCTCTTAATACGATTCCTGACAGCGGCTGGATGAGTATGGCCGAGGCAGAAAGAAGTGGCGTGTCTTGGGTAGAACTTTGAACTCGGAAGCGAGAGACCCAGGTTCGATTTCCAGTGCGGCAACTATGACTTTGTTTTCTAAGTTATGTACATTTGTAAAGTTATAGTAGCAATACCACTCGGTAACTGTGAAGGAAAACATCGTGAGGAAGCCTGAGTGTCTGAGCTACTTACATGCCTCAGCGCTTGAAATCGCCAAACCGCGGTGGGCACGCGTGGTGATTAAGCCCATACTCTCTCCCTGAGAGAAGGCCTGTGCCCTACAGTGGGACGTATATAGGCTGCTCGTATATCCTAATTTTATTCTCTAGGCATTTTTGTTCCTGCACACCGGGTTAAAAGTACTCGAAAACGGCGTGCGTGCACGCATCGACTAATGAATGTTGATGAAGCGAAAGAGTCTGTCAGGGTCGTGGCAAGTGCCTAAGTGCCTAGTCCCTGCCTACCCCTCTGGGACACAGGGGCGAGTTTACGTTATGTCATATCTTATGTTACCGGGTTGAATGACATCTTTTTTTTTTTTTTTTTTTATCCCTAAAAAGGGCACCCTCCGGAGGACACGGGGGAGGGAGGTGGTGAATGCTCATGCATAACAGCACGGGCCCGGCCGTGCTGCCAATGTGGGACTCACAGGAAGTGCGCCTACCCACTAAACACCACCTGGGGGCTGGTTTGGTCCTAAGGACCCCTAAACCGACATCTTGAGCGACCCACCTCGATGCCGAGGAGGGCGCGCAGGAATGACATCAAACTGATATGCTTATTTAAGTAAACTATGTGAAAAACTTCCCTTGCGCGATGCAGGATCCAGGTATAACAGAGGCGCTAAAAGTTACCAGGTAGGGAACCCTCCAATATGTATTTAGTTACTCGCTCTGCTGGCGTCGGTTCGTTCATTTAAAAACGTTTTAACTAACTTTCGCCTTGGGAACGGCGGCGGCTTTTGTCTTTTCAATCATCTACTTCATTTAGGTGCTGGGAGACTTATTACCGTATTTAATTCGATCGGTGGAAGCGAAGACGGGTAATTAGGCCATTTACAAGGATACAATGTAAATCTCAATGGTTCTATAATGAAACATATTATAATTATAAACTCACGCCTGTATACCGGAGGAGTGGGCAGAGACGGTTTCTGTTAACCTCTTTCGCTTCATGAACGCATTCATGCATGCACGCATTCGATTAAATCGGAGTATGTTAATAGTGTCAAAATAATAGCACCATCTTTGAGACAAAACATTTCCTTAATATTACTCCTAAACTCCTTAACTCAAAAATCTTTAAATATTAAGATTAGAAGTTAAGTTCATGCCATGTAATATATATAATTTTTTTTTTAAATAAACAGCTTAAATTAAATTATTAATTAAATTTACTTTTACTATGTTGACTGAGCGGTGGTAGCCTAGTGGGCAGAACATTGGACTCGGAAGCTAGAGACCCTGGTTTGATTCCCGGTGCGGGCATGTACCGCGAGTGTCTGAGCTATCTCAAACCTCAGCGCTTGAAATCGCCAATCCGCGGTGGGCACGCGTGGTGGGTGATTAAGCCCATACTCTCTCCCTGAGAGAAGGCCTGTGCCCTACAGTGTGACTTATTTAAGCTGCTTATGTATGTTATGTGCTTTTACTACGTTGACTGATTTAATGGTAGTTGCTCCGATTCTTATGATTTAAATAAAAGAATTGGAAATCAAATGAATCGTAGAGTATCCTTGAATGAATCACTGAAATATACACTGTCATTATCATCACAGATTAGTCGTTGCATGCACACACGCTACAAGGCCTATATTTTCCTCTCGGATATTTTCTTTTTAATTTTTTGGTCAGTTTCGGCTACTTTTTATTGGTAAAGTTTACAGTACCGTCTTTCTGTTTCCTTTTATCACACCCTGTATCTACTCGTACACTGGAACCAAACCCATTGTTCCGTCCGCGGCGTCCGCCGTTCGAGCCATTTCGCGCCACTTCGCGTGTCATTGACGCCTCCATTGCGGCCATTACTGCCGACGCCATTGTCCAGCAAATTGGCGGGAAACTACCTCTGTACAGTTTCGTGGCAGCTGTGTCGTTAGTGTTAAGCAAAAATCGACCAAGTGCGTATCGGGCCACGCCCAGTGTAGGGTTCCGTAGGAGGAGGGGTTTTTACGAGCTTTACAGAAGCAACAACTTCATTGGAGTAATTTTTAATGGATTTTGTACGAAGTTTTCCTTTTATAAGTTGGTCGCCTATTACTCGTTAACTTGTAAGGCCTGCTTCGCCATGATAGTTTCCCTTTTAAGTTAATCCTATCTACGATCGTCAATAATCTACTAGACGGTTATCATGTACGGACGGGCCGGTTGTACGGATATTTCGAACATCCAACCAACTGCCGAAAAAATATCATACGCTGGAGCCTCGTTCAGAGCAACAGAGTTCATATTATTATTTGACCATTTTTTCATAATGGTCAAATACGTACTCTGTTGCTATCTTCCCTAGAAACAAGGAAAAAAGCAGCGATGAGACTAAAAGCTTAGTTCAGAAAATCACAAGCCGCGAGGAATTGACAACATTTCAAAATAGTAACCCGGATATTTTAATAGCTTAGCCGAAATTAGGTAAAAAACTAAGGGATTTGCTTCCAACCCTTTTCCAAAATATGGACTTTTTTATTTTATATTAATTTTTTAAATATTTTTTTGTAAAAACCACTTGTGGGCTAAAAAACTCATGAGCCATTGCCATAAAACTTTAAAAGAAAAGAAGCAAGCAGTGTTGCCGTACCGAGAGAAATTTCCCTTTTGTAAGGAATTTAGGCTTGAGATGCGAAGAAGGGGAAAGTTTCCCTCTCCCACGAGGACGTACGGCTTTTATTCCATTGATTTTAAAAATAATTCACTTATTAATTACCTATTCATACATTTATGTTTCAGTTGTTGTGCCATTGCAGCTTGAAGTAATCTGAAATGGCGTATGTATTTCAAATGGGATTTTTTTCTTGTAGGGAACCCTAAAAAACTAACTAAATCATACTGAATAATTTTGAAGAAGAAGTGAATACATACATGCCTCTATAGCCTACGAGACGTGGGAAACTATAACCATCAAAGTGGCAACACTGATGTCAACGCGTTAAACAAACGTCAAATTCACAGAAAGATCACAGATTATATTATAATTAAACATGACATTGACAGTTTTTTTTTTTTACTTCTAGGGAAAGGTATTGCAGCTCTTCAGCCCACATCCTTAATATTTGATTTATATTTAAAAGATCTCTCAAACGAATGAACAAAGAAATAATAAAAGTTGGTTTCGTAGTAAGTTTTTATGGCTTTATCAATGGACATTAAAATTTTTCACCTGGCTAGAAATAAAAACATTTCAATTACAGTTGTATGTTTGTGGCATACATAAGACCAAAAACGGAGGCGTAATAGCACCGAAAGCGAGGCGAACTTGAAAAAACTGAGAGCATCAGGTGTACTACCCAGCTCAGGTTTATCAGTTAATGTGCCCGATAAGCGTAAGCCAACATTGATAATCTTCGGGCTCCCGAACGATATGGAAGCGAAATAGTTTTTTGATCACCTTTATACACAGAACCTTACACCCAAATTTCCAAATATGCCACGGGAAACAACTTGATCTGCATTGAGACCTGCAATTTTGTCATTGAAGTATCTGCCACCGTCCGTAAAGTTCTAATTAACCAGCAACGAATTTTCCTGAACTGGTCACCATACCCTGTAAAGGATTTCACTTATGTGTCCAGATGTTTTAAGTGCCAGCAATATGGTCACTCAGCCAAATTTTGTCGATATAATGGACCACCTGCGGTGAATTTGGCCATAACATGAAAGATGGCCGCAAGAAAGAGGAACCACCTATCAACCAGCGGGCGCAAGACAGGGGATGAAAAATGTCCCGGCGAAAATATGCAATAACGAGATATATCAACTCAACGGACTATGAGGGCGCCTGAGACTGACCTATTTATCTACATAGAATTACAGCATTAATCTGCTTTATGGACATTTATTTACTTACTAGATGACCCCGTGAACTTCGTATCACCGACGTCAACCGTTTTTTTTTCTTCTCACCGTTTAAACCTTCCCTGGACTTCCACAAATATATAAAAACAATAATTAGCCAAATGGGCCCAGCCGTTCTCGAGTTTTAGTGAGACTAACGAACAGCAATTCATTTTTATATATAAGACTAGATGACCCCATGAACTTCGTATCACCGACGTCAACCGTTTTTTTTCTTCTCACCGTTTAAACCTTCCCTGGACTTCCACAAATATATAAAAACGACAATTAGCCAAATCGGCCCAGCCGTTCTCGAGTTTTAGTGAGACTAACGAACAGCAATTCATTTTTATATATAAGACTAGATGACCCCGTGAACTTCGTATCACCGACGTCAACCGTTTTTTTTCTTCTCACCGTTTAAACCTTTCCTGGACTTCCACAAATATATAAAAACATTAATTAGCCAAATCGGCCCAGCCGTTCTCGAGTTTTAGTGAGACTAACGAACAGCAATTCATTTTTATATATAAGAGGATTATATCACGTATTTTACTATTACGTAACTAGCGAAAGTCACACACGTTTTCCGGAAATCAATATCAACATTCAACACTTGATGCAATTGAAACAATTAAATCAATTACTTATGTTTAAGCCTGAGCTCGGAGTTCATTTCCGACATTAGGTATTTCAATTGTAACAATCAATATTTGATCTATTTACACATTTATTTATCTGACAATATAAAGTAAGTAAAGTAAAGTATCGTTTATTCATGTACATGGGTAAATAAAATAGATCTTTATGTACAGAGTTATAGTGCATTCCATGTGCTGCCCGTCTGGGCGTATGAATATTCATGCAAGCATGCAATAATTATGTATTTGTATAAACCAAATCTGTTTGCATAAATATAATTTAATTTTGTGAACAGTATAAAAAACTCAGACACTATTAAAAATTTGTGAATACGCCTAAGATACAGGAAAAATTAAAGAAACTTACTTTAGGCAACACTTCTTATATGCTAACCTAAATAATTTTCCCTCTGGCTACTTTCGAAACCGCAGTTTCAAAACTACTTTTTTAACCTGTTAGATTAAGATGACGATGGCCCGATTGGGTCTTTCAGAATTCTATATATTAAACGAACTGTTAAATATGTAAATAAATATGTAGTTCTTTTAATGAAAGCAACACACGTCCATCGCTTCATCGACATTTATTCATCATCATCATCATCAGCCATTTCACTCTCCTTCGTAACCATGAGGGGTTTTGCCATAATCGCCACGCTTGGCAGGCGGGTTGGCGATTGCAGTATGCGGTTGGAATCTCAGGAAGACGCTGCTGCCCGTCTCCTGGTAATTTATTTCCTTAGTCGCCTTCTACGACATCCACGGAAGGAACTGGAGTAACGCCATTCTTAATCCGGCGCCACACGGAGGACATTTATTAGTCGCTTAAATTTAAATCTCTCGGACGAAGGCGGAATAATTGAACTTAACTTCAGTTAACTTTAATTACCACGCATGTCCACCATTGGCGATTTTTTACTACATAATTAACACATTTTTTTTTTCAAGAGCCTCCACATTAATTTGCCAAAAGTGTAGTTATGCTATCCATTTTTTACATACATAAAAAAATTTACGAGGAGCAAGCGAGAAGAATGCCGAAATCTAGCCGGGTGTCTACTTCTGTTGGTTGGTTGGTGCCTACAACCCGCATTCCAACAGTGTACAGAGATGTTATCGCTTGTGATTGATCACACACGCGGGTCGTAGGCATTTCGAACATTATATGGCTTCTAATGCTTCTAGCACTAATGGGGATTCATATCGAGCATCGTTCAAAAGACCAGCATGGGTGGTACGATGGCACGAGTCACGCGTTTTGTGGCGATGGTGGAAATGTGGAAAGTCGCGACTTTCGACATTTCAAACGCGCGACTAGCGTCATCGTACACCCTTGCATGGACGCCGTTTTATAGAACCGTGACGCCGTGTGGCACCGGATTAAGACGCCGTGTGGCACCGGATTAAGAATAGCGTCACTCCTTTTCCTTCCGTGGATGTCGTAGAAGGCGACTAAGGAAATAAATTACCAGGAGACGGGCAGCAGCGTCTACCTGACATTCCAACCGCATACTGCGATCGCTAACCCGCCTGCCAAGCGTGGCGATTATGGCAAAACCCCTCATGGCTATAAAAAGCACGAAGGAGGCCTATGTCCTGCAGTGGGCGTAAAAGGGCTGATGATGATTCATGGTTTGTTTTGACAATTTGATGTACATTGTATAGCCAATTAACAGTCAGTAGGAAGACATCATAATCATCATCATCATTTCCGTGTGGCGCCGGATTAAGATTTCCGTGTGGCGCCGGATTAAGAATAGCGTCACTCCATTTCCCTCCGTGGATGTCATAAAGGGCGACTAAGGAAATACATTACCAGGAGACGGGCAGCAGCGTCTTCCCTAGATTCTAACTGCATACTGTGATCGCCAACCCGCCTGCCAAGTGTGGCGATTATGGCAAAACCCTTCATGGTTAGCAAAACTATGAGGGAGGCCTATGTCCTGCAGTTGGCGTCAAATGGCTGATGATGGTGAAGATGTAAAGAAATTAATGAGTGCCCACTGCTGGGCTTAGGCCTTTTCACCTAAATCCCATCTCTCACGGTCCCGTGCCATCCTCATCAATGACTCTTCCATCTTCTACTGACTCAACGATATTGTTTCAAAAACGGGCTGCTGGTCTGACCGCTAACCAATTTTCGGTTATGTAATTACTGTCGGTAAAATTACATTTGTCGTTAAATTTTTATGCATCCCTAAGCTATATAAAAAACTCAATTTAGTAATGCTGTTATAATAAACTTCCGCGAAACGTGATTCGAGCAACGATGAGTCAAACATAGATAGATAGATGGAATATTCTTCATTGTATCTACACCAGGACATATTTACGTTGCCCAATCAAAGTAGAATCATCCGTCCACAAAGAAATGTAGGACATTAATAACGTTAAAACGCACCATCACTCATCGTCCCAAAGAGGTTCCCAGAAGCACCAAACCCTTCCACTTGTCAGCCACCTCTCGGTGAGTTATTTGTCCTTTTTGAGTGGTTATGGCGTCCTATTTGTCAGGGCCTTGGATCGAGGTTCTTTTGGGAAACCGCGTCTCTTTAACACGACTCGACTGCCGAAGCAAACAAAATATAAAATATTTTGGTGTTTTCCAACTTCATGAGAAAATTCTTAGATAAGCAGCCTATATACGTCCCACTGTAGGGCACAGGTCTTCTCTCAGGGGGAGAGTGTGGGCTTAAACACCACGCGTGCCCACCGTGGATTGGCGATTTCAAGCGCAGAGGTATATGAATAGCTCAGACACTCAGGTTTCCTCACGATGTTTTCCTTCACTGTTAGCGAGTGGTATTGCAACTATAACTTCACAATTGTACATAACTTAGAAAACCAAGTCATAGGTATATGCCCGCACTGGAGATCGAACCTGGGTTTCTCGCTTCCGAGTCCGATGTTCTACCCACTAGGCTACCACCGAG
The DNA here is from genome assembly GCA_947308005.1 of Yponomeuta malinellus. Taxonomy (NCBI): domain Eukaryota; kingdom Metazoa; phylum Arthropoda; class Insecta; order Lepidoptera; family Yponomeutidae; genus Yponomeuta; species Yponomeuta malinellus. The sequence goes on from OX371017.1 coordinate 12,041,016, forward strand.
AAAATTCTTGCTCAGCCTTAATTTTTTGACGCTAATTTAGCAAAGTTGCGTTACAATTGAGTGCATTTATTTACTCGGTGGAGCGATGATCTTCGCAGGGCGGCTGGCAAGAGCTGGATGAGAGTAGCTGAGGACCGTGCTCAGTGGCGTGCTATAGGAGAGGCCTATGTCCAGCAGTGGACAAGCATAGGCTGATGATAATGATGATGATAATTTATTAATTTAGCCAAAATATGCTTTCAGTTTCCCATGTGCTCTGAAGTTTCAATGTTAATAATAAACGTTAAAACGTTTACTAAGTCGTTATTACGGGCTTATTGTGACGCAATTTGAACACAATAGCGTCAAGAGTAGAGGGGCTGAATTCGAATATGTTTTTTGCACTCGTGGGATTTTATTAGGTAGGTATATAGTTTTATACTACACCTGCTTGGAAAGTACCTTGATACTTTATCAAATTTACGGTAGAAAGTACGTCATTGCATATCGAACAAATATGCGGGGAGAAAACGCATCTGAGCGGGAGAGAAAAGTGTATGAAAATCCATTTCTTACGTGGTTTTTCTTTTTTAATTTTGGGTAAGACTATGCGCCGGTAACCTAAATATCAAAAGCCAAAAAGTTTTTACAGTGAGTTTTTATCTCCAAGTTCGCAAAATGACACTGGCCACTAGCTGTGTGTTGGATGGTGTCGGGCTGGCAGTGCGACCCTGCGGCGGCAGGATAAACAATTTGAAAAAAGAACATGTGAAAATTGCAGACGCCATTGGCGCCATTTTCAAGTTGTGTGTTGTTTGAGGATTCAGTTTTCGTAGAAAGTAAAATAAAACTATCAAGCAGGTGTAGTATAAAGCACTATGTATCACTCGAGAGAAACTGCGATTCCCGATCTCGGGTGTTTTAAAGCCCTCGCCTACGGCTCGGGCTTCAAACGACACCCTCGACGGTAATCGGTCACTTTCTCCTCTCGGTGTACAATGTACTATTACCCACTACTATTTTATTATACTTATGATATGATTTGAGAAAAGATGATCAGAATGGAGTTTTTTTTACTACACTACAACTCGACCCGAAGGCAGCTGCTAACATTGCGGATTGACATTCAGCAAACAGAATGCAAATTAGTATTTTCTGAGGGTAACACGAGCACTAAACATAATAAAACTGATTTTTAACGGATATTAACTCATTTACGTTTCCATTCTCCGTTAAGAATCAGTTTTATTAGAATGCAAATTCTTTACATTTTTTGATTTCTGAAACTTCTTATGAATACTATCAAGAGATATTGACAAAAATTATAAGCGACTACCTTTTTCAGATGTTTGCCTGTATTTGTATTATAAGACGATATTACTGCCAAATTTCATAGTTCTATGTCAACGGAAAGTACCAGGAATTTTTTTATTCGCTTGAGTAACGAAATATATGTTTTTTATAAGTATAAGTATATGTTGAACCCTAAAAATGAATGAAATTAGAGAACGTCCATGACAAATTAGCGCTGAAAATTTTCTTGCGCTGCTTTTAACATCCGTGATCATTTACATATGTTTCATGTTTTGAATGAGGTTTGTGGCCAAGACTTTATAGTAGAAAAACACAATTCGCTAACTGTGACGGAAAACGTAATGGAGAATGCCCGAGTTTCTATCGCTTTAAAATCGCCAACTTGGTCGGTCCATATTCATTCTCTGAGAGAAGACCTTTCCCTGCAATGGGACGTATAAACACAATACTGCTTATAAACGCATACTTTACTGCCTCCAAAATTATTGGGTGCCTTCCGTGTGGTGCCTGATTAACAATAGCGTCACTCCCTTTCCTTCCGTGGATGTCGTAGAAGGCGACTAAGGAAAAAAATACCAGGAGACGGGCAGCAGCATCTTTCTGAGATTCCAACTGCATACTGCGATCACCAACCCACCTGCCAAGCGTGGTGATTATGGCAAAACTCCTCATGGTTATAAAAGCATGGCGGAGGCCCTCCTGCAGTGGGCATCAAATAGCCAATGATGATGACTAGCTCGTGGTCCAGTTGTATCACGTTGGATTACCATATGGGTAGATACCTGAAGAGTATGAGGGTATATACCATACACTGTCTCGAGCGCACACCGGCAGGTTGTCAGCTGTCAGGCTAACGAGCTGCCAGTGTTGTCAGGAGTGCGCGTGAGCGAGCCATTGAGTGTTATACTAACTAGTGATGAAGTGAATAGCGTATACTACAACCACGAATAAGGTCAAGAGTTTAATTCCCAATAGAGGCCACCGTAATTTCATGCTTTTCGATGTTTGCGATAATATGACGTTTGTGATGTCTATTTCAATTTTTCCGCAGTAAAATCGGAGTCTCGTCATAATATTTATTATTATACTTTTGCGCAGCAATTTTTTCGATATTTTTTTCGGTATGGAGTTGAGCTTGTAATAGTGTAAATTTTGCGGTGCAACTGGCAAAGCCTAGCTTAAACTTCGGCCAGTCGGCCGCTAATTCATCCAAATAAACTCACTCTAAACCCGGGTGCAGACAAACATGGTAATCTCATTGATGGGCTGCTGAAAACCCAATAAATAAAGGGTGATAAATAAATAATGTTGGAACGACAGTACTTTTGACCGCTCACATAAGGTCTAGTAATTGTGTGTGGGGAAGTAATCAAGGGTTTTACGGCTGAAACGCACCTCTGGTCACTTACTACGCGGCCAATTGTCGCATTTATAGAATGTATGAAAATATTGATGCAGCGGACCTTTGACAGAATTCTAGCAAGTGGCAAGCTCTGGTTCTGCCTAACCACTAAATATAAGGATGAGTTTACTCATATATGTGTATAAAAATGTACGGGAACTCGCACAATTACGGTACGATTTTTTCATTTCATTAAACCGGACCCGCGCGAGGTTGGGGGTAAGTGGGCACTTACAAACAGGAGCATTTAGTCCTTTACAATTTTGCAAAATTTTTAGATTCTTTTTCAACTTATGACGCAGCGTAAATGCCTCTCTCTTCATTGATTCAATACTAATGAAATATTTTATTATTTATTCGCATTACCCACAAAAACAAAGTCGGTAAATTAATTGGAAACCAAACATGTGACTTACTAAAATGTTGCCAATCGCGTTGGGCTCGCATGGTTATTAAATGAGAGGCCTGTGCCATGCGGTCGGACTTATATCGGCTACATACATGAAAAAAAAAATACTATGTTCACCTTTCGAACGATGGATTGATCTAGGTCTAGTTTCTATTTAGGGCCCGTACACAAAACTGCGATGCGACGTCGCATCGTAAAAATCTGCGAGCTCCCGCGACGCATCGCAAGAACTTGCGAATTGATTCGCATCGGCGTAATAAATGGGTGAACCCAAAATCATCTTTGTTTCTTTTTCCTGTATCTTCTTAGCAATAACAGAAGTGAGCACTTCTTTTTACGATCCATGTCACGACCTAGTTTACAAAATACGGGAATGGAAGGAAAGAATGATCAGCCAAATCGTGGAAGGGAGATGCATTGCCGCATCGCAGCAATTCGTGTCGCCGTTTTCTGCGTTGCGGATTCGCATCGCGCCGATTCGTAGTTTTGTGTACGGAGCCTAGACCTGAGATTTCCACACTTAGCCTTACGGTTAGGCCATAGTAGGTAGAAAGTGCTGAGGTATGTATTGTATTTATTTAAAATGTTGTTTGTCCGGTATGAATAGTAAGTGCCTAGCAACGTGCAAATAAGTCAATTACTCTTATTAGGCTAGAGAACGTTGTAACATAGCTAAGCTAACGTATATACCTCAAACGCTGGGGTTTCCTCACGATGTTTTCTTTTACAGTTAACGAGTGGTATTGCTACTACAACTTCACAAATCTGCGTAACTTAGAGTACAAAGTTATTGGGCATGATTTAGGTCTGATCAAGCAATATTGCTGTACCGGGCTAAAACTGTTACAAAGAGAAAAGGTACTATTGACCTTATTCCTTGCAGTAATTTCCTTTACGCACCCTTTTGATGTAAAGTTTCTTAACGTCGAGCCACTTGCTAACTCGTTAAGGGGCTAGTTCAGAGGGGGCTGCTAATATTCGTATTTGCACTGACTGTTTCTCCTCTGGCAATTTTTCTAAAATGAGGTTGCTTGGAAAAAAATGCTATTAGCAATAAAGCAAACTGCAGTTTCTGTAGTAACAGATTTCTGCTGTAAAATAAAAAAAAAAATATTTGTATTTTATCTTGATATAGAACTCCAAAGGCGAATGCAGTCGACAGCATATCCACCCTTACATGCATGCCCTCTGCTCGGTCACATAACGGATGACTTTTGTGCAAAACAATAATGACCGTTAGGATGTTGACGGTTTAACGGTCACCGGTTTGACGGTTCGATGATGTCATCGGGGGGGCGGGGCGGCTCAGCCTATAAATACGGAGTGCTGTTTGGGTGACGGTGACTTGTCAGTCGACCACACCACCGGAGCCTAAGGATGCCTCGTGTTAGAGGCGAAACGCGTCGTAACACATTTTTTCACTCGAGTATTGGTATACCGACACCGCTGGTGTGTTTGTGTCTTGCTTGTGCTTGAAAAAGTGGGAGGTAGGGCGGTGCATTAACTAACCACATGGTGCTTGCGGGATTTTGGTGGAATTTAGCAAAGTAATTTTCACATTTTAATGCTATTATGGATTTCCACAAAGTAAAGCCTGATTCCATACAAGATGGATGACTTTTCAACAAAGATATAAGATTTGACTCACTGTCCACTGTACCCCGATTAATAAGTCTTACCTTAAACACTTTAGCAGCTACTTAAGCCGACTTGCGCTAACACAAATAGTGTCACTCACCTATCTATCCAGGTATCCAGTGAATAAATAAAAACATTTTCCACCACGACATTTTCAGAGCTATCCATAGATAAATGTATGACTGACAAACCTGTCAATCAGCTATTTTTTTCGTTTATCCCAGGATTGATCTTTATTTATTAACGTACTATCTAGTGACTTGGCACAAGCGGCCCATTCTGTATCAAACTTATCCAGCAGGAACTTAAATGATATAATCGACTTGTAATAATATGAAATTCAATTTAAAGGACCACCTTTTTCGGATGTACCCAGCGGCTACTGACCGGATAGTTTAGTTCGAAGGAAGTTCGTTTGAAATAATCGGATATAATTTTAATTAAAACTACCTAGAAACTAGTTAGGTTTTTGAACAAAAATGTTTTAAATACTTATCTACTATCTGACGACTGTATCTTTGTAAATACATTATAGTCTTGCTTTTCCCTACAGTAAAGAAAAGATGAAAGATAGAATATTCTTCATTGTATGTACATTTATGAGAACTAAACACTAATATAGTACAGTACAATTGGTGACCTTATTACTAAAAGTAATTTCTTCCAGACAACCATTGACGGAAAAAATAAAAAGGCTAAATGACGAGTAGAATATTCTCAACTTATCTTATTTTTCGGTACTTGATATCAATTTCAAGTTGTCCGGGTTAGGCACGCTTGGGGATCAAACCTTCTCTCTTTTTGTAACTGCGAGACGACATGCCATGACCTATGACATGCTTTCTTTGTTTTGTAATTGTAATGCTTTGTAATGGCAGCTATCTTTTATTTCGTCGGTGAAGGCGTTTCTGCGAAATCACGCCCCGATATAATAAAAAGAATAGACAGTAATGTCGCAACGCATTTCGTCTCATCGCAATCCATTATTCGCGCGGTTTTTCTCTGGCTGAAGAAACGAGAAAAAGAAATACAGGACGAAAAAAGTATCTTAACCCCAACAAATGAGTAGAAAATATCTTTGGGTTGTAACTATTTAATAAAACAAACTGAATCCAAGAAAAACACGCATTAAAAAGTATTCACAACATTTCGGAGAGTGTATAAGTTGACTCGGAAGCGAGAGACCCTGGTTCGATTCCCAGTGAGGGCATGTACCTACGACTTTGTTTTCTAGGTTATGTACATTTATGAAGTTGTAGTAGCATTACCACTTGCTAGCGGTGAAGCAAAACATCGTGACGAAACCTAAATGTCTGAGCTATTCGCATACCTCAGCGCTTCAAATCGCCAATTGCGCGGTGATTAAGCCCAGTGGGGTATATAGACGTCATAAAACACGGCATGGATCTTGAAAAAATGCACATGAAACCATCCTTCAAGCAACTCCTTTCTAACTCAAAGATTGTAAAGAATTTAGTTGACGTGGCAAGAAAATACGAGTATTTGACCCTACTTATCATGGATCCCATCTACAGATCTTGACTTAATTATAATGGGATCGACCTTCAAGTGCCCCGTTTCTAATAAAAAATTATAATACTGGACAATGTGATGAATAATTAACGCTGTACACAAAAATATACATAGACAATTAGGGGAATTCCATTTCAAAGTGGAATAAAAAAATCTTTGTTTTTTAATTATAACTGTACACCAAATATTGAAGTGAAAATAAAAAGACAAGATAATCAGATAGATCAGTTTTTTTCTTAGCAGTTCTTAATATGGTGGTCAAGAGTCTATGTACTCCTTAAAACAAAGTGACTTTATTGAAGTTTCTTAATTTCTTAATTACCTACAAATAAATTCTCTCATTTTATGTGGCCTTTCAAGTCTTCTGAGTGTTGTTATTGATTGAAAAGAGTGTAAATTTGGTATACAAGCTCATTATGCCAGATCTGACTGAAACCCACGTATCCCGAGCTGTCACTCTGCGTTAAGAGGGTCGAACTATGGTGTATTCAGGAACTGGAGATGAATTTCTACTCAGTATTTATCCCCCTGAGAATAAATACTCAATCAATAACAATACTAGAAGACTAAAAGGCCACATTCAAGTCTTCTGTGTGAGTTTTCTGTAATTTAAAAGTTAAAGAAAATTCAATGGCGTCACTTTGTTGTTAGGTGTACGCAGACTCTTGGCCACTATATTAAGAGCTGCTAACAAAAACGCTGATGTACTTTTGTTTTTAATTTTTCTAAAGGATGCCACTTTAATATTTAGTGGCCAGTTATAGTTAAAAACTTATTCCTCTAATTCTTTTGGGCAGTACCTATATAGTGACAAGGTCACTGTAAATAGTTCCTTGAATAAATTATCTTTTATCTGTTTATAGGTAAGTTGATTAAAAAGTCTCAATTCACTTACATAACATTAGATTAATACTCTTTATTGCACACCACACATTAAAAATATACATGCAAAATCTTGAATATCTAAGTTACGGTGGTCTTATCGCTAAAAGCGATCTCTTACAGACTACTTTGGATAGGACTGTAAGATGAAGAGAGTAAGATTACACAATATCTACAAAAATATATACAGTCGGTAATGCCAGCAACTTTGTGTTTGTGTAATTCGAACTAACCGCTTGTTCCACTTTCGTGACTGAGTGATACATAAAAGAAAAATATTATCTGAATAAAAAAGAATATTATAGAGGTAGATGAGGATTCAAACCAAAACCAAATACTTCCCTATAGTATTGCCACCTATTGCATACACACACACTCACCCGCACACACATACACACACACACACACACACACACACACACGAAATGTGAGAAAAAATAAGTGAACTACAGTTTGCGGGTTCAAAGCGCAAACTAAAGTTTTCTCGTTACAAAACGGATGGACGCCGTAGCGAGTTCGTAGTAATAAGCAACGTGCTACGTCGTAGCAAGTTCGTAGTAATACGCAACGTGCTACGCCGTAGCCCTGGCTACGTACTAGGACAAGTTGCATCTCTATTAAAGTATGGAGGCAATTTGTTAACGAGCGGCGCGTTAAGGGGCTCCACGCAGTAACGCTAGTGCCGCCAATAAAAAAAAAATCGTATCCTCTTTTTCAGATCGTATTTGCAAAAGGAGTCTGTACAATCTCTCAATCATGTTAACAGGACCCACGACAAAGACCATAGGATCACGAACCTCTAGGACTAGATAGTATTTTTGCCAAAAAAGGCCGCTCTTGGCGTTAATGCTATCGAGGTAGTCCATTTTTTTTCCCTAGAGCTCTAAAGATAACTATTAACATGATTGCGAGATTGTACAGACACTTTTTGCAAATTCGAGCTGCAAAAAAAGATATGATTTTTTTTCATTGGTGGTGCTAGTTAGCCCACTGGATCCCCTTAACGGGCGTGGGCAGCTGGCTCGATGTACAGGCATCGGTACCAACACAAAATCGATACCTATGTATTTCTAAAGTTCAGAGGAGCGAGTCACCAAGATGCTTAGTTGTTCAATAGTCTCATTAGTACTGTAATGGTTGTTTTCAATCAATCAATCAATCAATCAATCAATCAATCAATCAATCAATCAATCAATCAATCAATCAAGCAATCAATCAATCAATCAATCAATCAATCAATTAATCAATCAATCAGTCAGTCAGTCAGTCAGTCAGTCAGTCAGTCAGTCAGTCAGTCAGTCAGTCAGTCAGTCAGTCAGTCAGTCAGTCAGTCAGTCAGTCAGTCAGTCAGCCAGTAAATCAATTAATCAATATATTTATTTGTAATCATAGGTGTGTTTACAATAAAGGTCTTACAGTATAATAATATTAGAGCGCTACGTTCTACCCAAAACGAATGTAGGTATACAAATATGTTTAATGATGCACATGCACAATGAATTAAGAAATTAATAGTAGATTATGCACTAAGGGAATAAAACCATGTATTATGTCATGGGCGGCATATTGAACCCTGAGCGGAGCGAAGGACTCCGAGTTAACTCGCGAGCGCAGCGAGGGAGTTAAATTTTAACTCCTGAGCGAAGCGAGGGAGTTATGTAGAGTCCTGAGTGAAGCGAGGGGTTCATACCGCCCGAGACTAAGACATGTTTTATTCCAGAGGTGAATACTCTACTTTTCACACCATCTGGGAGACAATAAAAAGACAGGGCTGCATAAGTTGAAAATATGTATTAAAACCTGAAATTAAATATAAAGTCCACACTCTTTTACGGCTTAGCAACTTAAATTGAATATAACTTTTAAATTCGTATTTGCAATTCGCGCCTTTTTTTCTTTTTTTTGTTGGTGTTTCGCGCGGTCACAGGACACAGTATTTCAGAAAAAAAAGAAAAAAAAGAGGTGAGTTTCGAACAACAATTCGAATTTCGAATTGCAATGCGGGGCTTCTCCATAGTTTTCATGCGAATTTTGACATTCTAAATTCAAATCACTTTATTCCCTAGGGAAATTCTTCATTATTATTGCCCTCGAGAGACAAGGCCATGCTTTACGATGATATTTGACGGTACGTAATAAGGCATTGTCGAGCAGGAGGTGTGAAAAATATTATACAAAACCAAGAAATGTCACAATTAGATAATAGGTACATAAGTCATTATACAGTAATGTCATGAAAGAAATGTCAAAATTAAATATGTAGTCTTTAAATTTATATAGTAATGTCATTCAAAAATTCGTCTAAAGAATAATAACATTTGTCAATAACAAATTGGCACATAGTTTACTTTTAAATTTCGATAAATTCATTTCTTTCATCTCACTATAGAAATAGAAGTAGAAATAGAAAATGTTTATTTGTCTTCACTAGGTATTTTGTTGTAAATTTTTGGTTGGTGGGACATTATTACTAAGACTCCGCTCTCCGTCAGTTTGTCACCAGGCCGTATCTTATAAGTTGTGACAGTTATACAGTTGTAATTTTCACAGATGATGTATTTCTGTTGCCGTTATAACAAAAAATAATGAAAACAGAATAAAATTAATATTAGACAACGTTGATTAGACAACGTTGTGGACTGAAAGAGGATGAAGTGTGTTACGTATGTCCACATATGGAGAGGATGAAGGAAGAAATATTGACGAAACAAACAATCGAGTTAATGTGGCTGGAGGGCCGGTAAGAGACGTCCCAGGTGGAGATATTTTGACCATATAGGGGATGTACTAGATAGATAGATAGATAGAGAACACTTTATTGCACAACCGGTTGAAAGAATATAGTATAGTATAGTATAGTATAGTATAGTATAGTATAGTATAGTATAGTATAGTATAGTATAGTATAGTATAGTATAGTATAGTATAGTATAGTATAGTATAGTATAGTATAGTATAGTATAGTATAGTATAGTATAGTATAGTATAGTATAGTATAGTATAGTATAGTATAGTATAGTATAGTATAGTATAGTATAGTATAGTATAGTATAGTATAGTATAGTATAGTATAGTATAGTATAGTATAGTATAGTATAGTATAGTATAGTATAGTATAGTATAGTATAGTATAGTATAGTATAGTATAGTATAGTATTATTAGTAGTAGTATTAGTAGTAGTAGTAGTATTAGCAAATAGTATAATATTAAAAAGTACCCGAAACCGGCGTGCGTGCATGACTAATGAATGTTGATGAAGCGAAATAAATTTGTCAGGATCGTGACAAGTGGCAGACCCTGGTATCTGCCTTGCCTACCCCTCCGGTATACAGGCGTGAGTTTCAGTTGTGTGATATTATGTTATAATAGACAAATTGGTCGGCATGAACCCTACAGCGCCTATGAACAATAGCGGCGTGATGTCCGAAATGACATGTCGGACATCCCGCCTTTATTGTTAGTGTTAGTGGTTGTCTCATATTAGTTTTCTAAAGGCCAACGAAGGCTTAGTCTTCGTATTTGTATAGTAGTTAACCGTCGGTTATTGTTATTATTTCATGAAGAGGCTCAGTTACAGCCAGATGAGTCTTTCCGCCATGTCTCGTGGGAACGCAGCTTGAATTGGAGGCGCAATATCGGCCGCTATGAAAATTTGATTTCGAAAACCCTATGTCCCTAATGAGGGATAACAGGAACTGATGATGGACCATACTGCCTCGTTAGGCTAGCGGCATTACGTCTGATTACCATGCCAGATAGGTCGTGGGTTCGATTCCCACTGAGGGCCACCGTAAATTGGTACACATAAACTTTTACATACAGGCACATGCATTGCCTTAGTCTGGGTGTATTTCTACGTTTATGGTGACCTTGCCTGGTTACCATAGCAACAGGGTATCCTTGTTTGGGACCAGGACAAGTGATTGTGTTGTATGGAAGTTATTACTAATATTATGTTGGTATGTCTGAAGGTTGGATGCAGGCCGCTTCCAACCGGTCTTTTTGGAAATCCATGGAGGAGGCCTATGTCCAGCAGTGGACTTCTTGAGGCTGAATGATGATGATGATGTATGAAGGAGGGGTGCAAAGGTTCTCAAATTGAGACCACGAACTGGGAAACGCAGCGTAGGACGTCCACCAGCTCGCTGGATCGACGATCTGAGGCAGATTGCTGGCAATGGCTGGATGAGGATGGCTGAGAATAAACTGAGAATGGACAAATATGATTGCTGATTGATTGATACATTAAGGTTTACGGGTCCGTAGAGATCGTGTCTTTTGAGGCCAACACCACACATGCCTCTCATCCATCCTACTTCCTACTTATATTCTATCCTACTATGTATGTATAATATTATAAATGTGAAAGTCTGTGAAGATGTTTGGATGTTCGGAGGTTTGGATTTCTGTTACTCAATCACGCAAAGCGGTGGTAGCCTAGTGGGTAGAACCTCGAACTCGGAAGTGGCAGACCCAGGTTCAATCCCCAGTGCGGGCATGTACCTAAGACTTGGTTTTCTAAGTTATGCACATTTGTGAAGTTATAGTAGCAATACTACTCGCTAACGGTGAAGGAAAACATCGTGAGAAAACCTGAGTGTCTGAGCTATTCACATACCTCAGCGCTTGAAATCGCCAATCCGCGGTGGGCACGCGTGGTGATTAAGTCCATATTATCTCCCTGAGAGAAGGCCTGTGCCCTACAGTGGGACGTATACGTAATAAGCTACTTATATATGCTATGTAATCACGCAATAACGGCAGAACGGATTCACATGAAACTTGGTGTACAGATAGACAAGGACCTGACATAGCATACTTAATATCCTGGTAATGCGTCCGCGTGGGATAACCCTTCATTTTGAGTTTAAAATAGATGGCGTTGTGCAATAATCGTATAAGCGGATTCTGTGGCGGTACGAAGCTCGCCGGGACAGCTAGTAATTTTATAAATGTAAAAGTTTGTGAAGATGTTTCGTGTTTTGATGTTTGTTACTCAGTCACGCAATAACGGCTGAATGGATTTAGATGAAATTTTCATATGGAGATAGTTTAAGTCTCGGGGATGGACGTAGGATACTTTTAATCCCGGGAATTACTCATTCCATGCGGACGAAGTCGCGGCCAAAAGCTGGTTTACACAAAATGTGATTATTATTACTGGTTTAGCTATCACTGCCGTCCCGTCCATGTCACGATAGGTCCCTTGGAGTTCGATGCAATCGTTTATTTATGCTTGCTGCCTCGTAACGTGCCTAGTTCCGTTCCAGCCAGGGACAGCAAATCCGACGAAGCCTTGGCTCAAAACTGATAGACAGAGAAGGTCCACTCGATGAAAACGACAACTAAAATAAATAAAATTAATATCATCATCATTATCATCAGCCATTTGACGCCCATAGGCCTCCTTCGTGGTTTTCATAACCATGAGGGGTTTTGCCAGAATCTACACGCTTGGATCGCAGTATGCGGTTGGAATCTCAGGAAGACGCTGCTGCCCGTCTCCTGGTAATTGATTTCCTTAGTTGCCTTCTACGACATCCACGGAAGGAAATGGAGTGACGCTATTCTTAATCCGGCGCCACACGGAAGAAATTATGGAATTAATATAACTATAAATAAATAACTTTCATACAGCACAATCACTTTTCCTGGTCCCAAACTAGGATATCCTGTGCTACGGTAACCAGGCAAGGCCATCACAAATTTTCCATATTTATTTGTTAATGTTAAACACCCAGATTGAGGCCAATGTACGGCGGCCTTCGATGGGAATCGAACCCACGACCTGCGGTGTGCTAGTCAGACGAAGTACCGCTAGACCAACGAGGCAGTCAGTACTGCCAGTGATTGAAACTGCCCGGGAATTCCGGATTCTAATACAACCTAGTTATAGTACCGGTGGTATTTAGCAATACCACTATAGCGCTTTACGTGAATTAGGTCGGAAGATAAAGTTTTTGTAAGAGGTTGACATTATATTGTATTCTTATAGTTAACGACTTACTGATCAAGATACTGCAGGTATATATTTTTTTATTTCTTATGATTTTACAGAAAAAAAAAACAAAATTTAAATCACGTTTGAGACATTAGTACGACTCTGTAGGCTTTGTGTCTTGGCCTGTATGAAATGTAAATTAAAAAAAAAACTGATATAGGTACTGTTACAACGGTGGATAGGAGGTAAAACTTTGAACGCGTTTTTCGGTGCCTTAGAGGCGTTTTCAGCAGACTGAAATACCGTTTCAGGCCGTTTCAGAGGGTGCTATGTCACATACTAGTTTATCAAAATTTCATCTAAGTTACCATGGTTTTCAGGCGCCTGTGTTTGTTGTTAGTGTTGTTAAGAAATAGTGCGGAAATAAATCCTACTCTTATTCATCGGTTTTTAAAGTGCTTTTCCGATCACGAACCCACCCCTAGAACGTAACAGTACTAATGTTCTGTTGCCAAATGACATTATAAGAAAGAATTAAGGCTCCGACATACTAATAACACGCCACCCGACGCGACCTATGACTTTACTTGTAAGATTAGTTGCGTCGGATGTTTTGAATTCTGATGATAGAAAATAGTAAGATTTGATTTGACTCAACACGCGTCGCGTTGGGTCAGGTCGCGTCGCGTTTCAATAATCTGTTTCGGCCTTTACTTTGTGAGATGAAAGGTTTGTGACTCATTTTTATACGGAATATCGAGTTGTGAAAAGATGTAATATTTGCATTCCGTTGCTTGTTGTCCGAAAGTTTGTTTAATAACTGGCGGTCATTCGAAGGGGACCCATATCATATGGATTAAAATATGGAAAATAAGGATTGCGGAATGTAGGTTCAAAGCCTCGCTCGGACATGTCTTTTGTTTCTATTATAAATTTACTTTAAAAATAGTACGCTAGCCACCCACCGATAGCAGCACTATCTAGAACTCATGACAGTGCCAAACGTGCGCTGGGCGCGCACACAAATAAGCATTATCATATTTTATTCACCCCAACTTCTTACCTCGACTGGATAACCAGAGTACCGAAAATCGTACGCCGAGAAGATGGCCCCCTTCATCAGGAAATACCTGAAGTCTGCCGTCGAGTCCGGCGCGCTGATCCAGACCAAGGGCAAGGGCGCCTCCGGATCGTTCAAGCTCGAGTCCAAGTCCTCCGCCGGTGCGAAGAAGCCCATAACGTCTTTATATTTACCCAAACACTCATGCAGGCAATGAACTGATTCATTTAGTCTATCCGCACTAATTTAACTTGATTAAATTTTTATGTTACTTTTTTTCAGGTTTAAGTAAGTTCAAAAATAAAGCTGTTGTTTTTAACGGACCACTTTATATTTAAGTTTACAAAATGTAGTTTCAAAAATAATTGATTAAACTGGTTCCTTAATCATATGTACTTTCATAAAAGTACAATTTGTAGTTTATTATGACAATTCGATGTACATTGCGTAGCAGTTTTTCTTTTTGCTAATCTGAGTGTTAATCCGCTTTGCAATGTACATCGAATTGTAATATTAAACTACAATCATAGTTTTTTATGACAATTCGATGTACAATTACTGTCCCTGCCTGTTAATCTGTGCGTGAATCGGCTATGCAATGTACATCGACTTGTCGTAGTAAACAGTAAATTGTACTTTTATGAAATGGAGCCCTGTAGTCGTGTGCTATATATAGGTATAGATACTTATCTATTTTATTTATTAGGTAGACTAGATCTGCGTGGTTAGTACGACGACGCTAGTCGCTATTCGTTATAATGTCAAAAATGGCGACTTTCCAGTACAATATTGTCAAATTCTGACATATTAGCGCCACAAAACGCGTGACACGAGTCGTACTACCCACGCTTTTATTTTCACATTACGTATAAGAATTTTGAGTCATTACCCGGGAGTAACACTAGTGCCACCGAGGACAAAATAATATCTTTTTTTACAGATCAAATTTGCAAAAAGTGTCAGTACAATCTCTCAACCGTGTTAAGGTGGAACGTTTCCTACACAAATGATTATTTCCAAATATGTTAAAAAAATACATAATCGTACACTGGATTTATGTCTGTCTGCATTAATTAAGATTTTTATTTCCGCCAATATACAGTTTCTTAAAAAAAAAAAAACACTGGTTTAATAGCTTAAATGAGTTCGAAAATTTAGTCCATACAAACATTATCGGTCTTATTTAACCTATAAAACAACAGTTTTATTCAGTTTTACTGGCGCAAATATAAATCTTAATTAATACATATAGACATAATTCCAGTGCATAATTATGTTTTTTTTTTTATAAATTTGGAAATAATCATTTGTATAGGAAACTTTCCACCTTAACATTGATTTTTAGGACCCACAACAAAGAACCCAGGATCACGGACCTGGGACTAGATAGCATATATGCCAAAAACGGCCGTTTCTGGCGTTAATGCTATCTAGTTCTAGGTTTTTTCCCTTAAGCCTCTTAAGATACATGACTAGCCTGGCTTAAGGACTCCTGGATATAATGTACTTTGTCGAAACCCCAAGTGATGCACAGTGTAGTAAACCAAATAATGTGCACCTTACTCCATACTTACATAGCTACCTGAACAGAGGTCGTGGGTTCGATTCCCGCCGTACATTTGTACAAATGGCCTCAGTCTAGGTGTATTTTCACGTTCAGACGTCCTTGCCTGGTTAGCATACCACAGCGTATCCTAGTTTGGGTCCGGGTCAAGTGATGGTATTGTGTTGAAGTTATTGTTATTCCGCTACAGTATATATATATATATATATATATATATATATATATATATATATATATATATATGTATTAGGGTGTTGCTTATTTGATAAAAAAAAAAAATATTACGGAAATGTTCAAGTCTCAGCCCCCCACTTTGTTCTACTAACCCTATTAACACATGCAATTTTTTTTTATTTTTTTTTAAAGTAATTATAGGGGTCGCTACCAGCTGTCAAAGTTTTGAAAAAAAAGTTCAAAGAAACAATTACAAATTACATTTTTTTTTATTAAGATCAAATAAACTGTTGATAATTTAGCATAAGTAAATTAATATTAGGATTTTTATGCCACTAAAGTAGATTTTTTCGCATTAGGGTATTTCTTTCTGAAGTCATTCACAACCAACAATAGGTACTGCTTTTGTTCTTCATTCACTGTAATTAACTTGTTGAATTCCTCTACTAATGCCACCCCCCTTTCGGCTATATCATTAACGACTCTCATTGAATTTATTACATTTTTGGCAGCTTTATATTCGGGGTCATCTAACCAACATTCTACGTTTTTCTGCAAGAAGCCAGTCGGGAGATTCATGATTTCAAAAAACCTCATCGTGTTGCTTGTCACAAAGTGGTGTAACTCTTTCTCACTGATATGGTCCATGTCGGTCGACGACAACTTTACTCTTTTAGGTGTGTGTCCTAATCCTTCATTTTGTAGAGCAGATGCCATCTTCTGTTTTGTTTCAGGATACAAGTGGTCATCGAAAAACCCTAGTGCCACCAATTCTTCTGAAAGATACCAAAGATGTCCCTGAATCTTTTTCAGGGCCACTTTAGCCACATTTTTGTTAACTTGCTCAAACTCTTTGATGTCTTTTAGCATTTGCAAGTCATTTTTAGGTGCTGAACACGCAGACTGACAACAGAACCAGTACTTTACGTAGATCGTGACTACAAAGGCACACACTTGCTGTACATTGGCTTCTTCTTTCTTTTTTAGTCTGAATTGACATGAAAATAACATTATTTTCAAGCAGTAGATGGCTTTTGCCATCCATCGAGCACGATGAAGTCCAGCAGGGGTTTTAAACGATATTCCTTTTAAAGGCACGCCTCCTAGGTAGATTATAGTCAGATCTAACAATTCTTTGTAGTCGTCGCGTGGCTGGAATTTGATCAGTTGATCTTTTGCAAAAGCCAGTATATCAGAGGCATCTTGTGTATTGGATGGCACACGATTAAACTTGGTTTGGTCAATCTTAGGCCAAGCTGCTCTAAACTTTTTGAACAGAAGTATTTCCGGTCCATTTGATGGGCCAAGAGCCTGGCTTACTACTGCCTCTAAAATAATTTCCATTATGTGATGGCGGCAAGCTAGCCAAAGCATATCCTTTTGCAATTTTTGTTCCAACAAAATGCAAGCGCCGTTCCTTAACCCTGTATTAACCGCAGTAGTATCAAAGCAAAGGCCTTTTATTTTATCTTTTAAGTTCCACGACGTTAGAGTTTCGTATACAGCTGAAGCACACGCCTCTCCAGTTCCTTGATCAAGCTTTGGCACTGCTAGTAGTTGATCAACGCCTTGACCTGAAACCAAGATTGGTAGGCGATCCACAGTCTCGTGTCCTGTAATATCTTCTATTAATTTCCCATCCCAGTGCACAATCAGAGAAACCTTAGGCTTAAATACTTCTTTCAAGTCTGATGCTACAGCTTTACGATGTTTCACTCGCAGCCGTTGAATCGATGAATAGTTCACGCTGTACTCCATAGGATCTTTCCCCAAGCTTTTCAAAGTTTTCGTTAACACAACAGCTGCTTTTCTATGGCTCAACTTAGCGGCATCTAAACTCACAGCCAAATCGGTAGAAACTAATTTTTTTCTACCTCTTTTCAGCGGTAGTTTTTCAGTTTGTGGCTGTGTTTCTGAATAGGCCAAATTAGAACTGTCGTCGCTTGTGGAAGTCGATGATGATAGAACGCACTTTTCTGTAAGAGCTTGCATCTCGTCTGGTTCCTTTTTTTTCATCCGCTGAACCCTGGATGCCTTTTTTTTCTTTTGAGCCTCTTTCTTAACACTTGCCTTATCTACAGAACCGATTTGGCCAAGTCGGCTTCCACGTTGATTCATGAGGAATTGTCGGTCCTCTTCATTTGTCATGATTGACATGGCATTGGCATGGGCAATGTCAAAGAGATGCGACAAGCCATCTTTCCAACTTTGTTCTTTAGCAATCACAGTCTCAGAACGTTTTGCTTTGTTTTCTTTATTCTTTTTTAGTTTTTGCCAATCCGTAAAATACTTTTCTATCTTGATGATGACGTGCTGCTTCCACTTGGTTGGAATCCCAGCCTTTTCCCATACACACAAAACGTCTTCTGAAGTACAAGTAGCAGCAACTTTGATAGATTTTTTCATTTCCAACTTATAGTGCCAAAAAAGACATAGCACCTCTTGTATTGATGGTAACCTTGACTGATTCAATGATGATAAGGGCTGGCCTATCAACCACACATCCGTTTTTTTTTCTAGTCAATAATGACGACGCCATGACGAAATTTCTATGGTAATCAACACAGATATCACACAAACAGTCACTCCGCGTAAACGATTAATTGCCCACTAAAAGCAGTGTAAACGTCGGGGAGCAAATGAGGTACAGCGAGTAAAGGGGATTCCCGGGCGATAGCTCGGGAATTTCCCTTACTCAAAACACCGAGATACGTTCTAAAAGTAAGATAAATGAAAAATTGTGACATGTTTGTATTGATGCCTAATTTACGTTTGTTCATAAACTTTATCAAACGGTAGCGACCTCTAAAATTCATTTAAATTTTTTTTTTAAAAAACTAGCATCCGTTAATCGGGGTACTAGAACCCAATGGCGAGGTGAGATAATGACTTTTTCAAAGTTGATTTTTAAGCAACACCCTAATATGTATGTATGTATGTATATATGTATATATAAAATTTATTATGACAATGAACTGGGACGGATCTTCTATACTGCTCTACATATGAGACTCTACTCCCAGAGGACTGTAGTAGGGAGCTGAGTGAATTGCGGTTAGAAGTGACGTGGAGATTTACCGACTGCTTCAAAGGTTAAAGGTGTGATGAGATATTCAGGTTGCGTAGGAGCCTTAAAGTGATGGCTATTTACCTATACACACAATAGCAACAAATAAGGGTCACTGACAATATATTTTAGAAACCAGCTGATATTTTTATCGCAATTTCGTATTGGCAAGTAGAGGCCTCCATTGTCAGATCTATGTAGGGAATAATTACACCCTATATATAACAGATCTAGAATGCGGCATGCAGCTATGACTTTGTTTTCTAAGTTAAGTGCGTTTGTAAAGTTACAATAGCTAATAGGTATTCCACTCGCTAACGTGAAGGAACACATCGTGAGGAAACCTGAGTGTCTGAGATATTCACATACCTCAGCGCTTAAAATTACCAATCCGCGGTGAACGCGTGATGATTAAGCCCATACTCTTTCCCTGAGAGAAGGCCTGTGTCCTACAGTGGGGCCACATATAAGTAGCTTATATATGTATATAACAGAATGTAGGTTGTGAGGTAGTACGATCACTTAATTCATTAACATAAATTTAGACCCTGATGCCAATTATTTCTTGACACGGCCTTACCTTGACTTGGATGCTAAATCTATGCGCCACTTATTACAGGTTGACCTTTGTTTGTATTGAACTTAATGAATGAAATGAATGCCTGTGATCCGGGTTTGATATTAAAGTTATCACTTCAGGAACTGACTCTAAGTTTAGCATATTTGTAATTAAAGTCCAGTTTTTTCTTCTACAAAATAAAAGATAATTTCTATGGTTCCTAGAGGGTCCATCCCAATCTAGTGAGCATCCCACGCGAAAGTTGTTTGTATTAACTGACTTTAGATGTAGACACGACGTACTCGTGAAATTGGGACAAAACTATCCGTTTTATTCAGGACAATAGGGTTGACATATGTGCTAAATTACATCTGTATCCATTGAGTCATTTATGCATGAGTGTACGATTAACATTAAATTATCTTGTTTTAAATATACATTGAGCTTTCTTATGAGGCCCATAGTTAGAGACCACGTTTCAGTGCCATAAGTCATCACTGGTAACACACACTGGTTGTCTCATCCAAGTGGCAGGAAGACGCTGGATGCAGGCCGCTTCCAACCGGTCTTTTTGGAAATCCATGGAGGAGGCCTATGTCCAGCAGTGGACTTCTTGTGGCTGAATGATGATGATGATGAAATATACATTGTTTATGTATAAGAACGATATAGGTTTAACATAAAAAAAATATACAGAGATATAGCGCTTCGCCAACAAACTGCTTTGCAGTTTGGCGAAATTGTATACTATTAATTTGATTTTAATTTTAAGTTGTGTTGCTTCGAGAAGTTTATGTTACTCAATTCACGTACACCTAGATACACACATTAGTTTTAATTTTCTTATGTTGTTTTATGTCTGGCAATAAACACCATTTTTTCTTTTTTTTTTTCTTTCTTTCTATTATTAACTCTTCAATTACCACGTGCAAATAGGTGAAAAATAAATCATTGTTTTAATAGAGTCTAATTTCGCGCGAAACAAATGAATGAATTTGACAGATGACGTTCGGTTAGTGTTGCCAGAAAAAAATAATGAACAGTATCACTCATTCGCGTTACTACGCGTTAAACTTCTTGCACCGTAATATTTGTAGACCATAGATAAATAGGATGCCTGACGACCATGTCAATTAGATTTCTATTAATTTATCCTCGGATACGTATTTATCTATTTACTTATTCGATCTCGGTCTTTTTGGAGTAACCTGAAGCGAGAAAATGATGTATTGTCTCAAGTAAAGTCTTATTTCAGAAACCGGCTGTAAGAATAGCAAAACTTTATTTTGGTCACCATCCAGTGGTAGACCAAAAGTGGCTTATGGACTGGACTGACAACACAGCTATAACGATGGATTGAATACAGTTGAGAGCCGCTTGACCTTTTTGTTACAAATTCACCCCTTACGTAACCAAATAGAATGCACGCCTGTAAAGGTTGATAGGCTGTCGAATGTACAGTTGAAAGCTGACTAACCTTCATCTAGATAGATAACACTTTATTGCACAATCAGACAAAATAATGACAAAAAAGCATTTTTTATATCTTAAACCAATTCCACTGCGATTTTATTGTTATTTAATTATTAATATTAATTTAGTTTTAAAATAGTGTACTGACAACGTGATTGCATATTAATGACAATTGCACACATTTTATAGCTGACAAGAACTCAATCTGCAGTTTTGCTAAAGGTCATTCGAATGGTGGTGTGGTGGCCGGGTCACCTAACTCCCTCTAAAATGGTTGTGACTGGTGATGGCTGACCCCTGCGTTATGCTCGTGAACGGGTGCTGTTCGTGTGTCTGGCCGCAGCATTAATGTTTGTCCTACTTTTGTAAGAAGTGTTATTTTGGCTTTTAAAGTTATTGGTGGCAATCACGGAATCATATAGGCTTTGATGTATAAGTTTAAGATGATTTGAGAAAAAATGGTCAGAGTGGAGGTTTTTTTTTCTGTTGCCTTTTTCTCCACTACAAATACGGCCCGAGGGCAGCGGCTAACATAGTAATATAGTATGTTCAGCAAACAGAATATAAATTCTTTACGTTGAAACAAATTATTGATTTCTGATTAAGTAATGTTCCGCGTTGAATTCTCTCCCGTAATGTAACTGAGTAGAGTAAATAAACGTAAAGGACGTGCAGTTGACTGTACTAGGTCGGTATGAGGCTACCCCGCGGCGTGAGCCAAATTGAATCTCGGTCCGAGCGTGAATGTGTGTGTCGAAGGAGAACAAAATGTGACTTTCTCTTGTGGAGTGAACGTGATTTTACCCTGCAGTGGAGCCCAAAAATCACTATGGTTGCAATCTAAGTCAGATCTAAGTTACATAAGTAGGTTGATTGTTAGCCGTTCGACGCCCACTGCAGGACACAGGCCTCCCTCGTGGTTTTCCAAGCTTCCCGGTGTTATGCCGCCCGCATCCAGCGACTCCCCGCCACCGTAACCAGGTCGTCAGACCATCTGGGCCTAGATTCTGTTAATGCATTGTAGTAACATGACAACTGCATGAACATGGCGGTTTTCATTTCATGGCTGCTTTAAGTCTACGCGGGCACACGTACCAAACCTTCTAGGCGTCAATGGTATGAAAAAACACGTCACGTGACCCGACAGTGTACCTGTCATTATACTACAATGCACTCACAGAATCGAGGCCCTGGTGGGGGGCCTTCCCACGCTGCGCCACGTTTTAGTGATTATTTAATTATTATTGCTTTTTTTATTTTATGAATATTTGTTTAGGTGATTTTTATTTAAATTGAAATTGATTAATAATAACTATTAGATACAACTAATAACAGTTCAAGGCAGTATTCTCGAGGTTGTTAAGGAGTATGTTTACCTCGGGCAAACCATGCAGTTGGGTAAAAACAACTTCGAGAAAGAGGCCAATAGAAGAATACAGCTGGGCTGGGCAGCAGATGGACGAAGATCTGAGGCAGATTGCTGGACGGATAAGCATGGCCGACGACAGAAGTGGCGGGCCTTGGGGGAGGCTTACGTTCATAAGTAGACGAGGACCGCCTGATTATTTGATATTAACGTGAATGAGACTTTAATATGAACTAAATTAAGGTATAAGCCGATACGAAATCCATCTTTTTATTACTCCTATTATCTGTAAAAGAGATACGAACGTTTTGGTAGAGCGTTGGGCCCTTACTATGAAAAGTGCGACATTATCGATAGGGTTGTCAACGTCGCGCTTGAACCCGACAATTCACTCGAATCTAGCGACAAATACGGTTCTTTTTTTGAATGCTCTTACTATTCAACTAAGAACGTCGTGCAGTCCAAATAAATAGATAAAAAAAAATAAAAAAAATGCCGAATATTTATGGATGTAAGAGGCCACTTTATGCACTAACACGTTTGTTCCTAATCCCGTCTTGTCCAGTACAAAATGAATTTAAATAAAGACTTTACTGCCAAAAGCCCTCTTGTCTAAGTATGTACTACCAAAACACGTGTCGTCCATTTTGAATTCTCACGTCGTTCTTTCAGTCAGTTGATGGTTAACTGTCACCTGCTCTGAAAATACTACTTGAGAAAGAGGTTGCTGCATTCCTCCAAATCTTTGCCAACTAAACCTAAATTCCGCCATGGAACAAATAATAAAACATATTTTTTTGTGAGAAATTGTCAATCGATTTATTTCAAAATCTCTTGTTGTCCACGATAAACTTCCAGAACCCCTCTTGTCCAATGTTAAATGTAAATTTGAATTGAATTAACACAACGCATATTATATTATGATTAAAAATAGATCCTTAAAACAAAAGTCAAATTAAAAGACCAAGTCTTACACTTCTAACGGTTTTCGATAAAATAGGAACAGTTTTTTATCAATAACTCCTTTTGAGATCTAATGGGCAAGATGCACTCCGGAAATGCGCGGCTCTAATTAAAAAAAAAACCGTATTCGTTGCTAGACTCGAGTGAATTATCGGGCTCAAGCGCGACCTTGAAGACCCTTCCGAACATATCGCTTCTTCATAATAAGGGTCCTGGCTTCGCATGAGAGATATTCTAGGTTAGATGTCGGCTGTGTTTGCCTTTACGAATGACTTTAATTTCTGTCTGATAATGTTGGTGCAAGATGTTTTCGGACTTATTCACTGAATAGAGCTTACGCCTGGATTCACAGACAGATAGTGCTTTCAGATAGCGCTCGCGCAAGATAGCATACGTAATAAATAGGCCAGTTGTTAATGAAGAGAGAGTGGACTGTATAAATGCTTTAATTAGAAATAAACGTTAAATATAAAATTACACCTCTGCTCGCTCGCTGATCAATCGGAAAAGTAAAGTAAGATGGCGGCACTCCGTCGCTGCTTCTATAAGTTGGCCGTGAAGGGCCAACGTGTGCATATTGTGTCGTAGACATTCTGCCGCCCGGCAAAGTTAATCCATAGGTAGGGGACAGATTCTGTTGAAAGCTCGTCGAATTGTCCCCTTTTGTGTTTTGATATCTGCTACTCGTGCGATGCCATCTTCTCCTGGATGGAGCTTTGTGACGCGTCCGAGAAGCCATTGAAGTGGTGGTAATGACTCGTCCTTGATGACAACCAATGCACCCTCTGTGAGTGCTCCCGTGGACGTCCTCCATTTAGTCCTCTTTTGCAATTCTGAAATATACTCTTTGTAAAATCTATTCCAATAATGTTGGCGCAGTTGTTCAACTCGCTCGTGTCATGGTAGACGCTGTGTATTGCACTCAGTTATCTGTGGATAAGGTAAGATAGTCTGAGTTCGTCCGATCAAGAAATGAAAGGGAGTGAGACATGAAAGATCTGTTGGATTTGATGATATTGGAGTGAGGGGCCTAGAATTTAATATGCATTCTATTTGAACAAGGATAGTGTACATTTCTTCGTACGTTAGGTGAGCTAGTCCTAAAATACGTCTGAGATGATGTTTTGTTGATTTTACACATGATTCCCATAACCCACCGAAGTGGGGGGCATAAGCTGGAATAAAATGAAACGTGATGCCTTGCTCTGCGGTGGCTGCGCAAATATTGTCCGAATTGTGGGAAATAAATTCGCCTATTACCCTTGAGGCACCCACGAAATTTGTACCATTGTCTGAATAAACATGAGTAGGTTTACCCCTTCGAGCAATAAATCTATTCAAGGCAGCTAGGAATGACTCTTTGGTCAGGTCAGTGACCAACTCGAGGTGCACGGCCTTCACTGTGAAGCATATGAAAACACAAATGTATGCTTTTATTAATTGAGCTCCGCGACCCTTTCGGTTGCTTATCATCACCGGCCCGGCATAATCAGTACCTACGTGAATAAAGGCGAAATCTGCGTGCAATCGATGCTTAGGTAAATCACCCACAATAGGGGTAATTGTTTTTCCTTGAAATCGCCTGCATTTTGTACATGACGATGCTGTCTTACGTGCTAAATTGCGCCCACCAATGGGCCAATAAGTTTCCCTTATATTGGAAAGTAGGAGCAAAGGCCCAGCGTGTAAAAGTGTTTTGTGATAAGAATCAAATATGAGTTTACATATGTGATCCTTGGATGACAAGAGTATTGGGTATTTCTTATCATAATGAAGCTCCGAGTTGGAGAGCCTGCCGCCCACACGTATGACGTCATCTGAATCTAAGAATGGAAGTAGCGAGGCTAACCTGTTTTTTGTAGGTAAATTAGCTCGCCTTATCAGCGCGTTGTACTCTTCACGGAATGTAATCTTTTGTGATATTTTTATTAATTGTTTTTTCGCATTAGCGAGCTCTTGTGTTGATAAATAGCTTTGTCTAACTGTACTTTTCTTTCTGCAGTTATTAAAGAATCGTAGTATGTAAGCTGTTATGCGTGTTAGTTTTGTAAAACTTGAAAATTTGTGAGTGAATGAATTAATAATGTCTGATTGCGTGGTGAAACAGTGTGAACTTAATGTGTGTGCTTTCGTTTCTGGAAGGTCAGACTCGCGGATATGTCCAGATTGAACTGGCCAGCGGCTTTCATCATTCCTCAGAAACTCCGGCCCTGAAAACCATAAGTCAGAATGAATTAATTGATTTGCTTGTAACCCTCTGGAGATTAAATCTGCGGGATTTTGTTTTGTAGGAACATAACGCCATGTTTTTGAATTGTCTTGTATTTCCGTTACCCTATTACTAACAAATGGTGTTAGTTTGTGTGTAATTGATTTTAACCACCCTAGAACAATCATTGAGTCGCTCCAAAAAATGCACTCATCAAATTTGTCTGTGTGACGTAGTGACTGTAATACTTTTTTACACAACCTAACTCCTGTAAGCGCGGCACATAACTCGAGCCTGGGAATGGTGAGTGTTTTGATTGGTGCGACCCTGCCTTTAGCTGTCAGCAGCTGGACATGTACCGTGTTGTCAATACCTACAGTGCGTATATACATACATGCGCCGTAGGCGCTCTGCGATGCGTCACAAAAAATGTGTAATTGTATTTTTTGTGATGAGTCAGAGAATGCCCGCCGATTGATTATCAGCTGATTGAGTGTTGGTAGGGTTACCATGAATTTTTGCCATCTTGTTTTTATTTCTGATGGCACTGCCTGATCCCATGACAATTTATGTTGCCACAGTTTTTGCATAATTATTTTCGCCTCAAGTATGCAAGGACTGATGAGGCCTAAGGGGTCAAATATTTGGCCTATAGTGGCCAATATGTTGCGTTTTGTAATAGTGGAATTTGGTTCCAATGAAATTGTGAATGCGATTGTATCGTTTTTAGTGTTCCAGTAAACACCTAATGTTTTGGTTGTGTCACAATTACCTAAGTTTACTGTGTTGTGATGTGATTGGTTGAGACCTAATCTCAGCAACAGATCGCTGTGATTGGACTGCCATTTTCGAAGAGGAAGCTGAGCGTTATTTAATTCTTTGTATACGCCCTTTGCGAGGTGATATAAAAGTGATTCGTCATCGCATCCAGATAAAAAATCGTCGCAATAGAAGTCGTGGATGATAACTTCCGCTATCTTTTCGTCAGTACAGTCCAATCCCAGCTGCCTGATGCATCGTGTGGCCAGGTATGGAGCTGACGCTGTGCCATACGTGACCGTATTTAATGTATATGTTTCTAATGCTTCATTAGGATGAAAACGCCAAATTAATTGTTGTAATGGTCTTTGTGATTTGTTTATATGAATTTGCCGGTACATTTTTTCAATGTCGGCTGAAATTATGAACTTGTGCTGTCGAAAACGTAGCAAAATTGATAACAGATCGTCTTGTACGACTGGTCCGACCATTTGAATGTCGTTGAGTGATTGTTTTGTTGTGGTGCGGGCAGAGGCGTCGAATACAACTCTCAACTTGGTAGTTGAGCTGGCCTCACGCACTACAGCATGATGTGGTAAATAATATGAAGGTTTTCTTGTTTGTTTGTCATGAATGCTTTGGTTTTTTGTCATGTGACCTAAATTGATATATTCCTCCATGAATTGTAAATAACGCTCTTTGAAGATCGGCTCTTTGTGTATTTTCTTTTCCATATTAAGAAAACGACATTTTGCTCTAATGTATGAATCACCGAGGCATTCTGGGGATTGTTTTAGTGGTATTGATACAACAAACCTACCCTCATCGTTTCTGTATGTGGTGTCGGTGAATAATTTTTCGCATGCATTGTGTTCGTTCAACTCGTCGTGTGATTGTGGAATGTTGATGCTGTCCAGTTCCCAAAAGCGAGTTAAATGTTGTGAAATGTTGTCATTGACAAAAAAACATGATGAGTCCTGCTTTTTATTTGTTGGATCAATAATACAACCGGAAATTAACCACCCTAATTCGGTCTCTTGCAGTGTAGGCTGATTTTTTCCTAACTGAATTCTGCCTGATCCAATAATGTTCCAGAATATTTCTGCACCCAACAATAAATCGATGGGTGCCGGAACACTGTACTGGGGGTCGGCTAACTGTACATGTTTTGGTATGTTGAAACTGGTTGTTTCTATGTATGTGTTTGGTAATGTTTGTGATATTTGATTGAGAACAAGACATGATGTGTCTGTGTTGTATGAGTTATGTAATGATTTAATGTGTATGGTTGCTTTGTGTGAAATGTTGCTTGTTTGATTGTTGATACCTGTGACTGTGCTTTGAATGGATTCAGTTGGTATCTGAAGTTTTGTACATAGCTCTGTAGTTATGTAGCATGAAGTACTGCCGTTGTCTAGTAGGGCCCTAGCTGTATATGTTTTGCCGTTGCTACCTACAACTTTTACCAAGGCGGTCGACAGCAGCACTGTTGTGTTTTGTGTGCTAGTAAATGTAACTGCTGAATTGTTGTTGTTGTTGTTGTTTGACTTATCATTGTGATTGTGTAACAATGTGTTGTGTTTTTTGGAGCAATATTTGCACACACTACCTCTGCATGTTTTTACCTCATGCCCAGGGTGTAAACAATTGGAGCAAACTTTAAATTGTTGAACTTTTTGCTGTCTAACCTCAACTGAAAGTTGTTTGAACTCACTACAAGCGAATAACATATGATGTGCTTTGCACAGTGGGCATGATGGCGTTTGATATGTGTTATTGTGTGTTTTTGCATTTGTTCTAGACCCTTGAGGCTCGATTTTGTGCTTAGATTTACCGTCCTCGAGGGTTTCTAGCAAATCGGCACGATTTCGCATGAACGTTTCCAAATCTGTGAGTTTAGGCATGTTTTTAAATGAGTTTTTTTGTTCTTCCCAATAGCGTAGTGAAACTGAATCTAGTTTGCTTGTGACTAAATGAATTATTAGTGTGTCCCAATGTTGTGTGCTTTCACCTAATGTTGACAAGGCTCTAAGGTTTTTATTGAGGTTATCAAGCATCTGTCTCAGTGCTACAGATGACTCGCGTTGAATGCTATTGATATTAAATAAATTATGTATGTGATTGCTTATTAACAGCCGCTTGTTGTCATAGCGATCGCATATTAGATCCCAAGCAGTGTCATAGTTATTTGATGAAATTTCTAATGAATTTACTATCAATGAGGCACTACCCTGCAACGACGCACGCAAATAATGGAATTTTTGTATTTTGTCAATAGTATTATTGTTGTGAATTAGTGATTCGTATGTGTCACGAAATTCCAGCCAGTGTTGATAATCACCCGAAAAGTGTGGTAGGTTGATGGTGGGTAACTTAACAAAAGCGTTCGCACCTGAGTGAAGGTTCCCTGCATCCGTTGAGTTCATCACTGACCTGCACTCCTTTTCGTAGTCCTCAATCAGCTGCTTACTGATCGCTACGTATAGGTAATAGTCGCTCTCAAACGACTCGCGCTCCCTGAATTGTTCCTCTGGAATTGGGACAAGACCTTCTATTATGGTTTGAATTTCATCATAAAGAGGGTACAAATTGGTGAATGGGGTTAATCTAGTTTTAATTTCCAAAACTTGTAAACTGCTCAATGTAGGGGTACTGCAAGACTTTAAAAGCTCGATGAATGATTTGTACATTGTGAGTTTTGCTTTGAGTGAAGCTCTTTTTTTTGTTAAAGATTTTAATTGCTTGACATCATCAGCGGCAATGTCTGATGTCTGGGTATTGGCCGCCAACATTCTGGACTAGTGTTTTCACGAATTCTATGGAAAAGATAATGAGTGAAAATAAGTGTTTTAATTGACCTTGAATTGTAACGAAATGAATTGTATTCGATACATATGAGTTTGAATGATGAGTTGCGATAGGTACAAATTCGAGGTAGGTGCCCCAACGCCAAGCAGGTATGCGTCAAGGATGCCGCGTACAGACAGACTCACGCAGCCACCGCAGCAAGGACACTGAAAGACAGAAAATGTCGTGTTTACATCAGCTTATACCTTGCTATACGTTGATAGCTGTTTGAATGTGAATCAATTAGTAAAATCTGCTAACGGTTTTTTTTTTTTTTTTTTTAATGAGGGTATTTGTATTGAAATTGGATGATGCAATTTTTGTATGTAAAGGTAAAAGCTTGAACTGGGATTACTATTTACTGCTTTAATGAAGCTTGGAGGAATATATTGCTTGAAATATTATGTGAAATTATGAAGTGATATGAAAAAAAGAGTTTTATGAATACTTGTTTGACTGACTAAGTATGTTTGGTTGACTAAAATAGAATGTTTGATCGGAACGAACTCACGGACTGCTGTTACCAAACCATGTATGTGCTAGTAGATTTGTTTGCGAGCCGAGCGTTGACCTCTGATTGTAAACTTGAGTATGATGCGATGTGACTGGATGCTACGCCGCCGTGCTGTCCTGGCTGTTGCAAAGACCGCTGAACCGGGTGGAGCTGAATTCCAATCACTGTGAGTGTGTCAAACGTCTGAATGTGGCCGGATGCTAAGCCGTGCGTTCTTGTTGATGTGAAGATCGCTGAAGCGTGATTAGCTGATTTCAGGCACGATGAAAGTGACTTCCGACGATCTTGAAGTGGTGCAGGTGTGGCGCACAATCGATTTCTCCTTGCGACGCGTAGTGTAGGTAGTAGACTCGGTGCAATTATCGCGCTGACCGCTAGGTACTTGCTGCAAAATTCGCCGCGGAGATTCCGTAATCGTAGGACCACATAAATAGGCCAGTTGTTAATGAAGAGAGAGTGGACTGTATAAATGCTTTAATTAGAAATAAACGTTAAATATAAAATTACACCTCTGCTCGCTCGCTGATCAATCGGAAAAGTAAAGTAAGATGGCGGCACTCCGTCGCTGCTTCTATAAGTTGGCCGTGAAGGGCCAACGTGTGCATATTGTGTCGTAGACACGTAATCTTAAATGTTGTAGTGACCCTTTTGGCACAAATGGTCTTCGGTATTATTCATCAGTGAGTTCTGCGTGACCTAGATTTTGTGGCAAAAAAGTTGCTTCAAATTTCTCCTCTAGTTCATTTCACGCCGTTGGTGATTTATTGCCGTTTTGACTTTCGGAGTTTCGATCTATCACTTCAGAAAGAGGGAGTGGTACTTTAACTGGGGATCTGCATTGGAATGTGCTCGTTTTGCTCCTTTTTGTAAAGGCTGGCCAACAGAGGTGTATTAACTACACTATTGCATTGGTTGGTTACTGGTTTTAATTACAGACATCTCTGTCATCTAAATAATCTTTAATGTGGATCATTTTCATAAGATACTAGCTTTTGCTCGCGACTTCGTCCGCATGAAATGAACAATTTCCGGGATGAAAAGTATCCTATGTCCTTTCCCGGGACCCAAATTATCCTCATACCATATTTCATCTAAATCCGTTCAGCCGTTATTGCGTGATTGAGTTACAAACATATAGACATACAAAAGGCCGCTTCCAACCGGTCTTTTTGGAAATCCATGGAGGAGGCCTATGTCCAGCAGTGGACTTCTTGTGGCTGAATGATGAAACATACACACATACATAAAATCACGCCTGTATCCCAGAGGGGTAGACAGAGACCAGGGACTGCCACTTGCAACATCTAAACACCTTCACAAACTTTAACATTAATAGTATTATTGCAGGATAGGATAAGAATATAGGGTCAGCCCTTAGACATCTGTTGCAAAATTTCTGCTTAAGTAACGGAGTAGATTGCACTAATTTCCTCTTTGACTGTTGTTATTAGCATAACTGTATATATATATATGTAAATGTATATGTATATATGTAACTAAACAACCAGTGGCATTTTCTACCTCTATAGATTAATACAAAGACATAGAAATGAACAGAAAAACTCACAGTTATGCTTATGTATATATGTAAGATTGTTTTGTCTTGTAACTATATTGTACAATTGTGTTTTTTCTTTTACTAAATAAAAATAAATAAAATAAAATAATAGTGGCCCTTTACACACAAAGTATCGCCGTTTTCTTTCAACGGTAAAGTTCTGCTTGATCTAGATTTCGTGGCACATAAGTGGTCTTGAATTACTCCTCTAGAACATAAAACCTCCTTAGTGACTCATTGCCGACTTTCGGAGCACCATTCTGTCAGTTCAGAAAGAGGGAGTCATATTTTTACTACACCGTAAAGAGAATGTAGGGTCCGTGCCGGAACGTGCCCCGTTTGCTTCTTTTTGCAGAGGCTGGCCAACAAAGGTGTATTGACTACGCTACAGTATGCCGTCTTGAAGCGAAAAATTTATTTCTATTAATCCGACTCCTGTAGGTCTAAGTTAATGTATTTCCCTATGTTTACGTAAGTTTATTATTTGGGATACCGCCGTTTAGCCAAAGTATTTTTCGCCAAATTTTACTTCCCAATAAACTTATGGCATCAGTTTCGTTTCCCAAATGAAACTTTAGCAAGTTTTCATTTCGCGTTTTATTCATTTGGTCAAATTATCATTTCGCATAATTTTACTGCGTCAAGTTTTATTAAGACAAACGTTTATTATGCTAAAAATATAGGTGCGACGAAGCGCGTAGCGTAGCGGAGCGCGTAGGAGCGTGTTAGGTTGAACATGTAAGACCGAAAACTAACCGAAATTATTAGTTTAGGTTAATTTCCAAGCCAAGCAAATATTGACCAAGTATTTATTTGGTAAACAATAACTTGCCATAATAACTTTTGCTAACTGTTTATTTGCTTTAAGTTGTTTTGAGAAATGTTTTTTTGCCAAGTGATAATTTGCGGAAAATAGTTTGGGAAGTAATACTTTGGGAAACGATTTTTGGCAATACATTAATAAACCTTATTATTTATTGTCTTTCATCTTTTTCTTGCGCTACCCGTCGCTAATATCTTCAACACCAAAAGTATGCTGGAAGGGAAGAAGAAGAAGAAAGACATTTATAAGAAAGAGAATGATTCTTGCATTAAGCACGCCCTTGTATCCGAAGATGCTCCAGATGATGGGGGAGACGAGAAAAAAAATATCCCCACTTTTCATGTTAGAGTAGGTACACTAAAAAAAAAAATCCATCTTTTTATTCTTTAACTTCGTCAAATTACAACTTTCTGGTACCACCGGTCTTTGTGCTAGGCCGCGGACGGACAGACAGACAGACAGACAGACAGACAGACAGACAGACAGGCAGACAGACAGACAGACAAACGGACATGGCGGAACTCTAAGAGTTCCTTGTCAGACTACGGAACCCTAAAAAACGTCGAAACAACACGTTTGTTGTATGGAGACCAAGTATTATTATTTTTTATTTTGTTATTTGTTAGGTAGGTAATCCGCCGCAAGAACACATATTCTGTAAAAAATTCAACTGGCTACCTATTACGGTTCCAAGGATAGAGACAGACGGACAGACAGACAGCGGAGGCAGAGTAATAGGTTCCCGTTTGGCACCCTTACGGGACCCTAAAAAAACCTGAACCCTAAAACTTAAAAAGATAAAAATGGTTTATTTTCTTTAAAAATTGTTTACATAAACAACATCGGCAAGAACTTCTTTTTGAGTATAAAATACATCGAATTTTGGGTGGTTCGAAAGCCGTAGTAAAATGACCGTGTCTTAACAATAGCTATCGACTACCCTGGTTTGTTTATGTTAGAAAAAGACACTTTCCTTTTTATTCCTCTTCAAAAATTCCACTTCAAATTTTTCGATACAAACTCGAATCTATTAGAACCATTAGTAGCCTTCCAGAGTGGTGCGTGCGTGCCGCGGGTCCGCGGGTTATAATTGTTCTAATAGACGGAGATGCGGTACTAATTATTCGCTAATTGTGTTGAAATAGGATATTCCAACTCAAAACGAGTTTTCTCGACACATTTTTTTTATTTAGGTACAACTATACTTAGTATGGTCTAAATTTTAGCATTTCTAATTAATAATTACATAACTATACATAAGCAGCCTATAATAAGTATATACGTCCCACTGTCGGGCACAGACCTTCTCTCAGGGAGAGAGTATGGGCTTAATCACCACGCGTGCCCACCGCGGGTTGGCGATTTCAAGCGCTGAGGTAGGTATGTGAATATCTCAGACACAGTTTTCCCCACGATGTTTTCCTTCACAGTTAGCGAGTGGTATTACTACTATAACTTCACAAATGTACATAACTTATAAAACAAAGTTATAGGTACATGCCCGCACTGGGAATCGAACCTGGGTCTCTCGCTTCCGAGTCCAATGTTCAATTAGAGAAACGCGGCTTCCATACCACCCAGATTTTAATGTGTATTCGTCACGCACTCACGCAGTATAGCATAGGCTTTCTTTCAGATAGATAGTGTGGGCTTAATCACCACGCGTGCCCACCGCGGATTGTTGATTCAAAGCGCTTAACCTATGTGAACAATTCAGACGCTCGAATTTCCTCACGATGTTTTCTTTCACGTTTAGAAAGTCACGTTTCACGTCTTCCACTATTACAAATTAACAAAAGTACAATGTTAACAAAAGCAATGAAAGATGAATGAAATTGGTTTCAAGTCAGAAAAACTGGAGCGTACTGTGGCCTTACGAATTCATATTCGTTACGGGATGAATCATGACAAAAAATGGAGGAATTTCGTGTCGGATAATGAATTTTTCAAATGTTTTCATTTTGTAGTGTGATAGCTACGAAGCCGAAACCGATACCGGCGTGCGCGCATGCAACTAATGAATGTTGAGAAAGCGAAAGTGATCCGTCAGGATCGTGACAAGTAGCATTCCCTAGTCTCTGCCTACCTATCTGGGGTACAGGCGTGAGTATATGTCATCATCATCAACCCATTATGTCCCCACTGAGGGGCACGGGTCTCTTCCCTGAGGAAGGTATAGGCCATACTCCACCACGGGCGCCAAGTCCGGATTGGTGGAGGCTTGTAGACTAGTGGCTCGTCTACTGTCAGAAGTCGTCAAGCCGCTCTAAGGCCTCTGACTTGGCTTAACGACTGCCATCTATCGACGGCAGCCGGCACCAACAGCTTAACGTGCCTTGCGAAGCACGGAGTATATGTATTTATGTACAATAGCTACGATTCCATTTTCTTCTGCTTCATCGTCTAAATAGGGGGTGTATTAGCCAAGAGCAAGATAATTGAATCGCTCGTAGCCCCGGCTGCCTGAGTGATCTTAAACGATCACGAAGGTTAAGCAACACAGGGCGCGTTCAGTGCATGGATGGGTCACCGTCTATGCCTAATGCTAGTGACATTTTTCCGAGCGGTTCCGTGCTTCGCAAGGCACCTTAAGCTGTTGGTTTCGGCTGCCGTCGATAGATGGCAGTCGTTAAGCCAAGTCAGAGGCCTTAGGGCGGCTTGACAACTTCTGACAGTAGACGAGCCACTAGTCTACAAGCCTCCACCAATCCGGACTTGGCCCCCGTGGTGGAGTATGGCCTATACCTTCCTCAGGGAAGAGACCCGTGCCTCTCGGTGGGGACATAATGGGTAGATGATGAGAAGATAAAAAGTACCCGAAACTGGCGTGCGTGCATGCCACGACTAACGAACGTTGATTAAGCGAAAGAGATCCGTCAGGATTATGGCAAGTGACCCTGGTCTCTGCCTACCTCTCTCGGATACAGGCTTGCTTTTATGTTATGTTCTTCTACGCTAGATGATTATAGTGGCTTTAAAACGTTTCGATTGTGACAATATTAAGATAAGGAATTGGCAAAATGTGCTATATTGACTCTAATATTTTTTATGCTATAAGTTTGTCAATTCTGTTTTATCTCCTTAAATAAATAAATAAATAAATAACGAAGAGTTATCCCCGGTTTCTCGTACACTATCATATATTACATAAACTCACGCCCGTATGAGGAACAACTTTGACGTGAAACTAACAACTTTGACGTTCATTAAGTAAACATTTTGTTTTTACAATGAATAAAAGTATTTGAATTGAATTGAATCTAATATTCTAATGTTAAGAAGTCTCATTTGTGGTTTTGTGTGGAAAACTGATAGCTCTTCACTGTAGATTAATAGATTGTTAGTTTACGAGAAACAGGGAGTAAGCCTAGTGCTTACGCTATCGTAAGCACTATCTTGACACACTATTTCTCGTGAAAATATCGTAAGGAAACGACACTGACTATGGAGTCAGCACGTTGAGTACAGGAAGAGTACGATATTTTCCTTAACATCTATCAAGCAGTATTGCTGCTGCAAATTTCGCAGATACGAGTTGTTCTAGTTTCTAGTTCGACTGGAGATTTCCGCCCTTAGCCTCATAGTTGGGCCATTACATACACAGCCTAAAATACAGGTTTATTCCTAGTTTAGGCTACGTAATTACTCTTACCTACGTTAAATTGAATTCTTATGTACCTACATTTTGTACCTCCGATTTTATGAATAAATTGTATCTTATCTTATTCTACGTAGTCAGTGCTGAGGTATGTATGTACCTCAGACACTAAGGTTTCCTCACGATTTTTTCCTTCACCTTTAGCGAGTGGTATTGCTTCTATAACTTCATAACTTCGCAACTTAGAAAACAAACATTGGTACATGCCGGGATATGTGCTTTTTTTTAATTTGGCAGATATGTGCATCACGTTTGTTTAATAAATATGCACCGCTCAGCCATCTCCTGATTATACTACATGACATAAGGGATAGTCATGTTGCATCCACAGGATGGATCAAAATGCTATCAATTTTAATGGTACCTACTCGTTTCTACTTAAGGGGCTCCAGGGGTAACACTAGCGCCACTGAGGAAAGAAAATCATATCTTTTTTTACAGATCAAATTTGCAAAAAGTGTCAGTACAATCTCCTAATCAAGTTAATAGTGATTTTTAGGACCAAAAGCGTAAATAGTAGCAATATTACGAATTCTGTAAAACTTCTTAACGAAATAACGCCAATCCTGAAAATTGTTTTGTATTTTTAATAAATAAGACAAGATAACATAAATTCATATTTTAAAAATCACTTCTTGTTGAACAATATTTTAGACAATTATGTTTACTAAACTTTATAATAAAAAAATGTTACCTTTACGACAGATCTTTGTACTCTGACCAAAGTCTGCAAGTGGGTACTTGCAGCACCTCCCCAGTAAGAGGACTGACCGACACAACGCCTTGTTGTAGAACTCAAAATGTTTTTATCATTTATATTACGCAATTGTTTCATCACATCATCACATGCTTTCTAGCATGCTGTGAAATCTATTAGGTGGAAGAGCAAAGGTGAGGTTTCGCCGAGACCCAAGTATTTCATAGCGTTTGCTCTGGATTAATTCACAGTAGCATTAAAGATAAGAAGTTATACACAAATGGATTTTAAAAGATGGGGTCTAAATATAAGGTATATTTAGGATGCCTTTGTTTTGAAATTAATATGACTATTGTAGACGTTCATGTACGTCTTAGACATAATTTAAATGGTACATTTTTCGAAGTCAAAATGACAGCTCACCTGTAAAATATGGCAACATTATTGCGCCCACGGTATGGACGCAACATCGCAGTTCATTATAATGTCGTCACAAGCTTGCGGGATCAATATTAATAGATCCAATATGTCGTTGCTAACTGAATAGAGGATCAAGTGCCTCTCGCCAAAGCGACTATGAACCCTATTTCTGAAGCAGTACGGCTTAGTGAGTGGCTTCTGTAAGTCTGCAAGTCTCATATTGCTGGAAACACATCATTTTCATGGAGATTTGGTATGTCGGTGTAGAGTGCTTTGTCTGACTCAATATCCGCCGGTATTCAACTTGAGAATTTCTCTAAGGAGAGAATAGTTGGGGACCGAACCCGGATCCTTATTCGTCAAGTTCATGAGGAATCTCTAGGGAAAACCGTATATTTTAAAGCGGGTTTATTTTTAATATTTTTCTCACACTCCGAAGTAACATCACTTAAGTTAGATTCGTTATCTTTGAAGAGCCTTTTACAATAATGGACAGTAAATATAGATTAGATTAGATTAATACTCTTTATTGCATACCATACGTTATATACCTCAGAATTTTGAATGAAAATCTAAGGAACTGCAAGATTTCAACATAAAACATAACAATCTTCATAATATACTGTTGTGCACAGGCCTCCTATCAGAGAGAGATAGAGAGACCGTAGAATTGGAGATTTATAAACATAATATAAGAAAGAAAGAACCTCTCTTGGACTTGTAATATTATTGAAATTAACTTATTGCATGCCTGCATGAATACATACGCCCATAATGGGTTGAACATGGAAAGAACTTTACTATATTTAAGACCTTTTATTTTAATTGGTACCTATGTTCACGAATAAATAATTCTGATTCTGAAAAAACATTTATTTTTTGCTACAAAAGTACGCACATAAAAAACAAAAACTTAAATAAACAAAAACAAATCAAAATATTTGAGAGAAATAAACTTTTGTCAGACG
Source organism: Yponomeuta malinellus (assembly GCA_947308005.1). Classification (NCBI taxonomy): domain Eukaryota; kingdom Metazoa; phylum Arthropoda; class Insecta; order Lepidoptera; family Yponomeutidae; genus Yponomeuta; species Yponomeuta malinellus. The sequence goes on from OX371017.1 coordinate 12,078,794, forward strand.
AAAATTTGGCCAGTTTTTTACATGGAACTTTTGGTGGCATATCAGTTGCTCACACACAACACGGAGCAGCGTTGTTTGCCCATATGTCGCTATTTGCTGACGTGTGTAAACAAATCCGCGTTCACAACCTACATGCCTGTACAGTCGACAGCAGCTTCTACACGATGAAATGTAAGTAGTTTGAAAGCCACGGTTATGTAATTAGTACCTAAAAATGCTTCATGTTAGACTATTACTTTTTTTTAATATATAAGTAAATAAAAAAAATGAGTTGAGAAAACTCGTATCGAATTGAAAAATATTGTTTCAAAAAATGCACGTACAACCACCTCTCGTGTAACAGAACAATAACCCGCGGACCCGCGGCTTGCACGCACCGCTCTGGCTTGCTACTAATGGTTCTAATAGAATCGAGATATTTTTGGAAAGTGTCTTTTAAAAAAACAAACTAGCATATTCGACAGCTATTGCTAAGGCACGTTCATTTTGCTATGTCTTTCAAACCAACCAAAATTCATGGTGTATTGTCATTGTAAAATCGCTTGTGATTTTGTAGTAGTAGAATAGAGAGCTGTGGACCGCACACACGGCAACTGTTTAACCCATTGACGGTCAAAGGATTTTATTAAACAATAGAAGAATATTAAAAACCTATTTAGAGGCTAAAAATTCCACCCATGCCATTACTTGAACCCCCGATCTCTGGTCAGAGGTCCATAGGTCACGAGTTCAAGTCCCGGCATGGGTGGAATTTCTTGCCTCTAAATAGGTTTTAAAATTGTATTCAGCATGGATTAGTGCAACAAAAAGGAATATATAATAGAAGAATAATACATGTAGGCGCCCGCAGCCATGCTGTTCCTCTAAAAAAATATATTAAAGAACTTAGGACCGTTTCCGTGCATTTTGTGATCGAACGGGCTGAGAAAGAAAATAAAAAAATATACATATTTCATTGTCAACATTGTTTTAAAGTGGACCTCCTTTTAAGTGCAGACCTTTTGCCATTTTAAAATAGGTACCCGAAAGAAAAGCAAATGGAATAGGTAGATAGATTTTATCGTACACAAAAAAAAAGGAAATCACAAAGATATTTCTTAACCTAAGAGACAGCAACCTTATCACTGAAAGTGACAACCTTTAAAAGGACTGGATTAATAGAAAAGCTAGTTGAAATGTACATAGTGTAATTTTTATTTCTATTTGAAGTCTGTACACATACACCTTGTCGCGCCCCCACGCATGGGAGCGCATCTTGAATTATTAAAAACCAGTTACGTGCCGAAATACATCATCATCATCAGCCATTTGACGCCCACTGCAGGATATAGACCTCCCTCATGGTTTTCATAACCATGAAGGGTTTTGCCATAATCGCCACGCCTGGCAGGCGGGTTGGCGATCGCAGTATGCGGTTCGACTCTCAGGAAGACGCTGCTGCCCGTGTCCTGATAATGTATTTCCTTAGTCGCCTTCTACGACATCCACGGAAGGGAATGGAGTGACGCTATGTACCGAAATACAACATCTTAATTATCTTAGTCAAGGTGTCCCAAAACTATAGCTAAAGGAGCTTGACATTCCGCCACTCTGGTTTCTATACATTGTTTACCTTTTCCGGTTAGCTACTGGTATTTTAACTGAGCATCAAAAATGTTCACATACCTCAGGGCTTTAAATTTCCAATCCGCGGTGAGCACGCGTGGTAATTAAGCCCATACTCTCTGTCTGAGAGAAGGTCTGTGCCCTGCAGTGGGTCTATAGGGTACATAAAAATATCAAACGCGTTACCGCTAGGCCAACAAGATAGTCTATTGAGTATGAAGTTTACCCTGAAAAGAGGGCTAATATAACTTTCAAATTGCCCTCGTCCCGCTTTCATTAACATAAAGTTATTCAAATAAATTCTTTTGCTGAGATCTACAGCAATTTCAGCACGAATGGCTGTCTGTCCGTATCAAATAAGTATGTATCGTGTGGACTAGAGACTATTTTTATTACTCGAAATAAACCATCCAATACTCCATCCAAAGGTTGTCTGGAAAAGATCGCTCTAAGCGATAACACCGCCAATGGTGTACCACTACTTAGATATAAGAAACTATTTGTAATATCTTTCAACTGGTTGTGCAATAAAGTGTTCTCTATCTTTCTATCTATAAGAAATAGTATAATAATCTTTCTTATAGTTTAATACGTTCATAGCGTTCCGTGTGGCGCCGGATTAAGAATAGCGTCACTCCATTTCCTTCCGTGGATGTCGTAGAAGGCGACTAAGGAAATCAATTACCAGGAGACGGGCAGCAGCGTCTGCCTCAGATACCAACCGCATACTGCGATCGCCAACTCGCCTGCCAAACGTGGCGATTATGGCAAAGCCTCTCGTGGTTATGAAAACCACGAAGGAGGAATGTGTTCTACAGTGGGCGTCAAATGGTTGATGATGATGATGATGATAGTTTAATACTATAAGAAAGACGAGGTAAGACGAAAGTGGTGGTACCGGATTGGGTTTCTCATTCGGGAGGTCGTGGGTACGAATCCCGGCATGTACCAATGACTTTGTTTTCTAAGCTACGTACATTTGTGAAGTTCAGATCTAAATTAAGTATATCTAAATCCTAAGTGTTTGCGTGCGATTTTACTTCCATGGCGTACCTATGTCAGTGAATTACATAATTAGTTGGTTAGTTAGTGGGTACTTTTTAGTTGTTTATATTTTTTTGGCTGGTATCACTGTTCTACCTTTCTTTCACCTTAATAAAAATAACTTAATTACTCTAAGTTTCGGGCTTCGTTGAAAATCAGCGCTGCAGGATGCCCCGCATCCCGCACACAAGCTGAGCGTCTGTCCGATTGCCAAGTTTTTTCTACTTTAGAGCTTGTTTTAAAATAAAATATAATCAATTATGTGTTTAATTAGTCTGTAAGTTAAGTTTAACACATCTGTCTTATTGGCAATAAATGCTTATTCATTCTTTCCTTTTACATTAATTCAAGTTATAGTAGCAATACCACTCGCTAACGGTGAAAGAGAACGTCGTGAGGAAACCCTAGTGTCTGATGTATTTACATACTACAGCACTTGCTACGTACAAAGACCCAACTACTAGAACTAGAACTAAAATACCCGCTCTGTTAAATACACCCACCTCTAGTCTAATCAACAATCTACATTAAACATCAAGAGATACCAAATGCGCACCGAACCTGCTCCGACAGCGATCGCCTCGTTACCTCGTCGAGGGCCCTTAGCCGGGCATCGAACACGCGGCCTAGTTGCGAGCCACTCGACAACCACTCGAACGGGGTGTCACAGCCATGGAATAGACGAACTCAGAACGTCTTGTATTTTGTTGTGTGTCTCTCTAATTTCCTTTTATATGTGCAATAAAGTGTTCTCTATCTACCTATCCATATATCTATCTATCTTTCTTTCTTTGTAGTACCACTGGTGGTAAAGTAAGGTAACGTTTATTCCTCACCACAAAGAAACAAACAACATCCAAACAGCATATTATTAAAAAATATTGAAATTCTTTATTGCACTAAGTTAATATTGTACAATAGGCAGGCTTAATACTCATTAGTATTAAAATTCCAGCCAACCAATATGTTATGACAAGTCTATTTATTTATTTATTAGGTTTTTCAACAGACGCACACTTTACAAATATATAAAAAAATCACAATTAGTGAATGAATGAATGAATGAATGACAGAATGAATGAATGTAATCTATTGCTAATAATATACCAAGTTACAATTGTATGTAATAACCTAAGTATTTCAATTATGGGGTACATAGTTCATATAATTATACTATTACAATTAAAATGCTTGTTTGACTCTGACACCTGTGGTAAGTCAAGCCACAGTGTGAATCCAAATACTGAAAAACACAGCATTCACAACACACATCGTAATATAAGACTTACATACTACAAGCTGGCATAGTTATCATATCAATTAGGAACTAAAGTGACAATAAAAGATATTACAATTATGTTTTGGATGACGCTGACAGTTTCTTTTTCTTTTATGCACTTTGGTCAACTGAAAGCTATTAACAGCATATAAACAGATTGTTAGTTTACGACAAACTGGGGGTAAGTTGCCCAAATATTCACTGATTGTGAAGGAAAACATCGTGAGGAAACCCGAGTGTCAGATATATAACTTAGCGCTTAGAATCGCCAATCCGCATCGGGCACTCAAGGTGATCAAGCCCATACTCTCTCTCCGAAAGAAGCCTGTGCCCTGCGTGACGTACGTAAGTTGCTTAAGGCTGCGAGCAGCTATGGACTTTCATAACTTTGTTATTCTGTTACACACCACCTTGTTAACACGCCAATGGTGGGGACGAATACTTTGTTGTTAAGGGCTATTTTGGCAGATTATGTTTTGCTGACAGTGGGAGATTCAGTTTGCCCCATTTCTGACTCAGCGGCGTGGTTGGTGTGTAATAGACCTAGTTCTTGCATGGATGAAGATAGAGGGCAATTGGTTAATTGTCACCACTCAATTTTCTTCCACTGCTGGGCACATGTACCCAAGGTATTATCCGGTTCTAATGTCGTTAGGATACGACCTTTGGATACGATGCCTGTCAGTACCGTTGGCAACGCCATCGGAAAAACGCGTGACACGTGAGTTACGAGTACAACTTCGTCAAAGGATTCCATCTTAAGGTTAAACGTTTCCCATACAAATGATTATTTCCAAATATGTTAAAAAAATACATAATTATATACTGGAATTATGTCTGCCTGCATTAATTAAAATTTTTATTTGCGCCAATATACGGTTTCTTAAAAAAAAAACTTTGGTATAATAGCTTAAATGAGTTCGACCATTTAGTCCATACAAACATTATCGATCTTATTTAACCTATTAAACTACAGTTTTATTCGAGGAAATATGTATTGGCCCAAATAAAAATCTCAATTAATGCAGACAGACATAATTCCAGTGCATAATTATGTAATTTTTTTTTCAAATTTGGTAATAATCATCTGTACGGGAATCGTCCCACCAAACCGTAACATTGCCTAATAACTTCCAAGTTCCGAGTAAAGCCCCGAACTTATCCGAAAACGTCCGAACTCGCCCGAACTTGCACGAAGTGTCACCGAGTGATTTAATCCGACTGAAAGTGAGTAAGTGACCCGCCAGTGCACTTAATAGTTAAAACGAGTTTTGTACACCTCGGGAACTAGTTTCGAAGTTTAAAGTTGGCTTCACCCGGACATTTCTTTACCTACAACTAAAATATTCTTCGAACTTTTGCAGTCAATACCTAGGGGCAAGTATGTTCTGTTAAAGTTAAGGGCTTGTATTACAAAACGGGGTGGAAGTAATTTTTATTTGGCGCTTATGCTTTTAGTCCAGTGTATGGGAGTTTTTACTGCGCAAAAACAGCCGCTGTAAGGCGGAAGAGCCGCAAAATTTTTTTTCGAAGAAATTGTAAATTGAACAAAAAAAAACGGCCGGTGGTTAGTTTTGTTATCGAGCAAAAAACGGTAAAAAAATACGTTTGTTGTATGGGAGCTCCCTTAAAAATTTATTTCATTCTGTTTTTAGTACTTTTTGTTATAGTATATACGTAAATCAAAATACATCATCTGTGAAAATTTCAACTGCCTAGCTGTCGCGGTTCATGGGATCCAGATGGACAGACAGACCGGCAGACGGACAGTGAAGTCTTAGTACGAGTAATAGGGTCCCGTTAGGCACCCTTTGGGTACAACCCTAAAAATTCAAACGACTTAGAACAAAAGTTATTTTGTCGAATTGCGAACTCATACCAACATATATGAAGAATTGAAAATCTTGACTGCCTTGTTGGTCTAGCCGTTAAGGCACTTAGCTACCAAAACAGAGGTCACGGGTTCGATTCCCACTGGGGGCCACCGTCCATTTGTACAAATGGCTCAGTCTAGGTGTACTTTCATGTTTGTAGCGTAGTTGTCTGATTACCATAGCAAAGGGTATCCTAGTTTGGGACCAGGTCAAGTGAATGTATTGTGTGAAAGGTATTTATTTATAATTAAATTACAATAAAAAGAAAAATTCAAGCCCGCTTCCCCTGAACAACTTATTGACATACGCAATTCCTGAAAGATGTCTCTTAGAGTTTGTTATTTGCCATTTCTACTAGCTTTGAGATGGATAATTTAAAGAAAAAAACTTATTAAGAGGCTAAAAATTCCACCCACGCCGGGACTTGAACCTGCAACCTCTGGCTAATCTTGCCAGCGCTCTCCCTACTGAGCTAATGGGCAAGCGCAGGTGTCGACGAAATTTCGAACCTCTTTGCAAACTTCTCGGTATTACGTACAGGTAGCGACATCTGGTTGAAATGATTTACATCACTTGCACCCCCGAGTACCCACTTTGCAGTTCGAATATTTTTTTTGTTTTAATTTTTCTGCTTTCGTCTGTTTCATTTGTATCCGAACTGACTAGGATAGCTGAAGATTGTATATCAACCTCTCCTGAGCAGATGTCCATAATCGTTGCAGCAAAGTGTCGTTATCGTACAAAGATGTACCTCCGAGTGTCACCGAATGTGCTTCACAAAACGTTGACTTAGGTATCAGTAACTGTTAGGGTACACAGGCAGAACTTTCCTCAGAAACATTGAACTAAGAATATTACGCTGAGATTGTCCAGTGGATGAGGTATTGTTATATTTTTTACTTAGCCTCTTTTGAGTCACACTGCTGGGCAGACCTTGCCCTTTCCTGCTTTCAATCTCTTCCGGTCTCCAGCCAATTTGCACCATCTCGGCAAGATAAGTTAAGATGAGACGAAATGATATATCGATCTTATAATATAAGTAAGATATTGTTGTCATTTGTAAGTATACATATAGTATAATGGCTGTCCACGACACAGGCTGCGCCTAGTGTGGGAGTTGCCATCGACCATAATTTATTGTAATCTTTTCTTGTAAATAAACATATTTTTATTTTTTATTTAAAATATAATATAAGGCGAAGTCTCAATATTTAATACTTTATTGCATTCCACAAGTTTTAGGGTTGTTGCATTTTAACTTAACAGTTATTTGATAAGACCTTTGTGGACCCTGTAGGGCACGCAACATTTTAAAGTGCTGTATTAAAATAAATATGCATTATATAAAATTAGAATATTTAATTGAATTAATAATCACGCAATTTAATTATATTTAAAAACTTATATTTATATAATTATTTATCTCATTTCATCTATATTATCCCTAAAATTTTCTTCTATAGTATAAAACATTTTCAAATTAGTATTGTCTTAAAGTCTTTATTGAAATTGAAAGTCTTTAAGGTGCTTTGGGAGTTTCTTATACATTTTCGCAGCCATTACCAATTATACTTATTTATTTTTAAATGAGGTTTTTTATTTATTCATTAGGAACATAAACTGTGTAAATAAATATTAAATGTAAATATTGTGAATCATACGTATACATTAGCAATATTTACATGTAGTATTTATTTTTATTTATATATTTTAAAATAATAATACATGCACCAATTACATGATGTTCATAACTCTCGCTAAGTGGAACAAATCAAAGCTTAAAAATGACAACATTAATCAAGACTAGTAGCCTGAAAGAAAACATTCTTGCAATTAAACAACTTACGTAATCTGTAGAATTATAAGGACCCGATCGGGCCACTATAACAATGGTTTTTAATAGTTCTTTTCAAGGTCAAACAGGTCTAACGGCCCGACCAGGTTTCGTTCTGATTCGCAGAGCTTAATCATGGTGAGTAGAGACGGAAGCCTTATCTTTTTATTTGAATAGTCGTGTCTACAAGTCCAAAATTCCAACTGTGGTTAGCACATCTCTGTCATTTGTGTACAAAGCAACCGCAATTTGGTCTGAAGTTTGTTTGTTTGTCCCTTTCTCTGCAGCCGAGAATGTTCCATCTCGCTCTGTTGACATCTCTGTTGCTGAACCTGACAGGGTCTATCTTTGTGCTGATTTTCAACGACATCTCTTAGGCCGTGTAAACGTGTACGCTTGTTTGTCTAAACTATAACTGCTGCTCATAGAATAAAGATGTTATGTATTAATTTTTAATTTATTATTATAAAAATGTGTCACGCACACATTTATTGCAGCGACTAATAAATGTTGATGGAGCAAAAAAGGTTTGTAAAAATCGTAAAAAGGCAGTCCCTGGTCTCTGCCTACCTCCCCAGGATACAGGCGTGAGTTTATTTTTAACTGTACTGAGGGTATCTTTCTAGTTTAGACGTAAAAAAACTGAGTTGACAATTCTTGTTTCGAGCTGAGAAATCTTGTTTAAAAATGCGGAAACAATTTAGTACTGCCTCTCCGTCTATCAGACCTATAGCCTGCGCGTGCCTAATTATGCGCACCAAATCCTGAGCGATTCCAATCGTCTAAATGTCAATTTCCATACTAATTTGACAGTTAGACGATTGGGATAGTGAACACGTATTTAGCACTCTGTCAAGTCCAGTTCGACTTTTCATTTCCATTTAATTTTTTTGGGGTAAAACTATTAAGCGTTTCGCCGACACAGAACACCGCCCTGCCCACATCACTTTCCACTTTCGGACGCGCGCCCAAATTGCTTTTAGCAAATAACCTAATTGAGCCACGTCCAGGTTCAAACGCGGAACCTTCACTAGCCTGTTAACGATGGACCCTAACCCTAGATTCTGCTAATGCATTTTAGTCCCGCTAGTAGTTTCTGTACTTTTATAAATGCATACATAAACTCGCTCTCGTACACGGGAGGGCACCGCAAGGGTAGGCAGATACAAGGGTTCACCAATGGGGAACTTGCGTCTTACTATATTGGAGTGACATTGCTTTTATTAAGATACATATTAATAAGTAAAGGAAACTGAAAAAATAAAACGTTAAAAAAATTTTTTCGGGTTTTTTTCGAGATCTCAAAATGCGAAAAATCAAGTTACTATAACAATAAAAAAACTTATTAGATTTAGTTTTTTCATTAAACTCTTAAAGTTTTCTTATGAGGTTGTAGTTGCATAAAAACATAATTTTACGAGATAGCTCGAATATTGATAAACGCTTTATATGACATATGACTTTTCGACAGGTCATATTATGAAAAGTATTAGTCGTAGAGAAACAAAAATACCACGTGTATTCACCTTTTAACGTGGCCTTTCCGATTGTATTAAAATATTTTTTAGTGCAAGTTCTGCATTAACGACCCTTACAAACCTCTTTCGCTTCATCAACATTCATTGGCGCCCAATTACCTCGCGTGCCCACCGCGGATTGGCAATTTCAAGCGCTGAGGTATGTGAACACCGTAGATACTCAGGTTTCCTCACAGTGTTATCCTTCATAGTCAGTAGCGAGTGTTATTGCTATATACTTCATAGCCAGTGTTATTGATGCTATAAAAAATAATTTAATAAAACTGATGTTATCACTGTCTTATCGTATGATTTAGACAGTGAGAGCATGCAATTTATTTTCCAGTTAAGTTTTATCTGACTATTGAAAAATTGGTCACGCTCATTAACCATTGGGCGCACATGTACGATTTTCTTTTTAGCAGCTCGTTTTGTGGAATAGAGTATAGATAGGTGAAGGGACCACTCGGACGCTGCAGTGCCTGGGACATTGTTTTTTCGATGGAGTAGGCTTACCCAGCACCTATACCATCCTGGTAGCTTAATTAGCCTAGCCCCCAGGAAAGACAAGCCGCGGGTTTCCTCACGATGTTTTCCTTCACAGTTAGCATAAAAATTACAAATACAGGACATTTGATTTTCTTTGACCTCTCTCTTCCCCGAATGAAATTTTGTAAGATTTTACTGGGCCCTTCTTCAGCCCTATTTTAACCTCACGATAATATACATCCCTAATGCACTACATAATATAAATGATATACCGAGTGATGATAACGGTATATAAGACTACTTAAATACCGTTATCATAACATTATAGGATCATACAATCTTACTTTACAGTTTAATTCAGCAATTCTTGTGAGCATGATAATCTTTTTAATAAGAATTCCAAAACCAGATCCATCAATTTTGATAAAATCTTGTGCGTAGTGAGTTTTATTTTTGGCACGAGTATCGTCAGTCTTTTTCATTCTTCTGTATATACAAGGACGTAGTTTATCTGATTGCGTAGGTATTTTAGAGAAAAAGTTAATGCGCTCGATAGCCTAGGTTTTAATAAATTTAATCTGTATATATTTTTATCTAGTTGTATATTTATTGTATTAAAGTATGTATTTTATGATTATATATAACTTGTTATTAAGTACTCTATGTATTTTTGCAAAAATATTTCTTTGCAAAATCCACATAACCCAAGGTTAACTAGAAGAAAATACTTGTTAGTGTTAAGCTCGCCTTTGTACAAATACCTTTGTTGTGCAATGAATAACTTTTCAATTCAATTCAATTATTGTATGGAATCGAGCGTTACTTTGCGGAATAATTTAATTCAATTAGTTATGCACCTTACTCACCCCCGGTTTCTTGTACACTAACAAGCTGTCAGTGGTTTTTTTGTGTGCTCTTTGGTCAATTGACAGCTGTTAACAGTAGATTAACAGCGTGTTAGTGTACGAGAAACTGGGGGTCAATCTTTCGACGAGCAATTACTGCAGCCATTAGTGATACAGTGGACTTAACAAGCACATTCCACATTTTAATCTATAATCGTTCTTATCTGTGCGCGATAAGAGCTAACAGGGGGTAGGGGCAATTACTGCTGACCGTGCTTGTAGACGAATTAGGCTCAGATTCATAATTGCTATTCTACGTTACACGGAAGAAGGTAAAGCATGGTATGCAGGTGCGATGGTGGCGCTTCAGTAGAATGCTGGACTTAAATCCGAGAGCCAGTGGGTTTGAATCTTGGCATGTACCAATGACTTGGATTTCTAAGGGCAACTGGTGCCAACTGACTGGAGAAGTAAGTATCACATAATCACTGGATAAGTAAGATAATTACTTATCTAAGTAACAAATAGCTAATTGACGGAGTTAATTGTTAGTCATACAGATTATTTATGGGTAGCTCTGCGGGTAGCAGTGGACAGCGGTGGTAGCCTAGTGGGTAGAGCGGGAGACCCAGGTTCGATTCCCAGTGCGGGCATGTACCTATGTCTTTGTTTTGTAACTTATGTACATTTGTGAAGTTAATAAAGTGAAGCAATACCACTCGCTAACGTTGAAGGAAAACATCGTGAGGAAACCTGAGTGTCTGAGCTATTCAGCGCTTCAAATCGCCAATTTGCGGTGGGCACGCGTTGATTAAGCCTATACTCTCTCTCTGAGAGAAGGCCTGTGCCCTACAGTAGGACGTGTATAGGCTGCTTATGAGAGCTCTGCAAATGTCACGCTGCAAGACGTTTTTGGTCTTATTCACTGGATAAAGCTTACCCACAGATAAGCAGATAGATAGAGTTGGCGCAAGCTAGCCTAAGTTCCATCAATTGGTATTCGCTAACTGTGAAAGTAAACATTGTGAGAAAGCCCAAGTGTCTGAGCTATTCACTTACCAAGGTTTTGACGTGGCCGGTTACACGCATCTATGAAAGCATCCCTTAAGCCAGCATATTCATTAGTGTCCAGACGACGTCTCTACTCAATTTGAGGGCACCTGGCCCCTCCTCCGAGCTCTTGGCAGTCTGGAGACGGTATAAGTAATAGAGTTAAAAGAGCTAAGGGGCAAGATAAATAGTTTCTTTTGCTAGCTTCCTCTCCACATGTTCTATTTACTCTGACTACTTTGACGTTCATTTAACGTTTAGTTTATACAATAAATAAAATATTTGCACTGCGCATAAATGCCAAATAGGTACTTAAGTCAATAACTGCCGATAAACTCCTGCGCAGTTTGGCGAATTTGTGAATTTGTTACTTTGTTTTTCATAAAATCTTTAAATACCATACAATATTTTAGCAATATTAGCTCTCGCTGTCGGTGACGCTGAGTGTCTGAAGTGTTTACATACATCAACGCTTAAAATTACATGTGCACGGTTTTTATCTACTTTATTTTACAATCAACATTCATTAGTCGTTGCACGCCACGCACGCCAGTTTCGGGTTCTTTTTATGAAACAGAAATAGAAAGCATTTATTGACATATTAAGACAACCAAGTCAACACAATGATCTTCGGAGCGCTGATTTTTAGCCACTACCCAAAAAAAAAAAACTAAAAACTAAACTTACATGTAGGAGAAAGGTGTTAACTTACAATATAAAATACCTGGAATAAACTATTTACACTATACATAATATACTACTGTCATGATATGTTTCCTCCACCAAGAATACAGTAAAAGTGAGCCGGCTTGCGCTTCTCACCTTCCCAACTAATCGATGCACCCCGCCATACTTTGCCGCAGTGATGCCAACCTAACGACCGTTTACTTTTGAATAGTGACAACGACACTTCCGATTTTAAAGATATCATGACACTATTTTATTGAATACTTTTAATATCGTGATGTTGAATATTGACCGGTAAAGCAGTTGGGAAACAATATCAATGCAAATTAATGCCAGAATGATCAAATGTAACTCTGTTTTAATTAAAATTGCTCAAAATCATAACATTACACACTACTACTTACACCATAACATAACATAACATAAACTCACGCCTGTATCCCAGAGGGGTAGGCAGAGACCAGGGACTGCCACTTGCTACGATCCTGACAGATCACTTTCGCTTCCTCAACACTCATTAGTCGTTGCATGCACGCACGCCGGTTTCGGGTACTTTTTATCTTGCCCTTTGTTAATACATCCTCTATTTGGTCAAAGTATGTCCGTCTGGGTCGTCCCTTACCGGCCCTTCCATCCACATTCGCTCGATATATTTGTTTTGTCAATCTTTCTTCCTTCATCCTCTCCACATGTCCAAACCAACGCAACATTCCTTTCTCAATTCTTGTCACTACATCCTCTTTCAGTCCACAACGTTCTCTAATCACACTATTGCGTATCCTGTCATTCAAAGTAACGCCAGACATACTTCTCAAGGACCTCATTTCTACTGCATTAATCCTACTTTCTTGCTTCTTTTGCCATACCCAAGTCTCGCTAGCATACATAAGTGTTGGGACTAGCACTCCATTATGGATAGCCAATCTAGCTCTTTTGGAGATGTTTTGGCCGCTCACAAAGGAGTGCAATGCACCGTAAGAATAAATTTAATGTTTATAATAAGAAGACGTACAATACACACATACGTATATATATACATATATCTTATTTATGTAGGTACCAAACGCTTATACAAGTATGTCCGTCTGGCTTGTCAGGTTAAGTTCAAGTTAAAAGAATAGCAACTTTATTTACAACTTTACTCTGTCCTTCGTTCGCTTTATCTCTAAACTTATCTCGTTCCCCCACTTTTTCTTTTATTTTGGAACAAAACTTCTCAGTGTATCTGTGCCCTTCAACTCAGTGCCCTAAGGGGGAGTAAACCTACAATTTTGCTACACATCGGGAAGCTCCGTCTGCCTCTAGTTGAAAGCTTGGTCTAGTGGGTAGTTGAAACTACCTACCTGTGGGATTAACGTATTAGTTACGCAGGACACATAAGGTGAGCTTATGTACGTTTGAAACTTAGAATTCTATGGCACGAAACCGTAACATAGACTCTCGAAGTGAAGCCATAAAATGGTAGCGACATTGGCATTCTTAGTGAAGCCGATTCTCATACAAAATATACGACAAATCCCGCCTGTATCCCAGAGGTCAGGCACAGATTTGCCATCTGCTACGACCCTGACAGACCTCCTTCGCTTCATTAACATTCATTAGTCTACTTACTAAAGGTTATTTTTATCTTGCCCTTTGCTAATACTTCCCCTATTTGATCAAAGTATGTCCGCCTGGGACGTCCCTTACCGGTCCTTCTGGAAAGAAGGAAGGTAGAAAGAGCAGGTGGAAACCCCCATTCGCTCAATATATTTCTTTCTTCAATATTTATACATGTCCAAACTAACGCAACATTCCTGTCTCAATTCTAGTCAATACATTTACATCTGGTCTTTCAGTCCACCTTTACACCTGGTAACCCTTTTATGATTCAGCCTTCAGGGAATCGTATGTAAAGTTTGAAGGTCTGCGTTTCACTAGTGAGACGAACACACATCGTTTGTGGAAGTAATTATATAGGATCCACACTCTTATGTAAAGCTTCGGTCACACACGACTAATCGCTGCGAGTGTATTGTAAGTGGATTGCTTAGTACAAAAATAACGTATCCAACAAAATGATTTTGTTTACTGCCAAAATGAAGTGTATCAGCTTACAATAATTTTGACTTTATTTTGTCATAAAAGCTACGAGCACCGCGATCGGATCTCGATTTAGAGTACAAATAAGACACCAAAGATGTCTGAATGTAATCGCTCAAATAACGTATCACATTGTTCGTTTTAAGTGCAGAAAATTTTGATCATGTAGCCTATGTTTGTTTCGTGCCAAATAAACGTATATTACCATACTCCTTATAGGACCTAGTTTCGCGCGTTTTCCAGATTTTTTTCTCTGCCAAAAAAACGTAAGGTGTGGTACGTTACTTTGGCACTAATAGAAAATTAAATACAAACATTTTAAGATCAGTAATAGTGTAGGATTCATGTCATACTTTATTTTAGCACGTAATAAATCTCTGCTAGCCTGATTCTCTTTCGCCTGTAGTACTACTATACGTTAATTTGACACCAAAAAGTTGAGGTAGGCCCAGCCAACCGCTTCTGAAAACATGACGTGACGGGCTATCCTTTTTTTTTAAACCGTTACAAAAACTAAAATTGTATAAGTTCTTGAAAAACAGTAAATTTAAAATCTCTGAATCACTATTCAGATGTGGATTTCGACAGTGAAAATGTAAGTGAACTCCCTATTAGTTTTTGACTGCTTCAAATAAATAAAACTACCTTTTGGCTCTTCTTATTTTTGAAATTGTCGCTGTCCAAGTCATATTTAAAATAAATATGTTCTGGGTCGTTCTTGCGATATTGCAACCATTTGAGTTTTAACCAATTCACGGTTTTCCCATCAGTATCTGTTTTACAGTTCTTAATCATAATGGTTTTCAGTTTTTCTAAATCAAAAAAATCTTCCTGGCCCATTTCTTGTAATTTGTAAGGATTTTTTCTCGATGCAGTTCTTATAATAGTGTTGTAGCTGGACGGATCGAAAATTGGTATACTTTTCTTTGCCACTACTGTTGTAGTGGACCATGACCAAGACTAGGCTCGAAATATTTTTGATTCATTTCCGGTATATCCAAAAAAACACACACAATACGACAATAAGGCAGAAATATATTTTTATTACGTTTCTCTGTAAATAAGCATTTTATTAAAAAAAAAATGGAATGAAGGTGTTGGTAATAAAGGTGCTAACGAGGTTGGATTATCTTTGCTCAAATACATGTCTGAAAAAGCAGGTGGCAAACCGATCACTTTTATGTCCGATAATTGCGCGAGTCAATGCCGAAATATGTATATTTCTGCCTTAATGTCGTAGTGTGTGAGTTTCTTGGATATACCGGAAATAAATCAAAAATATTTTGAGCCTGGTCACAGCCAGATAAGAGTAGAAAACATTCACGCTACTATAGAGGTGGCGAAGAAAAGTATACCAATTTTCGATCCGTCCAGCTACAACACTTATAAGAACTGCATCGAGAAGAAATCCTTATAAATTACAAGAAAAGGGCCGGGAAGATTTTTTTTATTTAAAAACACTGAAAACCATTATGATTAAGAACTGTAAAACAGATACTGATGGGGAAACCGTGAATTGGTTAAAACTCAAATGGTTGCAATATCGCAAGAACAACGCAGAACATATTTATTTTAAATATGACTTGGACAGCGAGAATTTAAAAAAAATCAAGGTATTTAGAAGAGATAAAAGGGCAACATAATCGAGAGTGATTTCGCAAAAAGCTTACAAGGGTCCAATAGCAATATCAGCAGAAAAGTACAACGACCTGCAAGAGTTGTGTCGCTCTGGAGTGATATATCATCATCATCATCAGCTCCTTGACACCCACTGCAGGACACAGGCCTCCCTCATGGTTTTCTTAACCATGAGTGGTCTTGCCATAATCGCCACGCTTGTCGGGCGGGTTGGCGATCGCAGTATGTGGTTGGAATCTCAGGAAGACGCTGCTGCCCGTCTGCTGGTAATTGATTTCCTTAGTCGCCTCCTACGACATCCACGGAAGGAAATAGAGTGACGCTATTCTTAATCCGGCGCCACGAGGAATCACTGGAGTGATTCCTTCTACATACTATCATGATTTTTACAACCGTTTGCATATCGAACAGGAATATATATTTTTTTATTACACTTTTTAAGGCCATGAGGGGGCTTTTTTGTTTTTATTCTTGTTAGAAGTTTTTTATTATTTTTATTAAGGTCACTTTAACGGAAGATAAGTTGAATTCCAGGCATTGATAAATGTATGTTATTGCCAAAATAACGTAAGTCAACCATTTTTTGAAAAATAAACATTATTTAAATGAAAACGTTTTTTTATTACCCAAAAAGTTATATTATTTGGTAACAAATAAATAAAGGTTTATTATTAGTAAAAATCAGGTGTCTAAATATTATAGTTTTTGCCATAGAGGAGCTAGAAGCTCACCGTACGTAAATTCGAATTGTTTTTTGGCTCTCCTGTAAAGTTGTGATTTTGCCCTTACGCTACTCTGGTTCTAAACCCACGAAATACTCGCGGCAAGTAGGCATTCGCAGCGATTAGTCGCTGTGTGTGACCGAAGCTTAGGTAGAGGCGGCGCATCAGTGATACTCTGACCTTCCACCGGAGGTTCAGGAGGTCGGTCGTGGGTTCGAATCCCGGCATGTACCAATAATTTTTTTGGGAATTTGTATTAGCAATACCACTCGCTAATCATGAAGGATAACATCGTGAGGAAACTTGAGTGTCTGAGGCGTTCACATACCACAGGGCTTAAATACAAACAACTTTCACCATAGAGAAACCTTCGAAATTGCATAAAAATTACAGCTGTTTATGCCGCTGGTGGTGCCTTCAATCTTCCTTCGACCTTACGAGCTTTCTACCTGGCTGACAGAAAGTGGCTTCAGGCCAAGAGGAATGGACAACACAAGGGGAGGTCTTTGCGCACTAGCAGTTTGCCAACATTTTGTTTTGTTTTAAGTTTTAATTGATGTGTGTTGTCTGTTGTTGCAATAAAATTGTCTCTTTCTTTCTTTCAGTGGGATTTAATCGATGTTGCATAAGAAAAGATTTTTTTCTAGACCTTTAATCGAAATGAACATTTTCTATTTCTATGTAAAAAATTTAAATTCTTTTTGTTGTTGCCTAACAGTATACAATGTTAGGCGCTGCTTTCGGGTCGATCTGCAGCGGAGAAAAAGGCATGGTAAATGACCGTCTTTTCTCAAATCATCTTAAACATAATATATCAATTGCTACCTATATGTTAGATTTTGATATTTAATTGACGTAAACCTGACCTGGCTTAACATAATCTTAAAAAAAAATCTCCTAAAGAAGCTGACGAGGTTATTACAGAAATTTGAGCGTTCAGTGCTTCACGTAAAACATGAGAATGTTAATAAAACGTTATAGGTAAGCTACGCAACACGCAGATTACAAAGCTTTGCTTTACACTCCACTTTATTGAGTAATAAAAAAACTACTATGTAAGTAACAGCTTCTAGAGGTGACAGCGTACTGTCGACAGCAGGGCCGAGTGTCATAAAATTACAACTGGTTTCTTATTATAATTCGATGTACACTGCGTAGCTACTTAGTACAATTAGTCTTAATACTTGTTAGTAATAAATAATATATGCATTACCAGAAAAAGTACAATACAAACTGAAAATAATAATAAAGTTAAGTTGAAATATCTTAAATAAGTTCTATTCAATTATATCTTAATAGTTTTACTTTACAAATCAAGAGCGAAATTAAAATTGAATTAAATAAAATGATGAGAATAACATAACATTTAAAATTACGTAGTTTATATTTGTTGCGTCACGTTAAATTACGTTAATCTGTGGGTTAATCGGCTAGCAACGCACAATTGAACTGTCATAGTAAATATGCATTGCAGTCCTATGCTATGGGGCCCTGGTCCCTTAATATGAAAAATGCGACATTATCGGAAGCAGCGAGATGGTCGCAAATCCGTATCTCAAGATATGATATGACGTCATTGGGCTAACAAAGAGCCATGCATTTCTAGCATTCATTACTCAGTGGCAGGAAATTTCGAAACTATTCAAAAAAAGAACCGTATAGATCACAACCATTACACGATATAGAAGTAATAATATTATGACATGAGTACTAAGTTGTGGCTTAAAGCAGATTTTTACAGATCTTTTTTGCAAAAAGTGTCAGACCAATCTCTCAATCTTGTTAATGGTGATTTTCAGGATCCATGGCCTTGAACCTAGGGCAAAAATCCAGGACTTGACAGAATTAACGCCAAAAATGATAATTTTTGCCATAAATGCTTTCTAGTCTAAAATTATCACTGTATACAACATCCCAGAACTTGAAATGTCATTATGAAGTGATACCCATTGTGGTGACAATACGATCCCCAAAAACTATGAAAGAGCTAGATGTGCGTCAGTCACAAACACAGTGACCTGTACCTAGACGCAATATCAAGCAATAAAATAACGTTTAATCTAGTATAGAGGTAGAAAATTGATGCTGCGAAGATTATACTGTTATAGGCTTCCAGGGGTCCTTTTAGTATCAATTTACGTACTTTGTTATTAAAGGAACAGCGCAAGTGCAGTATTTTCTATATAAATAACATTTATTGAAAGCTTTTACTACCATTAATCAGTTATGGACAGTTTGGACTTAAAATACACACTAAAAGAGACAGAAAACCGAAAATAATGGTAATGGCTGACAAAATTTTGCGCGAACGGACAGCGCTGGTTTTCAGTATTCCCCCATACAGGGTTTATAACATCGTCATCAGCCATTTGACGTCCACTGCAGGACATAGGCCTCCCTCATAGTTTTCATAACCATGAGGGGGTTTCGCCATAATCGCCACGCTTGGCAGGCGGGTTGGCGATCGCAGTATGCGGTTGAAATCTCAGGAAGAGGCTGCTGCCCGTCTCCTGGTAATTTATTTCCTTAGTCGCCTTTTACGACATCCACAGAAGGAAATGGAGCGACGCTATTCTTAATCCGGCGCCACACGGACAAATATAACATACAGGATCTGATTTGGTCCGCCAAAGAACTAAGGTGACTGACATAGCCTATAAGATTAGCAAGCTGAAGTGATAGAACCAATGCTCGATGGGGTGCAAAGGTTCCCGAGTGTAGACCACGAGCTGACAAATGCAGCGTAGGACGCCCACCAGCCCGAGGCTCTGGCTGGCTACTGATTTATGTCACAGATTCGCGTTTGCGTCGAAATATTTTTGGAAAGTACATTTTAAAAAAAAACAAGGTAGCGTATTTGATAGCTATTGTTAAGGTGGGACGATTCCCCTACAAATGATTATTTACAAATTTGTTAAAAAAAAATTACATAATTATACACTGGCATTATATCTGTCTGCGTTAATTAAGATTTTTATTTGGGCCAATACATATTTCCTTGAGTAAAACTGTAGTTTAATAGGTTAAATAAGATCGATAACGTTTGTATGGACTAAATTGTCGAACTCATTTAAGCTATTAAACCAGTGTGTTTTTAAGAAACTGCATATTGGTGCAAATAAAAATCTTAATTAATGCAGACAGACATACTTCCAGTGTATAATTATGTATTTTTTTTAACATATTTGAAAATAATAATTTGTATGGGAATCGTCCCACCTTTAGGCACGTTCATTTTGCTATGGCTCTTAAACCACCCAACATTCGTGGTGTATATATTATATACCTATACGAAACCACTATTTTATCAGTGTGTATTTTGTATGTGTGTTATACTGAAATTGTTTGAATTTAATAATTTTTTTACTTGTACTGCCTTTCTTTGATTAAATAAACTCATTATTTTTATTATTACTATGCAATCGAGAGACTTCACCCCCTACTCTTTATTCCCTTGTCGGTATTAGTTTAAATTGAAACGCATTTGTCTTCCGAATCGCCCGCCCTGTCGCGAATGACTTTGATAAGTTTCCAGCAGACGAGTAAAACACAGAAGGTCGACATGCTTATGAAAAGACGAGATAAAGTTAAAGAGATCCATTCTCCTAAAATTATTCAAATTATGTACTAATGCCTCTGATGTTTGAGTAAGGCAAAATAGCTCTGTGACAAAGATCAGTGCCGTCCTAGAATTGAAAAGTAATTATATGACAAAAAAACGGTCAAGTGCGAATCAAACTCGGGCACGAAGGGTTCCGTACCACATTATCTATACAATATTTGAATACTTGAAGCGTCTACCTGTTGCCGTTATTAATATCGAGCAGAAAACGGTAAAAAATCACCTTCGTTGTATAGGAGCCCATCATCTGTGAAAATTTCAACTGTCTAACTATCACGGTTCACAGCCTGGTGACCAACGGACGGATGGACGGACGGACAGCGGAGTCAAAATGTACGGAACCCTAAAAATGAGTTCGATTGATTTAGAGCTTTAATAAATAAAGACTGAATAATACTTAAAATATTTCAGGCGTATATTTTTAGCCCCCGAAATATTACGATAAATTCAAATTATTGACGCTAAAATATCGCGATTTAATGACCGTGCTGTCGTGAATTGCATCATCAATAAATATTTAATTACTTTGTGAAGTCTTTATGAATTTTAGTATAAATTTAATTTATTAACAGTCAATTTATTTTATTCAACAACTAGGGTCGAAAATAAAATTTGGTAATCATCTAAATTATACCTTCCTTTTATTTTTGTACTCAAAATTGATAATTGCTGACAACTGTAGTCATCACTTAGCTGTCGACAAACTGTTAACAGTCAGTTATCAGATGAAAAATACCCAGACTAACGCCATTTAACTTCGTACAAATGGACTGAGTACACGAGCCGGGACTTGAACCCATTGCATCTGCTAAACAAGCCTCTACAACAATGAATCAGTCTGGAAAATGTCATAATATTTTTTTACGTCAGGCAAGATCTTCCAGATGCAGATAGATAGACTAAGATAGAGAACACTTTATTGTACATAAAAATGGAAATTACACAGATATTTCTTAACCTAAGAGTACAGATGGCGGCCTTATCACAAAAACTGATCTCTTCGAGACAACCTTTATATGAGTATACACATCCTTTTGATATGATTCCCGAAATATTAAAAAGATTCTTACTATCGTTTTAAAATATTTTTATGATAAACGTATTGTGGTGAAAATTTATTCATTTAAATATTCCGATATAAATAATATAGTTTAAAATTAAAAAAAAAGGAAAGAAATTGAATGATTTAGTGGTGCAGGAAGAATGTTTAAATAAGAGCCAAACTTAAACTGACAACTGTTAACTGTTAATCAACATACTATCTGACTACTTCTTTGGGGGATAAGCGTGAGCTTACATATATCTGTGTGTATGTATGCATGTGTGTGTATATAAGTATGTATTTCTGTATGTATGTAGGCCAGCGGAAAGTCCCTGTTTAAAATCACATCTATATTTACACGTAAAATTATACTTGATTCATTATTCATGAATTTGTCGTTGGAATTAACATAATTATTGTCTATTTTCAGGTAAGTGTATTCATTCGGCTACAGTTCTCTCAGCAAGGTCAGTTCAATTGCCCGTATTACGGTGGCAATAGAGTTCATTACCGCGTGGCATGTCTCACAGTAAGGAATACTACCTAATGCCCGCAGCTTTGCTTGCGTGGAGTGCGAAATAAAATAAATTTATGTGAAACTAAGCAAAACAGTCTAATTTTAAAATAAGTTCACCTTTGCACGTAATTTTTATCACAAGCCTGTTGTTTAAAAGGACGGACATAGTCAAATTATAAGGGTCTCTTGTTGACTACGGAACCCTAAAAATCTGCTTAAGTCACACAAAAATTAAAGGTTTAATTAAAATAAGCTACGTTAGTTCACAATTTTGCATAAAAAGGGTCGCCAAAATTATAATTTATTCGAAATACAGTCTGACAGAACAGAAACATATGTGAACAACAGGTTAACTCAGTACTAATATAATTATCTTGATATTACAAAATTGGCTACATCTTTTTTACTACCGTAATTGCACAGAACTCGGTTAGTGGAGTGTTCTAACATGGTCGCATCTAGATCTAGATAGGTACAAAATGCTTTATTTTTTCAAAATAAAAAAGAAATCATAATTTCAATCGCTTGTTTATTAAAAGTGGTTTGATAAAAGAAATAATTTTCATGTTTTGCGTTATTTCCTTAACGCGTTGCAAGCAAAAATATATTTCAAGCAATACATTAGACGTATGATTGAAGTTGTAAATATAGTGAAGAAGATAGTTCTACTGGAAATGCTACTACAATATTTCAATCTAAGTAAGTAAGAAAAAAATAATGAAATGTTAAGTTACCTATGTACCTACCTATGTTACCTAAGTGAATAAATTATTTCAATTCATTTAAATTCTTTGTTAAAATCGCAAAAATAAAAAAATAACTTTAAAATATAAAACTATGTACAAATATACCTACTGAAGTGAAAATGTCTCTAAATACTTTTGGAGATGTAGTGAATTATCAGTGTATTTTTTAATAAAGATTCAGCCTCTAGAATCATTCATTCTAGAATCAAACCGTTAGTGATGAGTTAAGCTTCTGAAGACAAAATAATCACCCACGCAACCCAGCGGCCATGAAATTAGATAATTGGGATCGCCCTTTGCCCTTATCATGTAAAAATAATGATAAACCTTGCTAAGCTGAGACTGAAATTTGTGAAAAGACATTTAGTACTCCTACTTGAAGTGAATTCAGAAAGGACAGGCAACATATGAAATTATAATAATGAGTAATTATAGTTACCTTATTTTTCTATCATGTTCACCATTCGGTCTCGATCATGATTACACAATATTGTTCAGAAACAGCGACTATTATCCGACCATCGAGATTGGCGTGACTATTGAAAATGAAAAATGAAAATAAATAAAAAACTTTATTTAGAAAAGGGTTAAAAAAGTGGTTACTGGCTCCCAAACTAGGATTCCCTGTGCTATGGGCAGCCAGGATTCTTCCAACCAATACCCAATTATACCCAATTTTGCCAGAAAATGTTCCAACACATTCGCTGCATGACAGCATCCCTCCGAGCCTATTCCAAATATAGCTATGAGGTATCTACTCACACGAATCTACAACCATGCACGCAATGGATGTTTTCATATTGGGCAATGACCTTGAAAAATAAAACATCATCATCAACGGTTATGTAGACAGTTGGATGATCTCGATCATGATTACATAATGATGTTCACCGAGATGGAATTTTTAATTATTACTTATTACGGCTTTCAAACCGCCTAGATTTTATCGTGTATGTATTAAGACCGCCGTGCAAACGTCGTGTGATCGTTGTACGAATACTAGTCCAACGATGTCGTACAGTTACGATGACGTCCAATGTAAAACCGGTCCTTGGCTAGGTAAAATGCTGATCGTACGCTGTGCTTGCACTATCCTTCGATCGGCGACCGTACCCCGAACCCTAGCCAACCTTGTTTAACGTGGAAGTGCCACGCGTTGGTTGAATTAATGCAAATTGATAGGAAAATAGCAATTCGAAAATATTGATTGTTAGCCTAGTGGGTTAGAACATTGGACTCGGAAGCGAGAGACCTAGGTTCGATTCCCAGTGCGGGCATGTACCCTATGGCTTTGTTTTCTAAGTTAAGCACATGTGTAAAGTTACAGTAGCAATACCACTCGCTGACCGTGAAGAAAAACATCGTGAGGAAACCTGAGCGTCTGAGCTATTCACATACCTCAGCGCTTGAAATCGCCAATCCGCGGTGGGCACGCATGGTGATTAAGTCCATACTCTCACCCTGAGAGAAGGCCTGTACCCTACAGTGGGACGTATATAGGCTGCTTATGTATTATAGGAAAATAATGCTAATGTGCGAAGTTTGAGAGCATGATCAGCATTTTATGACCAACATACTCTTTTCAATGTGTACTTCTAAGTAGGTAGAATCTTTAAAAACCTATTTAGAGGCTAAAAATTCCACCCATGCCGGGACTTGAACCCACGACCACTGGCTAACTGCGCCAGCGCTCTCCCAACTGAGTTAATGGGCAAGTGCAGGCATCGGCGAATTTTCGAGACTCTTTAGATAGAATCATATATTCAAAAAAGGCATCGGCCACGATCTCTCGCCATTCGCATCTACCCTTTGGCCCTTTGATTTCGTAGTACGTGACTGATTCCTTTTGTTAAAGTTGCAAATAAAAGGGACCTGTTTGGGAAATTCTGGAAAATGGGAATGTCTATCTCATTCTCCAAGTGTTGGCAAAAAGCGCTCGCTGAGAATAAACTTTTAATTTTGTCTGTGCATATAAGTACTCGTATGTGTGCCTAGTGGCATTTTTCCGAGCGGTTCCGTGCTTCGCAAGGCACGTTAAGCTGTTGGTACCGGCTGCCGTCGACAGATGGCAGTCGTTAAGCCAAGTCAGAGGCCTTAGGGCGGCTTGACAACTTCTGACAGTAGACGAGCCACTAGTCTACAAGCCTCCACCAATCCGGACTTGGCCCCCGTGGTGGAGTATGGCCTATACCTTCCTCAGGGAAGAGACCCGTGCCCCTTGGTGGGGACATAATGGGTTGATGATGATGATGATGATGTGTGCCTAAAAATTTTAAAAAGCTATTTAGAGGCTAAAAGTTCCACCCATGCCGGGACTTGAACCCACTACCTCCGTTTTTAAAACTATCCTCAGCACGGGTCAGTGCAAAAAAAAAGAATATAATTATGTATACCTAGTTTACCTAAATATGTAGGTGTTTTACAAAACAAGTTCGAAGCGAAGTTCGGTTGCCCAGGCAATCCGCGTTGGGCACGCGTGATAATTACGCCGATATGCTCTCTCTCTCTCTCTCTCTCTCTCTCTCTCTCTCTCTGAGAGAAGAACTGTGCCGTACAGCGGGAAGTATATAGTATAGTAGTTCTTCCACTATAAATCTTGAATAAAATAATACGTAAGTACTCTTAGTGTGTGAGTGTGTAAAATCGCTTTTTGGCAATAAATGGTTATTCATTCATATATATATAGGCTGCATTATACATGAAAGTTTAAAGTTAATAAATCTGGCCTTAAGTGAATTAAAGTTTTATTTAATGCATTTTCATGAATCGTACGCAAAAATACTGCGATGAATAAAATTTTCCATTTTCCTACGGGTCGAGGGTGCGAATTTGTTTTCTAAATCACGTACGTTTGTGAAGTTATAGTAGCAATCATCATCATCATCATCATCATCATCATCAGCCATTTGACGCCCACTGCAGGACATAGGCCTCCCTCGTGGTTTTTAACCATGAAGGGTTTTGCCATAATCGCATAGTAGCAATACCACTCGGTAACTAAAAAAGGAAAACATCGTGAGCAATGAACCATTGATCGTGAGGAAACTGAGTGTCTGAGATGTTCACATGTCTCAGCGCTTGAAATTGCCAACCCGCGGTGGGCACGCGTGGTCATTAGTCTCTCTAAGTGAAGGCCTATGCTCTGCAGTGTTTGTAGTCTAGTGGGTAGAACATTGGACTCGGAAGCGAGAAACCCAGGTTCGATTCCCAGTGCAGGCATTTACCTACGACTTTGTTTTCTAAGTTATGTACATTTGTTAAGTTATAATAGCAACACCACTAGCTAACTGTGAAGGAAAAAGTCGTGAGGAAACCTGAGTGTCTGAGCTATTCACATACCTCAGCGCTTGAAATCGCCAATCCGCGGTGGGCACGCGTGGTGATTAAGCCCATACTCTCCCCCTGAGAGAAGGCCTGTGCCCTACAGTGGGACGTAGGTATATAAGCTGCTTATGTTACAAAAAATATTGTTAAAGTATGCGATCTCCCTGTCTTGTCACTTTTGGAGGCCCAAATCAATCAATAATTTTCTCAACTTTATTTTTTCCGTTTAACCATAATCACTTGCCCTGGTCCCAAACAAGGATATCTTATATATCCTAGATATCCATCCGGTATTTATATTGTTACATTACATACTTTACGGGTTTGCCACTAACTATCATCTTGACAAACCTCTGGTTTCTGTCTACCTCTCCGGGATTCAGGCGTGAGTGTTTGTAAAGTATTTAATGTGTCGTAAAACTTAATAATAGCTCCACTCCGTAAGCGTGTTCTGGAAAATTCACGCTCACGTAATTTTCCAGAACACGCTTAAATTCTGTAAATTAAGGACTTGAAAAGACTAAGTTTGGAGTTTTTTTTTCAATTTTTTCTCCAAAATGATCTAGATTTTGAAATGGACACCTAGTTTAACTTGTAACGTTCATTAAGTCGCAGTTCCTGTGCTAATTTGAATAAAAAAATTGATTTGATTTGATATGGAGTAAATGGGTTGGTTAGCCTGTTTGATATCAGCCTCGTAAAGTTAGCAAGCCTGTTTAACTTGACCCTTCACGGTGATTTTGTTTTTGTTGGGTTGGCAAGGCTGTTTGAGTGGACCAACCATGATTACCTATTTTAACTTTGTAACGTTTTCTCGTAAACGGAAATTCTCCGGACGAGGGAAGTCATGATTGAATCGAACGGCGCGCGGTCTTATTCTGATTTTCATTCTAATTCTGAATCTTAAGAAGTGTAGCCAACTCCGTGTTAGGCTTGCCGCGTTTCCATGTGCCTAATTTAATTACAGTACCGATTTTAACTAACATTGTGAGTACTTAATAAAAAGTGATAATATAGTGCTTAAGAACTCTCTGTGTAATTTTGCTGAAAGATAAAAAAAAGAGATGATCGCACGGAGTTTTTGCTGATTTTACTCCTTGGAGAGCATGTTTCCAAAGCAAAGTAGTTTGAAAAGAATTAAAACGAAGATGAACTAACTATATGAGTGTTTTTCCTGTGCTATCCTGAACAGCGCCTTCAACCCATGACATCACATATTTTGGTTCTTGTTTTTGTAATTATAGGTAGTTTTACTTCTTTAGTGGCTGTTACCACCGTTGCTTGCAGAGGCGGCGCGGGGCGCGGGGCACGGGGAGGGGGGGGGGGGGTGCCTGCTGCCCGCGCCGCACACCGCCGCCACGTCAATTAGCACTCTCTCACCAAAGCTCTCCGAACACACATTGTTGCGGCACCTTCAAATGATCGCCTATGTACAAATCCTACAGCACATTAAACGTTGAAGTAATTAAAACACGGTGTATTCATCAGTGGCCTACAATCGGGTGTGATAGCGAAAATTATCAGCGTCACGAATCCTGGATTAGCCGCATTACAGTAGACTGTAGACACTGTGGTAAACACACATATTATATATGTACGTAGTTATACATTCAACGGGTCTACTCGTGATTATTTAGCCGGCTTCAGTTTACCCGTGGCCACGCAGCTGCAACTTTGCCGATACAAGAATGGAAGGGAATAAAGGTTTACGTAATAAGTAATTGCGATTAGACCCGTTGTTTATTGTGTAACTCTGTTTGAGCATCGCGAGTCACTAAAAAACCGAACAAGTGCGAGTCGGACTCGCACACTGTAGGTCTCATACTCACGCTTGGCCGTTTATTATTATTTTTCACTAGAATATGTAATATGTCCCAACGTCACGCCAAGTTTGATTGTAATAGGGGTTAAAGTATGAAATTGCCGTTTTATTGCAATAGGTTCTTTGATTTGACATAGAATCTTCATGGTTTGAGGTTTTCGAATGAAACTTTTTTCAAATGGTTTCTATGATGTTCTTTTTTTAAAAAATGTGAAACATTTGAATATCGGCTTTCAATTGTTTTTGTTATTCAATTTAGACAAGAAAGATGGATACTGCGAAAATTCGAGTGATTTTTTAATACGAGTTCCGACGCGGAACTAACGCGGCAGAAACAGCCCGCAATATCAATGCTGCGTTTGGAGAGGGGTCTACTAATGAACGCACCGTGCGATTTTGGTTTAAACGCTTTCGTGATGGAAATTTCGACTTAAAGAACGAGCCACGAGGAAGACCGCCCACACAGGTGAATAACGATGAATTAAGAGAGATAGTGGAAGCCGACCCTAGTCAAACTACCCAGGAATTAGCGGTATGGTTTAACGTTACCTTACCCACAATATTGACTCACTTGCGTCAAATCAATAAAATAAAAAAATACGAAAAATGGGTGCCTCATAATCACTCGAATTTTCGCAGTATCCATCTTTCTTGTCTAAATTGAATAACAAAAACAATTGAAAGTCGATATTCAAAAGTTTCACATTTTTTAAAAAAAGAACATCATAGAAACCATTTGAAAAAAGTTTCATTCGAAAACCTCAAACCATGAAGATTCTATGTCAATTCAAAGAACCTATTGCAATAAAACGGCAATTTCATACTTTAACCCCTAATATTACGGTTTTTACGATAATTCTATTCAAAACGGCGAAAAAACACGTTTGTTGTATGGAGACCCCCTTATTATTTATTACTTTTTAATAATAATAATGTTCAGTGAGCTCTTTTTGAATTGTTTTGTTTTTTATTTTTTTTTTGTTAAATAAACTATTTATGGAGGGTCGGTACCCTTAGTGCCAAGGTCCGACTTGCACGTAGCCGATTTAAACATCTCCCACTGTGAAAGATGGTCCGTAGTCCAGTGCAGTCTCTATTATATTTCACGAGAGCTCAAAATGGCCGCCGTCGCTTCCGGTCGGTAATGACGTACTTCCGGTCGCGCAGAGAGCTCTGCATTTGACGAAATAATAATGGTAATAACGGCAGTGGCGCGAAATGACACCCTGAGTAGGTTATTTAATTTATAAGCTTCATAAACAGCTTGAGAAATCCTCGCGAGAAAACCTGAGTGATAAGGATCTTCATATACCTCATCACTTGAAATTGCCAATCTGCGGTGGGCACGCGTGGTGAATAAGTCCATACTCTCTCTCTCTCTCTCAGAAAAAACATGTGCCCTACAGTGGGACGTATATAGGCTGCAATATTTAGACATAGCTTAAGGGGGTGCTTTGATTTATAACATGCTGGAACGCAATAAAACTACCAATATGTCAAGAGGACACAAATATAGGTTCAAATGGAACTGGATATTTTTTTAACTATTTTTTTATTTATTCAATTGAATGATTGGCGAAAGAAATATATCGAGCGAATGTGGGTGGAAGGGCCGGTAGGGGACAACCCAGACTGACATACTTCAACCAAATAGGGGATGTATTAGCAAAGGCAAGATAAAAAGTACCCGAAACCGGCGTGCGTGCATGCAACGACTAATGAATGTTGAGGAAGCGAAAGTGATCTGTCAGGATCGTAGCAGGTGACAGTCCCTGGTATCTGCTTACCCCTCTGGGACACAAGCGTGAGTTTATGTTATGTTATGTTCAATTGAATGAATAAAAAAATAGTTCGATAGATAGAAAGGTAAACCATTTCATTAGATCTTTTCTTTTTGATTATTTAATTTGCAATTGTAAGCAAAATGAAACATCTATTAGTGCCCTATAAACGTAGTGGTAACGTTTCATTGCGATCTAGCCCGTTGTTTGTAAATTAAAACCAAAATAAGTTTGTATGGGAAGAACAACGGCTTATATACCAAAGAAAGGGGCTTTTGGGATATAACCTGTGGCGAATTTAGCTCTAGAGTTTGTACTATTATAGAGTAGAACAGTTATGCAGTATTTTAAAAACTGAGCAAGTGCGATTCGGACTCGCCAACCGAGGGTTCCGTACAAATTTGTAGTGGTCAAGCTTTTCCCGAACTTCAAAGACATGATTTTTTTAATAATTTAATTACAAATGTATAGTTTTCAGACTTTTCGCTGTACTTGTATTTTTACGATATTACTTGCCAAATTTTATAGTTCTAGGTCAACGGAAAGTACCCTATAAATTTTCGTGTCGTGGCGACATATACGTTTTTTGCGACCGTATCTTTTTTTTACGTTAACTTAGAAGTTTGATTGTTTCACAGCTTCAAGGGACTGTGGACTTGAGTATATGGTTTTAATTTAAACTCGATACCTTTACGCGTTCCTGAGATAAGGAGTCTTGACAGACAGACAGACTGACGGCCGGACGGACAACAAAGTCATTCTATAAGGGTTCCGTTTTTCCTTTTGAGGTATGGAACCCTAAAAGTACGATAAGGTAAATAATAATATCAAATTGTGTGTTGAATTGCCTAAGCAGCCTATCCAACCGCAGGGTACAAGCTTTCTCTTACAGAGAGAGAGAGAGAGAGAGAGAGTGTCTTAATCGTAAAATGAGCCCACCACAGAGTTGCAATTTCAAACCCTTAGGGCCAGTTTCTGAATTGAGCATTTCGCTAAGTGAATGGTTAACTGTAGTTCTGTCTCTTCGAATTTCTCAGAAAGAAGCGTGACGGAACGTTACTTAAGTTTTCTCATGATATTAAGATAAGATAAGAGTATTCTTTATTGGACTAGGAAAAACACAACATAAAATATTTATAAAGATACAGTACAATATTTAGATATTTTCCTTTTCCTTCAAGGAAATATGACATCCACTGTTTTGAACTGCTCCTAAAGGTCCAAGTCAGCATATTTGCATCACAGCGATGTACCGAAGTCACCTTCATAATAAGGGCCCTGGTTCACTACATTATACACTAGGACACGATTGCACATAATAGCAAGTTCCTCGAGTCGGCCATAACCGGCTCAATCCACCTACAACCGGTAATATCCGGTCTCAACCGCCGCCGGAGATTGTTGTTGTTGGCAGCGACTGAGAAATGTACAGTCAATCGAATAAGACCACACCTTCCTTTGCGTGCGTGCAATTTTATAAGTAAGTGAATGAACTTATTTACAAAAAAAAAACAGAAAAGTGCGAGTAAGATTCGCGTTCTAAAAAATTATTTTTATACTGCTATACAACTCAGCCACAAACATAAACTTATTTTTGTAATCTCTTTTTGTGACATAACTATAAAAGTACTAAGAAGTTTTTTCCTCTACTTGTGCTTGCTTCTTGTCAGATGATGATGATTCCATGATTAAATACAAATCCATTTCCATTGACCTAGGTTGATGTTCTAATAGTTTTGTTAGTAAGTTTGACACAACTTGCAAAAAATAAAATAACATAAGAATATTCTTCTCAAAATCGGGATCTACTCGACAGTTTGGACAAATTTTAGTACAGGAAAATCTTGAAAGATTGTGACAAAAATATCAGCTGTTTCTTACTAAAGTTACCATCTGCTATATTAAATTACTGAGATATTTTTCCGCGAAATGAAATCGTCCATTTTTTTATGTTTGTGGGGACTTTATCACGTGCAGAATTGAAAAAAAATCAAAGAGTAATCGGTGAAGAGGCTGTGGTCATCAGTGAGCGTCTTTCATCGGCCGTATAGATAGAAAGAGCAATCTTTCCCATGCGGGAATGCTCGGTCTTATTGGCGTCCCCGTCCAGATTTTTTAACGGCTTTCCGCCGAAGTGTGAAGTACCACTGCGGACTCGAAGCGGTGCTAAACGTGTACCCGTAGTTAGGCACCACGTGTGTGGTACTGGGCCTGTAGGGAAACCTCTTAGGGAAGAGTGTTGCTATGTCAAGGTTCGGTGTTGGAGGCGGTGGGTGAGTCTCGCCAGGGATAGGAGGTCGGTACGGGGGTGCAGGTGACTGGAACGATGGGGGCTCATGTGTCTGATTGAGCCACTTGGGAATATCTGGGGTCCCCACCCATTCTGGTAGAGGCCGTATGCTGATCGAGAACTTCTTCGACGTGGTCGACTTTTCAGTGGTTTCTGTGAACGGGAACTTCGGTTTTTTCACAGTTGGAATCCACGGGGGCAACATCCGCGTGGAGATTGAGAACGTACAAGGTGCGTCAGGTGATGCCGCTGCCAGTTTATGCCTTTTGAACATGCGATGACGGCCCGCATCTGTTGGCGAGAATGCGGTCGTGAGGTCGTTGGTTCGGCTCCACCGTCGTATTTTTACTATATGAATGGCTTAATTTGGGGTATTTTTCTTGTGACGTTTCTGCCTTGTGACCCTTGTGGTCAGTGCACCTGTACTAGATTGAAGTCGCGTGATAACTTTGTACAGTTTGGCCTAGTTCCAGCACCGCCGACAATCAGAGAGACGAATCAGAGCAAAGTAATGAATGGACGATTAGACAAGCCAATAAGCAGTTCAAATTTCAAACGTCTTAAAATGATCTTGTACGAGTATGTTGCCTAAGCTCCTAAAATGATAGGGCAATAATTCTGTTTCACTTTAATATCCAAGAATATGTCTAAGATCCGCATTATCAGAAGATCTTTTGACAAATGGTGCATGCCACAGAGCTTCTCATGCTCGTAAGGTCGAGAATATCTAATAGAATTGTTATTTAAATTCTCGCGAAATTTAAATCTCAAAATGGAGAAGACAACTTAATACATTTGAATGGCAATTTTATTATTCTTAGTATGAGCGATCACAAATACTCGGTCAATTGTCAAAATAAGAACCACTTCCACAGATATAGATCCAGTCTCGGTCTGTGATCGTGACCCATAAGAAATTTCTTTTCATGGTTTTACGTCTCTTATTGGTTTTGCGTTTCTTTTCCGTTCTATGTTTCTTAGTTTTTTACTCATAATCTCTGACGGTGTTTACTATTATGCTGTGATTTGGCCGTTTTTATTAGTGTGTCACTCTTTTGGGTAATGGTTTTCGGCATTAGCATTGGTATTGGCATCGGTATTGGCACAAATACTGGAATACTAGGGAATGAAATTATCGACCATGATACGAAACGTTCAATTACTACTCATGTTTGACAGTGTTGGCATAGTCGTCAAAGATTCCTTGTTTGAAAGTGCTTCGCCGCATGCTTGAATCGAAATACTGTTGATGAAAACAAAACCTTTATTTAATAAAAAAATTTCAATTATATCCTGTATGATAAGGTACATATGCTTTAAATTAGTGATATGTTCTCCCCGCTTTGAGACGATGATTACAAAAATTATTATTTATAGATGTAAGTACGAGTACCCCCCCCCCCCCCCTTCTTTTTGAATAATATAATCATGTAGGTACAGCGATATCATTCCGATGTAAAAGCCTAACTGCAAAGTGGGTTACTTGGGGCTGCAAGTGATGTAAAGTACTTTGGCCAGATGTCGCTGCCTGTACGTAATACAGACAAGTTTGTAAAGAGGCTCGAAATTTCACCGACGCCTGCACTTGCCCATTAGCACAGTTGGGAGAGCGCTGGCACGGTTAGCCAGAGGTCGCGGGTCAAGTCCCGGCAAGGGTGGAATTTTTTGCCTCTAAATAGGTTTTTACGTTGATGAAGTTGTTATTTCTGTAAAGAAGATGAAGCCCTGTCTTTCTACGGAACCCTACACTGCGCGTGGCCCACCTTACTTGGCCGGTTTTTGTTACTATATCAGCAAATAAATGTATTTTCTTCCTTTCCTTCCTTTATTCCTTCTTTTCCTCCTTTCTTCTCTGTGTAGCCAAACGTCATCTCGTCCTCCACAAAAAATTACAGAAATTATATTTACGCAGTTTTCACATCCAGTCTAACTTGAATGATTAACATCCCCACGAGTTGCTTGGTTTGATATACTGCTTGCTTGTTGTAGATATAATATGATCATACTAGTATACGTATAACGGATCCTTGCAATGTAACAAAAACATATCCTGGCAACCTTAAAGTGTTTGTCTGGAATAGATCGCTTTTAGCGATAAGATAGCCAATTGTGTACTGCAAAACGTAGCTGATATGTACCCCTCAAGTCTTGAAAACGGTGTCATATAATGCAAACTTTAAGTTCTCTCTAGAATAACGCTTGCGTGTATACTCCTAGTAGAACATGGATATTATACTAACTCACCAGATATCACAAAGAGGTAGGAAGTGGTTTATATCTCAAAATAAACATCTGACGTAATGAATAAACGTCCCCTTATCTGATTCATAATTACGAAATAATCTGATCAATGACAACAAAATCTAACTGCAACAGGCCAGCAACAAATAAAATTAAATAAGACGTGTAAATAGCATTAAAAATAACAACTTCGTCTTTGCCTGGCCCTTTCCCTTTCATTAAAAATAACCACTAAAATGTTTAAATTCAGACACAATAATCAATTTTTATTCTTATAATGGCGCTTCTTAGACTTTTTTCCGTGAAGCCTCTTGGCGACGGGGGGATCAATCTGACTTTGGCTGAAATTTTTACGGCTTTGTGCCAAATCCGCCGTCAGCTTGAGGTCTTCTTTCTGATGCTCATTGTCATGGTGGTGTCCTTTGTGGGAGCGTTTGGTCGTATCCACTACTGGCTGGAGAAACTCCAGCGGCATATTGGTTCTGCTATCAATGTCCAGATGCTGAGCCTCCGGTAAGCCTGGTATATGCTGGATGCCCTCCAGTATATTTTCTGAAAACTTTAACTTCCTGAGCTCCCCCCCACCTGAGGGAGAAGTCGTGGCGGGGCTGAAGACTGTGCGCATTGTGTTGGCTGGCGTCTGGACCAGTTCAGTCGTACTCTGCAACATGGCACTGATGTAGCTAAAGTCGAAGGTCGATGGGGTCAATGAGGTGGTTTTCTTGTAGTTGCGGTAGTATGCCGGCATCTGGGAACGAGAAAGGTTGAATGTTGAATTCGGATTAGTCCAAAAGACAAAAAAAATTGCTAAATAGACATTTAGCTTGAAGCAGACTATTCATTATCATCATCGGCCATATGACGCCCACTGCAGGACGTAGGCCTCCCTCATAGTTTTCCAAGTTTCCAGCTTCCATATCCAGCGACTCTCCGCCACTGTAACCAGGTCGTCAGACCATCTGGCGGTGGCCAGCCTACGCTGCGTCGTTCGGTCCGCGGTCGCCAGGTCAGAACTTTTTCGCCCCAACGACTATCAGTTCTCCGAGCTATGTGCCCCGCCCACTGCACGGCGCAAGGTCGCCCAGTGAGCTATGGAGAGACCTATGTTCGAAGTTTCACTGCGTGATCGGATCAGGAATGAGGACATTCGGCGAAGAATCCGAGTTACTAATATAACTCGAAGAGCTGCTCAGTTAAAGTGGCAGTGGGCGGGGCACATAGCTCGGAGAACCTGTTGAGGGTATTAGAAGGATTCGTAAACATAAAACATTTTTGTTTGCTAGGCTCCCTAAGCATTATGGTACCAGGTCAGTAGCTAGGTACTGTACAAACTAAAATATTAATGTCGATGACTATCTTTTCCAGTCTCTTGCTTAAGAATATTCTGTAAATACCTGTATTTTAAATCTTGCGCTTCTTATCGATCCCTGTCTTTCATAACCTATTAGAAAGAACTCACTACAAAGTTAACCAGGTGGTTCAACCTACAAGTATCAGAACCCGATAAACATTTACATTTACATTTAAACATTTACATACAGGAACATACATTGCTTCTGGCCCCACACTAGGATACCCTGTGTCGTGGGAACCAGAAACAACGACATCACAAACATGTAAACATCCAAGACCTGGGTTTTTTTTTTGTCCCCAGCCGGGATTCGAACCCGGGACCTCCCGCATGGTATGCAGATGCACTACCGCTGCGCCACGAGGTCGATAAGTAGTTCCTACTATTATGTATGGGAACCCATCACACTGTTCCGAGCCATAGTAGTCACCATTTATAACATTGCATTTTCTCTATCTATGTGAAGTTTGCTGAAATGTTATGAAAGATCCTGAAAGATCCATAGGAACTGTGAGCATCGACACTTACCGATTCATTAACTGTTTCAATCCAGTCTGAGAATGCGCCAACGAGTGTGAATACAGTAGGTGCGTTGGGGAAACCGCAGACTGTTGGTCCGAAAGATATGATGCCCACGAGTCTGCCGTTCAGAACAGCTGGACCTCCGGCGTCGTGCTACAGGTGGGGAAAGATAAGCCAGGAATTAATGTTCACCATCTTCCTGAAGTTGTAATGCTCAATCTTAGAAACTATCTTGTTCATGAGCTCTCACTGGTCGTCACTTCACGGATTGGCTTTAGTAGGTGTCTTTACTAGTATCTTATAACACAAGGTGTATAATTGAGGGACCGAAACCACCAAAATAAGATTATTCTGACGTGTGGACTAGACTCCTTCCATTTGAGTTTTGGAGTATTAAACCAGTAAAGTTGATTACTCTGCTAAAATTTGAAAGATCTACCGTTGAGTATAATCTTGCAACTAATATTTTACGTAACACAAGTTCATAGCAATTATTATAAGTACAAGAAAGTAGCAAATTGAAAACAGGGAATTACTTTTGGAGAACTGTTAATATGCTTACATCACAAGCACCTTCTCCCGTTGTCATCGTACCAGCGCAGAACATCTGTTCCGTCACAAATTTACTGTGAACATAAATATAAAATTATATTATTGATCGATGATAATCAGTGTAGGTAATATTAATGCCAATTTGGTTTGATGTGTTTTTTAGTAAGTAGGTACTTATGGAGGTGTTAGCGTACACCTTCAAACATACATAATATATTTAGCAATAGTTTCGACCTGTATATCTACTTTGAACCTAAATATAAGCCCGTGCCCCTCGGTGGGGACATAATGGGTTGATGATGATGATAAGCCAACAATCATGCAGCTCCTTAGAAGCAAGCCATATTTTTCTGACATCAGCTACATTCGTCCAGCCTCTACTAGTATTCCCTGATCGAGGTCTAGATTATATTTACAAATTAACTGAATCTGCAAGCAATTACAACTGCATGAACTACTATAGTACACTAACATCATCGAGGGCAAGTCCTAAGCCAGTATAATTATCTTCAATCTAATGGCATGACATGGAAAACAAAATAAATGTGACTGATGGACATCGCCAATACCAAAAACAAATATTGATAAAAAATTTCAATGTGTTAAAATGAAATCCTGCATCGATGATATTCATCCATGATCAAATAGTATGCAAATTGCGCTCCCATGGACAAAATCACCACTTAGATAAACAATACTTACTCCCCATAAACTTCCTTGCAGAACTTGTTCGGGTATACCGGCAAAACCTTCCGTTGCATAAAGACTGGCTCAAAGCGCATCTTGGAAGTCGCCTAAAAATAACAAAATTATTATAGCGATTCTATATTCACTTAAGGAAGCCTGCAGATGAATTCCGTTAGTTGTACTGAGCTGGTTTTACAAAACAGACATACATAAGATGCTTGTCCTTTTCCTAATAAGGAGCCTGAATGACCTAGTGATGGGTCGAAGACATAAAGAAAAATAATGGACGAGATTGGCAGAGGGCCGAGGGGTTAGGATGGTGGAGAAGAAGCCTATGACCAGCAGTGCACTCTATTCATGAGCTAGCTGAATATATATGTAGAAGTAAATAGCCTTGTGAAAAGAATAGGAGAGGCCTGCGAATAAAATTTCTATTAGGTATGTTAAATGGAAGAAGAGGAAAATGTTCACCTTGACCCCAAAATGAAGATTTTCCGAAGCCTCTATCTGTTTTTTGAGAGAAGGCATGAGATTCTCTTCAGTGGGATGCTTCAAATATACTGATCGTACTGTTATGGTAACTAATCTATCTATTTAATCAGCCCATGAACGGATCTCAATATTAGGCATAGGCCTCTTTTCTTTTATGCTGACCCACCGGGTCCTTTGCTAGTCTCATCCAATGATTTCCAGCCGCTTTGACTATGTCGTCAGCCCACCGGGCAAGTGATCTTCCCACCGATTGTTGACCCGTTCTTGGCCACTGAAGGCTACCTTAGACCACCGGTAACTTAGCTCTTTATCAATAAAATACTCTTACCTCTAAGACTGCTCTTGACAACACTATCACGTTGCTGAATATCACTCAAGAGTGATCTCAGAAGTAAGAGCTTCATTAACACGCCCCTAAAACAACTCACTCTAATAACGCCCCAGCCTAAAAGCAACACCTCGGATGTATAAGGGACCAGGAAGTTGCTGTGGGAGATCCGTATGATCTTGGGCAGCCGGTGGTAGCTGAAGAAGAGGCGGTACCGCAGTCGGATCACGGCGATGTTATTACGCAGCGTGCGAGGATTGTAACCCGGGTTGAAATAAACCTGGAGGATCGGAGGAAGAGAGATAAAAATTAATAAAGTAAAAATACTCGATAAATTTTGGGTGGTTTGAAAGCCGTAGCAAAATTAACGTGGTTTAAAATAATAAAAAATAAAAAATGTTTATAAAAATGTTTATTTTAATCAATTTTTTTTCATCAGCTTGTTTTTTTTAAAGGCACTTTCCTGTAATATCTTGGCACAAACTCGAATCTATTGGAACCATTCTGATAGATGGAGAGGCGGTAATAATCTTCCGTGCATTTTTTGAAACAAGATTTCTCAATAATTTTTTTTTATTTATTAACGTCTATACTCAAAAGTTTAGTTTCAATAGATTCCAATTTTAAGTAAATACTTATTACATAACTTTCAAACCACCCAGAATGAGCGTATAGCTAACTCTTCAATTCATATCGTTTCAAAAGTTGGAGCTGATAAACGTTGGTAACGCATCTTAGTCACATTCAAAAGGTTATCGGTTCAATGACGACATGTAGCAATTACTTTGTGAATTGGTAGGAGCAATACCACTAGCTAATTGTGAAGGAAAATATAGTGACGAAACGGCAATCGTACGATTGTTTACTGTGTTCTGCTCTTTCCATCTCAGAGACGGCCTTAAGAAGGAAAAACATCTTGCGGACACCTGAGTCACTGAGGTATTCACATACCTAGGCCCTTGTAAACGCCAGTTCGCGGTAGGCATGCGTGGTGATTAAGCATATACACGCTGTCTTTGAAAGAAGTGGGACGTATATATGCAGCATATTCATATGCTTACAAAAAAAAACTTACCTCTAAGGCATCTACCATTTCGCCCCCAACACGGGAGTGGTTGCTGCCAACGCGAACTTGCAACACTCGGGGATTCTCCCGGAAGAAACGATTGTTGTGCATTCTAAGAAATATTTATTTTTGTTATAGTACATTACTGCAGCGGCCCGCAAAAGAGGCATTGATGGACGAACGTGGAAATGTGGGCCGAGGCGAAGCCGACGCACACATACGTGAGTCCATCAATGCCTAGTTGTGGCCAAGGCTTGTATATGATTTTTCTCAAATAATGCGCGGAAATTAGATATAAGTAGTACTAAGGCAGAACTTCTTTCAAAATCAGACGAATCACGAACGAACAACAATATTTTTTGCCGCATTAAAGTGTTCTTTTTTTTCAATAGGTAGGTATATCCAGCTTTCTATCGCAAGCCAGTTAAATATTAATTTTCATAGAACTTTTTCCGGCCGCTGCTTGCGTGTAATTGGCCAGTACAGCAATTTCAATTTATCTCCAAGAAGGTTGTCGAAATAATGCTCATATTTCCAAGCATGTTTGAGAAAAAATATTATTCGTTGCTGATATTCTCTTCGCAATTTGGAAGTTTTCCCATAGTAAAGGTTGACTAGTGAACGCTTAAACTTTATAGCTTTTGCAGTCTCAGAAGAGCTCCTTGCAGTTCTCTGTTTCATATTTTGGAGAGAGCGATAAGTTAATTTTAACAAGGGACGCCACTTGGCGTCTCCTAAGAGAAGAACTGAACCCCGTTTCGACACGTAACATATAAAGAAGTTTAGTACTCACAGCTGAAGACAAGAAGCGGATGTGATGACCAGATCATGCCAGTAGAGGACCCCGCCGCACCAGAACCTCTTCATCACGTGGATGGAGACCATGAAGGGATACTGCCGGACTGTCGTGCGCTCTCCCTTAAAGATGCGCCGCGTGGGACCCTGTCGGTCTTCTAGTTCAGCTTTCGGGTCTGTTGAGAGAAAAAATAGAGAAGGACAGAAGACATTAATTAGATTGCCACAAAAGCACACAACTAAAACATTACACAATTTACATAATCATAACAAATATGACGAAAAATAACAATAACACAACAGTACAAATGAGGAAATTGTGCTTCCGTGGCAACAAACAAGTGCGTGTCCATGTGCAGTATACGCTTTCGTAGAAAGAGGGGGTTTTATTTGCTTTACAGAACTAACAACTTTACAGAATTAACAGAAATTAATTTTCAATGGATTTTATACGAACTTTTTCCATCACGTCTTACCAACACAGTTTTGCTGCTGATGTGTTGTACACAGCCATGTAGCATGCAGAGTAGGTGACGCTTTTTAGGGTTCCGTAATCGACAAGGAACCCTTATAGTTTCGCCATGCCCGCCCGTCTGTCTGTTCGTGACCTAGCTTTGAGACGATTAGCACGAGAAAGCTGAAATTTGGCATAGAATCAAAACGGTCGAATAAAATCTCGAAAAATATTTTTAGGGTAACTCCTCTACATTAGGGACGCAATATTGTTTCTCGCCTACACCATAGTGTGAGGTATTGTTGGATTGGTCTAAAAAAATATTGTGGCTGTAGGAAAACCATTTTTCGATACAGGGTTGCGTTTGTGAAATATTAAAATTAAAAGCGCAATTTAACGGCTAAATTGTTGATTGTAGAAACGTGAAAAAAATCAGGGCAGTACATATAATGAACTTAAAATGAAAACTATCACGGCTAAGTAGGCTTTACAAGTTAACGAGTTATAGGCGACCAACAAAATGAAATATGAAAGGAAAACTTCGTACGAATTCCATTGAAAATGAACTTTGATGAAGTTGTTAGTTCTGTAAAGCAAGTGAAAAACCCCTCCTTCTACGGAACCCTACACCGCGCGTGGGCTACCGAACCCTTTTGGTTCGCGCGTGGTTCTACTCGCCAAGGGGAAAGAAAACCATAGATACAGAATATACATACATAAGCAGGCTATATACGTCCCACTGTAGGGCACAGGCCTTCCCTCAGGGAGAGAGTATGGGCTTAATCACCACGCGTGCCCACCGCGGATGGAGATTTCAAGCGCTGAGGTATGTGAATAGCTCAGACACTCAGGTTTCCTCACGATGGTTTCCATCACAGTTAGCGTGTGGTATTGCTACTATAACTTCACAAATGTGCATAACTTAGAAAACAAAGTCTAAAGTGCATGCCTGCACTGGGAATCTCTCGCTTCCGAGTCCAATGTTCTACCTACTAGGCTACCACCGCTTGACACAGAATACCATCACTGAACGGTAGAACTATAGAAACAGAAGATAGTTTTGAAACTTTTGGAAACAAGGTTGTTAAAAGTTCCACTAACAAAATAATGGAACTCGACAACGTCGGAATTCTCTATCATGTAACGTTCCTTTTGTTTCTTACTTGGATCAATAACACTAAGCAAGTATAGAGGGTGCAACAAAAAACCTGCAGACTCATCGTTTAAAATATGAACAATAACTTAGCTTGCATTCATTTCCAGTGTACATCAAATCAATGTTAGCATGGCGTATTGTTTACTCCATTTATTATAGTAATCAAGTATGTTACCGTTGTTTGTTGGTTTGGTTTACATTATATATATATAATAAATTGTGGTACTCGTCAATGCGAACAAATTTAATAAACGATACGGAATGTTAAACAAGGTGTGTCCATTTGGAAATCTAGACCAAGTAACTTTAGTATGGCACATCAGATATATTTTTCACGATTTCAAATTTTTTTGCAAATAAATAGTTCCTCATATTGAATCCACTATTTATGAGGATTTTGTTATCACACGAACGTTCATAGAACAATAAACTATACCAGAGAAATTAATAATAATAATAATAATGATAACTTCCACACAATACAATCACTTGACCTGGTTCCAAACTATATCCCTGTGCTATGGTAACCAGGCAAGGACGTCACAAACATGAAAATACACCCAGACTGAGGCCATGTGTACAAATGTACGGCGGCCCGCCGTACATTTGTGCGTGTAGCGTGTAAGGTAATTATTATCAAGAATAATTCAATTGCTTTTAGTAACTATCGCCAAACGCCAATATAAGGTCTTCACTCTCTCACCCCAGTACATCTGATCTATGTCCTTAAGGTCAAACTTATGAGTATCCTCAGCCTTTTCCGCGATGATTTGGTCCACCTCGTAGTCAACCAGGCCATCTTCCTCATTGAGCGTCTCGTCGTCCATCATCCGTCTCGCTGACTTACTCAACCCACTTTCTTTCTTCTCCGATAAGATCTTTGGAAGATAGTTATATACTTTAAGTAATATATACTTTATTGCACAGGAAACATTGAACAGGGCATTACATAAGAAATAGCATGTACAAAAGCGAGCTTAGATTTCCTCCAGAAAACCTTGGAGAGTTGGAACAGCGGTAAAAAACAAAACAAAATACGTGTAAAAAATAAATTACAATCCAATCCAAGCAGGGATTTTAAGAAGGTGGGAGTTGACAGTTCTAAGATATTATAGTAGAAGATAAGATGGTAGCTTAAGCAGAAGCAGGCTTCGTACGTCCCACTGCAGGGCACAATCTATATTCGCATTTGTTTTGCATTTGCAAGTGTCTCGTAATGTGATATATCTTCTAATATATAGAAATCTCGTGTCAAAGTGTCTGTTATCGATCTCCTTCGAAACGGCTTCACCGATTTTTGTAAATTTTTTGTATATATTTGGTAGGTCTGAGAATAGGTCGCAGGCTAATTAATGTGGCAAAATAACGTTTGTCGAGTCAGGTAGTAATCTAATAAAATACGTGCCTTTAGAATATCATCACGGTTCATCCTTTCTTTCAATTTCAGATATAAATTCTTCGGATCCTTTTCGAAGAGATATTGGAATGGATTACTCTCATTTAGCGCTTTGTAGAAATTTATTTGTGTCAAGTTACTGTCTACTGTTTCGTTCAGTAACAGTTGGGCATATTTTTCTTTATCGATGACATATGAGTTGATCTTTTCAAGTTTTCCTTTAAGGTCTTGAAATCGCTTGTTAGTGGCATTTTCTAGTTGCACACCAAGTGCTTCTACTAAGCTTTTAGCCACTTCTTTTACCGTAGGGTCTTTTTCGATCACATTAAATCCCAAATCTTCTGAAGAAACATAGTTGAACAAATAAAGGACCCATAAAACAACAGAAAGGTAACACAAACTCATGACATCAAGAACTTGAGTTTTTTATGGCGATTTTCAGTTGCATCTCGCTTTGTTGTAGTAGTAAATAATTCAGAGGAAATAAAAATATTTTATTGGACCGCCATTTATAGCCGCCCACGTATTGCAATATAGACGAAAGTAGAACAAAAGGAACAAAGGTTTGTCTATTTATTTATTCAGAGGCTTGGCCCGCAACTTCGTTCACACGGGAGTCGGAATCTTTATCTACTTCCGAGAACGAGGGTCTTAATAGATAGACGGACGGACACATGGACAATAACCTCCTCAGTCCTGACCTTGAAAATAACAATGGTCTTCAATTGTTATTTTCAAGGCCAGGACTGGGGAGGATAAAGAATCCTATAAGAGTTCCATGGTTTCCTTTCCAGGTAAGGAACCCTAAAATAATTTTTTTATGTCAAAACGTTAACGAACGTCAGGGTTCCGACAGGATTCGCTGCGCGGAATAGTGCGCGGTAGCCCAGGTTCAATTCCCAGTGCGGGTATGTAGGTACCTAAGACTTTATTTTCCAAATTACGTACATTTGTGAAGTTATAGTAGCAATACCACTCGCTTACTGTGAAGGAAAACATCGTAAGGAAGCGCTTCAAATCGCCAATCCGCGGTGGGCACGCGCGCGCCCGTACTCTCTCCCGGAGAGAAGGCCTGTGCCCTGCAGTGGGACGTATATAGGCTGCTTCATCATCATCATCATCATCAGCCATTTAACGCCCACTGCAGGACGTAGGCCTCTCTCATGGTTTTCCCTAACCATGAAGGGTTTTGCCATAATCGCCACGCTTGGCAGGCGGGTTTTCGATCGCAGTATGCGGTTGGAATCTCAGGAAGACGCTGCTGCCCGTCTCCTGGTAATGTGACTTTTATTGTATCCCGAAGAGTATAACTCTTACTCTTAACATTAATATAAGATGACAATATATGAAGAACTACAGTAGGTTACATTGTGATTTTCAATATAATGTCACTGGTTTTACACTGATTTTATTGCGAGAGCTAGCCCGCAGTAGCTGCGATCTGTAATCGGCGGCTAAAAGTATTGTGTATATTTGAACACTCGCCAGCACATTAACCTTTACATTTTTGTTGTAAAGTCGCCCGTAACGTAACTGAGTAATATAGCTGACGACTGTACGAGTACCTATAAATTTATTTATACTAACTCATACAAACGTCGTTCTTCTGTCTCTTTCTACGGACTCGTTTTGTGAATTTGAAATGAGAGGTGTTTTACTTTCGCATTTTATTGTTATGGATTTGATAGGCGAATTCTGTATCGTTTGTGTACGATCAGTTGGCTGACAGTCACAGACGCTGACAAGAGGAACTAGTGATCGTGGCAGCAAATAGAGCTCAAACTCAAACGAAATAAAGCGACAGCAGCGCCACTGACATGTAATGCGCAGACTGTGATGCTCTTCAACTCATTGTAGAGGAACTATGACTATAGTAACTAGAACCAGCTATAAATCTATTCCTTGCACCACCTGTGGTTGAGTAGTAGAAAATGCTTATAGAATTAACTCCGCCTCATTGCCATTGGGCGCAGGCCTTGGCCTTCAATGGACTTAAAATACCACATAATAGAAAGCGAACTTTCGTCAAAATGACGATCATGCAATGAGTATTTCCCTCTC
Source organism: Yponomeuta malinellus (assembly GCA_947308005.1). Lineage (NCBI taxonomy): Eukaryota > Metazoa > Arthropoda > Insecta > Lepidoptera > Yponomeutidae > Yponomeuta > Yponomeuta malinellus. Next base: position 12,123,705 of record OX371017.1, read on the forward strand.
TTTCTTTTATTGGTTTATACTGAGGGTTTACATAATAGTCCGCACAGATTTTTTTGACGGTAACGTGAACATAGTCACAGATCGTTTGCACATCGCTTACTGTCTTTACAGTTTATGTGTGAGTAATTGACGTAGTGTGATGCGTAGTAAATCACTAAGGTAGTCAATTACTCACACATACACTGTAAAGATAGTACGCGACGTGATTTACACGCGAAGTTTATGGTCCAATCATCGTAGGATTCGAAGCTTACTTTTTTATTCTCTTGACTTTATAAAATCCATAAGAACTTTTATAGCAAAGACCGTACCAATAATTTGTCACCGGAAAAAAAGTTAAACATTCTCAGAAGTCAGCCCAGTCACCAGGCAGAGTATCGGAGCCTCAATGATTGATCGACGTTTCGCCTCGCCTCGTACCAAAAAAGTATTTTAAACGCAAAACCCGCCCGCTTAACATTCTTAAACAACAAGTATGTAAGTGGGTGTATTGCACTTTGAATTTTCACAGATGCGTTTTCTAGTTTATTCGTAAGTGGTCTTTTCAAAAGACGTAAAACTACTGTGCTATCGATTTCTATAAAAATGTCGCTAAATGATTGTCTGACTGTTAAATAGCGGCGATCAGTGTTATTGGGGATACCCCCCGGAAAGCCGTTGGGAACGTGCCTTGTCTTCAAACAAACTGCTTCGGTGAAAGACGGTAGCTTTAAACATTGGGCACCATTGGAGGGTTCTTGATGTAGATTAAAAAAATGTACACGACTTCAAAGGACCTGGGATTTTATTTCCATGATAATAGAAAACTTCGGTAAAAAACAGAATAGATAATTTTAGAAGTAGAATCAAAGTCAGTGATAATGTCTCGTCAAAAGTTAAAGTAGCAATGAAAATCCAAAGGAAATGTAGAGTGGGTGACGTAATTTTAAATTATGATTTAATAATGACAGGCAGAATGAAAGTAACATAAAAACAATGGTATAAAGAGGTTTACACCGTTACAAACTTAACTCATTTACTGACATCACTGATATAGATAGAAATAGAGAACAATTTATTGCACAACCAGGTAAAAGAATTACACTGAGATTGGCAAAGAGGATACGATAGACCTCAGAAGAAGCATGTGAGATTCGGACAATGTAACCTTTATTTCTTTGTGATGTAAACAAACCACTTATATAGTTTAAGGGGTCATCCATTAAGCACGCGATGTTTTTAGCAACTTTTTAAGCCCCTCCTATTCCCCCTGGTGATATAACGTGGGATTTTAGACTAAATGACCCCAAAATCACGTGTATTTTTTACTACAAAATATCTTAATGATTCTTAGAATATTATCTTTAAGTACAATTTCAAGCGCCGAGGAATGTGAAAACCTCAAACGTGATATATCAATACACCCCCCTCCCCCTTGTGATATTTCGTATTTTTTCGAACTCCCTCCTCTCATTTCAAATGCTGATTTGACCTCATTTTATACGATCAGGAACTCATGAACTCAACTCATTGAACTCAGGAATTAAATAACCTTGTTATTGGTATTGGTGGCTATTAGTTTTACGAAGTAAGATAACATAAACTCAGCCCTGTATCCCGAAGGGGTAGGCAGAACCAACTGTCATGATCTTCAGAGATCTATTTTGCTTCATCAACTTTCATTTGTCGATGCATGCACGCACGTCAGATTCCGGTACTTCTTATCAAAATAAGATACTATTTTAGTAAGATACTATTCTAATATTATTCTTCAATGCACGCTGAAAAGCAAGCTGCTTGGTCAATGCAGATTGCATACCATTATACGAGTACGAACATTGCACTTCTTATCCTTACCTTTTACTTAACTCTACAGTGGACATGTTATTGAAAAACCTCTTGCCAAAGATTACAGCCGACATTCACAATGCAATTGTTTTATGTGAATTCCATACACAAAAATAAAACACTCATTTATTTTCGCAGTCGGGTAATATAAACTCGCAGATTGAACACAAGTTTTGTACACTTTTGTTAGATGAGTTAGACTTATCTGACAAGCTTTATTCAAAGGCAGAAGACACATATACATTTATTTTTTACCCTAGTTCTTGAAATTGCTGATACGCGGGGGGCGGGTTGAATAACTTTCTTTGGGCTTTGTCGGGCTTGACGTTGTGGACTGAAAAAGGACGTAGGTAGTGACTAGAATTGAGAAAGCAATGTTACATTGGTTTGGACATGTGGAGAGGATGAACGAAGAAAGATTGACGAAACAAATTTATCGAGCGAATGTGGGTGGAAGGGCCTGTAAGGGATGTTTCAGGCGGACATGTATCGACTAAATAGGCAGCAAAGTATTAGCAAAGGGCAAGATAAAAAGGACCCGAAACCGGTGTGAGTGCATGCAACGACTAATTAATGTTGAGGAAGTGAAAGTGATCTGTCGGGATCGTGGCAAGTGGCAGTCCCAGGTCTCTGCGTACCCCTCTGGGATACGGGCGTCTGTTTATGTATGTATGTATGTTGTCAGATTTTACGGATTGTCCCAAACGAAAATCCGTTTTGCTGGTGCTGGGTTTTTGATATAACAGAAGTATTAGTGACACTCTCAATTGGACCGCGTTACTTTGTAATTGAACCTGTTTATTCCAATCAACACTGTCTATAACTATTATTATTCTTACTGTTGTCTGTATTCCAAGTTATGTATGCATAATTATATTTATCTACAGGTAAGTATTTATAACATAAGCAGCCTATATACGTCCCACTGTAGGGCACAGGCCTTCTCTCAGGGAGAGAGTATGGGCCTAATCACCACGCGTGCCCACCGCTGGTTGGCGATTTCAAGCGTTGAGGTATGTGAATAAATCAGACTCTCAGGTTTCCTCACGATGTTTTCCTTCGCCATTAGCGAGTAAATAAATACTGCATGAATAAGAATACTCATTACGTAGACGTAAAGGCCAAAAGAACACTGAGGTAGCCTATAATGTTTTCAGTGTTTTTATGTAACATTTGCACCTAAAAACAACGGTCTGTACCGTAATCGTTTTTAAAACCACTCCCGTATTTTGAGGTGTTTTAATTGGTACCTATTCCTGCCTTTATTAACATTTTGACCAAACACACACAGTCCAGTCTCAATAACCTGAATTTCTACGACACTAAGGTCTATTTTGGATTCGTGAATGGATCAATTTTGGTTGGTTATTGCTAAACGGCCTCCGGTGATTGGATAAAGCGTCGTCCTGCCTATCTCCTTTTATTGCAGGTATTTTTTATTAGACCATATTATTTTACGACTCAAAGGCTCAAAGGGTTCTGTGTTATTTTTGGTTGATAAAAATATATTTCTTTTTTCTCTTTTTCTTCCAAAGGAGTTGTTAGTACCTTACAATAGGTAGATCTACCTAAAATCGAAATGCAATTACCTTTTCGCTGTTTTTCACGAGTGCCTCAATTTTATTACTAGGAGCGCCACCTAGCGTTGAGTAGCTGAACTTTCCTGAAAATTACAAGGCAGAGTTTCCTTTCTGAAAACAACGCCGTCCTGGTTTCAGTAGTAAAATAATCCCCAAGCAGATGGCGCGGACAACAAAGAAAGTGTACTTTTTTGTCGCAAGTAAATTGGCGTATTTGTAGGGAAGTCAAATATATTTTAATAAATATAGATAAATAACGCAGCCTACATACGTTCCACTATAAAGCACAGGCGTACTCTTAGAGAGGGGCTTTAATACGGGCTAACTAGCCGCCAATGAACAAAAATCACATCTTCTTTCACAATCCGTTTTTGCAAAACAGTGAACGACAAAAATGTCTGTGTCGGTAACAACAATTTTTAGAACCTACAACTTACAACCTAGGGCCAAAAACCTAGTCCACAATTTCATTTACGCCAAAAACGGCCGTTTTCGCCAAAAATGTTGATTGCCTTTTTCGTTGTCGTTGATTTCATTTTTAAGCCAAATCTACTTATTTTAGCCATTTTTATGTATCGAATTACGCTTAGTAATCACTTACCATTACTTATAACCTCATAATTACCTACTTTCCAAAAAATATGTACCTGCATGAACACCATAATTTTTAAACGACTTCAAAAAAGGATGAGGTTCGCAATTCAACACGTATATTCCTTTTTTGTCTATGTTCCCGCATAACTCCGTCAAATCTTAACTGATTTCGACAATTCTTGTTTTGTTCGAATAGGTATAACGTCTCATTGGTCCCATTTTAATTGTTGAATATCTGATGAAGATTGATTGATCTGATGATTTCAGAGATGGATAGCGGAACTCTTCATTGGACAGCAGTAAATAAGGCCAAATAGGGCCCATCCCTTAGTAATATTATGCATATTTTTCATAATATATAGCGTAAAAGTAGTCCGAGGCTAATTTGGTGATATTCTAGTGAAGACTTTCGGAGATAGAAATTGAGAACATTAAATTTTAAAGCAAATAATTAAGTTTTGATGTTATAAGCACTTCGTTTAAATAATTAAGTCTATGTTTTGAGAAAACTTTAAAGTTTTTTTTGAAAATCCGGCTTAAGCGGCTGAAAGATTTCGGATGAACTTTGGTATACATAGACCATGACGAGGATTAATATTAGTATTTTTCTTAGAATTCTATGCGAATAAATGAAGCTATACATATTGTCCACAAAAGTTCAGAGTTCGAAGGATAATTTGTGATTACAAGGGACTTGATTTTTTTTCTTCCGCTCCCCCACTGAAAAGTGAAAAATAAAAAATAAACCGACTTTCAAACACTCCGTTACCTCCTAAAATGTTAGAAATAAGCTAAAAGAATACCTTTAAACTAGAAGTACGTATACATGTAGGTATTGTAGAAGTATAATTTGTAGTCGGTGCCCAGTTTCAGGACCAGCACATATATTTTGGGCACCGACTCCAAATTATACGTGTACTTCTAATTTAATCGGAGTATGATTTAATTACCCCATTTTCGCGGCAAGAATTTATATTAACCGTTTAACGACAGATTATAACCTTCAAGGCTCCGGCGGAAGGATTAGAGGCTTTCACGCTACTGGTGACGGCTTTAATTACGTTTTTTGACAGAGGAAATTAAAAGACAGCCTTCATAGTCTTTGCAGCCAGTTATTGTTATTTAAATACATTATGGCCGGCCTGCCAGCCAGTTGTGGTAACAATACCACTCACATAAGCAGCCTGTATACGTCCCACTGCAGGGCACAGGCCTTCTCTCAGGGAGAGAGTGTGGGCTTCATCACCACGCGTGCCCACCGCGGATTGGCGATTTCAAGCGCTGAGGTATGTGAATAGCTCAGACGCTCAGGTTTCTTCACAACGTTTTCCTTCACAGTTAGCGAGTGGTATTGCTACCATAACTTCACAAATGTACATAACTTAGAAAACAAAGTCTTAGTTACCTACATTCCCGCACTGGAAATCGAACCTGGGCCTCTCGCTTGCGAGTCCAATGTTCTACCCACTAGGCTACCACCGCTGTTTTGATAGGCTACCACCGATGTTTTACCACTCGTTTACGGTAAACGAAAGCATCACGAGGAAACCTGAGTGTCCGATGTTTTCAAAAACCTCAGCGCTTGAAATTGTCAATCCGCGGTAGGCGCGCGTGGTAATTAAGCCCGTTATCTCTCTCTGAGAGAAGGCCTGTGCCCTGCTGCAGTGGGACGTATAATAAGCAAAATAAAAAAATGTCTTATCTAGTTTTTTATTAATCAAAACCATCAAATTACGCTCAGGGCGCATTGCGCGCGAGCTATCGCTGGCTCAAGTTGTACAGCCCCCGTGCATCGCACTCTCACTTTTTCACCTGAACTTCTCACTGACAATGAGTATACCTGTGGGCCTAGGTTTGCATGCACGTGGCAATTTCATTTCATTGCTGCTTTAACTCTACGCGCGCAAGCGTAGTTAACCTTCTAGGCGTCACTGCTGCGGAAAAACAAGTCACGTGACCATTAAGGCATTAACGGAATTGGATTCGATTTGATCTCAGGTATACCCTGCCCTAGTTGTAAGTCATTTACGCACAGGGTATACCTGAAATTATTCCCTTCGATTTCAGGTATACCCTGTACCAGAGGAGCCTACAAAAAAGCATCGAAGATAGATGGAAAAAAATTGCGTGTTGACAAAACGGGGGTCTGTCATAAAACCCCCAATTTTTCTCGTCGACAAAGAAGGGACCGTCCATTTTCTCCTCAAATTATACTGTGACCCTTGAGACCTGTGATTTATGTAATATCAAGGCAGTTTATGCAGTGGTATGCATTCCGGTTGAATATTTACGATATTTTCCTTCACATACTTACTTCGACCATTTACGGGATATATTAGCAAAGGGCAAGATAAAAAGTACCCGAAACCGGCGTGCGTGCATGCAACGACTAATGAATGTTGAGGAAGCGAAAGTGATCTGTCAGGATCGTGGCAAGTGGCAGTCCCTGGTCTCTGTCTACCCCTCTGGGATACAGGCGTGAGTTTATGTATATATGTTTTCCTTCACCAGGTCTTTTTCAATACGGGGAAACCTGTGGCTTCATTTGAATCCAACCGCATTGGTCATCAGTAAGATACTCGTAATAATATCATCCACACGGCACAATAACTTGTGCCGATCCTTGTGTTCTGAGGCCGATCCCAAACTAGCCTGTGCCATAATAATAATAAAGTTAATAACAAAGCAAGGACACACAACATAGATTGATATTGTTGATAGATTAAGCCAACTACGGTGGTGTCTCAGCGTTAGAAGGGAGGCTTTACATCCAAGCGGCGTAGGTGTCGAATCCGGGCATGTATCAATGGCTTTTTTTGTAAGTTACGTCATCATCATCATCAGCCGTTTGACGCCCACTGCAGGTCATAGGCCTCCTTCTTGTTTTTTTTAAGCTTCCTGGTAACTTAAGTATATTTGTGAATTTGTACAAGCTACCGTTATCATCATCATCATCAGCCATTTGACGCCCACTGCAGGACATGGGCCTCCCTCATGGTTTTCCAAGCTTCCCGGTGTAGTGCCTCCCGCATTCAGCGGCTCCCCGCCACCGTAACCAGGTCGTCAGACCAACTGGTGTGAGGCCTTTCCACGGTGCGTCGTCCGTCACACAAGGTGTTCAAATAAATTAGCGCTTGAAATAGCTAATCCACGGATGGTTCTAACTGACGTCAGATTAGCCACATACCAATGTCTGTGAGATAATTTCTGGATCTGTCTAGATATACTCGTAATAATAGTTATAACGTTACATCGTAAGGTATGAGAGATTGGTTACACAAATCAATGAAATAGTTTTTCAGGACAAGTTTACGTTTATAGTTTTTCGTTTTTACCCGTTTGCGGCGAAGCCCAAAAGGAGGGTAGTGTGTACGTATGTGCGTATGTATGTATGTGTGATTCTATGTTCAGTCGTAACTCCTTAACCAATCAGATTTAGACAAATAAGCTGAACTGAGTATTGGCTGGATGAGAGTAGCCGAGGACCGTGCTCAGTGGCGTGCTATAGGAGAGGCCTATGTCCAGCAGTGGACAAGCATAGGCTGATGATGATGATGATGATGAGTATTAACTACGAAGCATGCGGGACCCAAATTAAAAATTGTGAGGTAACTAGGTCCCGTCTGCTTAGAAGTGTGTATTTCCGATGTCGGTAGGCTAGACAGAAGTTGGCACTCTACTTAATGAGATTATTTATGATTTGGCTGTATAAAGGTCTAAGATTTTTTTACGTAATCCTTAAGTGCTCACTTTGGGGTAATAATCTAACTAACTAGATTATTAATCTTCTTAGGCGGTGTATTAATATCGTTGGAAGCATCATCTTCAGCTGGACATTGATGGACGAGAGTGTCACTGGAAAGTGACCTAGTACCGCTTATGGAATAATCTGTCTTGGTAGTTATATCCTTTAGCTAGGTACAAGGCAAACGAAACTAACAAACCGGTTCTAAATACGCTATCAGACCCTTTAATCAGAATAAATGTGGAGTTTCTTTGTTAGCTTCTTCTCCGCATAGTCTATTAATTGTGAAACTAACAGCTTTGACGATTTTGTTTTTATAGTGAATAAAAATGACTTTGACTTTTTGAATTTGAATTGTTAACAATTATTAACAATGAATGAACTATTAATGAATGTTGATCAAACGAAAAGGATCTGTCAAGATCGTGGCAAGTGGCAGACCCTGGTCTCTGTCTACCCCGCCGAGATACAGGCGTGAGTTTATGTTGTGTTATTAACGATTGAATTTGATCTTAATTTGTTAATAATTGTGCTATTAGACCGTAAAAAATATTGTTTTTTTTTGTTTCTATAAAAATACAATTTTAATTTTTTTTTTTCAAAAATAAATGGCTAACACGCCATGATGTTCTAAGCTAGCAGCCACAAAGAAGGGACGTAGGGCGAGGGCGCAGAAAAAACGCGTCGTTAATGCAGTTCACTTTCATACAAAATGTACTGAAGGGACGGTACGAAGCCCACACAGAAGAGACGGGGTGAGGGCGCAATTTCTTTCCACGTGTCGCGTCTTTTCCGCGCCCCCGCCCCACGTCTCTTCTGTGTGGCCGCTGGCTATGACTGCCTCTGCCATAACGTTACAGACACAGAACAATTTTTTTTGTTCCGTGGTCACAAAGTTTGCAAACGATTACGTTAGGCTGGTGAGTGTGACCTTAGTGATTCGAATTTTTTCGAACTTCGTGAAAAATAAAAAAATTTCAATGCACACCTTTTTGGAAATGTCCAGTATACTGCACATTCTAACAGATCATTACTTTTACGCAAAGTGGAAAATGTCCAGTATACTTGACATATGTTTTTTCAAAAAGTAGTACATGTAGATTTTTTTTTTCTATTTTTCCCGTCTATATTTATCACCTAAGATCAATAAAATCAACAGCATTTACAAAAATTTGACAAAAATAGACCTTGCCAAATTAAGGGTTAAAAAACTATTTAGAGGCTAAAAATTCCACCCATGCGGGACTTGAACTTGCGACCTCTGGCTAACCGTGCCAGCGCTCTCCCAACTGAGCTAATGGGCAAGTGCAGGCATCGGCGAAATTTCGAACCTCTTTGAAATCTTTCCCTGTATTACGTACAGGCAGCCTCTAAATAGGTTTTTAAAAATATCCTTTAAAAACGGATTAGTGCAACCAAGAATATAAAAGTTGTCTGTTTTGATAAGTAGAGCCTCCATTTTCAAATTTATGTGAGACTTTTGTTACACCCTGCATTAGTAAAGATTCCAGGGGTGCCCAAACTAGGCTACGTCTGTGTGATGGAAAACCAGTACCTCGTATCCAATAAGCCAACATGGAGTGACGGCCGGGAACCGGGCGACGTTCAGTAGGTAAACCAACAGGACGATGTTGTCAGCGGCTTAATTCGCAATGTAAAGTTTGGTTAAGGGTCATATTTTTTTATTTTTTACGAAAGTAGACATAATTTGTTAGGACTAATTTAATTTTTGCACCTTTAAAAATTAAAAAATAAAATTCACTCCTCGTGGCGTCATTTGCGAGGGCTTTTTCCCAACTGATGCGTGACTTTGTTTCTTAAATTTTTGTAGTAGGCGCAAGAGATTGAGTTGAAAATAATGCATCGGATGAGAATACCTGTCATACTTGTCAGACTGACGTTCGTTTTGGTTGTTTGTTTGAACTGTTTGTTTGGTTTATAGATGTGGGTAATCTGTGGCTGAAAACATCGACAGTCGGCCCGAAAATCTTTGTGTTGACCGGTCATAGCGCGATGGAATAAGGTTCACATTGATTTCTATGTTGATCTGGCTGCCAAATATACTATCTTGCAAATGACGTCACAGTCGGTCACAGTGAAAGGAAAACATATCGTGTGAGCTCGTGTCAAAATAAATACATTCTGAATTTCGTCAGCACCTTTCAAACGTCAAATTGAACGGGATCGCGATAGATTCAAATGATAGACAATCAGGCCCCAGGTCGGCAGTGTATGCAAATAGCGAGAAGCTGCGAAAGATGGCGTGATTGGGAAAAGGCCTTTACCCAGCAGTGGGCTGAGGTGGGCTGATGGAGATGATGATACGGCACGACATAAAAATTCTCTGTCCGATTAAGATGATACGACACGACATACAAATTCTCTGCCCGATTAAAATGAGCGAGAAATTGTGCAGCAAAATAGTAAAAGACATCGACACACAACGAGGAAGAGGAGAATAATATTCCCAACAACGATTTCTCTTCATCGACTCTTCGCGAGAATCGATACAATTGTACGAACCTATATTATTGACAATGAGTCCGTAAGTAAGCCCTCTAAAGGTCTCTCCACACGCGGAATAATATTCGGAAATGTATTTGGCTGGTGAGCCAAATGAAAGTTTTTTTATTTTCATAAAACGTCAATTCTGAGAACAGTTAAGACATGGTTAAGCTTGGTGGTTAAAACATGGTTAAGATCCCATTTGAAGGTTGTCTTTTTTTTTCTTGTGTGCCATAAAGAATATTCTTATCGTACCTCGGGAAAACTTGCTAGACAGCCCAGTATAACGGAGATGCTCAAAAGAAGAATTTAACATCTGCCTATGTGACCATTTACAGTAAGAGCGTGTACAAGGTGCTAAGAGATCGTGACTGTCATCATTATATATTATTTATTATACATATTATAAACTCGAACACCTCAGGGGGGATTGCATTGACTTCAGAACTCTGCTGGTTATCAGAACATATATAAACATAGCTATGTGGAATGCTATACCTCTAAACATTCGCCAGGCTCCATCTGTCGATGAGTTTAAGATTAAAGTTCATGAGCATTACTTTGGAATTCAATAGAGATATACCGTATCTATGTAGTGATATTATTAGGTTATATGCATGTAAGTAATATTTGCTCCGTGTGACGCCGAATTAAGAATAGCGTCACTCCATTTCTTTCCGTGGATGTCGTAGAAGGTGACTAAGGAAATCAATTACCAGGAGACGGGCAGCAGCGTCTTTTTGAGATTCCAACCGCATACTGCGATCGCTAACCCGCCTGCCAAGTGTGGCGATTATGTCAAAACCCCTCATGGTTATGAAAACCAAGAAGGAGACTTATGTCCTGCAGTGGGCGTCAAATGGCTGATGATGATGATGAAGTAATATTTATTATTTGTATGTAGTTTAAAATTTATAGGTATTTTCTTAGCATAATATCATATTTCATTACTTATGTGTAGTTAAATTATAATAATCTTATAAGTTTGTCAACCACTCTGTGTATTTATATTTGTATTACTCGCGCGCCATTTCTGTATAAAACGGCACGCGTTTCTACAGATCAAAACCGACACTGTAATGAAAAAAATAATTAAAACAGAAATTTAAAAAAAGTAGTTGTTCATTTTAAAAGCAAAAACTTAAACTAAGGCATCAGAGAGAAAAAAAATACTTTTTTGCGGCCACTCAGTACGAAAATCAATTTTATCATCATCATCAACCCATTATGTCCCCACCGAGGGGCACGGGTCTCTTCCTGAGGAAGGTATAGGCCATACTCCACCACGGGGGCCAAGTCCGGATTGGTGGAGGCTTGTAGACTAGTGGCTCGTCTACTGTCAGAAGTTGTCAAGCCGCCCTAAGGCCTCTGACTTGGCTTAACGACTGCCATCTATCGACGGCAGCCGGCACCAACAGCTTAACCATAAATTGCGATATACCTAAATATTTTTTGTAAAATGTAGAAAAGTATTGTACTTGGCTGCCGGAATAAATTGCCTCTCGCCAGGCCGTGACGAACACCGAGTTGACAAGAGACGCCACGGCTATCCGCACACGCACCAATTTGAAACAATCTCTCTGTCGCGTATTCGTCGAAACGACGAACGTTTAGGGTTAAGAGTGTTTTAGTGGGATAGACTCTTCATAAATAAGACTGGTATACTCTAGTGTGGATCAGCCTTAAGAGTACTCAGAGACTCCAAAGTGTGTCTAGATAGCTGTGTGCTCAGATATCGAGCAGAGATGGCGGTGGAGATACGATAACACTACCGCGTCGTTTGCACAAAGCGCCTGAGTGAGTGAGCGTTAGGAAATGGTTCTAGCAAACGATAGGGAATTACCTGCCTGTATTTGAGGAGAAGAAGCTTTACTTTGGGGTATTCATTTAAGAGGACTAAGGGGGTAGGGGGGTCGACCATGTCTTATTTTTTTCTTACAAGGGGGTGGGAGGATGTTTTGATACTTCTTAGCCTACATATATACGTCAAACTGTAGGGCACGGGTCTTTTCTCAGGGAGAGAGCATGGGCTTAATCACCGCGCGTGCCCACCGCGGATTGGCGATTTTAAGCGCTGAGATATGTGAATAGCTCAGAACCTCAGGTTTTCTCACGATGTTTTCCTTCACACATACACTTCACAAATGTAAATAACTTCACAAATATAAAAAATAAAGTTATAGGTACATGCCCGCAATGGGAATCGAACCTGAGTCTCTCGCTTTCAAGTCCAATTTTCTATCCATTAGGCTACCACCGCTAGGCTAGTTAATTATGTAATTTCATCTAGGGGCACGGCAGTGCCCCCGCCAAGTCAAGCAAAAAAGCGTCACGGCCAAACCATTCTTTTCTCCAAGCAGTTCAGGCCATTTTCGACCCCCTATAACTTCTATTAGATAAAACTAGAAGCCTGAATTTGCAGTAACCAAGCAGGCTTTGTATAAACATGGTATATTTAAAATTTCATTAAATTTGAACCAATGGTTTAGGAATTATAACTAGTCAAAGTTTCTTAATTTTGTCACTCACTCACTCACTCACTGACTGACCGATCATCAAAACTCTAAACCACTTCTAGCAGACATAGAACCTTCAAATTTAGAGTACAATTAGTATTAAGTGTACAAATCAAGGAAAAAGTAAAATATAGGGTTACAAAGTTACATTTGCAGTGAATGAATCAGTGTAGGTACCTGTATACATTGACATATACATTGTTTAATATAATAATAGGTGTAGATAGATAATATAATTATGGTCAAAGGTAACTTGTAAAATGGTCAAGGAAAAAAAGTAGGTCTATCTACAGAAAGGAATGAGATGCAATTAAAAACATAACTTGTAAAAAAACCAAGTCTCGCGACTCAATTCCTTTACCGTAAAAAGTTGTAAGAGCCATGTAATACCAACTCGGTTAATTTATTCAGTCCCTACTTAAGGGTCCTTCTGTCTTAAGTTATTACGTAATTAGCTAACCTAACAACATCTTATAGTAACCATATCAATATTAAAAATCTTTTGTGTTTTAAATAAACAGATTGACCTGGCAATCACACTAAGCAATCTAATTTAATATATATTACTTGTGAGATGCGTGGTATTTTCATGCGAAAAAATACAGTTCCTTCAGTTAATATTAGGGGTATGAAATTGCCGTTATATTGCAATAGGTTCTTTGAATTGACATAGAATCTTCATGGTTTGAGGTTTTCGAATGAAACTTTTTTCAAATGGTTTCTATGATGTACTTTTTTTAAAAAATGTGAAACATTTGAATATCGACTTTCAATTGTTTTTGTTATTCAATTTAGACAAGAAAGATGGATACTGCGAAAATTAGAGTGATTTTTGAATACGAGTTCCGACGCGGAACTAACGCGGCAGAAACAGCCCGTAATATCAATGCTGCGTTTGGAGAGGGGTCTACTAATGAACGCACCGTGCGATTTTGGTTAAATGCAAATAATAAAACAAATCTCTTACGTCTCCATTGCGACTGCGGGGATTTTTGTTCAAGTTGTATGTCGGGCAGTATTCAAGTAATATGTACAAATAAGGCTTGGCGTAACGCTAGTGGCATTTTTCCGAGCGGTTCCGTGCTTCGCAAGGCACGTTAAGCTGTTGGTGCCGGCTGCCGCCGATAGATGGCAGTCGTTAAGCCAAGTCAGAGGCCTTAGGGCGGCTTGACAACTTCTGACAGTAGACGAGCCACTAGTCTACAAGCCTCCACCAATCCGGACTTGGCCCCCGTGGTGGAGTATGGCCTATGCCTTCCTCAGGGAAGGGACCCGTGCCCCTCGGTGGGGACATAATGGGTTGATGATGAAGGCTTGGCGAGTGTCTAGCAAAATGCGAACAAATTAACTCTAAAAACCGGCCAAGTGCATGTCGGGCCACGCGCAATGTAGGGTTCCGTAGAAAGAGGGGTTTTTTTCTCTGCTTTACAGAATTAATAACTTCATCGAAGTCATTTACAATGGATTTTGTACGAAATTTTACTTTTATAAGTAGGTTGCCTATTACTCGTTAATTAGTAAAGCGTACTTAGCCGTGATACTTGTCCTTTCATGTTCATTATATATGCTACTACCCTGATTTTTTTTCACGTTTCTACAATTAACCGTTTATCCAGGAGAGCCCCCCCCCCTACTCGGACCAAAATTTGCGCTTTAAAGCTTAATATTTCGCAAACGGAACCCTAAACCGAAAAAATGGTCTCCCTACAATATTTTTTAACGACCAATCCAACGATACCCCACATCATGGGGTGGACAAGTCATCCCCACTTTTCATGTTAAAAAATAATTTCCAACATTTTATTGTTTAACTTTGTCGGCGTGATAAATATGTATACACACATCAAATTGTAGCTTTCCAGTACCACCGGTCTTTGCGCTAGGCCGCGGACGGACAGACAGACAGACAGACAGATGGACATGGCGAAACTACAAGGGTTCCTTGCCGGACTACTTTTTCGAAGAACTTTTCACAAGTAATTCCGCCCGAGGATCTAACAACAACGTTAAGATAAAAGTTGTAGCACCGAAGTGTCAGACCGGATGGTTTATATGCAAATGAGCTGCTGGAAGGTCGGGCCAAAACCAGTATGCAAATTGCAGCTAAGGAGATCCTCTGTGATTGCTGGGAATTCACGCTGGTATACGGACATTTTCACTCGATTGCGGCAAAGAAGCGTTATGTTTTTAACCGACTTCAAAAAAGTAGGAGGTTCTCGATTAGACGCGTAAATTCCTTTTTTTTCACGTGTATGTACGGCTGGATCGGTTTTTACAAATTGACTGCCTCGTTGGTCGAGCGATGTCACGTCTAATTACCAAGTCGGGGGTGGTGGGTTCGATTACAACTTGGGGCTGTCGTATATTTCTCAGTCTGGACGTTTTTAGGGTTCCGTACGCAAAGGGGTAAGGGACTCTATTACTAAGACTCCACTGTCCGTCACCAGGCTGTATCTCATGAACCGTGATAGCTAGACAGTTGAAATTTTCACAGATGATGTATTTCTCTTGCCATTATAACAAAAAATACTAAAAATAAAATAAAATAAATATTTAAGGGAGACTCCCATAAAACCAAAGTTCACATCCATCTATGTAACCTTCACAGCGCCGATGTCATGACGTTAAATGTCAATGTTAAACGCTTCTTGTTGGTTTCTATAGATGGCGCTGTTCTCAATGTATAGGTACATCTATTTTATCTCACTCTTTGTCTAATGTTGTATAGATAATGGTACGGTACTTGGCTGGTTTTTTATGTTTATGATGTCCTTGCCTGGTTACTATAGCACAAGGTATCCTAGCTCGGGACCAGGACAAGTGATTGTGTTGTGTTGAAACTTCCATTTTTATTATTATTAAAAAAAGGAATCACTGGCTGAATGTAGACTTTAACCCCGTGGTCTGGTCGTTGGTAACTCTACGTCATATTATATCAAGTTGGGTGTAATTTGAGCAGTATATCTTAAGCACATATAAAATACTACCTGACTCGGCAAATGTTGTTTTGCCATGGTTATTATCCTCAGACATATCACATATTCACAAAAAAAAACACAAAGAGAGAAGTTCGTTGACAAACACTATCACACGAGATTTTTATATCCTTAGTAATATTATAAACGCGAAAGTATAGATGTATGTTGGTTACTCTTTCACGCAAAAACGGCTGAACGGATCCGGATGAAATTTTGCACAGAGAAAGATTATAATCTAGATTAGCACATGGGCTATTTTTGTCCCGGAAAAATACACATCGAAATTACCACGCGAATGAAGTCGCGGGCTACAGCTAGTATTAAATATAGGGTTTTACTAGTATTATCATAATCATCGTCAGCCCAACCGCTGCCCACTGCTGGGTATAGGCGTTTTCCCCCAAATGCCATCTCTCACGGTCCGTGGCTATCCGCATCCATGGAACTTCAACCGACTCGACTATATCGACCGACCATCGGGATGCTGGTGTATAAAAATATATAAAAATCTCGTGTCACAGTGTCTGTTGTCGGACGCCTCCAAAACGGCTTCACCGACCTATGAAATGTTTTGCGTATGTTTGGTAGGCCTGAGAATAGGTCGTAGGCTAATGAATATGGCAAAACAACGTTTGCCAAGTCAGGTAGTTTTCTTATATGTTAGTCGAAGTCAAAAGACAAAAAAAAATTATTCAAAGTAACACAGAAACTGTGACTTATTGAACGTTGCAAGAAAAACTAGGTGTCCGTTTCAAAATCTAGATCATTTGGAGAAAAAACGGACAAAAAGACTCCAAACTTAGTCATTTCAAACATATTCCTCAATTAACAGAGTTTCATCATCAACCCATTATGTCCCCACCGAGGGGCACGGGTCTCTTCCCTGAGGAAGGTAAAGGCCATACTCCACCACGGGGGCCAAGTCCGGATTGGTGGAGGCCTGTAGACTAGTGGCTCGTCTACTGTCAGAAGTTGTCAAGCCGCCCTAAGGCCTCTGACTTGGCTTAACGACTGCCATCTATCGACGGCAGCCGGCACCAACAGCTTAACGTGCCTTGCGAAGCACGGAACCGCTCGGAAAAATGCTACTAGCGTTAGGCATAAACGGCGACCCATCCATGCACAGAGTTTACATGTCATTATCTTCTAAAAACCTAGTACTAGGATCCATTGAACTGGCTTTAATTCCACACATCTTTGTCATCTAAATAATCCTTAATGCTATAGTAGCCCTTTTGGCATAAAGTGCACTTTACCCATTTTTTTAACCACCACTTAAAATTTAAGTTAAATTTAATTTGCGTGCATGCAACGACTAATGAATGTTGAGGAAGCGAAAGTGATCTGTCAGGATCGTGGCAATTGGCAGTCCCTGGTCTCTGTCTACCCTTCTGGGATACAAGCGTAAGTTTCTGTATGTCTAAATTTAAATAAATAGGTATTATCTTGGTATCTTATGATGTACAGTTACAGATGGCTAAGTAGAGTCCCTACTTAGCTTTCACATGCGCGGTGGGCACGCGTGGTGATTAAGCCCATACTCTCTCCCTGAGGGAAGGCTGCTTATGTAAGACGCGTCCCTTAAATATTGTAATACAAAACGAAGCTGTAAAATGTAATTCGGAGCATTACGCACGTAGATTTAGGCTTAAGCTGTCTTTTAAAAGAAAGCGTATTATTTTTAAACCCTCCAGAGTTATTACGAGTATAACGGAGTGCGTATAAAGAGGAACAAAGGGCAAAGCGTATTTTCACTTCGAAGTCTTTGAAGATTAAAGCCTTCTAATACTGTCTTTACATAGTTTTTGTAGAATAATAAGTATCTAGTATATAATTATCTCGTCTCACAGTCTTTGTTATAGAAAGAACAGAAAGTAACAAAGACATTTATTGGGACAAATGAACACATCACAAGAACGAACGAACTACTCCGCAACGGCTTTACTGATTTTTAAGATTTCTTTGTGTATATTTGGTAGGTCTGAGAATAGGTCGTAGGCTAATTAATATGGCAAAACAAAGTTTGCCGGGTCAGCTAGTAATGAATAATAAGAATAGTAACTTTCACACAACACAATCTCTCGTCCTGATCCCAAACTAGGATACCCTATGGTAACCAGGCAAGGGCATCAAAAACATCTAAATACACCGAGACTGAGGGCATGTGTACAAATGTACGCCGGCCCCAAGTGAGAATCGAGAATAGAACCTACGACCTCTGGCATGGTAATCAGATGCGATACCAATAGACTGACGAGGCGGTCTGTTTACTCAGATATTTTTTTAGATACAAACCTATATCGGCGTTATCTATAAAAACAAGCTTCATTAAAACCCTCCTCAGATGAAGTTAATGTCGTAAAGGAAAACGGTCTCATTTACGATTCCTCTGAAATACTCCTCAACTGCACTTATAAATAGTATATGGTAAATAGAAACACTTTATTACAGACTATTTAAACTAAATTTTAGGAGTGTTTTAAATAAATCTTGCTTTTATACATAATTAACATCGTTCACATATTAGCCTCCTCTTGTTTCTGTTTAACGTAGCGTTGTGAACCGCCCTTATGTCCCCGGAGCACGACGTCGCGATAAACGGTTTTTGTCGCCCTGTCGACTAGTTTCATCTTGTTTTAGTACACTACTAAGCTGAGCCGACTAAGCTGTCAGGATGGTATAGGTGCTGGGCAAGCCTACTCCATTTAAAAACAATGTCCCAGGGACTGCTGCGTCCGAGTGGTCCCTTCACCCATCTAGTGTAAGTGAAAGTGCCACTGGACGATGTATAAATCATCTTATTACATAGATGCAAAGGCCAAAGGTTTTTTCACCTCACTAGCTCGTAAAAGCTCTGTTTATCATTCGAAATCTGCGTGGAAAATCGCACTTCATCCGCTAGCGTGGAAAGTGTTTTTAAAATTCGAATATTTTTATTTAATAAAGGTTTCGTACAATAAATTACATATATATAGAACCTTATTGGTTTCGTAACAGTTTATATTCTCTGCAGCCAGTCCATTGATGATTGAAATGCAAATACTTATTTCATGTCATGCGCCAGCCTCATTTAAAGAATCGCACTGGCCGGCAAGAAAATTTGATTAAAAAAAAATTAACTTTCAATATTACCAATTGTAGTACCTAATTTTACTTTTAATTTTTGAAATAAATAAACAGTAATTTAATATTTATTAAAACTGTTTTTCTTGCACCTAACATTTTCCTCGCTTTAGTGAGGTGAAAAGTTGTGTGTTGCGCTCGGCAGCAAAGTTATTTAGCGTCTCGTACCTTTGAAACCCTCGCTACGCTCAGGATTCTATATTTGAACCACTCGCTTCGCTCGTGGCTCAATCCTAGAATCCTTCGCTTGCTCAGGTTTCAATACAAGGTACTCGCGCCAAAAATTAACTTTGCAGCCTTGCATAACAAATAACTATTATCACACTACGTAAGGCAAGATGGCGCTACGTTACCGCACGATAAAAACGTGTGACGCTGTCTCGTGCCTTGCGGGCTGGTATATTGTTTATTATTAATTCTTTATCGCACAAAGACTTAATGCTAATAATATTAACCACGACAAAATTTGTTTTTTCGCTACGATCTGATGAATCAAGAGTGGCAAGTGGCAAGCTCTGATCTCTGCCCACCCCTCCGGAATGCAGACGTGAGTCAATGTATGCATCCGATCCTAAATCACGGAAGAAAGGAATGCGAATTAAAAACTGCGACATTGCCATCACGACACCTTCAACATCTTCATAGAGATTCGCAAACATACACTCAAAACAAAAAACATGAGGGAGGCTTATGTCCTGCAGTGGGCGCCAAATGGCTGATGATGATGATGATGATGACACTCACACCTGTATCATGGAGGGGTAGGTTAATACCAGTTTCGCCACTTGCCACAATCCAAACAAAACTCTCTTTCGCTCCATCAACATCCATTAATCGGCCCGCTTCTGGTACTTTTTATCTTGCCCTTCAACAACATATATTTTTTTCAATCTGTGTGCCTATTATTTAATTTTGAATCTTAATACGAACAGCATAAAGTCTCATTTCGTATAGCAGGTCTTATTCCCTTTTTATGGAGTGGTCGCTTGGTCACTGATTAAACAACAGAAGTCCAAACTCAAGGTTTGCCAAAGAGCGATGGAACTCAGCATATTGGGCGTCCGGAGAACAGATCGTGTCCGGAATACAACACTGCGCTTCAATACGCGCATAGCAGATGTGGTCGTTCAGACCGCCAAGTTAAAATGGAACTGCCCTTCTATCACGGAACTGTCCACTCTATCGAGTTTTCCGTTTTAACGACTCCAAAGTGTCAAAATATGTATGTATTTGACAGTTCATCATCACTATCATCATTCAGCCACAAGAAGTCCACTGCTGGACATAGGCCTCCTCCATGGATTTCCAAAAAGACCGGTTGCATCCAGCGTCTTCCTGCCACTTGGATGAGGTCTCCGTTCCTCTCGTGGTTGGTCGTCCTACGCTGCGCTTGCCGATATGTGGTCTCCATTTGATAACTATGGGCCTCAGAAGAAAGATCAAGGTCACGCAACGAGCTATGGAAAGGGCTATGCTCGGAATTTCTCTACGAGATCGAATCAGAAATGATGAGATCCGTAGACGAACGAAAGTCGTCAACAAAGCCCAGCGGATTAGTAAGTTGTAGTGGCAGTGGGCGGGGCACATAGCACGCAGAACTGATGGCCGATGGGGCCGAAAAGTTTTCGAATTTGACAGTTCGGAGTAGGCTAAATCAACTAACTCCATACAATGGAGGACTTACGTGGTCGCGCCCCTGAGCTGGCCACTGGATAAATAAATTGATGCTGGAATACTTGGGCGAGACTTGCCACCGAGCGGGTACCAAGCGGCGGCCATCGCATACGGAGGCGGCCAAGAAGACGCTGGCGCGGTGATCGCGACACATTATTGTCGGAATGGTCAGAGGTGGCAAATGACCGAAAATCTTGCTGTAAAAAACTGATATAAATAAAAACCAACAACCCGACTGCTGAACATCGACCTGAACACAGCAGGCGGGACCAACCTAAGATACTTAGTAATGAGTCACAATGTAGAATTTGGGTCCCGGCTGCTAAGTAGTTCAGCAGTTTTTCTTTTTTCTTTTGAGTGATTTTTAGGGTTCCGTACCTCAAAAGGAAAAAACGGAACCCTTATAGGATCACTTTTTTGTCCGTCCGTCCGTCCGTCCGTCCGTCTGTCCGTCCGACAGACAGTCAAACCTGTGGAAAGTATCAAGATGAAATTAAAACCACATACTCAAGTCTACAGTCCCCTGAAACTGTGAAAACATCAAACTTCTAAGGTAACGTAAAAATAAGAAGTACCAAGTGATATTGTTTCATACTACAAGTGCAGGAAAAAATTTGAAAACTATACATAGGTAATTTTTTTTTAAAACTGCGAGACTCAATTCCTCAACTATTTTACGGACACCCATGTTACGGAGGCTACATAAAAAATTAAGTGATAGGTAGGTACTTTTGTTTTATTCCTTTTTCGCCGCTACAGTATTCTTCGCTGTAGGGTCCTTGTTATTTCGTCCTACGTAAAAACATAAAGAGAATCAAGTTAAAATTATTACGAGCTTTCTTAGGTTCTGAAGAGAATTTCAAGAGACGTGTTGAGGCGTCCTCCTTTTATGAAATGAAGTAGGTGCTGAAGAAACCAAGACATCTTGATATCTTAACTTCCACTGAGTAATAGTAGAGTACTGCGTTGCTGATCCCAAAGTAGTAAATTGCTTACAAACGCAGGGGTGATCGGTTCAATTGCTTGATAAATAAATTGATGCATTGATATCTATTGGTTAAAGCAAATGCAATGTCAAATACATTGATTGCGATAAAAAAAATGCAATACTGGCGCTTCTATAATTTCTGTAACTTATAACTTCTACAAAATGTCCCGTGAATTATGATTAGCCACAGCGCGGGACGCAACAAAACCAGGAATACTTTATGTATTCTTATTTTAATTAAATTATAGAGGATCGGGCTGCAAAAAGAGCATATGAAGGGTGTGGATGGGGATGGAAAGAGACCTGCGTGAGCTCCAGGTGGATGATTGGGGGGAGGCAGCGCAGGATAGGGAAAAATTGCGTCTTATATATATTGGTTTAACTGTTTCACTTACTTTTGTCAACGTCTGGATAGCCGACTAGTTTCGACATCGTCCAGAAGCCTTAATCATGGAGGAGAGTCGATGCGCTCGCCGCTGCCATCGATCTCTCAGTGCGGGCGGGCTCGCAGGCGCTGCGCCCGCGCGGACAGCTCCGTTGCGGGAGGTGGGGGCGGGGGCGGGGGCCCCGCTCGTGTTCTGCAGGACTGGTTTGGTCATCGTCGATACGGCTTGACAAAGCCACACAGGCAAAGCTCACGTGTCGTCTTTTTGATTACTGTGATCCCGAAGTTGACAAAAGTAAGTAAAACCGTTAAAAAAATATATAAAATGTGCAGTGCTTACGAAAGTTTAAGTTGTAAAAAAGATGGCGTCTTTTGGTTGCGGAAGCCAAGATCCATTTTGGGTCCCTGAGCCAGAATGAATGAATGAAAAGTTGCGACCAGTGTTGCCAACTGCTTGCTTTACCTAGTAGCTAGAAATCTTACAAAAAGTTGCTAGATTGCCAGTTTTGTTTACCCCAAAAAGTTGCTAGAAGTAGCTAAATGTTACAGTAGGTTGGTAGGTCAGAATAAAATCACAAATTCTGATAATAACGTTTGTTTTCATTAAATTTAACAAGAGCGTATAAAGAAGATGTTGATGGCTGGGGATCAGAATCTTTCATTGATTTGGAATATTTTTCGGCTGTACGCATTTTATGAAGTATATGTATCTTCGGGCAAAACACTGTCATAGCAGCATTTGCCACTTTTTCTAAGGTAGTCTCTAATGCAGCAGAGGATAGAGTTCGCACGTCTCATGATGAAATTAAATGTTGCTAGAAAAAGTAGCTAAAAAATTCAGCTAGCAGTTTTATTAAATTGAAGCTGTCTGACCCCAAAAAATAGCTAGATCTAGCTATAAAGTAGCTAAGTTGGCATCACTGGTTGCGACTCGACCGATGTTTGGTTGAGAGTGTCCAAATTGGAGGGAAAACTTAACTAGGTACCTACATTATGATAACGCACCGTCAGCAACTCATCGTCGGCGAATGATCGAGGTCGCGACCACCGGTCAATGCCTCCTAGGCTATGTATGTAAAGGTAGACTTCCGTGCATCGCGGCCGATCGCAGCCGCGCGCGACTGATGCGGCAATAGTCATTGTATGAAAATGTATGGCGCTGTTTCCAAAGTCTGCGACGGACGCGTGCGGCAGACGACAAAAACGGCGCCATACATTTTCATACAATAACTATTGTCGCATCAGCCGCGCGCGTCAGTCGCACGCGATCTATCGCGCGCGGCTGCGATCGGCCGCGATGCACGGAAGTCTACCTTTACACGTGTCTGCCCGCAAACTGTAATAATAACAACAACAACAACAAAAACTTACGCCTGCATCCCGAAGGGGTACGCAAAGACCAGGCTCTGCCACGTGTTACGATTCTGACAGATCTCTTTCACCAACATTAATTAGTCGCGCCGACAGGCCGGTTTCGGGTAATAATAACTTCCACACAATACTTACAATCAATTTCCCTGGTCCCAAACTAGGATAACTTTTGGCACGGTTACAAGACAAGGACATCATAAAGTTGGGAAAACACACAGACTGAGGTGAAAGTAGTGGTAAGGCATTAAAGTCTGGCCATCTGGTGTTGAAAAACAAATGTAATACCGCTAGACCCACAAGGAAATATGCGGGCAACTGGCACAAAATTACACTGCATGTCAATACATTTATGAAAATATTATGTACGTTAGAAAAAATATCAAAGACTTCGAAAATGTTGGTGGCCACCATAATTTTAATACTAGAAATAAACATAAATTGTCATTTCCACTATTTAGACTTGCAAAAGTTAACACATCCTTTATGGGGCACTGTATAAGGTTCTACAACAAAATTCCTCAAGATATATTAGAGTTACCTCCAACGCGATTTAAAAAATGTGTTAAGCACATTCTGTGCAAAAAGGCTTACTATAACATCAAGGATTACTTAGAAGACAAAGATGTTTGGCATTAAACAGTAGATTAATATTATTTAAAGGACGATTGTGACTAGTGTTCAACACATTCATGACTAATATTTTAAGTTGAAAACTCTGTTAATTAAGTTAAAACGTGTTTTGAAAAGAATAAATGTGGAGTTTCTTTGTTAGTTTCTTCTCCACATAATCCATTAATTGTGAAACTAACAACTTTGACGTTCATTAAGTAAACATTCTGTTTTTACAATGAATAAAAATATTTGAATTGAATTGAATTGAATTGAATTGACTCTCACACACATATGTAAACGAAAACACGGACAAGTGCGAGTCGGACTCGCCCACCGAGGGTTCCGTACAAATTTCCTATCTCCAGCAGTAGACTTCTTGTGACTGAATGATGACATATTATAAATAATTCTGCAATCGAGTCTCGAAGTTTTTTCGAGCTTTTCCCGAACTTCAAAGACCATTTTTTTTTAATTAATGATAGATTTATAGTTTTCAGATTTTCTGCTGTACTTGTAGTATACAATGATATTACTTGCCAAATTTCATAGTTCTAGGTGTCGAAATATACGTTTTTTTGCGGCATAAATGACCGTGACTTTTTTAATGTTAACTTAGAAGTTAGATTTTTTCACAGCTCAAGGGACTGTAAACCTGAGTATATGGCTTTATATTCAACTTGATATCTCCACGTGCTCTTGAGATAAAGGGTCTTGACAGACAGACGGACGGACAACAAAGTGATCCTGCAAGGGTTCTGTTCCGTTGTCCTTTGAGGTACAGAACCCTAAAAAGTAAACTATTAAATAAACAGACAGATTTTCAACAATGTAGTGTTTATGTTATGTTTATTGCATTTATTTCGAATTAAAGCCAAAAGGCAGGAAAAATCTTGCGTACCTATTAATTTAGACAAGAAGACCTGCGGCTTCATCACATGTAATTATTTTGCAATTTCCGTTTACTTATTCCCCATTTTTTTTCATAATGACGAGTAGAAACCCATTTTTTTTCTGTGGACATTTTGTTACAACCTGTATATAAACTAGCCTCAAGAGATGCTTTTACTTCAGTTAATAACGTTTATTTTTTCCTTTCAGGTAAGTGCTCCGCATAATTTTGAAGACCTCCTTTGTTGGCTATTTAAAGGTAAGGTTAATTCATACATATAATAAAACACTAACCCCCAGTTTCTCGTACACTAGCACGCTGATAATCTACAGTTAACAGCTGTCAATTGACCAAAGTGCATACAAAAAAACCACTAACAACTGTTAACAGTAAATTAACAGCTTGTTAGTGTACGAGAAACCGGGGGTAATTGCATTACTTTTTAAGAAAAAAGCTAAGTGCGTGGAGGGCCACGCGCAGAGTAGGTTTCCGTAGAAGAAGGTGTTTCTTGATTGCCTTACACAGTTGTGTAAGGTGATTGGTTAACCACTTCAAACAAGTAATTTTCAATGAAATTTGTACGAAAATTTCCTTTAGAAAGATAGATAGAGAACACTTTATTTCACGGCCAAAAAAAAATATTAAAATCATGATTTCTTAAGTCTAAGTAAAGTTATGCCTGTTACAATGTTATGACATTATTTTACACTTTTTTTAAGTTTTTTTTTAATGAGGAAATAAACTTTTACTTTTACTTTTTTATCTTATCTTATTACTTTAGTAAGTTGACAAACTATTGTTCGTTAACTTGTAAAGCCCACTTGTCTGTGATAATTTTCCTTTCAACTTCATTATCATTATGTGCTTCGGCCCTGAAATTTTTCATGTTTTTACAAACAGTCGTTTAGGCGGAAAAGCGGAGGGGAGACGCTCTACTCTAATAAAATATTGTGCTTTGAAGCTAAATATTTCTAAAACGGACTGAAACCCCTGAAACGGAAAACCCTGAATAAAATTTTTAACAACCAATCCAACGATATCCTACACTAAGGCATAGACAAGATAAACAATCATCCCTAATTTAGGTGTAGGGGAGGCACCGAAAATTTTTTTTTGTTAAAATTTCATTTTACCGTTTTCTTGCCGTATTTGATATGTATGTATTTGCCAAATTGCAGCTTTCTATTACTAATTTTCTTTGACCTAGACCGTGGACAGACGAATAACGGACGGACATGGCGAAACTGTAAGGGTTCTTTTTTAAAAACCTATTTTAGAGGTTAAAAATTCCAACCATGCCGGGACTTGAACCCGCGACCTCTGGCTAACCGTGCCAGCGCACTCCCAACTGAGCCAATGGGTAAGTACAGGCATCGGCGAAATTTCGAGCCTCTATACAAACTTCTCTGTATTACGTACGGGTTTGTTGACTACGGAACCGTAAAAACAGGTGCAAAAAATGAAATGCTTGCATCCAGAAGCATAAAACTAATCACCAGAATTAAGAAAATGCCTGAAATGGACGTTGTTGTGCAGAAACTATGCGCTGCAGTTCGTCTTCACAAAGATGTGTGTTCACTTTCCATCATCATTCGAACCATTAACACAGTGTCGCGTCCCTTTATGATAAATATTTTTATACTACACCTGCTTGGAAAGTACCTTGATGCTTTATCAAATTTACGGTAGAAAGTACGTCATTGCATATCGAACAAATATACGGGGAGAAAACGCATCTGAGCGGGAGAGAAAAGTGTATGAAAATCCATTTCTTACGTGGTTTTTCTTTTTTAATTTTGGGTAAGACTATGCGCCGGTAACCTAAATATCAAAAGCCAAAAAGTTTTTACAGTGAGTTTTTATCTCCAAGTTCGCAAAATGACACTGGCCACTAGCTGTGTGTTGGATGGTGTCGGGCTGGCAGTGCGACCCTGCGGCGGCAGGATAAACAATTTGAAAAAAGAACATGTGAAAATTGCAGACGCCATTGGCGCCATTTCCAATTTGTGTGTTGTTTGAGGATTCAGTTTTCGTAGAAAGTAAAATAAAACTATCAAGCAGGTGTAGTATAAAGCACTATGTATCACTCGAGAGAAACTGCGATTCCCGATCTCGGGTGTTTTAAAGCCCTCGCCTACGGCTCGGGCTTCAAACGACACCCTCGACGGTAATCGGTCACTTTCTCCTCTCGGTGAACAATGTACTATTTTCTATCTCAAACTATACTGATATTTAACATGGCAACTCAAAGGTCGAGCCTTTATTGAGGGTAGTTTTGTCTAATGTCATTTTCAAATACCGCTGTCGACTGACACCTAAGTTGGCTGTTACCTATGATTGCTGTTTGGTATAGTTGCTGTTACAAAAGTTAAATTAATTTTTTTGGTGCTGTTTTAGTTACACGTTTCGAATTTTCATTCATAATTAAATTGTTCGAGTCTTTGTGATTACAAATCAATAAACAATAGTGATCTACGTAGGATAGTGGGTGAGTTAGAGGCATTTACAATTTAACCTTAAAAATTTACTTAGTAGCCAACATTTTATTTTATTTTTATTTTTATTCTTTATTGCACTAATTACATTGTAAGTGTACAAGGGCGTGCTTAATGCAAGAAGCATTCTCTTCCAGCAAACCTTTGGTTTTGAAGAGACTGGCGACGGGTAGTGCAAGAAGAAGATTAAATACAATAATAAACTTACGTAAACCTAGGGAAATAAATTAACTTAGACTTAGTGGGGGGGGGGGATAATAGAAATGATTTCAAAAAAATATCAACATGATTTTGAGTTTTAAAAAAAATGTATAAAAATGTATCGCTAATTTTTTATATAATGTACCTGACAACGTTATCTTGCTACTGTGCAATTTTCATTTGCTTCTGGTCGCTCCTCTTTAAGATATATATTTTTTTTACTTTAGATACATAATCGACTTAAAAATCGCGCTTGTTTTGAAGAATAGAATTCGGCTGCTGCCAAGAACAAAATACTTGCGGTTTTTCTGTTTGTTTTGACGTTCTTTGGCTTAGAGAATGCAAATACCGATATCAAATCGAGTGTAAAAAAGTCGGTTAGCTATTTTATTATGACTTTAAGCAAATATTGAAAATCTTGTGGGAGGAGTAAGGATAAGATGATAAAAAATATGAGACTTGGCTAGACACTGACTTCAAATTGGAGGGCGTTGTATTAAGCCATTTGAGCAACAGAACTTGCCAAATACGTCTAACAGACCATATTTAGACTTAAATGAGCCCCCCCCCCCTGCTCACCTGTACCTTCGACATCTTTTCAACAATGATATTTCAATAGATGTGATGATTTATAAAGTTTTTTTCCTCAATTAATATAAAATTTAATAAAAACATATTTTTGATAAACCTTTGTATTGACTCGCGACACTGTGGCATTCGATACAATTTTTGACATAGAATATTTTGTAAGCATCCTCTGACAGGTTATTTAGGGCCTCAAACATAGTTTTCCACTCCAGAGGGTGGTTATAATTACTATTATTAATTCTTTATTGCACAAAGACAGTGTACGAAAGGTCGTTCGCGTCAGCTACTCAGCCCTCACGTAGGGGGTTCCCTTGGACAGAATCTATCTACTTCATCATCATCTGACTACCTAAAATAACCACCTAAAAACTACTATATACCTCTAAGCGCCACTTGCGGATGGTGCTAACCCAGGGTTAACCCGTTTTTTTTTTAAATCAGGTACCGCCACCATTTATTCCGTGGCGACCTTTGTTCTTATATTAAAGAGTAAAGTTATATAATAAAATTTCTTAATACTAAAGTATAAAGATTAAAATTATACTCGAGGGTTAACCCTTTATAACGGTTTAACGGGTTAACCCAATGTCAAATTGTACTGGTAACCTTGGTAACTCTAAGTTTAACCGATTAACCCCGGGTTAGTGGAATGGTGCAAGCGGCGCGAAGCTAATTAGATAAATGTACCTCTAAGCTGAATTATAATATATTTACATGAAAAAAACTTGATTTGATCAAAGTACAGTGTGGCCTCCTGTAGGAATCAGACCCAAAACCTTTGTTTTGATAGGCAAGCGTGATAGCACTAGACGAGGCAATCAAGAACTAAAAGAACAAGTTATAGCTCCAGTCGGTAGCCAACTTTACGTTCACCCAACCACGTAAGGTGACGTTTAGGAATGTCTTCACGCGACATGTCTGTGGCCTTACTCCGAATTAGTTTAGTAGTTTACCCCTATAGTCATAACTCCACATTTATACTTTTCAAAAAAGTTGAAAAGTCTCTGTTAGGTTTTTCTCCACATAATCTATTTATTTTGAAACTAACCCCTTCGACGTTCATTAAGTGAACGTTTATAAAAACATGATTCCTTAAAACGCTGATTAAAATAGTCTGTGGTGAAGATTATACAAAGAAAATTCGTAACCACGGAATAAATAAACTGCCTCTTAGGAGTACTTTAGAGGAATTGTGTTCTTCTCATAAATAAGGGCGTTCGTTTTTGTCTAGTATGTGAAAATCTTGTGTCACAGTGTTTGTTATGGAACTTCTCTGGAAAAGATTCACCGATTTTTAAGATTTTTTTTGTGCATATTTCATAGGTCTGAGAATAGGCAGCTCCCAAACGGGTTTTTTGGAAATCCATGGAGGAGGCCTACGTCCAACAGTGGACTTCTTGTGGCTGAATGATGATCATGATGATGAAAATAGCTCGTAGGATAATTAATATGGCAAAACAACGTTTGGCGACTCAGCTAATAATGAATAAAATATTTGAATTTGAATTTGTTGATACGAGCACGTAGAGTTTCTTTGTCCATTTTTTCTCTGTAACTTTGATGTTCAATAAGTTAATATTTTGTTTTTATTACGAATATTTTTGTTGTTGATTGATTGACTTTAGTTTACGGAGCCGAGTGATTGTTTATTGTGGTCATTATTTAATAATGTTGTAATTTCAGAGTAAGTACAGTCAGACGCAAACCTCTCCGAGATACAAATAATGGATTCCTCTCATAACGCGACCAGAATTCTCGATACAAAGAGAGGGCCCTTGGCTCTGGCGATTTATTGCTTTGGAAGCTGAACTTATTGTGATATTTTGCTTTGAGCTGAAGTTGAAATAATGTGACGGTAGAGAAAATTACAATGTTCTCAGCATTTTTTCTGATTAGGCTAAAAGGAGGGCGGGGGGAGGGCGCAAAATTATGGTCATCACTATGACCATAATTTTGCAGGATTTTTTCAGTTTCAGCAAGCAGGTATATGCCACTGTCATTGCATGTTAATTTTATGTTTGTTTGATAATTTACTATAGCTTCCCCTGCGAAATTTAATTTAATATTATTTAATTGCGTGCGTGCATGCAACGACTAATGAATGTTGAGGAAGCGAAAGTGATCTGTCAGGATCGTAGCAAGTGGCAGTCCCTGGTCTCTGCCTGCCCCTCAGGGATACAGGCGTGAGTTTATGTTATGTTATGTTAATTAAATTAAATTAATTAAAGAACATTTGATTTGGTTTGATTAAATTTTATTTAATTAATCATGTCGTGATTAATTAGTCTGTGTGTCTTAGCTAATGTATGTGCTAATAATTTATTATTAGTCGAAAATTCACTGTTTTATAATGTAGAACAAAATAGTCTACAGAAAAATATTATTGGACCATTTGTTTTCTAAACGAAATCTATCCTTATCCAGTTCACAAGCAGTGATGAATAGAGTTCCGTATATGAAATTTAATAAGGGACAGAATCAACCTCAAGTCTGTCCGTCTGTCACGGCTTATTTTTTATTAAAAGAGTTATCATTCAATAATTAAAATGGGCATTATATGATAGTGGAGTAACTTAAGGTGTTCTTAGCATTTTTTCTGATCTTTATCAGATAACCTCTTTAGGTTAGAACCTCTTAGTACGAAAGGCTGCCGTAGTGATGACCTTAATTTTGCGAGAATTTTTAAAAAAGTTGTAAGACATAGAATAGAATAGAATAGAATAGAATAGAAAAAACCCGTTAAAACCCGTGCATATCGATAGAGGATTTATGTATGAACAAAAAAAGTCCTAAAGCGCTTGACGACAAATACGCTAATTAAAAAATAAGAAAAATATGTGACTTTTATGCCGAAAATTGTGTGGCTTCCATCTGTCACGTGTTGCTCTCGTGTGTCCGCAGAACGACCTTTAAAAGTTAAACGACCGGCCTAAATTGAGGCAGAGGCTTTTGCAACATCACACGCGTGCAGGCAGCAAAATCTAATAACGATGATATTGCCAAAAGAAAACTATATTTGGTCACAATGAGTCGGAAGAGCGGCGTGAAATAGAATGGCGGCATTGTGCCAGTAATGACGTACTTCCGGTCACGGAGGCCTAGCGGGGACGTACTTTAGTGTGGCCACAAGAACTGTATCTCAGCCTGCCTACCTATACCATAACTGACTGCGGTATTGTGCTATCCATTTTGGCGTACCCGAAGTGTCAAAAGTAAGATCCGAGATCCGTCGAGTGATCACTAAATTTTTGCTATCGGCTGAGAAGAGACAAGCGCGACTAGCCCTGGCCTGACTGACTGACTGGCCCATAAAAAGGCAGCGCGAATCGGCCCGTATCGACTAGCGATGTGGCGGGGACTGCCCTCTCTCAAAGAGCCACCGGGTTTGTAAACTCTTCTCCGTGCGTTGGACCCCAGACTTCCACTACCGGAACTCACCGGGGAAAGACGTGCGGCTTAAGCCAGCCGACCTCGGCGACCAACGTTGCGAGTCCGCTGGTCTCCCGCGAGACGCAGTGAATGAAGAGCCCGCGCACCCGAGGGGCGAGAGAGGGGGGCCGACTGCGCGCCACATATTGCGCCGACGAGTTCCCGAGGATTCGGCGACTACGTGTCGACTGCCTGGTCTCCGATGGCCTCCTCTCCTGGATGGAGTCCTACCTTAAGCTGGAGGTGGCCTACTTAAAGTGGGAATAATTGAGATTATTATATTGTTTATTTGACATTACTGTAATTACTTGTGTTAGTACACTTACTAACACAAGTTTTGAATGTGATCTGTTTACTTCACGGTTTACTTGGTTTCTATAAAACACTGACATAATATATAAAATTGTGACCGTTTCAAGGCTCACCGTAGTAATAAGCTATACTTAAATTTGTACACCGAAATGGCAAAACTCGAAAGAACTATTATAAGATAACATCTGCAAATCTGCATGTATCAACACTCGTGTTTATGCAAATAAAGTAATTTGATTTGATTTGAGGGTTTGATAGATAATGAAATTACATTCAAGTCATATATTCCTTTTCTGTACCTAAATTTAGACTGAGAAGTTGCTTAAAAAATTACTTATTTTATAAACGTCTTTTCTTTATTAAATACTACGTATAGGAAAACAAAAATATGTTCGAAATAGCCATAATTCAATTATGCATTAAACCTTCAGACCACATTTATCAAAAATTTACTAATTATATTACAATAATTAAACATGTTAAATTTTACGAGCGAGACAGCACGCTCCACGTAGGAGCAGTCTTAATAATAGCTATCAAATATGCTGGTCTGCTTTTTTTTTAAATTCGCTTTCATTCATTAATATATCGACACAAACTCGAATCTATGAGAATCATTAGTACGTGCGAGAGAACTACGTGCGCGCCGCGGGTCCGCGGGTCATTGTTCTGATAGACGGAGCGACGATTACTAATCACATAAGGCTTTCATAACACCCAGATTTCGGCGAGTATATAAGTTGTGGGCTAGGCCGACTAAGCTGTCAGAATGGTAGGTATAGGTGCTGGGCAAGCCTACTCAATCTAAAAAACAATGTCCCAGGCACTGCAACGTCCGAGTGGTCCCTTCACCCATCTAGTGTGAGTGAAGGTGGCACTGGATGCTGCATAAATCATCTCATTCCGTAGATGCTAAGGCCAAAGTTTAGTTTTTATATTATGGTATACATGGCTCTATGTTTTGCATACATCGGAAAATTTATATTAATCTTGCACCACGCCATCAATATCCTCCAATGAGCCGTCTTTCTCCATGTACCTACGCCCCCACCAATATTAAACGCTTCTCAAAGTTTTGAATACGACCCTGGATATCACTTTAGCTCCGAAGCTTAGCCTGTCGCCTGACAGGGCCGTACTCGGTTCATAACTCATTTTAATTAACGCGGAAGAGCTCACTCTATATCACTAATTAAACTTCTAGATGAAAAGTTGCAGCGCTCAGTCAAACTAAGAGTGTGCTCGGCCGAGGTATAGTTTCGCGCTCTAAGTTAATCATAAATTTTACTGTTCACAAGCAAACTTACGTACACTGAGTCAAAACACACGCATTCTTTAGTATTTTGTAATTCAAGTTTCGCTTTGGATTTAATTCTAGCACCCTGTCACTTTTGATTGGTAAATAATGTGGTTCACGAGTTTAATTGACAGGAAAGAAATCCATTTGGAATCAGTTTACATAAGGAGTGATTTTTATGTTTCCGTGTACCTAACTAATAAAATAACGGATCGGAAATAACGGAACCAAGATCACCCTCATTTCTGTCTGTCAGCTTAATGCAGCTTCATCATCATCAACCCATTATGTCCCCACCGAGGGGCACGGGTCTCTTCCCTGAGGAAGGTATAGGCCATACTCCACCACTGGAGCCAAGTCCGGATTGGTGGAGGCTTGTAGACTAGTGGCTCGTCTACTGTCAGAAGTTGTCAAGCCGCCCTAAGGCCTCTGACTTGGCTTATCGACTGCCATCTATCGACGGCAGCCGGCACCAACAGCTTAACGTGCCTTGCGAAGCACGGAACCGCTCGGAAAAATGCCACTAGCGTTAGGCATAGACGGCGACCCATCCATGCACTGAACGCGCCCTGTTTTGCTTAACCTTCGTGATCGTTTAAGATCACTCAGGCAGCCGGGGCTACGAGCGAGCCGGGGATAATGCAGCTTATTTTTAAATAAATTCAAAAATAACGATAATTGGTCTGCCTCATTGGTCTAGCTGTTAAGGCGCTCAGCTACCAAAACAGAAGTCGTTGGTTCGATTTCCACTGAGGGCCGTCGTAAATTTTATACAAATGGCCTTAGTCTGGGCGTATTTATATGTTTGTAACGTCCTTGCTTGGTTACAGCACAGGCTATCCTAAATTGGGACCAGATTAAGCGATTGTATTGTGGAAGTTGTTATTGTTATTACATGTTATTATAATTCCTTAAAAGTTGTCTGATTTCACTCATTTTTTTTTTTGTTGAATAGGAGGTACATACAGGGTGGTCTAATAATAAATTCGGTCAAGTCGGTGGAATTCATGAGATAGTCATCGAGCTCTTATTTTTGGTGCGTGTCGTTTTTTTATTGTCGAAAAATTAGTTTGTTCATGTTGGACGGCTGCCCCACGGTCTACTTTCCTTCCTTCTGTCGCCTCATTTCTTCAGCGGAGTCCTGCGGCGACAAAGGCAATCGTATAATGAAAAAAAAATTAAGCAAGCTCCAATTTGAACCGACAATTCCATTATCAGATGCAAATGAGGCGACTGTGCCGTCGAGATATAGGCCTAAGGGGAAAGTGTGGCTTCTTAAGGAAACTGAAGTAAAAGTGGGTGGGGCAGCGTGGGGTCACACGGCGAAGGTGAAAAGTCTCTGAGTAAGATAGATAGAGAACACTTTATTGCACACCAGTAATTTACAGAGATGTCTTGCAGACAACCTTAGGATTGACAGGACTGAAAGAAGATGAGAGTGGATAAGTAGGTGTACATAAGACAGAAAGCTTTACTTTACAGCTCAAACTGCACAATGTGTTACGCGGCACTGACGCCATCTAGTGGCACGAATCAAAAAAATATTTGGCTGGTTTTTAGGGTTCCCCATTCAACAAGAAACCCTTATATTTCGTCATGTCCATCCTTCTGTGTGTTTGTCTATCCGTCTGCCCGCGACTTATCTCAGAGACGATTACCTAGTGTTAAAGAGCTGAAATTTATCACGGATATACAAATTAGTCATGCCGATAAAACGGTAGAAATAAATGTAAAAAAAATGTTAAATCTCTAATTTCGATATAGGGACACTTACATTATGCACTTGGCTGGTATTTGTAATTTATTATCATACAAGAAGGACTGCGCTAAGTTAAGACTAATAAGTTTCATCATCATCATCATCAGGACATAGGCCTCCTTTGTGGTTTTCATAACCATGAGGGGTTTTGCCATAATCGCCACGCTTGACAGGCGGGTTGGCGACCGCAGTATGCGGTTGGAATCTCAGGAAGACGCTGCTGCCCATGGTATTGATTTCCTTAGTCACCTTCTACGATATCAACGGAAGGAAATGGAGTGACGCTATTCTTAATCCGTTTGCCAATAAGTTTGTCACTTATACATTATACCGTTTTTACTATAGAACAGAAAAGAAACATATGTATAAAATAAATTAATGTGTCTTGTACGACGACCCCCTTATCTTTTGTATTATTTCTTTTGCGATCTATCGTTGCCTATAAATTACCAATCTAACTGTCCGAGTTAGTACCTTTATTAACTGAAACTACGACGTCTGTGTTACAAGTGTCTAAAGGAGATTCCAAATAACAAGACTCTAGTGACCCCTCGAGTAAAACTTTTAGTTTGTCAAGTTAGCGACCAGAAGTGTCATGGCTTAAAGTACCAACAGCAGTTTGAAATTGGCTCCGTACCTAACTTATTGACTGCAGCTCCGTCTAGTACTGGAAGCAAATAAAAGTGCATTTAGATAGAATTTTTAGTTTTAAGTAACCTTCTCATCGATAAAAAAAAACCGTCAATGAACCTACTACTAAGAAGGGGGTGGTAGCCTAGTGGGTAGAACATTGGACTAGGAAGCGAGAGACCCAGGTTCGATTCGCAGTGCGGGCACGTACCTATGACTTTGTTTTCTAAGTTATGTACATTTGTGAAGTTATAGTAGAAATACCACTCGCTAACTGTGAAGGAAAGTATCGTGAGGAAACCTGAGTGTCTGAGCTATTCACATACCTCGGCGCTTGAAATCGCCAATCCGCGGTGGGCACGCGTGGTGATTAAGCCCATACTCTCTCCTTGCGAGAACGCCTGTGCCCTTTAGTGGGACCAATATAGGCTTATGTATGTACGTATGTAACCTACTATATGTATATGTAAACTGTAGCTTGTTTGTATTTGATTGAATAGGTATATATTTATTTTGCAGGTATTCATGTAACTATATTATTATTTAAGTATATGTACGTTATGTAATATGTAATTATAAGTACTTATATTCTTGTAATCTTCCGCTATACAAATTTGTCACTTCAAATACCATTATATTTCAGATTCTCCTATTTATGTACATCCATCTACCGACTATATTCTTCCTGCAATCCATTCCATCCAAAGGTTGTCTGGAAGATCGCTCTGAGCGATAAGACCGCCAATTGTACAACACAACCTACTTAGATATAAGAAATTATTTGTGATTCTTTCACCTGGTTGTGTAATAACGTGTTCTTCTCTTTCTATCTATCTATCTGTGTTTAATTCTAAGGGTTCCTTACTAATTTTATTGGTTGATACCTTTATTTTCTGAAGTATTGTTAACTTATGTCTTGATAATAATTTAAACTCTTACATACACAGCCTAAAATACAGGTTTATTCCTAGTTTAGGCTACGTTTTTACTCTTACCTCTGTTTAGTTTAATTCTGATATAGACTTTACACCTACGATTTTATGAGTAAATTTTATCTTAAGACACTACGTAACAGTCACTCGAACGACAGCGATAGCACTGTAAATTGACGTGAAAAAAACAGAATGTAAATTATTTTTTATCACACCTGCTCTGAAAATACATACTAATTATACCAATTAGAGGGAAGAAACGCCTTTATCCCGCCCTTCAAATCCTTTCATCCCAAGGTATGGAAGTTTGTATGAAAATCCTTCCGACCCAAGGGTGGGAAGTATGTATGAAATTCCATTACATACCCGGTTTTTTTTTTTAATTTGTCAGCAGTCATACTGCAAAGAGACTTTAACTGTCTACTAATTAAATTTCAAGTAAATTGTTACTGGCCACATACAGTTTTTTTTTACCAGTTACCAACCTCCTTGGTGCATACAGAAAATTAAAAACGAAATTATTTTACTATGCATTTATGTCTATAATTTTCCTCGTAGGTGTAATAAAAAGCACTATACATACCTCAGGATAAAGTACAGTTCCATACCTCAAATGGTTTGCGCCCCTCGCAAGCTCGTGGCGCAAATGCCATAATCTCGGTATGGAACTGTCACTTTCTTCCCTCTGAAGTAATGTACTATACGTTGCAATAAATTTCTGGTTTCAGTTTTATGTTCTTAACACAGAACAGTTTTTCTTCTCTGTGCACACACCCATGCTCACACAGTATCATAAAATCCACCCTTATTTACACTTACAAACACTCATCTGGTCTAAGGGTGGGTTTCCACTGACGCGGAGCTGGCTGGAGTGGAGAGGAGCGGACCGTGAATACGGTATTTGACACGACCAAAAATAAATTATTTCATATGCTCGATTAAAACAAAAATTACAAAATATCTCGGCAAATGTATCTCTTTTAGTCAATTACTAGTTATTACAATTTTTAAATAGATTAAACATAAAAAGAGTGCTCTGAAATGTGACGTCATAAGCAAGTAGTTTCATACAAAATTCCGTTTTAAAAGTATAGTAGATTATGCACTAAGGGAATAAAACCATGTATTATGTCATGGGCGGCATATTGAACCCTGAGCGGAGCGAAGGACTCCGAGTTAACTCGCGAGCGCAGCGAGGGAGTTAAATTTTAACTCCTGAGCGAAGCGAGGGAGTTATGTAGAGTCCTGAGTGAAGCGAGGGGTTCATACCGCCCGAGACTAAGACATGTTTTATTCCAGAGGTGAATACTCTACTTTTCACACCATCTGGGAGACAATAAAAAGACAGGGCTGCATAAGTTGAAAATATGTATTAAAACCTGAAATTAAATATAAAGTCCACACTCTTTTACGGCTTAGCAACTTAAATTGAATATAACTTTTAAATTCGTATTTGCAATTCGCGCCTTTTTTTCTTTTTTTTGTTGGTGTTTCGCGCGGTCACAGGACACAGTATTTCAGAAAAAAAAGAGGTGAGTTTCGAACAACAATTCGAATTTCGAATTGCAATGCGGGGCTTCTCCATAGTTTTCATGCGAATTTTGACATTCTAAATTCAAATCACTTTATTCCCTAGGGAAATTCCTCATTATTATTGCCCTCGAGAGACAAGGCCATGCTTTACGATGATATTTGACGGTACGTAATAAGGCATTGTCGAGCAGGAGGTGTGAAAACTCATTTGATATTTTGTCAAATACCCAATTGGCCAATCCCAGTGCTCGAAATCGCCACTCTCCATCAGTGTTGCCGAGCATATATTACTGTTGCCGAGCGGAGAGCACGAAGCGGAGTGTATCAGGACGGTGCGGTGTGGCGGGTAGGGTAGACTTGCCTAAATAATAAATAATAAACTACCGGCCCTGTTGAACGAGATTCCTCTAAAGCACGCCTAAGTTTACAACTTTTCCCTGCAAAATCTCCACCGCAGGCTATTTTAATCGGCGTTTTAAGGAATCGTATTTTTTATAAATAGAATTTATTGAGAAAGGAATGTTGCGTTGGTTTGGACGTGCGGAGTGGATGAAGGAAGAAAGATTGATGAAACAAATATATCGAACGAATGTGGATGGAAGGGTAAGGGACGTCCTAGGCGGACATACCTACTTCGATCAATTAGGGGATGTATTAGTTAAAATACAAAGTATCCTAATAACGAATGAATGTTGAGGAAGCGAATGTGATCTGTCAGGATCGTGGCAAGTGGCAGTTCCTGGTCTCTCCCTACCCCTTTGGGATACAGGCGTGAGTTTATGTTTGTATGTTTGTATGTATAACATACTCACTCTTTTTGCAAAAGCATAATTCCGTATTTGTTCTTTATGATGAGCAATATGCTCATTTTTCTGACCGTACCTTAAGCTATCTTACTGAAGCGTCCAAGAGTTGAGACAACAATTTGAATAAGTTTCAAAAAGCAAGTTTGGCTTTGTCTAGAGTTCCGTTACAAGACGTTTAAATAAGATTCCTATGGAGATTGCTACATAGTACGTTCTAATTTAAGCTTATTGTCTTTGAGTCACAGTACGTTTTAAGTTTTCGAAAGTTTTCAGTCAGTGCCTCCTACCCGTCATGACATACGGTGCCGAAACGTGGACACTCACGGTGGGGCTGGTTCACAAATTTAAAGTCGCTCAGCGTGCTACGGAAAGGGCTTTGCTCGGGCTTTCTCTGAACGATCGAATTCGAAATGAGGTGATCCGACAGAGAACCAAAGTCACCGACATAGCCCACCGAATTATGGGGTAGACGAGTTCTTGAGTGGATACCGCGTATCGGTAAACGTAGTGTAGGACGTCCTCAGACTCGGTGCAGTGATGATCTCTGCAGGGCGGCTGGCAAGAACTGGATGAAAGTAGCCGAGTACCGTGCTCAGTGGCGTGCAATAGGAAAGGCCTATGTCCAGCAGTAGACAAGCGTAGGCTGATAATGATGATGACGTTTAAAGTTTTTGAAACGACTTCTTTCATGTTGGCTTCGAAGCCAACGAAGACATATCAGAACTATAAATCCCACGTAGAATATCTTAGAACACGTAAGTCTTACTGTAGGGTACAGGCTATCTCTCCGAGAGAGTATGGATTTGAGCAACACGCGTGAAGGTCGATCTTCATCATCATCAGCCATTTAACGCCCACTGCAGGACATAGGCCTCTTTCGTGGTTTTCATAACCATGAAGGGTTTTGCCATAATCGCCACGCTTGGCAGGCGGGTTGGCGATCGCAGTATGCGGTTGGAATCTCAGGAAGACGCTGCTGCCCGTTTCCAGGTAATTGATTTCCTAAGTCGCCTTCTACGACATCCACGGAAGGATATGGAGTGACGCTATTCTCAATCCGGTGCCACACGGATATCCGTCGATCTTCATATTAATCTGTTTTTTTTTATAATTACATTTTTTTTTATTATTAATTACTTTTTTTATTTAATTTTCTAGGTTTATTTTCATTTTTGTGATATCCTCCCTGGTTACCATAGCCCAGGGCGTCCTAGTACCTAGGACCAGGACAAGTGATTGTGTTGTGTGGAAGTTATTTATTTATTTATTACTATTACAATTCGAATAATTAATTTAAGCACTTAATACGCGTACAATTTAAATTATTATGAGGTTCAGAGTGTTATTTTACTTAACATTTAATAACTTATTTAAAATTGTATTCTATTTTCATATCGTAAAGGAACACAAACATGAGACCGAAGGTCAAGATAAAAAGTACCCGAAACTGACGTGTGTGCATACAACGCCTAATTCAAAATTTAAAAATTCCAGTTATTTATTCATCCAACCAATTCTATTGCTAAAATATACTTTGGCTTGGATTCCCTTTTAAGTATAAAGTACCTATGACAGGGAAACCCGCTCTTCTATTAATAAAGGTTGAACAACTAAAGTAACTCATGTGAAATAACGATTTTCTAAGTTGAGCTTAATCTAATTTTTCTATTTTATGCATGGATATAAATCTTCAAAAGAATTTCGTTCCAATAAAGTTTCCAAATGTTACTTAAATTATAATTATGACATGATACACTTGTGTAGCATGTATGTGTGTGTTTATTTAAATATAAATAAATATAAAACACACAACATAAATTCCGTTTCCTCATAGTTCTGGTTTAGCAGCCATTCAGTCACTGCCTTCTTGCACTCAAATGTTAGCATAGGATAGATGTCCAAACTAATGAATTTTGATACAGCAAAAGAGGTCTATTAGGATCGTGCCAAGTGGCAAGGCCTGATCTCTGCCTCCTCGTCCGGGATGAAGGCGTGAAAATGAAATTAAATGTAATATGCCAACACATAAGGAAAATTGAGCCATATGCAAACATAAGCTGGCACTTGGATACTATATGCGACCATATGCAAACTATTGGTTCGTTAGTGAATATGCATAGCCTAGCTCCGGCCCTGCCCAGTGTAAGTTTGAACAGTATTCACAAGTCACGAGGCATGTTTATATAGATACAATCGATATTTGCGCAGACATTTACTCTGAAAATACACGACGTATTCTAATAATATGCTTGCAAAATCGCACTCCGCGATTGAGTGGCACGAATATGTAATTTTTTTGTACATTAATAACTTGATATAATAGCTAACAAATAACATGGACAAAAATCAGCGCAGTCGGAATTGTTTGTTATTATGACTAATCTAGGTAGACCGGCAGCCCGATGCGGCCCGGCAGCGAGTCGTCAAAGGGCCCGTGGATTCGAATGGCGAGAGACCTCAAAAGGTGGCGTAGTGGGGAAAAGTTCTATACCCAGCAATGGGCAAGGTCAGCTGATGATGATGATGATGATGATGCCATCGTTCACGTTCCCCGTCAAAGAGACCTGTAATAGAGTCACGGTAGTTCTTTCAATTTATTTGTTGGGCACTATACCTAACTAGTAAAGGTTGATAGATACTTTTTCTACGCTAAAGTACCAGTATTTACCAATGTTAAGATTCATATACTGGCAATATTTTTTAAATCATCCACACAATACAATCACTTTTCCTAATCCCAAACTAGGATTCCCTGTTCTATGGTAACCAGACAATGACGTTACAAATTTTGAAAATAGAAATAGATCAACGCAACGCCAACTAACTGTACCGAAGTTTGGGGACATTTGTAAAAAATGTAAAGGTTTTTAAATGTGAAATGTGTTTATTTGGATTTAACAAAATACCCGCTGTTGGAGCAGATTTGAAGCTAAACTACCTTCAGACCTGCGCCAATATCTATTTTAGATTTATAAGCATAATTAATTTACGTACGTAAGTGGCGGTGTGTCCTTGATGGTGCGGAAGGCAGCTAGCTCAACATTGTGCTGAGGGTTTTCGCCCAAAGCGGCCATTTTCAGCCAGTGCCTGTAGAATGATGATAAATGATGAACGGTGGTAGCCTAGTGGGTAGAACATTGGACTTGGAAGCGAAAGACCCAGGTTTAATTCCCAATGCGGGCGTGTACCTATGACTTTGCTTTCTTTCCAAGCAGATTTAGTTTTTAATATGTCTAGTGCTTGTGTTAACCTTAGAAAATATTTTGCTTTGTAAGTTATGTACATTTGTGAAGTTATAGTAGCAATACCACTCGCTAACCGTAAGGAAAAAAATCGTGAGGAAACCTGTGTCTGAGCTATTTACATACCTCAGCGCTTGAAATCGCCAATTCGTGGTGGGGACGCGTGGTGATTAAACCCGTGCACTACAGTTTTACGTATATAGGCTCCTTATGCATGTATGTTATGTAAATGATGAACGTTGAGGCCTCAGTTTTTAGGCAGGTCTCTAAGTCTTCAGCATGTCGCGTGTCGGAGGCAGCAACATATTTCTCTCGATAAATCAGTCCAATTGGCAGTGGATTTTATTGACAGCGCACAAAGAATTCAATCGGCTTCTGCGATAAATTAAATGGTGCACGAAAATAAGGTACACTGCTTGCTTAGACTCGGGAACCGGTTTTATTTCCCTATTTAAAGCTTTAAACAGTTACCTAAACCATCTCACGATTAACTTTTTCAATATGCAACTAGTACGGTAGACCGTCCCCGTGGCCACGGCAACTGTAACGTTGTCGAAACATCGGGAATTAAAGTAATACTGTACTGTAGATGTATGAGCATTGCGAGACATTAAAAAGGCTCGCGGTACTCATACATGTATAGTGTACATTGTACATTAAATTACGATCCGTCTATTTGTTAGATAAAATCGTATTACTTTAATTCCCGATGTTTCGACAACATTGCAGTTGCCGTCGCCACTGGGACGGTTGGTGCAGTAACAAAGTTTGCAATGATGCAGTAACTTGTGATATCTTCGCTTGATAGAGTAACAAAGTTTGCCAATATTAAGTAACTTTTTTTGCGTCTTCATAAAAAATAGTTCCGGTTCCACCACTATTTTTTTCTGTCTTATACAGTGCTTAGTCATTGTAATAACAATATACATTTGAAAGCTGCATATTTAATTTATTTCAAATCGAAAAATGTCGACATACATGAGCAAATACTGGCGCGTAACTTGTAGGTACTCCGAACCCTCCGCACGCACTACGCTCATGCAAGAGAGAGAGACATATATAATTTACGTGACAACTTTCTAATCTATAATATCCAACGTGTCAAACCAAGAAGAAAATACTTCGTTTTTCATCCCTCAAATACAATTGGAAAATCGGATGGTATATTGTTCAATATTCAACTTTTTTACAAAGAAATATGGTAAAGTTCAACTCTTTTAGCATGAATATAAACGTCGTAGTACTGTTTCGTAGCTTCGTAGCAAATACGTAGAGGCGCTACGGCGTAGCACCGTGGCCGCTTGGCTGAACTTTCGTGTGAACAAAATAGGTGACATTTTCGTATAATTTTCTATGATTTTACTTGACACCTAGCAAAATCACTGAATTTTAATGGACACCGAGTTCAACTTTTAACGTTCATTAAGTCGCAGTTTCTGTGTTATTTTTAATAAAATACTTTAATTTGATTACTGCATACATAAGGGCTATTTCAACTTCGCTAATGTTATTTAGGACAATTACCAGCAGTTACTTTTGGTAGTTACAGTACGAGACTACAGATAATTTTTCGTAGCAAAGATTGTTCGCATTGACCACCAGAGATGATTTTTGTGTCTATGTGGGACTTTTTTACACTCTGTATGGCATTTAAATCCAGTAGACTAACAAACAGAACCCTAAAATGTGTCAAACTATGTCCAAGTCGCGATCGGAGAGAGGGATTAAGGTCGGGGATTATCCGTCGACCTTGAAAGTGATTAGAGCCCACACGCACTGTTAGAAAGCAAATCCGTTTTGAAGATAGGAACAGACATTTGGTTTTATACACTTTGCAGCCAGTAAAAATACTACAAATAGATAGTAACGTATTGCGCTAGCCTCGAACTAGGATATCCTGTGATGTGATAACCAGACATGGACGTCGCATGTAAATTCTCTACATTGAAATATTTTAATGATTTCCGATGTCATGACGAAACGAAACGAAACATGGAAAAACACCAAGACGCGGGCCATTTCTGCAAAGAACGGCGGTCCCCAGTGGGAACCGAACCCACGACCTGTGTTTTGGTAGTCAAGCGTGATACCGCTAAACCAACGAGGCAGTCTAATAGCAACTTAATGCTATTTCGAATTATTTAAATAAGTATTTCTCAATTTGAAAAACGAATAGTCACAACCATAAAAATTGTTATTTACACAACTAGGGCCGTAAAATAAAGAAAGGCCGATATCGCAAAAGTTTAAGGCCCGAGCCGCAGGCGAGGGTCATAAATATGCGATAGAGGGCTTTCTATTTTACAATCAAAGTGGGTTTTCCCGTACGCGTAGCGTGCGAAAATACCCGCTTTTTGGCCAGGTGTGGCATAAAAATCTTAATTTTTTTATGTTTCCCCCTATTAACCCCCAAATGAGAGGGTTAATGAGGTAATGGTTACTTTTCATTAACCATGCAAACACCTAGGGTGTAAATTTTGAATTTAAAAATGACCTCCACGGTTGTGACTTTTCGTTTATCAAAATAAGAAGTAG
Source organism: Yponomeuta malinellus (assembly GCA_947308005.1). NCBI lineage: Eukaryota > Metazoa > Arthropoda > Insecta > Lepidoptera > Yponomeutidae > Yponomeuta > Yponomeuta malinellus. The sequence goes on from OX371017.1 coordinate 12,168,251, forward strand.
GCACCAATCCATGAGTCCACATTCGTCCACTGCTGACACAAGCCTCTCCCAAGGCATGTTATTTCTATGTCCTCGGATATCCTTATCCAGCCGCCACCAGCAATTTGCCTCAGATCGTCTGTCCAGCGAGCGGACGGGCTGCCCGCACCGTAAATTATTTATTTTTATTTGATTTCATTCAATTTCAATTCAATTCAAATATTTTATTCATTGTAAAAACAGAATGTTTACTTAATGAACGTCAAAGTTGTTAGTTTCACAATTAATGGATTATGTGGAGAAGAAACTAACAAAGAAACTCCACATTTATTCTTTTCAAAACACGTTTTAACTTAACAGAGTTTTCAACTTAAAATATTAGTCATGAATGTGTTGAACACTAGTCACAATCGTCCTTTAAATACTATTAATCTACTGTTTAATGCCAAACATCTTTGTCTTCTAAGTAATCCTTGATGTTATAGTAAGCCTTTTTGCACAGAATGTGCTTAACACATTTTTTAAATCGCGTTGTAGGTAACTCTAATATATCTTGAGGAATTTTGTTGTAGAACCTTATACAGTGCCCCATAAAGGATGTGTTAACTTTTGCAAGTCTAAATAGTGGAAATGACAATTTATGTTTATTTCTAGTATTAAAATTATGGTGGCCACCAACATTTTCGAAGTCTTTGATATTTTTTCTAACGTACATAATATTTTCATAAATGTATTGACATGCAACTGTTAAGATGTTGGTTTCTTTGAAGAAATCTCTTAGCGAATCCCTACTACCTAACTTGTAAATAAATCGGATGGCTCTCTTCTGTAAGATGAAGATCGTCTCAATGTCTGCTGCCCGACCCCACAGTAGTATGCCGTAGGACATAATACTATGGAAGTAACTAAAATAAACAAGCCTAGCAGTTGCAACGTCAGTGAGCTCTCTAATTCTTTTGACTGCATATGCTGCAGAACTAAGCCTGTGTGCTAGTTTTACAATATGAGGACCCCATTGCAATTTTGAATCGATTGTGATGCCTAGAAAAACGGTATCTTCTACAAATTCTAGTTTTTCTTTTCCGAGTACAATGTTGTTTTCAACTAATCTTACGTTTGGTAAGGTAAACTTGATACATTTTGTCTTTTTGGAATTTAGAAGCAGATTATTTGCCGTGAACCAATCCAACACACGCGAGAGAGCATCATTTGCATCGTCAAGATTATTTTCTTGTCTCTTAATTTTAAAAATAAGTGACGTGTCATCTGCAAATAATACTATCTCGGACATGTTTTGTACCATAAACGGCAAATCATTTACGTATACAAGGAAAAGGAACGGCCCCAAAATTGATCCCTGTGGTACTCCCATTTTTATTTGTGAACCTGTGGATTTTATACGATTTATGTCCGCTTTTTGAACCCTTCCTTTTAGATAAGATCTCATCAGTTCTAAACCTTTCCCCTTTACTCCGTAATGCTCTAGTTTTACCAAAAGTGTCTCGTGGTCCACGCAATCAAATGCCTTTGACATGTGAACGACAAATGAAAACAGCAACAAAAACGCTACCTGCGTTGACACGCTGGCACCCTCTCATGTTTCCCAGAGTGGAAGAGCTGCTGGTTCAGCGGCTGGCGCGGCCGAAAGCCTCAAACGGCGCAAATACGGTTCAATAGGAAACAATTACATATTTGCGCCGTTTGGGGTAGAAACCATAGGCACTTGTGGCCCAGAGGCGCGCCTGCTATTCAAAGATTTAGCGTCGCGCCTCATTGACGCATCGGGAGACCAGAAGGCTGGCGCGTACCTCGGCCAGCGGATAAGCCTGGCCATCCAAAAAGGTAACGTCGCCAGCGTCCTGGGCTCATTACCGCGGGACAGTGACCTGAGGCAGGTGTTTTATTTATAAATATAGAATTTATGTCATTTATATATTTTTAAATCCAGTTTTTTATTTCAATTTGTTTTCTTTTTGTTGTGTTATTAACATAATACAGGTTCACAACAAAAAAAAAAAAACAATAATTCAATTAGACTTTTTGACCTGTTCAAATATCGTCTATCAGAATTGCAAAAGTGAAAATAGTTCTCATTCTCAGTCAACTGAAGAGTGTCAAGCCATATTACAAACATCACAAAAGAGTCAGGCTCCCGTAACATCATATTATTTAAAACCACGAATATTTGGCACACGATACAATATATATGTAAATATGCCCGCCACAGTAATATTGTCTGCCTACCCCCGAGGGTGTTGGCGTAAAGGTAAATATTATGCAAAGAGTTTTTCCGAAACGAGATACTTTGATGTAACCAAGCTTTTCGGTTAGTTTCTGACTAGCCTAGAGATTCCAAGAGTTTTCACAGAGAATGAGATTAAACTTCAGTGTACTTTAGTAGCTCATCGGTGAAACGCCTTTCTGATATGCGAGAAGTTGTTAGTTCGATTTCAGAATCCACCAATGAGTTTATTTTCTAAGTTACGTACGTTTGTGACTTCGCAGTAGCAATACAGCTTGCTAACGGCGAAGGAAAACATCGTGAGGAAACCTAAATGCCTGAGGTGTTCATATAACTAAGCGCTTATAATTGCCTTTCCCTGATTAGAACGCGTAGTGATGAAGCCCAAGATAAGGCCTGCAGTACGACGTACATAAGCTGTTCATAGGTTGTAGATAGATAGAGAACACTTTATTGTACAACCAGGTGAAAGATATTACAAATAGTTTCCTATTTCTAAGTAGTGGTATATAATTGGCGGTATTATCGCTTAGAGCGATCTCTTCCAGACAACCTTTGGATGGGGTGGATTGCAGGAAGAATATAGTCCGTAGATGGATGTACATAAATAAGAAAATCTGAAATATAATGGTATATGAACTAACAAATATGTATAGCAGAAGATTACAAGAATATAATGGGTAATTACATATTGTACAAATAATATACTTAATTGAATACCCAAAAAAAGGTAAATGTAAAGTTGTAGGTACTTTTTACTGACGGCTCTAACAACTGTCGGGTAGTATTTTTTCAGAACAAACTACTGAATCGTTGGTCTAGTGGTTAAAACGATTGACTACTAAAGCAGGGGTCGTGGGTTTGATTTTCACCGGAGCCCGCCGCACTTGATTTATAGAAATGGCCTTAGTCTGGGTTTTTTTTTGCGTATTTGTGATGTCCTGGCCTGATAACCAAAGCACAGAATATCCTAGTTTAGGATCAGAACAAGTGACTGTGTTGTGGGGAAGGTATTAGTATTATTAAATATATCAATACAAACTACACCGAGGGGCTGACTGTAATAAATAGTATATCAGTCATCGGCGAGTACTCCTGCTGGTCATTTTCGTGGTAATATGTAATTGATTAGGCTTCTATACGCAATATATAGCGCAATCTGTAACCAGTAAAATAAAACCATCAGGGAGTTTCCCCTACCTATCTGCATAACTTCGTATAATATTATGACTCAGAAACTAATAAGCCATTTGTCACGCACACGCATTCGCGTTTAGGTATTTAGTTCTGGTTTTCCTGGTAGCTGCAGCATTTCCAAAAAGTTGGTAATTTATATTAATTATAAAATCTCACGTGACGTAATAACCCAGGCCGACTGGCAACACTTTTTTTAAATTTGGCTTAACTGAAATTCTTCAGACTAATTCAATTTAAATGGCTCTTAGAGCCCTACTTAGAGCCCTATCACACTAACGATTTGAGAGAGATTTGAAAGCAATGCGATTGCGCAGCGAGCTCGCCGCGATTGTATCAACGACGATTGTACCTCTAAACGATTCTACGTCCTCTTAAATACGTATCTTTGATATGACTCAACTGGGGCGGGTCGGACTGTCGTGAAAAATGGTGAAAATGGCGTCGAAGGTGACAATCGCAGCAATATCGCCGCGACGCGACGGCGCGCGTCGTCATCGCGGCAAGCTCGCTGCGCAATCGCATCGCTTTCAAATCCCTCGCCAATCACCATGATAGGGCTGTTAAGGCATGCCGTCTCGCTGGCACATTCAATTTAATTTTTTTTTTATCGTATTAAAATAATCTATATACTTTTGATAAAAGTAGTCTGTGGCTTTGCTAGGTAATAAAATTACGGACTTTTTTTACACATATTTTTGTTATTTTATCAAAAAATTAGTTACATGGCGGTGGTAGCCTAGTAGGTAGAACCTCGGACTTGGAAGTGTGAGACCCAGGTTTGATCCCCGGTGCGGGCATGTACCTATGACTTGGGATTTTCTAAGTTATGTACATTTTTGAAGTTATAGTAGCAATACCAATAGAAGAAAAACATCGTGAGGAAACCTTAGTGTCTGAGCTATTCACATACCTCAGCGCTTGAAATCGCCAATCCGCGGTGGGCACGCGATGTGAATAAGCCCATACTCTCTCCCTGAGAGAAGGCCTGTGCCCTACAGTGGGACGTATATAGGCTGCTTATGCAAGTTACATGGAAACAATAATGTTTCTTAAAAATTAGAAGATTTATTATCTAGCCAAGCCTCAGACTATTTTCCTAAAAGTGGACAATTTTTTTACAAAAATATTAAAATGTGCGACCGAGACGGAGTGATGGACGTAAAAGAAGCCTTAAATGACATTTAAAAAGTGACCTAAGCATCTAACAAGCCATTAACAATCGAATGTAACAATATTCGTTTTTGCCGAGACACTTCTACTGCTGATTTCTTCATTTATCTTCTGTTCATTCCAGTGAAAAATCTTCGAGGAAAACCTCAGACTAATAAACTTAACGAAATAACGCTGAACGTAAGCCGGCAATTGAACCTGCGACCGTCTCCTAATCAGGAATAGGCCATTCCATAAATCCATCCAGCATCCCTTAATCCATGTCGTGGTAAATCCTTCAGGTTTGTTTTGTCCCTTATCCCGAAAAGTTACTAAAATCCCTGGTTGCATAATTGTCCGGTACGGGGCAAAGTGGAAGTAGCGCAGCGGTAGAACGCTGGCCTTACATTCGGGAGGTCGTGGGTTCAAATTCCGGCATGTACCAATGACTCTTTCTTTTCTAAGCTACGTACATTTGTGAAGATGTAGCAGCAATGCCACTCGCTAACCACGAAGAAAAACATCGTGAGGAAACCCTAGTGTATGAGGTGTCTATATGCCTCAGCGCCTGGTACGTACAAGGGTCTAACTATGAGGCTATGTGCGGAAATCTCAGGTCTAATTAACTAACTAGTCTGGTACGGGAACGTTTTGCACTTGAGCTAGATTGCCTATAGATCCTATTTGACGGAACCTGATAATAATGAAGTAAATTTTTTTTTTTTTTTTTTTTTAATTTTGCCACTCCCACGAACATTAACTAATACTGATTCGTTGTTCAATCTGGGTGTGTTATAATGAAGGAAGATATATTTACAATCTACGTTGCGACTTCAAAAAAATCGTAAGCGATTAACTAAAAACTCAACATAATTAAAATAAGCGCTTAAAGTACGAGTACTTTTTTCAATTTAGTTAGACTAGATTATCAGTAAATTTGTGGCGAAAAACGACGTTCACATTATATGTCTCTCTGTTAATTGTCAAAGCCTTTTCCAAGATGATCTGTCAATCAAACAATGCTATGGCCACCACGCGTGATTAATAGGAAAAGCAACACCGATAATTTCACTCGCTGAGTAACATATGTAAACGCCTGAAATCAATAATTTATTTTGGGAATTTTACAAAAGAATTTACAGAATTTAGAGAAGAAGTAAAGACGTTACATTCTGCAGAAGAAGTAAAGAATTTACATTCTGTTTGTTGAATGTCAATGCACAATTTTATCCGCTGTCTTCGGGTCGAGTTGTAGTGGAGAAAAAGACAACGGAAAAAAACTCCACCAAGACCATCTTCGATACCTTCGAATATTAACATATAAATCACTATAAATATCCTTATTTCCTCCAGTTTTTCTCCTCCATTTTTCCAGTATCTGTCGCTGTATTTCCTTCTGCGAAGTCCACAAAGTTGCGCGAATCCTTCGTTGGTTGCCACACTCCGGCAGTGTAGCTCCGGCCGCGTCAGGGCCGCCCGCGTCGCGCCGTCTCCCCAATCCACCTTCTCTCCTTTCACTCCTGAAGACTTGGAGACTGTCAGCCACAATGTTTAGCTAGCCAATCTCAGCCTCGACAGGTTAGTGTAGAAAAAAAAACTGAGTGTTTTCGTCGCACGAAGCTACAGGTGTCTGGCTGTTGTTATGTTTACCGGTAGATACCTAGGTGTATTTTACGGGGATTTTCCATTTCCTTGCTTGTTGGAATACGTAATTTTGTACAAGAAGCTAACGAAAATTCTTTTCTTGTTCAGTTTCAGTTTTCTTGCGCTAAAAAAATATGCGATAATCGAATTAAAAGTGTACTTTTAATTGAACTGATCACTTGGAGTTTGTAAGTATTTTATTTTAGAATTATTTAAGGAATTAGAATTATTTATTTTAAAGATTTTAAAAGTGAACAAAGCTTAACACTTCTCTTTTAATTACAAGTCTTAAATGAAATAATCAGGGTAGCCATTATCCGCATTTCCCAGAATTAACATAATATTATCATCAAAAATTAATTTTGCTGCCATAATTGCCGCTTGGAGTTCCCTCAAAAGATATAAGATCTTGATGAAAAATTCTATAAGAGTAATTGTTCTGAGATATTTACAAGTTTTTATCTGGATTAATTAAAGGATGACTAAGTGCTATCAGCCCCGCAGTCAGTTGTTAAGCATGGTGCAAACTTAGAACTTATGGCTGCCTCTGTGGACTAGCCGTTAAGGCGCTTACTACCAAGATAGAGGTCGTGGGTTCGATTCCCACTGGGGGCCGCCGTAAATTTGCGTCAGTCTGGGTACATGTCCATGCTTGTGATGTCCTTGCCTGGTTACCATAGCACAGGCTATCCTAGTTTGGGACTAGGTGAAGTGATTGTGTTGTGTGGAAGTTATTATTATTATTATACATATTTATACATTTCAATCAATCAATCAGCTCCTACTCTATATAGATAGATAAACCATTTATTTGCATTTTCACACAAATACGTTCACAAACCAAAAAATAAAAGGATGAAAGTAACAATATAAACACCGACGACAAAAAAAGAGTTCTGAAATGTGACGTCATAAGCCAGCATTTTCATACAAAATTCCATTTTAAAAAAGTAACTCATTTGATATTTTGTCAAACACCCAATTATACAAAGTGTGTGTAATGTGTAACTAGAGTACAATGTGCAGGAATAACATGTAACTAGACTGAATTTGGCGTCCACGAAGCCGCAAGTTGTCTGTTATAAGAATAAATACGAAATAAAATAAAAATTAGTACTACTGCACGTGGGTCTCACTCAAGGCACGCCACTTCCTTCTGTCCTCAGCTATCCTCATCTAGCCACTGCCGTTTGACATTTAACGGATCTAATCAATTTTATTAGTTGTGTACGGGCCAACCCGAACAGTTTAATAGTATACACGAATTGCTTGTCAGCAATTCTGCGAAGCCGCGGACCTCTGCCGTCACCCGCTACCTATCGGTAGCAATCTAAGTTAGTTCACGATATAGAGCCGATCCGTTCAGACGGACACTCGTCGCGTCCTCATTATCAGTACAATACCAGTTCATCTCACCCCTCATCTTAGTCCTAGTACTATTGACAATATATCAGTTATAAGTTCCCAAAGTCAGTTCGTATCATTTATCAGAACTTAGTGTAAACCCGTACAAGTTGGTAAGCATAATTTACTTAAATAATAGTGTTCCGTACGTCAAAATGGAAAACGGAACCCTTGTAGGATCACTTTGTTGTCTATCCATCTACCTGTCAAGACCCTTTATCTCAAGCACGCGTAGAGGTATCGTGTTCAAATTAAAAGCATATACTCAAGCCTACAGTCCCTTGCAGCTTTGAAAAAATCAAACTTCTAAGCCAACGTAAAAAAACTACGGCTGTTTATGCCGCAAAAAACGTATAATTCGGCACTCTCAAAAAAATAAAAATTTACAGGTTGTTTTCCGATTACCTAGAACAGTCTTTCCCAAAGTGGGCGATAACGCCCCCTTGGGCCGTTGAGGGGCTCAGAAAAAATTGGAGGGCGCTGATGGCGATGGACGCTACTTCATGTTTTAAAATTCACTGAAATTAAAAACCTCCTACTACACAACATCCATTTATTAGTTCATATTTACATCCCATTTTATTGTTAAAATATAAACTGAAAATAAATTAAATGTTTATTAATTTTAATGCGTTCACAACGCTATTTCTGTCTTAAGATATTTAGTAATAGGTATCAAACTGATCCTGAAAACTCTCATTCGCTTCATCAACATTCATCAGTTGTTGTAAGCAGACAGGCTCTGTTAATACTTTTTAAATTCCCTTTTGCTAGTATATCGCTCATTCGGTCGACGTATGTCCTCCTAAGACGTTCCTTACCGATGGAATCATCCACGTTCGCTCGACATATTTTGACAGAGAAAGCCAAAAGAAAAGTTCGTAATTTAAGAAAAATAAAAGAAAATTATAAAAAAAAATTTAAAAGTGTTAGTTTAAAAAAGTTGTTGTAAATAACCAAATCTAATGACATGTTTCAGGAGTTGTACATTTCAGAAATAACCCTGCATAAGAGAGGAACATTCTTAATTGGACGCTTTGAACCTCAATATCTCTAATGATCTATCTATAATTTCAATTTGTTCTATTGTTCTTTTAAATTCCACGTTTCTGTTGCCTCACAATATGTTACTTACATAACATACACAGCCTATTCACGTCCCACTGTAGGGCACAGGCCTCCTCTCAGGGAGAGAGTGTGGGCTTAATCACCACGCGTGTCCACCGCGGATTGGCGATTACAAGCGCTCAGTTTTCCTCACGATGTTTTCCTTCACAGTTTGCGAGTGGTATTGCTACTATAACTTCACAAATGTACATAACTTAGAAAACAAAGTCGTAGGTACATGCCCGCACTGGGAATCGAACCTGGGTTTCTCGCTTCCGAGTCCAATGTTCTACCCACTAGGCTACCACTTCTGTAAAAATATGTTCCTTGCTTGACTGTAACTAAACCTTGCTTAAGGCTGTTGTTACGTGGAGCATGCGTCTTGCAAGCACAATTCACATTTTTTTATTTTATTGTAATAACTTGGGTAATAGTTACTTTATATGTTGTTACTTTTTGTTCAGCTCATTAAACATTTGTTTGTTTGTTTGTTTGTTTAAAAATGTAGTCTGAGGATTAGACGCATAATGAAATTACGGACATTGAAAAATTATTTTTGTTCTCCTATGAGTGCGCAGTTTTAATAAGGAAAAGTTGTTCCCAAAATTATTAATTTTGGAATCAAAATAGCACATGCCTTGAATGTTCTCAATTTTATTACCTATAGAACCCTCAGACCACATTTATCAAAAGTTTAATAAATTTAATTCATCATAAGCAGCCTATATACGTCCCACTGTATGGCACATGCCCTCTCTCAGAGAGAGAGTATGGGCTTAATCACCACGCGTGCCCACCGCGGATTGGCGATTTCAAGCGCTGAGGTGTGTCAATAGCTCAGACACCCAGGTTTCCTCACGATGTTTTCCTTCACCGTTGGCGAGTGGTATTGCTACTATAACTTCACAAAGTTATAGTAGCAATACCACTCGCTAGAAATAACTTCGCAAGAACAGTCTTAAGCCCCCCGAAACCGAGGCATTTAGTCGCCATTACATCTGGATTCCGCCACCGCCATTACCATCCTCAAATGGGCCATTGTAGACAATTTATACACGGGCCTTATCTTTACTAGGAGCATTAAAAACTTATCACCTAAGTGGCGCTGGATTTTGTACAGTTGACAGCAAGTCACACTTTATCGGTCTTATTTATAAAAACAGGATTCCTTAAAACATTCGTCAGAGGCAGTTTAAATGGTCTGTGGTAGGAAAGACGTGTTTTATTAAGTAAAAAAAATAACCAACAACCCGACTGCTGTACAATAACTACTAGGCAGGCGGAACCCTCAGAGCATTCAATTTGAGATATCTATTGCGGTACCCTAATTCGCCGTGTGGCGCAGGAATAAGAATAGCGTCACTCCATCTCCTCCCGTGGATGTCGTAGAAGGCGACTAACGAAATAAATTACTAGGAGACGGGCAGCAGCGTCTTCCTGAGATTCCAACCGCATACTGCGTTCGCCAACCCGCCTGCCAAGCGTGGCGATTATGGCAAAACCCCTCATGGTTAGGGAGGCCTATGTCCTGCAGTGGGCGTCAAATGGCTGATGATAATGATGATGACCCAAATTCAATATTTTGACTAGTTGCGAGGTATTTAGGTTGGTCCTGGCTGCTTAGTAGTTAAGGTTCAGCAGACGGGTTGTTTATTTTTTTATTTCAGTTTTTAAGGCATAGCAGTTGCCATGAATACGTTCGCGTGGTTAACGGATTGGCCTACACCCTACAGCCTATACCCTGAATCATCATCATCATTCAGCCACAAGAAGTCCACTGCTGGACATAGGCCTCCTCCATGGATATTCAAACAGAACGGTTGGAAGCGGCTGGCATCCAGCGTCTTCCTGCCACTAGGATGAGGGCATCTGTCCATCTTGTAGCTGGTCGTACTACCGTATACCCTGAAGGTCCAGTCTAAATAATAGTGATAGAATTTTTGAAATCGGGTAAGCACTTTCGGAGATCACTCCCCACGTACAAACTTATAAACCTTCAAACTTTTCCTCTTTATAACATACAGTAAACATATTAATTATAGTAACGTCAAACGATGCTAGCAAAGGGCAAGATAAAAAGTACCCGAAACCGGCGTGCGTGCATGACGACTAATGAATATTGAGGAACCGAAAGTGATCTGTCAGGTTCGGGGCAAGTGGCAGTCCAGTCCCTGATCTCTGCCTACCCCTCTAGGATACAGGCGTGAGTTTATGTATGTATATAAACGATGTTATTCATAAAGACACGATTCCTCTAAAACGCTCCACAAATTTACATAGTTCAAAAAGTCTGTGGTAAATATAAACCCCAACTTAAACTGTATTTTAAGATTGTTTTAAGGAGTCGTGTTTTTATAAATAACACTGAAACCATTCTTATCTCTAGACTGACTAGATTTATACAGAGAACAGAACATCGCTCTTCACACTCGTGAACTCTATTGAGTTACGTTACGGGCGACCATCCAACAAAAATGTAACAGTCGAGCTGCTGTCGACTGTATGTGACCGTCAACTTTTCTCGCCATTCTCGCGCCACAAACAATGGCCCCAAACAATGGCCCGTTCGTAGCTCACTCGTCACACTTAGCCTATAAAGTTTAACAGCCCAATATTGAACAATAGGGCTTTATAGATGTTGCTTCAGACCGCGTCGAACATTCTCGTCCAGGCTTGAGAATGGCTTTTATACAGCTTCGACATTCAACTCAAAGTGACGGAGGATACTTGGATTCAAACTGTTAGGTAACTGCATAATTCGTTTTGGAACTCCTATAACAAAATTTTTGACGAGAAATAATGTGGTTTTGGGGCATAAATAAGTACAGGTACGTAGATTTATTAAAAAAACATAGTCAAGTGCGAGTCGGACTCGCACACGAAGGGTTCCGTACCATTATCTGTACAACATTAGATCGAAAAAAAAGACTAATCACGTTTGTTGTATCGGAGCCCCCCTTAAATATTTATTATATTCTATTTTTGTTATAGCGGCAACAGTAATACATTATCTGTGAAAATTTCAACTGCCCAGCTATCACGGTTCATGAGATACAGCCTGGTGATGCAGATATCCAGATAGACAGACAGACGGACAGTGAAGTCTTAGTAATAGGGTCCCGTGTGACACCCTTCGGGTATGGAACCCTAAAAACTACGTACGCCTTAGTGCCTGAAATCACAATTCGGTGGTTAATTCCCGTGTTTATTAATCCCATACACTTTCTGTCTCTCTTTCTCCTGGTGACAGAAAGCCTGTGCTCTCGGGTTGGACGAACGTAAGCTGCTTGAACTCAAAGTTAGTATTAAACCTACTTCAGCCGCGCGTGCAATTCCTGCATCGCGCAAGCAAAGTTTCTTTCAAAATTAGCATAAATACAACGTCCGATCAGTTACAGCTGGGCTAAAAATTCTGAAACACTGTTAAAAGCTGCAAATTAAAGCCAAATAACGAGCATTATCAGTTATTCGTCTTCTCCGGTTTGTAAACGTAACCAGATTGTACGAAAATCCGGTCGATAGAGCAAATACCACGCACATGCCACAGGCAATGTAGCAAACTAGTCTGAAGTCTGAAATTCCGTTGCGTGACTAAAAATATGTACCTAGCTCCAGAATGCTAATTTTGGTAAGATAGGCCATAATACGCCCGTTTGTAGTTCAGAAGTTTCACTCCGCATAAAATGAAAACGAAACAAAGATCCGAAAACACGAGAGATTCTTGCTAATTTAGCTATAAGATCGCCAGTTGTATTCTATTTAAGATTTTTCATGTATATTTATAATGTATGGTGTGCAATAAAGAGCATTAATCTATTCTAATCTAAACATAAATAGTGGTCCAAAAACCAACAATAAATCCATTGCAATGCGTCAGCGGATGTCTTAGAAGGCGACTAAGTAAATCAATTACCAGGAGACGGGCAGCAGCGTCTTCCTGAGATTCCAACCGCACACTGCGATCGCCAACCCGCCTGCCAAGCGTGGCGATTATGCAAAACCCCTCATGGTTATGAAAACCACGAAGGAGGCCTATGTCCTGCAGTGGGCGTCAAATGGCTGATGAATTGATGAATGCGTCAACCCTCATTAAAATCATTTTGAGTTATCCGGAGAGCGTGCCTAACATCCATCATGTCTCTCTCGTATCTTCTAAATTCAAAATGGCAAGTATCCTTGCCTCCAATAAGAATTAAGTAATTTCAATATATCTATTTAAAATTGTAAATGTAACTTTATCGTACTTCTTTTTATTAATCTCATTTTTGTCACTGTTTTGTGTGTCCAATAAATAAATAATTAAATATATAAATTAGTCCACTAATAGATACGCTGCTTTTGTCGGTGTTTGATCAACACTTGAGGACCTTTTTACCACATCGGTTATCGGACAAAATCCATTTTTCATTCTGTAGCCATTTCGATTGCAGCAGCTTCACACTTCTTATGGAATTAAAACTGCGATTGTATAAAATCTATAATAATGCAGTACTGATCCTAAGTTTGTCGCTTATGTACGGTAGCGAGACCAGGGCTTAGCAGAAGAATCAATAAGGTAGACCTAATGCTGTAGAAATGAGGTCCTTAAGAATTCTTGTTAAACGTAAACGCCTTATGTATCAGGTCTGTCAGGCTGCCTCGCCACGAAGCAAGACTGCCTGACAGACCCATCCCTCGATGCAAGAGACAAGATCTGGTCTCTGCCTTCCAGGATATAGACGTGAGCTTATTTTCATATGTATGTCTGTCTGTACGGACCTTCTCTGGTACACATTTTATTCTACTCTAGGCTGTCTGTTCTTTTATTTGGGAAAATGAGGAAAATATGCAAAACTTGACCGTTGTGATTTATATTGCCCCTTTCGGTTAAGGTTATAAATATGTAAAAACGTTTGATGGGAAAATAGCTTTATATATTCGGTATGTTAAGGAAGGTCTGGAAGTTATGGTTTATTAAAAGCAAGCAGTGCCTGCAACCTCGTTCGCGCTGTGTTTTGATAAAAAGTAATGTCACTCTTTTTAACCGACTTCATTTATGTAGCCTATATGAGACCCACTACAGGGCACAGGCCTTCTCTCAGAGACAGAGTATGGGCTTAATTGCCACGCATGCCCACCGCGGATTGGCCGTTTCAAGCGCCGAGGTATGTTCACGTCCTCCTCACGATGTTTTCCTTCACCGTTAGCGGGTGGTATTGCTACTATAACTTCACAAATGTACTTAACTTAGAAAACATAGTCATTGGTACATGCTAGAATTCGAACGCACGACCGAACCATTCGCTCTTACCGTATTATTTTTTTAAGTTGTGATATTATCTCTCTAATAATATCTAAACAATTGATTGAGGAAGATTATCATATGATATCAAATGATTTTAGTGTGAAAATACATAAGCAGCTCTTGTGTGCCCCAGTGCATGGCACAGGCCTTCTCTCAAAAAGAGAGTATGGGCTTAATTACCGCGCGAGCCCACCATAGATTGCCAATTTCAAGCGCTTAGGTACGTGATCCCGTTTAATGCCAAACATCTTTGTCTTCTAAATAATCCATGATGTTATAGTAAGCCTTTTTGCACAGAATGTGCTTAACACATTTTTTAAATCGCGTTGGAGGTAACTCTAATATATCTTGAGGAATTTTGTTGTAGTACCTTATACAGTGCCCCATAAAGGATGTGTTAACTTTTGCAAGTCTAAATAGTGGAAATGACAATTTATGTTTATTTCTAGTATTAACATTATGGTGGCCACCAACATTTTCGAAGTCTGATATTTTTTCTAACGTACATAATATTTTCATAAATGTATTGACATGCAACTGTTAAGATGTTGGTTTCTTTGAAGAAATCTCTTAGCGAATCCCTGCTACCACAATTCACAATTCTAAGTAACATACAAAACAAAGCAGCCGGTACAGGCCGGGATTCAAACCCACGACCTTTTCAATGTGAAGCTAGCGTTTTACCGCTGCGCTACCGTTACTCTAAAGCGTGAACATGATTGCAATAACGAAGAACGACGTTTAATAGCCTGACTACACTGTGTTATGTAATAGATACAACACTGTTTACGCTGCGACTTTAGATGAGCACGTGAGCCGTGAATTTAATAAAATCACGCAAACCCTGATATTTCGAAAACTATACATGTGAGAAAAAACTTGTAAAACAAAAGGAAAATCTGAGAAAAATGTCGTTATGCCAAAGATAAAAATCTGAGATTAACCTCGTAAAACGAAAAAAAAAATCTGTGAAAACACAAACCCTAATTGGGGTGTTTCGGGAATTGCGCATTATTTGACTGCTTCGTTAGTCTAGCGGTGTCACGTCGGATTACTATGACAGAGGTCATGCATTTCCTCAATGGCCTCAGTATGCATTTCCATGTTTGTGATATAGAGCACAGAGTATCCCAGCTTATGACCAGGATTGTATTATGTGGGAGTTACTTAGAGGTATTTATTTGTTTACGAATACGTACAGACTATACGTAATATATTTGCGGCCAGACCCGACATAAAACTAAAACAGAAGAGGGTCACTAAGCCGTATTTTGCCGGTCATGACACGGTCACCGGAAATCGAACCCAGATCCGCCGCATCGCCCGGCCGCAGCCCCGCACCCCGGGGTGTGCCCTGAACTATTTGTCAAAACAATACGCAAACGTTTGGTCGACTTTATGATGAGTTTTAGCCTGCAATAGACGTAAAGTTTGTCATGATTTATACAGTACGCATCGTGCGTAGCTCTGTTTTTCTATACCTAAATACGTTTGTCTATTCTGATATTTGGATCATTGTTGTTGTTCCCATAGTTGGACCATTGTATGCAGCAAGTGCTGAGCTATGCAAATACCTCAGACAGTGGGGTTTCCTCGCGATGTTTTCCTTCACGGTTGACGAGTGGTATTGCTACTGAAACATCACAAATGTACGTAACTAAGAAAGCAAAGTCATCGGTACAAGCCGAGATTCGAACCCACGACCTCCAGAATGAGAAGCCGGCGTTCTACTGCTCCATTACAGGTACCAATTGCGGCATAAAAATGTCTGAAACTGCAGCTTTTTTCGCGATGTTACTATTTTATAATTTAGTCTAACAGTTCATGTTCATGAATTAATATGTAGAATCCCGAATTTTTGAATAATGACATGGCAACTGACTGAACCCGGCATATGCTGTTATGCCGGTAAATTTATATGCCTGGCTGGGGATTTGTATGAAATTGGTCGCAGAGATAAAACTTGCTGGATTAATTTTATTCCGGTCCCACTCAACCGCACGCTATAAGACCAAAAAAGTACTAACTCAAGTGCCCTTTCATCGTGAACCTTCCATCTAAGAAATCACTAGCATTTCTTAGTTCTGGTTGTGTCCTTTTTCTATCTATCTATACGTAATAGAAACTTGAAAAGTTGCAGTTGCATTTCCATACAATATAGGAAAGAGCTATTACATTTTTCTTACATTTATTTAAACAAACTTTTATTTAAGATCATGAAGTTGTAGTACCACGAAGGAAAATATTGTGAGACATGGACTGCCTTGTTGGTCTAGCGGTATCAAGTCATACCATACCGGAGGTCATGGATTCGATTCCCACTGGGGCCCGCCGTACATCACATAGCCTCGGTCTGGGTGTATTTACATGTTTGTGATGTCCTTGAAATTGTGAAAAAATCAAACATCTCAGTTCACGTGAAAAAAAGACGCAGCCGTGTATTATGTCCCTTAAAAACGTAAATTTCGACATTCAACGGAATCAAAATTTATAGGGTACTTTCCGTTGACCTACAGCTATGAAATTTGGTAATTTCGTCATATACTACAAATAAGGAGAAAAATCTGAAACTATACTTTTGTAGTTCAATAATAAACCGGTCCGTGTGGCACCGGATTAAGAATAGCGTCACTCTATTTCCCTCCGTGGATGTCGTAGAAGGCGACTAAGGAAATCAATTACCAGGAGACGGGCAGCAGCGTCTTCCTGAGATTCCAACCGCATACTGCAAACGTCGCCGCGTCTGCCAAGCGTGGCGATTATGGCAAAACCCGTCATGCTTATAAAAACCACGAAGGAGGCCTATGTCCTGCAGTCGGTGACAAATGGCTGATGATGATGATGAATAAAAAAAATTTCTTTGAAGTTCGGGAAAAACTAAGAAAAACTACGAGACTCGATTCCAGAACTGTCATACTAATATTATCAATGTGAAATTTTGTGAAGATATTTAGATATTTGTTACACAATCACGCAATAACGGCTGAACAAATTTACATGAAACTTGGCGCACACATAGACAAAGATCTGAATTGTGACATAGAATACTTTAAATTCTGGTAATGCATTCCCTTGGAATAATTATTATTTTAAGTTTAAAATAGATGGCGTTGTGCGAGCAGCTGTTGTGTTTTAAAAATAGATGGCGCTGTGCAAGAATCGTATAAACCGATTCTGTGGCGGTACGAAATTCACTAGGGCAGCCAGTTTATAATATAATATGTAAGTACCTACCTACAAGTTTGGACGGAACCCTCGGTGCGCGAGTCCGACTCGCACTTGGCCGGTTTTTGGTTTATCAACGGAAATTTTAATTAATCTTCGTAAACACTATTATACAATAATCGTGAAACAATTGTAAGTAAATAGTAGAAGTCAGATTCATTCCAAACTTTCCCGAAACGGATTAAAGTATTTCCCAACATTTTTCTCTCGTAAAACGATTCGCAGCCCTCGAGTCAGGTCATACGAGTTCTCGTGTGATCCAAATCAGTATGGCTAGCACGCGCGTGAAGACTCAAGTCTATGTAGCAGCATAAGCAGCCTAAATACGTCCCACTGTAGGGCACAGGCCTTCTCTCAGGGAGAGATTGGACTCGGAAGTGGGAGACCCAGGTTCGATTCAAACTGCGGGCATGTACCTATGACTTTGTTTTCTAAGTCTATGTAGAGTAAACTTAAAATGAGCTTAACAGTCTATAAACATACTGTGTTGTAGGTTGTACTTTTTTGCACTTACAATTTATTAACAAATAGCGCACGAAAAATCGGGGGTCGATTGGTTAGAGTGTGTGGCGAGCACATGTCAACTCTGCACGCGCACTATAAACTCCAACATTCCTGCATCGCGCAAGCAAAATGTTTCACATGACATACCATAAATATACCGTCTGACGAACATCAGTAGGACCGGCCGTCCCCAGGCATACGATCTGCCTGGCGGGAAATTTCCCTTTATAGTGGAAGAGCACGATCACCCGCTCTTCCCTATAAGTGCTAGCTCAAATTGAATCCCACTTTTGCTTATTTTTTACTCGCATTGTGACTTACATACATAATACAGCCTAATACGCCTTAATGTAGGGCTAATGTGTGGGCTTAATTACCACGCGTGTCCTGTCTACTACGGGTTGGCAAATTCAGAGTATGTATATTTAAACGAGAAAATAGTCATACACGCTAATATGACTGACCGCTTCGGTTGAGAAATCTTCATAGACCTCAATCGTTCTGGAAGACAACACGAAATTGCTAAAAATTGTAGAAAAACATTTTTTTTTTTGTAAACGGCACTTGGCCACTATTTCATCTGGTGGTAAATAAAGACGAAACCTAAGATATACGTAATTTCCTATTTGGTGTGGCGTCACGAGACGTCACGCCCAAACACGACGAATCGCTTGGCGGCGAGTCTTTATCTCAGCCACGGTTTCCACCATTAGAGATTGTGGGTTCGATTCCCATTAGGGGCCGCCGTACATTTGTACAAATGGCCTCAGTTTGGGTGTAGCTTCAACCCCGAATTTATCTAAAGTAACTGCAGACAAAGTCCGAGTCTACGCCGCCCGCGCTAGCCATACAGATTGAAGGCTGAAATTGTGCTCTAAACCAAATGTCTTTACTGTCTGACTGACAGGAATGAAATTGGATTCAGCCAGCGCGGTTCTAACCAGACTGATCTCTTAAATTATGTTTTTATTCTGCCTGTACAGTTTTTGCAGTCGATATCTGATTAATTTTTTGCTGCAAAGTCGTGTGAAGGGAGAGAGGACGCTTCAGGGAGCAATTCCTTTACAAACTTAGTTTGGTTTTAATTAACCATGGACGTCTACAGGAAATACAATGTTATACATGCGAAGTCGACTACGATGCGGTTTTCCTCACAAAGTAATTACATCCACATAACACAACACTAACTTTACAACAATTAACATTACAACATTAACGGTCGCAAACTAGACCTTTGTTAACTAGACATTAAAGACATGGAAATACACCGTAACTGCAATTGTACAAATCATAGTACGGTGACTTCCAACAGGAATCGAACCCATGATCCCTAACTAATTAGTCAAATGTGTCACCGCACATATGATTATTTTTCTTCATGTGTAAAACCACAGCAGTTTAATTCTTCGTCTTTGTCTGTGACAAGACAATTTTCTCCTCATAGACTGTGGGCCGGCCGTCAGTAACCCTTCATCATAGTATCGGGGGGTACGGCAGTGCCCCCGCGAGCGCGAAGCAAAACTGCCGTACCACCCTTTGCTGGAACCATTTCGCAGCATTTTCAGGCCCCTATTGGAGAATTTTATTTTATTTTAATTCTTTATTGCACTAATTACTTTGTAAGTGTACAAGGGCGTGCTTAATGCAAGAAGCATTCTCTTCCAGCAAACCTTAGGTTTTGAAGAGACTGGCGACGGGTAGTGCAAGAAAAAGATTAAATACAATAATAAACTTACGTAAACCTAGGGAAATACATTAACTTAGACTTAGTGGGGGGGGGATAATAGAAATTATTATAAACCTACATAAATGATAGTACATAAATAAATATAAATAAATAACAACAAAAATACGTACATACATTTTGAAGATAATTACTATTACTAAACACGACTTACATCGAGAACCTCTGGATAAGACCAGAACGCAGAAATTTTCGTCATCCAGTAAGCTATAATCACATACATAAAATTTCAAATCTGTAGGTCATTTAGTTCCGAAGTTAAGCGAAAGCAAAGTTTCGCATTTATGACACTCACTCACTCATGATCATCAGAATAGAACTAGTACTTTTCATAAACTCAGAGAGCTGAAATTTGGTGCAGAGTTAGGGTTTAATGGTCACATAAAGGGAAAACTAGGGTATAAAAACTAGGATAATCGAAGATCTGGAGTACCTGGAGTGATATTCATATTTGCGCCGACTACCCGTCTCTTTTTTCCTTCAGCAACTTTCCGTCATAAAGTTGTAAGGAGAAAAAGTGTTTTTAAAAAAAAAATGCACTCTGTGTCCTTATATGTTTTTTATGTCATGTGCTCTGACGTACAATAAAAACATTTTTATCTTATCTAAGTACTGATAGGTATTTTGAAAAATATAATTCTGAGAAAAAACTCGTAGAACAAAAGTTGTTGTTCAAAACACAAGCTCTAATTGGAGTGTTGTAGGAATTGCGCATTTTAGAGAAAAAAAAGCCCTGTATATTTCGCAGTCACATTGCCAGGAGGAAGTTTGAGAACCAACTACGCCTATAGACTAACTATATACTATAATGCAGCCTAAATACGTTCAACTGGAGGGCACGGGCCTTTTTTAGAGAGAGAGAGAGCTAGTATTATTAACAATAATAATAACGGCTAAATGGTCACATATTTTGTTCTGTGATCATTTTGGTAATGCATAACGTGGGACTATCGGCACCGGCCCCACGACTATCAGGCCACTGACGTTGACAAAAGTCCCGCCCATACGTTGAAAGCATTTTTACCCAACTTTGGCGGAGCCCAAAAGGAGGGTAATGTGTTTGGCTTGTATGTATGTATGCATGTTTCTATGTTCCTTCATAACTCCTTAACCAATGACCAGATTTTGACAAATAAGATGAATTATGAATAAGACCAATTAGCATAGATTCAACTAAGTATAAAAAAACACATAAAAGACAAAAATAAAAAAACTAAACTAAAAAATAACCAAAAACCCGACTGCAATGTTGAACAATACATTGTTAAATTTGGGGCCCGCTTTAGTAGTTAACCCTTGAACTGCCTCGCGGAACGGAACGTGTAGGTGGCACATACTAAGTTATCGTCGTCAAAGTGTCGCAGCAGACGAGATTGAACCTAGGTGGTCCCGCCCGCTTAGTTGTTACGCTCAGCAGTCGGGTTTTTTGTTATTCTTTATTTTTTCCTGGGAAAAGAGACAGCTTGTGAAACACGCCAATCCGTTAGCGCCCAAGCCTGATTTCCCCTGCCTATCCAAATGAGGAGACATTGACAAATGGTCCGCCTGTTGAAACGTAAAGTGCGCATTACGGATTTGGAGAGAGCGCCTCTTGGTGGAGCAACAATTTTGCGGTTTACTTAGCGAGAAATCACAGTGAGGGCGTCTCAATGTAACAGACCTATTGTACCGGGAAGTCATGATTGGAGACAATAAAAAAAAAGCATTTTATATGGCTTATATGGTCTATGTAGGTATAATGTTATTTATTTATTTATATATTTGTATAATCATATTCATATATGCAGCGACTACCGTCTCATTTTTCCTTCAGAAGTTTTCCATTTTCCACAGAGTTGTCTGGTGGAAATTCTTTTAGTAATAAGGCTGTGTCATGGGCTCTAAATTATATTCTTAGGAGACGACCTCGTGGCGCAGCGGTAGTGCATCTGCATACCATGCGAGAGGTCCCGGGTTCGAATCCCGGCTGGGAACAAAAAAAAACCCCCCAGGTCTTGGATGTTTACACGTTAGCGACGTCGTTGTTTCTGGTTCCCACGACACAGGGTATCCTAGTGTGGGGCCAGAACCAATGTATGTGCCTGTATGTAAATGTTTATGTTTAATGTTTATGTTTATGTTATCTTATCTTATTTTTTCCAAAAAAATAATAATTGTTATCTTATTTATGTATTAAACGGGTCTAATCACGATTATTTGTCGGGTGAAACTTAAGTACCTTAATAAATAAATAAATTAAAAAACTCTAATGAAAAAAATACAAATTCTTATCTTACCTTAACTTACCTTAACACGCTTGTATCCCGAGGTTTCTCAAGATCGAGACAAGTGGCAAGCAATCGTCTCTGCCTACACCTGCGGGATACAGGCGTGTGTTTATATTATGTTATGTACAAGGATCACAAAATTTATTATAATGAACGTCTAAATTATTCCCTTCTTTCAATATATAATAAATAAATAACATCCACGCAACACAATCACTTACCCTGGTCCCAAACTAGGATACCCTGTGCTATGGTAACCAGGCAAGGACATTACAAACATGTAGACACACCCAGACTGAGGCCATCCGAATTGGAAGATAGAAAAGTTTTTGTGGTTTGGGCTCGGGTCATGATAACACACTGATTTCGCTCTAACCTCCTCAGTACCGACCTTGAAAATAACAATGGCCTTCAATTGTTATTTTCAAGGTCAGGAGTGAGGAGGTTATGGTAAAAAAATTGTGAGCATAGGTTTTCTCAACACATTGGGTCATTTAAGAGTTCGGTTTGAGTATAGAGTTTGCATGCGTGCACTCTACTCAATTACGTGACTTTTCAACTAAATTAAAAAGTTTTGTTTCCTTCAGGCTGGAAAAAAACGGGTTCGTTTTAAGAACCACTTCATTACACAATCACCTCTCCTAGTCCCAAGGGTGCCTGTGCTTTGGCAACCAGATAAAGACTTGATAAACATGGAAATACACCTAGACTGAAGCCATTTGTAGTAAAAATTATGTACGGTGCCTCCCGTGGGAATCGAACCCACGAACTCGGTTTTGGTAGCCCAGCATGTTTAACGCTCGGTAGAACGAAGAGGAAAACTTCCAAAACTGAGTGTTAAACAAACCACTTGAAAACAGACCTTGACCTTTACATCCCATTTTCAGCTTCCATATCCAGTTTCATCTTGAAATACCACATTAGCCAAACGCCAACAGCCAATAATGTAGTGTGAACTTGAACTTTGACCTAGTTCAATCAAGTGAAGTGCTGTGACTAAATTAAGTGCCTAATTTAAGGAGTCCATTTAACAGTAGCAGCGTTTTGAACCTTAGATTTAGTTAGAAAATACGAGAAATGAAACTGAAAAAATTAAATTTATTGAGACTAAATTTATTGAGATGAGATTTATTTAGACTCCTAAAATAGGAAGTGAAGGAGTTGAAAAAGAGAAGACCGATTTGTAAAAAAGTGGCCTAAAAGTGTGAATCAACGTTCATGATTGTGAGAAAATTTTATGCAGTGAAGTAGTGTAAGAAGTGTCAAAATGAATACGGTGCAGAGTACAGGAGGCGGCCATGGCGGCAGTATGAAGAAGGACCATAAACATGACGTAAGTACTTAGTAATAGTTTTAAGGAATTGGCGCAAATGTTAAATAAAATATTGGTCAGAACTAAAATGCTGAGTAAAAGGTACAGAAACCAATCAGTCACACACTCTCACAAACTGGTTTATTTTGTGTGCTATTGCTAAGGCACGTTAATTTTGCTATGGCTTTCAAACCACCCAAAATTCATGGTGTAGACAGATAATAAATTACCTATTTATTCAGCGTTATAAGTTATTCGAATTTGCAACGGTTAAAAAATGCAATTCTAGCAATCGTTTCTCAGCCCCACGTTACAGGCCAGGCCACTAGGACCGCACTAGCGGGGACCACCGTTATCTCATAATTGGTCAAAGCCAAAATGTTGCATTCAAGTACCTCTGTGCCTCTTTTATTATGTAAACTGTACTTGTAAACTTTTTTTTGTGCATGTAAACGACGAAATTATTCTTATTATAGATAGATGGATAGATAGATAACACTTTATTGCACACCTGTAATTTACAGAGCCTTATATCTCTCAATATATAGTTCCTAATAGTATACAATTGACGGTCTTAGGGGTTTAAAAGCGATCTCTTGATCTCTTGCAGACAACAAGTATCAACAAGAAGTATGTGGAGCTGCTCATATTTTATGTCTGCCCTGACCTGAAGCTCCACAGAGCAGCTTCTAGGATCTCATGGAGGCATCACATAGCGCGATCGCAATGGCGCGGTATTGGCAGCAAGATGTCAGAGGTGGAGTCGATGCTTTCGATACAAAGGAAGAATAATACGAACCACTTTTGGGGAAAACTTTGAAATAAGTCTGCCATCGACACGATAAAACGTGAGGCATATAATCTGCTTATGTCTGTTACATACGGCCTCGTTCCACGTCTAAGTCAATCAGTCACACACTCTCCATTAGTCTCAGCTGTGCCGGCATAGACTCTCTAGTTCTAATTACGAAGCACATAAATAAGTTGGTCTGAAATAATTATACTTAACACTGTGAGCAAACCCGTTGCGTGACATGTCGACTATAAATCTCGCTGCTTTGTGCGGGGATGTGGTGCGTCCAGTGATGTGCTGTTTCTGACATTATTGCGCAGAGTGGGAATCAAGTTGGGCGGCAAAATTTCCGGTGAAATTGGCAATATGGCACTGGCAAAAAAAAAATGGTTAGTTTAACTGGAGAAACCATGCTTAAACATTGCACCTGTCGAAAAGTAATTCTAGTTAAGTGGTAATTTTGCAAGCTTATACAAGTTTATGCACAACTTTGGCCTTTGCCTCTACGTGATAAGATGATTTATGCAGCGTCCAGTGGCACCTTCACTCACACTAGTGTGTGTGCTACTGCAATAGTAGTGTGCAGTGCCTGGGAAATTGTTTTTAGATGGAGTAGGCTTGCCCAGCACCTATACTATCATTGATTGTTTACTATATGACGATTGATCGTGTTGTGTGGCTGTTATTTTTATTATTAAATACAAAATATTCATTAAAATACAAAAGTCACAAATTGCGTCACACCACAAATTAGGATGCCCAGTTTCAAAGTTTTAGTTTCTGAAATACAATGCCTTCTTACGTAACACCAGACTCGATTGTTCCCGAGATTCAGAGAATAAAATGTAGTAACACATAATAGTAAATTGGAGAGCCTTATATTTCCTTCCTGGCTTGTATGATAAGGGTTGGACCGAGCTCTAATCCGGGCACTATTTGTACAGTTTCGAGTTTGGTAGGTAGATGTGTAGTAGCAGCTGTGCGGTGGCACAGGTAGCTTCACATTCGCGGGACTATGGTTCGATTGTAGGCAAGTAAATTTATTCATTTGCCGTGATAATGCCACTGACTTGTTGGTTTCCTCAAGATGGCTCGCTTAGTAAATTCTTATAAATAGTGGGCTGTTGTACTCCGTTGTTTATCTATGTATAATATAGGTAATAACTTTGGCCTTTGCATCTACGTAATGTGATATAAATCATCACAGCAGGGTCCAGTGGCACCTTCACTCACACTAGACGGGTGAAAGGACTACTCAGACGCTGCAAGGCCTGGGACATTGGTTTTAGATGGAGTAGGCTTTTTAAAAACCTATTTAGAGGCTAAAAATTCCACCCATGTCGGGACTTAAACCCGCGACCTTTGGCTAACCGTGCCAGCGCTCTCCTAACTGAGCTAATGGGCAAGTGCAAGCATCGGCAAAATTTTAGCCTCTTGCCGATGATCTTCGTCAATCTTGCACTTGCCCATTAGCTCAGTTGCGAGAGCGCTGGCACGGTTAGCCAGAGGTCGCGGGTTCAAGTCCCGGCATGGGTGTAATTTTTAGCCTCTAAATAGGTTTTTAAAATTATCCTCAGCACGGGCTAGTGCAACGAAAACAATATAATCATGGAGTAGGCTTGCCCAGCACCTATACCATCCTGACAGCTTAGTCGACCTAGACCACAGGAAAGACCAGTCAATACGTGCGGAGCCAACCAAGCCGATATACCAATATATAGGCACACAACCAGGTAATATTAGTGCTCGTTTACGTTACGGTCTACTCTGCAACTATAATGTAAATGTGAGTGGTTGACCAAAAAGGGACCTGGAGGGATTGGAAACCGTTATTTTTTTATTTGAATTTTTTAATCTGTGGTTTAACCAGAATATTTTTAGGTGCCGTAGTAATTTTATTTATGATTTTTTTTTGTGAGCCGAGGCAGACACTGTTTAAAGAAACTAACATCCTAACAGTTGCTAGTCAGTATATCTATGAAAATAATATGTACGTTAGGAAAAATATCAGTGACTTTAAAACTGTAGGTAGCCAACACAATGTAAATACTAGAAATAGACATAAACTTTCGTTCCCTAAATTTAGGCTGGCAAAGGTTAATACACCCTTTATGGGGCATTGTATACGCCAGAAACGCGGTTCAAAAAATGTGTGAAGCACACTTTGTGCCAAAAAAGCTACTATAACATTAAAGATTATTTAGATGACAATGATGTCTGGAATTAAAGCCAGTTCAATGCATGAGTTTTCAAACATTTATATAAATCCTGTAAATTAAGGACTTGAAAAGACTAGGTTTGGAGTTTTTTTGTCCATTTTTTCTCCAAAATGATCTACATTTTGAAATGGACACCTAGTTTAACTTGTAACGTTCATTAAGTCGCAGTTTCTGTGCTACTTTGAATAAAAAAAAATGATTTTGATTTTGAGTTTTGGAAAAATAACACCTCATACAAAGCGTACACTAGGTTTTGTTATCGAAACCTGTTTATACACGAAACTTCAAACGCGATTTTCTCGAAATCAATTATTTTCCCTTGAGGTCCCTTTTTGGTCAACCACTCACAAATGTTTACCAGCCGTCGAATGTTTAATGGGTTCGAACCCACGACCTATTAAATGTAAGGAAAACGTTCCCCCAAACTGCGCTACCACCGCTTATTATTAATTAGACGTATTTCGTAATTTATAGCCTATGATAAAAAGTACCCGAAACCGGCGTCCGTGCATGCAACGACTAATGAGTGTTGATGAAGCCAAAGAGGTCTGTCAGGATTGTGGCAAATGGCAGACCCTGGTCTCTGCCTACCTTCGGGGATACAGGCGTGAGTTTATATTATCATTCTTTACTTCTAGTTCGACTGGAGACTACTGCACTTAGCCTCATAGTTGGGCCATTGTACGTAGCAAGTGCTGAGGTATGTAAATACCTCAGACGCTAGGGTTTCCTCACGATGTTTTCCTTCACAGTTAGCGAGTGGTATTGCTACTATAACTTCACAAAATTAAATGTGCGTAACTTAGAAAACAAAGTCATTGGTACATGCCGGGATTCGAACCCACGAACACCCGAATGAGAAGCCGGCGTTCTACCGCTCCGCTACCACAGCTCTGATATATTTTTATAATTTGCGGTGTTTCTCAGCAGATTTATACAGTAAAACCAATTACCGTAGCTCCAGAGATTTCATGATTATTCAGGCCAGATTTTGTACCACGTAGTTCAGAGGTTACAGTAGATCGTTTAAATTCACGATCATTACAGGAGACAATGGCGACGCCGAAATATTCAATTAATAGTGTATGGCTTCATTCAAAATTAATAGAATATTAATATGTTCTTGTTCTCAATACGAACCACTACAGGGAAAATATCGAAATCACAAAAAAAAAACTGTTCAATACATTTAAAAAAACGTTGATAGCGGAGCGGTGGAACGCCTGACATTCGGGTGGCCGTAGGTTCGAATCCCGGCACATGCCTTAGTACATACTAAACAATGCCTTTGTTTTCTAAGGGACGTACATTTTGTTAAGTTGTGATAGTACCACTCGCTATCTGTGAAGGAAAACATCGTGAGGAAACCTGAAGGTCTGAGGTGTTCACATACCTTAGCGCTTGAAATTGCCGCTTTAATTAATAGTTCTTATTGACGAACAAGACTCATAACTAAACTCTCTCCCTACTCTCGTTAACGAGCGGGCGTAACGAGTATTTTTAATGACTCGAGATTTTCATTATTCAACTAACTCTGCCGCAAGGAAGCAGCAGAAATAAAAGATGTTGCAGACTTCTTGCTTTGACTGTCGAGTTAAAAATTATATTTTATAGAGATGGGATACTAGTCAATCGCTGATACCAATATAAAATTAAATATCGCATCCAGTTATTTTCGTAACGTAAATTTTATGTTTGCAGCGTCTTGGTACAAATTGCTTCTAAGACTAACTTAATCTAGTAAACTTGCTTGAACGTTAACAATTGTGAAAATAGACTAGCAACATTATTATGACCCAAATAATTTCGGAACGCTTAACGTCCATTCTAGTATTACACTTTGGTCCGGGGCTAGAGCGAAAAGCAATTTTTTAATGCTTAGTTCAAATTGTATTTCCGTTTCACGCTATTATATAATACAGCACCAAACTATTAATCCGCCTAAAATAACGATGTTATTTATAAGAATACGATTCCTCTAAAATACTCCTAACATGCAGATAAAATAGTCGTGCGTAAAAGGAAAGACGAATTTCTTCTTATCGTGTCGGTGACAAACTATCCATTTTGTAGGACCAGAATTAAAACTGTATTTAAGAAGTATTTTAAATAATAGTTTTTGTATAAATAAGACTTTAACCCTCAGTTTCGCGTACACTAACAACCTGTTAATTTACTGCTAACCAACAGAGTACAGCTGTCAGTTGGCCAAAGCGCAAATGGAAAAAAACTATTGACAGCTGCTACTAAAGATTGTTAACGTGCGGGTAACTGGGGTTGAGTCTATTATGAGTATTTTAAGAATAGGGCGCTGTGCAATTTGTGCATACATATCACTAGTATGCTCCGTTATTTTTTCATACTACGTTAAAACCATCTGTTAATTCAGTCTCACCTCTAATGTTAACCCTTACCACGGTCGTTGTAATTGCAAACGAGATGTTTTACCTTTGAATTCCAAACGAGGTCGTCTGTGAATGGTAATTTATTATGTTCTTGTATTCTCGGGTAGTGGGCTGAGACAGAGAAACCTACATTTTCATATTAAGTAGAAAAGTTCCTAAGTTACGTACATTTGTGAAGTCAATTATGAGTATTTTAAGAAGGGTGCTGTGCAATTTGTTCATAAATATCACTGTTATTTTTTCATACTAAGTACGTTAAAACCATCTGTTAATTAAGTCTCACCTCTAATGTTAACCCTTACCACGGTAACGAGATGTTTTAGCTTTGAATTCCAAACGAGGTCGTCTATAAATGGTAATTAACTAACTTCAAAAAAAGAGGAGGTTATCAATTCAACGCGTATATTTTTTTATGTTTTTTTTGGCTATGTTCCTCCATAACTTTGTCAAATCTTAACCGATTTCGACAATTCGTTTTTTGTTTGAATAGATATAACGTCACATTGGTCCCATTTTAATTTAGTGAAGCTCTGATGAAGACTTTCAGAGATGGAGAACGGAACTCTTCAATGGACAGCAGTAAACAAGGCCTGATGGGGCCCATCCTTTAGTAATATTCGTATGTTTCATAAAATAGCGTAATAGTAGTCCCAAGGTAATTTGATGATGTTCTGGTGAAGACTTTCTTAGGAAATTGTGAACGTAAAATTTTAAAGCAACGAATTAAGTAGGGTAAATTATGGTTATAAGGGACGCATATATTTTTCTCCCGCTCCCCCACTCAAAATTGAAAAATAACACTTTTTAAATAAAAAATAAAAACCGACTTCGAAACACTAAAAAGTTAGAAATAATTTAAATAATTAGAAGTATGTATACATGTTGGTATTGCAGAAGTATAATTTGTAGTCGGTGCCCAGTTTTATGACCAGCACATATATTTTGGGCACCGACTCCATTTTCTAAGTTGCGAAAAATTGTGAAATTGTTACAGCTATACTACTCGGGAACTGTGAAGAAAAACATCGTGAGGAAACCTTGAGAAGTTCACGTACTTCCTCAGGACTTTCCGTAACACAGATTTTATAAATTGTGAAATTTCGTAATAAACTAATATTTTCTTTAATGTTTTACCTCAGCGCTTAAAATTACCAATCCGCGGTGGTCACGCGTGGTGATTCCAGTAGAACGTATAGGCTACTCAAAAATTAAATTAAAACAAGTCTTGTCGCTAGAAGTGATCTCTACCAAATAACATTATGTGGTAGATATCACTTTTAGCTTCTATCGATGAATACGTACTCGTCCATAGCTGAACACATCATCATCAGCCATTTGACACCCACTTCAGGACATAGGCCTCCTTCATGGTTTTCAAAACCATCAGGAGTTTTGCCATAATCGCCACGCTTGGCAGGCGGGTTGGCGATCGCAGTATGCGGTTGGAATTTCAGGAAGACGCTGCTGCCCGTCCCCTGGTAATTGATTTCCTTAGTCGCCTTCTACGACATCCACGGAGGGAAATGGAGTGACGCTATTCTTAATCCGGCACCACGCGGAATGCGGAGCTGAACACAGCTTTGCCATAGTAACTTTATCGTAGGCAAAGCGCAGGGGCGAGATGTATTCGCCGTTAACATTAATGTCTCATCCAGTTCAGTCTGACGTTTTAGACATCTTCCAATGTATTGGTGAACAGTTTCAAAAATGTAATATCTTTCTGCCTCACACCTCGTTGCAGTTGCATAGGTTTACTTTGCTGGTCCTGGACTTGGTCATTGTTACCTCATTGCTTGGAATTGGCCAATACACGGTGGGCATACTCTCTCTTAAAGAAGGCCTGTGCCCTGCAGTTTGACGTGTATAGGCTACATGAAATAAATTAAATCAAGGAGGGATGCAAGCCCATGCACTGGGAAAATAAAACAGGCCCAAATTTTATGTTTGTTTACTCACTGGATCAACTCACGAAGTTAAATGACTGCCTCGTTGGTCTAGCCGTTAAGGCGCTTAGCTACCAAAACAGAGGTCGAGGGTTCGATTCCCACTGGGCGCCGAACATTTATACAAATTGCCTCAGTCTGGGTGTACTTTCATGTTTGTAACGTCCTTGCCTAGTTACCATAGCACAGGGTATCCTAGTTTGGGATCTGGTCAAGTGATTGTATTGTGTGGAAGTTATTAGTTATTATTTACATACATATATTAGTTATTAGTTACATACATATCATCATGACCTGGTTCTCGGACAATCTCCTCACGCTTAACATATTTAAATCTAAATTTATTACATTCACTGTCCAAAAGTGTCCCAACCGAGCAATATTGCTATAAGTGCCCATACCTGCTCGGGGGCGTCAAAGTGCTCTTGTCTCCAACTAACCAGAACCGACTGCGTGAGGTACCTTGGTGTACGAATAGACATTACACTGACCTGGAACAAGCATCTAGACACACTTATACCACGCGTTAGGAAACTATCATATGTCTTTAAACAGTTAAGGTCAGTTGTCTCTCTCCATACCCTGAAATATGTCTATTTTGCATTAGCGCAGTCCATTCTGAGCTATTGTATTACGATTTGGGGAGGGACCTTCACCACATATTAGGGGTTAAAGTATGAAATTGCCGTTTTATTGCAAAAGGTTCTTTGAATTGACATAGAATCTTCATGGTTTGAGGTTTTCGAATGAAACTTTTTTCAAATGGTTTCTATGATGTTATTTTTTTGAAAAATGTGAAACATTTGAATATCGACTTTCAATTGTTTTTGTTAGTCAATTTAGACAAGAAAGATGGATACTGCGAAAATTCGAGTGATTATGAGGCACCCATTTTTCGTATTTTTTTATTTTATTGATTTGACGCAAGTGAGTCAATATTGTAGGTAAGGTAACGTTAAACCATGCCGCTAATTCCTGGGTAGTTTGACTAGGGTCGGCTTCCACTATCTCTCTTAATTCATCGTTATTCACCTGTGTGGGCGGTCTTCCTCGTGGCTCGTTCTTTAAGTCGAAATTTCCATCACGAAAGCGTTTAAACCAAAATCGCACGGTGCGTTCATTAGTAGACCCCTCTCCAAACGCAGCATTGATATTGCGGGCTGTTTCTGCCGCGTTAGTTCCGCGTCGGAACTCGTATTCAAAAATCACTCGAATTTTCGCAGTATCCATCTTTCTTGTCTAAATTGAATAACAAAAACAATTGAAAGTCGGTATTCAAATGTTTCACATTTTTAAAAAAAAGAACATCATAGAAACCATTTGAAAAAAGTTTCATTCGAAAACCTCAAACCATGAAGATTCTATGTCAATTCAAAGAACCTATCGCAATAA
Organism: Yponomeuta malinellus; assembly: GCA_947308005.1. NCBI lineage: Eukaryota > Metazoa > Arthropoda > Insecta > Lepidoptera > Yponomeutidae > Yponomeuta > Yponomeuta malinellus. Next base: position 12,200,061 of record OX371017.1, read on the forward strand.
AACGGCAATTTCATACTTTAACCCCTATTACTTATCTCTTACGGCTGGAAAGAGCTCAAAGAGCTGTTCTCAAAGTACTAACCAAAAGACCCTTCAGGTATCCTACGACTTTATTATACCAAAACTTTCAAGTTCTGACAGTGCGCCAACTTTTTGTTCTACAAACTGTACTGAGAAAACACGCCACTCTTGTATTTAATCCAAATGACTACGAAATTAAAAGACGCAGTGATTTAGTATGCAATATCGTAGTACATAGAACTGTTTTTGCAAGCAGGCATAATGCCGTAATAAGTCCTCGTCTGTACAATACGGTAAATAGAGAAAAACATATATATCCTCTTATTGCAAGAAAATGTAAGGTAGTTGTTCAAGCTTGGCTACTAGACCTTAGCTATACGGAAACTGAAAAACTTATAAATACCGTTGAATGACGAATTGATCTAGATACCTCTGGTATAAGTCGTCATATGCATCCTTAAAATAAAGGTAACTAACAACTCACACCACATACAGACACACAAACACACACACAGACACACAAACACACACACACACACACACACACACACACACACACACACACACACACACATCACATCACATCACGTAAAGCTTCCCATAAAGAGCACAAATTGTAAATATTAATCTAGTTATAATTAATAAATAAAGAGAAAAAAGAGAAAGAAAGAAAGAGAAACATTTATTGCAGCAACAAACAACACACGGTAATTAAAACTTAAAACAAAACAAAACATGGACAGCAAAAAATAGTAATCAAAAATAATAGGAACACCTTTCAGAAATTGTCGCGGTGTGTCTCTGCTGCTGCAAATGGCAACTGACTCAGCATAGTGCTGAGGGTGTGAACCCTCAGCGCTGATTTTCAGTCAGTGCCGATAGCCCCAAGTGCTCCAGAGCGGAGCGTGGCCTGCCGCTAACAAATAAATAAAAACATATAGGTAACATAATACTAATTATTATCGTTATTTATGTCGGTTTAAAAAAGTCATATTTTATTTATGTACTCTAGAATAAACCCACAACACAATTTAGAGGAGCGGCGCTGGTGGCTGTAATACAGTTCTTATAAAGAACTAGTACAGTCGTCATCGTAAGTACAAAAAGATCATGTAAACTGAACCTCTATTTTAATAATATTTAGTACCTTATCATGTACCTATGCCTATTTCTTAAAAAATAAATAAATAATCTAAATTATCTATCTATCTATCATCATCAGCCATTTGACGCCCACTGCAGGACATAAGCTTCCCTTATGGTTTTACAAACCATGAAGGGTTTTGCCATAATCGCCACGCTTGGCAGGCGGGTTGGCGATCGCAGTATGCGGTTGGAATATCAGGAAGACGCTGCTGCCCGTTTCCTCGTAATGTATTTCTTTAGTCACCTTCTACGACATCCACGGAAGGAAATACATATCATACACATACATATATATAATATTTATTTGAGTAAATCGTCTGATTTCAGCTTTATTCGGCTTCAAGTTCGTTTATCGACACCTATGGAGAAATATAGGCATAGTTCCTTTTAACACTCTGAAACTAGCTCCGACCGCCGACATAAAGGTCAATTTCCACTGCGAGCAAAGCCTTACACAGGCAAAAGCTCGACAAATGATTGCAAACAGTAAATTGAAACGTGTTGCGTACGTGAGCGGCTTAGGGTGTGACCACACAGTCGCAAGAAGTGTCGATAACACTGCGCAATTTTATTAAAGGGGTAAGCGGTGCTTACCACTCACACTCTCTCGTGAGTAGCCGAAACGAGTAGCGAAATTGGCTATCCATAATGGAGTGCTGGTCCCAACACTTATGTACGGTAGCGAGACTTGGATATGACAGAATAATCAAGAAAGTAGGATTCGTCATCAGCCATTTGACGCCTACTGCAGGACATAGGCCTCCTTCGTGGTTTTCATAACCATGAGGGGTAGGATTAGGGTAGGATTCAGAAAGTAGGATTAATGCAGTAGAATTGAGAGCATGTGAGGTGTTACTCTGATATAAATAATACTACGCAATAGTTTGATTAGAGAACGTTGTGGACTGAAAGAGGATGTAGTGACCAGAATTGTGAAGGGAATGTTGCGTTGGTTTGGACGTGCGGAGAAGATGAAGGAAGAAGTATTGAGTAAAGAAATACGTCAAGCGAATGTGGGTGGAAAGACCGGTAAGAGACATCCCAAGTGGAAATACTTCGACCAAATAGGGAATATTTTAATAAAAAGCAAGGTAAAAAGTATCCTATGCAACGACTAATGAATGTTGATAAAGCGAAAGAGATCTGTCAGGATCGTGACAAGTGGCAGACCCTGGTCTCTGCCCAATTAGGTTACAGGTGTGTATTTGTATATTATGTCATGATCATCATCGTCAGCCATTTGACGCCCACTGCAGGACATAGGCCTCATTTATGGTTTTCCAAGCTTCCCGGTCTTGTGTCGCCCGCATTCAACATTTATAAATGTACGTATGTGATCGTAAAAGCATTGCCAGAGAAGCAGTATTTGTGAAAACCTACGGAAAATAAGGAAAATATTGCAAGAAACGAAATTGGCAATGATCGCACCCTTACAACACCTTATTGGATAATATTTTCCTACACCTACTTATAAGGGCCATTTACAAAGGGCCAAAGATTCAATTTATATTGGCGCCGGCCTCTCAAGACATCCTGTAGGTACACACGCGGGAAAGATGAAGTTATTACATTATGGGATAGTTCGAACTTTTATTGAACTTTGAACGTTGCATGCGGTTTTAGCAAGTGACCTCCTACTGCCGAGCCGAAAGACAGACCAAACAAAAATTTGCGGGATCGTCCTGTTAAACAAGAGTTGCGCATTTTACAAATAATCAAGTAGACCACATATTATGAGTAATTAATAAACATTACTGGCGCCGAAATATATTCACTTTGTAAATTTGTAAATTACTGCTACGTGACATGGCAATTTCACCGGATTAGTTTCTGTGGACTCTGGATTTGATATTACGTTTGCGGGTTTTTCATCATGCGGTGCCAATTTTGCACTGTTATTGGCTTTTACAATGTTCTTGTACCATAGGGACTGCACTATAACTGCATCAAAATTTACACATGTATTTGTATTAAATTACCGTTTTTACGATTGCAAAAAAAAACGTAGAATAATTATACACCATGAATTTTGGGTGGTTTGAAAGCCAAATCAAAATTAACGTGCCTTAACAGTAGCGAGGGAATATACTAGTTTTTTTGTAAAAAGGCACTTTCTAAAAATATCTCGACACAAACACGAATCTATGAGAACCATTAGTAAGTAGCCAGCCACAGCAGTGCGTACTTGCCGCGGGTCATTGTTATGATGAACGGAGTGGCTGTACTAATTGTATGCGAATTTATTGAAGTAAGATTTCTCAACTCAAAACAAGATTTCTCAAATATTTTTTTCATTTTATTTTACGTCTATACTTGAAAGTGCTCCGTGTGGCGCAGGATTAAGAATAGTGTCACTCCATTTCCTTCCGTGGTTGTCGTAGAAGTCGACTAAGTAAATAAATTACCAGGAGACGGGCAGCAGCGTCTTCCTGAGATTCCTACTGCACACTGCGATCGCCAACCCGCCTGCTAAGCGTGGCGATTATGGCAAAACCCCTCATTGTTATGAAAACCACGAGGGAGGCCTGTGCCCTGCAGTGGGTGGCAAGTGGCTGATGATGATGATGATGATGATACTTGAAAGTAATAGTTTAAATAGATGGCATTTTTAGTAACTATAACATAACCACGGTTTTCAGACTACACATGTCGGCGTGTATTTCCCATTTTGTACGTTTTATATTTTTTATATTTGATAGGTATAAAAATAAATAGCACTGAGTGCGGTGGTAGCGGTACGATAGAACGACGGCCTCAAATACGGGAGGTCGTGGGCTCGAACCCCAGCATGTACCAATAACTATGTTTTCTAAGTTAGATACATTTGTGAAGTTATAGTCTCGCTAACGGTCAATAAAAAACATCGTGAGGACACCTGAGGGTCTCAGGTGGTCACATACCTCAGCGCTTAAAATTGCCAATCTGCGGTAGGCACGCGTGGTAATTAAGCCCATGGTCTCTCTCGCTTGGCTGAAACTGGTATTTACCACTTGCCGGCGTCCGTTCATGCAACCAGCTTTGACGTTCTATATGGAAATATGTCCATGGACAAGTGTCAGGTCTGGCAATCGTGCCTAGGCCGAGTTTCACAAAACTGCAATTTGTAGTTCGTTATGACAATTCGAGGTACATTGCGTAGCAGAGTCGTTTTGTTGAATGTGTGGGTTAATCAGCTTTGCAATGTACATGAAATTGTACCATGAATTGTAGTTTTATGAAACTCTGCCCCGTGTCACTTGCGTCAGATAGGGCCCGTACACAAGACTGCAATGCGACATCGCATCGTAAGAATCTGCGAGCTCGCGCGACGCTTCGCAATTGATTCGCATCGGCGTTCATTATAGTAATTAATGGATGAACCCAAAATTCTTTGTATCTTATTCCTGTGTCTTATTAGCAATAACAGAAGCAGGCACTCCTTTTTACGATCCTAGTTTACAAAATAGGTTCAGTACGGTTGACGATCGTCGAAGGAATGGTCACCCGAATCGTGGAAGGGAGATGCCTTGCCGCACGAAATCGCATCGCAGCAATTCGTGTCGCAGTTTTCTGCGTCGCGCAGTTTTATGTACGGCGCCATAGAACTCGTTCACCGTGACTGCGGTTCGCCTGTGGAACAGCCTACCTCTGCATATTCGACAGGCGGAATCATTGAAGGTTTTTAAAACCAAAGTATATATCACTTTATTTATCTTCAAAATCATAATATCGTATCTTAAATACCCTTCTACTATTCATTATTATTTTTAGTAAGTTTATTGTACGTCTGTTAGGTATATATGTATGTATGTATTTATTTATTTATTGACCTTGTATATAATTATGACCCCTCCCCCGCCCCCCTAGTTTTATTTTTTATTTTTCTTGTGTTTAAGTAATTTATGTACTTATAGTATGCATCGTGCATTGCCCAAGCTACACTATCCACAAACCTAAGGTTGACTGGAAGAAAATGCTATTTAGCATTAAGTACGCCTTTGTAAGAAAATTGTTTTCTATGCAATAAAGAATTTAATAATAATAGGCCGTTCAGTTCAGCTTAGGTAGTACGACGTCACGAGTCACACGTTTTGTGGCGATAAACTGTGAGAATATGACAATGAATTTATTGAAGAGTCGCGACTTGCGACGTTTGAAGGTCGCGATTCGCGTTACAATGCTACCTGTGCTGAAAATACGTAACGTTTTGTTGATTATTTTTGTTTTTTGTGTTAGTCCAGTAAACTTATGCTTAACCTAATACAGTCCACTAATTATTCATTACCTAAATAGATGCCTGAACAAACATTTAAACATAAACATAAACATTTACATACAGGCACATACATCGCTTCTGGCCCCACACTAGAACACCCTATGTCGTGGGAACCAGAAAAAAACGACATCACAAACATGTAAACATCCAACCTGCGGTTTTTTTTGTCCCCAGCCGAGATTCGAACCCAGGACCTCTCGCACGGTATGCAAATGCACTACCGCGGCGCCACAAGGTCGTCAATTTATTTATTTATCTATTTTGTTTTATAATATTCCTTTTTATTATTCAGTTGTATACTATGTAACTTAGATATTAAGATTTTTCATGTATCTTTATAATGTATGGTGTGCAATAAAGAGTATTAATCCAATCTAATCTAATCTAATTGGAGTGATGATGAAGCGAAAGTGGTATGTCAGAAACCTAGAAATACTACTTTATTCCACTGTCACCATTGCAAAACTTTGCTCTCAGCAAATCTACTTTAATATCGTGAGCGCTACAGCACGAACACCAAAGTCTTCCTCAAACAGAGAGTGTTTGGATTTAATCTAAACCTGTCTGTCGAAAGAGAAAAGGCGCCACTGCAGAGGTTTTATCGAGTTTAAACTGACACTTATTGCTAGTAGTGCGGACTATAGGAGATTAATTTATATATCAAATTTTAAAAACCTATTTAGAGGCTACAATTCCAGCCATGCCGGGACTTGAACCAAATGTGGCATGTCTGGAATTTTAGCCTCTAAATAGGTTTTTAAAATTGTCCTCGGCACAGGTTAGTGCAACAAAAAAGAATATAATTATAAATCCAAATTCAAATATTTTTAATCATTATAAAAACGAAATGTTCACTTAATGAACGTCAAAGATATTAGTTTCACAATTAATAGATTGTGCGGAGAAGAAGTTAACAAAGAAAGTCCACATTTTGTTCTTTTCAAAACACGTTTTGACTTAATTAACAGAGTTTTCAGCCTAAAAATTATTGCTCATGAATGTGTTGAACACTATGTCGGTGTTATTTTTGTTAATCTTTGGCATCTAAGCGATTAATAAAAAAATAAACAAAAATAAAAATTTAAACTGTTTATTTAAAAAAAAAACATTATTAATCTAGCTCTGGAAGCTGTCTTAAATATGAGATTATAGTGCTTAAAGAGGTTGCTCTATCATCATCATCATCGGCCTACGCTTGTCCACTGGCGGACATACGCCTCTCCTGTTGCACGCCTGAGTGTCTGAACTATTCATATACCTCAGCGGTTGAAATCGCCAATCCGCGGTGGGCACGCGTGGTGATTAAGCCCATACTCTCTCTCTGAGAGAAGGCCTGTGCCCTACAGTGGGATGTATAATAGGCTGCTAATGATGATTGCACGCCACTGAGCGTGGTCTTCGGCCACTCTCATCCAGCTCTTGCCAGCCGCCCTGCGGAGATCATCGCTCCACCAAGTCTGAGGATGTCCACTGCACTACGTTTACCGATCCGCGGTCTTCACTCAAGAACTCGTCTACCTCATCGGTTATCAGTTCTTCGGGTGATATGGCCAGCCCACTGCCACTTCAGCATGCTAATTCGGTGGGCTATGTCGGTGAATTTCGGTGGGCTATGTCGGTGAAAACTACATATCCGTACTCATACTAATACTTCTATTATGAGTGAACGTACAGGTATACAGAAGAATACAATATACATCGTCATCATCATCATCGTGAGTCATTTGACGCCTACTGCAGGGCATAGGCCTCCCTCGTGGTGAACTTTGGGAACCCTTTATACATTACAACCCTTTATACAATACAAACTAATGATTAGAGTAAATTTGTTTGTTAAGCTTTACTGCACAAAAATTAAAAAAATAAAACATAAATAACAGGTAAGTGTAGATGTACAAAGGCGGACTTATTTCAAGTAAATTTCTTCCAGCCAGCCCAAGAGGGGTTCTGAATGATAAAACAGAAAGGGAAACAGAAGGCAAATAAAGCTCGTTAATGAGAGAAAAAAAATCGTTAAAAATCACCTAGTTATTCTATCACTTATTTTAATTTAACTTTTACTTAACCAAGTTTAATATAAGAAATTTATTTATGGTACCTACAGCTATAAATATATACTTACTAATATACACACTCGTTGTACACATACTACTTATGTAGTAAATAAAATATATATGCGTACTTCTTTACATAACCAATCCGGACTTGGCCCCCGTGGTGGAGTATGGCCTATGCCTTCCTCAGGGAAGAGACCCGTGCCCCTCGGTGGGGACATAATGGGTTGATGATGATACATAAATATTTACAGGATAATAAACATGCATAAATAAAGGTTACACAGATAAAGATAGTGATAACACTACTTATATAATGGAAAGGAAGTGCCCTTCCTTATTAATTTATTTTATTTGAGTCCTAGTGTAATAATCGGATCGGTTGGTTTAGTCATATGGAGTGGTTGAAGAATGTTAGATCGACAAATGAAATGAAACGGGCGACTGTGGAAGGAATGGTCGGTAAGGGACGCCTCAGGTGGACATACTTTGACCAAATAGGGGAAATATTGGCGAAGGGTAAGGTAAAAAGTAAACGAATCCGGCGTACTTGCATGGAGATACTAATGAATGCTGATGAACGACGAAGGTTTTTCAAGATCGTGGCAAGTTGCCAACCCTGGTCTCCGCCTACCCCTTCGGGATGCGGGCGTGAGTTTATGTAAAGTAATACTGTCAATATCTAGAATAAACTGTTCTGAAACCGAATAGACTGAACTCGTCCCATTTTTCATACATAGATAGATAGATAGATAGAGAACACTTTATTGCACAACCAGGTGAAAGATATTACAAATAGTTTCTTATATCTAAGTAGTGGTATACAATTGGCGGTCTTATCGCTTAGAGCGATCTCTTCCAGACGACCTTTGGATGGAGAGGAATGCACCAAGAATATAGTCGGTAGACGGATGTACAAAAAAAAAGAGAATCTGAAATATAATGCTATGTGAAGTAACAAATTATATGTGTAGCGAGAGATTACAAGAATATAAGTAAGTACTTATAATTACATATTGTACCAATAATATACTTACATGAATACCTAAAAAAATAAATAGCTACTACATTAAATATATATAAGCAGCAGTTTACATGTACATAATATACATGAATACCTACAAAATAAATACATACATAAACTCACGCCTGTATCCCAAATAGGTAGGCAGAGACCGTGGACTGCCACTTGCCACGATCCTGACGGATCACTTTCGCTTCCTCATCATTCAGTAGTCGTTGTATACACGCACGCCGGTTTCGGGTACTTTTTATCTTGCCCTTTGCTAATACATTTCCTCTTTGTTCGAAGTATGTCCGCCTCGGACGTCACATTTTTCACATTTGCATGCATGCATGCATAAGCCTATAATACGTCCCACTGTAGGCGAAGGCCTTCTCTCAGGGAGAGAGAGTATGGGCTTAATCACCACGCGTGCCCACCGCGGATTGGCGATTTCAAGCGCTAAGATATATGAATAGCTCAGACACTCAGGTTTCCTCACGATGTTTTCCTTCACCGTTAGCGAGTGGTATTGCTACTATAACTTTACAAATGTACATAACTTAGAAAACAAAGTCATAGGTACATGCCCGCATTGGGAATCGAACCTGGATCTCCCGCTTCCGAGTCCAATGTTCTACCAACTAGGCTACCACCGCATTTCACATTAACGTTTTTATTATTCGCACTAAACAGCAATATTTCGTGTCGTAAGCATCAGTTAATTAACTGTAACAGCGGAGTTCGTTCGCGTTAATTGGGACGAACCCTAAAGGCTCCGTGTTATTTTATAATTGGCCCGCTCATTTGGTTCATAAATCACAGTTTGTTTATTTCACTTTAGGGGCTTTCCCGTAAGCAGAGGTAGCTCGGTGGATACGCCTTGGTTTACATGCGTGAGATCTCGGGTTCGAATCTTAGCATGTACAGTCGACAGCAGGTCAAACTTTACATTTCAAAGTCAAAGTCAAAAATTTTATTCACTATAAAAAACAAAATGTTTACCTAATGAACGTCAAAGAAGAAGCTTACAAAGAAACTCCACATTTATTCTTTTCAAAATAGTTTTGCTTAATTAACAGACTTAATTAAGATACAACCGTCCCCGTTAACATTATTTAAATACCAGACATCTTTGTTTTCCAAATAATCATTAATGTTATAACAGCCTTTGTTTTTGCACAGAGTATGCTTAACACATTTTTTAAATCGCGTCGGTGGTAACTTTAATATAATGCAATGGTTTCAGCCTTTGGCCTCCACCGATGGTACTAAAAAAGGGCGGATTTCTATGGAAAAGTCGACTTTCAGTACAAAATTTTCTAATAAAGTGTGTAATTTTCAAACTTTAATGACTCCGTGGCCAATTCGAACGGTCGAGTGTCTCGGCAGCATGATCTTGAATTTTATTGTTGTAAAACCATATACATTGCCCATAAAAGATGTAGTAACTTTTGCAAGTCTAAAACGTGGATTTTTTTTGTTGCAAAGTCGTAACTGATTAAAGTGCATGTATACAAAGAATGATGTGCCGTCAACAGTGCGATGTGCATGGTTGATGGCAATGCCTCTCCCTAACTGTGATGGAAAACATCGCGAGGAAATGCCGGGTGTTGTTTTGCTCAGTTTTAATCCAATTGTTTAGGTGGAAGGGCCGGTAAGGGACGACCCAGACGGACATACTTCGACCAAATAGGGGATGTATTAGCAAACGGCAAGATAAAAGTACCCGAAACCGGCGTGCGTGCATGCAACGACCAATGAATGTTGAGGAAGCGAAAGTGATCTGTCGGGATCGTGGCAAGTGGCAGTCCCTGGTCTCTGCCTACCCCTCTGGGATACAGGCGTGAGTTTATGTTATGTTTAGGCCATATTAAAATATAAATAGTCGTTCAATTTTTTTTTCTCCTACTTAACTTTTCATGATGTTCGACAGGTTGTCGAAAAGTCATTCCAGTCGCGTGGTATTTACAAAAACTGGCCAAGTGCATGTCGGCCCACACACAGTGTAGGGTTCCGCAGAAGGAGGGGGTATTGTATCTGATTCACAGAAACAACAACTTCATCAACGTAATTTTCAATGGATTTTGTATGAAGTTTTCCTTTTATAAGTTTATCGCCTATTGCTCGTTAACGTGTAAAGCCTACTTAGCCGTGATAGTTTTCCTTTTAAGTTTATTGTATGTGCTACTACCCTGCATTTTTTCACGTTTCTGCAATAGACCGTTTAGCCAGGAGAGGGTTGGGAACCCTACTCAGACAAAAATTTGCTCCTTAAAGCAAGCTTTAAACGGAGCCCTGAATCAAAAAATTATCTTCCTACACCCATAATATTTTTAAGCGATCAATATAAAATGCATCCCTAATTTAGGTGTAGGGGGGTAAAAAAAAATCCTATCAAAATTCTAGAAAAAAAATCTAAGATTTTATTCTACCGTTTGGTCGGCGTGATCAATATGTATGTCTACTCCAAATTTCAGCTTTCTCGTACTAATCGTCGCTGACCTAGGCCGCTAACAGACAGATGGACAGACAGACAGCCAAACAAACAGACAGACGGACGGACATGGCGAAACTGTAAGGGTTCCTTGTCCACTACGAAACCCTAAAAATGTGCTATACAAATCGAGCTCAAACGTATAAAGTATTTGTTTACTTGTAGGATGTACAATGCGTTTAGAAAAGTACCGTAGGTACCGCAAATAATAATAATATCTTCCACACAACACAATCAATTGTGCTCATCCCAAACTAATATACCCTGTGCTCTGGTAACCAGGCAAGAATCACAAACATAGAAAATACACCCAGACTGAGGCCATTTCTGCCGCCAGTAGAAATCAAATCCACGACCTCTGATTTTGGTAGTGAAGCGTGTTAACCGCAACACCAACACAGTCAAATCGCTGGACCTATGATCTGAGGCTGGCAGCGGCTGGATGAGGATGGCCGAGGACAGTAACAAGTGGCATCCATTGCGGGAGGCCTATGTCCAGCACGGGACGGATACAGAACATACTTATTTTCTCTGTTCTGTGGGGACGAGCACAGAACATATTTATTTTCTCTGTTCTGTGGGGACGGGCGCAGAACATACTTATTTTCTCTGTTCTGTGAGGACGAGCACAGAACATATTTATTTTTCTCTGTTCTGTGGGGACGGGCACAGAACATACTTATTTTCTCTGCTCTGTGAGGACGAGCACAGAACATACTTATTTTCTCTGCTCTGTGGGGAGGAGCACAGAACATACTTATTTTCTCTGTTCTGTGGGGACGAGCACGGGCTGATTGATTGTGTAGAGCGACGGAGGAGTGTCTGTCCAAAACTGGCTATTTGCATTTTGTGTCGAAACCATTTTTTTTTCGATTCCGGCTCGAGTACCTGAGTTCTACCCATTTCTGGGGTTGAAACTGAGCGAAACTAGCTACTTACAGTTCAAAAAACGGTGTAAAAATATCAATTTTTATCAAAAGTTGCTATTTACGACTTACGAATGGGATAGTCCTTTACGCACATGAAGTCTTCATCATAATGGTAATAATACCTACTGTAATATTTTAGTACTTAACTTATCTGAAATCCTGTTCAAAAGTGTCCAAATACAATATTTTTTACTACGCGTCAGAAGATTGGTACTAATCTTGGCTGTTTCGATAGATTCTTCTGCTTTCTTTACATGGCACTAAAAAAAGTGTACCTATTGTACTGTCGTAGATGTTCAATTCAGAGGGTTGCATCATTACAGATTTGAGTAGATTGCAGCTTTTTCCACTTCCTAAAGGTACTTCTCATTAAAAGTAGGAAATTTGTTTGAGAGTACAAAATATTTTAAACAAAACAGGCTATTTACACATTGATCCCAAACAAAAGTGTCTATTTAGTACAGTCCTAACCTAAAGTGTCTATTTACAGATTTCTTTTTCATTTATTTTACAAAGAGTTACACATAAAAAAGAAGGTCATTATGACGATCAGATAAGTACTACTCATACAACTACTGCAAACAGTTAATGTTAATAATAATATTGAACATTTAAAAGTTAAACATTTTTTCCATCTCCAGTAAAAAAAATTGACATAAATAGGCAGTTTTGAGCAGTCACGGACCTCGTGGATGCATAGCAACTCAAGATTCCCTAATCCCATTACTTCATCGTAGTGGCGTCAAAACGTGCCACGCGACGGTATGTGGGTACAGTATCTTTCATATAGCAACCCAAGTAAACTCTTAATATGCGAGAAATAAGTGCCAAAATTGGACCAACGGGCGCTCCCGTAGTAAAGTCCACTGTACGCATTTGTTTCTTTTAGGTCCGCGGGGGCTCGCATGATTTATGATGACATTTTGTAGTTGAGATAGCGCCCCGCGGAGTTTTTACTGAAAGACTTCTTTATGAAATAAATTTATTGTAAAAATAAAAAAACCTGACCACTGAAAGTCGTCGATAGAGTCTGTTGAATTTTCAAGCTCGGCTGGTGGGACTGAACTAACTTTACAAACAAAAATTGAATAGAATTTGAGTTCAGTTTTCAGTTCAGTATCTCACTTTTTTGGCGGTCTTTTTTAGGACGATACTGTTACATTGGACGTCGGCGATGATGTTTGTTTGTGGGAAGTCAGTATTTCACAATTACTTTTACGTACCTTTTATTTAAAACCTCAGTGTGGTCATAAAGAAACAGTACCTGGGAGACCTAGCATTTTTTGTTAAATACCAAGCACAAATGTCGTTTCTTAGCAAGCGCTACACGCGCCATCTATTGGAGAATTTTTGGACTAAAAATAAATAAAGTAGAAATTTTCATTGGTCTCACATTGTTACATTTAAATAACTAAATGAAAAAATAAAGTAACAAATATTAGATAAAAACGAAACCAAAATAATCTTTCTTGACCGGATTCGAACTGTGGACTTTTTGTGAATTTTCTAACTGAGTTATTTTCACGTTATCTTTAGTAAATAAATTACCTTGCTATTGTAATAGGCAATACAGCCTTATTCACTCAAATTAAATCAGAATATAAATACAAATTAATAAACAAAATAGGTAACAGGAAGCGAGAGACCCAGGTTAGATTCCCGGTGGGGGCAGATACCTATGACGTTTTTTTCTAAGTTATGTACATTTGTGAAGTTATAGTAGCAATACAACTCACTAAAAGTGAAGGAAAACATCGTGACGAAACCTGAGTGTCTGAGCTATTCACATACCTCAGCGCATGTAATCGCCAATCTGGGCACGCGTGGTGATTAAGCTTGTACTCTCTCTGAGAGAAGGCCAGTGCCCTGCAGTGGGATGTACATAGGCTGCTTATGAGTTATGGTATACAAAGCGAAGCTAATAAATGAAAGAAAAATATTTAAAAGTTACTCCGCACCATATCTGACGGGCTATTTATATTCTAACCAGATGACCCCGTGAACATCTACTAGCTGTTTTTGTTGTTGTTACCGTTTAAACATTCCTTCGACTTAAAGATTGCCATATCGGCCCAGCCGTTTCCGAGTTTTAACGAACAGCAATTAATTTATAATGTAGATGATATGCGTAGCGCAAAAACATAACCCTCTTTTGCTTCCGCAGTCGAGTAAAAAGGTTGCCTTTGGCCGCTTAGTGAAACCGGCGGGTGATTGGCCGGAAATGACTTGTCAAACCGACGTCAGCCAATGGCGTTTGACATTTGACCTTAACGGAGATCTGACCCATCGGCGGAATTGTCAGCCTGTACCGTAACTTCAAAGCAGCGGTTACGCCGTGGCGGTAAAATCCACGCCTAATAAGCGAGAAGTCGTGGGCTCGAATCCCGGCTTATATTTATCGATTTTTCTTAACTGAGGGTTTACTTAACTTTCGAGTAAGCAGAGACACCAACTTATTTCAAAAACCCCATACATACATGAAACACGCCTATAGTCTGGAAGAACTTAACCCAGTGTTTTACTAAACTAACCCCCGGTTTCTCGTACACTAACAAGCTATTAATTTACTGTTAACCGCTGTCAGTAGTTTTTTTTTGGTCAATTGACAGCTTTGAACAGTAGATTAACAGCGTGTTCGTGTACAAGAGACTGGGGGTAAATTTAGTATATGAAATACGGAGGATACAAAATATCCTCCGCATTTCATATAGTAAACTTAGTTTACAAAAACACTGGGTTAAGTTCAATTGTGAAAATGACCTTTCTTGCATCTCTGAGGTCCAAATCGTTGTCGGGGTAATGATTTTGAATTCATCTTCTACTGCTTGTCCAGGCTTTACCTACCGAGTCTCATGCCTCGTTTAACACACTGTGACTTTATCCCAAGGAGAAATAACAGTTAAGGAAAAAGACGCGAAGATTGGCAGTGGACATAATTACAATGCTCCGGTTAGTATAACCTTTGTTTACAAGCAAACAAAATATTTTACCCGACTGCGGCGGAGTTCAAATGTATTTAGCACGTATGTGTGAATTTATGTATGTCCTATTCTATATTTCCCATAACTCCTTAACCAATCAGGTTTTGTTAGATCAGGTCAGATTTTGTTATGTTAAGTTCTCAATCCATTTGTCTCATAGGTTAGTTTAGATCAACGCAAATGTTTGGCGACATTTTGTAAAAAAATGTAATGGTTTAAAAAAAAAAGAAAAAATAAACCTTATAAATTTTTCGATCTATTTTGCAAAAACGCTCAATCCCCTGAAAGAATCATTAAGTGAGCTTATTTTATATGCGTTTTATTCATTCGTTTGCGTGTAATAAATGTGTAGGTAGATATCTAAATAACTTCAGCGAACTTTACGCTAAAATCTGTCATAAGACTTATTACCTACGTAACCATTTACCTACACATACTAATAACACCTATACTTGTTACTACGTACGTAATTTATCAATAAATAATATGAATAAACTATATTACACAAAGTAGTTAGTTTTAGTGTCCAATATGGGCCAATAGCAGCAGTTATAGTAGCAATACCACTCGCTAACGGTGAAGGAAAAACATCGTGAGGAAACCTGAGTGTCTGAGCTATTCATATACCTCAGTGCTTGAAATCGCCAATCCGCGGTAGGCACGCGTGGTGATTAAGCCCATACTCTCTCCCTGAGAGAAGGCCTGTGCCCTACAGTGGGACGTATATAGGCTGCTTATGCTTATGGGCCAATTTTGGTTCGGTCAACAGTGTTTTAACACCGTTGTATAGTGTGCATAGACTATGCTGCCTTATGTTACTCTTGTTGAGTGTTACCCCAACGAGACATAGTTATTTCACACCATGTATACATATGCTATGCTATGCTACCAACCAAGCCGCGAGTTTCCTCATCGTGAGGAATTGACTTGTCTTTCCTGTGGGCTAGGCCGACTAAGCTGTCAGTATGGTATAGGTGCTGGGAAAGCCTACTCCATCTAAAAAACAATTTCCCGGGCACTGCGACGTCCGAGTGGTCCCTTCACCCATCTGGTGTGAGTGAAGGTGCAACTGGAAGCTGTATAGATCATCTCATTACGTAGATGCAAAGGCCTATGGCTAGCTATGCTAGCTTATGTCACTGTTGTTCATTGTTACCCCGACGAGACATAGCTATTTAACAACATTGTGCGCATATACTACGCTATCTTATTTAAGTTTATTGTCACCCGACGAGACATGGTTATCCCCTACGACTCTACATTGGGTGTTATATTGCGATCATGTCTGCTTTGGGGCCCTGAATTGCAAATGCGCGGCGACTTGCCAACTGGGACGATCAGTCCTGAAACATTGTGAAAGGTGATGTAAGTACCTCATTATGTTGTACAATCAGACCGTCAAGTCGATGTAAAGATTGTGTGTGATGCGAAAATGTAACGCGTAGAAAAAAAAGATAATACGCCTACAGGAAAAAAGCACTCATACCTGCATAAACGAACATGTTTACCACAGAACAGAGAAAATAAGTAGGTATGTTGTGTGATGTTTACATACGGTCTACATTCGGAAGACCTTCATGGCAGCCAAAAATCAATTCCAAGCAAGCGATCAGAACAACAGCCGAAGTATTTTAGATCAAATCGAAATTGCGAGTCTTCGAAACAAGAAATCTACAGTTCGAATACTACTCGAAAATTGCTTTTATTTTTGTTCGTTTTGTTATTTTTTTTTACTACTTGCTTTTTTATTCTTTCGTATAGTTATTTAAATTCAAAAACGACAGAGAAGCGGAAATAAAAATTGATATTTAATTCTTTCGTAGTCCAAAACATCTCCAGCAGATGTCGCTAAACGACATTATTTATTAGAGCAAGTGGCGATGGATAAATATTAATCAATTTATTTAAATACGCAGGTGTTTTAAAAAAAGTAACCTGGCGAAGCTCTGACGCTAAGTTACTATATACATAATTGTATAAGAAACAGGATATTAACTAATTTGAATATTATTAATTTGAGTCTCCGATACGGGAACCTGGGCACATAAGCAGCATATATACGTCCCACTGTAGGGCACAGGCCTTCTCTCAGAGAGAGAATATGGGCTTAATCACCACGTGTGCCCATGGCGGATTGGCGATTTCACGCGCTAAGGTATGTGAATAGCTCAGATACCCAGGTTTCCTCACGATGTTTTCCTTCACCGTTAGCGAGTGGTATTGCTACTATAACTTCACAAATTTACATAACTTAAAAAACAAAGTCATAGGTACATGCCCGCACTGGGATACGAACCTGGGTCTCCCGCTTCCGAGTCCAATGTTCTACCCACTAGGCTACCATCGCTTCTGGGCACCCGGTCTCATAAATCATAACTTTATTGCGACTATGTAGTGTAACATATATAAGGGTTGTCTCACTCCTGATATGATACCCACTTAGGACACAGCAACTTTCACGTAGCATGCAATTTTAAAACTAAAATAAATTTAATAATATACCTTTCAGCCGCTTTGAAACCTAAGTCTTGCAACCAGTTGTGAAACAGGACATATAATTTCATATCACACTAGATTTAAATAGCGTATAGTGTATAGCGTAGCGATAGATAGATAGAGAACACTTTATTGCACAACCAGGTGAAAGATATTACAAATAGTTTCTTATATCTAAGTAGTGGTATACAATTGGCGGTCTTATCGCTTATAGCGATCTATTCCAGACAACCTTTGGATGGAGAGGAATGCACCAAGAATATAGTCGGTAGACAGATGTACAAAAAAAAAAGAGAATCTGAAATATAATGCTATGTGAAGTAACAAATTATATGTGTAGCGAGAGATAACAAGAATATAAGTACTTATAATTACATATTGTACCAATAATATACTTACATGAATACCTAAAAAAATAAATAGCTACTACATTAAATACATAAGCTAGTACATAATATACATGAATACCTACAAAATAAATACATAATTAAATATATATAAGCAACAGTTTACACAGTTTAAACAGTGAGGTAGTGAGATTTCACCAATGCCTTCAAACAAGACAAGGACTTTGCTTTTCTAACCTCCACGGGCAGGTTATTCCATAAATGGACTGCCTGAACCGTGAAGGAGGTGCCATAGAATTTGGTACTGTGGGATGGAGTTTTAAGGAGAAGGTTTTGCGATGAGCGAAGAGTCAGACTGTGGCCAGAATGGAAAAACTCGAAACGCTCTTTGAGATAAGATGGGGTAGCTGGATTGAACAGAATGCTATAGAGGAGAGAAAGAATATGTGTATTCCGGCGGAGTCGGATTGGGAGCCACTTGAGTTTAGTTCGATATTCAGAAATATGGTCATATTTGCGTAAACCAAATATGAACCGGATGCAGAAATTTTGGAGACGGTCAAGCTTATTTAGTTGCTCCTCAGTGAGGTTCAGGTAACAGATGTCAGCGTAGTCGAGAATCGGTAGAAGGAGAGACTGAGCCAACGCAACCTTGGTAGCCGTAGGAAGGAAATTGCTGAGGAGTCTTACAGAACCTGCTGATGCAAACATCTTCCGACTTACCATTTCCAACCGGTAGTGCATCTGCATACCATGCGAGAGGTCCCGGGTTCGACCTCAAAACAAAAATCCAGGTCTTGGATGTTTACATGTTTGTGATGTCGTTGTTTGTGGTTCCCACGACACAAGGTATCCTAGTGTGGGATCAGAAGCAATGTATGTGCCTGTATGTAAATGTTTATGTTTATGTATAGTGAATTTCATAAATGACAACTGAAATTGAATATGGTTTGTTGGTAATGGAATATATCACACTAGATTTAAATAGCGTAATAGTGAATTTCGTACAACGGCAATTCAAATTGAATTTGATTGATGGTAATGGAAATATAATAATAAAAATGTATTTCACAATGTAAATAGATTTAAAAATGGTTCGTAAAATACACATGTACGACATTTGATTAAGTCTAAACTCCTGATCCTAATCTACTTACCTAATTCTAGGACCGGTATTGCAAAACCCGTCTTGCTGAGTCTAGCCACCAAAATCTGCACACAAAGAGGACCCAAAAACACACACTATAAATGTTTTTATTCTTTAGTTTCATCACCATCAACATCAGCCCACCTCAGCCCACTGCTGGGTGAAGGCCTTTTCCCCATCACGCAACCTTTCGCGGTCTCTCGCCATTCGTATCCACGGACACCCTGCGTAACGGGCCACATCGTCCGACCGGGCTGTTGGTCTACCGACCGACCGCCGCCCGGTTGTCGGCCGCCACTCCGTTACTGCCCTGGTCCAACTGCCGTCTTTCCGCCTCGCCAGGTGTCGCCATCGCCACTTCGGATTCGGTCACCAATATCACCAACTAAATATCTTTAGTTTACTACTTTATATCTATATCTATTTATATGTATATCTTTCACCTGGTTGTGCAATAAAGTGTTCTCTATCCATCTACTTTACATTTTTGTTTAAGGTCTTGCCTTATTTTGATTGCGCCCTTCCTACCCGTGAGGTGCGGCACTGTGAGCTGAAACACAGGCTCTGCAGAATTCAGAAACAGAAGCTTGCCACTTATTATAAAGCCTACTATAATATTATAAAATGTGAAAGTTAGTGAAGATGTTTGGATGTTTGTTACTCAATCACACAATAACGCCTGAACGGAATTACATGAAACTTGGCTTACAGATAGACAAATAAATACCTGAATAGAGACGTAGCAGACTTGATATTCCGGTAATGCGTTCCCGTGGGTTAATATTTATTTTAAGTTTAAAATAGATGGCGTTGTGTGAGCGAATGTTGTGTTTGAAAAATAGATGGAGTTGTGCAAGAATCGCATAAATGGATTGTGTGGCGGTACGAAGTTCGCCGCGACTCTAATATGAGTAAGGTTGTTGTTATAAGGTTATTTAGGCATGTATAATTCATATACCTCATAACTATCATTTTTTTTGTTTGTACATCTACTTCCTTCTCCAATATATTAGTCCAGTCCATCCAAAGGTTGTTTGGAAGAGATCACTTTTAGTGATAAGGCCGCCATCTTTACTCTTAGGTTAAGAAATATCCGTGTAATTTCCATTTTTATCTACAATAAAGTGTCATCTATCTATCAATCCGTCTATATTTTACAATAAGTGGAGACGTTAACCACAGCGTTAACTGGAAATCGTCTTAAGAATTAAACTATTTGTATTTGTACCGGTCGATGGCTTGACCCAATCTAGTCTGCGGCTCTCCGTACCCTGCAACTTCGAGCAACGCTGATTAAACCGGAACGGAGGGGCGAAGTTATTGTTAAATTGTTTAATTAGTTGGTTTTCTCGCCATTCGGTCAAATAACTTCGGAGCGCTTACGTAAACAAATCCGGGCTTGGTCTACGGAGTGTCGAAGAACAGTCCTGTCCGGTTAAATGGAGTTATCCTAGTTAACTACGTATTAAACGGGCCCAACCACGATTATTTATTAGGTGAAACTCAATTACTTGAATTCCCATGGAGATATCCTCATTAAGCTCATTAATACAAACATCGTTCATTATGGGAAATTGCCACTTTAAATTTGTATTCACAATTTCGAACCAAAGGTCGGAAATAATGAATATTTACAAATATGTTACACCGTTACGGTTAAATCATTAATAACACTATTAAAAAAGAGTATTCCCTCAAAATATTTGTAATATTTTCAAGATCACGCATACATATTATAATATAATTCAATGTAAGAAAATACGGCACAGGAAATTTTAACAACATTGGGACATACATAAACGCCTGTATCCCAGTGGGGTAGGCAGTGACCAGGGACTGCCACTTGCCACGATCCTGACAGATCACTTTCACTTCCTCAACATTCATTAGTCGTTGCATGCACGCACGCCGGTTTCGGGTACTTTTTTATCTAGCCTAAAAATCGTACCTTTCTTAGGGTTCCGTGCCCCAAGGATGCCAAACGGGACCCTATTACTAAGACTTCACTGTCCGTCTGTCTGTCACCAGACTGTAGGTATCTCATGAACAGTGATAGCTAGAGAGTTGAAATTTTCACAGATTATGTATTTTTGTTGCCGCTATAATAACAAATACTAAAAATAAAATAAAATAATTATTTAAGGGGGACTCCCATACAACAAACGTGAATTTATGCCGTTTTTTATCAATCTTCGTGTCTAATGTTGTATAGATAATGATACGGAACCCTTCGTGCGAGAGTCCGACTCGCACTTGGCCGGTTTTTCCACTATGCCGGCTTGGGCACCTATTTCACGGACGCAAATAATGTCAAAGGATTTTCCCAAACATTTTCGACGAGAAGGTAGCTACCCCAAAAATGTTGGCGTGAATATTTAGTGCCCTTGACTACCTCCAACATAAATTTAGCAAAAGATCGTGCTGTTTTTTTCTCTCCAACCTCCAGCCATTCTATTCCAATAGCACAGAATACTCTATAGCTGATCATCATGAAGAAAAAAATATATTTATTTGTCGCCACATGAACATTGTGCAAGACTTACGACAAAAAAAAAAACTAACCAACTAACTAACTTATACAAAAAATGCGGCCAAGTGCGAGTTGGACTCGCGCACGAAGGGTTCCGTATCTATACAACATTTTAATATTTTAAGTGCCGTTATTAATATCGAGCAAAAAACGGCAAAAAAAAATATGTTTATTGTGTGGGAGCCCCCCATAAAATTTATTTTTTTCGCTTATTAGTATTTGTTGTCATAGTGGCACCAGAAATAAATCATCTGTAAAAATTACAACTGTCTTACTATGACGGTTCCTGAGATACAGCCGGACAGACAGACGGACAGATGAACAGTTAAGTCTTAGTAATAGGATCCCTGACCCTTTGGGTACGGAACTCTTGCAATGGTTTCCTTCAACTCACGATATTTTGAAATGACCAATCCCACGATACCCCACTGTAGGGTAGGCGAGAAAAAAAATTGGTACCCTAATTTAAATGTAGGGGAGGTACATGGCGTGGATATGGCGAAACTATAAGGGTTTTTAGGTTTCCGTAGTTAACAAGGAATGTTAATTACGGAACCCTAAAAACATTTTTAAGTAGCAGAAGACCTAGAACGAAGGCATTTATGAAACATTTCTTTTTTAACCAAACGTAGTCTCGTCTTCTGTTCTTATTATTTTGTAATTTAACGTAGCCTGTTAACCCTCAAATTTGCATCCGCGACAAGAACCCCTTAATTCTGGGCCGTCAAAGGAACTGTGGTTTTCATAATAATAAAACAAACCCGGACATCTACGGAAGAAACTGTCCTCTTAATTAACGTTTTACGCTAACTATGACCTGACTTAATCTGTATAATTCTAAATTACACGATCGGGTCACTATAACAATGGTTTTTAATTATCCTTTTCAAGCATAATTTGACAGGTTAAATACAAATTAATGAAATTCTAACACGAGTAACCAGAATCGTAGATACATGTGTAGTACATACCTATTACTTTCTTGTTTGCTCGCCACTTCATAAAGTCAATATATTTAAGTACCTTTCCTTTGAAATTTCTAGCAAAAGATTTTCGATTACTGTATGTGCCTCGTCTTTAACCGAATCTGGGGTCAATATTTCAGAATCGCTTGAACTCATTTTTAATCAAATATTAGTCTTTAGAATCGGGATTTTGAATTGCGGTACTGCATACAGTTTGGCGGGATACTAACTCTTAGTATCCCGCCAAACTGTACTCTTTTTTAAATTTTAAAGATGGAACACACCACGTCACCGCCCTAGGCCGTCCCGCTTACTAGTTTTTTTTTAATATTCACACTGGCTGTTTATACACTCACAAGACCGCAGCATTTTTTTTTCGATCTAACCAAATTTAATTCTATTTTTTAAATTCATTTGAGTCTTTCCCGGCCAAGGGTGGGAAGCAGCGTCTTTGACCCGCTACTCGCATCAAACAAACACTACTTTCCGAGTATGAGAAATGAAATAGTTATTTGTTATGCAAGGCTGCAAAGTTAATTTTTGGCGCGAGCACCTTGTATTGAAACCTGAAGCAAGCGAAGGATTCTAGGATTGAGCCACGAGCGAAGCGAGTGGTTCAAATATAGAATCCTGAGCGTAGCGAGGGTTTCAAAGGTACGAGACGCTAAATAACTTTGCTGCCGAGCGCAACACACAACTTTTCACCTCACTAAAGCGAGGAAAATGTTAGGTGCAAGAAAAACAGTTTTAATAAATATTAAATTACTGTTTATTTATTTCAAAAATTAAAAGTAAAATTACTACAATTGGTAATATTGAAAGTTAATTTTTTTTTTAAATCAAATTTTCTTGCCGGCCAGTGCGATTCTTTAAATGAGGCTGGCGCATGACATGAAATAATTATTTGCATTTCAATCATCAATGGACTGGCTGCAGAGAATATAAACTATTACGAAACCAATGAGGTTCTATATATATGTAATTTATTGTACGAAACCTTTATTGAATAAAAATATTCGAATTTTAAAAACACTTTCCACGCTAGCGGATAAAGTGCGATTTTCCACGCAGATTTCGAATGATAAACAGAGTTTTTACGAGCTAGTGAGGTGAAATAGTAGATTGTACAACAAGTGCATAAAACGCACCATTTTACTCGAGACGTTTATCCATCCGAGCGAGCTTGCGAGCGAGGATAGATATAAAGTCGAGTGTAAAATGGGTTTTATGGACGAGTTGTACACTCTACTTTTCACTTCGATTGCGAGGAAATGAAACAGCAACATGTAAATATAGTAAATGCTAATTTAATTAAAATTGAAAGTTACATTAGAGCAATGAGAAATATTTAAAGTAATCGTTTTTTCTTTGCCTTGGTCTTAGAATACGAACGAAACGAAATAAAATAAAGAGGTTGTTGTATGAAGTTAAAGATGTTCGTGTGGCTGTTGCAGCGATTGCCTTGGTCTTCGACGAAGATTTTACTTTATGCTCTAGAGCATAAAAAGCGACTTTATGTCGCCTACGCACGACATAAAGACGAACTTTTAGAGCATGAGAAGTGAAAAATATATTGATGTACTAGCTGACTCGGCAGACGTTGTTTTGCCATATTAATTATCCTACGACCCGTTCTCAGACATACACAAAAATTTCATCAAGCCATTTCGGAGGAGTTCGATAACAAACACGGTGACACGAGATTTTCATGTATTAGATGATGCGTGATATGGTTAGTTTTATTACATAAATTCAGAAATAAACTCACTCCTGTATCTCGGAGGGGTAGGCAGAGACCAAGGTTTGCCACATTCTACAATCCTCACAAGCCTCCTTCGTTTCGTCAATATCCACGCGTCGCTGCATGCACGCTCGCATGCTTTTCCGGGTACTTTTTATCTTGCCCTGCGCTAATACATCCTCTATTTGGTCAACGTATGTCTGCCAAGTAGTATAATTACTGGATTAGAAAATGTGAAGTTTTGTAAGTGGTTTTTGGATAAAAAAAATATTCGATTGATAACATACACACATAAGCAGCTTAAGCATCTTATACGCTCCACTATAGCGCACAGGCTTTCTCTCAGGGACACAGTATGGGCTTAATCACCACGCGTGCCCACCGCGGATTGGCAATTTGAAGCGCTGAAGTATGTGAATAGCTCAGTCACTCAGGTTTCCTCACGATGTTTTCCTTTACAGTTAGCGAGTGGTATTGCTACGATAACTTCACAAATGTATATAACTTAGAAAAAAAAGTCATAGGTACATGCCCGCACTGGGAATCGAACCTGGGTCTCTCGCTTCCGATATAAATAAATCGGGCTGACACATTTCGGGGGTTGGAATTGTTTTACAGTAAATTTTCTTAGTTTACCACTTGTAACAAAAATAGTAAAAAATCTTAGATCACTTTTTATAAAGTTTTATAATTATGAGTTTTCACTTACAAAGACTAAAGACTACCTGAAAAATGTCAATCAATCAATCAATTATATATTAGGGGTTAAAGTATGAATTTGCCGTTTTATTGCAATAGGTTCTTTGAATTGACATAGAATCTTCATGGTTTGAGGTTTTCGAATGAAACTTTTTTCAATTGGTTTCTATGATGTTCTTTTTTTAAAAAATGTGAAACATTTTAATATCGACTTTCAATTGTTTTTGTTATTTAATTTAGACAAGAAAGATGGATACTGCGAAAATTGGAGTGATTATGAGGCACCCATTTTTCGTATTTTTTTATTTTATTGATTTGACGCAAGTGAGTCAATATTGTGGGTAAGGTAACGTTAAACCATGCCGCTAATTCCTGGGTAGTTTTACTAGGGTCGGCTTCCACTATCTCTCTTAATTCATCGTTATTCACCTATGTGGGCGGTCTTCCTCGTGGCTCGTTCTTTAAGTCGAAATTTCCATCACGAAAGCGTTTAAACCAAAATCGCACGGTGCGTTCATTAGTAGACCCCTCCAAACGCAGCATTGATATTGCGGGCTGTTTCTGCCGCGTTAGTTCCGCGTCGGAACTCGTATTCAAAAATCACTCGAATTTTCGCAGTATCCATCTTTCTTGTCTAAATTGAATAACAAAAACAATTGAAAGTCGATATTCAAATGTTTCACATTTTTTAAAAAAGAACATCATAGAAACCATTTGAAAAAAGTTTCATTCGAAAACCTCAAACCATGAAGATTTTATGTCAATTCAAAGAACCTATTGCAATAAAACGGCAATTTCATACTTTAACCCCTATTATTTATTGTCAATGTATTTATTAATTTAAATTTTTCCTAGGCAGTTTCTACAGAAACTTGTTTATGCTCAAAGAAAACTTACAGCTAGGCTTACCATAATATAACTTTGCTTTTACCATTTATTTTTACCATTTTTACACATTCTTAAAACAGGTACGTGACTTGAACATTGGTTATTTTACAATTTTCTCTGCCCTCTTTCACTACAATTTCTATACCTTTAAGTTGAAGGGGGTCAAAACTCATCTGGTAGGCATTGACATGTAAATATGAGGTGCCAACCAGGTGCGGGGCGGCACTCCTAGTGAGATTTCATGAATTTATTAGTTTGCATTGAACTGAATTATTTATACGACCGGAGTAAGATTTTCTGAGGTTTTTCTGTCTATCGGCCTAGCGGTGAGAGGTTTCACTATCTTGCCAGAGGTCGCGGGATAGATTCCCGCTGGGGCTCGTTGTGCTTTAAATTGTACAAGTGGCCTCAGTCTGGGTGATTTTCTATGCTTTGTGATGTCATGAGTAGCGATCTTAACTAAAACAATATTTTTCCTAATTACAGGTAAGTACCACCAGCCCGGTGGGCCGACGACATTTTGAAAGCGGCTGGGAAATATTGGACGAGACTAGCAAAGGACCGGATGGGTTGGCGTGAAAGAGAAGAGGCCTATGCCCAACAGTGGGCTCTGTTTATGGGCTGATTAGATAGAGAGGTAAGTACATCTTTATACGACGTGAAACCCGTCTTCTACCTAAATAACATTTCTTCTGGTATACGTAAGTACCTTACCAAGTTTACATCACAGTTGAATACCCAAAAGACATCAGCGACAGTAGAGTTAAGCCAAAATTACTCGTATAGTATGAAACATATGTGTTAGAATGGAACGAACCAGGCGTACGTTCACTTGTCGCTGAACATGACCGTAGTTCAAGTTTACATTAAAGTTTTCCACCGTTTCCATGTGAGCTTAGGGTTGCCGGATGAATAGGACATGCATTAATGAATAAGCAGCCAGACTGCTGGCAGCTGGGTGAGGACGGCCGAGGACAGAAAGCAGTGGCGTTCCTTGGGGAAGCCCTATGTCCCTACGTCCAGGGCAAATGCGGGCTGATTGATTGATTGATAATGAATAACCAGTGGTAAGCGCATCGATAAAACCGCTATAAGGAAGCGGTTTTACCGATGCGCTACCACGGGATTTTTATGTTATGTGAGAGGCCATGGGTTCGAATCCCGGCATCCTTAATAATATTATAAACGCGAAAGTTTGTACGTATATGTATGGATGGATGTTTGTTACTCTTTCACGCAAAAACGACTGGACGGATCCGGATGAAATTTTGCACGAAGATAGATTATAGTCTGGATTAGCACATAGGCTATTTATATCCCGGAAAAATATGCATCAAAATTACCACGCGAACGAAGTCGCGGGCAACAGCTAGTGTTTCAATATCTTTGTTTTCTAATGTTATGTTTTACTCACATTTGTGTATTTAAAGTACTGAGACCACTCGCTACTTGTAAGGGAAAATCGTGGCAAACCAGGGTTTGCTAACCGGTTTGCAAACCAGTTGTTGATATGTTTCTCTGTTATAGTTACGTACATCTGCGAATTCAAAGTAGCAATACTACACGCTAACGGTGAAGGAAAACTTTGTGAGGAGACCCGCGGCTTGGTTGCTTTGCTGGCAAGTAAATCCGCCCGTGTCGACTTGTCTTTCCTGTGAGCTAGGCTGACTAAGCTGTCAGGGGCCTAATTATGCGCACCAAATCCTGAGCGATTCCAATCGTCTAACTGTCAAATGCCATACTAATTTGACAGTTAGACGATTGGAATCGCTCAGGATTTGGTGCGCGTAATATAGAGGCTGGACAGCGTCCGAGTGGTCGCTTCACCCAACTAGTGTGAGTGAAGGTGCCACTGGACCCTGCATAAATCATCTCATTAAGCAGGGTTCACGATCTGTATCTATCACTCTAATTGATTAAATAGTTCAATTATTATTGTTTTCCTGAATGTAGGTATAGGAATGTAGGAACTTTATTGTAACTTACTTCACAAATGTACATAACTTAGAAAACAAAGTCATAGGTACATGCCCGCACTGGGAATCGAACCTGGGTCTCCCGCTTCCGAGTCTAATGTTCTACCCACTAGGCTACCACCGCTTCTCTCTCTCTCTCTCTGAGAGAAGGCCTGTGCCCTACAGTGGGACGTATATGATTGTAACTTATGTAACTTTATGTATGTCTATAATTATTACACCTGTAGTATGTAAAGGTTTTTGTAGGTATATTATTATTATGTATAAGTATGTAGATCAATATTCACATTTACACCTATTATCCGTCTCACTTTTCCTTCAGCAACTTTCCATCGTCTGTTGCCTGGAAGAAATTGCTATAAGCAATAAGGCCGCCAATTGTATTGTATTTTTGTAAATATTTCATGTTTGTGGTTTTCCTGGTACGATAAAGAATATTCTTATCTTATCTCATTACGTAGATGCAATCATCAGCCATTTGACATAGGCCTCCTTCGTGGTTTTCATAACCATGAGGGGTTTTGCCATAATCGCCACGCTTGGCAGGCGGGTTGGTGATCGCATTATGCGGTTGGAATCCCAGGAAGACGCTGCTGCCCGCCTCCTGGTAATTGATTGCCGTAGTCGCCTTCTACGACATCCACGGAAGGAAATGGAGTGACGCTATTCTTAATCCGGCGCCACACGGATGGTAGTCAGCCCTAAGCGAGTTGTTTCTGTTGGCAGACAAAGCCGACGGCGGGCGTTAGCTAGCAATAAATCGTGGTCTGGCGGCAGTTTTCATAACTGCATTCATGAAACACGGACACCTAGTGGTTTCTTGCTGAAAGTGACACTTGAGATAGGACAGTAGGAATAAACTTTATTTCACACTAGCGGTTGCCCGCGACTTCGTTCGCGTGGTAATTTTGATGTGTATTTTTGCGGTATAAAAAATAGTCTATGTGCTAAGACTATAATCTGTCTCTGTGCAAAATTTCATCCGGATCCGTTCAGCCGTTTTTGCATGAAAGAGTAACAAACTTCATACATACATACAAATTTTTTCGTTTATAATATTAGTAAGGATTAAACAAACATGCGCGTAGCGCAGTACGGCGTTAGTAGAATGCTGGCCTCACATTTGGGAGGTCCTGGGTTTGAAACTTGGCTTGTAATAATGGTTTTGTTTTCATGTTACGTACATTTGTGAATTTGTAATATTAATAGGTAGTTAGGTATTTTTAAGTTAAATTAAGTGTGTGTAAGTATGTCTTTGTGGCGAGAAATAAATGTATTCTTTTTTTCTTTCTAATACCACTCGCTAACTGTGAAGGAAAACATCCTGAGGAAATCTTAGTGTATCAGGTTTTTACATACCTCCGCGCTTGATACGTTCATTGGCCTAACTATGAGGCAAAATGCGAAAATCTCACATCTAACTAACCTACAATTCATTGATTCACAACGTTTCCGTCATTTTCCTTCGTTTAGTTCTCTAGTTGGTTCAGCGCTAGAGAGTACCTCTTTTACGTGTTTCGTGATAGCATCCTTTGAGCGGCGCGCCCGCAGTGTTGTGTTAGTATTTATTGCGGTGGGCTGCGGATATTTGCGGACACTTCAGCTGAGCCGGGAGGTAAGGCCGATATTCAGAAACACAGCGTTGAGCTACACTTAACGTGCACTAAGCTGAGCATCGGTTGAGCAATCTCAACAAAGACTCAAGAATTTTGTATTCACAGTCAATATCTCGACTCGAACTCAGCTAAGCCACAGCTCAAGCTAAACTTACACGAGCGTGTAATCTGTGGTACAGTTTTTGACGTTACCGGTTTATATTATCTGTTAACGCTACATGAAAGGCATACAATAATCCACAGGATTGAATGAGATGGCAACAAATGTCGAAACTTTTTTATACTTTATTTTGACTTCTCATTATTCTAAAAACACAATTTAACTTTTCGAAGGAAACTTAGCATCCAACATGTCAAATTGTGAATAAAAAAAGGTTACTTCACCACAGGTTAGTTAGATTTCTTGAATTGCCTACAGGTGTCGCTACTTTCTTTGTCATTGCCACCTTGAGTCTGAGCTAAGTCGCCGAAACCCACTACTCAGTCTCAGCTTAGCTTGCGCTCAATTTTTGTTATCTCAAACTCAACTGTGAATACAAAATATCCCTGAGACTTTCATTTTGACAGTTGGAAGACCCGGACTCACATTGAGCTCACGCTCAAAATCGTTTCTGAATATCAGCCTAAGACTCTCAAATGCATAGCGGTTCAATAGAGACATACTCGTATTAGTACGTAATGTTTGTTTCAGTGACACTATTGGTAGCCTACTAAACCATCGCATTCCAATGGTATAACCCGTGCAACTTACCCGGCGCCCCGATGCCTATCTAATTGGCATGACATCGTACTGCTATTGCTTAGTAGACTACCAAATAAAGGGAAAATGACGGCTGCTGTCGTGTTAACATAAGCAGCCTATATACGCCCCACTGTAGGGCACAGGCCTTCTCTCAGGGAGAGAGTATGGGCTTAATCACCACGCGTGGCCATCGCGGATTGGCGATTTCAAGCGCTGAGGTATATGAATAGCTTAGACACTCAGGTTTCCCTACGATGTTTTCCTTCAAAGTTAGCGAATGGTATTACTACTATAACTTCACAAATGTACATAACTTAAAAAACAAAGTCATAGGTACATGCCCGCACTGGGAATCGAACCTGAGTCTCTCGCTTCCGAGTCCAATATTCTAGTCTAGTCGTGCATATATCATTCTATTGAAAAACTATGAGTGTATCATACTTGAGTTTTTTTTTTTATGGCACCCCTAGGATTCTGCCAATGTCAGGTTTATGGAGATGTGTTTATAAGAGAAATATATGACTGTCAGCACGGTTAGTCATCATCATCAACCCATTATGTCCCCACCGAGGGGCACGGGTCTCTTCCGTGAGGAAGGTATAGGCCATACTCCACCACGGGGGCCAAGTCCGGATTGGTGGAGGCTTGTAGACTAGTGGCTCGTCTACTGTCAGAAGTTGTCAAGCCGCCCTAAGGCCTCTGACTTGGCTTAACGACTGCCATCTATCGACGGCAGCCGGCACCAACAGCTTAACGTGCCTTGCGAAGCACGGAACCGCTCGGAAAAATGCCACTAGCGTTAGGCATAGACGGCGACCCATCCATGCACTGAACGCGCCCTGTGTTGCTTAACCTTCGTGATCGTTTAAGATCACTCAGGCAGCCGGGGCTACGAGCGATTCGTACTATGACGCTAGTCTTAAATGCCAGACGTCACGACTTTCCAGTATATTAATTGTCAAATTCTGACATTTTAGCGCCACAAAACGCATGACTCGTGCCTTCTATATCTAAGGTCTTCGACATCTGAGGTGTTCACATACCTCAGCGCTTGAAATTGCTAATCCGCGGTGGGCACGCGTGGTAATTGAATCGTGTGATTTTAAAACAACACAAGTCACATGTGTTTTTAAAATAACACTTGCCCATTTTTTTTTTTTAATTAAATTATTTACACCTACCTATTGATTTACATTAGAGAAAAAAATTGTATGAATACATACAGAAATCAATATAATATGCTAAAATATTGCTGTTGTAGATATTAGTATTTGAATAAAACAGTTTTTTCTATTTCCTGCAAAGTTGTAATGAAAGGACATGTGTCGTTTTAAAATCACACGATTCAATTAAGCCCATGCTCTCTCTCTGAAAGAAGGCCTGTGCCCTGGAGTGGGACGTATATGTGCTACATAAAAAATAGTCTATGTGCTACACAAATGGACTCAAAGCCCAATTTATTGTTTGCTGATATGTGACCACCCAGGCGTACTTGCAACCTAAACCTTCTGGTGATATAACCGTTGAGTTGTTAGTGCAAAACTGCAGGTCACAAATTCGCTGCTGCGAGAATTTCGCAGTAAATGTGGGCGCGATTGGAACGAGCCTTGTTTAATTGACATAGAGAACTCCGCTCGTGCGACTGTCAAGCTTGGATCACATATTCTGCATAGTTTACGTCTCAGTGGCTCGGTTGGTACAAATACAACATGAACTCGCGCCTGTATCCCGGAGGTGTAGGCAGAGGAAAAGGTCTGCCACTTGCTAAGTCGTCTGTCATCCTGACAGATCTCTTTTGTTTCATCAGCACTCATTAGTCGTTGCGTGGGTTTCGGGTACTTTTTATCTTGCCCTTTGGTAATACGTACCACACACGGGTGGTGCTTCGTTGCGTTAAAAGAATTTTCTGATTTCTGAATGAAATAAGGACGTCAAATTATTAAAATGTAGTAACTAAATAAACCTAACAATCTAACAGTAGTTCCTGCATTACTGAACATTTGTTCAACAAAAATTGTAGGTCTTGCATTGCTGAACCTAACCAAAATTTATTATTGCATTATTGGACGCAATTTTGTTTTGATGTCTACAAACGGAGAAATGACAGCACCAGACTTAGTAGGTATTAAACAAGTAAACTAAGCCGATAACAATGACTATAAGTAACGTGAAAAGGCCGAGGAAAGCTCTTTTGTTCACAAAAGCTTACAAATTTGAGGTCTGGAGCGAACAAACTGTGTTTGGGGATCATTCCCAAACTGTGTCCTGTTAAGAGACAGAAATATCGGACAAGCGCGAGTACGGATTGCGTCCTGAGAGTTCCTAATGAACGTACGCAGGGTTAAATTTACCCTTCTTTGCGCCTGCCAAAAAGTAATTAATTTAAGAGATTGATCCTCTGCGAGGATTCACAAGAGACCAATCTCTTCTCTGTGCAGAGATACAAAGACTTTTCATATAATATTAGGTTTTAATAAGGTTTATTCTACGAATAAAAAAAAATTGATGTATATATTGCGTATATTTTGGCGTATATATTGGCGTATATTTTGTAGAATATATCGACGCATATATTCTACAAAATATACGCGTCGAATTGATAAGCTCCTCCTTTTTTGAAGTCGGTTAAAAATTCGCTCTCAAAAACGTCGCCTGTCCTCCAGAGTGCGATATCAGTTTCCAGCCACAACGGATCTCGGATCAGATTCTACGCAGCCCTCTCGATTAGACTGTACCACAAGATGTGCTGCAGAGTACATCACTCTGTGATTAAATCATTCTGTGTGCTATGCGTGTCGACGTGACCGTTGATTGGGCGATAGAAAATGACAACATAGCTTATGATTGGTTTTATACAAAAACGTGAAACCATTGACTTTGTGATGTATAACCCGTCGAAATATATGTACATATAGGTACCTCGCAAAATGGCGTTCTAACGGTGGCAGGTACATAGACATTTTGCCGGGTAATACTGAACACGCTCCGATTGTTAACACAATTGACAAGCGTCGCCTGCCTTCCCACAATTGAACGTGGGGTCATTTTTTGCGCTAGTTCAACATCTATGTTTGTAACTATCATTGGGTTTATTGCAATTAAACGTTGCCCGTGCCAATATTTCTGTGACAAGAAAAATTCAAAAGATGGATGTGTTGAAGGAAGGGTTCGTTCAAACCCAAATTAGCAAAAAAAATATCTCACCGAGTTCAGGGGCAGAGTGGAGGCGTTGGCGATAATGGGAGGTTATCTCACCGCGTGAATGGTTTCATCATCATCATCATCATCAGCCATTTGACGCTCACTGCAGGATATAGGCCTCCCTCGTGGTTTTCCTAAGCGTGAGGGGTTTTGCCATAATCGCCACGCTTGGCAGGCGGGTTGGCGATCGCAGAATGCCGTTGAAATCCGAGAAAAACGCTGCTGCCCGTCTCCTCGTAATGTATTTCCTGTTCCATGTGAATTGTTTCATCATCATCAGCCATTTGACGCCCACTGCAGGACACAGGCCTCCCTCATGGTTTTCATAACCATGAAGGGTTTTGCCATAATCATGAATTGACATGAACAATTAACATGAATTGTTTACTTGTTTCTAATTGTCCCTAAGAACCACCGTACGATTATTTTATTCACTTATATTAGATATTTAAGACGTAATAAAAAATACTTGGCTTTGTGCTCGGTTAATTTCAAGAGGTTATAGGGAAGAGAGAATCACAACTGACTAGTTAACAGAAAATAGACACGCAACCACAAAGTCGCACAATAAATATAAATTGAAAATTAGGGAAAATATACCAGCACACCGAACAGCGGGCTTTCGGGGCAGCTTCAGATTCGCGGCGTCTAAGTGCTGGAATGACATCCCTCCTCCCCTCAAACTCCTTACCAGTAGATAATTATACAAAAACTTAAGGGTTATCTCCTAAATTCCCAAAAAACCTAAACCCCTTCTATTCCAGCATTAGATACTCCATTTCCTTCCGATGTCGTAGAATGCGACTAAGGAAATCAATTAGCAAGAGACGGGCAGCAGCGTCTTCCTGAGATTCCAACAGCATACTGCGATCGCCAACCCGCCTGCCAAGCGTGGCGATTATGGCAAAACCCTTCATGGTTAGGAAAACCACGAAGGAGGCCTGTGTCCTGCAGTGGGCGTCAAATGGCTGATGATGATGATGATGATGAATTTTTTGTATGTGTTGATTATTCAAAAAAATATGTATGTAATTTTATGTACGAAATGTGTTTTTATTTACTGTTACAACACGTAATTATTTAAGTACTGAGTGTTAGTGTCAATTGATGTTTTGTGAGTCACCGACCGAGGCCTCTGCTAATAAAACAATTTTGCGGGTTATTTATAACCTGCGACAAATCCCGAGCTTGAGGCGTTTTTCATCATCATCATCATTCAGCCACAAGAAGGCCACTGCTGAACATAGGCCTCCTCCATGGATTTCCAAAAAGACCGGTTGGAAGCGGCTTGCATCCAGCGTCTTCCTGCCACTTGGATGAGGTCATCTGTCCATCTTGTGGCTGGTCGTTCTACGCTACAATTGCCGATATGTGGTCTCCATTCGAGAACTTTTCGGCCCCATCGGCCATCAGTTCTGCGTGCTATGTGCCCCGCCCACTGCCACTTCAACTTACTAATCCGCTGGGCTACGTCCACGACTTTCGTTCGTACCATATTCGTTCGCATACCATAAATATGCACAAATGTACCAAGGTATATTTACTATAGAAATGCAGGTATTTAAGTGTGTTTAAGTATGTCTTTCTGGCGTTAAATAAATGTGATCTTTTTAGTGTTCCGTACCCAAAGGGTAAAAACGGGACCCTATTTCTATAGAGAGTTGAAATTTTCACAGATTATGTATTTCTGTTGCCGCTATAACAAGAAATACTAAAAATAAAATAAAATAATTATTTAAGGGGGGCTCCCATACAACAAACGTAATTTTTTTGCTGTTGATTTATCTTTGTGTCCAATGTTGTATAGATAATGGTACGGAACCCTTCGTGCGCGACTCTGACTCGCACTTGGCCGGTTTCTTTTTTCTTGCTTTTTAAACACTGGCGTGCTCTGGCGTTAACATGCTGCCCGAGCTAACGGGTTACAAGACTAAAAAGACATTTTCTCTACTAGAGGTATATTGAGTTCACGCAAATATATCGAACAAAACATCCGGGCGATAAAGGACAAGACAGCTTTGTCCCTACACCGGGCTAATAATATGTTACCAACAATAGTATAACACAAAAACAATCGGGATTTAATCCATCAGTTTACTCAGAGTTTTCCCATGAGCGAAAAGTAATTTCTCCATACGTACACACGGCAGCTACTCAACATGCACAGTTCTGAAGCTGAACAGTTCTCATAGTAAAAGCATAGAGTTCAATTCAGATCGTCACTGTGATCTGTATGCGGAAGCAGGTAGCGAGGGAAGGCCAAAATAATCAAGCGAATTGGCGCTGTAAATAAGATATTCTATTTAGAAGAATCCTTGATTTTATCTCGTGAATATCGTGAATAATATTATAAATGCGAAGGTTTGTATGTATGGATGGATGTTTGTTACTCTCACGCAAAAACGGCTGTACGGATCCGGATGAAATTTTGCACAGAGACAGATTATAGTCTGGATTAGCATATAGGCTACTTTTTATCCCGGAAAAATACACATCAAAATTACCATGCGAAGTCACGGGCAACAGCTAGTCATGAATAGCTGCTCTACCATCCGATGAAACTTTTAAAACAATCCAATTCACCGGCCCATAACCGTCTGCTACTGAACATAGGGCTCCTCCACGCGATGCCCTAAGTTACTGTCCTCGACCATCCTCATCCAGTCACTGCTAGCCTCAGGTCGTGGGTCAAGCGTGCTTGAAAGTGTTCTATGCTACGTTGGCTAGTTTGTGGTCTTCCCTAGAGTATCGGCTCTTGCGCACATGTGAGGCAGCCCACTGCCACTTCAACTTGCTAATTTTATAGGCAAATTGATAGGCTTACCCGGGCCCTTATTATAAAAAACGCGACATTATCGGAAGTCGCTTGTCAGTGTCAAAATCCGTATCTCAAGATATGATATGACGTCACTGGGCTTACAAAGAGCCATGCATTTCTAGCGTTCATTACTCCGCGGCAGGAAATTCCGAAACTATTCAAAAAAAGAACAGTATTTGTCGCCACATTCGAGTGAATGGTCGGGCTCAAGCGCGACGTTGACGACCCTTCCGAACATATGACTGCTTCATAATAAGGTCCCTGTGTCTTTCAATCAATCAATCGTTTATTGTTAAGTCATGACAATGTTACAGCTGTCTGAACAACCAATGCGAGGTCATGAGGCTGTAGACTGTACTTGGCTTAACGTTTTGTACGATACAGGCTCTATTCCCGGGAGTCCGTAAATCATAATTGGTCGCAGCTCGCCGATAACGCGTAGATAAGCGAGCTGGCTGTATGCCAGACCGGCTTATTCTGTGAAACGAGCTGGAGGATGCCGGATATCCATATATCTATATTATTATTATTATTATTACCTTTCTGGTATATATATATATATATATATCTTCATCATCATCATCGGCCACTCGACGCCCACTGCAGGACATAGGCCTCCATTATGGTTTCAATAACCATGAGGGGCTTTGCCATAATCGTCACGCTTGGCAGGCGGGTTGGGGATCGCAGTATGCGGTTGGAATCTCAGGAAGACGCTGCTGCCCGTCTCCTTGTAATTTATTTCCTTAGTCGCCTTCCACGACATCCACGGGAGGAAATGGATACATATATCTACATATATTTTCATGAAATTTAGTATGCAGGGGGATCCAGCTAGGTTTCTTTTTAGAAAACGTCGTTTTCAGGCAATGAAAAACTGCTACAATATCATTAGAATACGAACGTAAATTTCGGCGACATTTACAAGGTTGTGATAGCTCAGGTGGGAAATCGGGCGGCCCCGAATCCAGAAACCCCCGGTTCGAATCCAGACCAGATGTCTCCGGTCCGATTATTTTTTTCCCTTTTTTCCATCGTATCTAAATATATTTAGATACGATGGAAAAAAGGGTTTATTCAAAAAAGGATTTGTTTATTCTTTTCATTACATATTGTCATATATATTGTATTTTTGGGTAGGTTAATATTATTTTGTTATTTGTGTAAATATGTATGTAGTATATTATATCATGTGCACGTGCGTAGACCCGTTTCACACCTCCGCTCCAACTCCCCAAGGTTTGCTGGAAGAAATCTCTTACAGAGATAAGCTCGCCTTTGTACATGTACTTTCTTTTGTTACCTTTCCTGTACTCTATTCTTGTGTGTGCAATAAAAAATAAGGTACAGGTGGTAAATAAGGGCCACCATTATTTAAAATTAAATATCTTGAATAATTACAGGTATTGAATAAAATATTGTGTAGTAGACAAATGTAAACTTTATTAAATATCTAAAAACGTACAATTTTTTTAAATATTGTTTCATTACCACTTATAATTTTGTGTTTTTTTAAACCCTTGCTACGGCCCTTATTAAACCATAGTGGTTTAATAAGAACCAGTTTCTAAATCAACTTTTATTAGCTCTATCTTCACAATAATTATATTGTATTATTCTCACTCACTGAAATAATCATTTAGTAACCCTATATAACTTCAAATAATTTTTATTATAAAGAAAAACAGTCATGGACCTACATAAACTAAGGTAACTTATATTTGGGAATAATATTATTTTCTGTTGTATTATTCATAAAATCACTAAAACCTAAAATAAAGAATTCGTCTTAACACAATATAAATCTTTCAAAGAAAACAATAAAAACGAGTTTTTTTTTACTCGAAAACATCCCTGGCCCTTATTGGACATACACGTACGATTACTAGTCTCTGTTAGATACCAGTGAGATCAATTTGACAAAAATGTTTCTACATTAGGTAACTATGTCATTATTCTAATTATTGTAAAGTACCTACAAAAGTATATAATATATAATAATGGCACATACATAGAAAAAGTGACAGGTACAAAACAGGAACAATCATTACAAATAAAAATTGAGATGAATTAGATATCAATTATACTCTTAGGAAATTATTTAGTTTCATGAGATCACAATCACTTTATATTTAGTCATCTAATCACACTTAGGACATTCAAAATCAACATCATCTTTTGTTAAGCCCAAACATTGTTCATGGAACCATCTTTGGCACATTGGGCATTGTCGCATGTCTTCAAAACTCTCTGTGTTACATGCGTGGCAGTACCACTTGTCATCAGCATCTATTTGTCGTCTCTCACTCTTATTAGTTAAGTTTGTTTTTTTAAATTGTTTTTTCGACCCACTTTCATCAGAGCCATTTTCAAATTGTTTGGCCTTATCTTTTCGATTGTCTTTTTTTTTCGTCTGACTTGTTTTTTTATCTCCTTTGTTTTGTTGAGGTTTCTTTTCTTTATTCTGCCGCTTTTGCTGCTCCTTCTGTTTTGGTTTTTCTATATTTTTTTGATTAAATAAATCTTTGGTTACTACTTGGGCTTTGTAATTAATCGCTTTACGTCTTGGCTTTTGTTTCACTACAGCTAAGTTTGGTGTTGGAAGTAGCTGATGAAACTTTGACTTAACATCCTTTTTATCCCTAAAGCTTATCAATGGTACGTTATCTTCTGAACCATCGCTTGTCGAAGAATTGTGACTTACTTCTCTTATATCAGTGTTGAAAATTGAGGTTTTCATGTGTTTTTCGGGAGTACGGTGTTGGGATAATGGATCTATATTTTCATTTTCTGATGATCTGTATAAGTTTATGCTAGACTGTAGTTGCCTTTGATACATAGCTAGCGCTTCAGTAAAAGACTCATCTGATTCATAATCAGAGCTATAAATTATTGGCCGTCTTATAGCAGCTCCAGATGTGCCAGGTTTTGTGGACAAGTTTGAATTAGAGGATTCAGAATTGGTCGAACTGTAATCGACTAAACGTATCTCTCTGTTAGCTAAAACAGGAGAAGATAACTCGTTGCGTTTAAGTAAAGATGGTGAACTTGGACTGTTGTCTTCACAATAATATGTTTCATTAGAGTCAGAATTTGTGCCAGTATGATCTTGTGTTCTTCGGTCTGCGTTTAAATGGGAAAAACCAGGAGATGGAGCTTGTGGCAGACAAGGATCAGTTCGCGAGGAAACGTCAAGTTCTTGTGCCGGAAATATTTCCGTCAAGACAGCTGGTGCATAGGCTTCTTCTGCGATTGCATCCGGATTATAGGGATATAGCCCTGTAGCTCTAAACCCAGCAACAATATTTGCGTGGGTCATACACTTTGACCAGACTTTGCTTAAAATTTTGTTGAATCGCGCTTTGTTTAATTTTTTTTCCGGGTGCTGGTATAAAAACAACAAAGTTTCTTCGTCCCAGTGGTGCTCGAACGATTTATTCACGCTTTTGTCTAATGGTTGCAGCTCGTGAGTTGTATTTGAAGGCAAACAATACAACACGATATCTTCCTCATCAGCTGCATCCACAATACGATAATCTAAGTGACAGGAGGCGCCATCAAAAATTAGCAAGCACTTACCAGGTGATTTGTATTTTCCCAAGTGATGTATGAAATCTATGAACAACGCGGTAGTCATGCTACCTTTTGGTGCCATTTTTACGAGCGATCCTGCTGGCAAATTATCTTTGAATTCGGCTTTCAACCTCTTTCCTTTAAATATTATCATCGGAGGTATCGGATTACCCAGTGCATTCACGCAGGCAGCCACTGTAACATTTTCTGCATGTTCTGGTGCAACCATATGTACTCGTTTCACTCCTTTTTGAGCTAATACCATTGGTGGATTGTGTATAGTAAGTCTACAGCCTTTTTCATCCATATTATACAAGCGGTGTGGATGATCTCCGATCTCTAGTTCGTCGTATATTTTTTTGTACTCTTCAAAGTGATGCATGACAATAGCTTTATTTAGCTTTTGTGCTCTACCAGGATTTAAAATCTGAACCTTCCTCTTTGATATATCGCGATGTCTCTTTAAAAATAATTTTAACCAATCTTTGCCAGCCATTTTATTTCTTTGATTAAAATTATGACAAATTTCGTTCTGTTCACAAAATACGTATGCTTGATGACGAATACGTTTTGGAGTTAAAGGGAACCCTACGGAAGCAAGTCTCTTTATTCTTGATGCCAATTCATTTTCTTGTTCTGCGGTCAATATAGTGCGACGCCCTATTTGTTTTTCAACTTTACCTGATTTGAGGTGGTTTACTAAAGTTCTTCTGGGGATAGAATACCGAGCAGCTGCTGCACGTTGCGACATTAAATTGCCTTGCACAGCTGCCATTGCAGCTTCTAACTGTTGCAGTGTCCAAAGTCCTCTCGGTTTTTTACGAGGAGGCTCCATGATTATATCCTGTAATAGCAAAGAAACATTAGTCCATTTATTTTAAAATCAACGTGCATTAAATAGATCTTATAATAAATTTATTTATTAGAAAATCTTGACAACTCTTATGTTTAACAAGGGCCGGTCTTATATACCCGCCTGGATGTGGCCCTTATTAGGCGATAAGATTATTTTTTTAAATTTTAGTGTAAAAGAATAGTAAAATCATCGTAAAATTGACACACTTACCTTGGTAATTTACCTCGATCCTCTATTTATTCCACAAGAACATCAAATATCTGAATATTATAGTATTTACCGCACAATTTGAAGGTTTTTTGGAGAAAATTTTAGCAACAAGTGACGTGGACTAACTCGCTGGACGGAATCGTGGCTACTAACACGATGGCCGATCGCGCGATGTTCCGGCCGCGAATATAAGCATTCCTATTGGTCCTTTGCATGTGTGCAAAAAATGAATGTAATATGAATGCTGGAATTATGTTTTTGTACAAGTGGCTCTTATTACACGGCGGCTCTTGATACCCGCAAGTACCTTAATAATAACGTTATATTTTCCAAAAAACGCGATAATATTAATGAAGCGAAAGAGGTTTGTCAGGATCCAGGCAAGTGTCTCTGCCTGCCCCTCCGGGATACAGGCGTGAGTTTATATAATTAAGAACGGATCTGACGTCTTACATTGTTTCAGTAACACATTGTTTTATTCTTTAATTGATTCCGGAATCCCTTACTTCAATTTTCTCGGAAGGTCCGACCAGGTTTCGCTCTTATTCCAGAAGTAAGAATGTGTAGTGATTACGAAAGTTTTAGTTCCAACATTGTTGTTTGTAATGATATGCAATCCTTCGAAGTCTATAGGTTTGCAAATATCAGTTGTGTGTGTGACCTCCCTCAGATTCCAGAATAGTTCCCACACCATAAGGCAGTTAGCGGCAAACCGTTTTATATTCAAATGGCCTGAATCGAGTTAGCTCCTATTAAATTAGCTGCAGCAAAGATGGAACGCTTCCTGTCACAGTTTCAGCGATATTATACGATCGTTTTTGTTTTATGGTTCCCTACCCGAAAGGTGCCAAACGTGATCCTATTACTAAGACTTCACTGTCCGTCTGTGTCTGGCTGTCCGTCACCAGACTGTATCTCACGAACCGTGATAGCTAGGCAGTTAAAATTTTCACAGATGATGTATTTCTGTTCCGCTGTAACAAGTAATACTAAAAACAGAATAAAATAAATATTAAAGGGGAGCTCCCAAACAACAAACGTAATTTTTTTGCCGTTTTTTGCTCGATATTAATAACGGCAACAGGTAGACGCTTGAAATATTCACAGAATATTTAGTTCTATCATCATCATCATTCAGCCACAAGAAGTTCACTGCTGGACATAGGCCTCCTCCATGGATTTCCAAAAAGACCGGTTAGAAGCGGCTTGCATCCAGTGTCTTTAGTTCTGTTTTCGCTTCAAAAATAAATAATTAAATTAAAATAAAGGCCTCAA
This sequence comes from Yponomeuta malinellus, assembly GCA_947308005.1. NCBI lineage: Eukaryota > Metazoa > Arthropoda > Insecta > Lepidoptera > Yponomeutidae > Yponomeuta > Yponomeuta malinellus. The sequence continues at coordinate 12,242,027 of OX371017.1, forward strand.
GCGGCGCAAGTACGGGACTCTAGCACAGAGTCACGTATTTGTGCCGTTTGTGGTCGAGACACTAGGACCATGGGGGGCCGAGGCGCGACTCGACCCCAGGGCTGGCTATTACCTCAGGCAGAGGATAAGTCTCGCTATCCAACGAGGTAACCTAGCCAGCGTACTGGGTATCCTTCCCAGGGGCGGCGATCTGGGCGCAGTTTTCTATATTTAGTTATTTTTAATGATAAATAGTGAATACTATTAATTTATGACTGTAAATAAATATTTTCCTCATCACAAAAATATAAAACGTATAAATAAAAACAAGGAACAAAACCATCTAAAATTATAAATAAATAATTTTTTATGTCATGTGCTCTAGTGTACAATAAAGAATATTCTTATATTATCTCATCTTACACAGGGCACAGGCCATCCCTCAGAGAGCGAGTATGGGCTTAGTATTGGCTTACCGCTAGTATAGGTCGCCCAACGAGCAATGAAGAGAGCTATACTAGGAGTTTCACTGCATGATCGAATCAGGAATGAGGAGATCTGCAGAAAAACCCGAGTTACAATATAGCTCTAAAAATTGCTCAGTTACTTCACATAAGCTCATGCCTATGTCCCGGAGGGGTAGGCAGCAACTCTCTTCCACAATATATTTGTCAAATAATTATCTTATCTTTACCCAAAATCACCCAGAGGATGCCATTTCAACAGGTTTCATTATTTTTGTGTCAACGGAGATAGCGCAGCGGTAGAAAGCCGGCCTCACATTCGAGAGTTCGTGGGTTCAAATCCCGGCATTTACCAATGTCTTTGTTTAGTAAGTTACGTATATTTGTGAAGTTTTAGTAGCAATACCAGTGACTCCCTGCCACCGTAACCAGGTCGTCAGACCATCTGGTGGGGGGCCTTCCCACGCTGCGTCGTTCGGCCCGCGGTCGGCAGGTCAGAAATTTTTCGCCCCAACGGCCATCAGTTCACTGCCACTTCAACTGATCAATTCTTCGAGCTATATCAGTAACTCGGGTTCTTCTGCGGATCTCCTCATTCCTGATTCGATCATGCAGCGAAACTTCTAACATAGATTTGAGTTCAATGCTCAATAACCTGCAATACAGAGCTTCTAACAGAGTGGGTCTTAAAATGAACATGGACAAAACTAAAATAATATTGAACTCCCTTGTAGCACCCACTCCTATCAAAGATGGCGGCTCTGACCTCGAACTTCTTGACCACTATTTATACCTGGGACAAACAGTCAAACAGTCCAGTTAGGTAAGGCCAAATTCGAAAAAGAAGTCACTCGTCGAATCCAACTCGGTTGGGAACCAAGCGTTCGGGAAACTAAAACACATTTTCGCGTCCAAAATACCACTCAAGACAAAAGTGTATGACTAATGTGTGTTGCCAGTGATGACTTATGGATGTGAGACCTGGTTGCTTACTATGGGCCTCATAAGAAGGCTCAAGATCGCCCATCGAGCGATGGAGAAAGCTATCGACCTCTTAGAGTTTTATGTGATGTTGCTGTCTGTCTGGAAAAACGATCAAAACAGTAAATTTTTCTAAGCAATCTTCAAATTTTGTAAACGTCTACATTCGCAGTGAATACCTACCCTGACTTGCTGATAAAGATAGAATACATTTTTCTGCTAGCGAAGATGGTGTAAATTTTCAGGGAACTCGCTGGTCTTGCATTACTATACCTAAACGTGTCTGTCGTTGCAAAAATCGTAAGTCCTCAAACTTTGTTTTCGAAAGATATGTAAACAACTTTTTACAATAATGAATTGGAAAGTAATTGATTTAAGAACACTCAAGAGTAATTTGTAAGGGCCACTGAGGAAATCTTTGATATCTCAGCAATAATAATGCAGTCTATACAGGGCGTCCCAAAGTTATGGGACATGAAGGAAAAGTACCTTAAATATCGTAGACAGGGTATTTTGCTGAAAGAAGACTTTATGTTATTTTTAAAAATTAGTAATTCTGCATTCAAAGATTTTCTAAGAATTACTTGCTTCGTCTGGGAATCGAACCAACTTAAATGTAAAAAAACACCCCTACTTTTATGATGCCAATCGAAAGAATGGCCAAAAACTAATAACTCTTCTTAAGATTTTCTAAATGAATATTTTCCTACTTGGATTGGTACGAATGGACCGATTAGATGGCCGGCCAGATCCCCGGACCTTACACCATTAGATTTCTTCTTTTGGGGATACGTGAAAGATATGCTATACAAAAAGCGATACGAGAACGTGGGCGAGTTACAAACAGAATTGTGCCATATCATATCGAGTATTCACCATAAAAAGATAAGAAAATCAACAGACAGCGGACTCATTAAAAGATTTGCGATTTGCGTAAGACAAGAGGGATCACATTTTGAGCATTTAATTAATTAATTTACAAAAAAATACCCACTTAATTGACTACGGCAGTTTCATTTATGTTTTTAATTTGATTAAAATGATTAATTTCACACTGTTCCTTTCTTTTAAAATACTATGTTACTTAAGAAGAGTTATTAGTTTTTGGCCCTTCTTTCAATTGGCATCATAAAAGTACGGGGTGTTTTTTTTATACATTTAAGTCGGTTCAATTCCCAGACGAGGCAAGTAATTTTTAGAAAATCTTTGAATGCAGAATTACTAACTTTTAAAAATAACATAGTCTTCTTTCAGCAAAATACCCTATCTACGATATTTAAGGTACTTTTCCTTCATGGCCCATAATTTTGGGACGCCCTGTATACGTCCCAGTGTAGGGCACAGGCCTACTCTCAGAAAGAGTGTTTGGATTGAATCACCAGGCGTGTCCACCGCGGATCGGTAATTTCAAGCTCTGACATATATCAACTCCTCAGGCACTCAGGTTTTCTCACAATGTTTTCCTTCACAGCTAGCGAGTGGTATTGCTCCTACGAATTAACAAATCTACGTAACTAACAAAACAGCCATTGGTACATGTCGAGTTTCGAACCTATGACTTCTTAAATGTGTGGCAAGCGTTCCACTAATCGCGCTTCCACCGCTTTTCAGCGATAGTAACAGGAATAGTAACATAATGAGATCAATTAATCATGCCATACCCGTCCAGAACCAGCCATTGGCCGTCTTCCTTCTAAAAATTCTACTCATTATTTCTTCTAAAACTAATCTCATTGGTTTAGCCTACATAGCAAACGATAACATACAAAAAAGTGGGCACAATCAGTGTTGCCTTGAACTAAATCTCCAACATTACTAGTGTGAAGGACAAATAGCACTCAAAATAATATTCTTAGCTTCTTCAAACTTACGCTCCGCACCTGCCGACCGACTCTTGAAGTTTCTCGCTCGTTTGCTCAGACTATTGCTTAGAACACTTACGAGTTCCGACAGTCAAGGAAGAGTGGATATTTTAACTTAGGTGATCGTGGAGGAGGCATAGTCGTGGGCAGCCTAGAAGGTCCCACCGCAGAACACAGGACTTCTCTTAGAGAAACAGACTAAGCGTGCCCATTGCGGATTGGGAAGTTCGGGCGTGAAAAATGTGTAAAAACGCATGAATACCACAAACATTTTTATTTGTGGTATTCATGCGTTTTTTAGTAATACATCAAACGGGTCTAACCGCGATTATTTACCCAATAAATAATCGCGGTTAGACCCGTTTAACATATTACTATGTATCAGTAGCGCGAGTCAATAAAAAATACCATGAAATGTGTTTTTTTAATGTAAAGGTTGACAGCACATCAACTTTTACATTTTAGTTGCAAAGTCACCCTTAATGTAACTGAGTAGAGTGCACAAGGTGGATGTGTTGTCGACTGTACATAAAGAGCACAGACAGTTTCTTCATACTGTTTTCCTTCGCCGATACCGACTGGCATCGCGTTCATGTCGTAACAAAACAGAGATCGTGGGTTCGACTCCCATTGGAGGCCGTCCATCTTGATTTGTACAAATCGCCTCAGTCTGGATATATTTCTATGTTTGTGACGTCCTTACCTGGTTACCATAGCACAGGACATCCTAGTTTGGGAACAGGACAAGTGATTGTATTGTGTGGTTAACATCAATATTATTGTTATGTCATGAGTATGACATATATTGGCAACGTTAATAGGGTATATTATTAACATACTAAGACAAATAAAATCCTTTGAAATGACCTGTTAAATACAAGAATTATTTTAGTTCTCTACAGACAACCATTGAAAATATCAGTTTACTACAAAGAGAACAAAATATCCCAAAGAATAAAAATCTTCCCAGGTTCAAATGAGGCACGTAAAATTGGGTGAATATGAAGAGAATGTACCTCTTTACACCACCCAAAGGTTAAAATAATAGAAAAAAAAATGCTTGCTTTTGGAAGTAATTATTTTTCGAATTCAGAATATATCCATACGGCTTATTTATCATAGTCTCCAAACAGGGCTATACATAAGCAGCCTATATACGTCCCACTGTTGGGAACAGGCCTTCTCTCAGGAAGAGAATATGGGCTTAATCACCACAGGGCTAAATTTATTTTCAACCTCAGCAAACGAGACCAAAGTACCTTATCTACAAGGAATCGATTTCTGAGGTACCGTCTGATGAGTTTGAAAATTCAACGAATGTATTTAAGCCTTGTTTTAGCAATCGGGTTTTTATTTTTAACTAAAACACCGTTGTCGCTACGTATGGAGTCGTGAAAAGGAGCTCTAGTAAAAACCGTAATAAAAATTAGACATTAACGAAAGTCTTTATGATTGCCATAACAGGAATTTTATACGCTTTGTCGTATTTTTAGTGGCTTTATTCCATTTTTCAAATATTATTAAAAGTCTGATGACACAATTTCGACGTGTTATGGAGCATCAAGTTCAGTTTCATTGAATCTTCAGCGATAATTTGATACTTTCACATCGGGTACCGGCAGAATATACTAATTATTAGTTATTGAAATTAAAATTCAATATACAAAACAATGATTTTATATAAACTTAAAAATATTGATTATTAGTTATTGAAATTAAAATCTACAGTACACTTCTAGCAAGGGGGTCTCATGCACTTAAGCACTGGTTCCCATGCTGTAGCTATGTTCCAACCACGATCTTTATTTTCAGTCTACCGAGACTACGGCGTTTGCAAAAGTATCGAAACGTCAGAAAATTGTAAAATGAAAAAGTAAACGAGTAAATTTCCGTTCAAATTCAGTTTTATTATGTCTAGTGCTCGTGTAAACCTCAGAAAATCCTAAGTTAAACTATAAACAAACCTAAGTTTAAAATAAAAAATAGGAATACATACATAGGCACTCCTGATCTGAATATTTGTTTAATTTTTTCCTTATATGTATAAACATTATCAGAGAAGATCTCGAAAGAGAAAGATGACAATTTGTTGTACAGTCGCAAGAGACGAGGTATTGTAGCGTTGTGTTTAAGATTGGCTATGAGGAGTGCTTTAGAGGATTTTTTTTATAAATATCTACCTAACACATTTTAATTACTTGTACATACAGTTATTTAAGTTTTTGTCATATTATTATTATATGTTTAGTAATAAATAGATCCCAAAACAAACTCTGAACACAGTAAGTAGGTATTTAAATCGTAAACTGCACTGTGCGTTACTTGGATAGGCAAAAAAATTTTGTGATCCACTAAAAACTGATTTGATTTGTAAATTAAAAAGCTGTCCTTTGTACACGACAATAGGTCGTACATTATTGGCTTTGTTCTATTTGGGTGCGAATTATCTGGTTATGCATTAGACTCCCTTTGCAATTCACTTCGACAGGGTTCCACCCAAGCTTCATCCCTTTATTATTGCGCGCCGATTACAGCAACAGAATGCCGCATCCATTCCATCCCTTTGTGATAGCGGGATTATAGCAAGAGCATGCCGCATCCACAATGCTACAAACTCCTCGACTAAGCATATCTGTATTATTTGCAAAGGGAAATGATCTCGCAACTTATACGGCAGAGTGCTCTTTGCTAGCGTGATTCAACCACGAGTTGAATACAAAATATTGCGGGGCCGAACTTGAATATGCCCCAAATAATAATCGGCAAGCGCAGCGTAGGATGACCAGCCACGAGATAGATAGATGACCTCATCCAAGTGCCAGAAAAACGCTGGATGCAAGCCGCTTCCAACCGGTCTTTTTGGAAATCCATGGAGGAGGCCTATGTCCAGCAGTAGACTTCTTGTGGCTCTCGTATAGAAACGTTTGAGATGTGTGTATACCACCAGATGCTTAGAATTTCCTGGGCTCAAAGGGTCAAAGGAAAGGCTACCGTTTAGCATAAAATGAAGGAGAAGAGACAGGTTCTTAATAATTCGTCCTTAATAAAGTCGTTTGCATCGTTCGACTTCCTATGCACTATTAACTAGCACCATCAATTGAATCGTGTGATTTTAAAACAACACAAGTCACATTGTGTTTTTAAAATAACACTTGCCCATTTTTTTTTTATTAAATTATTTACACCTACCTATTGATTTACATTAGAAAAATAAATGTAGTTTATTCATACAGAAATCAATATAATATGCTAATATATTGCTGTTGTAGATATTAGTATTTGAATAAAACAGTTTTTTCTATTTCCTGCAAAGTTGTAATGAAAGGACATGTGTCGTTTTAAAATCACACGATTCAATTTTGTAAATAACACTACCATGTAACATCAATGGTTTTAATTAACTAGCACTTTTGATGGTGGTGTTGCGACTGAGCACGCACGTTTTGCATTGTCAGTAGTTTTGCTCAGCGCAACGAGTCGCGCTCCACCGCTCCTGAGGTATAACTGCCTATAACGTTGCTTTACCAAAATATGTGTAATTTCCGTACACGTTCGTTTTCTTAATGTGCCCTATTCTGTGTCGAAAAGACTCTTTCATTTATCTCCATACTACAATTGGCCCAGTTTTCACGTAGCTCCAAAATGGAAATAACACTACTTAGTATCATTTGCACAATCAATGTTGGCTATAATTTGCACGAATAATGTAACCCCATAATATAGCGCGCGTATGTTACAAACATGACTATGAGGTTTTTTCAATATGTTTGAGGATTGCCGAGGGATATATTGCCGAGTGTCCTCATGGTACGGTCTGTCTCGAAACTAGTGTGTTCGGAGGAAATAGTGCGTCCATTGATTGTTTCCATCGGACGCCGGCCCATTTGCACAAATTGGCTTTCAGGGTTCCCCGAGCGAAGCGGCGAGGAGCGTTTTACTCCACACGTGGAGATCACTAAGCCGTACCGCCACTTTCGAATTCGCAATTTTTTTATTGAAATAGGAAACAAACATACATGAAATAATATCTAGATCAGGCTAAACAAATTGCATTCCGTGCGTCCGTCCGTCCGTCTGTCACCAGGCTGTATCTCATGAACCGTGATAGTTAGACAGTTGAAATTGTTGTCGCTATAACAGCAAATACTAAAAACAGAAAAAATAAATATTTAAGGGGGGTTCCGAACAACCCGACCGAGGCAGATCTAGAATATTACCAACATATTTAAATCAGAAAAACAAGCTTTCAAAAAATACATTATTCATTTATGTAATACTAAAAAATTAAAAACCACAATCAGATTACATAGATTTTTGTATGAAGTGTAGATCCCTTTTTTTCGTATAGCCATGATCAAATTAATATTTTAATGAGTATAGTCAACACGTCATCAACCTTAATATCTTAAAGCCGCAAAGTCACCCGTAACGTAACGGAGTAGAGTACACAGATGTAAAAGTTTATGTACTCTGACTGTACTATGATTACGAAAATATAATTTATTTAATATTATACAGTCTAATTACGGCAAAACCCCTCATGGTTATGTAGTGGGCGTCAAATGGCTGATGATGATGATACAGTCTAAGTTAGTTAACCAATTCCTACAAACGAGGTGTGAAATGGAAGATATTGGCGTCCAAATTAGTATAGACATTAGACTAGATGGACATGAACATGAACATTTACATACAGGCACATACATTGCTTCTGGCCCCACACTAGGATACCCTGTGTCGTGGGAACTAGAAACAATGACATCACAAACATGTAAACATCCAAGACCTAGGGTTTTTTTTTTACTTTCCAGCCGGGATTCGAACCCGGGACTTCTCGCATGGTGTGCAGATGCACTACCGCTGCGCCACGAGATCGTCGAGATTATACATTGAACTGCATAGTACCCGCAAAAGAAAAAAAAAACATTAAAAGCCTCACGTATCTCTAACATCGCAAAAACCTCTTAGCGACATCACAAAATCAATACGGCGGATGATTAAAGGTTTACTTTTCCAATTTCTGTCTTTTCTATTAGTTGGTCTAAAAGCTATTGGCCCCTTTGGCAATAGCTTTTAGAATTTTTTTATTACCTACCTGCAGATAGTTGATCCCTACAACGAGTATCGAGTGTCGTAAAATTGAAAACAAATGCAGAGTAGTTATTTGAGACAGAGCACTCACTACCTGAACCTTTAGGTAACAGCAATAATGACAAAATAAAATAATAACACCTTTACAGCAATAATAAAAACTGAATTTGCACGGATATTTACTCGTTTATTCTTTCCTACTTTTTCATTGTAAAAGGAAACAATAAACGAGTAAATATCCGTGCAAATTCAGTTTTATTATGTCTAGTGCTCGTGTTAACCTTAGAACCTGCAAAAGGTGAACGAAACATCAGACGTCGCTTTAATAGCGAATAGCTTTCACACAACATAATCGTTTATTTGACCTGGTCCCAAACTAGGATACCCTGTGCCATGGCAACCTGGCAAGGACATCACAAACATTTAATTTAATTTTAATTTTGTTTATTCAGGAAACCAACCAACTTTACAAATTAACTAACTTCTTAAAGTAGACAAGCTTAATAGCGAATTATAGGTTACCTCAGAAGATACAATGTACTGAGTATTTACGTTTAAAAAAGACAAATTTACAAAACCGGATCAACCAGAATCAACGGAAATAAAACCTGACTAAGGCCATTTGTACGAATGAAGTACGGGGGGCCTCCAGTGGGAATCGCACCCACCATTCCTTTAAATAAACATTTTTTCATTTTTTTTTTCAAATAATTTGTCCTTGTTAAAATGCATTAAAATTCGATCAATAAATACAAAACAAAACAAAATCACATCAAATAAATTAAATCTGACTTAATTCATCGCATATTAGTAAGACTCTTTAAAAAATCGTGTTATAGCAAATTATTGTTATAAACTTATTAGATGTGAAACCTGGTCGCTGACTATGGGCCTCATATGAAGGCTCAAGGTCGCCCAACGAGCAATGGAGAGAGCTATGTTCGGAGTTTCACAACGTGACCGAATCAGGAATGAAGAGATCCGCAGAAGAACCCGAGTTACTGATATAGCTTGAAGAATTGCTCAGTTGAAGTGGCAGTGGGCGGGGCACATAGCTCGGAGAACTGATGGCCGTTGGGGCGAAAAAGGTCTGACCTGGCGATCGTGGACCGGACGACGCAGCGTGGGCAGGCGCCCCAACAGATGGTCTGACGACCTGGATGCGGACGACACAACACCGGGAAGCTTGGAAAACCACGAGGGAGGCCTATGTCCTGCAGTGGGCGTCAAATGGCTGATGATTTTAATTATACTTATAATTTTAATTAATACTTATTTATTTCCTTGCCCAATATTTATGTATAGGACATTCAAAACTGTCTGCTTTTGTGCTCAGGATAGAACTGTCACTGCCACGGACTCGATTGAGGATGGACGCAATCCTTTTGCGAATTATAGTCGTATCAGTGCGCGCCTCCGCAAACATAGTGACAATGAGACGTGTAGATGCGTGTGCGCTAATGAAGAAAGAAAAAGAAAGAGGGAAGGAGAGAGACAAGGTTCTTATGATCACACAATAGAAGTGAAAACTTCAATGTCACCGACCCGACAAGAGCGGAGTATACCCGATTCGGCGTCACTGACTTTGGTCAGGATCGTTCCGTGTGGCGCCGGATTAAGAATAGCGTCACTCCATTTCCTTCCGTGGATGTCGTAGAAGGCGACTAAGGAAATCAATTTCCAGGAGACGGGCAGCAGCGTCTTCCTGAACTTCTAACCGCATACTGCGATCGCCAACCCGCCTGCCAAGCGTGGCGATTATGGCAAACCCCTCATGGTTATGAAAACCATGAGGGAGGCCTATGTCCTGCAGTGGGCGTCAAATGGCTGATGATGAATGACTCTGGTCAGGACTGCAAAGCGCTTTTGCTTATCCCGGGGTGACATCGAATATGTTGGCACAATTTTAAAACAACATTCTAATATTTTTTGTCTAGGTACCATATCGTGTTCTCTACTCTTAACAATTTAAAAACAAACGAGAGTCAAAAAGAAACTTTATTTACCAAAAATTACCGTAAACAAGCAATATCAGCACATAAAATTATAAAAATCTAGATATTACATCGCACTTCGAGAATCGAGGCCCTAGGCTTACATACGTTTATGAAATTCTCGCTTATAGTAAAAAAACAAAGTGCAGCCTTTGGTAATATATTGCGGTAGATAAGGCACCGTCGTAAATACAAATACAGAAATACTAAGAGTGAGGTCAGTTCCAGCGTTTTCTATGTCCGTATTGTCTTCGTCCTTGCCAAAGAGCCCACATAGCTGAGAATCAGAACATAAAATCGTTTCCAGTGTACGCCATTACCACTCGTTAGCCGTAAAGAAAAATTTCGTGAGGAAACCGTCAGAAGTAATATATTTACATCAGCACATGAAAGCCCTCTTCTGCTATGGGTACTGCAGTATATGTGGGTAGATACCAGAATAGTATGAGGGTATATGTAAAAAAACACTATCTCGAGCGCACACCGGGCGGCAGGCCGTTTCGGGAGTGTACGTGAATGAGCCAGTGAGTGTTCTACTAACTAGTCGATACTACAGGTGCCATTTCCGCACCCCCGCCCCACGTCCTTCTGTGTGGCCCGGGGCCTAGAATAGTAGGCGAGTGCCGTCCCACCTATTGGTTAAAGATCAAATCACGGAGCAAGCGCGGAACCATATGTTCTGTGACAGCTACTGGAAAAAGGCCAAGATTCAGATGGCTCCAGTTAACAGCCGTATCGTACTTGCTTTGGTTGGATATTGCAGAGAATACGTGAGAAGGGTTTCTATGCTTTTTTATGCTTGTGAAGACGTTATGATGCCAAAAAAATGTCTGTGCGATCGAAGAGTTTATTTATTTATTTATTTATTTATTTATTTATTTATTAGACACAACCAACAGATGTTAGATACATCACTTAAAATAACATTGTGTAGATAATTATGTTCTAGTCTAACATCCAATTACAGGTGTGCAACAACTCTCTTGACTTAAAGTAAATAATTTCTGAAATAACATAAATAACAATCTTTTTTTTTTAAATTAAACTTTTACAAATGCTTTTTAAACTTATTTAAACACTTTATCTTAAAACTAAGTAACTAAGTTGAGTTGAAATGAGATCAAAGCATATTATAAACACAGAACTTGACGATTATAGTAAGATAGGCCGCAGCATTTCCAACTTCCAATCACGCAATCTATCAGTATGAATATCCAGGTCTAGTGACCGTTCAAGTTTGTTGTAGAGAGCTTGTAGTCTATTAATGGGAGCAGTTTTTCCTAAGTTGGTACGGGAGCAGCTTATGCTGAATGTTTTTATTTTGGATTGGCGTGCATTGGGGCGAGGAACGTGGAAGTTAATCATGCCAAGGAGATGTGGTTCGGAGACTTTGTTATTTAAAAGCTTATGCAGGAAAGATAGATCAAGATATTCTCTACGCTGTGCCAAAGTATTCATTTGAAAGTGGTCAAGTCTTTCTTCATAAGTTGCGCGACGCCCACTCCCTCGGAAATGGTCTTTGTAAGCTAGGTATCTAGTAAATGATTTCTGTATTTTTTCTAGACGATCACTATGTACTTTGTAGTAGGGGTTCCAAATTTGACTGCAATATTCTAAATGTGAGCGTACGAGAGAATTAAATACGGTGAGTAGGCTGTCGGTCCGCTTAAAATGCTTCCCCATTCTTTTAATAAATCCTAACATTTTGTTACAAGTATCCGCTAGATGATTAATGTGTGCATTAAAAGTAAGTTTACTATCGAGAATTACTCCAAGGTCCCTTATCTTATCAACTTCTTCTAGTATATCGGTATTTAGATTGTACGATGAGTTAATTGGAAGGCGTTTTTTGGTGAACTTTATGTGGAAGCATTTTTTTGCGTTCAGAGACATTCTGTTACGAATGCACCACCCGTGTATTCCGTCCAAGTCATCCTGGAGCAGTTTTGTATCTGAAGGGCATTTTATTTCTCTATATAGTTTTAGATCGTCGGCAAACAATAGCGCATTGGAATGTTTTATAACAGATACTATATCATTAATAAATAATATAAAAAACAATGGTCCAAGATGGGATCCTTGCGGAACCCCAGATGTGACTTTGTACTCTTTAGAAAAACTACCATCTTTCACCACTCTTTGAGTACGGCCGTCTAAGTAAGATTTGATCCAGAGCAATAGATTACCATTAATTCCAAATAAATATTCTAGTTTGTGAGCAAGTATGGTGTGATCAACCCTATCGAATGCACTCTGAAAATCGGTATAGATAGCATCTACTTGATTACCAATGTCAACTGACTTAGAAATATCTGTTACATAATGCATTAAACAAGAAGTAGTCGATTTATTCGGCATAAATCCATGTTGTGAGGGTGTTATGCTACTCTTGACGTGGCTAAAAATGACCGAGTAAACAATGCATTCAAACAATTTGGCAAATATTGAGAGAAGGGATATCGGTCTGTAGTTGTTCACTAACGTATTATCTCCTGTTGGTATTTTATTCAATTTTTATTTATTGAAAGAAAACAAACAAGTGTACAATATAGTTACAAGACAAAACAATCTTACATCGATACATAAATGTAACCAGTGGCGTTTTCTATAGATTAATACAAAGACATAGTAATGAACAGAAAAACTCATAGTTATGCTAATAACAACAGTCAAAGAGGAAATTAGTGCAATCTACTCCGTTATGTAAACAGTGATTTTGCAACAGAAATGTAAGGGCTGACCTAGTGTCTTCTGAATTATTTTTCTCTATTTGTGCTTGTATAAATTATTTAAATGTTGTTTTACTTTAGGAAGACTGACAAAAATAACGTTTATTTCTAACTTTTTAGTTTTGTAGTGTTTTGAAGTCGGTTTTTATTTTTTATTTCATTTTTTGTATTTTGAAATTTTTAAGTGGGAGAGCGGAGAAAAATAAACAAGTCCATTAAAACCATAATTTACAATACTTAATTAGTTGCTTTAAAATTTAAAGTTCTCAATTTCCATCTCCGAAAACATCACCAAATTACATTGGGACCACTTTTAAGCTATTTTATGAAACATACGGATATTACTAAAGGATGAGCTCCATTAGACCTTATTTATTGCTGTCCATTAAAGAGTTCCGTTCGCCATCTCTGAAAGTCTTCATCAGATCATTAAAATGGGACCAATGGGACGTTATATCTATTCGAACAAAAAAATAATTGCCGAAACCGGTTAAGAGTTGACGGATTTTATGTGAGAACATAGCAATGAAACAAATTTTTAAAAAAACTTACGCGTCGAATTGATAACCTCCTCCTTTTTTGAAGTCGGTTAAAAAAAGAAAAAGAACGTGACAGATAGATGATGATTTAGTTAATGAAATCCTCAATTCAGAAACCGGCAATCAATCAAGGTAGTGATAAGCAGACATGATTCAGCCCGGCTTAGAAGATAAAGAGCTTAATTGAACCTAAATCGTTTTACTATTGATTAGTCATTGACGGATCGATCTTACGAACCATTAGTTGTTCACTTTGCGATTATTGGAAATTTCCTTTAGTGTTGGAAATGAATAGACCTTATTGCGTAAATATTGACGAAATAAATTATATGCCTCACACAATATCAGCTCTGCATCGGATTTTCAAAGCTTCAACTACTGAGATGACGTTCCCGAAAGCTTTGGGAATATTAATAAGTCTACACAACACAATCACTTTGTCCCGGTCCTAAACTAGGATATCCTGTGCTATGGTACCTATATGAGATTAGATTAATACTCTTTGCACACCATACATTATAAAGGTACATGAAAAATCTTAAATATCTAAGTTACATAGTATACAACTGGCGGTGTTATAAAAATCAATACATAATTATTTAAATTATCATAATACTATGTACTTTTGAAAATTGAGAACAACTGTTCCCATTGCCTCGTTGGCCTCGTAGTGGGTTCGATTCCCACAGGAGCTGCCTTACATGATTTGTACAAACGGCCTCAGTCTGGATGTACCTATTTCCATGTTTGTGGCGTCCTTTTTGTGGTATCCTAGTTTGGGACCAGGTCCAAGTGATTGTGTTGTGTGGAAGTTATAATTATTAATTATTATAGTCATGTCAAGTAGTATGCATAGTGTGTTTATATTGTACCCCAAGTTGATTCAACACAAATAACTTCCTCCGTACCTTTTACATGATATAAATTCTGATATTTTGGGAAATTAAAATTTCACATAAAAGTCAGAACAAAGTCGTCACTAAACAAGAATTATAATTGAGATGACTCATAAATGGGCATTGTCCTAAATATTCACAATAGTTACAAATGATACTTAATTTTAAATGTATAGGGTCTGTAAATATAATGCTAAAATTATAAATTAATAATATTCCGTGATTTCTTGTATTTCTATAAATGAATGTGACCTTCTAACGTTCGTTTAACACGAGAATCAAAGTAGGTTTAATATCTTTGACTCGGTATTCCGTAAAAAAAAAACAAATAATGGGGGTTAAAGTATGAAATTGCCGTTTTATTGCAATAGGTTCTTTGAATTGACATAGAATCTTCATGGTTTGAGGTTTTCGAATGAAACTTTTTTCAAATGGTTTCTATGATGTTCTTTTTTTAAAAAATGTGAAACATTTGAATACCGACTTTCAATTGTTTTTGTTATTCAATTTAGACAAGAAAGATGGATACTGCGAAAATACGAGTGATTTTTGAATACGAGTTCCGACGCGGAACTAACGCGGCAGAAACAGCCCGCAATATCAATGCTGCGTTTGGAGAGGGGTCTACTAATGAACGCACCGTGCGATTTTGGTTTAAACGCTTTCGTGATGGAAATTTCGACTTAAAGAACGAGCCACGAGGAAGACCGCCCACACAGGTGAATAACGATGAATTAAGAGAGATAGTGGAAGCCGACCCTAGTCTAACTACCCAGGAATTAGCGGCATGTTTTAACGTTACCTTACCCACAATATTGACTCGCTGCGTCAAATCAATAAAATAAAAAAATACGAAAAATGGGTGCCTCATAATCACTCGAATTTTCGCTGTATCCATCTTTCTTGTCTAAATTGAAAAACAAAAACAATTGAAAGTCGATATTCAAATGTTTCACATTTTTTAAAAAAAAGAACATCATAGAAACCATTTGAAAAAAGTTTCATTCGAAAACCTCAAACCATGAAGATTCTATGTCAATTCAAAGAACCTATTGCAATAACACGGCAATTTCATACTTTAACCCCTAATAATAATATAACCTTTTTTATGTGTGCACAAATTAGGAGTCTTTTCAGTTTTGTTTGTAAAAGATTTTGTGACTCATGGTATCAATAGAAACTGACAGCTCTTAGAATCTCAGTTGATCACGTACTTCCGTGCATTATGTACTTCCGGTATCGCAGACTCTGGTTTTTTTTTTCACATTAAAAATCAATTAAATCAGCCTAAGTCGAAATATTCGGCATAGGCTCTCAAATTAAATCATAGCCCACCATTTCATAATGTCGGGCATGCATTTGGTGTGTATCCTCCTATCTCTTCTCTCTTCTCCTTATTACTTCACTTATTAAATTTAGTTATGGTGTTCCTCTATATTTCACACATATTAATTTAAAACTAATAATATATGTAAGTATTTTATGACGATATTTTATTATTATTTTTTACTTTATTGTATGTATGTTATTGAATTTGATTTAATTCTTTAATTGCACCACAGCACGCACTTCGTAGTACAATTATGGGTTACCATAGGCACTGACTGAAAATCAGCGCTGAGGGATCACTTCCTCAGCACAATGCTGAGTCAGCTGCCTTTTGTGGCAACGTAGGTACACCACAGGCTACATCTATGGTCCTATTTTATTTATTCATTTTATCTGTTGTGTATTTAGTTATCTTTCTGTTGTTGTGCATATTATGTTACTTATCTGCTTATTTCGTTTCTGTCATGTATCTTGTTGATATAATAAATGTCTTTCTTCTTTTTCTTCTTCTTCTCAAATTTACCTATTTACCTAAAGAACAAAAATTTAGTTATTTAGGACAATGCCCATTGCACATTTTAGAACCCTGTACACATGATGCGTGTACGAACCGTCCTTATTAATGCCCGCAGAAGTCTAATGAGAATCCATGCTCATGACACTGCAGCGGCCGACCGGAAACGCTGGACCGGAAGTGGCGGCGGATATGAGGCGGGAAACGGCCGGATGCGGCGGTCATTAACAACCGTGTGCGGACATGTTGTAATGTCTGTGTAAGGCCCGTATTACACTACATCTATGAACAACTGTGTCCAAGTTGTTAAGATTTATATTTCTTGCCATGAACTTTTCTTCTTTATGTGCCGTCTCCTATCGGAGGTTGACAACCCATTCGGCTTCCTTGCTTTTCGGGCTGCAGTTTCTTCAGTCTCTTTATAGTGGCTATACAGCATATTACAAACTTCCCAGGTACATGTGACTCTGATTGACTTTTACTTTTTACTAAAATGACCGACTATGTAATCGCATCAATTAAATCATAGGCCACCATTGCGTAATGTCGGGCATGTATTTACTTTAGTGTGTATCCTTCTATCTCTCTTCTCCTTCACTTCACTTATATTTACAATACATAAAATCCTGTCGGATCACTTTCGCTTCCTCAACATTCATTAGTCGTTGCATGCACGCACGCCAGTTTCGGGTACTTTTTATTTGGCCCTTTGCTAATACATCCCCTATTTGGTCTATTGAAAATCTATGTGCATTCGACTTTAGGGCCTGCTAATCCACTGTTAATAGCTGTCAGCTGTTTTTTAGGGTCCCGTACCCGAAGGGTGCCAATCGGGACCCTATTACCAAGACTTCACTGTCCGTCTGTCTGTCTGTCCGTCTGTCCGTCTGTCTTTCAATCAATAGTAAACCGATTTTACGTTCAATTAAGTTATTTATCTTCTAAGCAGGGCTGAATCATCGCTACCTTGATTGATTGCCGGTTGCTGAATTGAGGATTTCATTGACTAAATACTCGTACTTAAACATCTATCTGTCTCGTTCTTTTTCTTTCTAGGATTCCGTACCTACTCAAAGGGTGCCAAACGGGACCCTATTACTAAGACTTGTCCGTCTGTCTGTCTGTCTATCACCAGGCTGTATCTCATGAACCGTGATAGCTAGGCAGTTGAAATTATCACAGATGTATATTTGTTGCCGCTATAATAAAAAATACGAGAAACAGAATTAAATGAATATTTAAGGAGGGCTCCCATACAAGGAACGTAATTTTTTTTGCCGTTTTTTGTTCGGTATTAATGACCACAACAAGTAGACGCTTGAAATATTCACAAAATTTGTAGTTTTATATTTGCTTCAAAAATAAATAATTAAAATAAATAAGTATTTAAGGGGGGCTCCCATACAACAAACGTAATTTTTTATCGTTTTTTCTCGATCTTTATGTCTAATGTTGATAATGGTACGGAACCCTTCGTGCGCAGTCTGACTCGCACTGGCCGGTTTTTTATGCACTTTCGCCAACTGACAGCCTGTCCGCAATAGATTTACTGATTTTTGGTAGGTACTCACATTCGGGAGGCCTTGAGTTCGAATCTCGGCATGTACCAATGACTTTGTTATGTAAGTAACGTGTATTTTTGAAGTTGTGGTAGCAATACTACGCGCTAACTGTGAAGGAAAACATCACGAGGAAACCCTAGTGCCTGTCGACTCCATTACGTTGAAATAAATTATTGATTTCTGATTTCATAGAAAAAAGTGGGGTACTAAGATTGACTGCAACGCCATCTGGTGTGTGCCCCAGAGCGGAAACTTTTAAATACTAAGGCGTGAAAAAGCAAACAGGTGTAAGTACTTCTAATAGGTCCCTTGAAAAATTTGAGAATTTTCGGGATTCTAGTACTTGACAGATGAGATGTTTACTGAACTGTGACGACATCATAAATTCGGCCAATCCAGGCCGTTTTCGATGAAATGGCTACAAATACAAAATTATCAAGTTTTATCCTGGTTTTTTGGATAAATGATCTAATTTCTATGCCTTCAGTCGGGTTTAAAGCTCATAACGAATATATATAATTAATACTTTTTTTCACACTGTCAAATAGCCTATAAAAGGTCAGGTTAGGTTAGATTAGATTAGGTTACACCATTTATGACTCGAATATAGCTGGACCTATTTTTATGATCTTTGGTTTGTTGGATTCAAGTTTTATCCTGGTTTTTTGGATAAATGATCTAATTTCTATGCCTTCAGTCGGGTTTAAAGCTCATAACGAATATATATAATTAATACTTTTTTTCACACTGTCAAATAGCCTATAAAAGGTCAGGTTAGGTTAGATTAGATTAGGTTACACCATTTATGACTCGAATATAGCTGGACCTATTTTTATGATCTTTGGTTTGTTGGATTGGTGTCCGCTGCATGTAGCCAAATAACTGAAATAAACAAAAAATCAAAAAACAAATTATTTTGATTTATTTTTTAATGATTCCCAGGAAGTTCGAAGTTTGCCAGTGCAGCTAGTATTGTAATAAACTCGTTTTATTTAAAAAATAAAACGAGGCAGTTTACAACACGTGCCAATTTTAAAACCATCTTGAGTTCCATTTTAAATTCGCCCGCCACCTTTGAAGCCGCTATCAGAATGGCCGTTAATACTAGAACAATTTCCATTTGAAATGGTTCGAGGATGCACGAGCGGCGTTCCGAATTTGAATATGGAAATTGCACTTATCACAACCTTGCGGTAGAATGGAAGGCATATGGAAGTAGTTGCTAACGGCTATCTTCTTTAAACAATACGACACATAGAGAACGTCCCCCGTAGGGTGAAAATGAGCACCATGCGATGAGCGAACACAATACTCGCATCTCATTGGCTAGTCAGTATATCTATGAGAATATTATGTAAGTCAGGACACACACACACACACACACACACACACACACACACACACACACACACACACACACACACACACACACACACACACACACACACACACACACACACACACACACTTCTTGTAACAACTCTCCAATAATGCCACCACTGTTTAATTACTAACTAGAATTTGTCGTACACTGCATTATTATGTAACTGCTGAGCAAACTTAATATTGGGTTTATCAATAAAATATAGTGGCACACAAGATGTGACACAGAATTCTTCGAACTTTAACAATAATCATCATCATCATCATCAGCCATTTGACGCAAACTGCAGGACATAAGTCTTCCTCATGGTTTTCCAATTTCCCGGTGTTGTGCCGCCCGCATCCGGCGACTCCCCGCCACGGTAACCAGGTCGTCAGACCATCTGGTGGGGGGCCTTCCTACTTTAACAATAATTAAACAAAATATGCTCTTAGCCAGCGGCCACACAGAAGCTTCGTTGGGCGGGGGCGCGGAAAAGACACGACGCGTTAAATAGAAATCGCGCCCCTCGTCCCGTTTCTTCTGTGAGGGCTTCGTCCCATCCCTACGTTTTGTACATTTTGTATAAAGTTAAATGGATTAACGACGCATCTTTTCCGCGCCCTTACCCCACGTTCCTTCTGTGTCGCCGCTGGCTCTATCGCATCGCATCATGTCCACCGCAGCCTCATCTCGATTCCACGGAGTTTTGTTCAGCGCATCTGCCGGGCATTATATATATGTTAGAAAACGTCGCCAGTTGTGTGGATTCTTCTCCGAAGTGAGAAAAACTAGCGGGTTTCACTTTTGATGCAGGTTTAATAAATAAATGCAATTAAGGAATAAAAAACGACCCCGTGGCGCAGCGGTAGTGCATCTGCATACCATGCGAGAGGTCCCGGGTTCGAATCTCGGCTGGGGACAAAAAAAAAACCCCAGGTCTTGGATGTTTACATGTTTGTGATGTCGTTGTTTCTGGTTCCCACGACACAGGGTATCCTAGTGTGGGGCCAGAAGCAATGTATGTGCCTGTATGTAAATGTTTATGTTTAAATGAATGCAGCTTTTAGGTGTGTTGATCGAGAAGCGAGAAAATAACCTAGATTAAAAAATATCTCCGAGATTGTACACAGACTCAAGCTCTAATTACACTACGCACGCTTTCGTGCAACAAACATTTTACATTTCGCAACAATAGCAATTCATTTACTTCCCACTAGCTGTGTCCGTGACTTCGTTTACACCCCATCCATAAATACGTCACTTTAGATACTATGTCCCTCTGCAAATGAAGCTCAAGATTCCTACAGGGTATTTCAAAATCTCCATATACATCAGACAATGGAAGATTCTACCCGTCAATAAAAACAAACTTTACTTTGTGGAACCATCTAAATAGCGAGAAAGCCGGCAGATTAGATTAGAAAACTTTATTGTACACACCACAAAACAAAATACATTAAAAGGTTCCGTACTCGCGCTTGGCCGTATTTTATTATTTGTCGTTAGAATCCTTACTTTTTAAAATCATAAACGCGAAAGTTTGTATGTATCGATGGATGTTTGTTACACTTTCACGCAAAAACGGCTGAACGGATCCGGATTAAATTTTGCACAAAGATAGATTATAGTCTCCCTGAAAAGTTATCCCGGAACAATACACATCAAAATTACCACGTGAACGAAGTCGCGGGCAACAGCTAGTATATAATAAGTCCCACAATCACGCCAAGTTTGATGCCTGTACACACAGTTACCTGTACCACAGAGGCCTGTACTACCGTTTTTACGATAAAGCATAAACAAAAACACCGCGAAAAGCACATTTATTGTATGGAGACAATTGCATTGACAGTTTCTTTTTCTCCTCTATTGCAGCGCACAGAACGCCACATAAAATCCTCTTTTCCGCGCCACAATTGTCTCAGCCACCGTCTTAAAGGAACCCCGGAACGTGAACAGCATTATATATCCATAAGGGAACACATCTGCGGGTTTTGTGGCACATCCGGACCCGGAATTCGCAAAGACTATTTTTTTTCTTGAGGGCTGAATCAAAAACCATTTCGAGATTAACATCTAAGTAACCATATTTTCTATATTTAAGATAAATATCAAGGAAGATGAGCGTTATTTTTGCCAAAAAACAATAACCTTCATTTGACCTTCTGATGACGTCACATTTTAAAATAAACATAACATATGGCAACACTACGTTACTTAAAAAAAAGACTTGCTGTCATAACTGTCATATGCATATCATTTCCTTGTCTGTGAAAAAAACGTCTGTGACAGCAAATCACAGAAACAAAGTGTGACAGTTTGCGCGACGTTTCGGCGTGTGCACTCGAAAAATATGACGTCACCCTTTCAAATATTTTAAATAAATAATTTATAATAATAAACTTAACAAATCGCTGAAAAAATGAAATTAGTCTCTAGAAATTACTTCTGCTTTAAGAAAAAAATATAAAATAAGATCAAAATAAAAAATATACTGCCCGGATTGAGCCGGCGTTCATGTGGCCCGGGTAAGGTAGTAATCACAACGGTTTTGCGGAGAGAACGGCGTAAATATGTTACTACATTTCTCAAGCGGCAGTGTCAGTAGGCATAAAAAGTGATGACAAGAAAAAGAGGGCCGGTAAGGGACGACCCAGGCGGACATACTCCGACCAAATAGGGGATGTATTAGCAAAGGGCAAGATAAAAAGTACCCGAAACCGGCGTGCGTGCATGCAACGACTAGTGAATGTTGAGGAAGCGAAAGTGATCCGTCAGGATCGCGGCAAGTGGCAGTCCCTGGTCTCTGCCTACCCCTCTGGGATACAGGCGTGAGTTTATGTGTGTATGTATGTATGTATGTAAGAAAAAGAGGTACAGCCAATGTACTCTAATCAGTTACATCATCATTACATAATAAGAACCTACTTTAATCACTGATTGCCTCGTTGGCCCAGCGGTATCACGTCCGATTACCATGTCGGAGATCGCGGGTTCGATTCCCACTGCCACCGTACATTTGCACAAACAGCCTCAGTCTGGGCGTATTTGCATGTTTATGGATGTCCTTGCCTGGTTATGGTAACCGGGTATCCTAGTTCAGCACCAGGGCAAGTGATTGCATTGTGTGGAAGTTATTTAATTATTATTATCAAGGGGCAGTTACACTAGGGCCACTTATGGACAAAAATCATATCTTTGGTTACAGATCGTTTTTGTTAAGTGTCAGGCCAATCTCTCTCTCGCTCGAGTCGCTCGTAGCCCCGACTGCCTGAGTGATCTTAAACGATCACGAAGGTTAAGCAACACAGGGCGCGTTCAGTGCATGGATGGGTCGCCGTCTATGCCTAACGCTAGTGGCATTTTTCCGAGCGGTTCCGTGCTTCGCAAGGCACGTTAAGCTGTTGGTGCCGGCTGCCGTCGATAGATGGCAGTCGTTAAGCCAAGTCAGAGGCCTTAGGGCGGCTTGACAACTTCTGACAGTAGACGAGCCACTAGTCTACAAGCCTCCACCAATCCGGATTTGGCCCCCGTGGTGGAGTATGGCCTATACCTTCCTCAGGGAAGAGACCCGTGCCCCTCGGTGGGGACATAATGGGTTGATGATGACAATCTCTCTCTATAATGTTAATAGTGATTTTCAGGACCCACGACCGAGAACCAAGGACCACGGGTCTTTCGTCTTAGGTCCTAAGAATCACTGCAGTGATAGTACACGAACACGGCTGGGCCCTTAATATGAATAATATGAATAATAATAATATGAATAGGGTCGTCAACGTCGCGCTTGAGCCCGACAATTCACTCGAATCTAGCGACGAATACGGTTCTTTTTTTGAATAGTTTCATATTTAATACATTGACAAGCGACCATCTCGCTACTTCCGATATTGTCGCATTTTTTCATAATAAGAGCCCTCCTCGTGGGGGATCAAGAGAGATCGGGATAACACGGGATAACACTGATTCAGAAAGTGTATACGGACGAGGGCTTCAAAAGCAATCCGAGTAGGGGCTTTACGGATTAATAATATGTTAACTCGGTGTAAGAAAGAATGCCGTTAAAAACATAAATTAAAAAAAGAACCGGCCAATTGCGAGTTGGACTCACGCACGAAGGGTTCCGTACCATTATCTATACAACATTAAACACAAAGATCGAGAAAAAACGGCTAAAATCATGTTTGTTTTATGGGAGCCCCCCTTAAAAAAATATTTTATTATTTATTTTTGAAGCGAATGTGGAACTAAATATTCTGTGAATATTTAGGCATATTCCTGTTGCCGTTATTAATATCGAGCAAAAACTGACAAAAAAATTACGTTTGTTGTATGGGAGCCCCCCTTAAATATTTGTGTTTTATTATGTTATTTGTTGTTATAGCGATTAAAGAAATACATCATCTGTGATAATTCCAACTGCCTAGCTATCACGATTAATGAGATGCAGCCTGGTGACAGACAGACATACAGACAGACATATAGATAGACGGACAGATAGACAGACAGACGGACAATGAAGTCTTATTAATAGGGTCCCGTTTGGAAACTTTCGGGTACGGAACCCTAAAAACCAAGTCTCGCAACACAGTTCTTCTACCGTAAAAAGTTGTGAGATTCATGTAATACTTAGGGCCGGTTTCTGAATTGAGAATTGCACTAAGCAATTACTTAAGTAACGTTCTGTCACGCTCTTTTCTGAGAAATTCGAAGAGACAGCACTACAGTTAACTATTTACTTAGCGAAATTCTCAATTCAGAAACTGGCCCCAAGTCGGTTAATTTATTCAGTCCCTACTTAAGGGTCCTTCTGTCTTAAGTTATTACGTAATTAGTTAACTTACCAACATCTTATAGTGACCATATCAATATTAAAATGTTTTGTGTTTTAAATAAATAAATTGACTTGACCATATAATTCTTGGACAAGTACTGGTTTAAATTGAGTGAAATTTTAAATATATCGTTGTTTGGCTGTTTGGTTTCTGAAAATTCATGCTTGTAGTTTTATCCACAACGAGGTTATAGGGGGCCGAGAATGGCATGAACTGCTTCGAGAAAAGGATGGTACGGCCGTGCCGCTTTTTTGCTTGACTTGGCGGGGGCACTGCTGTGCCCCCAGATAAATTCACCCCAAAGTTGACGATTTGTCATGTTTTTCATCATAAGCAGCCTATATACGTCCCACTGTAGGGCACAGGCCTTCACTCAGAGAGAGAGTATGGGCTTAATAACCACGCGTGCCCACCGCGGATTGGCGATTTCAAGCGCTGAGGTGTGTGAATAGCTCAGACACCCAGGTTTCCTCACGATGCTTTGCTTCACCGCTAGCGAGTGGTATTGCTACTATAACTTCACAAATGTACATAACTTAGAAAAAAACGTCATAGGTACATGCCCGCACTGGGAATCGAACCTGGGTCTCCCGCTTCCGAGTCCAATGTTCTACTCTAATTTATACCATTCCCACTCTAAAAAGCTTATTTTATTCACTGAAAACAACGAATAAAAAGGCCTTTTAATCACTATTTTGGTGTTTGAATTTAGAACACACCACTATATTCGACCTCCTTCTTTATGCTTATACAACCTCCGTGCGCAAAAAATACTCGACATACAAACTCCTTGCGCAAAGAATACTCGACATACAGTCTTTGTTCAAATTACTCCTCGACTTAATGACATTAGAGAAAAAAATATTACTCTTAATTTTATTAGGTAGTTGTTTCAATTTTAATGTGCATTTCAATTAATTTAACCTTCCTTTTTTCTTCATTAAATTTCTATTTTCGCTTAAATTCTGGTAATCATGGTATAAAGTGTAGCATGCAACTCTTGAATAAAGTACGGATTTACATTGAGGGCCATGAATCACTCGCGTCGCTCAGGATTTTAACACTGACCCTACGGTCGTGATTCAGTCGTTAGAATATTTCACTTACTCTTGATTCATCTATGGCCCTCGGTTTGAATCCGTCCTTAATTTACTAATTGCATAATATACAATTTCTTTAACATTAACGAATTTTCGCAAAGAATCAAGGAAAGCAAAATTTTAAATCCTAAATTAGAGACCATGTTAAAGATCATAATCAGTTAGATTTTTGAGGATTCTTTCGTTCAATGTTTTTTTTTCGTCTATAATTATTCTATCGAAATACGCAGCTTTAACGCTCGCCACCGTTTTGAAAAACGCCCGCGACAAATGTAGTCATCACTGTGCCAGCCTTTTTGAAAAAAATCCTGCAAAGTCATCTTTATGCTAGTCTCTCATACAAAGACGTTCTACAATCCCTTTTGAAAATATGGCACGAATATGCTATTTGGGATCGCGAATGTTTGGCTTAAGTTGGGTTGAACGTAGCCACTCTATTTGCTTAATATTCATTGTAGAACCAGTTAGTTCAAACTTCTCCGAGCTCTGATTAAATTAACAATTTAGATGGCGTAATCCTTATTAAATCCTAAAGGCGTCGTACTGCATGAATCGTTATTTTTGGAATTTGTTACACGCCCTACTCTAACAAAAATTCTGAGTTCATTCAAATACACTACAATATTAAAATATTTCAAGCGTCAGAACAACAATTTCACTATATTTCAGCGAACTCACTGTTGTTTGGCTAAATGACCGCGTGTGGCTATCAACATACTTCCTTCGTATTTTGTGCTACACATACTAAAGCTTTTTATTCATAATACGGTTCTGACCTCAATGGCGCATGTTTTGAACTTCTCTCTTTTGTCTTTAAATACACCATTTCGTCGACAGACTTTGTACGTGACGCCTTCTACAGTATCGGGTGTAAGGCTAGGTTCGCCGACCGTACCCCTAATGGACCTTTTAGACGAGGCCAATAGGCGAGACAATCCAATAAGCGAGTCTAGTAAGCCAATCCAGTGAAAAACGCAAAATTTTCTTCATGTCGTTCACACACAAGCCAGTCGATACCGATATAAATAAGTAAAGTAAATAAAATTAATTTCTATTAACGATGGACAGACATAAAATTGCTTTAAGAGCTACGTTCAAAAATGTTATTAAGCTAATGCATGAAGAGATTTTGGATATGCAAAATCTCTTCAATAAAACAACACGTACGACATGACATGTATTGGACTGGCTTACTCGCCCGGGACGGAAACACGTTTCACATGAAGCCAATACACAAGCCAATCCAATGGGAAAGTAGTGGGGGAAGCACTAGCGCCAGCAAATTCGAAATCGTTCTAATTCACTCGACTGGCATAAGCTATTAGCTTGGGACAATCCAATGCATTCGCCTGGTTCCATTCACACGAAGCCAATATTCGCCTGGCTTACTCGATTGTCTCGTCTATTGGCCTCGTCTAAAAGGTCCATAACACAGGTGTTTTAAAATACATTTTACTCTCTGACCGGACGACGCAGCGTGGGCAGGCTCGCCACCAGATGGTCTGATGACCTGGTCACGGTGGCGGGGAGTCCGTCCATCCACAAGACCGGGAAGCTTGGAAAACCATGAGGGAAGCCTATGTCCTGCAGTAGGCGTCAAATGGCATATGTTTGATAGGTAGTGCTCAGTTAAAATATTGTAACGCTTTGGTGTACCTAATTACTGTAATGTTGCAATATTTATGTAAATAAAAATAAATAAATAAATAAATAAATAAATAAATAAATAAATGATGATGATTATGAGTTCCTGTTGTAGCAAAGTATGGTTTTATTTGTGCTATACAGTGTTTTGGATGATAAAAATATACCAAAATTAATATCACTGAAAGTGTTAATGACGTCGGTCGCCAAAATTGTATTAATTAGATGTGGTGATTTCAAAAATGCCTACTTTTCCTCTAACTATTCGCTAGCGCAGCGCAAAAAGTCCAATAGCGACGTGCGCTCGGAGAACCCGGCCTTAATGTCTATCCGCACTGTGTCAGCGACGAGCGAGCGTCACGAGGTCAGTAAAAAAACATGCTTAATAAAAATTTATAAAACAACATAAACTCATGCCTGTATGACGGAGGGGTATCCAGAGACCAGGGTTTGCCACTTGCCACGATCCTGAAATGATCCTCCTTCGCGTCATCAACATTCACTAGTCGTTGCATGCATCACAAAAGTGATTAAGCATAAGGTGTTCGAACTAAAACTTTCGTAAACATTCAATCAATCCAAATCAGTCAATCAGACCGTACTCCTCCACTGCTGGACATAGGCCTCCCCCAAGGCCACTTCCTTCTGTCCTCAGACATCCTCATCTAGCCAGAAATCTGTCTCAGATCGTGTCGTTCCAGCGTCTCGCCGCTTTCAGATAAACCAAACAGGCTTCTGAGAGTGGCTATATAGCTATAACAAAAAATTTAAACCAGTTATTTTTCAAAATTAAGAAAAATAAAAATTGGTAGACGTCTTAAGCATTGCACACTCCGGAATCACTTGTTTGAGTATTTGTTCGGACTCTTCCGACAAACGTCCAAGTAAGTAATCCTGGAATTAAGTTAAAAAACGCAATCGTTACAAATCGTTCCAAATAACCTCGTAGTTAAATAATCCGTTGGAGATTTGGGGAACGCTTGGGGAATATTCCTGAAATTCCCGGTAACGGCAGATCGGTAGTAGTATGCAGATTAGGAACAAAATGTCTGGCCTATGAAACTGGGCGTGAAAGCGAAAATCGACTTCGAGACCAGTCGACCGTGAAATTACTCGCGGAAAAGGTGACCAAACTTCTTAAGGGGTCCCGTGGGCTAACTAAAAAAAAAATTATATATTTTTACAGATATTAATTTGCAGAAAGTGTCTTATAATCCTCAGTCATGTTAATAGTGACTTTTAGGACCCATAGCCGTGAACCTAAGGCAAAAAACCTAGGACTAACTGCAGCATTAAAGCCAAAAATGGCCATTTTTTTGCGTTAATGCTATCTAGTCCCAGGTTCGAGATTTTTTTGTATTATCAGTTTTGTATTATTTAAAACAATATACTGAGTTTCTGTTAATTATTTTTTTTAAATAAAAATGTTAAGTATTTTGTTAACTAACGTTACAAAATTTAAATTGCAATTTTGTTTGTTAATTTCCTACATTAAAAAATCTTAATCCTTTATTATTTTTATTATTTCTGGTTTCAGAAATCCCCTCAAGTACATTCGATTCATTTTTCTTATCAACCCAAACAGTAATTTTTATTCAGCTTGTATTTAATTAATTTGTAAATTTTAAATTGGGCTGAGTTAACCACCGCAAAATTTAGCAGTTGGAAACTCACCTACACTCGGTTAGCACACTGGGTGATTCTACCACTCTAAAATTCAGAAGGTGACAACTCACCCAACTGACCCGCAGGGTCAGTTTAGTTGAGGGCGAGTTGACGCCTATTTCATCTCGATACCCTCACGCGTTCCCAAGACAAAGGGTCTTCACTGACAAGAGTGACGGATGAACGGATGGACGGACAATAAAGTGATCTTATAAGGGTTCCGTTTTTACCTTTTGTGGTACGGCACCCTAAGAATTATTTATTACTAAATGAATTAAACATAAAGATACACATTTACATATAGGCACATACATTGCTTCTGGCCCACACTAGAATACCCTGTGTCGTGGGAACCAGAAACAACGACATCACAAACATGTAAACATCCAAGACCTGGGGTTTTCTTTTTGTCCCCAGCCGGGTTTCGAACCCGCGACCTCCCGCATGGTATGCAGATGCACTACCGCTGCGCCACGAGGTCGTCAAGTTATATGCATGTGATTAATACTTGTTAATCTTAGGTTAAATTTGAAACAATATTAACAATTATATTTAAATAACATTGGGACGTGCAGTGCTGATATTGTCCGATTTATTGTTAATACACAGTTACTACAGTTAGCTCCGGGTCGCCCCTTAAGCAGTAAAAAGTTGAGGAGGCACTCAAGTCAGGGTTATGCGAACAAAAGAGACAACCCAGGGGGTTAAAGATACAGTAGGTTTACTTGACCTTTAACTATGGACGTGAAAAATAAAATCACACTGCCATGGACGGTGGGTCTCACAGACCGCCTTATAAATTGCTGTATATCCGTATTCTCAGGTCTTTTTCATTATTAAAATATATTTCTTTTATCTTTATTTAAGGGTGACCATGTCACGCAATTCTTAAAGTATTATCGACAATAATATATCATGCAAAAGTTTCAACGGGTCGCGACTATCTTGACTGCCTCGTTGCCTCCCAATCTATTCAACCAAATATGCCGCAATGACCGCATTGATATTTTTAATTCTAGTGTATCTTCCATCAAAGCACTTCTCACGTCTCAGTTTGCAGAGGACACATGTTTATATTCAGATCCATAGAATAAGAATTAAAATGTTATTTAATTAAACCTGTTACATTTTCGGTGATGGGTAACGTAAGATTTTTCAAAACATGTATTAATCAGTCAGACAGTGAAAACCTGTAATTAACTTACAGTTATTATTTAGAAGTTACTAAGAAAGTTTAAAGCTGTTGACTTTCCATGTATTCATAAATAAATAAATAAATAATTAGCACGCCCGAGGTCACGGGTTCGATTCCCACTAGGAGCTGCCGTACGTGCGGTTTTAGCAAGTGACCACCTTAAACCGAAATGAAAGACGTTTCACGTCAAAAATTCAAGTCATAGGAATAAAGTTGGTGTAAATAATAAACTCTAGCCGACACGTTTCAGGAATTGCGCGTTTTAGAAATAAACCGAGGAAGTCTTAGTAAGCTGTTTTGTAATAAAAGTTTTTGTCAGATTCGGAGTAGGGGTCACTTTCTAAAACCGCACGCAACGAAAACATGTTGTCTCGGCGAGGGCAGTAATTCTGTAACTACGTGTTGTGTACAATACATTTATAAGTCGTTGAATACAGCAAAATATCCATTACTCAGTCCTCTCGACTCGCGCCGCTAGATGGCGCCAGTTTATAGACATTTCAGGTTAAACCACCGGCCGCGTAACACGACACAGCGCCATCCAATTTTTACAAGAATAGTCATTTCAATCAAGAGATGAGTACCTATATTAGTATAGCGCCCCTCTCTGACGAATTTTGTACTGTGTATTGTTTATTGTTAAAAGATGTACAAAACAGTATTATAGACAAAGCATGACAACCACTATAGGGTATTTGTCAAACTATAACGCCAAATATATATATGTATGTCTGTTTAATTTCCATTTTTGTGTAGGTACAATAAAGTGTTCTCTATCTGTCTATCTATCTATATTATGTACATACAGCATGACAGACTTTGAAGCAACTAACATACCTACTTAAAATAACTACAATACCTAAAACGAAAATGTAAGACAATTTCATAAATTTTGGAAAATACAACATGTTAGTAAGCGCCTGCCGCTTTTACACTACCTGCTTGAACTATACGTGAGAAATGTTCCATAGGGCAGATAAGGCAATACCCAATATTGTAAAACATAAATAGTAGATTGTGTCTCAAGGGAGCAAAATGATATATTTACGGCGAGGGCGGTATATTGAATCCTGAGTGAAGCGAAAGATTCTACAATAGAATCCCGAGCGTAGCGAGGGATTCTAAAGTAGAATCTTGAGCGTAGCGAGGGATTCAAGTGTTTACGCCCAAGACGGAAATAATTTTGCTACCGAGTGACACATACTGCTTTTCACATCTGCTATAAGGAAAAATTATTTATGTGCCGTGGAAGACAATTATGATCGATTGCAACAAAATAAAAATCGAATTGGAATTACATTTTGTGAAAATCTGCACACGGATCATGCTGAGGGCAATAAAAAAAAACTAGAATATCAGGGAAGAAAAGTACAACTTTGATCCCTCATTTGAGGGAATCATGGGATCTTTTCTGAATAGCAGGTGTGAAAATATGTATTATCTGTGCCTTTATTTTCTCCAAATAAATAAATTAAATCAAATGTTAAAGGCTACATGTTAATCGGGACTTTGTGTTAATAATTTGGACAATTTACTTTTAAAAGTGTACAACGAGTCGTGACAGACATAAGGGGCGTTTTCGAGATTAGAAACGCGTTACAAAGATTACATGTTCGATGGATTGGGTTGTTGGCAGCCATGTTTGTTCTAAGTGTTGGGATACAGAATGTTCCAGTGGGGCGGACTGTTCTAGTACGGAAATTTATGTTTATGTTGGACAAAGCTGTTGCAGTGACCGCGGCACTCAAAATTTTATAAGGAAATAAGAGTACACTAATCTTGCGCCATGACGTACGGTCTTCTGAGACGCCATTATCGTTCAAATCAACGACGCATAGATAACTTGGTTTTCTGGGCCAGGATATTTTACAACTTGCTTCATAGATAACTTATACAATGACAATGTACATAACGTCACTTTTCCTTTGAACGAACGGTGAAGTTAAGTTAGCAAGGATGGCAAGGGAATTCCTGCAATGCGGTAGGACTTAAGTCCTGTGGGACACATTGTATCGAGACTGAATCGTAGACTTACGTATCATGTACAGTCAGCAGCAGGTCAACCTTTACTTTTTGTTGCAAAGCCGCAGTTATTTATACAGGGTAACTTCGAATTAGTATTCTAACTATGAAAAGAGTTTTGAAAAACATGGCGCGTCAAAATACTTATTTATGATACACGTGCGGAAAGTAGGTTATTACGTTAAGTGGCACGCATTCGGAATAACCTTTTACGCTCACGTGTCATACAACATTTTTCAATGTATTTTGCGAGGAAATAAAATATAAATACAAATGACCCATTTATTTGATGTAGGTAACTTATTACTTAGTAATATCAGTAGTGTTTTATTTAACGCGTGCTTTAAAGGGTCCTTTTCCGCCCAATTTGCTTACACAAAAAAGAATGCATTGCATTGCATTGGAAAATATTGTGTTACCCTCAATCTTAATCATGAACAAATAATATCAGGACAAAACGCAATAAAAATGGAAAAAAAACTATGGGTCGAGCGCCTTATGGTCAGCTTCAGCCAACACACTGGTCCTTTCACTAGTTTACGTATATCGGACTACAGAAATATATACATTTAACATACTAAAAAAAAATCAATGTTAGCGTACTTCATATCACTAGTATTCATAGTCTCTAACCAAGGTTCAGAAATTCAGAAATCATAAATATTTACAAATGCCTAAGTATAGTACACACAGATCTTTTTAGGGTTGAAGTGAAGTGATGGATGGAATTTTTAGCCTCTAAATAGGTTTTTAAAAACTGCCCTCAGCCGAATTAGTGCAACAAAAAGAATATAATCATGTAGGTACAGCGATATCATTCCGATGTAAAACCTAACTGAGCGCTGGCACGGTCAGCCAGAGATAGCGGGTTCAAGTCCCGGTATGGGTGGAACATGGGTGGAAAGCCTCTAAATAGGATGTTCAAGCGATCTCTGACTATGTCCACTTTTTAGCCTGTAAAAAGTGAAAATAGTCACAGATCGCTTGAACATCGCTTACAATCTTTACAGTTTATGTGTAAGTAATTGACGTAGTGTGATGCGCAGCGTAGTGTGTGCAAAGTTGAAAAGATTTAATCCATCGATTAATAACTTCCGACTAGAATGATGCAAGAATAAGAGATAGATAGAAGTCTGGGTGGTCTGGGTTGAAGCGGTGGTAGCCTAGTGGGTAGAACATCGGACTCGGAAGCGAAAAACCCAGATTCGATCCCCATCCGGGCTTATGACTTGGTTTTGTAAGCGCCACTTGCGCCATTCCACTAACCCGGGGTTAACCCGTTTAAACCGTTAACCTAGTATCGAATTGTACCGGTAACCATGGTAATTCCAGGTTTAACCGGTTAGCCCCGGAATAGAGGGATGGTGCAAGTGACGCTAAGTTATGTACATTTGTGAAGTTATAGTAGGCATACCACTCGCTAACGGTGAAGGAGAACATCGTGAGGAAACCTGAGTTTCTGAGGTGTTCACATACCTCAGCGCTTGAAATTGCCAATCCGCGGTTGGCACGCGTGCCAATTAAGCCCATGCTCTTTCTCTTAGAGAAGGCCTGTGCCCTGCAGTGGGACGTATATAGGCAACATAAAAAAGTATTATATCATATTCTCTCTCTCTCTCTCTCTCTCTCGCTCTCTCTCTCTCTCTCGCTCTCTCTCTCTCTCTCTCTCTCTCTCTCTCTCTCTCTCTCTCTGAGAGAAGGCTATATAGAATGATCATGTTCTCTGGAACGAAGTACCTTTTACACAAAGCGAGCTTGTAAAGTAACCCGCATTGCGTCAGAAAACTAATGCAACGTACATCCTGCACAAGCGGACAGGAGTTATTCTACCTAATTAGGTATCTGCTGCAAAGTGCGCATACATTTTGTTGTACTGTTCATCAAATAGTGACGTGAGCATAACAATATGTATAAAAAAAAGAAAGAAAACATTTATTTAAATTGTCACAGAAACACAAAGTAAGCACTAAGGTACACAAACAAAATACACGAACGTCAACAGAACGAAAATAAAAACGAAACAGTCGTGAATAGAACATGTGAGGCATATAGAGTCAGCCGGGTACCATGCAGTAATGTATGGCACCCAGCCACCTCGGACTCCAAACGCCTAAGGTGCTTCCATGACAACAGAAAAGGGGCTCCAACTAAGCATACTTTACCGACAGCATAACACCAGCAAAACTGATTTTCAGTTGGGACCATATGATTTTTCCTTTGGCACCCGGAACGTGGTACATACATACATACATGTCATACAAATAATAATCACTACTTATATGAATACTTATGACTATGCTGTAAAATTTAATAAATGTAATATACTAAGCTTATATTAAATACTAACATCATGTGCAATCTTCATGCATTCATGTTTATAATAGGCTTACCTACTTGGCCTGATAAAACTTCCTAATTAGGTAAGACCCTTTTCTTCACATTTTTTCCATCATACGGCTGTCTGGAAGAAATTGCTATTGGCAATAAGGCCGCCAATTGTCATGTATCTTTGTAAATATTTCATGTTGTGTTTTTCCTGGTGCAATAAAGAACATTCTTATCTTATCCTATCTTATCTAAGACTGTTTTTGCCTAGGATAAATTTACACTAGGTTCTAAATACTATAAAAAGAAATATGTTAAATAATGAAAAAAAGACAAAAACAGCAGGTCAACCTTTATCGTCATTCACTATCGTAGTAATTTTTGTTGCAAACTCGCACTTAAGGTAACTTATTAGAGTGCATGTTTGCAAACGTTGATATTATGATGTCGACTGTTCGGATCGACCTTATGGATCAGTAACGAAATAGGTTCGGGTCTAGAAATAATATACTTAAAAGGTTGGCCTTTGCATCTACATAATGAGATGTTTATACAGCGTCCAGTGGCAATGGCCTCCCACTAGATGGGTGAAGAGGCCACTCGGACGCTGCAGCGCCTGGGACGTTGTTTTAGATGGAATAGGCTCGCCCAGCAACTATAGCATCCTGACAGCTTCGTCGCCCTAGCCCACAGGAAAGACATGTCAATACGTGCGGAGCCAACCAAGCCGCGGGTTTCCTCGCGATATTTTCCTTCACAGTTAGAGTGTGGATTGCTACTACAAATTTGCAATTGTACGTAACTTTGAAAATAAACAAAGTCTTAGGAGTCTTAGACCGCTTTATATACTTATGTTTATTAAAGAAAGGGACTGGACAACTATTTGCCTCTCGCTCATAGAATATTCCCGTATTTATTCGCCTAAGTTGGGCCAAATCCCTCAGGTTGGGCCAACCGACAACGTTACAACGTTTATTGGGCCACGAAGGCGAATAAGGTTGAATCCAATCCAATCTATCAGAACTTATTCGTCTACTGCTGGACACAGGCCTCATCAAAAGCATGCCTCTTATTTCTATCCTCATCTAGCCGCTACCAGCCATCTGCCTCAGAACGGTCCATTTTGGGGTTAATGCTATCTAGTCCTAGGTTTTTTGCCTTGGGTCCACGGTCATAGCTCCGAAAAATTAATATTAACATGATTGAGTGATTGTCCGGACACTTTTTAACCCCCGACACAACGCAAAGAGGGGTGTTATAAGTTTTAAGCGTACGTCTTTGTGTGGGTCTGTACTGTCCGTCGTAGCGCTTTGATATGGCTGAAATTAGCGACATTGATGCGGTTTTTTGAATTGAAAATTAGATTAATGGACACGATTCTTAGCCATGTTCGATGGAACTCCACTCAGCCGTTTGGTCAACTGCCTGCCGAAACGGTAAGAGGTATTTTTTACTTTTTAAGAGTTAGTTTTTTTTCGGGGCATTTTTTAAATTAATATTTTATGTTTTATTGCAAATACGATGTGTAAAAGAAGATATGATTTTCTTTTTCATTGATTGCGCTAGTTTTACTCTCTAAATCATGTTAATAGTAATTTTCAAGACCCGCGACCGAGAGCCTAGGATCACGAACCTGAGACTAGATAGCATTTATGCCAGACACTTTTTGAAAAAACGGTCTGTAAAATGATACGATTTTTATCCCCTAGGTGGCGCTAGTGTGACTCTATGGAGCCCCTTAATTATTAGCCCGTCTTGCGGCTGCCTCAGTCGATTTAACTTTTTCCATGAGGCCATGTCCACACGGTACATTAATCTCCCTCGTGAAAAGTTTAGATTATTTTTGTTCCAATGGGCTACTTTCGTATCCACACGAATCTACACGATGCAGCGAACAACTCCTCGGTGTTACTTTTTTGGTTCTAGTTTCCTTTTTTCCTCTGTGGTTCTAGTGCCCTTTTTGGCAACAATGCCGTTCACTGAATTTTGAAGCCTTGAATTTTGGTCCTAGATTCAATTGGGCTTTAAAAAAATCGCTACAGTAATTTGGGCTCTTTACTTTTGGCAAATACGCATTATTACATATTGTCCTTTAATACGTGTCTAGAACTGTTTGATAATTCTGTGTTTAGAAATTACGAAGACGAATTTGGGCGTGTTCTAAGACCCTCCTTCGCCGTGTATACCTACCTACACTAACGCTAAGTTAACTAAGCTAAGCTTATTTGAAAACCCATTTTTTTAATCATTATGCGTTGAAACACTAAATTCTCTTTCCTATGAAGAAATGTTACTGTTTGATACTAGGGGTAAATTAACTGCATTTTTGCAGAAATGTGCATAAAACGAGCAGCTTTGAATCTCAATATTCTCCCAAGTGTTCCCAGGATGGTTCCCTTGAAAAAAAAATTCAAATCGCTACCTAGGTCAAGGTTTTGTGCAGGAAGGGGAGTGTTAGCCAATGTTTTGAAAAAATAATTGTAAATAGAAGTAATTTGTACTGACATTATAAAATAAGTAATACTAACAAAATATGGATTGTTAATTACCTGAAATAAATTTTATTATTATCTTTATTTATTTTCATAACTTAGAATAAGTTTATAAAATCAATATAAGAAGTAAAAAATATAAAAAAATACAAAATATATTTTATAAACCTATCCTAGTTGGCCACCGGTAACGGAGCTAGGCTCAAGCTACCGGTGGTTAGGGCCGCAGAGAGAGAAACCTCCGGACGATGCGCGCCGTGTCCAAGAGCACCGCCTTCTGTATCTGCCCCCTGATCCAGCCATCTAGCGAGAGAGCCTTAAGATGTTGGTCAAGACTCTTCGCTATGAGACTTTATTTTGTTATTATTATTTATTATTATTATTATTTGATCATATGAGACTAGTCTTTATCTTTATTTATTATATCTTATACCTAAGGATGTTTGCCTGAACTCCCTATAAGTACAACTTTTCGATATTAACAGTTATCAACAGGTCAAGAGAAGGATGGATAATTACCTATTTTCAAGCGTTTAGATATACTCTGAGCGTCACCTAATGGAAGATACTGGAACTACAATTTATGTTACAAAAGTTTTCCTAATACTTGGCGTCATCTAGTGGCAAATGTTAGAACTACATTTTATTTCGTGCGCGCCCCTAGCATCGAGTAGCAGAACTAAAACAAACTGGTAAAATGCTCCAACACTCATATTTATTTAGTACCCACTTTGCATGACAGATGGTGTCACAAGAAGGAAAATATAGACTGCTTTTCATGAAAGTGGTTTTGCGTTTTGCTTTCAATTTCCAAGACATAAAATACAATAATAAATCGTAACCATTTGCCGTAGCGAAGGACCTCGTTAGCTTTCGCTGGTTTTTATGTATTGTCTTCTTCTCGGGAACAATAAGAATAAAGGAAATCTCGGGAAAAGGACGATTTGCCCTGCTTTATTACACTTTTTACAGTGAAAAAAGAAAGAAGAAAGCCCCTAAGAAGTAATTTTTGAAAAAAAATAAAATTTTACAAAATCAAAGGAAGTAGCACAAAAGTGGTTGTAAATTACTCTAATTTATGACCGTGTATGTACAGCTACTAAAGAGGTAACATTAATTTATAGCCTTGTCAAAACTGAATTTGCACGGATATTTACTCGTTTATTTTTTTCATTTTACAATTTTTCGACGCTCCGGTACTTTTGCAAGTCCCGTGGTCTCGGTAGCCTTGTGTTTAACAAGGTGGTTGGCATGATAACGGCCTTGTATTTAATAAGGCCATAAACGTATGAGTATGGCGAGTCATTAAAACATACTATAAAAAATTACGATCAGCCCTCGTGCGGACGCTACACTTTTTAAACCCGACCCACGCGCGAGGCCTGAATGATGCGATGACATCACTGATTAACACGAAATTAATTTATGTTGGTCCCATCTCGTTCCGTTGCGTTCAAGCCTTGAATTTCACATTCTTAATTACGAACAAATAGGGGATGCATCAGTGAAGGGCAAGATAAAAAGTACGAGACTATAATAATAATAATAACTTCCACGCAACACAATCACTCGACCCGGACCCAAACTAGGATACCCTGTGCTATGGTAAAGGCAAGGA
Organism: Yponomeuta malinellus; assembly: GCA_947308005.1. Taxonomy (NCBI): domain Eukaryota; kingdom Metazoa; phylum Arthropoda; class Insecta; order Lepidoptera; family Yponomeutidae; genus Yponomeuta; species Yponomeuta malinellus. Next base: position 12,280,229 of record OX371017.1, read on the forward strand.
CGTCACTAACATGAAAATACACCCAGACTGAGGCCATTTGTAGAAATGTACGGCGCCCCCCAGTGGGAATCGAACCCACGACCTCTGTTTTGGTAACGGCTAGACCAACGAGGAATGTTGATGAAGCGGAAAGAAGTTTCTCAGAGAGTGAGTTAGCTAACAATTTATTTATATTTATATTTTATTCTCAATAAAACAAGAAAAATCACAATTTCATTAGTAAATTCAAATAATATAATTTAAGAAATTATAAAATGTGAGGGGTCTCCATGCAACGAACGTGTTTTTTCGCCGTTTTTATCGTAAAAACGGTACACACAAGCATAAAATTTGGCGCGACTGTGGAACTTATTACATATTCTAACGGCAAATAATAAAAAAACGGCCGAGCGCGAGTACGGAACCCTCTGTGTGCGAGTCTGGTTGCTCGCAATTTGGCTGTTTTATATATATATGTCCCACTGCACTGCACAGGCTTTCTCTGAGAGATAGTACTGGCTTAATTACCGCTCGGAACACTTAAAAAGAAAAATTAAAAGTTCCAGGTGTAACATGGTCTATCTGCTTTCCAAATGCCGTTAAATGCAACTTTCCTATTTAGGTAAGTAAATAAAATAATGTAATCAGGTAGAAGTACCTACTTATAATTTACTTGTTTATTAAATACATAATTAAATTATATAAAGTATCCAAGTAGCTTTAAATAGCCTTGAGTTTCTCAGAAATGGACCTTTGAATAAAAGGTGTTTTTAGCAAATTATCAGACACCCGAAGGCTGCCTTTTCAAAGGCTTTGACGGTAAATTCCTGGAATAGTACAAAGAGAGGAGGTGTTTCCTACCGAAGTGACACTGAGGACTAATTTCATTATTATACAACGTGAACTAAAACTGTTTCACTTTTAACCTTCAAGAAAAATAACTCTCCTGTTGGCGCAGTCTGGTAAAAAAGTTCACCTACTCAAACTTTTTTCGCGGGTTTGATCTCAGTTGTGCTAACATACATACTAACATAATTATTTGATAATTTTAAAGGCCAAATTGACGTTTGCTTAATCAATTAGTATGGAATTTGTCAGTTAGATGATATAAATTGTTCAGGATGTAATTCGCGTAGTATAGGAGCCGACCGTTGAGATATCTAGATACCATTGGTGTGCTATTGAAATCCTACTAACACAAGAGACAACCTAACCCAACTTTTGCACCTCAAATGTTGCAGCCAATTGACTGTGGGCTGTTTAAAAAAACTCCATCCTTCAGATTAAAAAGTCTCTCAAATTAATCTGAGCTATCCATTCCTGGGCGAAGATCAGAGGAAGACTGAAAACTAAATGGATTTATGTTGTAAAGAAAGATCTCACAGAATGCGGAGCCTCGATGAACGAGGTCATGACTAGGGCGAAGTGGAGCGAAAAAATAAGGAAAGCTAACCAAGCTGTGGAACTAATGCTGGGAAGAGAGAGAGAATTAAATTGATAATAATTAAGCATCTGCCTTCTTTCCGTGTTTTCCCGTGGATGTCGTAGAATGCGACTAAGGAAATAAATTACCAGGAGACGGGCAGCAGCGTCTTCCTGAGATTCCAACCGCATGCTGCGATCGCGAACCCGCCTGCCGAGCGTGGCGATCATGGCAAAACCCCTCATGGTTAACCATGAGGGAGGCCTATGTCCTGCAGTGGGCGTCAAAGGGCTGATGATGATGATGAAGCATCTGCCTCCTGGCTGATCGATCGAAAAGTAAAGTTACCTCGATACGTTAGCTATGAACGGCCAACGTTTGCATGCGCAGCGCCCGCACCGTTGTGTCACAGTACAAATAAAGATAGTAAGTAATCTTCTAGCCCACGCGAAGCAGAATAGCCTATACTAGCTAAGCTGGCGAGGGCTGTCGCTTAGTGACGGGCGACCGCGCGTATGCAATGTCCATGCGGCGCCCGCCGGCCAGCCGGCATTGACAACCTGTCTAAAACCCATTGAAAACGTGCGAAATTCGTCTATGTGTGCGTTTGCCGGCGTATACTTACGCGGAACGAAATGAGGGTGTATGTGTATGGCTGTTCTATGGATATTACCTAGCGTGGATGAGTCGTTGATATTTTGTTGCAGTCTTATTAATTACTAGCTGTTGCCTGCGACTTCATTCGCGTCGTAATTTTGATGTGTATTTTTCCGGGATAAAAAATAGCGTATGTGCTAATCCAGACTATAATCTATCTCTGTGCGAAATTTCATCCGGATCTGTTTAGCTGTTTTTGCGTGAAAGAGTAACAAACATCCATCCATACATACAATCTTTCATGTTTATAATATTAGTAAGATGTTTTTTTCTTTTTCAGGTAAGTGATCCACTCAGTCCTTCAACGCTGTGCGCCCGATAAAATTGTAAGTAGATATTGTGCAATAATTAACATTTTGAGGAAAGCTGAGTACTTGAGGTGCTCTTATACATCAGCGCTTAAAATTACCAATCCACGGCGAGCACGCGTGGTCAATAAAACCAGGGCTGACTTGCGCGACTTCACTGGATAAGTAAGTAAATAGATAAATACTTATCTAGGGATAAAAGTATATATAGCTGATTGACAGGATTGTCAGCAATATAATTTGTCTATAGATAGCTCTGCAAACGTCACGCAGTTAGTCTTTTTTACTAGATAGTGCTTACACATGGATAAACAGTTAGATAGTGCTGTCAGATTTCGTTAGTGCAGCCAGTCTTATACTCTCTCTCTCTCTCTCTCTCTCTCTCTCTATCTCTCTCTCTCTCTCTCTCTCTGACAGACGGTCTGTGCCCCACACTGGGACATAAATAAGCTGTATTATTAAGCGACAGCTAAATCATCGTAGCACCCATTCACGAATGAGAACACCCTCTCTCCCCTCACGATCGGGACGGCATAAATCTTCTCTCTGAAAAGAACCCGCGACTGGTTCAACTTTATCTGTCACAAGTTGCCCGACGAATATTAATTAGCGATTTTTGGGGCACCTCGGCTACCAAGCCAACATAACTAGACACATGGTGGAATTTAAAGTCAATGTTTGATCGATCACTTCGCTTTTATTTTGTCTTATTGTATTTAGTTGACTTTAAGGGATGCAAGTTTTGATTTGTAATATTACTAATAATAATATTAAATGCTATATTGGTCGAACGGTAACACGCTCGACTACCAAGACGGAGGTCGTGGGTTCGATTTCCGCTGGAGGACGCTGTCTTCGACTTGCATAAATTGTCTCCTAAGACTGAAGTCTAGATAATATTTTAAAAACATCATCATAAGCAGCCTATATACGTCCCACTGTAAGGCACAGGCCTTCTCTCAGAGAGAGAGTACGGGCTTAATCACCACGCGTGCCCACCGCGGATTGGCGATTTCAAGCGCTGAGGTATGTAAATAGCTCAGACACTCAGGTTTCCTCACGATGTTTTCCTTCACCGTAGTTTAAAAACATATAGGTAGGTAATTTATGGAGACACTAGGTGACCCGGCGAACGTTGTTTTGCCATATTAATTAGCCTACGACCTATTTTCAGGCCTACCAAAAACATCGCTGAAGCCGTTTCGGAACACTGTGACACGAGATTTTTGTAAATTGAATATTACGTAAGTAGCATTTTTTTAATTTATTTAAATCAAATCCGTATCTACCTAGATAAAAAATAAAAACTGACTTCAGTTTTTTTTTTCTGAATATCACAACGACTCCACCAAACTATGTTCTCAGAAAGCAAATGCACAAGCCACTGCAAAATAACACCTGCCGTGAGTGTGCCCTTAAATCTTGAAGAGTTCCCTGGATAATAAATAACACCTAAATCTGCCGTAAGTGTGCCCTTAAATCTTGAAGAGTTCCCTCGATTTCTCCAGTATCCCATCATCTAATCATACATCTAATGATTTGATGACCAGGAAAGGTACCCCTTCAAACCAAAATATTTATTCAAATTGATCCAGGCGTCTTCGAGTAATTGGGAACATACATAAAAAACCAGTCAAGTTCGAGGGGGACTCGCACCCGAAGGGTTCCGTACCACTATCTATACAACATCCGAATATTTCAAGCGTCTACCTGTTGCCGTTATTAATATCGAGCAAAAGAATCACGTTTTATCACGATTTGTTGTTATAGCGGCAACAGAAATACATCATCTGTGAAATTTTCATCTGTCTATCTATCACAGTTCATGAGGTACAGCCTGGCGACAGACAGACGGACATGCGAACAGTGGAGTCCTAGTAATAGGGTCCCTTAATAGGGTACGGAACCAAAAAAAAAATTATAATAAAAAATCTGACGAATTGAGAACCTCACAATACACACCAACAGCGCAAAAATATTGTTAGTAACTCGATCTCGAATATACTGAGAAATCGCAGAGTTTGAAAGTTATGTTTGCTTCGTGGAACAAAAATCTGTCTTAATTATTGTTAGATTATAGCAGCAGCAGGTGGCAGCGGAGCGGTAGAACGCCGGCTTCTCATTCGGGAGGTCGTAGGTTCGAATCACGGCAATTACCAATGACTTTTTAATCTAAGTTATGTACATTTATGAAAGTTATAGTAGCAATACCACTCGCTAACGGTGAAGGAAAACATCGTGAGGAAACCTGCGTGTCTGAGTTGTTCACACACCTCAGCGCTTTAATTTGCCAATCTGCGGTGGGCACGCGTGGTGATTAAACCCGTACTCTCTCTCTCTCTCTCTCTCTCTCTGAGAGAAGGCCCTGTGATGGGACGTGTATAGGCTACCTAAAAAAAAAGGTTGTTTTATTTTAGTAACAATACCACTCGCTAAGGGTGAAGGAAAATATCGTGAAGAAACCTGAGTGTCTGAAGTGCTTAATTATATACCTCGGCGCTTGAAATTGCCAATCCGCGCTGGGCACGCGTGGTTAAGCCCATACTCTCTCTCTCTCAGAGAAGGCCTGGGCCCTGCAGTGGAACGCATATAAGTTTGTACAATAATAATAATAATAATAACTTCCACACAATACAATTACTTCACCTGGTCCCAGACTAGGATACCCTGTGCTATGTTAGCCAGGCAAGGACTTTAAAAACACGAAAATACACTCAGACTGAGTACGTTAAAAAAGTTCACAGATTTCGTGCCTCACACGAATATCGAGCACATCGGAAATTAATCGAGTCATAATGTCATGTGCAAAATGTCGTTCTGACTTTTTCCAAAAAGGTTAGGCTACATGGCAAACCCTTAACCTGTTCGTCTTTGTTTTAGGCTCAAATTGTAGCTGAAAATTTTTTCCAGAGTGAGTTTTTCTCGAATTTTTGATATCATTCTTCGTTTCCAAGATATCTAGAGCCAAAATAAAAAAAATGGAAAAAAAAATATCACTATTTCGGTCATAACTTTTTTCGTGTTTGAATTTTCCGAATAATTCTTTTTGCACCTTACAGCTCTTCTGTATACGCGTTTTTTGAATATAATACCTTTACAACTCTCCGAGATATAAGGGGATCGCACTTTTTCGTGAAACCGGAGCCTACACTGGAGCGAACGAAAAGACATTTCCAATGTCAAAAGAAAAGTTTATTGAGTTAGATTTTAAAGTCTCCAAAGTTAAAAGTCGTATTTTAGACAGATATAGGGGATTATGTGACACCCTGCTTATTTTGCGCACTCCAAAATATTAATTAATTACCATTTTATTCTACACTAAGACATAACTGTCCGTGCACAAAAGAGTACTTTGACGCGACTGAAAGCTTTTTAATGTTGTTTGATATGCAGTTTCCAAACATTGCGTGCAACTTCATTAATAGAGTAATGAAAGGCATCGAAAACCGTTTCGCTGTACCATCAAATATATTCACAGAAATGCCACCTTAACGTATACAGCATAAGAGCACTTATCAATAACTAAGCACTTAGCAATGAACATCTAAGGGAAAATATTCAATTGCTTTTTAAAAAAAAGTAGCACACGTCTAACGATCCCTAAGATATACACAGGGTTATTTTAAAAATGCACAATCCCTGACACATGTCGGTTAGAATTTGTCCATAAGATGACTTTTATTCTACGACTTTTGATTCTTTTTTTTAAACTTTCCATTTTTTCAGAAAAAATTCATGAATTTTTGCGGCACTTCTGCTTTTTTGTGGCACTCTTTGAGAGATAATTATTGAAGTTGTATGTCTTAAATAGGATGGACACTATAGTGTGTAGCACAAAGTCGCGCAAACCGCGAATTCGTTAAAACAATATAAACTAAAAACGAAAATTAGACGAAAAATTTAAAAAGTTGTTGCAAATGAAAAACTCTGACCGACATTTTTAAAAAAAATGCCAGCACTTGAACCCGCGACTTCTGGCTCACCGTGCCAGCGCTCTCCCATCTGAGCTAATGGGCTAGCATCGATGAAATTTCGAGCCTCTTTACAAACTTCTCTGTATTACGTACAGGCAGCGACATCTGACCGAAGCGATTTACATCACTTCCAGCCCCGAGTAACCCACTTTGTAGTTAGGTTTTTACATCGGAATGATATCGCTATACCTACATGTTTATAATCTTTTTGTTGCACTAACCCGTGCTGAGGACAATTTTAAAAACCTATTTAGAGGCTAAAAGAGGCTAAAGAGGCATGGGTGGAATTTTTAGCCACTAAATAGGTTTTTAAAGTTGTCCTCAGCACGGGTTAGTGCAACAAAAAGAATATAATCTGACCGACATGTTTCAGAAATCACGCATTTGAAAAATAACCCCGTATAAAAACCCACGAATCGAGCGTCACTTTACAAAACTACAGTCTGTGTATTACCACTTCGCGGGCCTTTACAGTAACATAACCTTAAACTGTTTATTAAAGAAAGGGACTGGATAATCATGATAGATAGATGAATTATTTATTTGCATTTACACACACACGCAATAAAAAACAATAATACAGTAGTAAGAGCACACACAAAGCACAAAGAAACATTATTACACAAAAAACATTAACAAATCAGACACATAGCAATGCCTTATCCAGTGTGTGTACTGTGGGTGTGGCAAACGCAAAAGGGCTCTGACTCAGCATAAGCTGGAGATATGATGGTACCCAAGCGCTGGTCTTCCGTCAGTACCCGTAACGCGGCGTGCAGGGCTCAGAGAGATGGTACAAACCAGTTCAAAAACGTAAATAAGATAAAAATAAATATAATATAAGCCTTTGCTCATAAATAAAAGCCTTTGCATTTACATACTTACATTTTTTAAGAAGACAGATGACCACATCCAAGTGGCAGGAAGACGCTGGACGCTTCCGACCGGTCTGTTTTGAAATCCATGGAGGAGGCCTATCTCCAGCAGTGGACTTCTTGTGGCTGAATGATGATGATGATGATGACCCTTACATGTTTTATTAAAAAAACGGACTAGGCACACACACATAATCAATAAATGTATTATAAAACTATAGTTTCTAAAACTAAATATGTATAGGTGTGGATGAGCGGCATCTCCTGGCTCAGGTGTTAAACTTAAAAGGAGGTCTCAACCTTGTAAATTATGTTTGTAAAATTTTTTTTTTAGAAAATAAAAATAAACAAAACATTAAACATGGTTTAATCAATCAATCAGCCCGCATTCGTCCACCGCTGGGCTTCACTTTTTTATAGGGCTTCACTTTTTTTATAAGGCTTCACTTTTTTTTCAGTCCTCTGCGATCCTCTAAGTCAAAGACAAAAATTCATTGTTTTTATTCAAAGTGGTCTAGAAACTGAGACTTAATTAACTCTGCAAGTTAAACTTAGGTGTCAATTTCAAGAGTTAGATTGTTTTGGAGAAATAAATTAAAACTAAACTACAACCCGACTGCTGAGCATTAATTACTAAGCAGGCGGGACCAACCCAGGTGGGTACCTAGGTACCACCTAGAAGGTAGGTAGATATATACGGCTAACATATACAGATATTATAACAAGTTTAGACATCAAAAGCACAGCACTAATTGATCTAGGTGTGCCACGGGTCCGAATCAAAGTTCCCGTGGCACCCCCAGGGGTGTCTTCTGGGGGTGTCTTGGGTCCATGGGTACCTTGCAATGAGTTACATTGTTGAATTTAGGTCCCGGCTGCTTAGTAGTTATTGGTCAGCAGTCGGGCTTCGTTTATCTTAACTAGCTTTTGCCCACGACTTCGTCCACATGGAACGTGTAATTTTCGGGATGAAAAGTATTCTATGTCCTTCCCTGGGTCTCAAACTATCTACATACCAAATTTTGTCTGAATCATTTTAGCCGTTATTGTGTGATTGAGTAACAATCATCCAAACATCGTCACACACTTTCACATTAATAATATTAGGTAGGATTTTTGTTGGATTTATACAGATTTTTATATAGCCTTGTCGATTGTATACGTACCGTGCGACTGCTATGTCCTTGCCGGAAAAAGAATGAGTCTTCTGTGAACGGCTTACCCCAAACCAGAAGACTTTAGATCACACACTTGTTATAAGCCACTATTTATGTAAGTACGTGTAGTTATGTACAGTATTCAAGTATGATATATGTAAGCTTATTATTGTTATTATTTGTATGTATGTCTATTAATATTCGTATTTGCACCGACTACCTGTGTCTATTTCTCTTTCGGCAAATTCTCCGATATGAGGTTGCCTGGAAGAAATTGCTGTTATCAATAAGGCCGCCAATTGTATATTTTCTTTTGACATTGCTGTTTCTATTACATTTTTCCGGAATACAATAAAGAATATTCTTGTCTTATCTTATCTTTAGGTACCTTTCCCTAAAGGGCGTGACCGACCTCATTGAGTACATCTTCGATTAGTCTTAGGTGTGAGATCAAGGGGTAGACACAACAGATCACACTGGGTCGAAGTGTCGCCGACTAACTGTCGACAAATTTAAGATAAGATGATAGCCTATGACACTCACGCAAACACGACGAATCGGTTGAGATCTCATTTGTTAAAATCTGACCAAGAAGTTACGAGGGAACGTAGAATCGGACAAACTTACATCCATGCATTTATACATACGTTCGAGACAAATACATTACCCTCCTTATGTATTCCACCGTAGTCGAGTAAAAATGGACAAAAAACACCAAACTTCGTTTTCCAATTTTGGTTCATACTTAACAGAGATTCAATTCATCATCATCATCATCATTAGACATTTGAAGCCCATTACAAGACATAAGCCTCCTCATGGTTATCCAAGCTTCCAAGTGTTGTGCCGCCCGCATCCAGCTCCTCCCGATTCGATTCAGTGTAATTCGAATATTTTTATTCATTTTAAAAACAAAATGTTTACTTAATGAACGTCAAAGTTGTAAGTTCGGAAGTAATATTATGCGGAGAAGAAGCTAACAAAGAAACTCCACATTTATTCTTTTCAAAACACGTTCTAACTTAAAAATTATTACTCATGAATGTGTTGAACACTAGACACAATCGTCCTATAATATCAATCTACTGTTTAATACCAAACATCTTTGTCTTCTAAATAACCCTTGATGTTAAAGTAAGCTTTTTTGCACAGAGTGCAAGTTACCGCGTCGGAGGTAACTCTAATATATCTTGAAGAATCGTTGTAGTACCTTATACAGTGCCCCATAAGGGATGTATTAACTTTTTAAAGTCCAAATGGTACAGTCAAAATTTAAGTATGCCATCTAGCTGCTACCAGCAATCTGCCTCAGATCGTCTATCCGGCGATCAGGTGAGGTTCCTACGCCGCATTTGCTGCGGCAGCTGTGACCAGCCCAATTCAACTTCATCTTTCTAATCCTAAAGGCTGTGCCAAAGGGCTCCTTTCGAGCAATTCCCAGTTTATCCACTAATATAACAATTCAACTTTCTGTTCCGAAAGGATACTATCTAGTTACAGGTTTGTGGTCCTAGGTTCTTTGTCGTGGGTCCTAAAAATTACTGTTAATATGATTAGGAGATTGTACAGACACTTTGCAAATACATACAAAATTTGTTAATTTATTTATATTATTTATTGTTTTTGCACATAGCATGCAGAACTGATGGCCAATGGGGCCGAAAAGTTCTCGAATGGAGACCACATATCGGCATGCGCAGCGTAGGATGACCAGCCACAAGATGGACAGATGACCTCATCCAAGTGGCAGAAAGGCGCTGGATGCAGGCCGCTTCCAACCGGTCTTTTTGGAAATCCATGGAGGAGGCCTATGTCCAGCAGTAGACTTCTTGTGGCTGAATGATGATGAATGATGATTTATATTATTTTTGTTGCAATAACCCGTGCTGAGGACAATTTTAAAAACCTATTTAGAGGCTAAAAACTCCACCCAACCGTGCCAGGTACGTTTAGCCAGAGGCATGGATTCAAGTCCCGGCATGGGTGGAGTTTTTAGCCTCTTAATATGTTTTTAAAATTGTTAATTTATAGTCAACAACTTTCAGTCGTTTCATTTGTATGGACTTTGGCCAATTGGCAGCTATTGACAGCAGAATAATTCATTACTTCTTAGTGTACCGAAAAAGGAGAAAGTCTGCTTGATGGCTTAATCGAGTAAGTTCCGATGTGCGTACAGACCTTTACACACCCGCTCGCCAGCTGATTCCGCCCGCCCACCTAGCCGCCTGGGCGGGCGTCTAGGGCAGCCGTCAGTCTGCCGCCGCCCGCCCTGAGCGACGGATGTGCCGTTCCGCTGCCGAGATTGATACTCTCGCGATGACATACAAGTGAAAGACGAACATGACTATGTAGACTGAGCATTTGTGTGTGAACTAACGTAGTTTGTAAACGCATCTGGGTTGCGAAGACGACTTGTGAGGAGGTTTCCTGTTAACGAATGTAATGTGCGAAAAAGTGATTTGTGAGCAAGCTTTGACGCGTACCCCGAATAATATTTGTTTAGCGCTTGTGTTTAAAGGACAAAAAAAAATAAGTTTCATTTAATTTCTTGCAAAAATTTAGAAATGTTAATTAATTATTTTCTTTCGCTGGTTAGCAGAGAAAGAAAGCAAAAAAGACTTTATTAATATAAAACAATGTTTCCTTGTTGTGTACAATCTGTTCCTCACTGTTAGATCGGACGTGAAGTGAACGAAAATCTTTTACGGAGAACCGATAGAATGTTTAATTGAAATAGGAATGTTGACTTGAACTTTTTACCAATATACACAAACAAGAGTAAAAACAATCTAATATCTAAACCTAGGAATCATAAGTATTTATTGTTCTAGATAAATATGATATGAATACCTCCTCTACAAAATAAATGCCAGTAATGCTTCTAAGTTTGATGTTTAGGCAGCTAATTTGCAAATCAGATACCTGGTACCTAACACCTGTGGTACCTCTTGTTACGCATCTATTGAAAACTAAACAGTCTTAAAATACCAGCACTTCGCCAGTCAGTTAAATCTCACGCTAGCTACCTAGCTTCGCACTCCGTCTAACCACTTATCTATTTGCTGTAAAAGTCAGATCCATTATTCATCGACTCAGACTTAGGAATATGCAAAAAATCATTTGTTCACCGCGAAGTGTGTACAAACAATTCAGACGTCGTATGAGCTCTGCAAATGTTGGTAGACGGGTAAACAACCTCAAGCACGCCATGATTGATGAGCGGCAGTGAAGTGAGATTAATGAATATGATGTGTTGAACATGTTCCCGATTCTGTGAGACAACGCTGAAATTACCTCGGGCTACTTTTACATGCACATAAACACTCCGTAAATAGTTACTAGCAAATTTTAATTGAACTATCGCAGTTTCTGTGTAAGTGTGTAATAAAGTTAATAAATAATAATAAGAAGAAAGACATTCAAATAATAAGTAAAAAGTTAAAGTAGCAAGTTCAGTATTCAATATTATAGACTGTGTTTAAAAACAGAAATAACTTCTAATTGGAACTCTTCTCAGCAAAAATCTAACAAACGACTTGACAATAAAACAAAACACTCATAAAAACTAAACAGAAACGGACCGTTGTCATAACCTTGCGGGACACTCCAAGTCAGACACGACAAACCAAAACGATGGCGTCGTCAAACGGCAAAGAAAGCTCCAAGATCACGGCGTCAATTGACAGCCTAAAGGTATCAAGCAAGAACTCAGTCGGGTCCTCGAAACATGCCTCGAGTGAGTCGGTACTCTCGAGGAAGGACCGGGAGTGCCTCCAAATGCAGGAGTGCAAGAAGAAACTGCTGGCCAATGAGCCGCAGATCATCATCAGGGACGAGAACATGGTGCTCAGGTCGCCGCCGCAGAAGAAGATCGTGATGCCGCCCACTGTCAACGTCGAGGTATGTGACAAGAATCTTCTTATTTTTGATCGTATCCTCATGACTGAGGGATGTGACTATGGGGCAGCTTCCGCAACAAACGCTCTCCATTGGGTCTGATTATACGCCAGATGTATGTCTGCTTGTAGGGTCTCTCCTTTAGCTTTAATTATAGTGTGCGTCCGTGACAAGAGTATGAGACGGAATATCCTTTCATATCTAATATATAAAAATCTCGTGTCTCAGTGTTAGTTATCAAACTCCTCCGATACGGCTTCACCAATTTTTATGAAATTTTTTGTGTATATTTGGTAGGTCTGAGAATAGTCGTAGGCTCACTAATATGGCAAAACAACGTTCGCCGAGTCAGTTAGTATTTTTATACAAATGGCGCCTTTGTATTGTAATCAAGCCCCGGTTTCTAGTATGGTAACAGTTTATTAATCTACTGTTCGACAGCGGTTTCTAGTATGCTAACAGTTTGTTAATCGACAGCTTTCCATCGTTTTTTATACACCTTTGACAACTGACAGCTGTTAACAGTAGATTGATAGATTGTTTGCGTACGAGAAACCGGGGGTAAGAATTTAGTTTTTTGTATGGCGTACACACCAAACATGCGAAAGGAAGGTCATGGTGTTTGTACGTATCGACAACTCAGATTCGTTTATGGATTATGCTACACTCTGTATGTAGACCAAGTTATCTTTAAAATGGACCATGATTGGATAATCAATAAAACATTATCGGCCGTTAAAAAAAAAATATTCCTTTAAACACTCTTGAGAGGCAATTTAAATAGTCTTTGGTATAGGGAAAACCTAACCAGAGGTTATTCAAACTGACTCGTGTTTTTAGAAATAAGACCATAATTTCTTTTGAGGAAAACGGTTTTTTTAACAAACAATAAAATGAAATCTGCGAAACATAATTGTCGTTGAATTTAATACCTAAAGCTTTTAACTTACTCTTTGCTGTGTCATAAAGAGCAAATACTTATATACATGTTAAGTCAGCGAATAGCAAATACAACTTCAGCCAAAAGCTGAAATTTAAACAATAAATATTGGAATGGCCCCAACACCCTAAGGGCAAACAGCGACCTAATGTCGGAAATCCAACGACTGAGCTTATTTAATAAACCTCCAAGTGCGAGATTGTTTTGGGCTTTAGGGGTTTCACGCCGTTTTTCTTGGTATCAAATTGTTTCTATAAACAGTTTGCTTATTTTCTTCTTCTTTGCGTGTCCATTAAATTTTCTCCAATACATTTTTAATTATATTTACAAGGTTTTCTAATAATATGAGAAGAAAGCTTCGAATAAGAGTTCAAGGACTGTTTCGTTCGTTCGTTCTTAGAGAGAAAAGAGTAAGTAAGTAAAAGAATAAATTGGGTGAAATAAATGGTTTATTGTTACGTTATTTCTGTTAATGATTTAAGTAGTTACCTAATCCATGTGAAAAAAGTAGCATACTTATGTGCGAGCACTTCATAACCTTCCTTTTAATGTACGGACTCTATAGTCCATTGCTTGTAGGCAAAGACCCAAGTTTAGACTTCCGGGTAGCCGAGACGACGCGAACTAGCACAGGGTTGTGGCGCAGGGGTCCTCCGGAGTCCCCCTGGAAGCAGAAACGCGTCGTGAGGAAACCTGAACTGAACACGGTTACGAAACATACTCATTACGCAAAAGCGGCTCCGCTCCTTCTATTAACGTGGAATTTAAATCTACTTTACTACTGTCAGTCTTATCTATAAAAAGTCGATTCCACCAGCTTTAACTTTTTCTTATTAGTGAGTAAAATTTAGAAACGTTTTATGGCAGGATTTACTCTTAAAACCAGCTTTAACTCCGCCTTAAGACTGTTTTAGTGGAATCAACTTTTTATAAATAATACTGAATAGTTCAGTTCCCCATCTCTGAAAGTTTTCATAAGATCTTCACCAAATTAAAATGGGACCAATGGGAAGTTATATCTATCCGAATTGTCTAAATCGGTTTAGATTTGACGGAGTTATGGAGGAACATAGCCAAAAAATATATATATACTCGTCGAATTGATAACCTCCTCCTTTTTTAAAGTCGGTTAAAATTTTCTTAACGAACACTCAAGGTAAGACCTCACCCTCAACCGCTCTGTAGGCATGACATCGACCAGCAGCTACACTAGATAATACAACTTGCAAGGTCGAGGTCAAACTGCAACCCTTTCAAGCAAAACCTAACCTTGCCATCACTATAGGTGAGAACTCACCTTACGGCCACACTACAGGGTGACTTCGAATTCGTTCGACATTTTTAAGGGGCCATTCTAACCATAATTTAGAAACATGTTTATGGGGGCTAATTTTTATTGTTTTTTTTTTTGTTACGCAAAATTACTTCATTTAAGCATAAACAAAATTCAAAATTTTTTATTCAAAGTAGCACAGAAATCGCTGATTTGACATCGCTTACAATGAACAAGACTACTTTCAAGATGGGGCTACAATTGGGTAAGTCAAAACGACCAGACCACTTATAAAATCAAAATTAAAATGTTTCTATTGAAAGTAACACAGACACTGCGAATCGATGAACGTTACAAGTTAAACCAGGTGTCCATTTCAAAATCTAGATCGTTCTGGAGAAAAAATGGGCAGACGTACTCCAAACTTAGTATTTTCAAAACCCTTAATTAACAGAGCTTACATAATTATTCTAAAACTTAGAAGTCATGCATTGAATTGACTTTAATTGCAGACATCAGTGTCATCTAAATAATCTTTAATGTTATAGTAATATTAAACAACATCATGACGAAAAGTTATACAAGTCGAAAAAAACTTTGGTCTTATGGTCGATGCCGGCCAACTCAATTAGTATATCACTTGTTGACACATGTGATAACATTAAACATAATAGAAAACATTTTTTGGCGTTACGAAACTTTCTAAAATTTTGAGTTTCGATCCAAAGGTCGAAAATTACAAATATTTTTTTACTTCTATTAACTTTTTCCTTTTTTTGCATGCCTACCAACTCTTTCCCTTACCTCCTGCGGTTGACTGGTAGAAAACGCTTATGGCATTAAGTCCGCCGCATTGTACGTTTTTTTTAAGTGTAATAAAAGTGTCAATAAATAAATAAATAAATAATTACAGACATGTTTTACCATAACTCTGAAATCATCAATAATATTTTTTATGGTAATTAACAAATCATTTTAATATTCTTGTTTTGCACTAACCCGTAGTGAGAACAATTTTAAAAACCTAGTTAGAGGCTAAAAATTCCACCCATGTCGGAACTTGAACCCGCGACCTCTGGCTAACCGTGCCAGGCACGGCATGGGTGGATTTTTTAGCCTTTAGAGGCTAAAAATTCCACCGTGCAAGAGCAAACCTATTTAGGTAGGTTTTTAAAAAAAACATTCCCTGAAAATATTGCTCACGATTTCAAAATCACACTGTAGACAATTACTCGACTATAGCCAAGACTTAACCTAGGAACCATTCCAGACCTCAGGGGCCTAAATTATGTGCACCAAATCCTGAGCGATTCCAATCTTGTAACTGTTAAATTCCATAGTAATTTGATAGTTACACGACGACAATTGTTCAGGATTTGGTGCGCGTAATATAGGGGCTGATCATTGCAAACACTCTAGGCAACGTTGACACTCTCGGAAACGGAATCTCACGAAGGCTTACCTTGCAACCACCCACTCCTAGCTTTCCCGAGTATGCGCACATCTGCGCCCCGTCCATTACCGCCGCGATATTGCCCATGTGGGCCCATTTCAAGTTCACTATATGTGCTCTTGGCTTGATTTTTTTCACGTTTCTACAATCAACACCGTTTATCCAGCAGGTCACACATCCCTGATTTCAAAATTATCCTGTAGTTATGTGTGAGCGCTTGTCAGAAATGGATACTTTAACGGCCTCGTTGGCCTAGCCGTTAACAACCTTGACTACCAAAACAGAAGTCGAGGGTTTGGATTCCCACTGGGCCTCCAGTGGAACCGTCCTTGAAGTATACTTTGCCTTAGTCTGGGTGTATTTCCATGCTTGTAATGTCCTTTCCCGGTTACCGTAGCACAGTGTCCTAGTTTGGGACCAGGATAAGTGATGGTGTTGTGAAGAAGTTGATGGACGGACGGGAGCACTCTCTTCTCGGCTCCATGTCCTCTGGCTCGAGGGGTCCCTCAGAGCTCGATCCTGGGACCTCTGATTTTCATCTTGTACAGTGCTGATATAATATCAGTCATTAAACACTGTAGGTACCATTTGTATGCAGATGATCTTCAGTTAGATATTTCGTGCTCTCCTGAAGAAATACCGATGGCTGTGAGCAAGCTCAATGAAGATTTGGAGGCAGTGGTGGAGTGGTCCGAAAGGAATTGTTTGTCGCTTAACCCCAACAAGTCCAAGTACCGCCGTAGACTGGTTGAGTCAAACAAGGCCCATCGGTATTCGGGGTGAGCCGATTGAACGAGTATCAGAAGCCAGGAACTTGGGCTTGGTGATGGACGAGCGGCTCCGTTTTGAGAACCACGTCGTCGAAGTTGTTGCAAACTGTTTGTATCGGCTTAAAGTACTGTACAGGATACGAGACTACCTCAGTGTTGACATGCGGGTCAAGTTGTGTGAGTCGCTTGTCCTGTCAAAACTAAACTACTGTGACGTTGTCTATAGCGGTAGTTTACTTCGCAGGTCTGAAAGATTGATACAACGTGTGCAGAATGCGTGTGCTCGTTTCTGTTTCCGAATACCACCACGAACCCATGTCACCCCGTATTTGGACAATGGGAATCTGTTAAAGATGTCCGCGCGTCGAAACCTTCATCTTGCTGGCTTGCTATTAAATATCATCAGAACTGAGACCCCTGAATATTTGTATAACAAAATTCAGTGGTCTCATAATAAGTACAAATTCAAGACCAGAGCAGTAGTGCCGGCACATCGAACTGCAGCCTTTCGAGGCAGCTTCAGATTCGCGGCATCAAAATGCTGGAATGAAATTCCTCCTCCTATCAAGCTCCTTACCAGCAGATATGCCTTTAAGGTCAAACTTAGGGGTTATTTGTTGAGTATCCAGAAAACATGCTTTCTTTCTTTTCCAGCATTAAATGCTACTCCTTCTAATGCTGTCCTTCCCCTTGCACAATTCGAGGTCGTATTCTATATGTACTAAAGTGTATCTAGTTTATTAGTAATTATTTTTCAGTGTATGTATGTTAATATATATGTATATATATATATATATATATATATATTATTAAGTATAACTTTTTTGTTCACGTTCGGTGGAAACTCCGTGATTTACCTAAGGCCCGTGCTGAAAATCAGTGCTGTGGGCAAAACCGCAGCGTATACTGAGCTCGAGGCCATTTTACCGCTGCATAGACATACCGGTCCCTTACCTATTGTTTTGGGATTAATTTTGTTTTTTGTTTTTTTTTTTCATATTCAATTGTTTGTCCGTTTGAATCATTGTTAAATGTATGTCTTTGTGGTGTTAAATAAATGTTTTTCTTCTTCTTCTTCTTCAAGTTATTAAAATGATTTACAAGGACGGTGAAGCACTCTCTATACCTTCACAGCGAACGACCTGTAGTTGAAATCAAAAAAGCTTCATTGGAACCATAACTCCGACCGACATAATGTGAAAAGTTCTGCAATCTTCAAAAGTCATTAAAGTTCTACTAGACCGCTAAAACTTACTTCGCATCAAAATGCGAAGGTCCTCAATATTTTATATAGTGCCCGACAAATAACTAATTTTAAAAACCTGTTTAGAGGCTAACAATTCCACCCATGCCGGGACTAGAACCCGCGACCTCTGGCTAACCGTGCCAGCGCTCCCCAACTGAGCTAATGGGCAAGTGAAAGCATCGGCGAAATTACGAGCCTCTTTACAAAATTCTCTGTATTACGTATAGGCAGCTACATCTGGCTGAAGCAATTTACATCACTTGCAGACCCGAGTAACCCATTTTGCGGTTAGGTTTTAACATCGGAATGAACTAACCCGTGCTGAGGACGATTGTCCTCAGCATGGGTTAGTGCAACAAATAGAATATATTCATAATTATTATCAAGATAGTACGCGACAATTTGGCAACTGCGATGCGCTGCTCTTCGGGTCACTGAACGTCCCTTGGCAAGCACACTAGGAAACGTCGTACGATAGTAGCCATTATTGAAATGCCAATAGACCGATAGAACAAAGATTTTTGCAATAAGCACACAGAAATTTCTTCGCGGGTCGCGGGTTCAAGTCCCGGCGTGGGTGAATTTTTTTGCCTCTAAATAGGTTTTTAAAAAATATTGTCGTCGGCACGGGCTAGTGCAACCGCTACGCTTACCTTAACCCTTTGTTAATAAAGGCAAAGATAAGACATGAAACTAGTGGATGGTCGTTCAAGTACTTACTATCGTATTTTATCAAATCTTAAGGCTACTATGGGCATCCCTATCCTCAAGATATCAGTTACCTCCGACACTGTTTATTATTAATAATTATTATTTATTTGCTTTGATCAACAAGATTCGTATTTGGTTTGTACGTTTTAAACTTACATTTATGTTAGTAGGTGCAAAGAAAAGAATATAATCATGTAGGTACCGCGATATCGTTCCGATGTAAAACCTAACAGTATAAAAGTGGGTACTCGGGGCTGCAAGTGATGTAAATTACTTCGGCCAGATGTCGCTGCCTGTACATAATACAGAGAAGTTTGTAAAGAGGCTTGAAATTTCACTGATGCCTACACTTGCCCATTAGCTCAGTTGGGGAGCGTTGGCACGGTTAGTCAGAGATCGCGGGTTCAAGACCCGGCATGGGTGGAATTTTTAGCCTCTAAATCATCATCATCAACCCATTATGTCCCCACCGAGGGGCACGGGTCTCTTCCCTGAGGAAGGTATAGGCCATACTCCACCACGGGGGCCAAGTCCGGATTGGTGGAGGCTTGTAGACTAGTGGCTCGTCTACTGTCAGAAGTTGTCAAGCCGCCCTAAGGCCTCTGACTTGGCTTAACGACTGCCATCTATCGATGGCAGCCGGCACCAACAGCTTAACGTGCCTTGCGAAGCACGGAACCGCTCGGAAAAATGCCACTAGCGTTAGGCATAGACGGCGACCCATCCATGCACTGAACGCGCCCTGTGTTGCTTAACCTTTGTGATCGTTTAAGATCACTCAGGCAGCCGGGGCTACGAGCGATTCTGCCGGGGCTACGAGCGATTCTTCTCTAAATAGGTTTCTTAAAAAAAATATTATGAATACAGCAGGTTTTAATTGTGAATAATCTATAGCGGTGGTAGCCTAGTGGGTAGAACATTGGACTCGGAAGCGGGAGACCCAGGTTCGATTCCGAGTGCGGGCATGTACCTATGACTTTGTTTTCTAAGTTATGTACATTTTTGAAGTTACGTATAAAATAGTAATACCACTCGCTGACCGTGAAGGAAAACATCGTGAAGAAACCTGAGTGTTTAAGCTATTTAAACCCCTCATGATTGAAAACCATGAGGGACGCCTATGTCCTGCAGAGGGCGTCAAAGGGCTGATGATGAAACGACCAACGGTCGGTGACTAGAGAACTGTGGTAGCCTAGTGGGTAGAAAGAACATTGGACTCGGAAGCGAGAGACCCAGGTTCGATTCCCAGTGCTGGCATGTACCTATGACTTTGTTTTCTAAGTTATGTACATTTGTGAAGTTATAGTAGCAATACCACTCGCCAACAGTGAAGGAAAACATCGTGAGGAAACCTGAGTGTCTGAGCTATTCACATACTTCAGCGCCCCAAAAGCGCACATACAAAATCGCCCATCTGTGGTGGGCACGCGTGGTGATTAAGCCCATACTCTCTCCCTGAGAGAAGGACTGTGCCCTACAGTGGGACGTATATAGGTTGCTTATGTTATTTAAATGACTAACTTATAAAAGGAAAACTGTTGAATTTGTTTGAAACTATTATTATTTATTATTTTAATTCTTTATTGCACTAATTACATTGTAAGTGTACAAGGGCGTGCTTAATGCAAGAAGCATTCTCTTCCAGCAAACCTTTGGTTATGAAGATACTGGCGACGGGTAGTGCAAGAAGAAGAAACTATGAAATTGTTACTTCAGTAAAGCACGTAAAAACTTCTCCTTCTACGAAGCGCTACATGCGCGTGGGCTGACCACTCACTTGGGCCCTTATTATGAAGCTACTCACTCACACGTCACTCGAGCCCGACAATTTACTCAAATCTAGCGACAAATACGGTTTTTTAGTTTCCATAGTTGAAGAGTTTAGTTGAATAGTAATAGCTATTCAAATAAAGAACCGTATTTGTCGCTGTATCCGTGCGCCGGATTATCCGTGTGGCGCCGAATTATCCGTGTGGCGCTGGATTATCCGTGTGGCGCCGGATTAAGAATAGCGTCACTCTATTTCCTCCCGTGGATATCGTAGAAGGCGACGAAGGAAATAAATTACCAGGAGACAGGCAGCAGCGTCTTCTTGAGATTCCAACCGCATACTGCGATCGCCAACCCACCTGCCAAGCGTGGCGATTATGGCAAAACCCCTCATGGTTATGAAAACCATGAGGGACGCCTATGTCCTGCAGAGGGCGTCAGAGGGCTGATGATGGTGATGATTTGTCGCTAGATTCGAGTCAATTGGCGGGCTCGAGTGCGACGTTTACGACCCTTTCGATAATGTTGCATTTTTCATAAGAAGGGCCCGGCTAGTTTTTTGTTTTGTATATTTGAATGCATAGTTCGTCTATCTGCCTCTCAACATTCAACTATGAAGAGGCACTTTAAAAGCAGAAAATAAGTACACCCAATGGTAATTCAGCTTTACGAAACTCATTTGGATTGGGAACGGAAAAATTAATCCCATTAACTTGGCTCCATTACGAGCCTTTGTCAACATAAGTTGAGAAATAATGTTTCTTCTTATTCTCATAGCTTCGCAATCTACAATTACGCCTTTTCAGTCGAGTTCATTAGCAATAATAAGACATACTTCTGTTCAATATAAGGTACTCGCCAAGGATCTCCTTCGAATGTCCGACAGTTATTAAACAAATTTTCAGACAACAAGCAAAACGTATCATAAATTTCACAATTCTCCCTATTTTTTACCAATAAGTGCCTCTGATAAAACAAAATACATTTCCTACACGTTTCTTTAAAAGCGAATTAAATTGGTATTGGAAAATGCATTATTTGTCATTTAAACAAAAAAAAATTACGTTTGTTGTATGGGACCCTCCTTAATTATTTATTTTATTCTGTTTTTAGTATTTGTTCTTATAGCAGCAACAGATATACATCATCTGTGAAAATTTCAACTGTCTAACTATCACGGTTCATGAGATACAGCCTGGTGACAGACTTCTTGGTAATAGGTTCCCTTACCTGGTACGGAACCCTAAAATGTCAATTTCAGGTTAAAATATATCATATATATGATATTCTTTACGCATTTTCTAGCGTAGAACCTCTCGTTTTCGGATGAATATCTTTAGTTCGCCATCGCCAACCCGCCTGCCAAGCGTGGCGATTATGGCAAAACCCCTCATGCTTATAATAACCATGGGGGAGGCCTATGTCCTGCAGTGGGCGTCACGTGGCTGATGATGATGATGATGATCTTTAGTTATACATTTTGTTACAACTTGTATAAAACTGACCGATCCGTTTCGTTGCCGAAAAAATGCTGGTCAATGTGGTGCAAGGGCTCTCAAATGGAGACCATAAACTGGCAAACGCAGCGCAGGACGCCCACCAGCTCGCTGGACCAACGGTCTGAGGCATATTGCTGGCACCGACTGGATGAGGACGGCTGAGGACAGAGGGAAGTGGCGTGCTTTGGGGTAGGCCTATGCCCAGCGTTTTTTCTTTGTCAAGAGCAACCGGTCTACTACGACGTCACAAATTTTACGCTGCTGCTACGTCATTCGCAGCCGGGCCGATGAGAGGCGTACCCCCGGTTCCTCGTATACTGCAGTCTGTTTATCTACTTTTAGCAGCTGTCAGTGGTTTTTTGTATGCGCCTTTGCCAACTGACGGCTGTTAATAGTATATTGTTTGTGTACGAGAAACCGGGGGTTCGACTTGGCTTTTAGTGTACGCTTTCTGTCTTGTGTCTCTTTCTAGCCTATTAAAGTTTTATCATTAGAGTTTCAACGACCTCTGTGGCGCAGCGGTAGCACGTCTGCCTACCATGCGAGAGGTCCCGGGTTCGAATCCCGGCTGGGGACAAAAAAAACCCCCCAGGTCTTGGATGTTTACGTGTTTGTGATGTCGCGGTTTCTGGTTCCCACGACACAGGGTATCCTAGTTTGGGGCCAGAAGTAATATATCCACCTGTATGTAAATGTTTATGTTTTATGTTTATAAGTAGACAAAATTCGAGTCTACGCCATCCCTGCCATGCTGGTAGGATCAATCAACCAGCCCGTACTCGTCCAGTGCTGGACATAGGGCTCTCCCAAGGCACGCCATTCTTTCTATCCTCAGCCTTCCTTATCTAGCCTGCCAGCAATCTGCCTTAGATATTCAGTCCAGCGAGCTACAAAAATAGGAGAAGTGAATTAAAACCTCTACATCTTCTTCATCAAAGCAATAGCTGCTATGCATACCAAATGACCGGCCGAGGCAGCGGATAATTTTCGAGAAAAATTCCCGCATTTTCTTTCAAATTCTAATAGCCTAGACCGGGTGATTGGGACGCCTCTTTTCACAGTCTACCTACCTCCGATCCTTTTCAAGTTTTTGCATTGGGAATTATAGACTAGGAATTCTAGTTTAACCCCGGTTTCTCGAAGACTAAAAATGTGTTAATCTACTTTTAACAGCTGCTCTTTAGGGTTGCGTACCCGAAGGGTGCCAAACGGGACCCTGTTACTCTGCCTCCGCTGTTTGTCTGTCTGTCTGTCCTCCCGCCCGACCTCCCAAAATGGAGCCCGTTAAGAGCATTAAGTCCGCCACATTTCCATTGTATTTTTTACTTATGTGCAATAAACGTATTAATAATAATAATGTTCTTAATTAAAATTCACGGAATACTTCTTATTGTCTTATTACGGCGGATTAAATTACCTAATAAAAATAAGACGGGTCTCCATTTAAGAAAAGTGTTTTTTTTGCCGATTTTACGTACCGATACCGTAAAAACGGTACTACAAAAATGCATTAAACGTGGTGTGAAGACTCTTGCGGGCATTTGTGGGACTTATTATTTTATTCTAACGACAAATAATAGAAAACCGCTAAGCGCGAGTATGTAATCCTCGGTGCGTGAGTCCGACTCGCACTTTTTTTGTTTGCACTTTGGGGAACTGACGGTTAATCTACCGCTCCTCTACCACCGCTGCTTTTTTTTAATATTTAACATATTTAACAAATAAGGTATAACAAAAATATGTTTTGTATGTTATCATTTCTTCATAATAATAAGCTACATTTCATATCAGATCGCAAATTCAAAAGCATCAACCCGCATACACCAAAAAAAATCGAGAACGAAAGCTTTCAAAAGCCTTACACAAAAAGTCCGTGTTCCACGCACAAAATATTTTCGTTCGTTAAGGGCAAAGAATTATTGGCGCGTTGAAATCTGATTGTTTTGTACAAAACTTCCTTCCTTTCTTCTTCCTCCTTTAAATGTGGGGCACACAGAAACGTCGTGGGAAGAGGACGCGGAAAAGACGCCACGTGTTTTATAGTATAAGTGATTATTGTGCCTTACTATATTGAAGACAAATAAACATTTTCTATTTCTATTTGTTGTACAGAGTTTGCGTCCTCGCCCTGTCTTATCTGTGCGGGCTACATAGCCCATCCATTCAGTACATGTTTAGTGACGGTGAATTGAAAGAACGCCGGGTTTTCCCGCACCCTCATTCCACGTCCTTCCTATGTGCTCCACTCCTATGGGACATAGGGCCTCAACCACAGATTGCCACTTCTGGCGGTGGGTCGTGGCAGCTTCCAATTCAGGCCATACTAGTGCTGATCTTGGCTTCTTGAGCTATAGATATTTTCCAAGTGATCCTTCTCCGGCCTCTGTTTTGGTTGACCGAGGGGGTGTATGTGAGGGCTTGGGCTAGGCCCTCTCTCTCATCCCTAGTCTCTGCAGTCCCTGCGGGTTTCTGATTTCAATCATGTCGTGTCGTCCACTTTACAGGCTATGCCTAGTGTGAGCTCACCATTACTCTTAGGTTATTTACACAAAATTTGTTGTTCTTAGTATATATGCACTGTATAACAATTGTCTGTTTGTCTAAGCACTGTATTTTCAAATTTTTAGCAATGTTTTGAGGCAACATTCTTTTCATTATTATAGAGAGCACTAGCTGACCCGGCAAACGTTGTTTTGCCATATTAATGAACCTACGAACTATTCTCAGACCTACCAAATATCATCATCTACCCATTATGTCCCCACTGAGGGGCACGGGTCTCTTCCCTGAGGAAGGTATAGGCCATACTCCACCACGGGGGCCAAGTCCGGATTGGTGGAGGCTTGTAGACTAGTGGCTCGTCTACTGTCAGAAGTTGTGAAGCCGCCCTAAGGCCTCTGACTTGGCTTAACGACTGCCATCTATCGACGGCAGCCGGCACCAACAGCTTAACGTGCCTTGCAAAGCACGGAACCGCTCGGAAAAATGCCACTAGCGTTAGGCATAGACGGTGACCCATCCATGCACTGAACGCGCCCTGTGTTGCTTAACCTTCGTGATCGTTTAAGATCACTCAGGCAGCCGAGGCTACGAGCGATTCAAATATACCTACACAAAAAAAATCATAAAAATCGGTGAAGCCGTTTCGGAGGAGTTCGATAAGAAACACTGTGACACGAGATTTTCAATATTAGATTATTGATAAATTAACAATAATTGTATAACATGTCTATTTGTAAATTCATAGTGATAGGGGGTTGGTAACGTTGAATAATGTTTTCTATTATGTTAAGGGTTTAAGTTTCTGTCGTTCGATATGCAAGTGAAAGAATAATTTGAGTTGGCCGTCGCCCGCCGTAATACCCATATTTTGATTGGCCCATATTTTTTTTCGATTTTTATTACTTTTCGTTCTGATATTGTTTGTTTGTGTTTAAGTGAAGTAATTATGGGTAACAAAAATTAATTTTTTCACGCCATTTTTTTTGTTTCCAAATCATGGTTAGAATGTCCCGTTAAAAAATGTCGAACGAATTCGAAGTTAAGCTGTAGGAAGTGTCACTGGGGCACATAGCGTAGGTGTTACTAATGTAAACCAGTCTTGAGATAGCTTCGTCTGTAGACAAAACCATCTCCTTTTCCTTAGTCTATGAAAAGCGATTTTCTCTGAACTTTCGGTATAATAAATTACGGCACTTTCAGGACATTTGCAGTCCCTCTTAGTGATATCAAACTTTCCCCGATGTCAGTTTCAGTTCAATTGCTTTTTTGTGCAGAAATTCCCTGACGTGGGTGACATGGATTCGACTTAATAAAGTGTCTTTTTAACCGACCTCAAAAAAGAAGGAGGTTCTCAATTCGTCGGAATCTTTATTTTTATTGTATATTTTTTTTATATTTTATGTACGTTCCCCGATTACTCGAAGAAACCGCGTAAACCAATTTGGAAAATTCTTTTTTTTGTTTGAAAGGGTATACATCACAGGTGGTCCCATAGTCTGACGACCTGACTTGATAGTCAGGATCTGATGGTGGAATCCTGGAGAGATCGAGGGAACTCTTCAAGTTTTAAAGGCGCACTTAAAGCGATTTTGGTATTTGTTTATAGTGACTCGTGCATTTTCTTTCTGAAAACACAATTTGGCGGAGTCGTAGTCACAAAAAAACATGATATATATTTTTTTGAATAAAAAATAAAAACTGGCTTCAAAACACGACAGCGGCAAGGCCACCTTCGTTTAAATTATTCCTTTTCTTTTAATGCTGTTGTGTTTTGAAGCCGGTTTTTATTTTTATTTTTTTTTATTAGAGAGAAGGTCTGTGCCCTACAGTGGGATGTATGTATATAGGCTGTTTATGTAAGATTAACGCTTTGTATATTAAAAAACCTCGGATAAAAACACCAACATACATTCAATCCAGTATCCCGGGGGGTTAGGCAGAGACCAGGGTTTGCTACAATCCTGACAAAACTCTTTCGTTTCATCAAAATTCATTAGTCGCTCGTTGCGCGTACCCCGGTTTTGGGTAGTTTTTATAAAATTTACCAAAAAAAAATGCTTACCGTATAGCATTATAGTAACTACGTGGTCTAGGTTAAAACCGGACAAATATCGATGTGTTTAATAAGAAAAAAATCTATATAATATTTACAAAACAAACCGCTACGATTTATATCGATATTTTTTCTAACCTGTCAGGATGGTATAGGTGCTGGGCAAACCTACTCCATCTAAAAAACAATGTGGCAGGCACTGCAGCATCCGAGTGCTCCCTTCACTCATCTAGTGTAGGTTAAGATACCACTGGGCGCTGTTTAAATCATCTCATTACGTAGATGTACCAAAGTTTTTTTCTCATTTACCCACGTCCAGCCCATTACTAGTTTTGCTCCGTACATTTAGCAACCTAAATTTGAAATGTAAATTATGTAGTAGAAACTTTGCATTTCAAATTACCTTACCTATTGCACGTTGAAAACAGATAACCGATCTATAATTTAAACTTTGGAATGGTTTATTTGAGTTGTATTTTGTTGGTTGTTTATTGGAAGATATTCCGATAAATGTATATCGCTTGAAACAACTCCAGAGCATAAAGATATTATATCAAAGGGCCTTTGACCTGCAGTGGGACACAAATTATTGTAGAAACTGCATTAAAAAAATCACAGATTTCGTGGCACATACGACTATCGAGCACATTGGAAATGAATCGAGTTATAAATGTCATGTGAAAATGTCGTTCTACTTTTTGACATTTTTCAAAAAGGTTAGGCTACAGGGCAAACCCTTAACCCGATCGTCTTTATTTTAGGCTCATATTGCAGCTGATTAAATATTCCAGCGGTGTTCTTCTCAAAGTTTTATATCATTCTTCGTTTTCAAAATATCGAGCGCCAAAATCAAAAAATCGGAAATAATTATTTTTTTTTATTGCTATTTCAGCCATAACTTTTTTCTTTTTTGTCTTACTTGAATAATTCTTTTCATACCTTACAGCTCTCGTGAATACGCGCATTTTGAGCCTTTAATATCATATCTTTATAAATCTTCGATATTTAGGGGATAGCACTTTTTCGTGAACGAAAAGACATTCCCAATGTCAAAATCAAAGGGAGAATTATATTCTTATTATTTAAATAATTATCTGATAAATTGAGGTTTCGAAGTGGAGAAAACCACCTGAAACT
Source organism: Yponomeuta malinellus (assembly GCA_947308005.1). NCBI lineage: Eukaryota > Metazoa > Arthropoda > Insecta > Lepidoptera > Yponomeutidae > Yponomeuta > Yponomeuta malinellus. Next base: position 12,307,853 of record OX371017.1, read on the forward strand.
GTCTTAGGAGGTCATCTGTAACTTACGTTACAAATACGATACTTACGATTCGTCTTTTGTTTAAATGTCACATAACTTTTGATTATTAATTACAAAGTCATTTTTTCTACGAAAAAAGGAATTAAAAATATATTGCGGGAGAAACATATCTTTTACACTTCAAACTACTATGTTAGATTTTAAGAAGCCTACTACAACTTATAACATCGTTTGGCGATTTTAAATCCGAATAATTTAAGATTTTATTAATGTGTTTTAGGAGGATTACTAATGGTTGACCAAAAAATTATTGACAAATGGTCATTCGACAAACAACGTTTAACCAAATGTTCATTTGCCAAACGAGACATTTGACAAAAGTATCATCTTACAAAAACTCACTTAGCAAATGATCCATTAGCAAACACTGTATTTGTTAAATGTTTTGAATATTAAAATGTCAATTGACCTTTTTTAATTTCACCAAATAATATGTTTCGCAAATGAAGCATTTGTCCAAATGTCATTTAACAAAATGTTATTTTATAAAATTGCACTTCTTTTTTCAACATTACGATTTAGTCTGTTGGGTAAATTATTCCGCTACCCGCGTATCGCCGTGAGCATGAATTTGTTGCACTGACATTTGAGGATAAATGCATTATTTGGTATCATTTTATATTTACAGGTAAGCTACAAGATTAGATAGGCATTCAATTAATTTTTAATTGAATCGTCATCATCATGAATTTAAATGAATGTTCATCATTAATAATCTAAAAATATTGGCCATACATAAATCAACAGTAGTATTTTCTGGCGCTTCGCCGGCCGCTGCCGCGGCACGCTCGCTTCGCTCGCTCGGCTCGCGCGTTTTGTGGTCACTGTTCTAACCTAACCTAACCAAAATTTGTCTAAGTTTTTTGGTACCTATGTTTTTTCCATTCTGTCTAGATAAAATATATCAACTAATACTTAAACTATTTTACTTTTTTTTATTTATTTTCCTCAATTTCTTTATTCGTCTACAAAAATTGGCCATACATAAATCCACAGTAGTATTTTCTGGCGCTTCGCCGGCCGCTGCCGCGGCACGCTCGCTTCGCTCGCTTGGCTCGCGCGTTTTGTGGTCACTGTTCTAACCTAACCTAACCAAATTTACCTATTTTTTAATAAACGAAACATTTGTCAAATAATACATTTTATCAAACGTTTTTAGACCAATAGTAGTTTTGTCTGATAACTCAGTTGTTAAATGTTCATTAAGTAAAATAATTATTTGTAAAATGTAAATTTAAGTGTTGATCATTTGGATAAGTGAGTCATTTGTAAAATGATTTGTAGTAAAATGATCAATTGGCGAAAGCATTTTTTGGCAAACATTGTTTGTCAAGTGTAATTTTGACAAATGACTTTTGGTCAAACAGCAGGACCCCGTTTTAGGAATGTTTTTGCATACGGACCCAATTAAAAATAATTTATATGTTATTTAGTCGCAAAATGATACCCCAACATTCGCGATATATTCTATGGGACGAGCCCCCTGCGCGCTTAAGCCAACCCCCAGCCGCTCCGAGATTCGCTCTCCGCGGCGCTCGGCCTAGGGCCTCGCTACACACTTGTGGCAGGGATTTGATAAGTGGGAACATGTATAGTCTCGGCCTTCGGCCTCGGCCTGAACGAAGCTCGGCCTTCGGCCTCGCCGCGGCGGTGTTCCTGGAGTCCGCTTCGCGGAGCTCGGCCTTCGGCCTCGCAAGTTTGTCCCATCTGGCTTTTGCGTTGGTGCTTGTTCGCCGGAAAATGTATAGTCTCGGCCTTCGGCACAGTTCTGTCGTGTATATTGATAAGTACAACGACCTTCTTTTCGGGAAGTTAAACGTATTTCGTTCCAATGTAGAATCCAGCATAAACGAGTTTATGGAGCTGGCTTGGACCTAGCATATAAAGTATTATCATGGCGGTTGCAAAGCTATAAAATAAGTACAGCTCTGAGGGTTTAGTCCAATTTTATTGCAGTTTTATTTCGCACTGTCTCATGAAATACATTGTATTCTATTCGGATGGAAATGACAATGTATTTAAATATAGCTTGAATTTCAGACTTGCATCAAGTGTACCTGCTTCATAAAGCCAAGTCAGGTTTTGACTAACTCTTATTTATAAAAAGTCCATTCCGATAAAATACTCGTAAGACATAAACCTACTTTAACTCCATTTCGAGAGTATGATAGTGGGATTTAATTTTTATAAATAAGACTGTATTGTTTGATCAAGATTTTCTCAATATTCCTTTGAGATTTACTTCGAATTCATTTTTATACATTTCTAGTAAATTGATACCTTGTAACAAATATTTTTTTATTTATTGTACATAAATCAACATAAAACAAGAAAAATTATAAAAACTATAACCCGGCTATGGAAGAATTTTTTTTTTCGAAATTGATATTCTTCATTACTGATAATTGTTGCTGCTCGCATAAACGCTGAAATGTTATAGTAAAATTGTTTTTCTGTTGCTTGGAATATTTTATTATTGTACCATATGTACCACGTAGCGCTGGTAGCCTAGTGGGTAGAACATTGGACTTGTGAAGTTATAGTAGCAATACCACTCGCTAACTGTGAAGGAAAACATCGTGAGGAAACCTGAGTGTCTGAGCTATTCACATACCTCAGCGCTTGAAATCGCCAATCTGCGGTGGGCACGCGTGGTGATTAGGTCCATACTCTCTCCCTGAGAGAGAGCCTGTGCCCTACAGTGGGACGTATATAGGCTGCTTATGTATGTATGTACCATATTTATATTTAAAGACACAATTTTCTCATCTTCGTTCTGACACCGATTCGTAAGTCAACTTTTGAATCTAAAAGTGTATTATTTTTTTATTTGGGACAATATGATGTCATTTAACATTTTTTGTCGTAACTGGTGTTATGGTTTATAAATAAAACATTTCTTACTATTTCTCAATGGAGAACTTGCCACAAAATATGTTTTAATATAATTGGAAAGGGCATGTTAAACGATAAATAAGCGTGGTTAACTTTTGTCTCTACGACTAACACTTTTCAAAACAAAACGTTAACCGCATCATGTTAGTTCGTTCGGCTTTTGTCTTAATGTAAACAATTAAGCGACTTGATCGGTTGAACGGTGTTGCGTTGGTATATTCGCGATTTCTGTCAACGGTTTGTTTGCGTATGGTATGAAGCCTAATGAATTTAAATATACCTTGTTTATGTATAAGAATAATATAGGTGTAATATAAGTAAATAATATATAGTTTCTTTTAAGGGATATTCTAAACATAATTTGTAGGTAATGCTAGTTTTGAAAAAATACAGGCGTACTGAAGAATAAGAAGAAGAAGAAGAAGAAGAAGAAGAAAGACATTTATTATACCAACAAGATACATCACAGAAACAAAATAAGCATGGCTGTTTGACGCGAAGTCGTTGACTTTTATGTTTTAAAAACAAAGAAGGGAGTTGTCTATGGGCAGAACTGACTTTTATTTTCTCTTTTTAATCTGTGCTGTCACTTGAAATTTGTGGAAAATTTCTAACGCACGCGGTGGGTAATAATTCGGGTTTCAGGAAGTATTCCCATGCTTTCGCGATAAAAAAAGTCGGGGCGGCAAAAGTAATGAGCTGACTAATTGCTCAAGTGGTGTTTGTGACAGTGCGAAGTGAAATTCCGAGCAAACGTTGTTGTGGGCGCCTGTCATGGGCGTGCAAATGCATATAAGAATGATAAATTGTAATTTCCAAGTATAAGTTGTACCTATGTTGATGCTCCTTAATTAATAAAATGAACATAACATAAACTCACGCCTGTATCCCTAAGGGGTAGGCAGAGACCAGGGACTGCCACTTGCTACGATCCTGACAGATCACTTTCGCTTCCTCAACATTCATTAGTCGTTGCATGCACGCACGCCGGTTTCGGGTACTTTTTATCTTGCCCTTTGTTAATACATCCCCTATTTGGTCGAAGTATGTCCGTCTGGGTCGTCCCTTACCGGCCCTTCCATCCACATTCGCTCGATATAATGAAATAACATTATAATATTATCTTTTATTATTAATAATCCTTACTAATATTATAAGCGCGAAAGTTTGCATGTATGGATGGATGGATGTTTGTTACTCTTTCACGCAAAAACGGCTGAACGGATCCGGATGAAATTTTACACAGAGATAGATTAGTCTGGATTAGCACATAGACCATTTTGTTATCCCGTAAAAATACAAATTAACACGCAAAAGAAGTCGCGCGCAACAGCTAGTAAATAATAATAGAAATTTCTATTAACAATGAGGCCGCCAACTGTAACTTCTCTTTTGTCATTGCTATTTCTATAAAGTTTTTTCCGGTGTACAATAAAGAATATTCTTATCTTATCTTTTAATCTAGTTTAGGCAACACTTGTTTTATATAAGAAACCATTTGAAATTCTGGTTTTGCAATAAAGTGTTCTCTATCTCTATGTATCCATCGAATACTTGTTTTATGTTCATTTGATTAGTTGACCTGATTTATTTTAAGCAAACTGTCAAATATGTTAAATTCTATTAACAAAAATAAACAAATGTTAATCATAATTACATTTAGGGAAATTTGAACTAGCACAGAGTGTACAGACTAAAGACAGCGGTTAATGGGTAATGAAAGGACAAGCACTGAGCCTCTCACTCACTGTCATAAATCATAAGAGCTCCACAATACGCTCAGGAAGACGCCGTACTGTATAGGCCGGGAGCCGGCAGTTCCTTACTTAACTCCTTCATCATAAGGTGACAAGTTGCGACCAGTTAAAGGACTGTCCACATTGCAACAGGCCAACGACGTGCGGGCGCAACGATATATGATGCGTCACTGGCCCGTTGTAACGAGGATAGACCTTTTGGGTTGTGTACCTTAAAAATACGCAAAACAAATATTATAACGATAAAAAAGTCATTTTTTTGTACAAATAATATTTATTAGAATTGATACGAACTATGTGTGATATCAAAATAATATTTAAATAATAATGTTTCTGTGTAGTAAAATATAATCACAAATTAAATTAAATAGGATTACTTTGCATGAAACCCTCACATAATTATAATGTTCTGCTTCTTACAAGATACACAAAGATTCAGATCAAGTTTAAATTATCAACCCTATAATGTCTTACTTCAACAAATGACTTTAACTTCACATTATGGATTACAATAAAATATTGAGTATTTCGTACATTGTTCGACAGTTACAGTACTATGTAGCATAAGGCAAGAGAAAACCTCTGATCTACGTTCTATAACATGAAAATGTCAGATCACTGAAATAATGTGGAAACATTTTTTCGTTGAAAGTGCTGCACTCTCAAAACTCTCTATTTTATGTAGACTTCATGACATGGGTGTCCCAATGCAGGGCAAAGGTATTTCACTTTCAGAACAAGATTTTTGGTCATTTTTAGAGTCTAAATATTGTATATAATAAAATCATCATCATCAGCCAAGCTCACTGCACACTTCTTGATATAAGCCTTTTCCACTGAATACCACCTCTTACGGTACCTTGTATTGGTACCCAATCCATGAACTCTTAAATTAATATAATTACAATGAAATACCGGTATTCATACTCAGCTAATTCAGATTACTGCTTAGAACCTATGACGTAGGTTTGCCAACAGCCGACTCCCGGCCTTGTAGTATGATTGGTTGCTTTTGGTGAAGAGCTGCTAAGTGCATAGTCACTGGTGTTTTGATAGCTAAAATTAATATTGTAAATTAGTAATTTAGTACAAACTCAGTTTATATTTAAGAAGATAGCGAGAGAAAGAAATAAACATACGTAATAAATAAAAAATAGAATTGATTCTATAAATTGAGAACGGAATGTTGCGTTGATTTGGACTTATGGAGAGGACAAAAGGAAAAATACATACATACATAAACTCACGCCTGTATCCCAGAGGGGTAGGCAGAGACCAGGGACTGTCACTTGCCACGATCCTGACCGATCGTGATTATATTATGACTAATGAATGTACATGATGGAAAGAGTTGTGTTAGAATCGTGGCAAGTGGCAAACCCTGGTCTCTGCCTACCCCTTTGGGATGAAGGCGTAAGTTTATGTAATGTAATGTAAGAGTAAGAAATGTTTTATATATAAGCCTTGACACGAGCGTACCCCCAGCGTAGTGTACCTCTCGTTGAAGGAAAACATTGTGAGGGAACCCTCGCTTGAAATAGGTAGAAAAAATGTGAATAACGTCTTAACGTAAAAACCGTAGCAAAGATGGATTGTTTCCAGTACTTTTTGAGACAAAAAAGTTGTTTCTTAAAAGACATGACTCTACTGAACTGAGAGTGGGTTTGAACATAAATTTCCATAATTGAGAGAGTTTTAAAACGACACCACTGCTTTTGCAGTTGGGTAAAAAGTACCCACTTAGCGAATAACCGGATTCACATTGGACGATAACCGCAACTGTACAATAAAGTTAAACTACAGACATACTTCGAATTTGTTCACCCTTTTAAAAAAAACATTCCACATTTCAAATCAAATCAAATCAAAATTTTTTATTCAAAGTAGCACAGAAACTGCCACTTAATGAACGTTACAAGTTAAACTAGGTGTCAAATCTAGATCATTTTGGAGAAAAAATTTACAAGAAAATTCCAAACATAGACTATTCAAGTTCTTAGTTTACAGAATTTATATAAATATTGAACTGGCTTTAATTCCAGACATCACTGTCATCTAAATAATTGAGGCGCTTTTTACAAGAACAACCAATGTCCCATTTTAACGAATTTCTGTTTTCGGTTTTTGGCAACACTGTTCAACAAGCCGCATTAGGCTCACTAATATTTTTTTACAAAATCTTCCTATGTCCACACTTATTCCATCGAAAGCTTAATCACCACGCGTGTCCACCGCGGATTGGTGATTTCAAGCGCCGAGTTATGTGAATAGCTCAGACACCCAGGTTTCCTCACGATGTTTTCCTTCACCGTTAGCAAGTGGTATTGCTACTATAACTTCACAAATGTACATAACTTAGAAAGAAAAGTCATAGGTACATGCTTGCACTGGGAATCGAACCTGGGTCTCCCGCTTCAGAGTCCAATGTTCTACCCACTAGGCTGCCACCGCTCTCACGCTCTTCTAATAATGTTGCGTAGCAATTGCTTTGCCTAAAAACATCGCGAAAACGAGATTCACTAAAAGTTAACCCTAACTAAATCCATGTATCGTCTCCAACATCCCTTCCTTATTACTAAATTTCACCGAAATCTTTAAAGCTGTTAATATTATTATTATTTTTAAATCCTTTATTGCATTTAAAACAAGCAGTTTTGCACATAGGCGAGCTTAATGCTACTTAGCATTATCTACCAGATAACCTAAGTTACACCTCATGTGCGTGCAAGTACTTCATGTACTGACACTGATACACACAGCGATGCGGCTTTGCGGCTCAGTTTATTCGGATTAACCTCAGCAAATATCACACACGTCGTGTCTTCTTACAATATTTCCCTCTATATATTTTTTCTAATCGAAACTACTTGTGACTGTCTAAGGGCCTGTGCACACCACATTTTTTAAACGCGCCGCAAAGTGCCCACGAGTCTGACGCAGCCTGTAGACCTTTGCACACCGGTATAAATTCAAACACGCGTTTTACGCGATACAGGCGCGATGCTATCGCGCGTGTGTAGCGACACAGATGCAGATAGAATACATGAAAAAGAGGAAATTATGAAAAAAAATTGGCAAATTGTTATCGAAAGTAGTATTCATCATTTCAAGAACTTTTTGCGGTTTTTAAACCGGAATTAATTCGGATTTGAATTTGAGTTATGAAGTTTGCTGCGTCAAACTGTTCTATAGGATAAAAGCGCGCCATCGACGCGCGTTTAAAAAACGAAGTGTGCACCGGCCCTTAAAGTCTCTGACTTCGAAGTCTGACTTCTGCAAGTACAATCTCGATACCAGTAGCCATTTCCGAGATTCTTATTTTATATTTATTTACATATTTTAAAGAGTTGCTCACTTAGTATATAGGAGAAATGGAATGGGACGTAGATGGAATGAGGAGAGGGTGTGTATTTGTATGATTTTATGAAGAAACAAAACAAAGAAAAAAAGCTGCTGAAGATATTTATTTATTTACTTATTTATTTATACTTTATTGCATACATGGCATTTAACAGGACATTACATAAGAAATTACGTGTACAAAGGTGAGCTTATCTCTGTAAGCTCCTGTAATAGTGTCAGATAGAAACATCCTTATTGAGCACACAAAACCTTCACTTTTCTAACCACGTCCTTCCCATTTTACATTTCTCGCTTAAATAAGTTTATTATTTCCCTGAAAGGGGTGAAAAAACGGTGAAACCAAATATTACTTTAGAATATTTACCCCATCTGTTCCGAGAAAAAATTACCGCAACGATGTACCTATTGCAAAAAGATTTGGTGTTCCGTTGTTTTCGTGCTTATTTTCTTTCCTTACAAGATGACGCAGAATGGAATGTATAGTTTGGTTTCTTTCGATTGTAACGTTTGCGGGTGGTTCCTGCCCGGTAGTAAGGAAACCCGCCACGTCAACAGACTGAAAACTGTGGCCAGGGCCACCAAAACAAAAATCGAAAAATTGTCTGGCTCAGTGCCTTGAGCCATCAAGGGCCTAAATATGGGGAGTTGAATGAAACGCTGTTAATGTTGTGCACAGTCTTTAATTTTGGGACTACACAGGTAGCAATAATGTAATTGTGAAACTTTAGCGTTTAAACCCAGACAATTACTTAATTACAGAAAAAAACTCAGAGCAGAGCGGGGTCGCTTCAGTAAGTGGTTCTGATAAGTTCACAAATTACATTTCATAAGTGGTTAGTTCCTACTGAAAATCAGATTTGCCATCAATTTCAATAATTATCAACAATTTAATTCTAATTTGATGCTTTAAATCCTAATTCCCTAATATGTAAGTGAAATTGTTTCACCGACCTTGCTAGGAAGAACCTCCCTGTGAAGTCAATCCGGCCTCGGGTGGGATGCACGGTGCTAACCAGAACGCCGAGTAGGCAGCCTCGTCCCCATGCGCCGTCACCGGAGCAGGACCGATGAGACTTCACAAGAAGACGCTGGTCAGCCGTCCCGAACCAAATCCTCCTCCCGGCATGAGAGAAGCCAAGCGCTTGTAGCACAGCCTAGCATAAGTTTCTTGACCCCAAAAGAGCAACTGTTTCTCGACAGCAAAAAGAGAAGGCAGTGCAAGCACTAAAAGTTAAAGCAAATCACTAAATCCCTAAATTCCTATAAATTCGCTAAATTCGCTGAATTTCAAAATTTCCCAAAAATTCCCAAGATATCCCAAAAATTCCCGAAATATCCCGAAATCCCTAACCAGCTGAAAGGAAGAAAAATTGCTTCTATCAGAAGATTGCAAATGGCATAAGCATGTGGCAGGCAATTATAAAAGTCTGGATAAATCTTACCGGAGACATTCAGCAACTAGGATTGTCTCGACGCTGGCAATCCCTCCTTCACCCCTTTCCAGGAATCTGGTGCATCCTAAAAAATAACCACGAGGATGAGAGATGACCTAGCCGGAATTGTACAAGATTCTACACACAGCTTTCCAAATAAGTATTTACTTACAAAATTCCTGCCGCTACAAAATATATCTTGAATGGGCTGCTTCTTCGCCAACTGAGCCAAATCTGCTCACCATGGAGGATCAACCGTCCATCAATAATTAGATCTTTCCAGCTAATGATCCACGACATTTTGGAGCTCTCTCTTATCCCAGCAGAACGTCGTCGCGTCACCATTTTCAATCCTCTGCTTGGGTGACCATATAAAAGAAATGATTATCTCCTAAAACGATATTCCAAAATTTCGATATTGTATGAATAACATTTACCTGTATTTTTCTTTATTAGCTGTATTAATTCTTTGTTCATTATGTTATTATTTTTCCCTCTTTTAATCAAATAAATGATATTCATCAACACCTAAAGTTACTATTTCTTTTCCCTGAAATGAGGTAACTACATTTCCTATGGCAACCCACAAGAAACGACCAATCACCGGCGACCAACTCATCAAACAAACCTAAAAGAAGAGATGTCAGCCTACAAAATTCTATGGTGATACCAGAGTAAATCGAAACCTGAGCCGTTCAAGACATTGGAGAAAACACACAACGTGACACGATCATTAGGGTTCCGTCGACAAGGAATGTCCGTCCACGGCTTAGCTCAGAGACGCTCAATATTAGAAAGCTGAAATTTGGCACAGACAAAGTGGATTTTTTTTCCGCTATACTAAAAGAGTTTTATAACAACTTTTGTTCTCATTTTTTCTGTTTTGCCCATTTTTTTCAAATGAACCACTCGTATTGACATGTTTCAGAATTTGAAAATTTTGAAGTTTACACCGTATAATCCGCGTTTTACCAACTTATATCTACATTAGGTACAAGGAAAGCATTTTGTAGAGAACAACTCAAAGGGATTCTCGTGTTATGCGGCGGTCGATAAATAGAACCTTATATGGAGGTTGTTATAGATGTATCGGCGGCCTACTTTGCGAATGCTTTGTGATGCGCTTATAGTGGTTTTGAATTGGAATATTGTAGGAATTTTAGGTACGTATATGCATAGATATGAACAGAGGAGGAGTTTTCCAACCGCATACTGCGATCGCCAACCCGCCTGCCAAGCGTGGCGATTATGGCAAAACCCTTCATGGTTATGAAAACCACGAGGGAGGCCTATGATGATGAATGATGAGATGGATGGACTTAGACATGTTTATTGTCTGACGTTTGCAATTTCAATAAACAAAGTTATAGGTAATGTATCATCAATGTCACTCTGATGGATCACATCAGAAATGAGAGAATCCGCCAAAGAACTGAGATACTAAGAACTGACATAGCCTACAAGATTAGCAATCGGAAGTGGGCAGTGGGTTTATACGTTTTAAGTAAAAGCAATCTAACTAGATAATTGTTCTATCTAGGTACATAATAGAATATCGGAAGCTCCTATCCCTGTATGCCCAGGGGATTGGAGTCGGCTCGCTGAAAGAAAAACTGATATTGGTCGGGGAATAACTGAATGAGTAGAGCATAAGAGTGATTTTAAATAATATTTACCTACTATTTCTGGAATCTCTACGGGTATCAAACTCCATTCAGATCTAAACATAATGAAAACTTCAACTAATTTCATTGTATTTTGGACCCGATAGCACTAGACCGGATTTGAAGGGTCGAATAACAAAACAATTTCGATGCTATCACGACTCTATGGTCCGGAATAGGGCCCGGAAGCGTTTTTACAATAATAGAGGCAGTTTATGTAAGAATACTGCTTCTACCAGCAACTTCTTTCGTATATTCGAGTAACAAGTGTCAGTTCGTAACACGGACAAGAGATTTGTAATAATTTCCGTTTCTGTCGAAAGACAAATGTCTGTTTACTTATGGCTGTACAGTGTACATAACATAAGCAGCCTATATGTGTCCCAGTGTAGGCCACAGGCCTTCTCTCAGGGAGAGAGTATGGGCTTAATCACCACGCGTGCCCACCGCGGATTGGCGGTAACATACTCGTACATACCTACTCGTATTCTTTTCCGCTCATATAAAAAAACCAAGAAAAAGCCAGTTTAAATCACCAGTGCTTTTGATTCCGTGCCCTAGAAGCAAACATCCACTACAGTCCAACAAGTAACGTTCAGCATCCAGTCTTACTAAACATTCCCTTGGACACCACTGTCGTGAAATGTTCCAAATGCTTTCAACTAAAGTGCAACATGGCCATATTGACGTCGAGAGCGACAGTAAAATATGAGCGAAAAAAATCCGAATGCACGAACAATTTTGAGTGAAAATCTAATGAAAGCAAAGTACGTTTCAGAGCTCCTTTTGACGTTCTCGAATGCAGGTTCCGCAAATACGCAGCCAAACAGAATTTCATTAAAAAAGGTTGTTCACAAAATGGCCGCGCAAAAAGCAGAATGAACAGAAGGACAATAAAAAATAAAACTCGTGTGCACATATTGTGTGTGGCGATAAGCCACCATATTTTTCACAGTACTTGCTTATTATATAGCATCATCATCATCATACCACTCGCTAACAGTGAAGCAAAACATAGTGAGGAAACCCTAGTGTCTGAGCTATTCATATACCTCAGCGCTTGAAATCGCCAATCCGCGGTAAGCCCATACTCTCTCCCTGAGAGAATTCCTGTGCCCTACAGTGGGACGTATATAGGCTGCTTACGCTTATCATCATCATCATCATCAGCCCACAGCTGCCCACTGCTGGGTATAGGCCTTTTCCCCCAAATGTCATCTCTCACGGTCCCTTGCCATCCGCATCCACAGACCCCTCGCCGACTCAACTATATGGTTCGACCATCGGGCTGCTGGATTGCCCACTGACCGTAGTCCTGTTCTCGAGTCTGTGATTGCCCTGGTCCACCTGCCATCTTCCCGCCTCGCCAGGTGTCCCACCCAGTTCCACTTCAATCTCAATCAAAACTATCATCATCAACGTCATTCAGCCAAAAGAAGTCCACCGCTGGACATAGGCCTCCTCCATGGATTTCCAAAAAGACCGGTTGGAAGCGGCTTGCATCCAGCGTCTTCCTGCCACTTAGATGAGGTCGTCGGTCCATCTTGTGACTGGTCGTCCTACGCTTCTATCAATACTATATAGCATACAAAATGTTGCGAGGTCATGGCTTCGAACCGTAGACTTTTACCTATGATTTTGATTCCAAAGATAAGTTTTGTCAAATTGAAGTAGAAATATCAGTCGCCAATGTGAAGGAAAACATCGTGAGGAAACCTGAGTGTCTGAGGTGTTCACATAACTCACCGAGGTGTGCCATATTTTCTCTTTGAGAGAAGGCCTATAGTGGGACATATATACGTATAAGCTGGGATTGGAACCAACAACCTTTTGAAAGTGAGGCCACCATTCTGCCACTGCTGTCTGGCGGTGCAATATGGGTTTTCGGGTAAAATTGGTTCTACGATGTCGGTCCTGCGCAATCACACTTACGACTTTTCTGATAAATTGTTTGTTTATTAAGATAAATAGAGATTGGAATATTCCGAAGAGCTCCTAGACGTTTTTCAAAAGATTTCAGAGATCATGGAAGATACGGCGCGATCTCCGACGACAAAAAAACTGATATAATAAATAACTAACAACCCGACTCTCTCTCTACTCTCTCCCTGAGAGAAGGCCTGTGCCCCAGTGGGATGTATATAGGCTGATTATGTATGTATGTAACCCGACTGCAGAGCATTAACTACTAAGCAGGCGGGACTAAAAGGCGGTGGTAGCCTAGTGGGTAGAACATCGGACTCGGAAGCGAGAGACCCAGGTTCGATCCCCAGTGCGGGCATATACCTATGACTTGGTTATAGTAGCAATGCCACTCGCTAACTGTGAAGGAAAACATCGTGAGGAAACCTGGGTGTCTGAGCTATTCACATACCTCAGCGCTCGAAATCACCAATCCGCGGTGGGCACGCGTGGTGATTAAGCCCATACTCTCTATCTCTGAGAGAAGGCCTGTGCCTTACAGTGGGACGTATATAGGCTGCTTATGTAGGCGGGACTAACCTAGGTTCCTCGCAATGAGTTACATTATTGAATTCGCAATGAGTTACATTATTGAATTCGCAATGAGTTACATTATTGACCGGACGCACACGGTCCGAGCGTACTAAGACCGTCTTAACCCGGCTTTATTGCCCTTTAAGTCCGACAGACAATGTTAAAATAAACAGGAACTTCAGGAAACATTTTAAGAAGCTTAAAATATGCGATCCAATCTCGACGGTTGTTTTACATTTTGCTCGGTTTTTGCGTGACTTGCATAGTACTTGAGAACCTTTTCATGGTAAACTCTTTTTTTATCACTTTCTTCCTCATTTAATAACGAGTTATTCACTTTTTCATTGCGAGAAACATCATTGTCGTCAGCGGCCGCCATCTTCACACATGAACAAAGCGCTTGTAGCGCCTCTACCGGCAATTAATATTACTATTTTTACGATATGATCAATAATCTTGACCATTTCACGAAGTAGCCGCGCGTTTAGTTGCCCATATCGAGAAACGATTTCTTATCATTGATCTGCCCAAGTCACATCGTGACGAGGCAAATAGACAGTGAAAAATTTTCGAGCATTTCATAAAGTGAGCAAAGGCACAATATGGCCACGACACATACACCATGAATTTTAGTTCGTTTGAAAGCCATAGCAAAATGAGCGTGTCATAACAATACCTATTGATTACGTCAGTCTGCTTTTGAAAAAAATACACTTCCCAAACATATCTCGATACAAACTCGAACCTGTGAGAACCATAAGTAGCCAGCTAAAACGGCATGTGTGCCGTGGGTCCGCGGGTCATTGTTGTGGAGGCTCTACTAATTGTTCGCGAACTTTTTGAAACAAGATGTCTCAACTCGAAACAAGATTTCTCAACTCAATTTTTTTCACGTCTGTACTTAAAAGTAATAGTCTAAATAGTTGGCATTTTTAATTATAAATTACATACCCGCAGCTTTCAAACCACCCAGATTTCTGCGTGTTGATGTATGTTGTGTTGTAGATATTGTCCCTATTATAAATAATATTATGTCTTATCTTCATACTTCATACACACCATCTACATGAAGATGAATAAGAGTAGTATAAAAATTTATTCTATGTAAAAAAATTCACAGATTTCGTGCCTCACATGACTATCGAGCACACTGGAAATAATCTTTAATGTCATGTGAAGAATGTCGTTCTGACTTTTTGACATTTTTCAAAAAGGTTATACAGGGCAAACCCTTAACCCGATCGCCTTTGTTTTAGGCTCAAATTGTACCTGAATAAATTGTTCAGAGAATTTTTTCTCAAATTTTTTTATATCATTCTTCGTTTCCAAAATACCGAGTGCCAAAGTAAAAAAATCGGATTTTTCTTTTTTCAATATTTTGGCCACAACTTTTTTTTTTACTTTCTCAAAAAAATTTTTATGCACCTTATATCTCTTGTGAATACACGTCTTTTGAGCCTTTTTGGAATATCATATCTTCACAACTCCCCGAGATACAAGGGGATCGCACTTTTTCGTGAAATAGGAGCCTACACTGGAGCGGACAAAAAGACATTTCCACTGTCAAAAACTCTTTACTTCATTCAGCTGCCATTGTACATTCGACAGCACATCAATCTTTACATTTTAGTCGAAGAAAAATTCAAAAATATAAATAACTATTCAAAGTAGCACAGAAACTGAGACTTAATGAACTTTACATGTTAAACTAGGTGCCCATTTCCAAATCTAGATCATGTTGGATAAAAACGTGACAAAAAATCTCGAAACTTAGTCTTTTCAAAGTCCTTGATAAACAGAGTTTACATAATTATTCTAAGGCCTACAATTCATGCATCGAACTGGCTTTAATTTAATAATATTTTAAGATTTTAAATAATATTTTATTTGGCACAAAGTGTGCTTTACACATATAGTTGCAAATTAACCCATAACGTAACAGTGTAGAGTGCTGTGGATTGTAACAGATGACAACAACATCGGCCTGTACACAGATGACGTTTTCTCAGTTACTTTACTAACTACTTTGCAATGATAATGAGAACTATTGATCTGCTGTTGACAATAGAGCTGCCGGAAACGCCGGCGTCTCATTCGGTATGTACCAATGACTTTCTTTTCTAAGTTACGTAAATTTGTATAGTTTTAGTACAATACCATGGTGAGGGAAAATATTGTTAGGAAATCTGAGTGTCTGACCTCAGACCACCTGGTTACACCCGTACTCTCTCTGTCTCTGAGAGAAGGCCTGTGCCCTGCAGTGGGACGTATAAAGGCTTCATCTTAACTAGCATGGAATAAAAGCGTTTCTCGACCAAAAAGAGGTTCATTTTCAAGATAAAAATATGTCTCTGTAAAGCCTACTTAACATGTAGTTTCTGGCACAATGTTTTAACGGCAAACATCAGGCTGTTTCACAATTTCAAGCATGAAATCTTGCTTGAAATTACAAAACGGAAGTACCACACTTGGACCAAGTATTAGCGAAGCGCAAGACAAAAGTAAAGCGAAATTGGCGTGCGTGCATACGCAAACCCAGGTCTCTGCCTACTTTCCCGGGATGCAGGCGTGAGTTTATGAAATGTACCGAAGTTCTCTTGAATTCTACTGTAAGCTGTTGACTCTTTAGAGCACTTATACACGGGCGGCACGTGTGTCAACTGCAGCCGTCATAACTCCTCGACGGCAGGCGTTGACGCGTCGATGGCACCCGTCGACAGCCTTCGGAACACGTCGCTGTTGTAGAAACGTGAACAAATTCAGAGCAGTAGCAAATCCGATTGTTCGCATGTGTCGTTTGTATAACACTGTCTCTACTCTTTGTTCTGACCTAGATATATACAATCTTAGTCTTCGACTTTATAATATAAAATGTCTGCAATTATTGATCTCTAAAACTAAATACTAAGTATTATAAATATAATAAGTTATTGGATTTGTTCCAGATTCACTTACTTGATGTTTCAAGTGGGTGAGTCTGGAATTGGGCTAATGATAAAGTTTTAGCTCCAAAATGTAATAAGTACCTATTTAAAAGGCTATTTTGTAGTTTCAAGTAGGTGGTAATGTCCTCTTTAGTTTTTATATAATGCTTGTCTCATTACTCTTAAATATGAGGACCACCGTAACTCGTTTTTCTATGTATTTTAATGTGCGTGTATACTTTTGGTGTCAATCTAGCTTAAAACTAGTATGCTCCAATATTATTATTTTAAGATTGTTACCTGTTTTACATGCCTAATAAACAAAACAAAACAAATATAATGAAGTTAAGAGAAAAACTATCACGGCTAAGCAGAATTTGCAAGTTAACGAGTAATAGTCTACCAAGTTATAAGAGGAATACTTCGCACAAATTTCATTAAGAATTACTTTGTACAATAAAGAATATTCTATCTATCTATCTATCTACTTTGATGAAGTTGTTACTCGTTCGTACGAATTTCATTGAAAATTACTTTGACGAAGTTGCTACTTGAGTAACGCAGAATACCCTTTTGTATTACCCTATTATTTATTAAGTATTCCCGTATTACCCCTACCAGACTACCCATCAAAGAATACCCCTATATACCTTATTATTTTAGATATTTTGTCGACCACGGAACCCTACAATGAAGAAGAAGAAGAAAGACATTTATTATACCAACAAGATACATCACAGAAACAAAATAAGCAGCTAAGTAACATAATATGCACAACAACAGAAAGAAAACTAAATACACAACAGACAAAACGAATAAATAAAACAGGACCGTAGATGTAGCCTGTGGTGTATCTACGTTGCCACAAAAGGCAGCTGACTCGGCGTTGTGCTGAGGAAGTGATCCCTCAGCGCTGATTTTAAGTCAGTGCCTACAATGCGCGTGGCACGACATGTTCTTGGCCGTTTTTTTTTTTACTTTGGTATCTTTTTGCAGAAATGCATCTAGTATCGTATACCAAAGATTTCCTCCCAAGGAAAATTGTAGGTATTCAGCAAAATATTAAAATTGTGGCAAAAAGTTAAAGTTACTGTGAAATAGTAAATATTAAAATGTTGTGTTTTTCTGTGAACTCACATCCAGCGAGATGCTCTGTGTTATTGTTGAGGCTTCGACTGGAATAACATGCTCAAACATTTGCTTCGGTAAAGAAAATAGGCTTCGCGTTGGCTTTTGCGGTTTTACACCGAGTCAGTGGTGTCTTTGAGCTTAAATATGACTATGATTTTTATATCATAACATAATACAGAGGATAAAGTACATTAAAACTCGCCGAACTGTTACGTTTGATAGCGAGAGATCGCTCGTTTGTTACATTCGTATCTACCTACCTATTATAATTTACCTATTATAAATTTAATGTAAGTACATACTTAATACTAATAGCAAAACAAAAATATTAATCTTTATGTGTACTGTGACATTAAGCGCCACTTGCGCCATCCCACTAACCCGGGGTTAATCCGTTAAACCGTTAACCCAGTATCAAATTGTACTGGTAACCATGGTAACTCCAGGTTTAACCGGTTAGCCCCGAATAGTGGGATGGTGCAAGTGGCGCTTAGATGCAAAAAAAGAAAAACTTTCTAGACTTTCTGATTGTTTGCTGTTTTTATTCAAAACAGCGCTGGTTTTCAAATAAGACCTTAACACAAAATTAAAAAAAAACGTATCACGCAGGTTGGGCTTACGGCTAAAGCGAACTTAAAACTACAAAATAAAAAATTAATAAATCGATACATTTGTTCGGAATAAGAATATTATACAATTCGAATACGGGACCACCCACGGGCGCGAGGAAACCGCCGCGGCGAGGCCGAAGGCCGAGCTCCATCCAGGCCGAGACCAAAGGCCGAGACCATACATGTGCCAACTTTCTAATGAAAACAAATTAAGTCAGACAACGACAACGAATGACATCGCTGAACATACATAAAAAATAAGGACGAATTGAGATTGAACCTCCTCCTTTTTTTAAAGTCGGTTTTTTTTTAATAGAAACCAACATTTGAACTTTTCCAAGAAAAAGAAATCCGCGATGAACTTCAAAAAGGAGCCGTTTTAATACCGGTTGCTGAGCAAATAAACTGGATTTTAACAACTTTGTTTGTACCAATCTTCGGTTTCGTAATTTACGTCGTTTATTGGTACGATTGGAAGAACCCGTTGGATCGTTGCTCTTTGACCCATAAACATCGTTAAAAATTTCTGTTTTCTTAGTTTAAAGTGAAAGTACATTAATTGACGAAAGACAGAACAATAACGTTGAAGGATCATCGTGAGGAAACCTGAGTGTCTGAGGTGTTAACACGCCTCAGCGCTTGAGATTGTCAATGAAGCCAATCTCTCTCTCTCTCTCTCTCTCTCTGAGAGGGGCCCGTGCCCTGGAGTGGGACGTATATAGACTACATAAAAAAAAGAAACGAGAAAGAAACGTTGAGAGATCATTGTGGACTGAAAGAGGATGTAGTGACTAGAATTGAGAACCCGCGACCTGGTGAGCTCCGCACGTATTGACTTGTCCTTCCTGAGGGCTAGGCCAACTAAGCTTTCAGGATGGTATAGGTGCTGGGCAAGCCTACTTCATAAAAAAAAAATGTCCTAGGCACTGCAGCATCCGAGTGGTCCCTTCACCTTACCAGTGTGAGTGAAGGTGCCACTGGATGCTGTATGAATCATCTCATTACTTAGATGCATAGGCCAAAGTTTAAGATACCTACAGAGGTCCTCTCTCAGAGTGAGTTAGTGTGGAATCAGCTGCACGCGTGGTAATCACCACCGTCTGTCTCAAACTTGGCCGATTTTTTCATGTGTGTGTAAAGTCCATATCTTATTACCATCTCACAGAGTATCCTAATTTGGGATCCAAAATTCAAATCTGAGCATTTTATTCAAAATAACACAGTAACTGTGACCTAATGAACGTTACTTATTTTTTTTATTTTTTTTTTCATTTTTGAGCAAAAATGGACAAACAACTTCAAACTTCGTGTTTTAAGAGTCTTTTGGTAATCAATTAACAGAGTTTACATTTTATTTTAAAACATAAGACTCTTGCATTGGACTAATTCCAGACATTAAGACAAATGATTATGTTGTGTATTCGATCATCATCATCATCAGCCATTTGACGCCCACTGCAGGACATAGGCCTCCTTCGTGGTTTTCATAACCATGAGGGGTTTTGCCATAATCGCCACGCTTGGCAGGCGGGTTGGAGAACGCAGTATACGGTTAGAATCTCAGGAAGACACTGCTGCCCGCCTCCCGGTAATTGATTTCCTTAGTCGCCTTCTACGACATCCACGGAAGGAAATGGAGTGACGCTATTCTTAATCCGGCGCCACGCGGAGCTTTTGATCACTTTTGGGGTAAATCCCGAACGTCTGACGGGTGAGAACCCGCTGCACGCACAGGTGTCGGGCGGCGACTTTGATTGCTATTTTATTACGAGATCGGGAATCGAACCGGAACCAAACAAATACGGTGCGCTCGCTTTTATGCGCACTAACCGTCTGCAGACGATTTGGGTCAAGCCGTGTGTAAATCTGTGCGGTAAAATGTTAAGGTACCGTTGTTAAAGCAGCTCTAGCAGCTCGACAGGGTGTTGTATGTATATATATATATATATATATATACATACAACACCCTGTCGAGCTGCTAGAGCTGCTTATATATATATATATATATATATATATATATATATATATATATATATGTGTGTGTGTGTGTGTGTGTGTGTGTGTGTGTGTGTGTGTGTGTGTGTGTGTGTGTGTGTGTGTGTGTGTGTGTGTGTGTATGTATGTATACTGTTTCTTCATGACCACACAGAGCAAACGGCTGGACCGATATTGTTAAAACATTTGTCAAGTGAACGGTTTTGACAACGGTATTGTGACTAGTAAAAAAAAGTGGCGGACGTCAGAGGTCATATTTTGTGTGCAGAAAGCCAATGAAGGCTTGAAATAAAAATAACTTACTAAAGAAAAAAATTGTTTTGTTTATTTGTTTATGTGGTTGGAAGGGCTGGTACGGGACGTCCCAGATGGATATACTTCGACCAAATAGGAGATGTTTTGGCACAGGGCAAGATAAAAAGCACCCGAATCTGGCGTGCGTGCATGCAACGACTAATGAATGTTTATAAAGCGAAAGAGATCGGTCCGGATCGTGGCAAGTGGCAGACCGTGGTCTCTGCCTACCCCTGCGGCGTACAGGCGAGAGTAAATTTTATATTATGTTTGTTTATTCCTTTATTTTTTTATTTACTAAGTATAAGCATCGCGACTCATTAAGACTCGCATGCTCGTTCTTACGTCGAGCATGTTGTCTCGCTCGCACAATTAAAAATGTTTAGTGATTGTAGTAAAATGAATACACTTCTGATAAATTTGGTCTTAGGGTTCGATAAGTAATAAAATTGTGGACGTTCAATACATATTTTTCTTATCCTGTACCTAGTTTCTGATTAAGAAAGTTTGATTCCAAAATTAATAATTGTAGAATTAAATTTTGAAGAATATACTCGTAGTTGAAATGTCCGTAATTTAATTATGCATCAAACCCTCAGACCAAATTTATCAAAAGTTTACTCATTGTCTCATTTTATTAAAATAATTAAAAATATTAAATTGTGCTAGCGAGACCGCATGCTTCACGTATAGACTATGTAAAATTACAGTTTTGAGATCGATAGCCAATCTCATCCGCGCCACTTCTCTCATCCATCAGGCAAATTAAAATCATATTTCACGCAATCCACAGGAGTAAGCTAGTTTAGGTACTCTGAGTACATAACATACATACGCAGCATATATACGTCCCACTGTAAGTAGGGCACACGGCTTCTCTCAGGGAGAGAGTATGGGCTTAATCACCACGCGTGCCCACCGCAAACTGGCGATTTCAAGCGCTGAGGTATGTGAATAGCTCAGACACTCCGGTTTCCTCACGATGTTTTCCTTCAGCGTTAGCGAGTGGTATTGCCACTATAACTACACAAATGTACATAACTTAGAGAACAGTCATTTGTACATGACGGGACTTGAACCCACGACCTCCCGAATGAGAAGCCTCTTGCAAAGAAGAATGCAAATTCTAACAAATCGGCGCCGCTACAAAATAAAAATTATAAAGTATAAAAAAATTTACAAACAAACATCTAGAATTAAACTACTCAAACAAGATTTCCTGTAAATGACGAGCTCTAAGTGACGTAAATGAACCTGTACTCGTATTCTGTGAGTCGCAATTTTGTAAGTCCCTAGTGTTTGAGGTATTCAAACAGTTCTAGGCAGTATTCTCGAAGTTGTTAAGGAGTATGTTCACCTCAGGCAAACCATGCAGTGAGGTAAAAACAACTTCGAGAAAGAGGCCAATAGATGAATACAACTGGGCTGGGGTGTGTGAGAAACTACGTCGAGTATAAGGGTTTAACAGGTTAACCCAGTGTCAAATTGTACTGGTAACCATGGTAACTCCAGGTTTAACCGGTTAAGACTATAACCCGCCCCGGGACACATCCGACGCAAAGGTACCCACTACGCTGGCAGCGTTACCTCGCTGCACTGCAAGGGAAAATAATCACAGATTAAAAATCGAAATATTAAAATTTAATACATTCACAAAAAGCTTCGTCCATAATAAAATAGGTAGCTTAATACAAATTACACTCAAAAGAAAACATGCAAAATTATAATCTGAGATTATAACACTAAGAAAATAACCCGCCCCGGGACACATCCGACGCAAAGGTACCCACTACGCTGGCAGCGTTACCTCGCTGCACTGCAAGGGAAAAGAATCACAGATTAAAAATCGAAATATTAAAACTTAATACATTCACAAAAAGCTTCGTCCATAATAAAATAGGTAGCTTAATACAAATTACACTCAAAAGAAAACATGCAAAATTATAATCTGAGAATATAACACTAAGAAAATAACCCGCCCCGGGACACATCCGACGCAAAGGTACCCACTACGCTGGCAGCGTCACCTCGCTGCACTGCAAGGGAAAAGAATCACAGATTAAAAATCGAAATATTAAAATTTAATACATTCACAAAAAGCTTCGTCCATAATAAAATAGGTAGCTTAATACAAATTACACTCAAAAGAAAACATGCAAAATTATAATCTGAGATTATAACACTAAGAAAATAACCCGCCCCGGGACACATCCGACGCAAAGGTACCCACTACGCTGGCAGCGTTACCTCGCTGCACTGCAAGGGAGATTCCCTGCATAAGATAGGCCCCAGAGCCGCAGTCATAGCCACGGTCTCTCAAGCGGTGATCTATCTCCCTAATAAAGGCCTCTCCATGTACCCCCAAGCCCCCCGTTGCTTCTGCGATGTGTCTTGTTGGTATAATAAATATCCTTTATTTCGTTGTTTAAAAAATTAATCGTAAGTCTTGTATAATATTCTGGATATCAAAAAAATATGCTAGTACACTTATTTAAGTTAATGTACAACGGACAATGTCGAGTAATAATAAGATAAGAGATTCATTTATTTTATATGACAAAAAAAACATGACAATAAGATAAGATAAGATAATGTTTTAGTTACACACTAAAACACACATTTATACATTTGGGTGAAATGAACACATAAAACGCCAAAAAAAATAGATAGATAATAGATAGATAACTGATTTATTTCCACAAGACAAACACACACATACAAAAAGCATTACATAAGTCTAACGGCACAGAGTAAACATTGACAAGATAAAAGCATACATAAATCATGGAAACAACAACTTGACACATTATACGGTACAGTAAGTACCTATCTATTGGTGACATTAGAATAATAACATAAAAACATAAAAATATAAAAATAAAGAGGCACTAAACGGTCCAATTTATAAAAACACGATTCCTCCAATACACTCTCGGAGGCAGTTTACGTCTTAAATAAATAGTTACAGTTTATCATCTAATTCCGGAAATTTCCTGTCGTATGGTAACCCTATCCACGCCTCACCGACTCACTGAGTGGTTTCGGCTACGAATCTACGGTACTCCGCCTTTCATGCAGTCACTCATAAAATATTAGTGGAGTTTACTGTCTTTGCAACGGGCAACTTTGATATGGATTTATGTTCTATGTGTTTTGGTGTGTGAAGCAGAGATACAGTCGACGGCACATTGACCTTTTATTATAGTAAAAAATTTAAAGCTTAACTTTCGCCGCTGTGTTAGATGATTTACGCAATGGCTAGTGGCAACTTCTACCCACATGTTCTTAACATATACTTAACGGATAGCGCCCGAGTGGTCCCTTCACCCATCTAGTGTGGGTGAAGATGCCACGGAACGCTGCATAAATCATCTCATTAAGTAGATGCAAAGTTAACAGATATGAGGCCGGTAGGAGATACCCGAAACTTGGATGTTTTTGATTGTGTCATTTTAGACAAACTGTACGGCATAAACCGTTTACTTAATACGACATTTAGACAAACTATATTGTGTGTCGTGTCACAGTGCTTGTTAACGAACTCCTTCGAAACGGCTTCACCGATTTTTTTTTTGTATTTTTGATAGGTCTGAGAATAGGTCGCATCCTAATTTACTACTAAGTTTGTAGCGATTTGGCATTAGCTGTAAGTTACAAATCTAAATAAATAAATAAATAAAAATAAAAAATTAATAATTGAATCGTGTGATTTTAAAACAACACAAGTTTTAAAATAACACTTGTTCATTTTTTTTTAATTAAATTATTTACACCTACCTATTGATTTACATTAGTAAGAAAAATTGTAGTTTATTCATACAGAAATTAACATAATATGCTAAAATATTGCTGTTGTAGATATTAGTATTTGAATAAAACAGTTTTTTCTATTTCCTGACAAGTTGTAATGAAAGGACATGTATTGTTTTAAAATCACACGATTCAATTAATATGGCAAAACAACGTTTGCCGAGTCGGCTAATTTTGCTATAAAAATATTCTCATTTATAAAAAGTTGATGCCACTAAAACATTCCTAAGACGGAGTTATAGGTGGAGACGGTTTGTCTGTTTGTCCGTCCGTCCGTCCGTCCGTCCATCCATCCGCCCGTCTATCTGTCTATCTGTCTGTATCCTCTTAACTCCGTGTCAATAGTGGTTGTAAACTGTAAGTAAGTTATTGATTGCAGTCTCATGTCGGCTTGTACCAAGTCCACGGATATACAAATAAATAGCTACTTGACAGTTATACACTTTATCTATAGATAGCTTAACAAACGTCATGGTGCAAGACGTTACCTATACCTATTCACTGAATAAAGCTTCATCACCATCATCATCAGACATTTGACGCCCACTGCAGGACATAAGTCTCCCTCATGGTTTTCCAAGTTTCCCGGTCTTGTGCCGCCGGCATCCAGCGACTCCCGAATAGAATAGCGAGTAGAGCTTACCCCTGGATAAACAAATAAATAGTGCTGTCAGATAGAGTCTGCGTAAGTGGGCCTTATCGACATAACAATAAATTGAACGTAACGTTCATTAGACGAGTTTGATCTACTCTACCGAACCACAACTGGAGTCAATATTCAAAACGCCCGCATTAATTGTGTCATGCTCGGTCTATAGCATATTTAGTTACGCTTACCTTAACCCTTTGTTAATAAAGGCAAAGATAAGATATGAAACTAGTGGATGGTCGTTCAAGTACTTACTATCGTATTTTATCAAATCTTAAGGCTACTATGGGCATCCCTATCCTCAAGAAATCAGTTACCTCCGACACTGTTTATTATTAATAACAATGATTTATTTGCTTTGATCAACAAGATTCGTATTTGGTTAGTACGTTTTAAACTTATATTTATGTTAGTAGCATCTATAGCAAGTTCCGTGTGGCGCCGGATTAAGAATAGCGTCACTCCATTTCCTTCCGTAGATGTCGTAGAAGGCGACTAAGGAAATACATTAGCAGGAGACGGGCAGCAGCGTCTTCCTGAGATTCCAACCGCATACTGCGATTGCCAACCCGCCTGCCAAGCGTGGCGATTATGGCAAAACCCTTCATGGTTATGAAAACCACGAAGGAGGCCTATGTCCTGCAGTGGGCGTCAAATGGCTGATGATGATGATGATCTATAGCAAGGACAACGAACATACTTTTTTATTTACAGATGTGTTAAGCACACTTTGTGCAAAAAAGCCTAGAAGACTAGAATACAAGTATATCTGTTATTAACATAATTTTAACAGGGACGATTGAGTCTAGTGTTTTCATGATTCACTTTAAGTTGAATACTATATTTATTAAGTTAAAACGTGTTTTGAAAAGAATATATGTGGAGTTTCTTTGTTAGCTTCTTCTCAATTAATTCTGAAACTAACAGCCTTGACGTTCATTAACTAAATATAATTAAATTAGAGTGGTGGTAGCACAGCGGTAGAACACGTCGGCTTCTCATCCGAGAGGTCGTGGGTTCGTGTCCCGGCATGTACCAATGACTTTGTTTTCTAAGTTACGTACATTTGTGAAGTTATAGCAGCAATAAAACTCGCTAACTGTGAAGGAAAACATCGTGAGGAAACCTGAGTGTCTGAGGTGTTCGCATACCTCGGCGCTTAAAATTGCGAATCCGCGGTGGGCACGCGTGGTGAATAAGCCCATACTCTCCCTCTGAGAGAAGGTCTGTTCCCTACAGTAGGAAGTATAGGCCGAATACAATTCTAACAGTTTCATTCATTGTAAAAAATAGGTGCTAAGACAAATATGACAACAATTTACAAATTTGACATAAATGAATGTTGACGAAGCGAAAGTGGTTTGCCGGGATCGTGGCAAGTGGCAAACTGGTCTCTGCCTACCCCTCCAGGATACAGGCGTGAGTTTATGTTATGTACAAGCAAAAGTATTCTTTCGTTACAATCAATTAAACGGAATGCCAATAGTGAAGGATAGTATGTCCGTTTGTCCATTTGTCCGAGCGCAGACGGCGGCGGCTCCCACGGGAATCGAACCAGCTGCCCTAATGGACGTAAGCTGAGCGGATCGGGTGTCACTGGGCTCACTTGAGCTCTGTTGGCTCTTGGGCTAGTGATGCGAACCGATTTTATGAAAACCGATAAAAACCGTCTTTTTTTCAAACCGATAATAACCGGTTATTTAAGATTGGTTTTTAAAGTTTAATTTTTAGACTGCGGCCGGTGGCCAAGAGAAACTTTCCATTGATATTTGAGATGAAACTGTTTTTTCAAAGTAAGACATGCTTTAGAGAAAAGCTAAATTAATTAAATTCATGTTTTAGAAACCGGTACCGACGATATTTTTTTTTATTAGGGTAAACAAACAATTATACAATGAGTGGTAACAGCAACTTAGGTAACAATTAAGTATTTTAAGTATTTGTAAAATACAGAAAATAAATACAGAAAACAAAGGCCTCAGAGAGAGGTAACTTCTGACTTATTAAAACTAAGTTATTAAAACTAACAATATTAATATCTTCATATAATAATATCAAGATAATCTGTGGATAGGCTGTTCGATAATGTATTTGACCTGTTTTGGCACCAACACGCTAATTTTGAGATTTTTTATCACATAACAGACATAATATACTTTATTTGATCAATGAATCGCTCGTAGCCCCGGCTGCCTGAGTGATCTTAAACGATCACGAAGGTTAAGCAACACAGGGCGCGTTCAGTGCATGGATGGGTCGCCGTCTATGCCTAACGCTAGTGGCATTTTTCCGAGCGGTTCCGTGCTTCGCAAGGCACGTTAAGCTGTTGGTGCCGGCTGCCATCGATAGATGGCAGTCGTTAAGCCAAGTCAGAGGCCTTAGGGCGGCTTGACAACTTCTGACAGTAGACGAGCCACTAGTCTACAAGCCTCCACCAATCCGGACTTGGCCCCCGTGGTGGAGTATGGCCTATACCTTCCTCAGGGAAGAGACCCGTGCCCCTCGGTGGGGACATAATGGGTTGATGATGATGATCAATGTATTTTCATTAAAGATAAAGGTTCTTACCTTTAAAGATAAAAGAAGATTATATTACCAAAACTTTTTATAAATATTATAGGATCTTTTTGATAGAAACAAAACGTTTTCTTTGGGAAAGTTATTGAAAAAAAAACCGCTGCTTATAAATGTAGTTGGTTCTCATCGCCATTTTGGATGCGACTGGCAGGTCAATCCTGTCAACAGCAATGGTATCTTTATTTCGATTATATTCTGCTTTTTGCACTAACCCGTGCTGAGGACAATTTTAAAAACGTATTTGGAGGCAAAAAATTCCACCCTCGAGTTTTCGCCGATTCCTGCACTTGCCCATTAGCTCAGTTGGCCAGAGGTCGCGAGTTCAAGCCCCGGCATGGGTGGAATTTTTGGCCTCTAAATAGGTTTTTAAAATTTTTATTTCGAGCAAGCAATTCTAAAGACAATTGAACCTCGATTTGTGTCCTCTTGCTTGACGCCCAAACGTCGGTTTGAGACAGAAATCGAGATTGGATCGTGCTTAGAACTGGGATTATACTAAGCAATCGATTTAAGTCCCAGGTCATTGATCCTAGATTCTAGACTGTAGGTTCTAAAAATATATCCTTACTAATATTATAAACGCAAAAGTTTGTGTGTATGGCTGAATGTTTGGTAGTCTTTCACGCAAAACCGGCTGAACGGATCCGGATGAAATTTTGCACAGAGACAGATTATAGTCTGGATTAGCACATAGGTTACTTTTTATCCCGGAAAAATACACATAAAAATGACACGCGAACGAAGTCGCGGGCAACAGCTGTTACGGAAATATTATAAGAAATAGGTAGAAAAGAGAAAATATATTTCCTTCTCCGAATTTGTGTGAATAGTGTTCTGTTTACGTTGTACTGCCCAGCGTCATAATTACAAGGCCAAGATAAATAAAGATTTCGTGCTCTGAGCCGATCCATCACGTCTCTCTGGACTAAGTAAATAATAAGCCGATAGTTCACGATCCTTGTGGGACAAGGGCCCTTATTATTTATTTATTGATACTTTTATTGCACTTAAAAAAAATCGTACAATACGGCGGACTTAATGCCATAGGCATTTTCTACCAGTCGACCGCAGGAGGTAAGGAAAAGCGTGGGTAGGTACCTATTATAAAGCAGCAATATGTTCGAAAGGGTCGTCAACGTCACGCTTGAGCCCGACAGCTCGAATCTAGCGACAAATACGGTTCTTTTTTTGAATAGTTTCGAAATTTCCCGCCACTGAGTAATGAACGCTAGAAATGCATGTCTCCTTGTTAGCCCAATGACGTCATTCCGCATCTTGAGATATAGATCTCGCTACTTCCGATAAGGTCGCATTTTTCATAATAAGGGCCTAGGTCTATCTGTTTTCACATGTAAGCTTCAGCTTCCAGAGCTAGATAAACTTGTTTTTTTTTTCCTAAAAAAAAACAGTTTTTTTAATTTAAAAACGGTACGGCGAGGGCTACAGCCGACGTTGCCACTTTAAGGCCTCCATGCCCATGCCATACACAAGCGCCACCAATGGAAGAAAATCACATCTTTTTTCCAGACCGTTTTTCCAAAAAGTGTCAGACCAATCTCTCAATTATGTAAATAGTGATTTTTAGGTAATTATCAGAAATTCTTCTGAGTTTTTTCTCAAAACATTGATTTTAGTACTATAAATAGTATATTATACTAAAATCTACGTTTTTAGACCATCGCACATGCGTGCAATTTGCTCAGCGAATAATAAAACACGGAGCGTCAATCTATCTTCGACATAATATCGTGCTATACAAGAATCAATTATCGATTCGCTTGATATTTTCAACTGGCAAATGCAGCGTACGACGCCCACCAGTTCACTGGACCGACGATCTGACGCAGATTGCTGGCCGCGGCTGGATGAGGAACACCAAGGATCGAAAGACGCAGCGTGTCTTAAATAAATAAAACTTTTTGACAGATTTTATAAATACACAGTACCTGAAACCGGCGTGATTGGATGCAACGACTAATGAATGTTGATGAAATGAAAGAAGTATGTCAACGATCTCGTGGCAAGTGGCAAACCCTGGATCTGCCTACCCCTCCGGGATATTGGCTTGAGTTTATATAATACGGGTTGATTGATTGACTATTTTCAAATATCACGATGTCACGACCCGGTTAAGTTACCCAATACCCCCTGGCCCTATCCCCAGGTTCTTAGACCAAGAACATCGCTTTTGCCTGTAGTTATTTCTTTCCTTATATAATCCATTTCTTTTTGTTCACAGGTAAGGCTGCCACGTAGTAACACACATTGGTACGAATCATCTATCAGGTTTGAAACGCCTACCAAGAATAATGTTTACTGAAACTTTCGTAAGCCCTACACATTATTTACTTAATTCCGGACTTACTTGATTTTCTCGTCGGACTCGTGGTCACACCGTTTTTCTACACCAGTGTCATCATCATCATCATCAGCCTATGCTTGTCCACTGCTGGACATAGGCCTCTCCTATTGCACGCCACTGAGCACGGTCCTCGGCTACTCTCATCCAGCTCTTGCCAGCCGCCCAGTCTGACTACGAGTAATTTCTTTTGGTCGTGGTTACACTACTCTGAAAAGGATCGTACTTGACTGAATCGTAGATGGTGAAGTGCCCGATGGAGAAAATATTCCTTAGGTCGATATGTAGTACTCTCAAACTCCTCGGTAAATACTTTCGAAGTATCTCCTTGTAGGTATTATTGGCACGTAAGTTGTGTGGGTTGGTCCACCGCTCTTCCACTTGTTGCCCAAGAGCCAAGTTAAAGAGGGTTGGGAGCCTATATACATCCCAGTGCAGGGCACAGGCCTTCTCTTAGAGAGAGAGAGAGTATGGTATGGGCTTAATTACTACACATGCGGATTGGCAAGCGCTACACGCACGCACATTTCAAGGGCTGAGGCATTTGAACACCTCAGGCACTCAGGTTTTCTCACAACGTTCTCCTTCACGGTTAGCGAGTGATGGTGTTTATGTTATATTCTTTTGTTGCACTAACCCGTGCTGAGGACAATTTACGTAATACAGAGAAGTTGGAATTTTTAGCCTCTAAATAGATGTTTACTGTTTCAAATTGCTTCTAAATTCACAATAAATCCGTCTGTATCTGGCGAGCCCTTTCGCTCTCTTCCCTTCTGCGTTTCTAACTCCCGGTTTCTCGTACGCTAACAGTCTATTTTTGTTTTTGTTTTTTTTATTTATTTATTCCGTTTCTAATTTACATTGATCTATTGTTAACAGCCTGTCAATTATGTTGGCACATTTGTTTTTTACACAATCACTTGTCCTGGTCCCAAACTAGGATACCCAGTACTATGGTAACCAGGCAAGGGCCTCACAAACATAGAAAACACCCAAACTGAAGCGGCCTCCAGTCGGAATCGTACCCACGACCTCTGTTTCGGTGGTCAAGTGTGTTAACCGCTAGACCAATGAGACAGTGGGATTTTGGACAACTGACAGAATATTACGGAATAATATAGATTTAGTGTTTGAGAAACAAAGGGTCAACAGTGCACGCGTATTGTGTCAATTCGAATAAAATCAATACAACAGTTTTGGAAGCATTCTTGGTATTTTGAAACAGAACAGGTCGACACCCAATCGAAGCCTTTTGAAACCAGTGCACCTGTTTCAAACATTATATCCGTATTTCCAAGAGGTAGGTACACTATTTACCTGACTGCGGCGGAGTCCAAGAGGAAGGTAATGTGTGTTGGTTCGTATGTATATATGTAAGTATGTCCGATTCTATGTTCCCTTATAACTCCTCCACCAACGCGGACAGAATCTTGCAAATAAGATCTCAATCGATTTGTCGGGTTCGCCCGAGTGTCATAGGCTATGTAAAATCAGCATAAATCAAAGCATAAAATAAAAACTCCCTAAAAAGACAAAAATAAAAAACTGAAATAAACAATAAGCGATAACCCGACTGCTGAGCGTTAACTACTAAGCAGGCGGGACCAAAATTCAATAATTAAACTCATTGCTAGGTACTTAGGTTGGTCCCGCCTGCTTAGTAGTTGTGAAACTCATTGCTAGGTACTTAGGTTGGTCCCGCCTGCTTAGTAGTTAATGCTCAGCTGTCAGGACGTTGTTTATTTCAGTTTTTTACGTTTAATGTATTACCAATTGTACAATTGGCCATGCTACTTATTTTTTACATAAGTTTTTTTATAATTTATTTCGAATATATGGACCATTTTAAGAAACTAATTTCGTAATTTATTCATTATTTCTATTTTTAATATTTTTCTAACACTGTGAAACCGACATTTCAACACGTTGACATTAAGTTTTTCTTTTTTTTTTTTAGGCAAAGGATTAATACTCAAAGTGCCTTTGCTGACGTCATACAAAAGTCATTTAAGGTCAAAGCTTTTTATTAAATGTGTTAAAAAATATAGACTTATTTACAAATCTGATAAATAGAAATTGTACGGAAAGCAAAATTCTCGAAATGGTTTTGAGATTTCCGTTCATATTAATCTCCTAAGTCGTGACCTTGAAAATAACAATTGAAGACCTTTGTTATTTTCAAGGTCAGGACTGAGGAGGTTAAAAAATGTAGCATGGCCAGTAGGCACATCATTTTAATACAAAAAATGCAAATCCTCACTTGTGCTATATTTTACATTGAAAATTATTAGGACTTCCTTTATATTGAATATATTATGGCCACAGATTCAGGAATCACACATCTTGAAAGTCACAAAAAGCCCACACCTATAAAAACACTCTTAAATCGAATGCAAAATGTTCATCCTTCCTCGTAAAAATCCCTCCGAAATAAATTTTCTCTGCAATGAATTCCCTGCATCTGTACAGTACAATACTAGTGCGACCAATTTGGTCCGATTCTGATTCTTGTGTTGCTAGATATAAACTCTACCGTAATTTGGTCTGACTGTACCCATAAATACTTCAAAACGTTAGTAAGGACCGGTCGCGGCTGCGCGTGGCACATCTGATTTATGTCGTTTTGATGTAGAAGGTATTCCTTTCCGGGAGTGTCACTTCCATTCAATCCTGAGACCTTGTCCAGAAGTAATGAACTCGCTTCAAATTGTCTCACGCGGATTCATTTGGGCGTTGGTAAGGTACTGGGCGCTAAAAGTTGTGATAGACCTGAGCATTCAACTGTAACGGAACATCGAGCATTCGCCGTTTCTAAATTTGTCGAACTGAACAACGAAGAGAGCCAACCATAGATCCGAACATCGCTACGAACATTTTTAAGATCATTCCAGCGAACGCCGAAAAGTGTACTTTCGTTTGAATAAACGTTTTTTTTACTTTTTACTAGCTAAAGAAATCACTTCTACTTATCTACCAATTTACAGCCTCTTCGCTCGGTCGTGGGTCAGCAGCCCTTCGCTGCCCTAGCCTTGTTTCACGCCGGCGACGGTGTCAATATCTTTGATGGACCTTAATAAATAGCGACCAGGTTTAAGGCCGTCACACACGAAGATACGATAATATTTTATCTTAAAATACAATATCGCTGAAGAATTCAATGGACAGATACAAAAAAAAATTTAAAAGAATTTAAAAATTTTATTCACTATAAAAACAAAATGTTTATAGATTATCTTCGTCGTGTGTGAATTGTATGGCGAGCGATATTTGCCGCCCTTAAGGGTGACGTCCTTAAGGGTGAAAGATCTATTGATTTGTCTCAGAACATAATCGTAAGGGCCAAAGGGCTTTCTGGCTCAAAATAGAACCAGGATTGCTTATTGTGTTAAATTAGCATTGTTGTCAAAATGCGAGGTGCTGCAGCAAGGTCTAGCAAGAAATATTTTTTTCACTCCATCTGCTCGAAATGATGCATTTTGATGCCAAAATTTAAGACGCTATAGTTGTTCAAGCTAAGATTCATCAAAGTAAATAGATTCAAAATCCAATATACTAATGCACTCATTTACTAAGAATTCGGACTTCTCTTTCACTCTTGAGGATTCGTCCTATATCTATTTCGCTTGAATCCAAGCAATAAGTTTTAAAACCGAGTTTGGAACTACTTGCTGAACTATCAAACTCTTTGTTGCAAAACTTTTAAGTACGTAATTGTCAAATATTTGAAATTGGAACGCGTTTTTTTTTTTATGCAAAAAATCAATAACATTGGAGCGCTTTTTTTATCTATTTTTACTTATTTTCTCGGAAAAATATCGTCAAGCGATGATGATGGTGTTTTCTTAACACCAGAATATATAAAAAAACTGGCAACACAAGCAATTCAAAACCTCCTGCCAGAAGTTACATTTGAGTAGTATGTAAGTGTTATCTTTCTACACGCAGTGTTCTACACGGGCGCAAATCATTTTTGATCTCGGTAGTGTTGAATCCCTCGCTCCTTCAGCGATTCTTAGTTAAAGCCCTCGCTTCGCTCGGGCTTTAATGCAAGAAACGCCTCAGTTCGCTCTGGATTCAATTTCACAAGCTCGACGCAAAAAATTTGTTTGCGCCCTTGGCTAACAATCTACTCTTGGATTCTTCTCAAGATTGGGTCTTGCGTTAATATAGTATCGCTCCCGAAATACGAGTAGTTGCAAAAGAGTTTATAAAAACTTAAGACCCGGTTATCGGGGGAAGGAGAGTTTTTGTACAGTTTTACTTATCTCTTTAATAATATGTTGCAAAATGTAAGGTCCGCCCATCCTTAAAATCTCAAAAAAATTGTAAAATTTAGGTCAAAGTAGCATGTTGTAAAATATTTCCCAATCGTATTAAAGTGAAATAAGTATGGAGTAACATTTGAAAATAAGAAATAAAAGGATTATTTCTATCGAGAAAACAATAATAGTGTTTCTGTTAAGTTGTAGGATAAACAATAGTGACACGCTGAAACCTTATATTTGTCAACATTGTAGAAGTGTAGGAATCCAATTATAGGAATGAGACCTGTTTATAACGGCACAAAAATCCTTCGTCCAGTATCGCTAAGAAGGCACTCACTACTCTATTACCACTTTAACACAATTTAAAGATCTGGATTTCTTAAAGTGGGTCAGCTTAAACCTATCGATGGCTGGCATTTGATTTTCCAGCTAAGAATTTCAGATAAAAAGACATGATTAAGCTCTGCAAAACAGACCGAAACCTGGTCGGACTCTTTCGACAAAAAAAGTAAGTGAATTCGGAATTAACTTAATAATATGTGGTGCTTACGAAAGTTTTAGTTCGCAGAAAGTTTCAGATAACTTTTGGAATTGACCACAATTAGGTGTTTTACTGAATCACTAAATCCGTTCTGTATTTGAATGAAACGAAAGAAAGAAAGACACTGATTATAACAACGAGACACGTCACAGAAAAAAACAAACAGATAAGTAACGTAATATGAAAATAACAGAGAGAAAACGTACACAACAAACAAAACAAAAACATAGATATAGCCTGTGGCGTGTCTAAATTGCCACAAAAAGCAGCTGACTCAGCGTTGTACTGAGGGGAGTGAGCCCTCAGCGCTGATTTTTAGTCAGTGCTTACGGTAACTCATAATTGTACTACAGAATGCGCGTCGCGGTGCATTTGGTATTAATTAAAATAAACACAATAATTGGCATATAACAAAATAAAAATATTGTCATAAATACATACATTACATAAATATTTGTACTTCTCTAGGCCTGTACACCGTCAACAACAACGTTGAATGAATGAAAAAACAAGCAATAATTTGCAAACATTTGCATGTCATACGTGGTGGTTTCAGAGGCCGAGCTCATAATAAGCACAATTGTTAGCCGTCGTTATTGATGTTCACGGCACAGGAGATAACGATACAGAGGGAATGAGAGAGGTAGGTAGAATGAGAGATATAGAATATTTATAAAAGGTGTCAATCTACAACATTATAAATGCCCTACGTGGAGCCTAGCCTGTGGCTCCCCTGAAACTGCTCTGCCCCTATATTACGCGTACCAAATCCTGAGCGATTCCAATCGTCTAACTGTCAAATTAGTATACATAAGCAGCCTATATACGTCCCACTGTAGGGCACAGGCCTTCTCTCAGGGAGAGAGTGGCTTAATCACCACGCGTGCCCACCGCAGATTGGCGATTTCAAGCGCTGAGGTATGTGAATAGCTCAGACACTCAGGTTTCCCCCGATGTTTTCCTTCACAGTTAGCGAGTGGTATTGCTACTATAACTTCACAAATGTACATAACTTAGAAAGAAAAGTCATAGATAGGTACATGCCCGCACTGGGAATTGAACCTGGGTTTCTCGCTTCCGAGTTCAATGTTCTATCCACAAGGCTACCACAGCTTTGTGATATCATTTCATTTATACCAAATTAGTATAAATAATTACTTCCACACAACAGAATCACTTGACCTGGTCCCAAACTAGGATACCCTGTACTATGGTAACCAGGCAAGGACAAACAAATATGAAAGTACACCCAGACTAAGGTCATTTATACAAATTTACGGCGGCCCCCAGTGGGAATCGAACCCACGACCTCTGTTTTGGTAGCTCAGCGCTTTAACGGCAAGACTGACTAGGCAGTCTGGAATTTGATATTGAATTCGATGTTATGGAATTTGACAGTTATACGACGAGTTAATCGTTCAGGCTTTGGTGCGCATAATAAGGCCCCTGAGTGGCTTGGAACTTTGTGAGGTATTGATTCCGGGCTTTGTCCTACCGGGAGCTCGGCCTTGGCTTTGCCAGTATTCTTCTAATGCACCCCGAACCTCTCGGCTTGATTTAAAAAATACTTTTAGAGCAATCATAAACGGACCAAAACTGCCTCAATACCCGATTATGAGCCGATTTAAGCAAATTTACTATTCTCTACACATAGCTGAATAACTTTCAGTTCAATCAATGAGGCAGTTAATTCGACTGCCGACAAATACCCGGAACTATGATGTTAAATTTTTGATACTATGATTGTGCAATTATGTTTTTTAACTTAAGACATATTAATAATAGTAATCATTCAACAAGATGAGCAAATAAAATACCAGCATTAAGTACAAAAAACGTTCTTTTTTTCTTCAAATAACAAAGTGCCTAATTTCCTTCAAAAAAATACAAGTTTAGTAAAGTACCTAACGTTTTATATTTTTGAGTTATTTTCGTGTAAAATCAAACGAAATTGCAAATTATATAATAAATGAACATAATAACAGTGTCTCCTTATTATTATAACTAAAAAGGATCTGAAAAGTCTTATGAGATCATGTAACATAGCACCGAAGTTGCACCTGCCAATCGTGTATCGACCGTCATCGGCGGCGCAACACTATACTCAACAGCTTACCTCGCCTTTCACACCCTTACCTCCAGCTACTGAAACGTGGGACTCGCATGACAACAATAACATTAAATAATCTGTGATTGAAAACTTCCCGGGTATAACATACCCGACCTCACTCACGCCGGGTTGAGGGGCTCCATGCAGCAACACTAGCGCTGCCAGTGAAAAGAAAACATATCGTTTTTTACAGGTCGGTTTTGTAAAAAGTGTCAGAATCGTGTTAATTGGCCGCGAATCTGGGACAAAAACCCAAGACTTGATAGCATTAACGCCAAAAATGGCCGTTTTTGGTCCCAATTTTAGTCCCAGGTCAAACCCAGGAAACCCTGTAGGTATACTGCAAACGGCTAAGCACTTTATCCCCGATTGCGTTCCGCTAGATAGGTTCTAGAGTCCTAGATGGTTCTTTTTAACTGTCGCCATAAAGTCAAACTGCAGAGTGGTAGTGCAGTTTGCCTCGAGTGTAATGACTTTTGTCTCCATGAGGTTTTATACGATTGTTTGTGCTTTTTCTCCTCGAACTTATGAGTCATGCGGATTATAGAACAGTGGTAACTTAAAGTGACCAGTTACCACGGTGTCTATACGCAGATATACTGAGCTATTTTTATTATTGAGTGAAACTGAGGTAGCTCAGTATGGACGAACAAGCCACTTTACTGGGCATGTTCAAATTAGTCTGGTTTGTGTGTTACGTACGTTTTTGAATTCGTAACAGCAATACCACTTGCTAACAGTGAAAGAAACCTGAGTCTCTGAGGTATACGTGTATAAGAGGGTATGTAGCCCTTAAGTAGGGTTGCCAACTTTTTTTCTAACAAATATAGCATTTTCGAAGCTATTGTCCCTAAAAATATAGTATATGGCAAAATAATGGTAAAAAAAGTAGTAAAAAATAGCGGCAGTCGTGCCGCGCGATTCATGGACTTAGACTTGAAGAGCGAGCTTTAGAAAAAGATTAAGCTTGGGTTCCGCTTTACGCAAAATCCTTGATTTCCTTAACGTCACTAAACAAAAATCATCAAAATGGAGGTAAGTACCGCCTACCTACCATCTAACCTACAATCTCGGGCCTATGTTTGCTGAAGACACTGGTTTGAATAGTTCACTAAAAAGCCCCTAGATGGCATTGTGTCGTTAGGTACTTTCTCGCGGAACGCATGAGTTTTAACTGAAGAATGACACCTTCGCTGAAAATGTGTGTATTTCGTTTAGTGACGTTAAGGAAATTAAGGTGCGAATAGTAGTTTCCCCTACTATATATTTTTTATAGAAATATAGTATTTGAGCCCCTAATGTATGTAGTAGGATACTATATTATATAGTAGGATTGGCAACCCTACCCTTAGGGCCAAAACACATACACGCATTGCGGGGCCGCAATCCGGTCTGCCGCAGATATCAGCGTCGCACAACGCAAGTAAATACGTTGTGCGGCGCGACGCTGATACCTGCGGCGCGCGGTGTCGCGAGACGTGCGTGTGACCATTTGTTATAAACAGAGATGGGAAAACATGTGATTTAATATGCATCGATTTGGAATTAATTAACCTACAACCATTATTAAGGTGACTACTACCCGCGCTGATACAATTTGAAGTGAATTTACTAATTGCTCTAGTAGTATGTTGGAAAAGTTAGTTGGCAGTTACAGAAAATGTAATCAAAATATTGCTTTGTAGTTTTGTAGGATAAACTCTTAACTATTGTCGCATTAGGCATGTGCAGGAGATATGCATACCAAGCTTTGTGTTTTCTTTATTATCCTTTTGTTTGAAATCAGGAAACAAAATTCCACAAATCTCCCTCCATGTCTCGGTTTTATGAGTCTTATTTTTAAAATCTTCTCTAATTTTATCCCATGATTTGGGTCGTTGCTTTATTAATGATATAAATTAACCGACATCTACTGAATTGACAATCTTCGTCGCACGACTTGGTTTGTATAAAAAATTCACAGATCTCGTGCCTCACTATCTATCGAGCACATTGGAAATTAATCGAGTCATAAATGTTATGTGAAAATGTCGTTCTGACTTTTTGACTTTTTTTCAAAAAGGTTAGACTACAGGGCAAACCTTTAACCCGATCGTCTTTGTTTTAGGCTGAAATTGTAGCTG
The DNA here is from genome assembly GCA_947308005.1 of Yponomeuta malinellus. NCBI lineage: Eukaryota > Metazoa > Arthropoda > Insecta > Lepidoptera > Yponomeutidae > Yponomeuta > Yponomeuta malinellus. Next base: position 12,346,889 of record OX371017.1, read on the forward strand.
ACGTCCAGAGGATTTTTTTCTCAAATTTTTGATATAATTCTTCGTTTCCAAAATATCGGGTGCCAAAATCAAAAATTCGGAAAAATAGCACCTTACAGCTCTCGTGAAAACGCGTCCCACTAGCTTTTAAATATCATACCTTCACAACTCTCCGACATATAAGGGGATCGCACGTTTTCGTGAAATCGGAGCTTACACCTGGAGCGAACGAAAAGACATTTCCAATGTCAAAACAAAACGCCGCGCATCGCTGAGTTGTGCTGTGCGGCGCGACGCAGCGTTGAGCGCGCCGCCGATGTCAGCGTTGCGGTGGCGCACCGCTCTGTTGTGTTTTGGCCCTTACGTATGTCAGGGCTTGAAATTGCAAATCCGCAGTCGGTGGGTACACGTTCGATATCTCCCTCTGAGAAAGAGGGTCTATAGTGGTATATGCCGCTTGAATACTCAAACTGTTAACCTGAAATGGTGAATAAGTTTGATTAAGATTGAGATCAGTCTATTTGGTGTTTACAGCATTTACCTTGCATCTTTTTTACCCTAAAGAAATTAACTTTCATTTTTTTTAAATTCATACGTAATTTTAGGTTATTTCGTTTTTTCCTACCACTCTAATCATATTTAGCGGGAACAAAATGGATATACCTACATAACTTTTTATCGAGTAACATTGTTATAGAAAATTTAAATTTAGTGAGATAGGCAAAAACACGGTAATAAAACCGCATCTCTAACTATAAAACGAAGTTCGGTGTTATAGTCCATTAGGCACTATCCATTATTGTTATATTTCACTGTTAGCTACCAATATCCCGTTCGGTCCATCGCAGTACAGTTTACTATCGGAATTCGCGGGCAATGAGTTATCGAATGATTCGCCAACTGGGCGCTTGCAGATGCTACGTGCTGACGAATAATTATTCGAATGATTATAATCGTTTGAATTATACTTACTCAGAAGCACAGGCTTGAGACGTAAATATAATATAATACACAGAATATGTTTTTATATTGAGAAATTAAAGTATCTATATTTAAAGTAAACAATCTACAAATATTGGGTAAACAATATTTAACTAAGTACCTAGACATATTTCACTGCTGCGGCCTCACACTAGGCAAGCCTGTCTTGCGTGTGTAGACTGTAGTACAAGAGAAGATTTTTGAAAATATACTATTCTTGGTATATTTGCTTTATATTGATATTATTGCTTTATAGTACATTTTTAAAATCTTGCAATAACAGTACCATAATGGTGGTATTAAAATCAGGCAATGAGAAGTACGTTGTATTGAACTCGCTTTACATATTATGTGAAATAATTTGCGTAAATCCCGTTAATTTGTCATTTGTGTTAATCCAGAACATGATAAAAAACCAAAAACTATAAAAACTTATTGGTGCCACAAATATCGTAAAAAATTAAAATTAAATTTATCTGGATTTTAGTAAACTTAATATTGATTCGAATATTTCGAACTATAGTCCAACACTTTTAAGAACAGAAAATTATCCAAGATATGAGTTCGACATTTGGTTATAAAAATTACACAATATATTTAACATTTTTTGTCTGGTATCCTGTCGCGCCTTCTGTTACAGACGTACCTACTTGAATTATAAATTGATTGTAATCATGCTACTCTCAAAACTTAGGGGAGGCGGAAGTACGGACGGTAGACTAAGGATTCCACTTTTATTAATGTTACATTAAGTAAACCGAATATCAATTCGAATATTTCGAATGTTTTGTACTATTCCCCATCACTCGTAAGGCAGTTATCTATAACGAAGGTCCGGTAGTTGGAAATATGGTGGGTCCCACACCGCGTGGCACTAATGACAAAAGTTATTTGTTTGTTATCCTGTCGTGACTGCTAGAACAGACTTATTTATAACGCCCAGCTTGTAACTTCACCAAATGATTCAGTCGATGATATTGACTAAGCCGCTGGAAGCAAATGGACGAAAATGGTGGGGGACCGAGGGTGCTGACGTAACAGGGAAGACGTCTTTGCCAGCAGTGGGCTTTCTTCGTGGATTTGATAAAGTGTAACAAAAATAGTTAACTATTTTCTGGGTTGAAGTAGTTTGTGACAAGGATCTCATTTATAAACACGCTTTATCGCAGCATTATCAATTAATTTTATTAACAAAAATAGCGCCTCGAGACATTCAAAATAATAATTCAATTCAATTCAATTCAAATATTTTATTCATTGTAAAAACAGAATGTTTACTTAATGAACGTCAAAGTTGTTAGTTTCACAATTAATGGATTAACAATTGAAAAGCGTATGGTTTCCGTTATTTTTATTAGAGGGATTGCATACTGTCTCAGAAAATCTCGTGGAACAAACTCTAATCACTTGTTTCAGAAATTGCGCCTATTATAAATGACTGCATCATTTTCTACCAACACAGGTCAGTTCAGTTAGATTCAGTTAATTCAGATAGATCAGGTCTCGACTTCACAGACTGAACAACTTATGATTTCAATTTAAAGCTTAGTTAAATCGAATTGAGCCGAAGCGCAAAGAATCGAATTGAATTTGATTCTGCGGCTGATTCACTAATAGACGCAGTTTCATTGTCAATGTATAGTAGATGAATTACCTCGATTCGTATCGTCTCAGCTAAGCAGAGTGGACTCTAAGCTCGAATTTAGAAGTCTCGGGAGATAATATAAACCTGGTAAAAAAAGTTATAAGGTAGTGATTAAACTTATGCGGTCATATTTTTAAAAACATGATTCCTCTAAAGCACTCCTCAGAGGTGTTTTATTTAGTCTGTGGTTGGTTACGTCTTTCCTCGTAAATCCTCCACCGCAGACTGTTTTAATCGGCATTTGTGGAGTGTTTTAAGGAATCGTGTTTTTGTAGATAAAACCGTTAAACTCTCTCTGATGTCATGAATAGCCAAATGCCTGTCCATACAAGGCCTAGCTCTACAAGCCCCAGCTATACACCATCTTGCTGAAAAGTTATGACTCGGCCTTTTTTAGGGTTTCGTAGTCCGACCCGTATAATTTCGCCATGTCCGTCTGTCTGTCTGTCTGTCTATCTGTCAATCCATCCGCAGCCTAGCACAAAAACCGGTGGTACTATAAAGCTATAATTTGGTATGTGTATACATATTTATCATGCCAACAAAGTTAAAGAATAAAGTGTTGGAAAAAAAATCCGATAAAAAACCGTCTTTCTACGGAACCCTACATTCACTCACTGGAGATCAACAAAACCTCTAGGGTACATCCTAAAGTCTTAAAACCGGCCAAGTGCGTGTTGGGCCACGCCCGGTGTATGTTTCCGTAGAAAAAGGGGTTTTTACCTGGTTTAACTAAAAACTACATTTAAGTAACTTTCAATAGAATTTGTACGAAATTTAGATAATGTAAGTTGGTCGCTCGTAACTTTATAACTAGTAAAGCCTACTTTAGTCGCGATAGTTTTGTGCAACTAACCTGAATTTTCGCACGTATCAACCGTTTAGGCGGGAGAGGGGGGAACCGGGAAGAAAAATGCGCTCTAAAGCTTCATATTTCGCAAATGGATCCCTAAATTTCCCTTAACCCTGAAAACTAACTACATCATAACCTGAGAATTTGGGCTCTCTAGTCTTATTCAGACAGAAGCTGCGTGGGTTCGAAAAATACGACGAAATGCTTCGAGATAAGGTACAGGTTATACCCCTGCTCGCCTTAACGGGGGTATAACCGTACCCCCACACCACAATATACCTACTTAGGTATATTGCTATGCAAAATTATTTAATTACTCGAATCTCTGTCGATCGAATTCGCTTTTAAAGTTAAATAGCAGCAGACATTGAGACCATCTTCGTCCTGCAGAAGAGAGCGATCAGATTAGGCAATAGAGATTCGTTAAGAGATTTCTTTAAAGAAACTAACATCCTAACAGTTGCTAGTCAGTATATCTTCCTCAGGGAAGAGACCCGTGCCCCTCGGTGGGGACATAATGGGTTGATGATGATGATGATGATGATATCTATGAAAATATTATGTAAGTTAGGAAAAATATCAGTGACTTTAAAACTGTAGGTAGCCAACACAATGTAAATACTAGAAATAGACATAAACTTTCGTTCCCAAAATTTAGGCTGGCAAAGGTTAATAATACATCTTTTACGGGGCATTGTATACGTTTCTACAATAAGATCCCTGAGGATATAATAAGCTTGCCAGAAACGCGGTTCAAAAAAGATGTGAAGCACACTTTGTGCCAAAAAAGCTACTATAACAATAAAGATTATTTAGATGACAATGATGTCTGGAATTAAAGCAAGTTCAATGCATGAGTTTTAGAACATTTACATAAATCCTGTAAATTAAGGACTTGGAAAGACTAAGTTTGGAGCTTTTTTGGCCATTTTTTCTCTAAAATGATCTAGATTTTGAAATGGCCAGCTAGTTTAACTTGTAACGTTCATTAAGTCGCAGTTTCTGTGCTACTTTGAATTAAAAAAAAAATTTTGATTTTGAATAGTTTAAAATACCTACGGCGGTGGGACGCAATCTTGGCGTTCAGCTCCGGACTATAAAGCCGAATGTTCCACGTTATATGTGCTTTTAATGTGGGTAGCTGTAAAACGCTGCATTGTACTCCCTGTATTAATAGACAATGCTTGGGGTCAACGCCTGAGGTGAAAACGACCGCTTGATGTCGCCGTCGACATCTGTACCGAACTCTCTATAAGGCAGCACCATTTCTTAAATGTTTAAACTTACAAACCTCGTGTATTATACCAAGAAAGGTGTAAGGGCCCTTACACAAAACTGCAATGCGACGTCGCATCGTAAAAGTCTGCGAGCTCCCGCGACGCATCGCAGGAACTTGCGAATTGATTCGCATCGGCGTTCATAATATTAATAAATGGATGAACCCAAAATCTTCTTTGTTTCTTTTTCCTGTATCTTCTTAGCAATAACAGAAGTGAGCACTTCTTTTTACGGCCCATGAAATGACCTAGTTTACAAAATACTTTCAATACGGTTGACGGTCGTCGAAGGAATGGTCACCCGAATCGTGGAAGGGAGATGCCTTGCCGCACGAAATCACATCGCAGCAATTCGTGTCGCAGTTTTTTGCGTTGATTACGTTTTGATCGCGTCGATTCGCAGTTTTGTGTACGGAGCCTAGCTTCGGAGGGACTGTCCTATCTTAGACGTTGATCGCTTGGAGTCTTAACGATCTAAATATTTTAAATCGTACCAACTCCAAGTGCTAGCTTCAAATGCGAGGATCTTTCTAAGTCCGGATCTGTGGCCAGAGGTGGTTGTGTTACGTTGCTATAGGGAAGCGAGACAAACGGCTAAATTCCATAACGTAAGTTGCAATTATTGGACATATAATTAATAATTAGGTTACGGTATATATTGTATGTTATTTATAATAATAATTGCAATTTACGAAGGCCACATAGTTGGGACGTGGGACGATTCAATTCATTTTCATACAAACACATACACTTTCTTTCAAAGACCACTTAAATAAGACTGAGGAAGGATACGAATCCTAACAATGTATGTCTCCGCCTCTTTCTCGCCTCACGTTCCTCAACTCCGCGGTTCCTAAACTTTTTAGACTATGGAACATTAACAAACTATTTTACGTATAAAAATATCAAGTTCAAGATTTGACTTCACTTCAAGCTTGTGAAGTTACCACCAGTGTCCCATTACATTAATCTCAAATTAGATTTAGAGCTTCGGAATTACTTAACAACCCATTTAGAGGCTAAACATTCCACCCATGCTGGGACTTGAAACCGCGACCTCTGGCTAACCGTGCCAGCGCTCTCCCAACTGAGCTAATGGGTAAATGCAGGCATCGGCGAAATTTCGAGCCTAAATTTCCGAGCGGGAAATTTCGCCACCGTAACCAGGTTGTCAGACCATCTGGTGGCGGGCTTCCCCACGCTGCGTCGTCACTCTCACGATTAGACATTTTTTATTATTGTAATAAAATGATTAAACTTTTAGTAAATTTATGCATAATTAAATTACGCACATTTCAAATATATTCTAGTTTTTTCCTATACTTAGTAATTCACAAGATTTGTGAATGTCCGCAATTTTAATATCTATCAAATCCTCAGACCACGTTTATCAAAAGTATACTCAATTTACAACAATGCCTAAAAATAATAAATTGTGCGAGCAAGACAGACTGCTCGACCGTAAGAGCACCTTAGGAATTGCTGCTCTAATGTACACAGAAAACGTGGAAATTTTGTCTTTTTTTTAATTATCGAAGGAACGCCAGCGAGATGCGAAAATCCCGAATAGTATAAAGAAATCGAAAAGCCATGTAAAGTTGTGTGAGCGTATGACTGTGTCCGACCAACACAAAGGGCCAGTTTCTGAATTGAAAATTTCGCTAAGCAAATAGTTAACTGTATTGCTGTCTCTTCGAATTTCTTAGAGAAGAGCGTGACAGAACATTACTTAAGTATTTACTTAGTGAAATTCTCAATTCAGAAACCGGCCTTAAGCCATCTTTGAGTTTGCCGGTAGCTCCGTTCGCTGATGGCACATTTTACCAAATGAACTCTTAAGATGTGTCTCCTACTCGTGTTTTATCATGAAACGTTACACAAAACATTCTGTTTTCTTTGCGCAAAACATTTTCGTTGCTACGGGAAGCAAAATAAAAGTTCATTTGGAGCATTAAAAACCGATTATTTTGCGTAATGTTTCATGATATAATACGAGCAGGAGACCCGGCTTCAGCCGATAGAACTGCAAGAAAAAGTTTTCTCAGCTTAAGTTTCATAAATTGTAATTGCAGTTAAAAATACTACTTCAAAGTAAATTCATTATGTGCTTATTTTGTTTCTGTGATGTATCTTGTTGGTATAATAAATGTCTTTCTTCTTCTTCTTCTTCATTATTTATACCGCAAAGAATTCACGTAACTTATGAGCATTTTTTTTAATAGTCCCCAATAAAATAAAATCAAATAAAATAGCAAGCTCTATATTGCATACTATGCCCTATTTAATTGTAAGACCCCTGGAGTAAATAAAATGTCGTCTAGCAACTAAGCGCTGAAAACTCCACTTGGGTGTTGGACGCAATGCGTTCAAGAACTTCCAGAGCTAAACGTTTAGGTGGGAAACGTCGAACAGGCCATTTGATGCCTTTGTTTACGAGTTTTTGAAAATAGAACACCAAAGGTGTTTTCAAATGTTTTACTTCAACTTTTTTTTACAGACAAAGAATACAACGTTTACAGGCGATGAATGAACGGTCGCACTTCACTGTCCTAGTTTTTAGAGTTCCGTACCCCAAGGGTGCCAAACGGGACCCTGTTACTAAGACTTCACTGTCGGTCTGTCTGTCACCAGGCTGTATCTCATGGACCGTGATAGCTAGGCAGTTAAAATTTTCACAGATGATGTATTTCTGTTGCCGCTATAACAAAAAATACTAAAAACAGAATAAAATAAATATTTAAGGGCTCCCATACAACAAACGTTATCTAAAGATGGCGCTCGCCATCCAACGGCCATCTATGTGACCTTCACAGTGCCGATGTCATGTCGTTAAATGTCAATGTTAAACGCCTCTTGTTGGTTTCTATAGATGGCGCTGTTCTAAAATTCGATCTTTGTCTAATGTTGTATAGAGTCTGACTCGCACTTGGCCGGTTTTTTATTACACTATCGTAACCCAGTAAGTTTGAGTGATTCAATAGTAGATTGTGTCTCAAGGGAGCAAAATGATATATTTACGGCGAGGGCGGTATATTGAATCCTGAGTGAAGCGAAAGATTCTACAATAGAATCCCGAGCGTAGCGAGGGATTCTAAAGTAGAATCTTGAGCGTAGCGAGGGATTCAAGTGTTTACGCCCAAGACGGAAATAATTTTGCTACCGAGTGACACATACTGCTTTTCACACCTGCTATAAGGAAAATTTAAATCAAACACAATTAAGATATCAAAAGAAGTTTATATACTATTAAAAATAAATCAGAAACAAAACAACTGGCTGATTACAGAAAAGAGAACAAACTTCCAATGCCACAGATAAGATAATGATGTTTCAGTCAAGAATAATCGAATGGATATTATCGATTCTCTACAATTGCAATAAAAATAGTTAATATTGTTTAAGTATTTAGTAAAACAGACGACACGACAATTATTTCTATGGCTGTAAGTTTAATTGTACGTTTTAATGTAAATTGCCAATGGATTGGTATTAAATTATTTATGTGCCGTGGAAGACAATTATGATCGATTGCAACAAAATAAAAATCGAATTGGAATTACATTTTGTGAAAATCTTCACATGGATCATGCTGAGGGCAATAAAAAAAAACTAGAATATCAGGGAAGAAAAGTACAACTTTGATCCCTCATTTGAGGGAATCAAGGGATCTTTTCTGAATAGCAGGTGTGAAAAAAGATTTAGATGCTATTATGCTACTTCTATTGACACACGCTTTGAATGTGAGTTCTTTTGCAGAAAACAATACTAAGAACTCTTTGATGAACTCTTTGAAATAACATAGGCCTCGGGTCCGAGAAAACGCGAATTCATCATAACATAACATAAACTCACGCCTGTATCCCAGAGGGGTAGGCAGAGACCAGGGACTGCCACTTGCTACGATCCTGACAGATCACTTTCGCTTCCTCAACATTCATTAGTCGTTGCATGCACGCACGCCGGTTTCGGGTACTTTTTATCTTGCCCTTTGTTAATACATCCCCTATTTGGTCGAAGTATGTCCGTCTGGGTCGTCCCTTACCGGCCCTTCCATCCACATTCGCTCGACATTCCTCATTTTGGAAGTATGTAGAAAAATAAAGGTGTAATAAAGCAATGAAAAATACATAAAAAGGCCCGGTTCTAGTGAACGACCTTGCAATAACAGTTGCTATACGAGGAGTGAAACGATAAAGCAATAACATTTTTCACATTATTGTTCGCGAGGAAATAAAAGGTTTCCTCTTTCTGAATAAGGCTACTTTATCTATCTCTCTCGCTGTCTGGGAGAAATAGAGACAGAGAGAGAGTGTCAATAAAATCGTAAACTAAACTAAGGAGGCCTATGTCCAGCTGTGGACTTCTTGTGGCTGAATGATGACAGGCCAGGCGCCGTCAGACATCGAACATTTTGGAGTGGCGAGCCCAGTAAATTGGGCTAGGCGTTCGGCCTCGAATAACTCACCACAACGCGGCCGAAGACCGAGCTCCATTCTCCACAAGTTCCTACGAGAAAGTCTTCATCATCATCATCATCATCCTTGGGCGCCCACTGCAGGACATAGGCCTCCCTAATGGTTTTCATAACCATAAGGGGTTTTTTTTCCATAATCGCCACGCTTGGCAGGCGGGTTGGCGATCGCAGTATGCGGTTGGCATCTCAGGAAGACGCTGCTGCCCGTCTCCTGGTAATTTATTTCCTTAGTCGCCTTCTACGACATCCACGGGAGAAAATGGAGTGACGCTATTCTTAATCCGGCGCCACATGAAGAAAGTCTTAACTAAAAGCAATTTTCCGCCAAACAACTTGTCCTCTTGCTCTGATCAAATCGCGAAGAACAAGACCTTCGATTGTTTTGTGATATCCTCTTTTTATACCCATTTATCCAATATGGCTGGGTAACTCCCAACAGTTGGAAAAGAAAGGACCTCGTTTGCCGGTACCAAGGAAAGTATTATGATAATTGCGCGCGGCGCCAGTTGGGCGCGTTAGGGCAGTGGCTCAACGAGAAGCACCCGCAGAAGACTTACAATAGTATTTTCTGAGGTTGAAACGAGCACTAGACAAAGAGTAAACGAGTAAGTAAACGAGTCAATATCCGTTCAAATTCAGTTTTATTAAGACATGCAATGATCGGTTGCATATTTAGTAGTGAAAATACCTACCAGCAAGTTGACTACCACATTTTCAGTCACTGGATCCACGAAATTTATTCTGAAATAAATATATTAAGCTGAGTATATTCCATTCGACGTCACCCATTCAGCGCAGCGTGAGATGGTTCCGTTTTGTTCACTGTCCAGAAAAAGTGTGTTTTAATCAGTTTTAACTTCATAAATCACAAGATCTTCTGTCTCTCTCTGTTCTATGGTCAAGGAAGGGAGGGAAAGCGTGTAAAATATGCAGGAGATGTGCAACCCGCGGTTATGGTGACGAGGAAATTATTGCGTATACATGTGTCATTCAATTTGCCTTATTTCAATAAGGACGTTGTAAATAATAAAATAATTCGTTGGTGTCTTTGCATATGTTTTCAGTGGTACTATAGGAAGGGTACGGGTATATAGGGTCTGGGCGTATTTCCATGTCCTTGCCTGGTTACCACAGTATAGGATATCCTAGTTTGGGACCAGGACAAAGGACAAGGGAAGGATACCGTACTACCATACTACCACATGGCTAGCCGCAGTAATGGTGTTTTCCTACTTTTTTAGGAACAGAGTAATGTTTATTATAGCGTGTTGTTGATTGCACTCACGGGATCTTCGGTAGGTAGATACTTGTACCAACTAATGTATCTTAAGTAAGTAAGTAAGTAAGTAATTTATTTGACAATACATACAGTACAAGTTTCAATAACTAATGAGATGATTCGAGAAAAAGTGTTCAGTGTGGCCTTTTTTTCGCTGTCTTTTTATCCGCAGCTCAGCCCGAAGACCGCGAATAACATTGTAGACTGACATTCGCCCCACTGGGATACCACCTCGGGGTCTCTCGGAAGACCCAGGTTCGATTCGCAGTGCGGGCATGTACATATGACTTTGTTTATTTTCTAAGTTAAGTACGTATATCTGCGAGTTTGTAGCAGGAACACCACACGCTAACGGTGAAGGAAAACGTCGTTGCTTGGTTGTCTCTGCACGTATTGCCCTGTCTTTCCTGCGGACTAGGCCGATTAAGCTGTCAGGATGGTATAGGTGCTGGATAAGCCTACTCCATCTAAAAACAATATCCCAGACACTGCAGTGTCCGAGGGGTCCCTTCACCCATCTAGTGTGAGTGAATGTGCCACTGGACGCTGTATCAATCATCTCCTTACGTAGAAGCAAAGGCCACAGTTTTTTGACATTCAACAAACAGAATTTGAATTCTAAGTAAATTTTTGAAGAGGTGGTAGCCTAGTGGGTAGAACATTGCTTCCGCGGATTGGCGATTTCAAATCCGCAAAAAATGGGGCCCCTTTATATTTTCTTTTTTTATTATTTGTTGGGTGAGTAATTCGCCATAGTAAGAAATATTTTGTTAAAGCCCTTACAGATTAAGCCCTTACAGCATTGAAAACATGACACTATTTTCATTTGGGCAGGCGTGTAAAAAAAAAACGCTCCTCCCACAGGTACAAACCCCAGATAATTCAATGCTTTGAGGCACAAACATTTTCCCTGTGACCTCCTACGAGGCAGCATAAAAGGGGAACTAAAAGGCTATCTTTGTAACCCCTTCACTATTTTATGAGCTCAGAAACGATTATGGCCGAGTGACGCTATTGCTGTTCATCCCAAGCGAATAATAATATCTTCACACGGTTTCACGTACTAAGTATTATACATGTTATGTGTACAGAGCATGAATTTGCTAAAATTTTTACGCTTACAAGCATTCCAGAAAAAGTGTGAACGGTTTGATTATTCGTTTTTAGGGTTTCGTGTCCAAAGGGTAAGGGATAAATTAACCTAAATAACTCTAAACGGGGTGTTTTTGAAGATGCATATTTTTTAGGTAATCCTGTGTTTCTTTTACACCCTGTTTACAAATTAGAATCGCTCGTAGCCCCGGCTGCCTGAGTGATCTTAAACGATCACGAAGGTTAAGCAACACAGGGCGCGTTCAGTGCATGGATGGGTCGCCGTCTATGCCTAACGCTAGTGGCATTTTTCCGAGCGGTTCCGTGCTTCGCAAGGCACGTTAAGCTGTTGGTGCCGGCTGCCTTCGATAGATGGCAGTCGTTAAGCCAAGTCAGAGGCCTTAGGGCGGCTTGACAACTTCTGACAGTAGACGAGCCACTAGTCTACAAGCCTCCACCAATCCGGACTTGGCCCCCGTGGTGGAGTATGGCCTATACCTTCCTCAGGGAAGAGACCCGTGCCCCTCGGTGGGGACATAATGGGTTGATGATGATACAAATTACACACACATGCTCACACAAGGCTTTCCTCCAAGGAAACCGCCTTAATTAAAGGTCGAGACGTTGAAACAAAATAACGGCGGGATTTTCCGAGCGGATTTCCTGCGTCTTATTCGTATTTTGCACTTTATTGTACCTTTTGTTTCTCTGTGTCGGATATTATGAGTGCAGCTGTGGCACTACCCGAAGCTTATACAGTCTTTACTATGGTAATAGTACATTACTGCAGCGGCCAGCAAAAGAGGCAATGATGGACGAACGTGGAAATGTGGGCCGAGGCGAAGCCGAGGCACACATACGTGAGTCCTTCAATGCCTAGTTGTGGCCAAGGCTTGTATATGATTTTTCTCAAATAAAGTAGTAGGTACTAAGGCAGAACTTTTTATTTGAAAAATTCAATAAACTTTCAAAATCAGACGAACCACGAACGAACAACAATAATTTTTGCCGCGTTAAAGTGTTCTTTTTTTATCAATAGGTATATCCAGCTTTCTATCGCAAGCCAGTTCGAAATTTAAATAAAACCTCTGATTAGTTACCTCCTTGGTTGTCATTGTTCGGAGTAAAAGATCGTTCCATTTTTAAATAACACGACAGATATGAGTTTAGTATGTAATTTATTTGGCCGCAAAACACGACAGTTAAATATGAATTTTCCTAGAACTTTTTCCGGCCGAAGTTATAGTAAGTACATAGCTATAATATCTACGTAGCTGTACCACTCGCTAATTTGGTAGAAAAAAATCGTGAAGAAATCTGAGTGTTCACAGACCATAGCGCTTGTCCAAGGACTTGCCACTCGCCACGATTCTAAAAAACCCAAAAGCGTTTTACCCAAACATCCTTGGACAAACCTCTGTGTGCATGCAGCAAGGCACTAATGAATGTTGATGATTCGAAAGAGATTTGTCAGGCTCTTGACAAGTGGCCAACTCTGGTCTCTGCCTACCCCTCCTGGATACAGGCGTGATTTCATGTCATGTTTTTATGTAAAGTATATAAAGGCTATTTTTTTTTGTTGCACTAACTCGTGCTGAGGACAGTTTTAAAAACCTATTTAGGGGCTAAAAATTCCACCCATGCCGGGACTTGAACCCGCGACCTCTGGCTAACTATGCCAGCGCTCTCCCAACTGAGCTAATGGGCAAGTGCAGGAATCGGCGAAAGGCAGGCATGGGTGACATTTTTAGCCTCTAAATAGGTTTTTATATAAAGGCTGATCATAGGATGCATGGCCCACACACACCATTGTAAGACGCGTCCCGTCTACGTGACATCATTGAGACAAGCGCCTACATCCCAGCGCCCAATTGCGCATTAAATAACATCCCCTAGCTAATGCTCCGTTATTTAGCAAACCTCCAATTTCACTTGAACCCGCACGCATAGCCGTCGTTCTTGACGAGTTATGTGTGTTTTTACGAGCTCTGTCGACGTGACGAGTGATCGCGTGACGGGATGGCAGTGTGCGCGCGCCCTTAGGCTGGTACGTGCATGTTTCTGTTTGTGCAGTCTCATCGTAAACTTGGTGTATGAAAAAATCTCATATAAAAACTCACAGTTTTCGTGCGTCACACGACTATGGAGCACATTGGAAATGAATCGAGTCACAAATGTCATGTGAAAAATGTCGTTCTGGCTTTTGGACTTTTTTAAAAAAGGTTAGGCTACAGGGCAAACCCCTAACCCGAACGTCTTTGTTTTAGGCTCAAATTGTAGCTGATTAAATTTTCCAGAGGATTCTGTCTCAAATTTTTTATATTATTCTTCTTTTCTAAAATATTGAGCGCCAAAATCAAAAATTCGGAAAAAAAAATTTTTCGCCTTTGCGACCATAACTTTTTTTTCGTTTTTTACTTTCTCAAATAATTATTTTTGCACCCTACAGCTTTCGTGAATACGTGTCCTTTGAGCCGTTTTCTAAACATCATATCTTCACAGCTCTCCGAGATATAAGGGGATCGCACTTTTTCGTGAAATCGGAGCCTACACTGGAGCGAACGAAAAGACATTTCCAATGTCAAAATTCCGGGCCGAGTCAGCTTTTATTTGTTGACCTAACTTGGTATTAAATTTGGTCGTAAACGTAGTTTTCAGGCAACTTCATACAGTCGCATCTCAGTACTTTTTTGTTGTACGATCATCATCAGCCATTTGACGCCCACTGCAGGACATAGGCCTCCTTCGTGGTTTTCATAACCGTGAGGGGTTTTGCCATAATCGCCACGCTTGGCAGACGGGTTGGCGATCTGTATGATACGATCGATGTACGATGTGTTGCTGTACGATACTAAAACCAAATCCTGGACAAGTTCAAACAGTTCATAAGATAAGATAAGATAAGAATATTCTTTATTGTATACCGGAAAAAAATGTTACAGAAACAGCATACTTAATTTTTTGTGAAAAGACCAATTAATAGTTTTGTGTGTCTGTGAGTGTGTGTGTGTTTGTTTGTGTGTGAGAGTGTGTGTTTATAAGCACTACGTTTACGTAAGTTTTAGTTTCGAAACATCTTATTTATATGGGTGCTAAAAATTCAAAAGGTAGAGCCACGGTAAGTACCCTAGCAAGCCAGATATAAAAGGCCAGAGTCTAGCCAACACGGGAATACGCGGTGACACGCGATGGCGAATTGATGGGAATCTCTCGACAGTAAAGAAATGGCGAAACGTTGGCGAAAGTTTTATGGATGTTCGGGGATATTCACGATTTAGCTGGAGGAGAAATGGCAGTAGGGAGGGTTGCCCTTTGTTATTTTATTTCGGTTACGGTCGTATTAATAAAGCGATCTTACTGCAGAGATCGCTTTTGAATTCCTCTTTGAAGATGCTCTTGAAAACAGCAACTCATGTCTATAAAAATATAGATAGAGAACATTTATCTAATACTAGCTTTTGCCTGCGAGTTTATCCGCATGGAATGAGCAATTTTCTTGATGAAAAATATTATATGTCTTTCCCCGGGACTCAAACTATCTCCACACCAAATTTCATTTAAATGCTTTCAGCCGTTATTGCGTGATTGAGTTGTAAACATCCAAACATATTCACAAACTTTCACTTTTATAATATTATAAGTAGGATATAATATAATATTATATGATATTATATTCACATACCTCAGCGCTTGTAATCTCCAATCCGCAGTAATGTTGTTCAGAGGATGACTGGCTCCCATAATACAGATTTTTCTAGCTTGGGAGTCAGAAGACTCACTAGCTTAGTTCTTTGTCAGCCGTCTATAAACTCTTACTTTATGATTATTTAAACACTTTTGTATTCTATTCTTACGCTATTTTATTCTGTTTTTAATATCTGTTGTTATAGTGGCAACAGAAATACATTATCTGTGAAAATTTCGACTGTCTAACTATCACGGTTCATGAGATACAGCGTGGTGACAGACGGACGGACGGACAGCGGAGTCTTAGTAATACCCTTTGGGTACAGAACCCCTAAAACATGAAAAGATACGGAGTACAAATTGGCGGCCTTATTGCCAAAAGCAATTTCTTCCAGACAACCCTATGACGGAAAGTTAACAGATTGTTAGTGTACGAGAAGCTGGGGGTAAATTAAATAGGTTCAAACTTGTCTCGTGATGTGAAGGCCACATGTAAAAGAAGTTTTATTTCTTGATGTGACATATTGATGATGATAAATGCGTATTCTATTCAAGTCCAAACGATATCGACGAGCGTACCGACCTACACAAAAAAGTTATTATAAAATCAAAGACCCGAACTGCTAAAAAGTCTTAAGGCTATTGTTACGTCACTATGGTATGCCGTCTCGTTCGCACGTTGCAACATTTTTAATAATATTAAAAAAAAATCATGTACTTTTGAAAAATATGGTCTGAGGCTTTGGTAGAATATAAAATTACGGAAATTTAAGATATATTTTTGCTGCGGATACCTAGGTTCGAGAGGTCGCAGGTTCGAAGCCCGGCATGTACCTATGACTTTGTTCTCTAAGTTACGTACATTTGTGAAGTAAAAGTAGCAATACCACTCGCTAACGGCGAAGGAAAACTTCGTGAGGAAACTCTAGTGTCCGAGGTATTTACATACCTCAGCACTTGCTATCACAATGGCCCAACTATGAGGCTCAATGCAGAAATCTCCACTCGAACTACGACTAGGCTACGTATACCTAGTTTTTGATTGAGAAAACTTGATACGAAAATTAATAATTTTGTAAACCACTTTTTTTTATCAAAAATTTAGTATACGAAACCAAAAATTTATTAAAAATGTCTGTAATTTTATTATCCAGTAAAGCCTCAGACCACATTTATCAAAAGTGTAATTTTTTTTAGTGTTACAAAAAATTTTAAAGGAGTAAATGTGGTCCATTTGCTGAAGTTAAGTCAACGGACTCATCTGAGCTTTGGGTACTTAGTTCATACACGGTTACCTATAAATATTACTATGGCATTAAGGATTATTTAGAAGCCAAAGATGTCTGGTATTAAACAGTAGAATAATGTGGGCGCGTATTTAGTGCACGATTATGTCTATTTTCATAAGTTTCTTATTTTAATATTTCTATATAATTATAACTTGAAAAAATAATAATCTCGTAAATAACACGGTAAATATTAAATTATTTTAAGGTGTAGACAATTTATATGCCTCTACGGCCAAACATGCTGAAACTTCATTATTTACCTATAAGAGCTTTTATGTACACGCATGTTTCACAAATATACAAATTTGTATTTTGTATTTTAAGTATTAAATAACTGTTAGTTGATAACTGGGTTGATTAAGTTAAAAAGTTTCTTGAACAGTCTAAAGGGATAGACTAAAATGAGGTGGCATTTGTCAAAATCTGGGTTCAGGGGTCGTAAATTAACATAATGTACATACGCGCCAAAATCATAACCTTCTTTTACCTTCACAGTCGGATAAAAGTGTGCCGAAAGTATTCAGACCTTCCACCGAGGCCTTACCCCATAAATCCACCAACAAAAGAAAGTCTCACTCAATAAGACACGCCCTTTCGGCGAACCTAAGCTAACATACAATGTAAATTCGGTCTGACATAAGCATTGACATTATGGAAACGACGTAATATTTTCCTCTGCTATTTTTTCTTCGTAGGAGGTCTCAAAATGAAATTTTTATTTCAAAATTTTGTTTTGTTCTGCAACTTATGAGAGTGGTTCGAAAATACTGCGGAACGGGCGTTGTCCTAAACATTGACAATACTTACAAATGATACTTATTTTTTAATTTTTTTTTTAAACGAGGATTTTTTTTATGTTTCCCGATTACTCGAAGACGCTTGAACCGATTTGCAAATTTCTTTTTTTATTTGAAAGCGTAGACTGCACAGGTGGTTCCTTTCGGAATACACAATTCAATGGAGTCGTAGTGATATTCACAAAAAAATCGTATTTTTTTTAAATAAAAATAAAAACGGACTTCAAAACACAACAGCACTAAAGACAAGAAACAATTTGAACGAATATGACCTTTAAATCCGATGTAGATCTATATTCTAGAAATATATTTTGGAGTCGGTGCCCAAAATATGTCTGCTGGCTTTTGAAGTCGGTTATTATTTTTTAGGCTCTGAAAGGTCTATCCGCATTACAACCGGCTGGCGATGCGCGGGCGCATCGATACAAGCTAAAATATACGTTTAATACTTTTAACGTTACAATCTACATTACTAGTGCAAAAAATCTCGTCACTTGTCTTTTACACTGGAATTTTCAATTTGGACGGTTCTCCTGCTCTATTTGGCATTTTCTGCAGTTTGATTCAACATATTACTATTTTTGGATGAAAATATGTTATTGCTGAAAACCATCGTTTTTTTGTTTGTGTTTAATTGATACCAATAATTATTTTGCTACGACGCGTCCTAACGATTCCGTTCCAATAAAGACACGTGTCACCACATATATCGCATTATTATTCACACATACTTGTGCACAGGACTAAGCTATTGCAACCATAAATTATGCAATATCCGTATGCCGACGTACGACACCTGGTGCCGCCGGCGCCGTAAAGGTGACGGCAGATTAGCGCGCGTCACGTAATCACCCGACGTGGACTAATGTCAGTCGTGCCTTAGTTCCAAACTCTAGCTAGGCACATTAGCGCGCGTGTGACATGACGGGGACTAATGTGCGCTTAGCTTTATTCTGCTACAAGATGGCGCAAAGTGGCATGTGCAAGGACAAAGGTCTAGTGCTCTAATCATCATAAGCCATTTAACGCCCACTGCAGGACATAGGCCTCCTTCGGGTTTTTTATAACCATGACGGGTTTGGCCATAATCGCCACGCTTGGCAGGCGGGTTGGCGATTGCAGTATGCGGTTGGAATCTCAGGAAGACGCTGCTGCTTCTACGACATCCAGTGCTCTAATCGGATGGAGCAAAAAGTGTTCACACGATCACATAATAATAACTTCCACACAATACAATCACTTGACCTGGTCCCAAACTAGGATACCTTGTGCTATGGTGACCAGGCAAGGACGTCACAAACATGGAAACACACCCAGACTGAGGCCATTTGTACAAATATACGGCGGCCCCAAGTGGGAATCGAACCCACGACCTCTGTTTTGGTAGCTAGGCGCCTTCACTGCTGGAGCAACGAGACAGTCACAGTATATGCACACTAGTAGTACTACAATAAGTTACTGTGCATCGTATGCTATGCTTATTATTGGAACGGATATGATATCGACCCTTTGAGGATGAAATGTCGTATAAGCCATTTTTGGTGAAAATGGACTTTGAATGCAGTCTAACTCCGTTTTCGAAGCTCGTTCAATCTGTATATTTTGTTTCTTCAAATTCGCAAAAAAGGGATTTTACTACCGTGATTTTTTAACAGCCTTCACGGTCTTTTAATAAAATATGCTGTAAAAGACACCGATGCTACTTAATCTTTGTTGTATGTAGTACATTGTAGTACATTTTCTTATGGCTTATACTGCAATTATTTTACTGTGTTGTGTGGAAGTGGAGAGGATGAAGGAAGAAAGATTGACAAAACAATTATATCGAGCGAATGTGGATGGAAGGGCCGGTAAGGGACGACCCAGACGGACATACTTCGACCAAATAGGGGATGTATTAACAAAGGGCAAGATAAAAAGTACCCGAAACCGGCGTGCGTGCATGCAACGACTAATGAATGTTGAGGAAGCGAAAGTGATGTGTCAGGATCGTAGCAAGTGGCAGTCCCTGGTCTCTGCCTACCCCTCAGGGATACAGGCGTGAGTTTATGTTATGTTATGTTGTGTGGAAGTTTTATTTATTTTACAAATTGCTTAATCACGTAAACTATGATTTTAAGGACCTACGTCCAAGAACCTATGATTAAGGACGACAGCGTGAATGTAAAAACAGCCGTTTTAGCGGAAATATCTTCTTCTTAATATGCCTCTCCATCACTGGAGGTTGGCAGTCAGCTCTGTGCAACGCCCTCTCAATGTTATCTTGTCCTAGGTTCTTGGCTGTAAGATCTCGGTCGTGAAAATCACAATTAAGTGATTGAGAACGTCGCGTTAAACCGCTGTTTGTTTTTTAAATTAAAAAAAAATTCGTCGTATTCATTGTAGTTTTTGTTTCGTATTTTTTATTTGGGAATAATTAGAGGCCTCCTTCGTTGCCCTAGGGCCTCCAGACCTCAAAATCCGGCTATGCCAAAACGATCTAGATTTTGTAAGGGATTCATTAAGCCGCAGTTTCTGTTTTGCTTTCAATAAAAACATGAAATGTTTCGTAAGCCACTTTTTAACAAAAACGTTCTGGAAAAAAAAATTCCGCATGGGTAGTACGATCGCAGGAGTCACGCGTTTTGTGGCGCTAAAATGTCATAATTTGACAGTTAATGTACTGGAAAGTCGCGACTTTTGACATTGGCTGATTTTCGTACATTGGTGGCGCCAATGAATCTCACGGAGCCCCTTGAGAAAACTTTGACAATATGTCCGTGGGTGGCACGCCATGTGTGTCGGATTATACGGAGTTACGAACTTTGTTCGTTCAGGTTTGATGCTTCTTTTTATTTTTGGCAAAACTTGTAGTCTCCGAGGTGGAACACGTGACAGCTGGTCGACTTTCAGACGTCGAACTTTCGACAGCTGTATACAATTTTGAAAAGTAGATAGAAAACCTTCTCAATTTTTTCTTATTGTTTTTTAGTATTTAAAAATGTCCATTAGATTTTCATATAAATAGACGTATAACTACAGGCGTAAGGATACATCCCGGAGGGGTAGGCGAGACCAGAGTTTGCCACTTGCCACGATCCTGACCTACTATTCTTTCGTAACATCCACAGTCAATACTTGCTAAAACGTCAAAAAGGCGTTGAATTTTAGACCGTTTTATAACTGTCTAAAAAAGCGTCGAAAGCTTCAAAATTTCCATAACATTTGCGTACAGACACACTCATATAAACTCACGCCTGTCTTCCGGAGGGGTAGGCCGAGACCAGGGTGTGCAACTCGTTAGAATCCTGACAAACCTCCTTCGCTTCATCAACATTCATTAGTTTGCAAGTAAGCCAGGTGTACAAGCGTGCCCACAAGATTTCCTGTGAATAAATGTTCATTCTAATTGAATACGGTATTTGACACGATCAACAATAAAACAAAAAATACAAAATAACATTTGTTTTAATAAAAGAATCTAACAAAGAAACTCCACATTTATTATTTGAAAAAAGTTTGCTTTATTAAGAAAGTTTTTCACTTTAAAAATATTGCTCATGTATATGTTGAACATCTGACAGAATCGTCATTTAAATACGAGTTAACATGAATTTACTTTTTAACACACATGATACTAAGTGCATTTCTGCAAAAATATGCAAAAAATTGCAACTCTGTTCGTTCCTGAACAGAGGCGCCTCATATAATGCGTGTTTGAAAAATACCGGCCAACTGTGAGTCGGACTCTCACACCGAGGGTTCCGTATTCGCGCTTGGCCGTTTTTTATTATTTGTCTTTAAGTTTGATACCTGTATGTATTACTGTTTTTATGATAGAGCATAAATAAAAAACGTCGAAAAATAAAAGGCCCGCCTTATTACTTATTGTTTTTTAAATTTTAATATTTCTTAGGTAATCTACCGTAATAACACATATTCCGTGAATTTCTACTGAGTACCTATTACTGTTCCAAAGATAGAGCCCTTTAAAGGTCGGACGGACGGACGGACAGACAGCAGAGGCAGAGTAATTGGTCCCGTTTGGCACCCTTCGGGTATGGAACCCTAAAAAGGATAACATTTATCGACCTAGAGTGACAAAGTCAACCCGCTTCCGTTGACAGCTGACGTTACGCGCGGGGACAATATGGCGTCCGGAACTTTTGTAATCGGCTGACAATTTTATGAAAGTCCACACCAAAACACATACGCTTGCGGTAGATTTGATGCTCTACACGCTGTCATTTCAACATGCGGAGTCCGTATTATGAAACAGCATTATACTTTCCTGATTATACGCTGATTTCTGGGTGTTTTGAAAGCCGCAGTTATTTAATTAGTGATTGAAAATGCCATCTATTTAGACCATTACTCTTAAGTTTAGACGTTAAAAAAGAAATAGTCAAAAAATCTTGTTTTGAGTTAAGAAATCTTGTAAAAAAATCCGCGAACAATTAGTACCGCCTCTCCGTCTTATAGAACAATGACCCGAGGACCCGCGATATGCACGCACCGCTCGGGATGGCTACTAATAGTTCTGATCTAATAGATTAGACATATTTTTGAAAAATGCGTATTTTTTAAAAACCAACCAACTTATTCGAAAGCTATTGTCAGGTACGTTTATTTTGCTATGTCTTTCAAACCACTCAAAATTAATGGTGTATATTCAGAAGGGTTGACGATATTGGTGACCTAATCTGTGCCTAATCTCGAGTCTGAAGTGGCATTGGTTGGGATTCCTGGTGAGGCGGGAAGACGGCAGGTGGACCGGGGCAGTAACGGAGTGGCGGCCGAGAGCCGGGCGGCGGTAAGTCGGTAGACCAACATCCTGATGGTCGGACGATGTAGTCAGGTCAGCGGGGGCGGGGGAGTCATCTCGAATGTCAATGTTTCAAAACTTTTGCATTACCGTCGTACATTTGTACAGATGGCTTCAGTCTGGGTGTATTTCCACGTGTGATGTCCTTGCCTGGTTACCATAGCACAGGACATCCTAGTTTGGGACCAAGACAAGATTGTGTTGCGTGGAAGTTACTTAGGTATCTTATTTATTTATGTATGCACTGAAAAAAAAAGTCAAGTCAGTTTCCATTTACGTATCATTCCGCTGATAATTTTATTAAATTAATATGCAGCTCAAACTTCGTCATATTTCGAAAGCGAGTTTATCAAACATTCACACATTATTTGAAATTTTCAGCAGAGAAGCTTGGCGGGGCGCAGATTATAAACTTCGAAGCGATTCCCGACTCTTAGAGAACAGATGGCAAGCCTTTGGGGTTACCATGAGTTGCTTACTGGCTGGGTGCTGCCCCGAAGTTTGGCTGCAATCTGAACTAATAATAATAATGACTTCCACACAATACAACCACTTGACCTGGTCCCAAACTAGGATACCCTGTGCTATGGTACCCAGGCAAAGACGTCACAAACATGAAAATACACCCAAACGGAGGCCATTTGTACAAATGTATAGTGGCCCCCAGTGGGCATCGAACCCACGACCTCTGTTCTGGTAGCTAAACGCCTTAACGGCTAGACCAAGGAGGCAATCGAATACTATATACGAATACAATACACTACTAGTTAAACACAGAACGAGAGGCTCTTTAAAAAAATATATAGAACATTTATTTACATACAGTCTAGTCGTGTTATTTATAAAAACACGATACTCTTAAAACTCTCCATATTCGCAGTGAAAATAGTATGTGGTAAAATGTTTACAACAAACTATTCATATGGCTATTTAAGGAATCGCGTTTTTATAATTCCCACCGGATGTGTGCAGCTCCGATATCAAATAAGCATCTGCACTGCATTTATTTGGTTTGAATCTGTGAAATTGTAGTGAAAGTTGCATGCAGTGGAAACTCCAAATCCCTTAACGGAACACGTCAATTATTATCTCTCCGGCACACTTCCTAGATGAAAATCAAAGTTTCCAATTTATTTCGAAACGAACCGTCTCTCTGCGCGCCCCCAGGGGGCGATGGTGTGATATTACAACTTCAGCGGGAGGGCACAACAGAGAAACTTCCAAAAGGTCTGAAATCTGGGTTTCTTGGTTTCATCGGATCTTTTTAGGGATACTTGTACCAAATAATTGTACTTAACCCTAGACACCTACCCTCTCGATTAGACGAATCACGCTGTGATTGGTTCATTCTGTGCGCCATGCGTGACGAGGTGAACGTTGATTGGGCGATAGTAAGTGACGGCGTAACTGTTGATTGGTTTTATACAAAAACGTCAAACTTCATGCAAAACATACAAAATTCTTCATACAAAAGTTGATTTAAATGGCGACTTAAGTGATAATTAAGAAGTGGTGCGAGTCCGCTTTACACTACTCCGAACCGTCAAATACATACATCTTTAGTCACTTTGGCGTCGTCGTCTAAATGCTTAAGCCGATAATTCCATACCCCGTGGAAAGTTACGAGATACAAGGGCAGTAAGTACGATTTTCCGCCACCGGGTGGTTCGGCCTTCGGTCCTCGGTCGCGGATCCTAAATTTCGCAATTTGCAGAAATAATATCAGATTTGTGATTCTGTACCTGTAAATTTGTTATCTTTTAGCTACATATTTTAGGTGAATGTGAGTGGAAGGGCCGGTAAAGGCCGTCCCAGGTGGACATACTTCGACCAAATAGAGGATGTATTAGCAAAGGGCAAGATAAAAAGTACCCGAAACTGGCGTGTGTGCATGCAACGACTAATGAATGTTAAGGAAGCGAAAGTGATCTGTCAGGATCGTGGCAAGTGGCAGTACCTGGTCTCTGCCTACCCCTCTGGGAGACAGGCGTGAGTTTATGTATGTGTATGTATGTTAGACCTCCCCATCAAACAGGTTAAACTGAATGCAAGGTCACAGTAACTTAATTTTCCTTTGATGGAACTCTAACTGAATTCAATTGAAAACCGCTTTTATTGCCTGGACGATACGTTTTGAATTACTGCGCTCAGATCTCCAAGGAGACCTACTCATTCTGGGAGGAATAGACCCCTATTATTGGATCCACCCTCTCCCTTCGGTCACAATATAGAGTTATCTAGAAGGATACTTTTTTATAAGGAAAGTTAGGGACTCGACGCAATTGCGAGCACTTAACCGCAACCATATTTTACTTAAGAATCCTTCGTCATCAGCCATTTGACGCCCACTGCAGTACATAGGCCTCCCTCATGGTTTTCCAAGCTTCCCGGTCTTGTGCCGCCCGCATCCAGCGACTCCCCGCCACCGTAACCAGGTCGTCAGACCGTCTGGCGGGGGGCCTTCCCACGCTGCGTCGTCCGGTCCGCGGTCGCCAGGTCAGAACTTTTTCGCCCCAACGGCCGTCAGTTCTCCGAGCTATGTGCGCCGCCCATTGCCGCACTTCTAGTTCTAGTTCGACTGGAGATTTTCCGCACTTAGCCTCATAGTCGGGCCATTGTACGTAGCAAATGCTGAGGTATGTAAATGAAATTCGGTGAATCCGGTGGATCCTTAAAAATATATTTATTTAGGGACCCTTAAAAATCAATTACTAATGACACACAAAATATCTGTCTATCTATCTGTACAGCCCATGAAAGATGCCCACTGTTGAGCATAGGCCTCTTCACCATCAGGCCAACCTCGCCGGTCCCCTGCTAGTCTCGTCCATTGACCTCCTGCCGCCTTCTTAATATCATCAACCCATCGGGTAGGGGTAGGCCACCACTCTGTGACTGCCTCCGTCCACCGTCCGTCTTCCCGTCTAGCTAGATGTCCCACAAAATATCGAAACATTGAAATTGAATTCATTCGCAAAAATCTTCGTCAAACAAAAATCTACAACAAACCTACGTGGTTGCGGGCGCAATTTGTCTATTTTTACAAATTGAAGTACGTCGGCTGGGCGAATGGGAATCGAATCTACGACCTGTGGCATGGCAATGAAACGTGTTACAGCTAGGCCAATAGCCAAAACAGGTGTGCCCTGTGCTATGGTAACCAGGCAAGAACATAACAAACATGGAAATACACCCAGACTGAGGCCATTTGTACAAATGTACGGCGGCCCCAGTGAAATTCGAACCCACGACCTCCGACATGGTAATCAGACGTGATACCGGTATACCAACGAGGTAGTCTGTGCAGTCTGTTCAATAATAAAAACTGAATTTGCACGGTTATTTACTCGTTTATTTTTTCCTTCTACAATTTTCCGACGTTTCGGTACTTTTGCAAGTGCCGTGGTCTCGGTAGACTGAGGCACACTGAGGTGACAGGTGTCTTTTTGAAAGCATTAACTGTTACTTCACTACCCTCGGCAAAATTAAAAAATATTATTATTACGTACCAAAATATTTTGGCAATTTTTTTAAATTTAAAAACTCAAAATTATTAATTCAGGTTTTATTACGTCTAGTGCTCGTCTTAACCTTAGATACCTTAATACAGTCTGTTCGAGTCAAATATCTATGTAATTGAGCCGAGCGGAACTTCTGCAGCTCTTGGTTGGTGATCCCCCCTCTCCTTTGCACCCCTCCACCCCTTCCCCTTCCACCATGGGCGCCATAAGGATAGATCGATAGGCGCTTGCAATTTAAAAATAAATCTTGTGTCACCTAATTTTGCATAAAAAGGACACACTGAGCGGGATTTGTCTGACTGCCTCGTTGTTCTAGCGGTATCAGTCTGAATACGAGTGGGTTCTATTCCCACTGGGGCCACCGTGAAATTGGCCTCACTCTGGGTGAATTTCCACATGGCCTCAGTCTGGGTTTACTTCCATGTTTGTGATGTCTTTGCCTGGTTACCATAGCACAGGGTATGTCCTAGTTTGGGAGCAGGACAAGTGATTGTGTTATGTGGAAGTTATTATTATTAGTAAATATTGAGCCTTATACTATAGGCGTAAAACGTAAGGTTGTAAAGATAAAACTTGTTGAATATTCTTATTCAGAAAGAAAGAAAGAAAGAGGATATTTATTTAAATTGTCACAGAAACACAAAGTAAACAAAAGGTACACAAACAAAAGACACGAACGTCAACAAAACAGAGATAAAACCAAACAATCGTGAAGAGAACATATAAGGCATATAGAGTCACAGGTAGCCGGGTACCATGCAGTAATGTATGGCACCCAGCCACCTCGGACCCCAAACGCCTCAGGTGCCTCCGTGACAACAAAAAAGGGGCTCCAACTCAGCATACTTTCATCTTATCTTATCACGTTTTTTACACATATTATGCTAGATGATTTTGGTTAGATTATTATGTATACAATCTGCAAAAAATACTGTTTGTTGTATATATACGGAACCCTTCGCGTTCGAGTCCGACTCGCACCTAGCCGGTTTTTCGCGCTAGTTATCTATGTTTTTAACTATCACTGGTTGTCAACAATCTTTCTCGCTTTGAAAACGAATAAGTCCAGCCAAGGCGCTACCACGTACCTAAGTCCTCCACTGCATGGAGTTGTCTGATTTAACCTACACCGAACTATCAAATATATAGTACATATTTTGACACTTTGGAGTCGTCGAAATGGTTAACCCGATAGAGTGGACAGTTACGTGATACAAGTGCAGAACTATTTTCTGTGTTCAATTCGGCCACTATTTTCTAACCCGCAAAGAGAAATCTGTTACATAATTGCGCCCTTCAGCGGTGGCTTTGACAACAAAGGACACATTTGTGTCCAGATAGCAGCACACGGGACTAGAAGCGGTTACCTTCTGGCCTCGTGCCAGGTTATTCAACCGCTCTGCCATTGTCTAGTCTTCACAGGCGGTTTAGCAGCCATTCAAGTTGCCGTGGACTTTAGAGAGATTTAAAGGCTTTTCTAGACAAGCTTTTTAAAGGGTATTTGAATCTATCTCTCTAATATAATATCTTTAAAGCAATTCTTGTATGTAATAATCTGAATCACGGAAACGGCTCCAACGATTTTCAAGAAACTTAGTATGCAGGTTTAGGTAGGTTTAATTTTTAGAAAACGTCGTTTTATCCGTGTTTTACGCAATGAAAAACTGCTAAAATGTCATCAGAATACGAAGGTAAATTTTGCCACCATCAACAAGGTTGTAATAGCTCAGGTGGGAACACGGGCGGTCCCGAAACCAGAAGACGCCGGTTCGAGACTGTCTCCGTAAGTTTTTTTTCTTTTTTCCCCTTTTTTTCATCCTATCTAAATATAATTTCCAAAAAAACACGAATAACCAAAAAAAATAATACCGAGCGAAGCTTGGTCATCCAGGTACTACTAATAATATAAAGAAGAAAAGTTTGTGTTCATGCAGTAGATGTGAGGACCTTGAGAAGTATGTGTTGTGTTACTTTGAATGACAGAAACTAACGTCACAGGATCGATACGCAACAGTTTGATTAGAGAACGTTGTGGACTGAAAGAGGATGTAGTGCCTAGAACTGAGAAAGAAATGTTACGTTAGCTTAGATATAATATGGAAAATCCTCTCCAAGAGAAAGAAAGATTGACGAAAAATATTTACAGCAAAAGTGTGTGGAAGGGCCGGTAGGGCACGCCCCACGCGTACATACTTCGACCAAACAGGGGATGTAATAGCAAAGGGCAAGAAAAGAAGTACCTGAAATCGGCGTGCGTGCATGCAACGCCTAAATAATGTAGATGAGACGAAAGAGATCGGTCGGGATCGTGGCAAGTGGCAGACCCTGGACTTTGGCTACCCCTCCGGGATACAGGCGTGAGTTTATCTAATGTTATGTACTGTAACTTATCTGATTGATAAAACTTTTTCACCAGTATTCATAATGGACTTTCAGGATGGTCATGGGCTATATGCTAATCCAATTGCCACTCGAACGAAGTCGTGGGCATTACTAGTGTACTGATAGAGCTTTCCAACCTATCACTATTAATGATCTTAAAAATAATTGGTTTTCACTAGAATTTTACTTAGTAACTATAATCAAATCGCCTTTAAAATAACTTCAATTTTCTTCCTCTGACTTTAAAAGTAATGGTTGGGGTCGGAATCCGGATCCTAAGTATTAGAATATGTACACAATACGATGTTATGTTATACGTATTATTCCTAGCTTTTTCTGTCTCTTTCTTTTTTAGGGCTCCGTACCCAAAGGGTACCCTATTACTAAGGCTCCGCTGTCCGTTCGTCCGTCCGTCGGTCCGTCACCAGGCTGTATCTAATGAACCGTGATAGTTAGACAGTTGTAATTTTCACAGATGATGTAGTTCTGTTGCCGCTATAACAACAAATACTAAAAACAGAATAAAACAAATATTCAAGGGGGATTCATACATACAACAAACGTGATTTTTTTCCGGTAGTTGCTCGATATTAAATTACGGGAACAGGTAGACGCTTGAAATATTCAAATATTGTGTGGTACGGAACCCTACGTGTGCGAGTCCGACTCGCACTTGGCTGGTTTTTTTCTCTTTCTCTCTCAACCTTTCCTTCTTTTACCCTGATGTATACGTAAATAAACCTCCACGCGAAAAATATTAGAGACATGTCAATTTTTACCCAAATCAACTACATAACTGAGCACCCACTTCATAAAACCGTAACAACAGATATTCAACCTTTTCAAATATTTCTTTAGAGCCCTCTCGACGTACAAATTTACAAAGCAAATTCATCCCGTCGCCACAGACTGATAAGAAATAGAAGCGCCACTTTCAATTGTTACAAGGGCATTACTACAGGGTGTTACTGCCGCAAAGTAATACTTTAACGTGAAACAGCTGATTTCGAAATTATTCCCGTAGTATAAGTTAGTATATAGAATATTCTATTGTTAACATTATATTCTGGAATCTCTCCTTTTTTCGGATGTATGCGATTTTATTTATTCGTTTTGTCTGTTGTGTATTTAGTTTTCTTTCTGTTGTTACTTATCTGCTTATTTTGTTTCTGTGATGTATCTTGTTGGTATAATAAATGTCTTTCTTCTTCTTCTATTTCTGTTTATTTGTATTGTACCCTCAAATCTCACCCGTTTCAACATTTCTACAAGTAAATCGGTGTATCTGTAGTTTAACAGTCCTTGTTGAGCCTGTTCACCTCACTCGACTTGTGAATACCCGCCTGCTGAATGGCCCATTGTGGGGCGGCCGAAAAGTGATGCTTCAATATTAATATAGATCGAAATAGAGGGTTACTGGCCGTTAATGATGCAAAAAATGGTGGACAGAACGTCGTTTTGAATTTAGAATTTAGAATATAGACCATTTATGGGGCGGCCGAAAAGTTATGTTGCAATATTAATATAGGTTGACATAGAGGGTTACTGGCCGTTAATGATGCAAAAAATGGTGGACAGAACGTCGTTTTGAATTTAGAACATTTGTGGGGCGGCTGACAAGCTACGCTGCTATATTAATGTAGGTCGAAAAATGAGGTTACTGGCCTCTAATATTACGAAAAATGGTGGACAGAACGTCGTTTTGAATTTAGAATTTAGAAAATTGACCATTTATGGGGCGGCCGAAAAGTTATGTTGCAATATTAATATAGATCGACATAGAGGGTTACTGGCCGTTAATGTTGCAGAAAATGGTGGACAGAACGTCGTTTTGAATTTAGAAAATAGACCATTTGTGGGGCGGCCGAAAAGTTATGTTGCAATATTAATGTTGGTCGAAATAAAATGAGGAATAGGTTCATATTCTTTTAAGGGTTTCGTAGTCAACAAGGAACCCTTATAATTCCGCCTTGTCCGTCTGTCTGTCTATCTAGCCTCGGCTTATCACAAGGACGACTTGTACTAGATATACATACTAATCACGCCGACAAAACGGTAGGATAATATCTTGAAGAATTTTTTTTAGGGCAGGTATCTTCCTAGACCTAAATTAGGGACGCAATTTTTTGTCTTGCCTACGCCATAGAGTGGGGATCGTTGGATTAATCGTTTAAAAATATCATTAGCTTACCAAAACCTCGTCAATAAGGCTTTTATTATAATCTTTATTAAAAGGTTTTGTCGCACAGCGACAATGTCACCTTTATAAGGCTACACATTAAAGACTAAATGAACTCAGTATGTAATGTAACAAAAATTAAACTCAACTTTCATTTCCACCTAACTAAACACTACTAGTGACTTCCGCCGTGCGGTCCAGCACCCATGTCTTGAGTTCTGGCTCGCATACCAAAAACCACCAGTTTGTAAAATAACCTTGCATCATCTGACATAGGGTCAGATAATACAAGGTTACATACACCGATCTCTTAAGGCTTGTAATACGCTCTGTCAGTATTATGTCCCTTCATGGTGAGAAATAAACTCCACTTTCTCCCCGCAGGAACTAGCGGCCTCAACGCCGACGCAGCGCAACTGGCGCGGGATCCTCATAGCGCTGCTGGTGATCGCAGCTGTTCTGGGGCTGATAGTCTTCAGCATAGTGCTCCTGACGCCCGCGGCTGACGGCTCCGGCGGCCGGGGGCGGAGACCTACGCTGGCCCAGCTGCACAGCGACCAGCTCGTCCCGAAGCCCACGAACGGGACTTGGCTTACAGGTCAGTTTTGTCTACACCTACACGGCACCTTCATTCAGCAGTCTACATCCACACCTAACCTCACTGCGTCTTCACCTACTCGAACAATCAAGAATGTTTATATGATGGATAGATTATAACACAACCAGAAGATAGAGTGGCAAATGATGATGCATAAGCAGCCTAGGGCATAGGATGTCCAGCAGTGGACGAATGCGGACTGATTATAGAGATAACAGTTGATAGTAGAAACGTGAAAAAATTCAAGGTAGTAAGTAGCATATATAATGAACTTAAAAGGAAAACTACGAGTATCACGGCTGAGTACGCTTTACAATAGTTCTGTAAAGCACATAAAAGCCCCTCTCTGTCCGGAACCCTACACTGTGCGTGGCCCAACACGCACTTGGCCGGTTTTTTATTCAAAGAGTATGCTTCGAAGCAAAAACCTTAACCTGTAACCGACGCAAAAATAATTCTGAGAACGTAAATCCGCTAAACAACACAGCGCTTAAGGGTTGTTAGCGAACTCACGCTAAAAGAAACCCTATTTCGTCTATCCAGAGAGTGCATTTTGCCCTCTCAGACAATGTAAACGTCCGGATTGAAAATAATTTGTTCACTTCTTTATTTTTGTCATGGAATTTGTGTTTTTCATTTCCGCGATTTTCTCTAGGATTCCGTGAAAGATAAGAGGAAAATTGCCAGCGCTTTTTATCCGGCCACGGAAGGAAGGAGGGTTATGTTTTTCTCGCACCTGTGTGTATGTATACAATATGGACTAACATAATTATAATTTATAATATTAAGTAGTAGTAGACGTTTTATCCTTTAGATATAGCGTCCTTAGAGTATAATATGTACTTATAAAATTACATAGCTGTGTGATGTCCTTTTATGACCGAGCAGAGGCCAAACATCTTGACCGATTTATAACAGACTTCAAAATCGGAGGACGTTCTAAATTCAAGGCGTATGTTTTTGTTTTAGCTATGTTCCAGCAACTACGAACAGACTTCCACACAAGGATTGTGTAGTGTGAAAGTTGTAATTGTTATTATAGTCACTATTTTTCGGAAGACGGGTTTTTGTTCTTATAATTGTGTTTTTGCGTACAGATACACTGTTTCAAAGAAGATTTTATAACTCAAGGTAGTTTTCTTAGAAAAAACAGTGCAACGTATTTCTTCGTTTTAAAGAATGGCACTGTATTAGTTGAATATACGGAACCCTCGCACGAAAGTGTCTTTGCTAGCAATTTACATGCGTTTCACTTTGTTGGGATTTGTTTTTTCAATTTTCGCTTTTTCATTGGTGATAACTGAAATTGTTTATTGATTTTTTTTCCTCCAATGTTTTGTTTATTACAGCCGGTACAATTTTCGCTTTTTATGAGGGTTTAGGATGCTGGAGTCGAGTTTTTATACACATACTTTTCCTTAGAGGTTTGGTTCCTCAACATCGTGAGGAAACCTGAGTGTCTGAGCTGTTCACATTCCTTAGCGCTTGCAATGCCTAATGTGCGGTGGGCACGCGTGGTAACTAACCTCATACTTTCGGCCTCACCTTCTGGAGGTCGTGGGTTCGAATCCCGCCATGTTGTAGTGCGGGCATGTACCTATGACTTTGTTTTCTAAGTTACGTACATTTGTGAATGTTTAGGCCTAACGCCTACCAGTTTGCGAAAGCAATGATTCTTTCATTTGTGCATTCGCTTTAGCTTAAGTTAGTTTATTTATAATTTTATTATGTTCTTTTTGAGGGTACCATAAGTACCTCTATCTGTTCCTTTTTTCAAAATTACCTGTTGATCGAGACTAGTTGTCCGACCCAAAATTACATTACATACTCTAAAGTCTATATGCGGAGTCTTATTTACAAAGGACCTCTAAAATCCGAAGAATAAGGCTACAGAGTGTCACTACTAGACATTGTTGGCGACCGTGACAGGACCGTATCACTAAGAAATACGGTCACTGGAATTGGAGGACTGACCACGTTGCACTTCTCTGAGAAGACCTCACAGCAGCCCTCGGAGCCCTCACTGGATCACCTGGAGCATCTTCTAAGACGCCGAGTGCCACTACCAGCCCGGATCAGCGAAGACACTAAATCTTCGCACCGCAGAGCTACGTGGACTCCAAGCTAAGTGCCCCTCCTTTGACCTCCCTATTTCAGTTCCCTAAAGCACAAAATCAATTCACAAACTAATCAGTTCCTTCAAACAGATTAGCAATAAAACAAAATTATCGCAGTTCCAATTGTAAGTACAAAGATCGTCTTTAAACTTAAAGTTCTAAATCAAGCTTTTTCTAGCTTTCAGGCAGCAATTTTTCATAAATCAATCAGTTCTAAATCTAAGTAAACAAAAACTAACTAAATATTGTAAAATAAAATGAGATTCTAAATTGAAACAAAGGCCCACAAGTTTCTAAGCAAGTACTTCATCAAAAAATCTAAGAATTTGTTAAATAGTTAGTCGGTCCAGTCTCTCTTTGAATAGCAAGCTATCCAAATTCTAACCTATATTCTCTAAAACAATTCCAGTGAACCTGGTGAAACGCCACTTCAAGCTACCTACTGGCTGTTACCTCGAGCCTGTAGTCCACCGGCCTGCTGGGTGTTACCGGATTGAGGAGCGTGAGCTAAAGTTTACTTGTTTATCTGGACTGCATTTGGGTTTCAGAAATAATTAGAGAATTTATTTGCTAAAACGAAATATAATAATTTCTCTAAAACTTACAAAGAATTTACCTACTTAAAATACAATACAAGCTAAAACTAAACTATTTACAAGCTAGATTAACTAAATTCGAACTTATTCATACTACAAAATGACAAATTCTAAAGGTGAAAGCTCCGCTGCAGAGACTTCCCAACAATTAAAAGAATTGATCCTCAAACGAAGATCCATAAAAGGTCAAATAACCAAGTTTAAGAATTACCTCGACAATGTTTCCGTGATGCCTAATTTGTCAAATATCGAAATGGCAGAGTTGACTCTTAAGCTTGGTAAGTTTGAAAGGGTATCAACAAGATTTGAGGACTTGCAAACTCAGATTGAGGTTCTTAACTCCGAAAGTTTAGAACAAGAAATAGATGAACGGGATGACATTGAGGAAAACATAATAATTTGCATTGCCACGGCTAAAAGCCTACTTGATCAGCATAATGACGCTTTGAACCAAACAAGGCGAGAATCTATTAGTCAAGCTCAACGTCATGCCAGTCATCCTGAAGTCGGTTTCAAACTACCGCAAATTCAAATATCAAAATTCGATGGGTCTTATTTCCGGTGGCTAGAATTCCACGACACATTTTCGACATTAATTCACGAAAACGAGCGAATTACAAAAATACACAAATTTCATTACTTGATTTCCTATTTAGAAGGCGACGCGGCACGCTTAATTGCTAATTTAGAAGTGTCTTCGTCAAATTACGATGAAGCATGGATGCTGCTATGCAAGCGATATGACAACAAAAGACTTTTAATAAATCACCACTTGAGTTCACTTTTAAATGTTCAGCCAATCACAAAGGAATCCGAAAAATCACTGCGTTTTCTAGTCGATCACGTCACCAAGAATTTACGTGCCTTGTCTAGCTTAGGTCAACCTACAGAGCACTGGGACATATTGCTTATTTTCATGTTGTCCTCCAAATTGGACAATCGTTCTCTCATCAAATGGGAGGAATTACGCAACACTTTCGACGACGTGCCTACGCTGGGACAATTCAATAAATTTCTGACGGATCGAGCTGACGTATTAGAATCACTCAGTCAAAACAAGTTTTCTAGTCCAAGCGTCAGTAGCTATAACAAACAGCCGCTGCATTTTCAAGGCCAACGAAATGCACAATTGGCCGGTAGGCAGGAGCGGACTCAGCGTTTCAATAATACTAAAGCCTTTGCTAGCATAAGCCAAAGCAATTCAAATAACACGTCCTCTCTGCAATGCATTGTTTGCGACGGCAATCATCGGATTTACGATTGCCCTATGTTTAAGTCACAAACGTTCGGGGAGCGAATGACAACAATAACAAAGTACAAGTTATGCGTCAATTGCTTACGACAGGGTCACAATGTTGGTGGATGTCGCATGGGTCCGTGTCGAGAGTGCAATAAAAGACACAACAGTCTACTTCATGAGCACACCCCAGCGTCAACTGGCAGCAATTCCGCCGTCACTCAGTCCGACTCTGTAGCTGTTGCCTTTTGTAAGCAAGGCTACAAGGAAATCATATTGCCTACCGCTATGATACAGGTGTTAAATCCTGTTACAAACGAAACAGAAACGGTGCGCGCTTTGTTAGATAGCGGTAGCCAATCAAGCTTTATTAGCAATGACTTAGCAAAAAGGTTATCGCTAAATTTTAATTCCGTCCCTGCTTTAAAGGTGGTGGGGATCGGCAACAATTCGTCAAACCATGTGACTGCGAGTTGTACAGCCCAACTAAAATCCGCAGATAATGCATACAAAACAACTTTGTCACTTTTTGTTCTGAACGATTTAACAGGCGAACTGCCAAAGTCTCCCTTAAATACGTCTCAGCTACATATACCTAAAGGGCTACAATTAGCAGACCCTGCTTTCGACCAACCAGCGCCAGTTCATATTTTATTTGGTGCCGATATCTTTTGGGATGTTTTGGGGAGTGAACAACTCTCATTGGGCGAAGGCAATCCCTATTTAAGAAGCTCCAGACTTGGTTGGTTGATAGCAGGACCGATTAGTTCACAAATTCCATCAAAGAAGGTACTATGCAATCATGCTGTTGTGGATGCCAGTTCTTCCAGTTCATTCGCAAAAAATGAACTAAAAATTGACGAAATGCTTAAAACATTCTGGGAGCTTGAAGAAGTCCCACAAAAAAGAATTTTAAGCGAAGAAGAAAAATTGTGTGAAGCTCACTTTTCTTCTAATTCAATACGACTAAACACGGGTAGGTTTGGAGTTAGACTACCCCTTCGTGACTCACCTGATTGTTTAGGTGACTCCTATAGACAGGCAAAAAGACGATTTCTGAATTTAGAAAAAAGATTTCGAAAAAATCCTAAGTTGAAGGCTGAGTACGTGGCTTTCATGCGTGAATATGCTGAATTACAGCATTTATCTGAAGCTTCACTAGACGTTCTAAATTCAGGCTATGTTCTATGCCACCATGCTGTTTTCAAAGAAAACAGCGAATCTACAAAGCTTCGAGTGGTGTTTGATGGCTCGGCTGCCAGTTCCTCCGGCTACTCTCTGAACGACATCCTGATGGTTGGTCCGAATGTGCAGAACTCACTTTTCTCCATATTGGTAAGAGCACGCCAGCATAAATACATTTTGACTGGCGATATTGAAAAAATGTATCGCCAAGTGCGTTGTCTCGATCCTCATTTGCAATGCATCTTATGGAGAGAAGACGAGTCTGAACCAATTAAACTGTTGCAAATGGATACTGTCACTTATGGTACCGCAAGTGCCAGTTATCTAAGCACAAGATGTCTGTGGCAAACCGGAGAGGAGTGTGGAGACGATCAAATAAAGGAAATCATACAAAATGATTTCTATGTAGATGATCTCATTACAGGCGCCGATACTGAAGAAGGACTTTGCTACATTCAGACCGCAGTTGTAAAGGTATTAGAGGCTGGTTGTTTTAAGCTGCGAAAGTTTAAAAGTAATGCTCCATCTATTTTTAAAAACACTAGCGTTGATGATAAACAAACACTCACGTTCAGTGAATCGTCAAATACTCTTGGGCTCGGCTGGAATCCTGTAGATGACAGACTACATTTCCCTATAAGTATTCCAGCTGCATGTAATACAATAACCAAAAGATCAATCTTATCAATTTCGTTTAAAATATTTGACCCACTGGGCCTCTTGAGTCCCGCTATTATAGTGCCTAAAATGTTGCTACAAAGGCTGTGGACATCAAAAATCGAATGGGACCAACTTGTTCCCCAAAATATTCAAATTTCTTGGAATGAATTTCTCGTTGGATTGCCTGTTCTTTCAAATCTTCGAATTTCTAGGCCAGTACTTTGTGATTGCCCAGTTGCCGTTGAAATGCATTCATTCAGTGATGCCTCGCAGACTGCTTACGGTGCCTGTATTTACCTTAGGTCCATTGATGAGCACAATCGCATTACCGTGCGTTTACTATGTGCGAAGTCAAAGGTAGCCCCTTTGAAACCTACGACGATTCCTCGTCTGGAGCTCTGCGCCGCACTGCTGGCTGCCCGACTCTGTAAGGCAGTTACCGAATCATTAAGATATAATTTCAGTCGAGTCGTACACTGGAGCGATTCCAGTATCGTCTTGGGGTGGCTAAATGGCGAGACAAGTAAACTGAAAACATTTGTTGCGAATCGGATCGGCGAAATAATCGAGACTACACAGGTTTCAGCCTGGCGCTATGTGCCTACCTCTGAAAATCCAGCTGACCTAATTTCTCGTGGCGTTAATGCCAGTCACATGGGTGATTTAGAGGTATGGTGGTCAGGTCCTGTTTACCTAATGAAACATGAATCTGAGTGGCCAATTCTTAAGCAAAATAAAATTGAAAACTTACCTGAAGTTAAGGTCCATTCAGCAACAATTTTTACACCAATAATCGATTTTCATAGATTTTCAAATTTTGATCGGCTTCAAAGAACATTTGCGTACGTTACAAGATTTATTTTCAACTCGAAAAACCCCGGTTCTAAAACCGTAGGTAGATTGACATTAAAGGAGTTACGAAATTCATTTACTATTTTGAGCCTTATGTCTCAAAGGGAATCGTTTCCAATAGAATACAGGGCACTGGCTAAAGGTGAACCACTAAAACCTAAGTCCAATATTTTGGCACTGTCGCCATTTCTTGACGAAAATGAAGTAATGAGGGTGGGTGGTAGAATCGATGAGGCAAAAAATTATTCATTTGAAAAACGTCATCCAATTTTGCTCGATTCTTCTCACCATTTTACAAAACTTATGTTTAAAAAGGAACATAAATGCAATTTGCACGCGGGGCCGCTGCTTTTATTGGCTACAATTAGGCAAAGGGTTTGGCCAATCAATGGTAGGCACTTAGCGCGTCGTACGGTGCATAATTGCGTAACATGTAGACGCTTACAAGGCAAAACGCTGAACCCCAAAATGGGAAATCTTCCATCCCAGCGTATAACAGCGGATTTTCCTTTTATAACCGTAGGAATAGACTTTGCGGGTCCATTCTTGGTGCTAAATCGCAAAGGACGCGGTGCTAAATTACAAAAATCATATCTTTGTTTATTTGTTTGCTTGCGATATAAATGCATTCATCTAGAAGCGGTGAGTGATATGACGAAAGACGCATTTTTAATGACTCTGCGTAGATTTATTGCTCGTCGTGGAAAGCCAGCGGAAATTTTCTGCGACAATGGTCGCAACTTTGTAGCTGCCGCGAAAGAGATAGGCAATTTTCTAAAGTCTAATGACGAGCCTATATCTGAGTTTGCTTGCCAAGAGGGT
The DNA here is from genome assembly GCA_947308005.1 of Yponomeuta malinellus. Classification (NCBI taxonomy): domain Eukaryota; kingdom Metazoa; phylum Arthropoda; class Insecta; order Lepidoptera; family Yponomeutidae; genus Yponomeuta; species Yponomeuta malinellus. Next base: position 12,385,195 of record OX371017.1, read on the forward strand.
ATTAAATTCGTATTTTCTCCTACTTACGCTCCTCACTTTGGCGGCATCTGGGAGGCCGGCATAAAGTCTGCCAAACACCACATTAGGCGCGTCATGGGTAACACCCATGTGACATTTGAAGAGCTCTCCACTCTTTTCGCTCAGGTGGAATCAATTTTAAACAGCAGGCCTTTGTGCCCTATGTCTTCCTCCCCAAATGACTTCCTCACCCTCACTCCTGGGCACTTCATCATCGGGAGACCATTGACCGCTCTCCCAACCCCTGCTTTGGAGCACTATAAGGAGTCTTCCTTGCGTCGGTATGAGCGCCTGGAACAGATTCGTCAGCATTTCTGGCAGCGATGGCAGGCCGAATATATAGCCGAATTACAACAGCGCATCAAATGGAAGAGCAGCACTGGCAGTCTTCAGCTGAATGATTTGGTGTTGCTTCAAGAAGACGACGTGCCTCCACTGTCCTGGCGTCTCGGAAGGATTTCATGCCTGTTTCCAGGCCGTGACGGAATATCCCGAGTGGCAGACATTCAAACCGTTCGAGGCTGCGTGCGACGTCCTTTGGTCCGGCTTTGCCCCTTGCCGAAGAGTGAAGACCTCTGAGGCTTGAAAGTCGAGCCTTTCAACGGCGGGGAAGATGTTTAGGCCTAACGCCTACCAGTTTGCGAAAGCAATGATTCTTTCATTTGTGCATTCGCTTTAGCTTAAGTTAGTTTATTTATAATTTTATTATGTTCTTTTTGAGGGTACCATAAGTACCTCTATCTGTTCCTTTTTTCAAAATTACCTGTTGATCGAGACTAGTTGTCCGACCCAAAATTACATTACATACTCTAAAGTCTATATGCGGAGTCTTATTTACAAAGGACCTCTAAAATCCGAAGAATAAGGCTACAGAGTGTCACTACTAGACAGTGAAGTTATAGTAGCACCACTACCACTCGCTAACTGTGAAGGAAAACATCGTGAGGAAACCTGAATGCCTGAGCTATTTACGATAATATTTTACGAGTGAGTTGCAATGCCTGTTAATGTTTTCTTCCTAACTTAGGTTAGCTGGTATCTAATAGCATAAAGCTCGCCTATGTGCAAAACCGTCTGTTTAAATGCAATAAAGGATTTAATAATAATAACAATAATATTTACATACTTCAGCGCTTGAAATTGCCAATCCGCGATAGGCACGCGTGGTAATTATGCCCACACTCTCTCTCTTTGAGAGAAGGCCTGTTCCCTGCAGTGGGACGTGAATAGGCTGCATCCTAAAAAAAGAGAGGAACTGTGATTGTGTTCTGTAGCCAAAGTTTATTCATTTTACGTCAAATTGCATCTGCACTTGGTCTACTGAGCGCCCTAACCTGCCCACTGCCCAGGCAACTTGAAAGGTGTATGTTTATGCTAACAAAGCATTCCGGGCTCGAGTAACCTACTAACGAAATTCACTGTGTTTATTTAAAAACTCTCTCTAGCCGAATTTGTTTGCGCTTTTTTCAGAAATCGAATTCGAAATTTTTGTTATAGAGGTTCAAAGATGCGTTTTTCGTTTGCATACTTTCGCAAGAATTTCTTCCCAAGAATCCTTATCGAATTTATAACTTTGCTTTTAAAAAGGAATTCAAAATTTCAACATGCAATGCATTCAAAACATCTGAATCTCAAATAAGCGGTGTATATACTTACGGACTTGCTTATAAAAACAAGATTCCTTAAAACACTCCGCAGGGACAGTTTAAATAGTCTGTTGTAAAGGGTAAGAAGTACCCACATATTACTTAACCTGTCTCTGAGGTGTGAGGTTTTAGAGGAATCAAGTTCTTATAAATGAGACCGTTACCCTTTATGCCATAAAACAGTAAAACTTACGCGTCCATTGCGTGCTGACATATTTTAATATTGTTGTAGTCCCGATGAAGTGCCGAGCAAGTAATGTATAATTAACTGAATACTTACTTGTAGCTTGTAGGTAATTTTATACATCCAACTGTAGGGCTCTGGCCTTCTCTCAGAGATGTAAAATGGTCTTAATAATCGTTTACAGCATTATTAATCAACTGTAAGATCCCGTACATTTAATAAAACCTTTGACCTTTGTCTAAAAGACCTCCAAGAAGAAATTGTATATTGAGATTCTAAAATAATTCTAATTTGACACGCTCTGCTAGACTGGAAAATGGTAAGGTCTTATAAAAGGTATCCCGGTGATCAATAGGCATTCGGGCTCGTTTGGCAGGCGTTTTATGAACTTAATTTAAGTCACAGTGAGTCTGAGTCACATATTGGCAAGCGCAACGTACGACGACCAGCCACAAGATGGACAGATGACCTCATCCAAGTGGCAGGAAGACGCTGGATGCAGGCCGCTTCCAACCGGTCTTTTTGGAAATCCATGGAGGAGGCCTATGTCCAGTAGTGGACTTCTTGTGGCTGAATGATGAATGATGATGATGAATCGTGTAGAGAACATGTGAGGCATATAGAGTCACAGGTAGCCGGGTACCATACAGTAATGTATGGCACCCAGCCACCTCGGACCCCAAACGCCTCAGGTGCCTCCGTGACAACAAAAAAGGGGCTCCAACTCAGCATACTATGATGATGATTGTTCCGACCGCTTTCGGCCATGGCGACCACTTTGACCCCTAATCAGTGATGTGGCGCTGGGGCGCTCGAAGATGGCTTATGTAGCCTATCTTCACGGCGAAACTCCGTGCACACTGAGGGCACGTGAGAATGCCGCTCTCATAATTATATGTTATGGCAGCAGGTGGGCGAGCCTTTAACTGGTCGCGTTTAGTATCCAGGTCAGCTTTACGCTGACCTATACCGGTGTGTGCTATAGTATTAACCACTCGTCTGCCGCGACACAGATCTGTGTCCAACTTAGTATGGACCACCTATACGTTCAGGGGTTAAATAATAATAATAATACTCTACCTATTACGATCACTAACCTGTCTGACCAATCTGCCACAGCACGAAATTAATAGTGGCCCTCAAAACCTCTCAACAAGGACTTTAAAATTCATTTCCGAAAGCGCAAACCTCACTGGAAGCCAGCCAACTCCGAAGCCACGCCCACCAATAGCCAACACACTTTCTTCGCGAAAATATGCTTTGTTGCCTCGACTTAAAGTTGTTGGTGAGCAAGGTGACGGATCTGGATATACTGGCCGCACGTTCGACAGATTATGCGCCGCAAACGATAGGTTGCGAGCTGAAATTTAGTTAGGTAAACGAAATAAGTAAATTTAAGGTTTAGACCTAAATCAGTATGAAGATAAAATCAACAACAACAACAACAACAACAACAATATAAACTCACGCCTGTATCCCAGAGGGGTAGGCGGAGACCAGGGACTGCCACTTGCTACGATCCTGATAGATTACTTTCGCTTCCTCAACATTCATTAGTCGTTGCATGCACGCACGCCGGTTTCGGGTACTTTTTATCTTGCCCTTTGCTAATACATCCCCTATTTGGTCGAAGTATGTCCGTCTGGGTCGTCCCTTACCGGCCCTTCCATCCACATTCGCTCGATATACATTTATATTATCTTTTTATTGCCGTTCCTTTTTACCACAACATATGTATGAAGAAAACTTAATATCTTTTATTGTTGTAAAATTTGTGGTGAATAAAACCTTTTCACTTTAAAACGCTTTCACTTATTTTTTTATTTCCATGCATTTTTTTTAATAATACATGTCTCACTGCAGGCCACAAGTCTTCTCTCGGATAGACAGTATGGGCTTAATTACCACGCGCGCCCATATATTTCAATGCCGACGTGACGCATTTTGAGGTGAAACCTCTTTCAGTTCGGTAGTCACTTGCTAAAACCGCAGGCAACGAACACATATCGAGGGCGGTAACTACGTGCCGTGTGCAATGTATTTATATATCGTTGAGTAGCCATTACTCAGATCCTCATTACTCGTGCCGCTAGATGGCGCCAGTGCCGCGTGACACATTGCGCAGTTTGAGCTAAAAATTAGCGCATACGCATCGGCCGTGTAACCCGACACAGCCCCGCCCGCTTTTTTCTTTTCTTTTTTTCGCGATCTCGAAATTTCCCATACAGTCAAGTTCGTATTGACGAGAAAAACCTCTGATATTCGCATGTAAATATATAATGATTTCTTTACACCCTGTATAGGCTACTTGTGTCCTTATTACTAGAGTTTACACTGCTCCGCATTAAAACGAAATATCTTCATTTTCAAAATCAATTTCTCTCTCACCTCTTCACAATCTCTTCATATTAGAGCCTCGTTTAATTTCGGCCCGATTAAAAGCCACTTCAAGCGTTGTCAGCCGAGTACCATTATTCTACTCAAGGACTAAAGACCGACCGATTTTCAATAGCTACTTAGTATTCCTGCCAATGAGAAAAGTGAGAGTCAATCTGTCCGTCGAAATAGTTCAATTTTTCTATGCAGTTATTGTTAAAAAGTGAATACATTTTAGCTTTATGGTCACAAAACTTAATTGCAGGTATTTTATATTATTTTTCCTGTCAGATATCTAAATAAGGAATAATAAAAATAAAAAGGAAAACCGGCCTTACGTGTTCCTTACAAATTTGTGGGTAGGTACTTACATATTATAAATAGTTCAGTCTTTTCCCGAACTATAGAGACAATTTTTTTATGATTTAATTACAAGTGTGTAGTTTTCTGATTTTTCCCTGTATTTTAAGTATAAGACGTTATTACTTGACGAATTCCATAGTTATATGTCAACGGAAATAAACCTATAAATTTTTATTCCCTTGATTGTCGAAACATACTTTTTACGTAAACTTAGAAGTTTGATTCATTCACAGCTTCAAGGGACTGTAGATTTGAGTATATTGTTTTAAATTCAACTTTATACCTCCACGCGTTCCGAGATAAAGGGTCTTGACAGACAGACGGACCGACGGACGGACGAACAGATGGAAATTCGTTGTCCTATAAGAGTGGCGTTTCTCCCTTTGAGGCACAGAACCCTAAAAAGTTGAATTTTTGACGGTGCAGCATTCTCTACATACTTTTTAGGAGGAAATAGAGATAGAGGAAGTCCAAGAAGAAAGACCATCAATATAACAGACAAGTTCGGAGGCAAACGCTAGTCTCCCGATAAAACATTATTTCCATTGAAAAGGCCATTCGCAATTACCCGCCCAGCCGATAGGAAGGTGTCGAGAGGCAATTTCATAGCTCCTTCGGGGGCCCGCTCGTAAATATACACAGAAGGTTCATTTAAAACTTAAACAGCCTATCATCATCTTTATTAGCAAGCATACATATATACATAAACTCAAGCCTGCATCCGGAGGGAATGAAAGAGAGGTAGGGTTCGCCACTTGCCACGATCCTGACAGACCTGTTTCACTTCGTCAACGTTCATTAGTCGTTGCATGCGCGCACGCCGGTTTCGGTACTTTATTAGCAATCGGCGTTTATTACTAAAAACATTCGAACTACTATTTATAATATTGTATTTAATCAATGACAATCGAATAACAACTAAACAATCGACAGTGCGTCTATTGAGCCGCAACTTAGCTCGTTTGATTAGTGATTTACCTTGCGCTCCAGATAGTTTGCCTTGCATTCCGTATGCGCAAACGAATACAAATAAATGCAGAGCCGGTGTGCGCATATGAGTTTAGACTACATCGTTAAGGCTGGGTTCTCTGAAATTACCCCTAAATCAGCTATTTTAAAATACATTTTACTCTCTAATGGTTCATTTAAAATCTGAAAAAAAAATATTTTGCTTTTCAATGTCCTTGTCTAGCGCCATTGGTTATTACTTTTATGACTTTTTCAACTTTATAGCATTAAAAAAATCGCGAACATGACTCTAAATGATCACTAAATATGGTTTCATTTGAGCTGTACTGAGTTTTGAATGATACAAAATATACCAAAATTACTATCACTGCGCACATAGCACGCAGAACTGATGGCCGATGGGGCCGAAAAGTTCTTGAATGGAGACCACATATCGGCAAGCGCAGCGTAGGACGACCAGCCACAAGATGGACAGATCACCTCATCCAAGTGGCAGGAAGGCGCTGGATGCAGGCCGCTTCCAACCGATCTTTTTGGAAATCCATGGAGGAGGCCTATGTCCAACAGCGGACCTCTTGTGGCTGAATGATGATGATGATGACTATATATCACTGCACGTGTTAGTGATGGCGGTCGTCGAAATTCTATTAATGGGATTTGTATTTCTGTAATTTCGAAAATGCCTACTTATCCCGCAACCTTTCGCTCGCGCAGCGCAACATGTCCCATATACAAATCCGTGCGCTCGGAGAACCCAGCCTAAACAGTGCGCTGCGTCTGTACACGAGGTTTGTAACGTACGCGTTCAGTTGCGTTCGTGTTCTAAACAGTGCGCTGCGTCTGTACACGAGGTTTGTAACGTACGCGTTCAGTTGCGTTCGTCTTCTAAACAATGCGCTGCGTCTATACACGAGGTTTGTAACGTAAGCGTTCAGTTGCGTTCGTGTTCTAAACAGTGCGCTGCGTCTGTACACGAGGTTTGTTACGTACGCGTTCAGTTGCGTGCGTGTTTTTAACGAACACCGCATGTTTAATTGCTTGGTTGCGTCTAAGCTATTAGCGCAGTGCACAATTGAAGTCGATTTTCAATTGTTATTCGAATTGTTAGTTGTTCGAATCGATTATTTTTAATCGATTAAGGTTAATCTACTATGCACGCGCGTCTTAATCGAATCAATCGATGATGTTCGTGCAATTGCCCCATCTCTATTTTTATCAGCCTACAGATAGGCCTTTATCTCGCCATTTTTGCAGTCCCACGCCATACGCATCCACTGCACTCTGCCGCCCCAGCACATCACCTAACCGGGCTGTTTGTCTACCCATTTTTTCATTCTGGAAGTAAAAAATACTCCAAATCTTCTGAAACTATGTACCTAGGTAACTAAACTTAAAAAAAGTATTTTTCAAAAAATCTATGAAAAATAATAATAGTATTAAGATTCAGTAGTATTTCGATCCACATTCCCTCCTTTAGGAACATTAGGTATGAATGAGGAAAGTTATAGATTATGTCCGATGTGTAGGACGCCAGGGCTTAGGAGGAGAAACTGCTGTTTTTTCTGTTCTGCCTCTCTGGGGGCGGTATTAACAGGCCCAAAACGTGCCCCGAATAGCCTACTAAGAAACAATGAGGCACGGAAAATGGGATGTCTGATCGGGAGTTATTCGTCTAGGGATGCCCTTTCGGCATATTATTGGGCAACTCTTGATGAGGACCGTCTATAAGCATAGGTATGTAAATATTATTTTGAAAATGATAAATTATGAACATGTCAAAATCTTCAGCACAAACTGAACGCGTAACCTTCAGCGTTCTTATGACACGTTTAAGATCTCGATGAATTAAATACATTGCGCGTTGGAATTTTAAATTCGCTTTTTGAAAGCGAACATTTCGATAAGGTACCTAGAGAAGAAATGTTTAGCTTACGAAATATGCATAAACACTTAATAATAATAACTTCCGCACAACACACTCACTTGTCCTGGTCCCAAACTGGGATACCATGTTCTGTAGTAACAAGGCAACGACATCACAAACATAGAAGTAAACCCAGACTGAGGCCATTTGTACTGATCAAGTTTGGCGGGCTCCAGTGGGAATCGAGCTCACGACCCCTGTTTCGGTAGTCACGCGTATTGACCACTGGACCATCGAGGCAGTCATATGTATCATCACAGGGTAGCTAATAGCAGGTTAGGACCAGGGCAGGGAACCAGTGTAATATTGAAGGTTTTCACAAATCTGACCTTCCTTAATGACCAAACTTTCGCTCGAAATGGCCGTGCTGTAGAAATTCCTAACAACGCAGAAAACTTTTCAAAGAAACTTTTCTTTAGAAATAATTATAATGAGCCCGATCATTGATTTTACTCGAAGCTTTGAGTGAGTTGGTAGAGAAATAATGAGTTTTAAAGTATGAAAAAGGGGAAATAAATGATAATTATATCTTTATTAAGATTACTAGGTAAAAAATCGATTTTTTCGAAACGAATCGACTAAAGACACCATTTTAGTATTTGGTATTAATTTCAAGTTGTTATACAAATTAATACCAAGCTGAGACCCGTACAATCAACCCACAAAAAAGTGATGCAAAAAGTGTGGAGTGAAAGTGAGTGAGTGTGAAAGTGAAGTGTTCTGAAGCGATCAATCTGACCGTTCTATTGCACCGCTGGACGTGGGCCTCCCAAAAGGCACGCCACTTCCTACTGTCCTCGGCCAGTAGCTGGGTGAGGAAATCCAGCCACTGCCAGCAATCTGCCTCAATCTGACCGTCAATCAGCGAGCTGGTGGGCGTCCAACGCTGCGTTTGCCAGTTCCTGGTCTCGAGAACCTTTGCACCCCGTCGACCATCGGTTCTTCGGCATATGTGCCAAGCCCACTGCCACTTTAGCTTGCTAATCTTATAGACTATGTCAGTCACCTGGAACCCGAGTTACTGATATAGCTCGAAGAATTGCTCAGTTGATGTGGCAGTGGGCGGGCACATAGCTCGAAGAACTGATGGCCGTTGGGGCGAAAAAGTTCTGACCTGGCGACCGCGGACCGGACGACGCAGTGTGGGAAGGCCCGATGGTCTGACGACCTGGTTACGGTGGCGGGGAGTCGCTGGATGCGGGCGGCACAAGACCGGGAAGCTTGGAAAACCATGAGGGAAGCCTATGCCCTGCAGTGGGCGTCAAATGGCTGATAATGATGATGAAATCATTCACCTTAGTTCTTTCGTGGATTGTCTCATGACTCTGAAGTGATAAGGGTTCCAATCTTCCTTTCAAAAGCAGAACCCTAACAAAATATTTTATGGGTCTAATTGTTTATTAGGTAAACGATAATGAAGATAATAAGTTTAGCTTATAAACAATGTCCAAAGACCGGTTGAAGACCCCACATAACGCTTGAAGGATGAAGTGGCCAAGGACCTGCGTGTGCTCCAGGCTGGCGACTGACAGGAGATCACGCAGGACGGAGACAAGACTTTGTTTGTGTAGGAGGCCAAGACTCACTTCGGGTCGCTAAACCAGCAGAGTAAGTAAATACATTACCAGGAGACGGGCAGCAGCGTCTTCCTGAGATTCCAACCGCATACTGCGATCGCCAACCCGCCTGCCAAGCGTGACGATTATGGCAAAACCCCTCATGGTTAGGAAAACCATGAGGGAGGCCTATGTCCTGCAGTGGCCGTTAAATGGCTGATGATGATGATGAATTAAATATATAAGCAATCCCGATTAGTCCTGTTAAGACTTTTCTTACGTGATGCTGTCTCGTTCGCACAATTTAGCACTTTTGATTATGTAATAAAAATATGCTACCTTTAAACGAGCAATACTTGTTACGTTCTAGGGGTGGGTTCGTGATTGAAAAAGCACTTTATAAACCGATGAATAAGAGTATAGGATTTATTTCCACACTAATTCTTAACTTCACAACAGTTTTCGCTAAATAAATACTCTTAATACCACTTTACACTAATCCGACAATTCTCGTAGTACTTCTTCCTTCGATTTATTTCGTTTCGCTTCCGCCTCCAAGTCGTCCCCGTTTATATACCGTTTGAGATGGTCTCGAAAACGCCATCAAGTCGTGGAAGCCTATTTAGAGGCTAAAAATTCCACCCATGCCGGAACTTGAACCCGCGACCTCTGGCTAACCGTGCACAGGGTTTGATGCATACTTAAATAACGGTCAAAAGGTAGATCCAATGTGTGCATAACGCATGTGCACGTTTCTGTTTCAAAATCCCTCCTAGATCCCACGTCAGTCCATCTTGGACGCAGCAAAGCTTCTGAATATGAAGGCACGTCGGCATCTACACCTTGCCAAACTACTCTTTGGTGTGATACGGACAAAAACCGTATCACACCAAAGACCACATAGAGCCGCTTAAGTAAACTTAGGGCCGGTTTCTGAATTGAGAATTTTACTAAGTAAATGTAACGTTCTGTCCTGCTCTTTTCTGAGAAATTCTTAGAGACGGCACTACAGTTAACCATTTACTTAGCCAAATTTTCGATTCAAAAACTAGCCATTAGTCTACTACATTTCTAAGTTCTTACATCCGTTTGTGAGGTCACAGAATGGTACACTGGCACTGCGAGTTGAGTTAGTGAACTGTAAGCAAATCCGCTGGAACTTCCCACCCCCAATTAAAAGTTTTAGCTTTCCCAACTTTCTAGGTTTCAATCTGGCAGTTCTTAGGAGATTTCCATTGTTCCATTGACGACTTCCTCCCGACTTCCATCGACGAGCGACCACTAGATGGCGTACCTATTTCCGGTACGCCGAAGATACAAGATACACTAAAGTAACGCTGTTTAGGCAACACTTGTTTTATGGCTAGCTTAATTTATTTTAAACGAACCGTAAAATATAAAATAATTATATTTATATTTATAATTCTATTAATTAAAAAAAAACAATTTATTATTTATTATTATTTCCGACCACGGGGTTATTTTTAAAACTTTCTGAATGAAAGTTAGGTATATAGACAAAATATTCTTTATTTTCTGTACACCAGGAATGACATAAAACAATAATACAGTACTGTATATTTGGTGGCCTTGTTACTAAAATTAATTTCTTCGCCTGGAAGAACCATGAATTTTTTTCGTTTACAAACATTTTTTTTTTCAATTTTCTTCTTTATTTTTCAGTTTTTTTTTTATTTAAGCTTTAGTGACGTTAATACGTTAATTATATAATATGTGTCACATAGATCTATGAAGGCTTTGTAGGATAGTGATTTACTGAATGCTATGGTTCACCGAATTTAATAAAATTATATAAAGTCGGATATTTCGAAAAATATAAATATAAGATAAAAACTAATAGAACCAAATTTGCAGTAAAACACAAACTCTAATTGACGTGTTTCAAGAATTGCGTATTTTAGCGTATTTCGAAACAAGTTATCATTTAAACACTACAAATACAACTTCATTACCAACAAAAATAGCTTCTTAGATACTACCTAGTTTCGCAAGTTGACTCCGCACTGAATTTAAGACGTGTTCAATCGTTTACAATCTCAAGTGTGTTTTTGGAAATAAATTTTGGAAACTTTCACTTTAAATTTTTTTTAGTTTATTTTATTTCGCGTTTTTTAATATTTTATTGACATTTGTCTTTTTATTGTACGCACGCATTATGACATGTGATTTTTCTGCTTCCATATATTAAATCTGAAACGAGATATTTGCTTTACTATCATATTAGACAACTTTATGGCGCTCTCCCTTAAAATATTTGTATGTTTATAAAGGCAAAACATGCCCTTTTACAAGCTTATACCTACTATTTCACGTTGTACCACCCTTCTTAAACTCATGTCTAACAAATAAATATCTTTATGTTTACAAATTTTAACGTTTTTATGCCTTGTCACTTTTGTCAGTATTTTCGATTTTCAAATATTTTCACCTGTCTGTTCTACTAACATAGTGTCTAATTTATCTTTAACTGTCACTTTGGAACTGCTTCACTACAACAATTGTCAATTCCTGCCCCTGTGGGGCGGAAACCGGTCAGAAGCTTTTGATTGAGCGCATTGTTTCCTCAAGTAACATCGCTCGAGAAACATTGGCCCCCGTTGGCTCAACACGTATTGATCTCGTCTCCTATGGGGAAGGCCGACTAAGCTAAGTTAGTCCAGTCAAAGTTCGTATTTTACGTCTATATTTGAGTATTCACGATAGGCCGAAAGCGGTGGTAGCACTTGCCTCACATTCGATGGGTCGTGGGTTCGAATGAAGTTGTTGAAAACCAAGTTATACGGAGACTATAGGGGTTTGGGGGTTGGAATTTTGGTTGGGGGCTGGGGCGCCGATTGAGGGACCGTGGGCTTGACTGCCGCTCTGGTGCATTTCTTTGCCAAAGGATTTCATTGACGGTGCCAGCGTGGCAATGCTGCCAGCTTGCTGGAGACCGTTGGTTCAGCAGTTTTCCAGGGTGGTTTGTTGGGTTAGGTGTTTGTTCCGTGTTGTGGACGAAGCTTTTGTTGAGCGTCTTTACCAACGAGGCAGTCAGATATATTAAGTCCTGCGGTTGACAGGTAGAAAATGCTCGTAGCATTAAGTCCACCGCATTGCCATTGTAATATTTACTTATGTGCAATAAACGTATTAATAATAATATATCAATTCGTGATTTTTATGAATGAATGAATAAATATAAAAAAATAAAAAAAGTGAATGAAAAATTCTTTATTGCACTAAGACAACTTTGTACAAGGGCGAGCTTAGTACTAGAATAATATTTTTCTCCAGCTAACCAACATTATTACGATTATGACTGACGATCTGATGCAGATTGCGGACGACAGCTGGATGACGATGGCCGAAGACAGAAAGATTACTGCTTCTCCTATACCCGAAGGTTTGCTGGAAGAAATCTCTTAGAGAGATAAGCTCGCCTTTGTACATGTTATTTCTTATGTAATGTCCTGTTAAATGTCTTGTGTGCAATCAAGTATAATAATAATAAAGATGTGGCGTGCCGCGCGGGAGGCCTATGTCCAGCAGTGGACGAGTGCGGGCTGATGGATTGTGTAAAGATTGACATTCTGTCGAATGTACATAATTACGTTCCTGCAGGAAAACCTACCTTAAGGTGGAACGTTTCCTTTACAACTGATTATTTCTAAATTTATTTAAAAAAATACATAATTATGCACTGGAATTATGTCTGTCTGCATTAATTAAGATTTTTATTTGCGCCGATACATATTTCCTTGAATAAAACTGTAGTTTAATAGGTTAAATAAGATCGATTATGTTTGTATGGACTAAATTGTCGAACTCATTTAAGCTATTATAATAAATAAAATAAAAATTCTTTATTTCAGGCAGTACCCATATATTGTTAGTAACAATGGCGACTTAAGAACTATGTTAGTAACAGTAATAAAAATTAAAAAAAAATAAATTTTTTTTTAACTAAACCAGTGTTTTTTTTTAATAAACTGTATATTGGCGCAAATAAAAATCTTAATAAATGCAGACAGACATAAATCCAGTGTAGAATTATGTATTTTTTTAACATATTTGGAAATAATCATTTGTATAGGAAACGTTCCACCTTAAATTAGAAAAAACATTATATTCCACACATTGAATTTACATTCAATTCAATGTGTGGAATATAATTTTTTTTATATAATAGAAAGTACCCGAAACCGGCGTGCGTGCCAGGACTAATGAATGTCGATGAAGCGAAAGAGATCTGTCAGGGGATCGTGGCAAGTGGCAGACCCTGGTCTCTGACTACCCCTCAGGGATACAGGCCTGAGTTTATGTTATGTTTATGAATTCACGAAACTCAATTTATAATGTTCTCTTAGCCGAATGGAGTCGCCAGCCGGTGCAGTTGGCTGGCGCCATAGAGGCGCGTTGAAAAGCGAAGTTTCCGTAACTTTTGGTTCCATTTCAAACATTTAAGGGAGATTTATGATGACGGCAGTATTTTAAGGCCATCGTTAGCCAGTATATACATCCTCAAATACAAACTCACGCTCGCACTCAAAAAGGGTAGCTAAAGACAAGGATTTATAAAAAAGGATTCCTTCCTATTCCCAAGATTTAGGCTGGCAAATGTTGATACATTATTTATGGGGCATTTCATACGATTCTCCACTAAGATCCCTGACGATACATTGAGCTTACTGGAGATGTTGTTAAAAATATTGTGGATAACGCTGACCAAAAAGGGCTACTATTTTTTTTTAGCTTATATACGTCCCTCTGCAGGGCACAGACCTTCTCTCAGAGAGAGAGAGAACGGGCTTAATCACCACGTGCGCCCACCGCGGATTGGCAATTTAAGCGCTGAGGTATGAACACCTCAGACAGACACTCAGGTTTCCTCACGATGTTTCCATTTGCCGTTAGCGAGTAGTATTGCTACTAAATCTTCACAAATGTACGTGACTTATATAACAAATTCATTGGTTCGTGCTGGGATTCGAACTCACAACCTCCCGAATACGAGTTCTACCGCCACGCTACCACTTTTTTAACTATAACATAAAAAAGTATTATTTAGATGAAAGATGTCTGGCATTAAAACTTTACTAGTTCAATGCATGAGTCTTATGTTCTAAAATAAGTTTTATCTTCCGAAATAAGAATTCAGTCTGTTAATTAAGGACCATACTTTATTTAATAAGCTTTGTTTATTTTTCTTCACAGTGATCCAGATCCTATTTCTTACTTGAAATGGACACCAATGTGTAATGTGTAACTTTAATTTAGCCAAAGTGTCTGTTCTACATTGAATAAACAAAAATTATGTCTATAAGGTTTTTACTTGTCTTGAATTTTAAACACGGAACTCCATGGTTCTCTACCCTTTTAAATACCTACCAGTAGCTTTTAAATAAACACTTATATTCAAGTTCCAATCCATACTATGGAAATTAGAACATTAGATTTAATGAAAACGACCCGTCATTGGATTGGTACTGACCAAGGATGTTAATGAACTAAATATTTCAAAACCTTCAAAACTTCCTTTTAGCTTTTTGATCACTCTTTATTTTCGGTCAAATTTCTCAAACTGGATAATAGTGTCTTAAAAGTGTAGAATTTTTATAGGTTATGGACAAATATTGCTTAGAAAAACGAGTTGAATACGATAATCATCGTTAACATAGAGACGGTGTGTGTGGTCAACCCATCTCAGCTATTTCTGCAGATTAGCGCCGGACTCATTTTCTAGCCAATAACGCTAACGTAATCTTAAACGGAGCAATATTAAACCCGGGGCTTAGTCCAAGCTTAATCTAAAACCGGTCTTAAACTACGATATTAAACGAGAAAACGAGGGATTAGATTTTCATGCACGTTTTAAGTTTTCATACGTGTTTGGAAAAACTGAGCGTGTGATATTTTTTCATTGCAGTCTGTATACGTCCCACTGCAGGGCACATCAGAGAGAGTTTGGGCTTATTTACCACGCGTGCCTACCGCGGATTGGCAATTTCAAGCGCTGAGGTTCCCAGACTTGATTAACAATCAACCTGCTAACATTAAAAGTAAAATAAAAAAACTATTTTTTATTTTTCTATTTATTTATTTGTTTATTATTAGGAAGACTAACAGCACATAACAATGAATAACAGAAACTTTAGACATATAGCCAGTTATAAGTCTCCACTTATAGAAATATTTTAAGACGTCGTTGAGCTCTTTGAGCAAAAGCACAAAAGACAGCATAAGAAACTACCTTAATAATATAACTTATTCTAACCATTGAAGAAATCTGCACTAAGTATTTCCCTCAAGCTTTAGACTGATGAATGAAACATATCAAGATCACCTATCTTCGCCACTTTATTAAATTGGTTACAAACCCTCCATAGATATGAGTTAGGTATCTAATTTTTATTACAAAAAGAATTACTAGACACTTTGTAAAAAGCAAATAATTTTAGTTACTTACCATTAACAGTGAAACCAAATAAAACTGATTTATAATCTAACGTCCGTCCGTAACCACCATCCAACTTAATATCGCAGCTTGTACTTAAAACCATACCCAACACTGTATAAGAAACAAAAACAATAATTACAGTCGCACGAATAGCGGAGCATACCTACTGTACATGCCATGACAAAGCGCGTACGCCGCAAGCAGCGAAAAGCGGTATGTCACAATTTTTATAATATGCCCTAGTCTCTTTTTTTAGCGGTGAAGGAAAACATCGTGAGGAAACCTGAGTGTCTGAGCTATTCAGCTCAGCGCTTGAAATCGCCAATCCGCGGTGGGCACGCGTGGTGATTAAGCCCATACTCTCTCCCTGAGAGAAGGCCTGTGCCCTACAGTGGGACGTATATAGGCTGCTTGTGTTTATGTTATGTATATTTTTTTATGACCGGGCAATATACCCGACAGAACTGTGTTCGTACTGTAGGCAAGTGTAGTGTGCTACGTTGTAATGACGTGCCATCAAGTATTACACCTACGATTATCGGCAAGGGCAGCGTAGGACGACTAGCCACAAGATGGACCGATGACCTCATCCAAGTGGTAGGAAGACGCTGGATGCAGGCCGCTTCCAGCCGGTCATTTTGGAAATCCATGGAGGAGGCCTATGTCCAGCAGTGGACTTCTTGTGGCTACCGCTTCTGAAGGTTCTTGGGCAAGTAATATGAAATGAAATATTTATAAACAGCCTGTGTTCATCCCACTGCAAGGAACAGGCCTTCTCTCAGAGAGGGAGAGAGTATGGGGCTTGATCACCACGTGTACTATACGCGGATTGGCGATTACAATATCCTAAGGTTTCCTCACGATGTTCTCCTTCACGGTTAGCTTTTTTTCAAAAGTCGTAGATAAACGTTGTCGTAGATGACAAACTCTATCCAAAATGTGTCTACCTTAACTCTCGTTAGATTAGAAAATGTCGTACTCCCTTATTTCCTTTCCGTGCATCAGGTTTCTACCAAGGTATACTTAACCATACACCTGCCTCACATTAGCTCTTATCTCGTACGTCGTAAGGTGTATTATCGAACAAGAAGAGGTTTTGAATGAAGCCAAGCATACGTGTGCGAGTTAATGCGGTATTACACGGGCGCGCGGCGACAATCTAGTTAGGCCAGCGGGCGTAGACGGGCGGTTGGAACGCTTGAAAAGGAGCGGTCAAAGCTCTGGAACTTTAAAATAATAGTTCGAACGCTCAATAATGGGAAGCTGAAAATTTAAAAGCGGAGGTAGATGTTATAATTTAAGCGGAAAATTCGTGTAAAAAATGTGTCATTTATGTATAGATGACTAAATGTGACAAAAACCGGGGAGAATCCTAAATTATTAAATTAATTCTGGATTCACTTACTTGTTTTTTTGTTGGAAGAGTCCGACAAGGTTTCGCTCTGATTCGCAGAGTTTAATCATGCTAAGTAGAGACGGAGCTCCTAAATGTTGTTCCTAAATCCTGAGCAGAATTAACTGAACCAAGACAACACTTATAAATATAAACATAAATGTGGCTTAGTCAGATATGCATTAAATATTATTATTGTATTTATTTATGTTTAGTGTGTTATATGTTTAAATATGTTTAATAAGAAATACAGTATTAATATTTACTGTATGTCTGACTAAGCATATTTATGTTTAAGTTTATGTTTATATATGCTCATCATCATCATCATTCAGCCACAAGAAGTCCACTGCTGGACATAGGCCTCCTCCATGGATTTCCAAAAAGACCGGTTGGAAGCGGCCTGCATCCAGCGCCTTCCTGCCACTTGGATGAGGTCATCTGTCCATCTTGTGGCTGGTCGTCCTACGCTGCGCTTGCCGATATGTGGTCTCCATTCGAGAACTTTTCGGCCCCATCGGCCATCAGTTCTGCGTGCTATGTGCCCCGCCAACTGCCACTTCAACTTACTAATCCGCTGGGCTATGTCGACGACTTTCGTTCATCTACGGATCTCATCATTCCTGATTCGATCTCGTAGAGAAAATATATATATATATATATATATATATATATATATATATATATATATATATATATATATATATATATATATAGAAAAACATAAATATGCTTAAACCCTATTTATTATTAAACACTGCACACATTATATAATGCACTAAACATTAATAAATACAATATTTACATTTAATGCATATCTGACTAAGCACATTTATGTTTATATTTATAAGTGTTGTCTTGATTCAATTAATTTTGCTCAGGATTTAGGAACAACATTTAAATATTAAAAGATAGATTCAATTCAATATGTTTTTTTAATACGTAACTCCTTATTAAATAAAAATTCATTGACATATAATTAAATTAATAATCAAGCGGTGGTAGCCAAGTGGGTAGAACATTGAACTCGGAAGCGGGAATCCTAGGTTCGATCCCAGTGCAAGCATGTACCTATGACTTTGTTTTCTAAGTTATGTACATTTGTAAAGTTATAGTAGCCTATCACTCGCTAACGGTGAAGGAAAACATCGTGAGGAAACCTGGGTGTCTGAGCTATTCACATACCTCAGCGCTTGAAATCGCCAATCTGCGGTGGGCACGCGTGGTGATTAAGCCCATACTCTCTCTCTGAGAGAAGGCCTGTGCCCTATAGTGGGACGTATATAGGCTGCTTATGATGAATAATCATAAATTAAAACTTTAAGGCTGCTATAACGTCTAGCATTCTCTCTCACTCGCACGTTCTAAAGCTTTTTAAGATTGTAAAAAGAGGATAATTTCGTAAATTGTAGTCATGAGACAAAGCGAGCCTTTTGAAAACCGCTCGTCTGTGCCGACCACAAAAACCTTCAATCCGGTTAAGATAATATGTTTACACCGGACTGGCCTGGCCTGTTTTATTTTATTTCTATACACTCGCTTATGCTTCCTAGATGGGCAATCTCTCTCCGTAATCTGCATGTGATGGCATTGCGGAGAAATATTATATTGTCAGAGCATCGTTTGCGCATCCACCGAAGTAACATATGCATTATACAACGGCACTGACAAAAAAAGTACTCGTATTATTTTTATTTTTGTATGTAGCTTTATATATATATATATATATAAATATATATTAGTAAAGTTATACTAGCTAAAGGTACTTGTTTATTTTCTATGCATGCGGTGTTTATCTGTAATTAGTTGTACATCTATTTTAATACAATATAATTTCTCATTTAGCATGTAAGGATGTCGCAACTGTTGATAAACCAAATAAATGAACAAAAAAATAAGTAGAGTATGCTTATGTACTCAGGGCGGTTTGTGTTCCACTTAAATGTTGATATTTAATCGATACGACCGAATCGACAGAGCGGTGGTAGTGGAACGGTAGAACGCTGGCCTCTCATTCAGGGGGTCAAAATCAAAATCAAAATCAAATTTTTTTATTCAAAGTAGCACAGAAACTGCGACTTAATGAACGTTACAAGTTAAACTAGGTGTCCATTTCAAAATCTAGATCATTTTGGAGAAAAAATGGACAAAAAAACTCCAAACTTAGTCTTTTCAAGTCCTTAATTTACAGGATTTATATAAATGTTCTAAAACTCATGCATTGAACTGGCTTTAATTCCAGACATCATTGTCATCTAAATAATCTTTAATGTTATAGTAGCTTTTTTGGCACAAAGTGCGCTTCACACATTTTTTGAACCGCGTTTCTGGCAAGCTTATTATATCCTCAGGGATCTTATTGTAGAAACGTACACAATGCCCCATAAAGGATGTATTAACCTTTGCCAGCCTAAATTTTGGGAACGAAAGTTTATGTCTATTTCTAGTATTTACATTGTGTTGGCTACCTACAGTTTTAAAGTCACTGATATTTTTCCTAACATACATAATATTTTCATAGATATACTGACTAGCAACTGTTAGGATGTTGGTTTCTTTAAAGAAATCTCTTAACGAATCTCTATTGCCTAGCTTATATATGAATCTGATCGCTCTCTTCTGCAGGACGAAGATGGTCTCAATGTCTGCAGCCCGACCCCACAGTAGTATACCATAGGACATAATACTATGGAAGTAACTAAAATAAACAAGCCTAGCAGTTGCGACATCAGTTAGTTCCCGGATTCTTTTAACTGCGTATGCTGCAGAACTGAGCCTATTTGCCAATTTTCCTATATGAGGACCCCATTGAAGCTTTGCATCAATTGTGATACCCAGAAATACAGTTTCTTCTACAAGGTCTAGTTTATCATTCCCCAATATAACATTGCTGTCAACCATTTTGACATTTGGTAGTGTAAATTTTATACATTTTGTCTTTTTTGAATTTAATAATAAGTTATTAGAAGTAAACCAATATAGTACCTTAGAGAGAGCATTATTTGTACCCGCAAGGTCATTTTCTTGTCTCTTAATCTTAAAAATAAGTGACGTGTCATCTGCAAACAATACTATCTCTGACATATTTTGAACCATGAACGGCAAATCATTTACATATACGAGGAAAAGGAACGGCCCCAAAATAGATCCCTGTGGCACTCCCATCTTAACCTCCGACCCGGATGATTTAGTCCTATTTATGTCAGCTTTTTGAACCCTCCCTTCTAAATATGATCTCATAAGTTTTAAGCTCCTCCCATTCACTCCGTAGTGTTTTAATTTTAAGAGAAGTGTTTTATGGTCTACGCAGTCAAATGCCTTCGACAAGTCACAGAAAACACCTATAGCATCTTTCCGATCCTCCCATGCACTAAATATATGTTTAACTAATGTGACACCAGCATCCGTCGTAGACCGCCCTTGTGTGAAACCGAATTGCTCACTATGAAAAAGTTGATAATTATTAAAGTGTGTAAGTAGTTGACCTAGAACTATTTTCTCGAATATTTTACTCAAAACGGGTAGAACCGAGACTGGTCTGAAATTTGTGGGATCTTGCCTGTCGCCACTTTTAAATAAAGGAACGAGCCTACTATACTTCATTAGGTCAGGGAATGTACCCTCATCTAAACATTTGTTAAAGATTCTGGCCAAATGGGGTGCTAGGACATCGATAACTGAGCTAACTATTATTACTGACATACCCCACAGGTCTTCAGTTTTTTTAAGATTTAGCTTTTTAAACGCTTTACTCACGGTATGAGCTTCAATATAATCAAACGAAAAATCGTGATCGCAGGGAGGGACATTATCTTTCAAAATACTTTCTGCAAGATCAGGAGATGAATCTAAAGGAGCCGTAGTTATAATTGGAACATTTGCAAAGAATTGTTCAAAAGCCGCGGCAACGTCTTCATTTGACGTTATTAATTTATTATCTATCTTAAGCGAGAATTCGGGGTCCGCTGATTTGGATTTACCGGTTTCCTTATTTATTATATTCCAAATGGTTTTAGATTTATTAGACGATTTAAGAATTTTGGCTTTTATATGCTCGCATTTAGCTTTGTGGCAGACGGCCCTAAATAATTTTGAATATAATTTAACATACTGTAGAAAACTAGGGTCATATGTGTATGTCTTTTTCTCATATAGTGAATAAAGTGTGTCCCTACTTTTCCGGATGCCGGCAGTGGCCCATTCACTAAATTCTACCTTATTTCCTTTCGATGATAGCTTTTTCAATTTAAAAACTTTTTCAAAACTATCTGAAACGACCTTAAAGAAATCTCCATAATGGGCATTAGCATTGATGGTTTTATTTTTTTCGGTATGTAAACTACTTTGTAAATCAGTTTTAAATAATTCTAATTTTTTTGTTGTCATGGGCCTGTAAAGTATATCTTGTTCTGATTTTTTAAAATCAGATTCAAAGTGTACAATTTGACCACTGTGGTCTGACTTTAAGCAATTTATTGTAGAATAGTGCGAAAATTCACAGTCACAGTATACATTATCAAGACAGGTGGCTGTGATTTCGGTAATCCTAGTGGGCTCTAAGAAAATATTAACTAAATTAAAAGACTTGAAAATAAGTTTTAATTTAGTATTTAAAGTGGAATCTACCAGCAAGTCGATATTAAAATCTCCACAGACTATAAGGTTCTTGCTACTACTTGAAGCTACATTTAAGACATCCTCTAGTACTGATTCAAATAAACTGTAGTCACTGGCGGGGGGCCTGTATACGCTTACTACAATGTGCTTAGCCAGTTCAACACATGATAGCTCAATAACTTTTTCAACAGAAAGTCTGCAAATATCTTTCCGTTCTTTATATTTTAAACTACTATTTACTATTATTAAGGATCCCCCGTGTAATGCAGACTTTCTATTGAAGCAACTGGCTATTTCATAATTATGTATAACAAAATTCATTTGAGACTCTAGTAGCCAGTGCTCTGTGACACAAAGTATATTCACTCTATGTTGTTCTAAGAACAACTCTAATTCTAGTAGTTTACCAGAAAAGCCACCCTGTAAATTTTGGTTAGCTAAGACAAGTTTGTTTAAGGGGGACTTTTCTGTTGTCTGCGCTGACAGTTTAAATCAGCAGTCAAGCTTAACCTACTTATGCTAGGTTTTTTTACAGCCTCAGAATACAGAGGTTTGCAAGTAGAATTTTTTCTACAGTTTGTATCCACGACTGGTCCCTGTTTTATTGTCTTAACAATAATAGGGTCATAAATATTGAATGCCAACAATTTGGCAATCTGTCGCTTTGAAGAAAGGGGCACATGCATTGTGTCCCTAGTCAATATAAAGTTTCGAATAAATTTATTCGTATCAAAATACAATACTTGGTCTCGATGGCCAAAGGTCATATTATACAATAGCCGGTTTAACTTATCTATCCGGGCATTTTGTGTCTCTGATAGAGTCTTAGAATAAGGAAAAGCACAGATTACAATTTTCCTTGCTTGAAGAGCAACTATAGAATCATAATAATTTGTCAAATCATCGCGCTGTATTCCTTCGCTGTCCCCTATTAATAACACAACAGTGGTATTATTATCATACTCCTTACTAAGCATACAGTTGACTATCTGCATGTAAGATGCATAGGGCATACAAACATTCTCAACATGTTGCTTTAAATTATTTTGTAGTATACTGCCTAACCCTACACCTATTTTATCTGAATAGATAATGGTTTTGTACTGGGCGTGATTGTCAGGAACTCTGCAGGTGGTGGGTCTAGACTGCGGCTGTCCATCCAGTATGGAATCAGGGGTCGGTGTGGCACTGCACCGCTCGTTGACTGGAACTGAGTTGCTGGTTGGTCTATTTGTGGGTTGTACTCCAGGTCTTGCATCACAGGTCGACGGCGCACTGGTCTCCGCTGTCACATTTGATGGTGCAGGCTGTCCGCTTAGCTCACCTCCATGCTGTTGTGCCGGATCCAGCGGTAAAGGGGCCGGTGTGATGGGCACATGGCACGGTGTAAGCAAGCCTAGCTTCTGACTGCCCTTTTCACTGCTCCGTGGCTGCATGGTGCTCAGCTGTAGAGGGGCTGGGTCTCCAATCACGGCAGATGGTGGTTGTAGGGACAGCAAGCTTGATTTGCCTTCTGAGTCTTCCAAGTCCAGGATAAAGTTGGACTCAACACGTTCCAGATTGCTCTTGCTTAGTGCAATCAACCCATTCATCGATGAAATGCAGTCATTGTACTGAGTTTGTATAGCTGAGTACTTGCAGGTGATGTCCAGTAACTGAAACTGCAGGTCTTCCACTTGTATTTGTAGTTCAGCCATCGCTAGCTCGTGGTCCACATTGTTAGTGAATAGTTCCTTCTGACATTCGGCCATTTCCATTTCTAACTGTAGTTTTTGACGGTGAATTGGTATACTTTCTATACTCCTCCGGCTTCGTTTAATCAGTTTCTGTACCCTTTGTATATATTTTTTTGTTTTAATATATTTCTTGATTTTCCTTACGCTGTTCATTTTTATACTGCTGCTACTGCTGGCTGTAGTTAGGTCGACAGTTGGTATCCCCGTGTCACTCATAACTTCATTATACAAAGCCATGGTTCTAGCGCTCTCTTTTTGTTGTTCATGCTCACTTATTTGCTGAAGCTCGTGGTGTGCCTCCGCAAGCTGGTGTTCAAGTGAGCGTATACGTTGTAGTGCTACATCGTGGACATCATGGCATTTGTTGAACGAGTGGACTTGATGTTGCAGCTCATCCCGCTGGGCACTTAGGTCCTGGCATTGGATGTCCAATTCATTGAGCTCTTCTTTGAGCGCTGAGTTGGTTTTGTTCTGTTTACGGATCTCCTCTTCACTTTCCTCTCGTTCTTGAAGAAGCGTGTCGCACAGCTCTTTGCTCTTTTTGAGCTCGAGCAGGGTCGCCTTTAACCTCAGCTCCATGTCGCGTACAGTCATCTTGCTTCGGGTCAACATGCTAACTGTCACCTGGAAAAAACCGGGAATCGGTGTCAGTGTCGGACTATGTAAGATGTTATTGACCGATAACAAGTAGATAGTACGTTTATAGATGTGGGGTGTGAGTTTTGTGATGGCTGAGGCTAGTTGTTCTGTCTCAACTTTGCTTCCACTTTTCGTCAAGTAAAGAGAGCCAAAACTGAGCCGGAGTGGTTGTATGGGACGTGTCTCACGTACGTGAGGTTATGTACAGTTTGTTTAAGCAGTAAGGAGTGTAGTATGAGGCGTAAAATACAGGATTAAAACAATACTTCCCCGGTTTAGTCGTTGCAATTCGAACCGTTTGACAGTTCGGTGGCCCGGTACAATTATAGTACGTTTGTCTTGTAAATGTCTGATTTTCACTATTAACTTTTAATGTAACTGCACTATTACGAACTCTTGATATGATTTA
This sequence comes from Yponomeuta malinellus, assembly GCA_947308005.1. Taxonomy (NCBI): domain Eukaryota; kingdom Metazoa; phylum Arthropoda; class Insecta; order Lepidoptera; family Yponomeutidae; genus Yponomeuta; species Yponomeuta malinellus. The sequence goes on from OX371017.1 coordinate 12,409,482, forward strand.
ATGTTTAATTGGACTCTAAATACACTAAAATTACAAATTATTTTAAATAAAACTACTGAGCTGCTTTTGAAGTCAGCTGTTCGGTCGTAGGTTCAAATACCGGAATACCAATGTTTTCTAAGTTACGTACATTTGTGAAGTTATAGTAGCAATACCACTCGCAAAACGTGAAGGAGGAAGAAAATGTGTGTTAAACTTGATAAGCGGCGCGGTAGAACGCCGGCTTATCACTCGGGACGTCGTGGGTTCGAATCCCGGCTTGCACCAATAACTTTGTTCACTCTATATTTGTGTAATTATAGTAGCAATACCACTCGCTAGCTGTGAAGGAAAACATCGTGAGAAAACCTGAGTGACCGAGGTGTGCACATACCTCAGCGCTTGAAATTATACTTTATTGTACACAAGAAAGAAATATTTTACACATAAAAACAAAGTAGTAAGAACGGGTACATAGGCGAGCTTATTTCTGTAGAAATTTCTTCCAGCCAACCAGAATAGCCAATCCGCGGTGTGCACGCGTGGTAATTAAGCCCATACTCCCTCTCTCTCTCTCTCTCTCTCTCTCTCTCTCTCTCTGTCTCTCTCAGCCTGTGCCTTCGTGGTACGTATATGGGCTACCCAAACAAAAATCGATACGACCTGAATAGCCGATGCCCGTTATTTTCCTCGTACATCTGAAAGTAGGCAGATGTAAAGGCTTCGTAGAATACGCATCAACTGGGCCACGGAGTAAAGGCCAACGGTATAATCCTCTCACGTGGGCTGACGTCACGTGGTGAATAAAAATATACACCCTTTCCTTCCACGTTCTACGGGACGACGATAACAATAGCTATGTTCCACAAGACTCATACAATAAAGATGAAGTCCTTTATAAGTCCGAGGGAGAATACGTTTTATTATTTAAATGCTTTTTTTCTGTAGTTTTTAATTCAGTAACGGATCTCACTTTCGTTTATAAGCCAGATAATGATTAGTTTTCAATTCAATTCAATGATTAGTTTTGTAACTAACTGTCGGGCAAGAGTGTTGTTGCAAGCCTATAATTGGGTGTTAGGCTAGATACTAAGTTTTATAACTTGTTTGTAATTCTGTTTAACCTAACATCTGTTGGTTGTGTTTATTAAATAGATAAAATAATTTATTTCAATTTTGGTATACAGATAATTCTGAAATCAGAAATCAAAAGTTTATTTCTACGTAAAGAATTTACATCCTGTTTGCTGAATGTCAATGTAGTAAAATAGCGGTGGTAGCCTAGTGGGTAGAACATTGGAATCGGAAGCAGGACACCCAGGATCGATTCCCAGTGCGGGTATGTACCTATGACTTTGTTTTCTAAGTTATGTACATTTGTGAAGTTATAGTAGCAATACCACTCGCTAACTGTGAAGGAAAACATCGTGAGGAAACCTGAGTGTCTAAGCTATTCATATAGCTCAGCGCTTGAAATCGCCAATCCGCGGTGGGCACGCGTGGTGATTAAGCCCAACTCTCTCTCTCTGAGAGAAGGCCTGTGCCCTACAGTGGGACGTATATAGGCTGCTTATGCATTTTCCAGCTTCAGTGCCATCACGCAGGCTTGCGCGGCGCTCGGGCCAATTATATTTATGGTCGGGATTTTATCATAAAATGGACATTAATTACCCTTCGGTGTGTGATTGATTGAAGTGAAAGTGATTGCACTTTAATGGTTTTACTACGGCCATGTAGGTATAGGGTGTTTCCTCACGTTTTAAGAGGTGCAAGATGTTTTTGGCAGCCATTTTGAGCGGCGGTAGCCTAGTGGGTAGAACATTGGATCCACGTTCGATTCCCAGTGCGGGTATGTACCTATGACTTTGTTGTCTAAGTTATGTACATATGTGAAGTTCTGGTAGCAATACCACTCGCTAACTGTGAAGGAAAACATCGTGAAGAAACCTGAGTGTCTGAGCTATGCACATAACTCAGCGCTGGAAATCGCCAATCCGCGGAGGGCACGCGTGGTGATTAAGCCCATACTCTCTCTCTGAGAGAAGGCCTGTGCCCTACGGGACGTATATAGGCTGCTTTATAAAGAAAAAGATGTTTTTGGACTTATTCACCGGATAGAGCTCACCCATGTATAAATAGATGAGCTATCAGATAGTGTTGGCACAAGTCGGCCTTAGGAAAGTTAGCCATTAATTTGCCTCACATCACACCAATGGCCTTATTTATAAATAAAAAAACACAATTCTTCTAAAGCACTCGTCGGAAGCAGGTTAAATAATCTGTGGGTACGTCCCCTTTACCACAGACTATTTGAACCTTCTCTGAGAAGTTTTTGAACTTAACGCAGTCTATTGACATGTAAAACCAGCCAAGTGCGAGTCGGAATTCCGCACGTAGGGTTTCGTACCGTTATTTATACAAAATTTGAATATTTCAAGCGTCTAGCTGTTGCCGTTATTAATATTGAGCAAAAAAACCGACTTCGAAACACTACAGCACTAAAAAGTTATTTTATTTTTTATTTAAAAAAAATTATTTTTCCATTTTTAGTGGGGGAGCGGGAGGAAAATAAATAAGTCCCTTATAACCATAATTTATCCTGCTTAATTCGTTGCGTCGTCCGAAATCTTCACCAGAACATCACCAAATTAACTTGGGACCACTTTTACGCTATTTTATGAAACATACGGATATTACTAAAGGATGGGCCCCAATAGGGCTTATTTACTGCTGTCCATTGAAGAGTTTCGTTCTCCATCTCTGAAAGTCTCAATCAGATCTTCACCAGATTAAAATGGAACCAATGGGACGTTATACCTGTTCGAACAAAAAAAGAATTGTCGAAATCAATTAAGATTTGACGGAGTTATGGAGGAACATAGGCAATGAAAAAATATATATACGCGTCGAATTGATAACGTCCTCCTTTTTTGAAGTCGGTTAAAAAACGGCAAAAAATCACGTTTGTTGCATGAGAGCCCCTAAAATATTTATTTTATTCTGCTTTTAGTGTTTGTTGTTGGCAACTGCCTAGCTATCACGGTTCATGAGATACAGCCTGGTGACAGACGGACGGACGGACAGCGGGGTCTTAGTAATAGGTTCCCTTGCCCTTTGGGTACGGAGCCTTAGAAATAATAATTTTAACTTTTGCTTTTTGACAGTGGCTTTATTATGGATGCATAATTTGCTAATGAAGAAGGAAGCGCCGTTTTTAGCTCTCAATCATTCTCCAATTCCTGTTAATAGCGTCAGGTGACAAAATACAAAATAATTAAAAGGCATAAAAGAAACAATGTTAAAAACAGACCTAAACCTATCCCTGTGGTTAAACTAATTACAAAATACCGAGGCAAGCCACATGCCACGCAAATACCCGACCAATAATCGACCCATTTAACTTTGAATTAATTTACAGAGCAAATACGATTTCCGATTCATTGTAAATGGAGCGAGGGCTCGATTACATTTTCAGTCCAATAACCGGGACAAAGAGTAGCAGCTTATACATGAAGGAGATTATAATTATTTTTTCCTTTCAAAGACATTACTTAGAATTCAATTGTACCTCAATTTCAACGTCGATTTCGTCGACCCGCATTGGATTCCACAAAGACGGCGGGAACTGCGGGTTGCCCAGTTTTAAACTCCTTAGAACTCGGGCTAGATATAACCAGTGGTAACCGGCTAGATCCAGTTGTTACTAACTTCAGCCTACTACGTTTGGAAACTACTAAAATCCTTACCCTTAACTTTTTATTATGTGCTGTTAACAAAACATAAGCAGCCTATATACGTCCCGCTGTAGCGCACAGGCCTCCTCTCAGGGAGAGATCATGGGCTGAATCACCACACATGCCCACCGCGGATCGGCGATTTCACGCTCTGAGGTATGTGGATAGCTCAGACACTCAGGTTTCCTCATGATGTTTTCCTTCACCGTTAGCTGTGTGCTGTTAGTCTTGCTAATATTAAATAAATAAAATTACTGCGCGTGCCCATCGTGGCTTGGTAATTATAAACCCAACATTTTAGTAGACACTTAAGTTTTCTCATGAAAATATACAGCAATTTATCGTGAAAGTATATTTATAGGTATCAGTAGCATTGTTAGTGTTAGGTTCCTCGTACAATATCGTAAAAAAAAACTTCGCTGGCACTGCCTCTTCCTCTATCCAAATCACCCATTGTTATCTGAAACAAAATACTTTTTAGTATTGAGCTCGCCTTTATACAGATTGAATTCTTGTGCAATAAAGAATTTTCAAATCATAACAATTGACTAGAATTTACTGTAGTCCGGAAATTACATTAGTACTACTGTCCTTACTTTTGGGGTTGAATATACTGGGAGTTATTTAAGATTAGTTCCATGTGATGTCTTGTTGCTGTGATTTTTTAAACAAAGTGTCATTGAAATTAACGCAAAACCTGAAAAAACATTTTCTCCGCATCAATATTTTTTATGTTGCCTATATACGTCCCACTGCAGAACACAGGCCTTCTCTCAGAGAGAGAGTTTGGGCTTAGTTCCCACCGCGGATTGGCAATTTCAAGCTCTGAGGTGCGTGAACACATCAGATACACTCAGGTTTCCTTACTGACCTTGTACATACATACGTACATACATAAACTCACGTCTGTATCCCAGAGGGGTAGGCAGAGACCAGGGACTGCCACTTGCCACGATCCTGACAGATCACTTTCGCTTCCTCAACATTCATTAGTCGTTGCATGCTTGTACGTCGATTTCGGGTACTTTTTATCTTGCCGTTTGCTAATGCATCCCCTATTTGGTAGAAGTATCTCCGCCTGGAACACCCCTTGCCAGGCGTTCCATCCACATTCGCTGGATATATTTGTTTCGTCAATCTTTCTTCCTTCATCCTCTTCACATGTCCAAACTAACGCAACATTCCTTTCTCAATTCTAGTCACGATATCCTCTGTCAGTACACAATGTTCTGAACTGACAGCACAACTGACTTGACTTTGTTTTCTGAGTTATGTACGATGGTGAAGTTGTAGTAGCAATACCACTCGCTGACGGTGAATGAGATGATCAATAAATTAAACCACATACATTCTCAATCATGTTTTTATATTTTTCATGCCGTCTTGAAACTTTATACGGCCAATTTCAATAAAAAAAATAAACACATTTCCGTTGTATGAGTTGCCTCTCTCACTTAGCTACATTTTGATTGCCATTTACCGTGTAACATACGCTTACCACTCTACATAATTAAGGACTCCAAATTGCCTAATGCAAAAGCCTTTAATCACTCCCATAAACAACACAAAAACTGTCCAATTTTCGTGCAAAAATAAGGTGTGCTCGAAGGGTTAAGCTCTCGAGTACGGTAACGGAGCGTTGCCGGTCGTGGAGTGAGCTGTTAATCTTCAGCCGGGTAATTTATACCCTGGAGGACCGGGTTACTTCAGTTTTACTTCTCAAAATAGTACTGCAGAGTCGACGTGGAAAGTTAAGAAAATCCCAGAATTACTACGATGACGTGTATTTTGAAACTCGAATATTTTCTGCAAGGGAAAGTTACTTTAGTACCCTTCTAGATAATTTTTAGGTATGTCTGGTTCCATATAGGTTACACGACACAAAAGGTTACTTTAGGTGATTTTTTGCAAACTGCAAGAATTCCTTTTTATGTTTGTGCTTGAAACGTAAGAAGAAACGCAGCGCTCTTTTATTTTGCAATGGTGTCAACCTAGCATCGTTTTCGTTTCGTTCATACATGTAGTTGGCACCACTCCGAAAGATCCGTTTTTCTCTCTCGCACTAATTCATTCCAATGAATTCTAAAATTCTAAAGTAAAGTATGTCTTATTTTCATGTGTATAGAAATATCAGCAAGTAATTATAGAAAGAGTGTGAAATAAAATTTATATCGGAAAACACTACAGAACTTTGCATTTTTGTGTAAGTTATTTCAAGCATTATGTATACTTATTAAGTTATAGTACCTTTTTATTGGAAAGGTTACTTTTTAACCGACTTCAAAAAAGGAGGAGGTTATCAATTCGACGCGTATATTTTTTTTTTATTTGGCTATGTTTCTCCATAACTCCGTCAAATCTTAACCGATTTCGACAATTCTTTTTTTGTTCGAACAGATATAATGTCCCATTGTTACACCAAACGGTTACATTTTTGTCTCTGTCAGGCAACTTTTGACAAGACCCGGCTGGCAACACAGGCCAGCTATATTACCCGCGCCAAATCCCAATCGTCTAACTGACAAATTCCATACTAATTGCCATCGCAAACGTCAGGATTCCGACAGGAATTGGTGCGCATGATGAGGCCCCTGAAAGCTGAGACCTAAACTATCGTGACCCCAACAGACTGTTTCGTTGGCTGCGGGATTGATGTCTGCCAAGTCTCGGGTGGAGTAACATTGTGGGCCGTGATATTACACCTACATTTTACCTCCGAACTGACGGACAAAGTTACAAGCCACCTTTTACATCTTTATTTATTAATTAAACAAATACAATATATGTATGTTAATATGAATTTACCCAAGATGGATCACAGAAGTAACCAAACTGTGCTATGATGACTTGAAATAATGAAAAACCAGCCAAGTGCGAGTTGGACTGGCGCAAGAAGGGTTCCGTACCATTATCTATGCCACATTTGAATATTTCAAGCGTCTACCTGTTGCCGTTATTAATATTGAGCAAAAAACTGTATAAAAAAATACCTTTGTTGTATGGGAGCCCCCCCTTAAATATGTATTTTATTCTGGTTTTAGTATTTATTATTATAGTAGCAACAGAAATACATCATCAGCGAAAATTGCAACTGTCTAACTATCACGGTTCATGAGATATATATAGTAGGATAAGCAAGGTGATAGCGGAGCGGTAACACGCCAGCTTGTCATTCGGGAGCTCATGGGTTCCAATCCCGGCATGCACCAAAGTTATAGTAGCAATACCGCTCCCTAACGGTGAAGGAAACCTGAGGGTCTTGAGGAAACCTTGAAATAGCCTATCCGCGGTAGGCACGCGTGGTGATTAAGCCCATACTATCTCTGAGAGAAGGCCTGTGCCCTGCAGTGGGACGTATACAGGCTGCATAAAAAAAAAAACACTCCAAGGGCGCTTATACACGGGCGGCACGTGTCGAATGAAATTTTCTGTTCGAAAGATTTTTGGAAGTTCTCACTATATCCATAATTATCTGGGCGTACATTCTACAACAGGTCAACCTTTACATTTATGTGGCAAAGTCGCCCTTAACGTAACTGTACGTATATAATAATAATAATAATAAAAAACTTTATTTCGGACCATATGTCCATACAGGCAGGGCGGTACAAAAAATAAACTTAAATTGTTGAAATTAAATTTAACAAAAAGTTTCTTAGCAACTACTTGTACAACAAAGTAGGGTCAGAGTGTATATTAGTACTTAGATTACAAGCTACTTTTGTCCAGCTCTTGTATGTGTCGGTCAAAAAGAGCCTGTCAGACAGCTCTCTAATTATTGAGTTTCCACACGTGGCAACCCTGTCCATAAATGAGGCAATGCGGAGTCTAACGATGGCATTAAACGTGTTAACACGCGCGTCAGCAAACATGGTTGAGGCACTACAGTATCTTCTCAACCCCATCAGATGTTTAAACGTTGATGTGCTGTACATCGACCGTCTAAACTTATTAAGTGGGCTCTCGGTGAAAGTCACAGACGCAAACTAGTCCCAAACAAACCTCTGTTCTCTCGCCAAATAACTCACATACTGCTTTGTTCACAAAGGCCTTTACCCTAGAATTTAATGCGGATATATTGACAAATGCAATAACTCCATTCCTCGCTAAAATTCCAACGTGAAACGCTGCCAAAGGGGTTGTATTATACGGGTTAATAGATAAACGTGCCCTGGGCCCTATTTCATCGAACTACAATTCATGACAATTCGTTGCACATTGCGAAGTCTATTAACCCATAGATTAACAAGTAGGAAGACTGGTCGACGCAGTGTGCATCAAATTATCATAAGTTAGTATGAATTGTAGTTTTAAGAAACGCGGCCGTGGTCGTCCATAATCGTCCACTGCTGCACATAGGCCTCCCTCAAGGCACGCTACTTCCTGCTGTCCTCGGCTATCCTCATCCAGCCACTGCCAGCAATGTGCCTCGGATCATCGGTCCAGCGAGCTGGTGGGCTTTGGCTTGTCCAGCACCTATACCATCCTGACAGCTTAGTCGGCCCAACCCACAGGAAAGACAAGTCAATACGTGCGGCGCGAACGGGTCTCCTCGCGATGTTTTTCTTCACAGTTAGCGTGTGGTATTGCTACTACAACTTTGCAGATGTAACTTTGAAAATAAACAAAGTCAAAGGCGCATGTTCCGTGTGGCGCCGGATGTTCCGTGTGGCGCCGGATTAAGAACAGCGTCACTCAATTTGCTTCCGTGGATGTCGTAGAAGGCGACTAAGAAAAACAATTTCTAGGAGACGGACAGCAGCGTCTTCCTGAGATTCCAACTGTATACTGCGATCGCCAACCCGCCTGCCAAGCGTGGCGATTATCCTCCTCAGTCCTGACCTTGAAAATAACAATTGAAAACCATTGTTATTTTCAAGGTCAGGACTGAGGAGGTTAAGGCAAAACGACGGAGGCCTATGTTCTGCAAA